>JAQPPZ010002765.1:1482500-2965000 GCA_028583015.1 Wollemia nobilis
CTATTGTAACAAAAATTCATATGCATTATATTAATACTTGAAATTAATAAAAAATAAGGCTAATACTTTTTATGTTTACACATTACACTATCTAATAAAAATATATAAATTTCTTTATAGATGACAAGTTTTTATGCACCTTTACACATATTATTTATTTATTTATTGTTGAACACAAACTCACCCCTCACACACTCACCCATACAACAGTTACATCTTATATTTTTTAATTGATATATGATATTTTTATAACACCTTTTTATTTTAGATAAAACTAATATAGAATATATATAGAGAATAATAGCGTTAAATATTATAAAACCATTTTATTATTGTATACATCTCTTTTTAAATTTAATTTTTGTTAATCTGTTTATAAGAATAAATAAGAGGTCTTAACGTTTGAATCTAAAAAAACACAAGAGTTATACACGACATATTTTTGTAACTTAAGTATAAGAGTTTGGGTGCATTGGTATATGGGATAAACAACATTATTCCATGTGATTGAAAATCTTGTAAATATTAAAAAACTGATTTTCTTATATATTTTTTTAATTTATTTTTGACTGATTAGACTTCTGCTCTAAAATCTTTTAAATATTTAATTTTAACGTTTTCATAGCTTTTTAATAAAATTATTACTTTCTATGGGATAATATGAGGGAGACTTGTTATTTTCCTGTCTCTTCCAATAATTCATTTATTTATTTATTTATATATATATATAGATATATAGATAGTAACACTCTTATTAATATAAATGTTGATAATAGTTAAAAAAAACCATATTTCATCATGACATAATGCTTTCGTGACAACATTACTATGTATTTAAACAAGCCCTACTGATATTTTTAATGTTGTCTTTGAACTAGTTATATAGTATTAGTTTATGGGATGAGAATATTGGTTTATGGTGTGAAAAACTTCATTCTTTATTATGTCACAACTCCTAAGATTTTTAAGTGTTAAGATTTACCATTGAAAACTTTATTGAAATGTAATTTTTTTTTTTTTTTAATGCTTATTTCAATCCAACAAAGTAAAATATTAAATTCATATAAAAGATTAGAATCCCGGATTATTGTGAGATACTCATTTCATGGCATTACTTCTACAAAATTCTTTTGAAGTTAAGCAATGATATGTGAAGCTTAGATGATGATATAATACTTTTCTATCAACTATGTGTATTAGTCTCTATGGAGACACCACAGTGGTTTAATATTTGGATTTTCTTTGAGAGACCCAAGTTCAAACCATGATGGGTGAGAGTGAACTTAATAAATAATTTTAAAAAATAAACAAACAACAATATCTAGGACAAATAAATTAAGATTCATCCATAGAGTTGAATTTAGTCTTTGATATTAAAATTATTGGCTCCACACTTATTCTAGACTCAGTTGACAATATGTAATGTGTACTCTTATTAATATCTTCATACAATAAAAACATTAATATTGATTTAGTCTATGGTATTAAAATTACTCCCTCTCCACTTATTCTAAAATGCTTTGGACAACAAGTATTATTATAAATATTTTCATACAACCCCCAAGTGCTAGGTGGGTTGGAAAGTGGAGGTGTGGTTGGACACTTATCAAGAAGAGACATAGGTTCAAACTTTGGGGGAAGCCAACCCTTTACAAATGTAGTAGTTTGCTCTAAATTATCTAAGTGTGTGTCAATTAACGATGACGGTACGAATCTTGAGTGATCGATGATCCTGATCTAACATTGGGTTAGTAAGAATGATACGTATAGATTTGCAATCCCTATGATTTGAACCTGCACTGGCCGGTTACTAAAATTAGTGGTTGTAACCAACTCTCCTATGTAATAAAAAAATAAGTCCCAGGAGAGACATCGCAACGGTTTTAGCTTTGGATATTTTTCAAAAGGTCCAAGGTTCAAACCATGATGTGGGTGAGTGTATGAGAGGGTAGGTATGTAAGAGTAAACTTGATTAATAATTTAAAAAAACAAAAAAAACAATAATGTCCTAATTCCAAACATAGAAAGGTTAAGGGACATCACAACGGTTTTAGCTTTGGATATTTTTTAAAAGGTCCAAGGTTCAAACCATGACGTGGGTGAGTGTATGAGGGGTAGGTATGTAAGAGTAAACTTGATTAATAATTAAAAAAAAAAAAAAATAACAATGTCCTAATTCCAAATACATAAAGGTTAAGATTCATCCTTCTAGTTGAATTTAGTCTATGATATTAAAATTCTTGGCTCCACACTTGTTCTAGAATCCTTTGGTTAATATGTAATGTATAATATTATTAATATTTTCATACATTTAAAACATTCATATTGATTTAGTCTATGGTATTAAAATTAATTCCTCTCCACTTGTTCTAAAATACTCTGGACAACATGTATTATTATAAATATTTTCATACAACCTCCAAGGGTTAGGTGGATTGAAAAGTGCAGGTTTGGTCGGACTCTTCTTGGTCGGGCACTTACCAAGAAGAGATTTAGGTTCAAAATTTGAGGGGAAGCCAACCCTTGCAAATGTAGTAGTCTGCTCTGAATCCTCTAGTACGTGTCAAATTGACGATGATGGTACGAATTTTGAGTGATCCCCATTTCACATCAAGTCAACAAGAATGAGATGGATAGGTTTTTTTGGAAGTATTCCTTGTGGTTTGACCCCGCATTGGCCAGTTACTAAAAATAGTGGTTGTAACCAACTCTCCTATGCAATCAAAAATAAAATAAAAGTCCTAAGAGGGACATCACAATGGTTTGAGCTTTGGCTCTTCTTCGAAAGGTCCAAGGATCAAACCGTGGCATGGGGGAGTGTGTGAGAGGGTGGGTGTGTGTTCATCAAACAAATAAAAAATAAATAAAACAAATAAATATTTTCATATATTTAATACAATAGTATTAATTAAATTGATATGTAAGATTTAAACTTCAACAAAATATAGTCTATTGATTTATTTTTTTGAAAAGGTTGAAAAACGAGGGCATATTAAACTTCAAGAAAATATAGTCTATTGATTTCTTTTTTTGAAAACGTTGAAAAACTAGGGCATATTGAGGACCATATTTCCTATGAATTGAACTTGGATCTTCGTTAAGAAAGTTTAATGACTTTTTTTTAATTGAGTAAATACTTCTTGCACATATACATATCCGCCATGGGGATTGAACCCGGGTCACATCATCGATAATGCAAGTGGCGTCCTTGCCGGTAGGCCACATCACACGGATAAGTCCAATGACTTTTACATTTTTTTAAATTAAATTTATAATTATTTTTTTAATTATGATGTTCAATCCCATGGTAGATATGTATAAAAAGTAAAAATTAATTTTTTAATTTGTTAAATGCTTTAAACCAATATACATTGTTTATTTTTAATTTGTAAAAATAATATAATAAAATTTATTAAAATAATTTACCTTAACTTGTAACTATTTTATTAATTTAAATGAATGATTTAATAACATCAAGTATTAGCATTGGTTACACAAGTCTATCTTGTGAACCTTGCACCTGAATAAAGTATGATTGGACAAGATGTAATGTGTATTATTACTATTAATATTCTCATATGTTTAATATATTAATATTGATTTTATTGAGATGTTAAAATTTTAAACTTCAATGAAAAATAACTTATTGATTTTTTAAAAGTTAATTTTATAACTATTTTATTAATTTTTTAAATGCATTAAGCCCATATACATAAGCACACCTTATTTTTAATTTAAAAAATGATTTTTATTACAATATTTTAAATTAATTTATAAATATTTTATTAATTTATTTTAATGAATGTATTAATGACATCAAGTACTAGCATTGGTTACACGAGTCTATCTTGTGAACCGTTAATAAATTTTGATTGGAAAATATGTAATGTGTATTGTTATTAATAGTCTCGTCCATTTAATACATTAAGATGCTGAAATTTAAACTTCAATGGAAGATAATTTATTGATTTTTTAAAAAGTTAAGTTTAGAGTCATATTATTAATTTGTTAAATACATTAAATCTATAAATACTTTAATTTTATTTGAAAAATGATTTAAAAATATTTGGATATAGATTGTACTGAGTATTTGATCAGGCCTTGCTGTTGAGACTTATATTATGGATATTCTACTTTATGTTTTGGCCCCTAGCTTCAGTTGGGGGGTGTTATAGTAGGTTGTTTACCTTAGCTCGTGTTCACCTAGGTAATTTATTTTCTTTTTATTTAGTAAAGAACACAAACTTATACATAGAGGGGGTGAACAGTATAAGACTACTTTTTACTTTTCTTTCCAATCAATATTATGCAATGTAAAGATAGCAATATCAATAACAGTAATCAAAGCAATGCACAACTCACCGTACACAATAGAGACATTAATTTAATGTGGTTCACCCAATATGGGCTACTCCATGGAGAAAATATTTCACTAAATTTTTCTCAATCAATCTCTTGGAAATCCTTTCCCTATTACAATGTTTATGGATCTCTATCCAAAGGAGACACCAATCCCTTAATCAAGTTCGTGGATCTCTATCCATAGGAGAACTCCTTTATCCTTAGCTCTGACTGGTGATATTCTAGAAGAACTATTGCCCCCATTGCAATGGCTAATGAATCTATATCCACTGAAGATACCTGTCCTCACTACCCTAGCTAATGGATCTCTATCCACTAGAGAATGTCATCCTCTATACTCTGTCACGTACAAAGCTTTGTCTCAATCCTACTCAATCTCTGTCTTTGGTCAGACACAAACTTGTTCTCAAATATGCACCAAAATTTATTCTCAAATCTACTAAACATAGTCCTTCGGTCTAGCACAAATCTATCCTCTAACTTTGTCCTCTAATCGGCACTAAACACAGTCCTTCGGTCTAGCACAAATCTATCCTCAATCTCTATCCTCTGATATGCACTAAACACAGTCCTTCGATCTAGCACAAATTTATCCTCAATCTCTATCCTCAAGCCTTAACAAAAATCTTGACTCAATCTTAAATCAACTCTGTTGGATCTGCCCCAAACCTTAACTCAAGGTTTGAACAAATAAATCAATCAACTCCACTCTCAAGTCTTCTCAAATACTTGTCTCAAATCTGCATTGTAAGCTTCTACAAAATCTCACACTAATCTATCCACAAGTGCTCTCTAGAACTTGTCCAAATCTGCTCTACAAGTCCTCACTAGAACTTGTCAAAATCTACTCTACAAGTCCTCACTAGAACTTGCCCAAATATGCTCTACAAGTCCTCACTAGAACTTGTCCAAATCTGCTAATAAGTGCTCACTAGGACTTATCCAAATCTGCACTCAATCTGTATTATAAGCTTCCACAAAATTTCACACAAATCTATCCACGTCTTTGTTGAGCAAAGTGCAGCAACAGGATTGTCATTGTTGTCAACACAATCAGCTAGATCATTTGATTCAGTGCACAGGAAGTTCAGATGCTCAGAAGCTATTCAGATGTAGCAATCAGGAAGTTCAGAGATCTCTCAGAATATGTACAGTGTTTTTCCAAAAAGACCTAAGTGGCCCACATGCAAAAATTCAAAGAAAAAGACAAGTAAGGAAAGTGTCGCGATATCGCGACATATTAAAATAATTGTCGTGATTTCGTGACATATAGGAGGAGAGAGAAAATGCTGGCAAAAATGTCATGATTTCGCGACATATCGGAGGAGAGAGAAAATGTGGGCAAAACTATCACGATTTCGTGACATGTTGAAAGAAAGAAGCAAGTGGAAAAACTATCGTGATTTCATGACATGTTCGAAGAGAGAAGCAAGTGGAAAAACGTCACGATTTCATGACATGTTGGAAGAGAAGAAGGCAAGTTGAAAAACTATCATGATTTCGTGACATGTTCGAAGTAGAGGTGCAAGCAGGGAAAACTGTCACGATTTCATGACATGTTGGAAGAGAAGAAGGCAAGGTAGGAAAACTATCGTGATTTCATGACATATTCGAAGAGAAGCACAAGTGAGAAAGTGTCACGATTTCATGACATGTTAGAAAAAGTGTTAGAGAGAAAGTGTCACGATTTCATGATAGGTTCGAAGAGAAAGTGCCAAGGATGAAAAAGTGTCACGATATCGCGACATGTCGGGTTTCATGACCGAAAAGGAGATAGAGTGTTTGGAGGCAGAAAGTGTCATGATTTCGTGACATGTTTCGTTTTCACGAGCGAAAGGCAGAGAAAGGCACAAGGCAGCGAAAGTGTCATGATTTCGTGACATGTTCCGTTTTGTAGGCGAAAGGCAGAGAAAGGCACAAGGCAGCGAAAGTGTCACGATTTCGTGACATGTTCCATTTTCGCGAGAAAAAGGTAGAGAAAGGCATAAGGCAGCGAAAGTGTCACGATTTCATGACATGCTATGTTTTCGTTGATGCAAGCCAAAGAAAGAGGCAAGGAGGCGAAAGTGTCACGATTTCGCGACATGCTATGTTTTCGCTGATGCAAGCCAAAGAAAGAGGCAAGGAGGCGAAAGTGTCACGATTTCGTGACATGCTGTGTTTTCGCTGGAACAAGCCAAGAAAAGAGACAAGAAGGCGAAAGTGTCGCGATATTGTGACATGTTGTATTCTCGCGGGCCAAAGCCAAGAGAAAGCGTACGGAGGTGAAAGTGTCGCGATATCGTGACATGTTGTGTTTTCATGGCAACAGCAACAGAAGAGTTATAGGGGTAGTTGAAGCCGACGAAGACCGATGTTAGCCGACGAAGATTAGGGTTTGCAGTCGACGAAGATTAGGGTTTACAACCGACGTGATTAGGCATTGCACTTGCATAATCAGCCGACTAAAGTTAGAATTTTATCATGAAAATTTGGTTATAAAAGGAGGGCTATTTTGGAGATTTGAGTGTATCGATTTTGTGATAAAGCCCGTAGTGCATAGAGAGTGAGTCGTGTCGAATCGAGCTAAGTGCGAAGCAAGAGCGCACAGAGAGCAAAAAAGTGCAAAGGGGTAGAAGCGATCGATCGACTGTATCAAAGCAGAGTGTGCGAGGCATTTGCATAGAAGCAGACTGTTCAGAAATAGATAGTGCGAAGCGATTACGTAGAAGAAGCAGAGTGCATAGGAACGACAGACTGTGTGCAAAAAGGTGAAGGTATTTTTCTATAAATTTCATAGATTCACTTGAAGTCCAAGTTGCAGCTTGGCATCAGGGGTTGGTGCTCCTTCCAGTAGGTGCTGGTAAATTAGGGGTTGTTGCTCCTTTCTATTGGTACAAAAAAATTTGAGGGGTTGGTGCTCCTTCCAGTTGGTGCTGGTAAAAAGATTGTAAAGTTGTTGCTTTGCAAAGGCTGGATTTGGATGGTAGTCCAAGCAGTAATTTTTGAGGAGTAGCCACATTGGTGAACCTCGTTAAATGTTGTGTTGTGTGATGCTCTCTTGTTAACTTGTTGTATATGTTGTGAGTTTCCTTTATTTCTGCATTAAGAGTTGTAAATTTAAAGTTTTAAAAGATCACACTGATTCACCCCCCCTCTCAGTGTCACTGTGAGTATAACAATTGGTATCAGAGCAAGGTTCCTGAACAGGCTCAATCAGCTAGGGTGATCTTGGAAGTGATGCAATGGCAAGTGGTGAAGGTTTCTCCTCAAACAAAGCACCATTGTTTGATGGAACTAATTATGCATTCTAGAAAATTAGGATGCAGACATATCTCTGTGCTTTGGGATTTGACATCTGGAGTGTAGTAGTTAATGGTTACAAAGCTCCCGCCACTGCTCCAACCGACATCGTCGATAAAAAGGCATTTGAAAATGACTCAAAAGCAAAAAATGCCATCATGTGTGGATTAGTGGACAGTGAGCTAGTCAAGATCATAAGTTGTGAATCAACAAAAGATGTATGGGATAAACTAGAGAATATTCATGAAGGAGATGATAAGATCAAGGAGGCCAAGCTTCAAACACATCGAGCTCAATTCGAATCATTAAAGATGGACAATGATGAGAACATAGAGGCTTTTATGCTGAGAGTTAATGGAATCACTAATTCGATCAGAGGTCTCGATGAAGATATGGATGATGCTACTATCGTGAAAAAGGTATTAAGATCGCTTCCTCCAAGGTTTGATTCTAAAGTCTCAACCATAGAAGAAGCTAAAGATCTAAATCACTTTAGTATGGATGAGATGCATGGTTCTTTGACTGCTTATGAAATGAGAATAGGAAGGTCTAATCCCATAGATAGAGAAGCAGCTTTTAAAGCCCTAAAAGGTAAAGACACAAAACAAGAGTCTGAAGAAGAAGAGACATCAGATGAAATGGAAGCAAATTTTGTTAGAAAACTGAGAAAGGGAAAAGGAAAATACAGAGGAAAGCTACCATTTAAATGTTTCAACTGTGGAGGCATTGGGCACTTTGCGACCAAATGTCCACTCAATGAGAAGAACAAGGGTGAGGAAGCATCGCACCAAGAAAGAAGTGACTGGAAGAAGAAAACAAACTTCAGAAAAGGCAACTTCAAAAAGAAAAGTTTCATCTCCAAGAATGCAAATTCTTCAGAGGACAGCTCTAGTGAGGATTCTGAAGAAGAAACAGGTGAAGCTCTATTCATGGCATTTGAAGTAGAAAAATCAGAAGAGGTAGAAAAATCAGAAAAGAGGGAAGGAATGGACTCTAAAGTTTTTGTTGAAAAACTTGAGGCTGAAGTAGATCTAGAAGGTGAGCTGGTCTCTGCACTTGTAGAATGGAAATCTGAGAAAAGAAAGAATAATAAACTTTCAAGAAAGCTTGAGGATGCGAACGACATCATAACCAGCTTAAAAATATAGACAGAAGAATACAAGAAAATGATTGAAGATCTCAAAGTTCAGATAACCATGAAGATAGATTACTGTTGTAAACTAGAAGAAGAGAATGTTGGTCTACGAATGCAGATACAAGAGCTGGATCAAAAAATTAGCTGCCATCACAAACGTGAAGAAAGTTCGATGAAGCTGGATAAAATTTTAAGTGATCAAAGACCTGCAGGCATCAAATTTGGTCTGGGCTTCATTGAAGGAGAGTCGTCAAATGGACCAAAAGCCAAAAATGTAGAAACTATAAGGAATGAAGATAAGAAACAAGCTGATGAAAGAAAAACAACTCATGCAAAAGAAAGCAGTAATGCCGAGGCCCGAAAGGAGAACTGACAATGATGGATTTACCAAGGTCACACATCAAAGGAGAAGAAGACCTATGGCTCCTACAACAACCTGGCAAAGACCATCTTTCAGGTTCAATCATTTCTTTTCTGGTTTCTATTTCAAGTGTAATGGCTATGGGCATAAAATTGCAGATCGCAAGTATAATGTAGGACCAAGAAATTTCACTAGTAGAAATGCTTTTTCACCACTAATAAATTATGCAGTAGAATGTTTTAACTGTCATAATTTTGGGCATATTGCAAGAAACTGTCGTAGTCCTTCTGTTTCAAATCAACCTCAGAAAAGAAAATTTCAACCAAATAGGACAAGACAAAATAGAAATCTTCCTGAAAGATATGCACAAGATACTGAAAAGGGAAAGTCCAAACTAGAGCCCAATACGGTAGTCAAAACAGAGTGGAAACAGAAAGAGCAGCTTAAGGAAGAAAAGGAATCCCTAATAGTACAAACAACTTTCAAGGCACAGAATAAAAGTGTACCATGGATACTTGACGGTGGATGCTCAAGTCATATGACAGGTGATAAACAAAAATTTGAAAAATTACAAGAAATATGAGGGTGGTTCTGTAAAATTTGGGAATAATGATGGAGCTAAGATAATCGAAAAAGGATCAGTTAAAATTAGTGATGGGAAAATCAAGTCAGAAGAAGTTTTGTTTGTGGATGGTTTGAAACACAACCTGTTAAGTGTCAGTCAGATCTGTGATAAAGGACATGAAGTAGTATTCAAGAAGTAGGGTTGTGAAGTCAGAAAAACAAACAGTGGAAAATTGATAGCAACTGGATCAAGGACGTCTGGCAATCTATACACACTCTCAGAAACTTTAGAAGGTACTTGTTTCATTGGATAGGAAGAAGAAAACTGGCTGTGGCACAAGAGGCTTGGACACATTAGTTTTGATAATCTGGTGAAAATCAGCTCGAAACAGGCAGTGAGAGATATTCCAACCATTAGAAAACCTTCAAATAGCATTTGTGCTTCATGTCAAAAGGGAAAGCAAACCAGAGTCTCATTCAAAACAAAAGAGTACCACACTAGCAAACCTCTGGATCTTATACATACAGACTTATGTGGACCCATGAGAACACAAAGCATAAATGGTGACAAATACTTTATGTTGTGTATTGATGATTATTCCAGAATGACATGGATATTCTTCTTAAAGAATAAAACAGAAGCTTTTGAAATGTTCAGATCTTTCAAACATCTAGTTGAGAATGAAATAGGAAAAAGAATCAAATGTTTAAGATCAGATAGAGGAGGAGAATTCATCTCAGATGAGTTTATAGAATACTGTGAAAAACATGGTATCAGGAGACAATATTCAGCAGCTAGAACACCCCAGCAGAATGGTGTGGTAGAAAGAAAGAACATAATAGTATAGGAAATGGCACGTACTATGCTGGCTGAGAACAAAATAGCAGACAGATTTTGGAAAGAAGCAGTCCACACTGCAGTGTACATCCAAAATAGGTACATGCTGAGAACACATGAAAGCAAAACTCCTTATGAGCTGTGGTTCGGTAGAAAGGCAACAACAAAACACCTCAAAGTTTTTGGCTGTAAGTGTTACATCAGAAAAACTAAAGATAATCTTGGGAAGTTTGAAAATAGAGCAGATGAAGGTGTCTTCATTGGCTATTCGACAAAAAGCAAAGCTTACAAATGCTACAACAAGAGACTCAAGAAAATTGTGGACAGTGCCGATGTTAAATTTGATGAAGGTAGGGAAAGAATAGTTAACTTTGAAGAAAACTACCCAATTTATGAAGAAGCCATTGAAGGAGATGAGGAAAATGAAACAGAAAAGAAACCAACACTTGACTCAGATGACTTAATTGATGACTCAGAGGTGGAAGAAAATAAGAAATTCAAAACAGGTAGCTGGCAGAAGAATCATCCTAGAGATCAAATAATTGGAGATCCCACAGCTGGTGTTCAGACAAGAAAGAAAGTAGTAAGTAACTACTCTCTTTTATCCAGCATTGAGCCCAAAAATATAGCTGAGGCAAGCAAAGATGATAGCTGGATGAAGGCAATAAATGAAGAATTAGATCAGATTGAAAAGAACAAAACTTGGGAATTAGTACCTAGACCTGCAAATAAGAATGTAATCGGCACCAAATGGATATTTCGAAACAAATTGAATGAAGACGGACAGGTAGTTAGGAATAAAGCAAGACTGGTTTGTAAAGGTTATGCACAAGTTGAAGGCATTGATTTTGAGGAGACTTTTGCACCAGTGGCCAGACTAGAAGCAATCAGAATGTTTCTGGCCTTAGCAGTCTATAAGAATTTTAGAGTTTATCAGATGGATGTAAAATCAGCTTTCTTAAATGGGAAACTTGAAGAAGAGGTTTATATAGAACAACCAGATGGTTTCCAAATTGGTGAAGATCCCAACCTTGTCTGCAAATTAAAGAAAGCTTTATATGGCTTAAAATAGGCACCCCGAGCATGGTATGCAAGGCTAGACAACTATCTCTCTCAATAGGGGTTTAAGAAAGGTATGGTGGACAATAATCTATATGTCAAAATAGAAGGTGGGCATCTCATTGTTCTTGTTGTATATGTAGATGATATCATATTTGGCAGCAGCAAAGATGAATCATGTAAAGACTTAGCAAATAAGATGCAGAAAGAATTTGAAATGTCTATGATTGGTGAACTGTCTTACTTTCTTGGGTTACAAGTTAATCAAAATAAGAAAGGCATATTTATTTCCCAAGTCAAATATGTGAAAGAGATGCTAAAAAGGTTCACAATGGAGGATTGTAAGCCAGTTAGCACTCCTATGGTGACAGGCTGCAAGTTAAGCAAAGATGACAAATCTCCACCTATTGATCAAACCATGTACAGATCAATGATTGGAAGCTTACTATATTTAACAGCTACCAGACCAGATATTCTACGAGCAGTTTGCATGGTAGCAAGATTTTAGGCCAATCCCAAAGAGACTCATGTGACAACAGTAAAAAGGATTCTTAGGTATCTCAAGGGTACTATGGAGTATGGGTTATGGTATCCGAAAGGTAAAGACTTCACCCTTATTTCATATTCAGATGCAGATTGGGCAGGATGTGTTGATGACGGGAAGAGTACCAGTGGAGGTGCATTCTATCTTGGTGACGAGGTTGGTTGCTTGGCACAACAAGAAACAAGAGTCGGTTTCTTTATCAACGAGTGAGGCAGAATATATTGCAGCAACAACATGTTGTACACAAGTTTTGTGGATGAAACAAACTCTAAAAGATCTTGGTATTAATTTCAGTGAGCCAATATCAGTTAAGTGTGATAACACCAATGCAATTAACATCTCCAAGAATCCGATAATGCATTCACGGACAAAACACATTGCTATCAGATATCATTTTTTGAAAGAGAAAGTTGTTGAAGGTGAGGTTAAGCTGGATTTTGTTCCAACTACAGAGCAAGTAGCAGATATCTTCACAAAACCATTGCCCAAGGATGTTTTTGAATACCTTCGCAATAAACTGGGAGTGGTGACCCTTCCCAAGAAGTGACTAGCTACAGGGATCACATTCTCAGGGGGAGCATTGAAGTATTTGTTTATCTTCTTGCTCATGTCCTTGTTTATTACTAAGTGTAATAAATTTTGCCTGAGAATGTTGTGCTTGGACTCAGGGGGAGTCTACAGTAGCCCTTTGGTATTATTGTCAAAGGGGGAGAAGAGCTACAGGAAGCTGTACATGTGTTGCCAACAATTCCAAAGGGGGAGATTGTTGAGCAAAGTGCAGCAACAGGATTGTCATTGTTGTCAACACAATCAGCTAGATCATTTGATTCAGTGCATAGGAAGTTCAGATGCTCAGAAGCTATTCAGATGCAGCAATCAGGAAGTTCAGAGATCTCTCAGAATATGTACAGTGTTTTTCCAAAAAGACCTAAGTGGCCCACATGCAAAAATTCAAAGAAAAAGACAAGTAAGGAAAGTGTCGCGATATCGTGACATATTTTCTATCATGATTTCATGACATATCAGAGGAGAGAGAAAATGCAGGAAAACTGTCATGATTTCGTGACATATTGGAGGAGAGAGAAAATGCAGGAAAACTGTCACGATTTCATGACATGTTGAAAGAGAAGAAGGCAAGTGGAAAAACTATCATGATTTCGTGACATGTTGGAAGAAAAGAAGCCAAGTGGAAAAACTATCATGATTTCATGACATGTTGGAAGAGAAGAAGGCAAGTTGAAAAACTATCACGATTTCATGACATGTTTGAAGAAGAGGCGCAAGCAGGGAAAACTATCATGATTTCATGACATGTTGGAAGAGAAGAAGGCAAGTGAAAACTATCACGATTTCGTGACATGTTCGAAGCAGAAGCACAAGTAGGATAAAAGTGTCATGATTTCATGACATTTTGCAGAAGAAAGGTACGGAGAAAAGTGTCACGATTTCACGACAGGTTCGAAGAGAAAGCGCCAAGGAGAAAAAGTGTCACGATATCGTGACATGTCGGGTTTTCGTGACCCGAAAAGGAGATAGAGTGTTCGGAGGCAGAAATGTCACGATTTTGTGACATGTTATGTTTTTGTGAGCGAAATGCAGAGAAAGGCACAAGGCAGCGAAAGTGTCACGATTTCGTGACATGTTCCATTTTTGCGGGCAAAAGGCAGAGAAAGGCACAAGGCAACGAAAGTGTCACGATTTCATGACATGTTCCATTTTTGCGGGAAAAATGCAGAGAAAGGCATAAGGTAGCGAAAGTGTCATGATTTCGTGACATGTGTTTTTGCTGATGCAAGCCAAAGAAAGAGGCAAGGAGGTGAAAGTGTCATGATTTTGCGACATGCTATGTTTTCGCTGATGCAAGCCAAAGAAAGAGGCAAGGAGGCGAAAGTGTCATGATTTTGTGACATGTCGTGTTTTCACTGGAACAAGCCAAGAAAAGAGACAAGAAGGCGAAAGTGTCGCGATTTCGTGACATGTTGTATTCTCGCGGGGCCAAAGCCAAGAGAAAGCGTACGGAGGCGAAAGTGTCACGATATCGCGACATTGTGTTTTCACGGTGATAGCAACAGAAGAGTTACAGGGGCAGTTGAAGCCGACGAAGACCGATGTTAGCCGACGAAGATTAGGGTTTGCAGTCGACGAAGATTAGGGTTTACAGCCGACGATGATTAGGCATTGCACTTGCATAATTAGCCGACTAAAGTTAGAATTTTATCATGAAAATTTGGTTATAAAAGGAGGGCTATTTTGGAGATTTGAGTAGTATCGATTTTTGTGAATTAAGCCCGTAGTGCACAGAGAGCGAGTCATGTCGAATCGAGCTAAGTGCGAAGCAAGAGCGCATAGAGAGAAAAAAAGCACAAAGGGGCAGAAGTGATCGATCGACTGTATCGAAGCAGAGTGTGCGAGGCATTTGCATAGAAGCAGACTATTCAGAAATAGATAGTGCGAAGCGATTGGCAGAAGAAGCAGAGTGCATAGAAATAGCAGACTGTGTGCAAAAAGGTGAAGGTATTTTTCTGTAAATTTCATAGATTCACTTGAAGTCCAAGTTGCAGCTTGGCATCAGGGGTTGGTGCTCCTTCCAGTAGGTGCTGGTAAATTAGGGGTTGTTGCTCCTTTCGTTGGTACAAAAAAATTTGAGGGGTTGGTGCTCCTTCCAGTTGGTGCTGGTAAATAGATTGTAAAGTTGTTGCTTTGCAAAGGCTGGATTTGGATGGTAGTCCAAGCAGTCAATTTTGAGGAGTAGCCACATTGGTGAACCTCGTTAAATGTTGTGTTGTGTGATGCTCTCTTGTTAACTTGTTGTATATGTTGTGAGTTTCCTTTATTTCTGCATTAAGAGTTGTAAATTTAAAGTTTTAAAAGATCACACTGATTCACCCCCCCTCTCAGTGTCACTGTGAGTATAATAGTCTTCTCTAAGACTTGCCTTAAATATGCTCAACAAGTCCACACTAGAACTTGTTCAATCTCATAGAAACATAAAGAGAATTGTTAGAGACTCAATATGCTTCTCACTAATCACAATGCTTAATTACTTTCAATAACCTTTTAGAAACATATAGAGAATTGTTAGAGACTCAATATGCTTCACATTCACCTCAATGCTCAATCACTTTCAATCACTCTTTTGAAACATACAGAGAATTGTTAATACTCAACCTCTTTCTCAAATCAATTCTGAATATAGAATAATTTGTTTCATAGAACTTGAGCTATCACTTCACACATCCACTTGACTAGGCTCAACCAACTTTACTCAATCAATCACTCAATGAAATAATCCTTGCTCACAAACCCTAGTCCAAGCATGTGAATACTCACTCAAAATGTTTCCAACCATGCTTATCAATCAATCTCACATAACAATGATACTCATGTTCTTTCCAAACCCTAGTTCAAGTTCTTCACTCAACCAATGGCTTCAACAACAATGCTTATAAATCAATCTTACATAACAATGATACTCATGTTCTTTCCAAACCCTAGTTCAAGTTCTTCACTCAATCAATGGCTTCAACAACAATGCTTATCAAACAAGGTTTTATCAACAACTCTTTATTCCAAAAAAATTGAAGCATTAATTCAAAACACACTCAATAATGCTTATACAACAATATTCACATATAACTCAACAACTCAATAAGGAAAGTTAATTAAGTCATTTTCACTCCAAAGTTGTTTTTTTCATAAAACCAACCAATCAACTCAACCAAGGAAGAATATGCCCATACCTTTTTATTTTATGTAGAATGACCTTTAAAATCCTAGATCAAGTATCACAACTTTCTTTGCCAAGTACAAAGGGTTAGATGACAAAAATTATCACCCTAAAACTTTTCATAATTCACCTTAAACACAAAGATAAAATAAATACCAAATACACCTTATTGCTCCATCTCAATAATAAATTTCAACATCATAATTTTCATCAAAACCCCTTTAATAAAATATAACACAATTTCTACTTATAATTCCTTTCTTAAATTGCACTTCTCAAATAAAATAATTTATAAAATAATATAATTTATTCTTCTAAGATTAAAATTAATTAACTTTGTTTTACTTTATCAAAAACAAATTTTTATCCCAGTGTTGTAGGTGAGTTGGAGAGGAGAGGGCAATCCTCCAAGGGAGGTCCTAGGTTCAAATCTCCACCCTACCAAAAAGCTGAATTGGGTATCCAAAATACAATAGATAATGTTGGTGCGGGTAGGGTCGGGTGTGACTCCCGAGTGACTTTGACGTTGTACAATCCCTTGTTCGTGGTCTCTCAGACCAAGGCGGCCCCAAAAGGGGTTTTTCGCTCAAAAAAAAAAAGAACTTTTTATCATGCCCAAAATCACTTTAACTTATAAATAAATAATTCACTTTTAATATCCACCTTATACCTCTCAATATTCTCACAATAACCTTAGGGAAAACAAAAATTAAATAAAAATGTGTACCTTTGCCCTTAGTGGGTTTTGATACCACGACGCTGCCTCCCAGGCACTCTAGACATGGCCTTGGATGTTGCGTGATCTAGCACTCACGTGTGAGCTAGAGTGCCCAAGCACTCTATTCTCCTTTCCACTACAGCCAAAATAAAAAACCAAAAAGGGCTTCAAAACTTTTCTATCACAGAGTTTCAAACCCGTAACCTTCCTTCTACAAACACCAAGCCAAATGCCACCTGAGCTAGCCACCGAATGGTGCTAGAAGCTATGCACCACGTTTTCTTAAACTCCTCAAAAATTAAATTTTTGTAGCACACAAATTGTCTTCCTTAGAACATTTTCCAAATTCAAAATTCATATATTCTTTTGCCTTAGCAAAGGTAATATTTATATTGCTTTGTTGTTTCTTCCAACACATCGGCGTGGGTAATATTCAACTTGCACGTCGACGGAATAGATTTAGGGTTTTGCTATTTCGAATAAATAAATATTTATATAAAATTTAAATTCAATTTGAATTTAAATATTTGTAAATTAAATATTTAAACCTTCCTTAGATTTTTTAATTTGAAATAAAAATCCTCCTTGGATTTTTATGAAAACCTTTTATTTCATCAATCCATGGATTTTAATAAAACCTTTTATTTTGCCAATCCATGGTTTTTAATAAAACATTTTATTTTGCCAATCCATGGTTTTTAATAAAACATTTTACTTATGCTTACTATTATGAAGCTATTTTGCCATAAACCTCTACATTGCTCCTTTTAACCTTTTTGCATTAATGGTGGTTCACTTATTGGTATTAATGACAAACTCATGCCTTGACATCAATGACAACTTTATGGACTCAAAATGTCCAACAATATCCCCCTTTGTCATTGATGGCAACCCAATAAATTTTTACCATTTCCTTGACCTTTTTATTTTTCTCCCCCTGGGAAATTGCTCTCTCCTTAAACCAAATCTCTCCTTATTACCCAAATACCAAATAGCTATCCCTTACTAAAATCTCATCCCCTTTGAAATCAATGGGAAAGGGTCACCTTTGGGACTCGGGGCTAAGAGTGAGTCTCTTAGATTAGTCTCTACCCCACCTCCTCTTGAGGTGGTTAATTCTAGGGTGGGAGTATTTCTACTCCCAACAAGAACTAGTATTTACCTTTATATGATTTCCTTCTCATCTGATCCTTATGATCCATTTGATTGTTCCTATCCATGTCCATGTTCATGTTCGTGTTCATATCCATATTCATGTTCTTGTTCCTATTCATATTCATGCTTGGTTCTAGAATGTTTGCTCTACACCACTTTGTTGTGTGTCCATAATTATTGCACTTATAACATTTAATGTTATTATTCCTTGGAGGTTCAAATGTCTTAGGATTTCTCCTCATGAAGCTATATCCCTTTTTTTCATGAACCCTGCAATTCATTGCCTTGTGACCAAATTGATTGCATGAGTAGCAATACCCATGGAAAAGTTATATGTTCCCATATTCATGTCTTTCATGTGTCCTGCACTGTGAAGCCATGTTCCCAAATCTGTGACATGAGAAACATCTTCCATTGAAGTTTCCTTGTCTTAAACTCATTGGTATCTTAGTCTCTCTTAACCTATTCTCATTTTTGTTCCATCTATTTCTCCTTTGTGCATTGTTCATTTCCTTGTTGAACTTTCTATTTTCCAACTCATCCTCAAAAGTCTCACTTTCTCTTACACTGTCTTTTTCTAAATTTTCTTCTTCTTCAGAACTTGAGGTTGAATTTTCTTCTTTTTTCTTTTGAACTTGTTCAAAACCAAGACCTATTTTATTTTTTGACCTTCTTTGTACCTTGATCATCTTATCCATTATCTTTAAACTCTTTCCAAACATGTGTGGCTTATCCTTCGACTTTTCTAAATATTCCCTTAGTAGAGCTACTTATTGTTCTAACCTTTCACATTCTAAGACCTTTGTTTCTAACTTATCCTTGAACTTCTTTGTCTTAGTCATTCACTTGTTTATATCCTCTATAAGCTTTCCTCTCTCTTCATCGCATTCTTGAAACTGAAACTCAAGTTTAGATTTTTGCTTTCTTACCTTATTTACAATGTCAAGAGCATAAATAAGTTTTGCCTTACAATCAACTCCTTCCTTTTTTTATTCTTCCTCTATTTGTTTGCCTTTGTCTACATCTTCATTTTTTTTTTACTTTTCTACTATAGGATCATCTTCTTCTTATTCTAGTGCCATTAGAATATTCTCTTTTGGTCCTTCAAGTGCATCCTCATATTCATCATCACTAAAATTGAAACCATTCCTTGTACAACTATATTCAACATATCCAAAATTACCACATCTAAAACACTTGAGAATTATTGGTGACCTTTTCTTAACTTCTTCTTTTTCTTCAATCATAAATAGTACTTCATCTTTATCATTGCTTTAAAAACTAGCATCACTATCACTTGAGTACTTACTTGTCTTATCTGCATAGTAGATCATCTTTTGTATTTGAAAGAACTTCTTTCCTTGTCCTTTTTGTTGATCCTTGCCTTTCTTTTGATACCTCTATATTTTTCATTCTCTGTTCTCGTGATCCTATTTTTCTTCATATTTGTTTTTTTTGACTCCTTGATAATCAATTGCATAGTGACCATATTTTACACAATTGAAACATCTAATATATTTTGCATCTTTGAATCTTCTTGAATCATTGTTCCTTCTTCCATAATTAGCTTCTTCATCACTGGATGACTCATTGCTCAATTCTGACTTCTTACCATTTTTCTTCTTAATTGCTTTGAATGTTGTTTCCTTCTAGGGATTAAGTTCTTTTATTATTAACTCAAAATATATAATAATACCAAGCAACATATCTCTTTTCAAAGAATCACTATCATTTTCTTCTTCTATAGCTAAAATATTTTCACTAAACCTTATTGGAAGAGACCTTAAGATCTTATCACGGACATCTAATTCATCCACATTAAGTCCAAGTCCTTGCATAGCATTAACAACCTCATCTACCCGAAGTAGATAAGAACTAATGTATTCCTAATTATTCATTCTTAATTCTTCAAATTGTCCTTTAATATTTTGTATCTTTACCTTTTTGACACTTTTATCTCCTTCATATATGCTTTACAACTTATCCCAAATTCCTTTTGCATATTTACAATGCATAACTTTTATTGATTATGTTCTATGCAAAACTCTCAAAAGTGCATTCATTGTTTTTGAATTATGATGTTGTAGAAAATTACCTTCCTTATCTATAGGTGTATCAGCTAGTGATATGTATCCATTTTCAACTTCTTCCCGAATTTCATTGCCAAGTGCCATCAAGTGAACCTTCATTCTCATATTTCAATATATATAATCACTTCCATAAAAAGTTGGTGTTGAATTATCTAAGGATACATTCTTAGAATCTATTGTGTTCTTGAAATTTTTTCCTTCAATCTCGTAAACTCTTCTGAAGGAACCCACTTTCATACCAATTGAAGAACATAAGCTTATACTGAGAAGGGGGGTGAATAGTATAAGACCATTTTTTACTTTTATTTCTAATAAATATTATGCAATGTAAATATATCAATATCAATAGCAATAATCAAATCAATGCACAAATCACCATACACAATAGAGACACCAATTTAATGTGGTTCACCCAATGTAGGCTATCTACGAAGAAAATATTTCACTAAATTTTTCTCAATCAATCTCTTGGGAATCCTTTACCTATTACAATGTTTATGGATCTATATCCAAATGAGGCACCAATACTCTAATAAAGTTTGTGGATCTCTATCCATAGGAGAGCTCATTTCTCCTTAGCTCTGACTGGTGATCTTTTAGAAGAATTATTGTCCCCACTACTCTGGCTAATGGATCTCTATCCACTGAAGATACCTATCCTCACTTCCCTAGCTAATGGATCTCTATCCACTGGAGACTATCATCCTCTATACTCTATCACCTCCAAATATCTGTCTCAAATTTGCACTAAACTCAATCCTTCGATCTAGCACAAATTTTCTCAATCTTTGTCTTTGGTCTGGCACAAACCTGTTCTCAAATCTGCACCAAAATTTGTTCTCAAATATGTACTACACATAGTCCTTCGGTCTAGCACAAATATTTCCTCTATCTCTATCCTCTGATCTACACTAAACGTAGTCCTTTGGTATAGCACAAATATATCCTCAATATCTATCGTCTGATCTACACTAAACATAGTCCTTCTGTCTAGTACAAATTTATCCTCAATATCTATCCTCAAGCCTTAACAAAAATCTTGACTCAATCTCAAATGAACTTTGTTGGATCTACCCCAAACCTTAACTCAAGGTTTGAACAAATCAATCAATCAACTCTGCTCTCAAGTCTTCTCAAATATTTATCTCAAATATGCCTTGTAAGCTTCCACAAAAGCTCACACTAATATATCCACAAGTCCTCTCTAGAACTTGTTTAATTATGCTCTACAATTCCTCACTAGAACTTGTCCAAATCTGCTCTACATGTCTTTATTAGAACTTATCCAAATCTACTCTACAAGTCCTCACTAGAACTTGTCCAAATCATCTCAATAAGTCCTCACTAGGACTTATCCAAATTTGCTCTCAATATGTATTATAAGCTTCCACAAAATCTCACACAAATATATCCACAAGTCTTCTCTAAGACTTGCCTTAAATCTTCTCAACAAGTCCACACTAGAACTTGTCAAATCTCATAGAAACATAAAAAGAATTTTTAGAGACTCAATATGCTTCTCACTCATCATAATGATTATTTAATTTCAATCACATTTTAGAAACATATAGAGAATTGTTAGAGACTCAATATGCTTCACATTCACCTCAATGTTCAATCACTTTCAATCACTCTTTTGAAACATATGGAGAATTGTTAGAGACTCAATATGCTTCACATTCACAAAATATCAATCACTTCCAATCTCTCTTTTATCACAAAAACATATAGAGATTTTTTAGAGACTCAATATGTTTCACACTCATAAATACTCAACATCATTTTCAAATCAGTTCATAATATAGAATAATTTTTTTCATAGAACTTGATCTATCACTTCACACATCCACTTGACTAGGCTCAACCAACTCTACTCAACTAATCACTCCATGAAATAATCCTTGCTCACAAACCCTAGTCTAAGAATATGAACACTCATTCAAAATTTTTCCAACAATGCTTATCAACCAATCTCACATAACAATGATACTCATGTTCTTTCCAAACCCTAGTTCAAGTTCTTCACTCAACCAATGGCTTCAACAACAATGCTTATAAACTAATCTCACATAACAATGATACTCATGTTATTTTCAAACCTTAGTTCAAGTCCTTCACTCAATCAATGGCTTCAACAACAATGCTTATCAAACAATA
This sequence comes from Wollemia nobilis, assembly GCA_028583015.1. Lineage (NCBI taxonomy): Eukaryota > Viridiplantae > Streptophyta > Pinopsida > Araucariales > Araucariaceae > Wollemia > Wollemia nobilis. Next base: position 1,504,493 of record JAQPPZ010002765.1, read on the forward strand.
TATTTTTTTTTTTTGTTTTTTTTTATTTACATGGTGGAATCGGTAGCCGCCACGAATCCAGGTAGGTTGTCCAGCTTTTATGGCCACCACAGTATTCTGTGTTGTCCACCCTAGAAGCCACCACATAGATCTTTGCGTAGTCCGCCCCTATAACCACCATGCCACAATCATTTTAAACCTTTTACGCTGCTAAAAGCACCAGGAAATGGACAAGCGTTCAGTCCAACGATTATCAAACAATATTTTATCAACAACTCTTTATTCCATAAAAACTTGAAGTATTAATTCAAAACAAACTCAAAAATGCTTATAAAAAATCTTCACATATAACTCAACAACTCAATAAGGAAGCCTAATTAAGTCATTTTCACTCCAAAGTTGTTTTTCAAAAAACCAACCAATCAACTCAACCAAGGAAGAATATATACCTTTTTCTTTGATGTAGAATGACCTTCAAAAGCCTAGATCAAAAATCACAACTTTCTTTGCCAAGTACAAAGGGTTAGATGACAAGAATTATAACCCTAACACTTTTCACAATTTACCTTAAACACAAAGATAAAATAAATTCCAAATACACCTTATTGCTCCATCTCAATAATAAATTTCAACATCATAATTTTCATCAAAAACCCTCTAATAAAATATAACACAATTTCTACTTATAACTCCTTTCTTAAATTGCATTTCTCAAATAAAATAATTTATAAAATAATGCAATATGTTCTTCTAAGATAAAAATTAATTACCTTAGTTTTAATTTATCAAAAACAAATGTTTACCATGCCCAAAATCACTTTAACTTATAAGTAAACAATCCACTTTTAATTACCACCTTATACCTCCCAATATTCTCACAATAGCCTTAGGGCAAACAAAAATTAAATAAAAATTTGTACCTTTGCCCTTAGTGTGTTTTGAACCCACAACGTTGCCTCCCAAATGCTCTATCCACGACCTTGGCTACCACGTGAGCTAGTGCTCACGTGTGAGCTAGAGTGCCCAAGCACTCTATTCTCCTTTCCTCTGCCACCAAAATCGAAAACCAAAAAGGACTTTGAAACTTTTCTACCACTAGGTTTGAACCCGTAACCTTCCTTCCACAAGCGCAAAGCCAAATGCCACCTGAGCTAGCCACTGGATGGTGCTAGAAGCTATGCACCATGTTTTCTTAAACTCCCCAAAATTTGATTTTTTGCAGTGCATAAATTTTCTTCCTTAGCACGTTTTCCAAATTCAAAATGCATATATTCTTTTGCCTTAGCAAAGGCAATATTTATATTGCTTTGTTTTTTCTTCCAACACATCGACGGGGGTAATCTTCAACTTGCACATAGGCAAAATAGATTTAGGGTTTTGCTATTTCGAATAAATAAATATTTATTTATAAAAATTAAATTCAATTTGAATTTAAATATTTATAAATTAAATATTTAAACCTTCCTTAGACTTTTTAATTTGTAACAAAAAACCTCCTTGGATTTTTATGAAAACCTTTTATTTTGTCAATCCATGGTTTTTAATAAATATTTTTACTTATGCTTCCTATAATATCAAAAAAGAATATTATGAAGCTCTTTTGCCATCAACCTTTGCATTGCTCCTTTTAACCTTTTGGTACCAATGGTGGTTCACTTCTTGGTATTAATGACAACCACATGCCTTGACATCAATGACAACTTTATGGACTCAAAATGTCCAAAATTTAGTTATTTCATGTATTTTCCTCATCCACTTATGTGTGGATATTTCATTTATCTTATTTAAATATTATGAGATGTTTTATATTTATATTTTAAATATTATGGGGATATTTTTAGGTTTGACTATTCATAGGTGTTATGAGGATATTTTAGGTATATTTGGAGGGTTGAGATTCTTTCTTCCCATAGCAGTTACAGATCTATAGGCCATATCGCATATTCCTTTTGTACGATGGATATTTATCCTTAGTTTGATCCTATGACTATGGTTGATCATCCTTGCCTTTATAAGCAAGGCACTTTGATTGTACTTGTAGTTCATTTTTCAAGTATAATATATGATATTGTTGCTCATTGTTTTGCATATCTATTTGTATTCTTATGCTGTCAATTTGCTTTCAGGTTTTTGTTTTGGTTGAATGTGGTGTTTTGTTAACACTTGAGATCCTTGCAGTTTGGAATGATCTTATTATTATTCCATTCATGGCATCAAAGTGATAGGTGTTGCAATCATCCATTTGTGAGTGTTGTGTAGTTGTTTTCCTTACAAGTTTGAATATTAGTGTGGAAGCTTTGGTTTTTGTGATTGGGTACTTGGTGGAGGTTTTGGCCAGTTTGTGTCCCTCCTATTTTTAGATCATCATCATCCTCCTAAAATATCTTCTTCCCATACTACAATAGCCTCATTCCCTTGGATATGCCCTAAGCATTTTGTTTTTGAGTATTTTCTTTTTTTTGGCAAGGTCACCAATACAATCCATTTTTGTATTTTACATATATATTTTGATAGAATATGAAATTTTTCGTGAAAATTTGTAGAGGTATGTATATGCATTCATATGATCTATGAATAAATTTTCAACTCATTTTGATAAGTATTATTTAAGTTATTTAAGTTATCGTGATTTTATGGAAATCTATCCATATTTAATAATCTGCATATATCTTCATCAAAGCTTCAATGTTTTTGCATATATTTTTATAGAATTTGTAAAATCAGATGATAGACTTGAACATAAAATTTTAGAGCATTTAAATCTGTATTTAGACTATTACAATAATTTTACTATTTTTAGTAAACTCATTCTTATGGGTGAAATATTGGGTTTGCTCAGCAAAATTATTTCCAGGAATGTAAAATCATGTTTCTAGTATATCTCTAAAATTTTAGATTGTTTGTATTTGTATTTAGATATTTATGATGATTTTATGATGCACTCTCAATATATTGCATTATGAAAAGGATTTTGGACTTGACTCATGTATATGGACTATTGCTATAAAGTCTCATATTCCTTCATTTTCTCTTTGTCCACTTAGTTTGGACCTTTCTGATCAGCTTACTTGGTGTTCAGTATTGATGGAGCCTACACATTATTGTACTTAAGGAGTCCTTTGTCTTTGACTTCCCTTGCTTTGTTTTGGTGCATCCTCTTGTGCCAATATTCCTCATTGAGGCACTTAGTTTTAAGGAGGGGATTATTTTGGAAATTTCTTTGGAGGTTTTTCAGATTTTAGAGGATTCATTTGTTCATTAGTGTGATTTTTTTGGTATTTTGTACCACCTTGTGACATCACACTAGACATCTTAAATTTTAATGACATTTTAATTTGGAGGGGATTCTTCTACTTTTGAGGACATCTTGGAAACTTATTTTTTAACTTAGCATAGAGGGAAATGTTGAAACTTTTGAAGCATGGTTTAAGATATTTGTTCATTATGTAAAAATGAAGGTTTGTATCCTTTGTTCATAACTCCAAAACCTATACCATTGGTGAAGGATAAGGAGTATAGGACATGGTTCAAAAATAATTTAAGGATCTCTAGAATACTTTATTATTCAGTTTGTGGGGAGCTTCAAATATTTATTTAAGTTCACAAGAACACACCTCACCTTGCTTATCATATGTTGAGAAGAAATTTTTTACCCAAAGCACTTTCTCTTACAATTGCTTGCATGGAGGACATCGTTTGTGACATTGCATCTTTGTTTTTAGAGTCATTATCTTATGATATTTTGGATGATGAGGTTGATGTTATAGGACCTTATTCAAATATTGTATAGGACACATCTCCACACTTTTTTTATGTGGATGATCATGTTGATGTTGCAACATATACAATAGAGATTTCATGGCATATTACATCCTTACATATGGATGACTTCTTAGATGGTGTTGCCTATCTCTTCATTGAGTGTCACATATGTGATTTTATTGACATGTATGAGGAGCTCACTCATTTATTTTATGATAATATATACATTATTTCTTCTCCATGTACTTATTCCTTTGAGGGTCCTCTTTTGGTGTGCCCTCCTTTTAATGAGCCACTGTGTCCACCATTTTCTTCTCATGTTTCTTTCACATTGCATGATGTACTCCTACAAGAATTGGATACACATATTTTATCTTCAGCAGGACTCTCACTTGGAGATCCCTAAGACCATGTTAATTCTTTTGAGGCTTCTAAGCCTCCACTTATTTCTCTTGTTGCTTCCATGGGCTCTTCAAAAATTCTACAATAGGATATTGGTGAATCTTCCTTGATGGATGCTCTTCACACATCTCTTCCACTTTTGTACACTCATGGTTTTGTGCACTTTGATATTTTGGATGTTGATTGGAACTATATTCTACCTCATTTTGGTGTTGTTTGGGTTTCTACAATATTGGATATTAATTTCATAATTCATTGGTGATATATTTTTCACTTTGGCTTTCTTTGAAGGATTCTACATCACCATTCTACATTTTACTCCCATCTTCTCACACTCACTTGGAGTGGGAAGATATTCGGTGGATGCTTCATGGCTACTTTCTTCCTCATCGGAGACACATTGTTCATTATAGAGGTATCTACTTCTTCATAGCACTTCTTCATGGAGATCATCATCCTAGGAGGGTGTTGGGAGAAATCATTGGCTCCATTCTTACTTCTTCTTCTCAGTTTCTAGCAGGATGTTTTTTTCCCACTTTTGGTTTGAGAGCTTCTAGATACACATTATACATGAGTACCTGATTAGGTCTTGTTTCCAAGACTCATACTGTGGATATGCCATTTTATTTTTTGGCCCCTAGCTTCACTTGAGTGGGGGTGTTAGAGTAGGTTTTTTAACTTAGCTCATGTTCACCTAGGTAATTTATTTCCTTTTTATTTATTTATTCCATGTATTTTCCCCACCCACTTATGTGTGGATATTTCATTTATCTTATTTAGATATTATGAGATGTTACATATTTATTTCATAGATATTATGGGGATATTTTTAGGCTTGACTATTACTAGGTGTTATGGGGATATTTTTAGGTATATTTGGGGGGTTGATATTCTTTCTCCCCATATCACATATTCCTTTTTTACAATGGATATTTATCCTTAGCTTAATCCTACGACTATGTTTGATCACCTTTTCCTTTATAAACAAGGCACCTTCATTGTACTTGTAGTTCATTTTTTAGGTATAATATATAATATTGTTGCTCATTGTTTTGCATATCCATTTGTAAGCATATGCTATCAATTTGCTTTTAGATTCTTATTTTTATTGAATATGGTGTTTCATTAACACTTGAGATCCTTGTGGCTTGGAATGATTTTATTATCATTCCTTTCAATATCAGCTCCTATTTCCATTTTATGTTTCCTTTCTTGTTGTCACCTCACATTGTATTCTGGTGTTATCTCCCATGCATGCATAATAAATTATCTTTATATCCCTTGTTATGTGTTTCTACAATGTGGAAGCTTACCTATCATTATATGGCCTATCGTGACATGCGCTTCACCTTCTCTACTTTGATTGGGCTAATAAGCCTTATATTTTTTGCAAAATATAGTTTTCGTCTTCTCACCCTACTTACCATCACCCATATTTTTTCTCATATTAATTTTTCCATGCTATCATTAAGTTCCTCTCTTTTAATTTTCCTTATGTCTTTTTAATACCCTCAAAAACTTGAGAGGGAATCCCATGGGAAAACAACCTCTTATGTAACTTAGAACCACTACTATGATTATTTTTTGGTCAAATTGGTATCTACTATGTTTGATGCATCTATTCAAATAATGAATGCATCGAAAAGAAGAAAATATAGACATCCAATTTTGTCTAGCTTAGTTTTCCTAAAAAAAAATGGTAAAAAGAAAAATTCCATGATTTGGGCATCAAATCTATTTGATAGTCTTACAATGGCACTGATAGGGGGGGGGTGAATCAGTGTAGCTATTTAACTTCAAATATACAACTCTTAAATCTGAAATAATGAAAGCTTAAAACCAGAAATAGCCAGTATCACAAGAGAGCATCACATAACACAAGATGTAACGAGGTTCACCAGATTTGGCTACTCCTCAAAAATAGACTGCTTGGACTCCCATCCAAATATAGCCTTTGTAAAGAACCAAATTTACAATCAATTTACCAGCACCCACTGGAAGGAGCACTAACCCCTAATTTACCAGCACCAACTGGAAGGAGCACCAACCCCTAATTTACCAGCACCAACTAGAAGGAGCACCAACCCCTAATTTACCAGCACCAACTAGAAGGAGCACCAACCACTGATTCCAAGCACCAACTTTGATTTCTATTTTAAATCTTAGATTGACATAAATATGCCTTCACTTTTACAAGACCCTCACTGTTCTATTGCTCACCCAACCTCTCTTTCAATTCAGGAAACATATATTCCTACTGCGCACTTTTTGCCGCTCTCTCTCTGCTGCACTATTTTAGTCATGCTTTCTATACATCCTTTTTTGCAGCACACTTCCTCTGCTCGACAAAACGCTGCTCTCTTTCCCCGTACAGAGCTCAACGCTCTCTTACCACACACTTTTCCAACCTACTTTTCTCAGCACATTTATTCTTTTATCAGCAACACCTTCCCTCTTTATGGTGGCACACTTTTCAATTCTGAGCAGCACTTTACTTCTGCACGCAACTACCCTCGCGTGACATTTTATCTTTTAGCGGTGGCACTTTAACTCTTTACGATGGCACTCTTTTCAATTCTAAGCCGAACTTTACTTCTGCATGCAACTGCCCTCATGGCACATTTACTCTTTTAGCAGCGGCACTTTAACTCTTTACGGTGTCACTCTTTTCAATTTTGAGCAGAGAATATTTTCTTTTGCATGCAACTGCTCTTTTATAACAATATTTTCATCTTGAAACCCTAAGTCTTCTGTAACTTCCATAATCCCGCATGCAGCCTATTAATAGCCACTCCTATAACTCCTTTCTGACACACTATTATTACATGCAACCTATTAATGGATTTGTATCTTTAATTGGGATTCTCAGTATAGCCATCGCTCGATGAATTGACTCCGTAATGGACCCTGTAACTGCAGTAATGACTTCTATTTACTGTCACTATAACTACCCCTGTAACTTCCGTTCTGACTTTAGTTTATTGTTCTTATTCTAGCTACATGATTTTCTTCTGCATCGGCCCCTGAACTGTCGTATGACTTCAGTTAACTCTTCTTATTTTAGCTACATGTATTTCCTCTACAACTACATGTTTTTCCTCTGCAACTGCCCCTGTAACTATCATTTTCCTTAAGTTAACTTTACTTCGGATTTTGGTCATGAAAAAACATGTCGCGATATCACGACATTTCTGCTCCTTTGACTTTTTCTTTGTGTTTGACCATGAAAACATGACATGTCGTGATATTGCGACACTTTTCGCCTCCTTGTCCTCTTCTCGGCTTGCACCCACTAAAACACAACATGTCGTGATATCGTGACACTTTTCGCCTCCTTGCACTTTTCTCGGCTTGCACCCACGAAAACACAACATGTCGCGGTATCGCGACACTTTTCGCCTCCTTACACTTTTCTCGGCTTGCACCTGTGAAAACATAACATGTCACGATGTCATGACACTTTTTGCCTCCTTGTCTGCTTCTTGGCTTGCACCCATGAAAACACAACATGTCGCTATATCGCAACACTTTCGCCTTTGTTCTCTTCCTCTTTTTTTTTGTCGTGATATCGCAACACTTCTACCTCCGTAGACTTCTTTTTGTTTTTGTCACGATATCGTGACACTTCTGCCTTCTCACATTCTCTCTACTATTTTAGTCATGAAACTGCGACATTTCGTGATATCGCGACACTTTTTCTCCTTAACTCTTTTCTTCCCTTCGGATCACGAAAACCCGACATGTCGTGATATCGTGACACTTTTTCTCCTTAGTGCTTTTCTTCCCTTTGGGTCACGAAAACCCGACATGTCGTGATATCGTGACACTTTTTCTCCTTAGCGCTTTTCTTCCCTTCGGGTCACGAAAACCTGACATGTCGCGATATCGTGACACTTTTTCTTGCAAGCTCTTTCTCTTTGAACCTGTTGTGAAATCGCGACACATTTTTGTCCGTACTGTCTCTCTTGCAAATTGTCACGAAATCATGACACTTTTCTCTGCGAGCTCTTTCTCTCGAACTTGTCATGAAATCATGACACTTTTTGTCCGTACTATCTCTCTTGCAAATTGTCGTGAAATTGTGACACTTTTCTTTGCGAGCTCTTTCTCTCGAACCTGTCACAAAATTGTGACACATTTTTGTCCGTACTGTCTCTCTTGCAAATTGTCATGAAATCATGACACTTTTCTTTGCGAGCTCCTTCTCCTCAAACATGTCATGAAATCATGACAGTTTTATTTGCTTGCACCTTTTCTCCGAACATGTCATGAAATCACGACAGTTTTCTTGCATGTGCCTTCTCATCGAACATGTCATGAAATCATGACAGTTTTTCCTGCATGCGCTTCTTCTTCAAACATGTCACGAAATCATGATAGTTTTTCCTGCACGTGCTTCTTCTTCAAACATGTCATGAAATCGTGACAATTTTCCCTGCTTGCGCTTCTTCTTCGAACATGTCATGAAATTGTGACAGTTTTTCCTGCATGCGCTTCTTCTTCAAACATGTCACGAAATCACGATAGTTTTCCTGCATGCGCTTCTTCTTTGAACATGTCACAAAATCATGATAGTTTTTCTACTTGCCTTCTTTGCTTCCAACATGTCGTGAAATCGCTATAGTTTTTCTTGCGCTTTCTCTCTCTTCCAACATGTCATGAAATCGTGACATTTTTCCTTACGCTTTCTCTCTCTTCTAACATGTCATGATATCGTGACAGTTTGCCTTTCTTCTTAACATGTCGCGATATCATGACAGTTTTCCTTGTGCTTTCTCTCTCTTAAAACATGTCACGATATCGTGACAGTTTTTCTAGTTTCTCAACATGTCGCAATATCGTGATAGTTTTCCTTGCGCTTTCTCTCTCTTCTAACATGTCACGATATCGCGATAGTTTCTCATGCTTGCTCAACATGTCACGATATTGCGATAGTTTTATTACTTGTCTTTTTATTTGAGCTTTTGCATATGGGCCACTTCGGTCTTCTTGGAAATTCACTGTGCATGCTCTATATGACCTCTTAAACTCCTGTCCACTACATCTGAGAGCTTCTAAACTTCTTTTCCACTGCATCAACCGATATATCTGATTGTGTTGACAACAATGACAATACTTCTGCTGCACCTTGCTCAACAATCTCCCCCTTTGGAATTGTTGTCAACACACGTGCAATTATCTATAACTCTTCTCCCCATTTGACAATAATACCAAAGGGCTGCTGTAGACTCCCCTTGAGTCTATGCATAACATTCTTAGGCAAAAATTGTTACAATTAGCAAAAATCACATATATGAGCAAAAATATAAACACATAAATGCTCCCCCTGAGAATTTGATCTCGATAGCTAGTCAATTCTTAGACTATTCTTGGGAATATGTGACCACTTCATTTCACACTATCTTCTAAGCCTCAACCCTCTGTTGCTCTGCAATCTCAAACTTGTCCACTGTTAGTGAATACATACACTGATCATATAAATATCCACCTTTTTATTTTGTAATGTTAGCAGCATCTGCATATGCATCCTGGATATTCTCAACAAGCTTGAACCTACTGACAGTTGTTTGTCTTTCTCTGTAGTGAGAATCCAACAGACTACCTCAATCCACCCATCCACAAACAATTTTCTTCTTCTTGTACAATCAAGCAAGCTCCTCCTTCAAATAGTGATATCAGATAGCAATGTGTTTTGTGTGAGAATGCATAACCGGATTCTGCGTGAATCATGTTGTCACTGCCATATATCCTGCTTCTGTTGTTGATAAAGAAACTGACTCTTATTTCTTACTGTGCCACACAACCAACATGTATCCAAGATAGTATGCACCTCTACTGGTACTTTTTCTTTCATCTACACATCCTGCCCAATTTGCGTCTATTGTTAAAAATCAATCCACAAGCCTTCTCAAATATTTGCCTCAAATTTGCTCAACAAAATCTCAGCTCTTTCTAGATTGCATAGATTTATTCCTGCAAACAGACCTCACTTGTACCGACTTTTTTCCAACACAGTACTGACACTGCAAATCCACTGTTAACTTTTTGCATGCACCAAACATTGTATCTCAGCACAAGCAAATTTTTTTATTTTTATATTTACAACCTGATCTATGTTTTTCTATAGTCACCGTTGGTCACACCTTACTTTCAACTGTACAAATCAGGAGAAGACATTTTGTCAAACACTTCACGGCCAACCATAGTGCACCTTACTCAACCTCATACTTCTTAAACTCATATTGGCATCTTATCAACAGTTAAAACAAAATTGTCTTGTGAATTAAGCATTTTCACCAAGGCTTTATGAAAGATCTAACAATCTTCACATCAATGTGTAGAACAAATACACGCTATTTTTATCAAAACACAAATACGTAGCTAGGGCAAAAATTCTTTCACTAATCAAATTATCTGAACTTTTAGAACCCATACCTTTGAACAGTTACAGTAAGAACCATCAATAGTACAACAATGACATATAGCACTACTACCAATGGTGACGACTCTCAAAACACAACCCTTCATGACACTTCTACAATCCATTGCATAAACTAAAAACACACTTTAACAACTATATGAAAATCTCCTGACTTCTTGCCTTTCATCCTCAGATAACCAAGCAAATATATAGGAGAATTAAAATAAAACTTTAAGATTGCTTCCCCTGAGGATGTGCCAATTGGAGTTGCTTAAAGCAATGGCGGAGTAGTCTCCTTCAGTCCAAGGAGACATGATTCCCTTTCTTCTATCTTTCTCCAGACTTTCTTGAACTTGGGTTTGAGTTTTTCAACTATATCCCTATTTTGCACCTTTTTGTGAACTTGACCATTTCTCTTGCAGGGTTGTCTCTTGTGCACCCTTGATGGATGATTATTTTTCTTTCTGTTGTGCACATGATTTATTCTCTGTCTATATTGCATTCTTTGTGTCTGATGAAATCTACAGTCTTGCCTTAGATTAGATACAGACATGCTCGAACAAAACATTGTGTGCCCATGACCATTACATTTAAAACATTGCACATGATATGTTCCATTTTTGTGTTGCACTCTTTGTGTTTGATGAAATCTACGGTCTTGCATTATATTAGATACAGAAGTGCTTGGAAAAAACCTTGCTATGTGCCCATGGCCATTACAATTAAAACATTGCACATGGTGTTCACTCAGAGAAGCAGATGTATTTCTATCAGCATACCTCTTTGATTTATTATTCAATCCATAATAAATTGACTTGTGACTATAATGATTGCATTTAAAACAATAGCCATTAAAAGCATTATTATGAATAGCATCAGAGTGATAGAACCTCTTTCTTTGTGGTTGCTTTGCTGTAGATCTCCTTTGATTTTTTCTTCCTTTTGAAGATTCAGCTTCAACCTTTTCTTGCTTCGATCCTTCAATAGTGGACTTCTTCTCTGCATATTTGGAAGATGATGGTTGTTCAGCTTCACACTTTCCTTGCCTCAATCCTTCAACCATGAGCTTCTTCTTCTCGGCACATTTGGAGGATGAAGGTTGTTCAGCTTCATATCCAAGACCAAACTTAGCCGTGGAGCTTCTTTGTTGTTTTATCATTGTATCTAGCAAATCTGTTCTCTTCTCAAACTTGAGACTTATATTGGCCTCTTCTAGTTGTTTCTTCAATGAAACAATATCTCCTTCTTGCTAAAAGCAAACAGTCTCTTTCTCATTGATCTATGACCTAAGACTTTCTTCAATCCTTTTGGACTCTTCTACTTGCAGCTTTAGATTACTAACAGCTTTGTTAGATTCTTCTTCACATTTGTTGCATACATTGACTTTATCATCCAGGTGTGTCTTCAGGGCTTCTTCTGTTTGCTTGGCCTTTGAACTTGTAAGAAGAGATCTTCAATCTCATCCTCGTATTCTTCAAAATTTTTGGACAGTATTTTGTTCTTTTTCTTTTCTATACTCAACTCTTCAAGTGCAGAGATCAACTCTCCTTCAAGATCTACTTCAGCCTCATAGATTTCATCACATACTTCAGAGTTCACTCCTTATACCTTTTCTGGTTCAATTTTCTCTTCCATAAGAACTAAAACTGACTGAGTCTCCTTTTTGGAGGAGGATCTATTCTTCTTACCCATTGCATACTAATCCAAGATCAACCTTGAGTGATTTAGCCTGAGAAGGGAACCTAGCTCTGATACCAATTGATAGTCTTACAATGGCACTGAGAGGGGGGGTGAATTAGTGTAGCTATTTAAATTCAAATCTATAACTCTTAAATCTAAAATAATGAAAGCTTAAAACTAGAAATAGCAAGTATCACAAGAGAGCATCACATAACACAAGATGTAACGAGGTTCACCAGTTTTGGCTACTCCTCAAAAATAGATTGCTTGGACTCCCATCCAAATCTAGCCTTTGCAAAGCACCAACTTTACAATCAATTTACCAGCACCCACTGGAAGGAGCACCAACCCCTAATTTACCAGCACCAACTGGAAGGAGCACCAACCCCTGATTCCAAGCACCAACTTTGATTTATATTTTGAATCTTAGATTGACATAAATATGCCTTCACTTTTACAAGACCCTCATTGGTCTATTACTCACCCAACCTCTCTTTCAATTCAGGAAACACATATTCCTACTGCACACTTTTTGTCGCTCTCTCTCTGCTGCACTATTTCAGCCGTGCTTTCTATACATCCTTTTTTGCAGCACACTTCCTCTGCTCAGCAACACGCTGCTCTATTTCCCCGTACAGAGCTCAATGCTCTCTTATTGCACACTTTTCCAACCTACTTTTCTCAAAACATTTATTCTTTTATCAGTGACACCTTCCCTCTTTATGGCAGCACACTTTTCAATTCTGAGCAGCACTTTACTTCTGCACGCAACTGCCCTCATGACACATTTTCTCTTTTAGCAACGACACTTTAACTCTTTACGATGACACTCTTTTCAATTCTGAGCAGAACTTTACTTCTATATGCAACTGCCCTCGCAGCACATTTACTCTTTTAGTAGCGGCACTTTAACTCTTTACGGTGGCACTCTTTTCAATTCTGAGCAGAGAATCTTTTCTTCTGCACGCAACTGCCCTTTTATAATAATATTTTCATCTTGAAACCCTAAGTCTTCTGTAGCTTCCATAATCTCGCATGCAGCCTATTAATTGCCACTCCTGTAACTCCTTTCTGACACACTATTATTACATGCAACCTATTAATGGATTTGTATCTTTAATTGGGATTCTCAGTATAGCCACTGCTCGACGAATTGACTCTATAACAAACCCTGTAACTATAGTAATGACTTCTGTTTACTATCACTATAACTGCCCCTGTAACTTTTGTTCTGACTTCAGTTTACTGTTCTTATTCTAGCTGCATGATTTTATTTTGCATAGGCCCTTGAACTGTCGTATGACTTCAGTTAACTCTTCTTATTTTAGCTGCATGTATTTCCTTTGCAACTGCATGTTTTTACTCTGCAACTGCCCCTGTAACTATCGTTTTCCTTTAGTTAACTTTACGGTCACGAAAAAACAACATGTCACGATATCGTGAAATTTCTGCCCCTTTGACTTTTTCTTGGTGTTTGACCGTGAAAACATGACATGTCGTGATATCATGACACTTTTTGCCTCCTTGTCCTCTTCTCGGATTGCACCCACGAAAACACAACATGTCGCGATATGGCGACACTTTTTGCCTCCTTGCACTTTTCTCGGTTTGCACCCACGAAAACACAACATGTCACGATATTGCGACACTTTTTGCCTCCTTGCACTTTTCTTGGCTTGCACCCATGAAAACACAACATGTCGCGATGTTGCGACACTTTTCGCCTCGTTGTCCGCTTCTCGGCTTGCAATCGTGAAAACACAACATGTTGTGATATCGTGACTCTTTCGCCTCTGTACTCTTTCTCTTTTCTTTTGTCACGATATCGCGACATTTCTACCTCCGTAGACTTCTTTTTGCTTTTATCATGATATCATGACACTTCTGCCTTCTCACATTCTATCTACTCTTTTAGTCACGAAACTGCGACATGTCACAATATCGCGACACTTTTTCTCCTTAGCTCTTTTCTTCCCTTCGGGTCGTGAAAACCCGACATGTCGCGATATCATGACACTTTTTCTCCTTAGCGCTTTTCTTCCCTTCGGGTCACGAAAACTTGACATGTCACGATATCGTGACACTTTTTCTCCTTAGCGCTTTTATTTCCTTCGGGTCGTGAAAACCTGACATGTCGTGATATTGCGACACTTTCTTGCAAGATCTTTCTCTTCGAACCTGTCGCGAAATCGTGACACATTTTCGTTCGTACTGTCTCTCTTGCAAATTGTCACGAAATCGTGACACTTTTCTTTGCGAGCTCTTTCTCTCGAACCTATCGTGAAATTGCAACACTTTTTCATCTGTACTATCTCTCTTGCAAATTGTCGTGAAATCGTGACACTTTTCTTTGCGAGCTCTTTCTCTTGAACCTGTCGTGAAATCGTGACACATTTTCGTCCGTACTGTCTCTCTTGCAAATTGTCATGAAATCACAACACTTTTCTTTGCGAGCTCCTTCTCCCAGAACATATCACGAAATCACAACAATTTTCTTTTCTTGTGCCTTTTCTCCGAACATGTCGTGAAATCATGACATTTTTCTTGCATGTGCCTTCTCATCGAACATGTCGCAAAATCACGATAGTTTTTCCTGCATGCGCTTCTTCTTCGAAAATGTCACGAAATCATGACAGTTTTTCCTGCATGCGCTTCTTCTTCGAACATGTCATGAAATCACGACAGTTTTCCCTGCATGCGCTTCTTCTTCGAACATGTCACGAAATCGTGACAGTTTTCCCTACATGCGCTTCTTCTTCTAACATGTCATGAAATCATGACAATTTTCCCTACATGTGCTTCTTCTTCGAACATGTCATGAAATCACGATAGTTTTTCTACTTGCCTTCTTTGCTTCCAACATGTCATGAAATCACGACAGTTTTTCTTGTGCTTTCTCTCTCTTCCAACATGTCGCGAAATCATGACAATTTTCCTTGCACTTTCTCTCTCTTCTAACATGTCACGATATCGCGATAGTTTTCCTTTCTTCTTAACATGTCATGATATCGTGATAGTTTTCCTTGCGCTTTCTCTCTCTTAAAACATGTCGCGATATCGCGACAGTTTTTCCAGCTTCTCAACATGTCACGATATCGCGATAGTTTTCCTTGCACTTTCTCTCTCTTCTAACATGTCACGATATCACAACAGTTTCTCATGCTTGCTCAACATGTCGTGATATCGCGACATTTTTCTTACTTGTCTTTTTCTTTGAGCTTTTGCATATGGGCCACTTCGGTCTTCTTGGAAATTCATTGTGCATGCTCTGTATGACCTATGAACTCCTATCCACTGCATCTGAGAGCTTCTGAACTTCTTTTCCACTGCATCAACCGATCTATCTGACTGTGTTGACAACAATGACAATACTTCTGCTGCACCTTGCTCAACACTATTTAAAACTAGCTAAAATTACCTCTTTATGCTAAATTAAACCTTTGCTCATCAACCTAGTATTAATAAGAATACCATACCCCCTATTTTAGATTAGCATATCTAAGTGTGTCACATCTTGTACTTATTGTGTACAAATTAGATGTGTCATCTGTCCTAAACCTGCCAACCTATCATGTGGTAAACCCAAGCAATTTTAGTGCCCAACACAATTCGAAGGAGAGTATTTGTTGCATGGTTAAGTTGTATCACAATTGGATAATGGAATCAATAGACTTCTATGTAGGTTTTATTACCTCTTTCCCATGACCCTTTCCATTTCCTATAAAAAGGATATTGATATCCCTTTGAAAAAAGGAAGAGAAAAAAAATGAGAAAAAGAGCAAACATAAAGATATAATAAAAGATATGTGAAATTTTTGTTATTGAAAGGATTTGCTTGTGCTACTTTATTTTTTTCTATCATATAAGCATAACCATGCCTAAATGGATAGATATTTGCCTACACTGTATAGTGTTGTGTCTCACCTTCCTATCTACATGCATTGAATGATAATTTGTGTCTTTCCACATCATATGTTATATCGATAATCTAAAATATTGGTTGTCTATATTGGTTTAACCCAATAAAATTAGCACAATTATCATCAAAGCTCCCTAGACTCTCCATATCTTGATTCACACCAACTTTGCATTACTCCAAGGTCACCTCCACCTTGATGCAATCTGGACAAGCCATTATTTCACCACCCATTTTATTTTCTTGAGCTATATTTCATTCCTATTATATTGTTGTGTATTGTTCTATTTTATTTGCCATTTTTAGACACCATAATCTAGCCACTTGTCATCCATTCGTGTCTTCCAATCACAACCATCCATTATATATATATATATATATATATATGTATGTATTTAATTAATATATGTATAGATATTAATATTTTATATATTATATTTATATATTTAATAAATATATATGTATTTATATAAATTAATCCTAGCCATCCACCATATTTTAATCTCAACCGTTCATCCACATGAATACTGCTTGCCCAAACTTAATCTCCACACTTCCTCATGTTTTAATCTTGGCCACACATTTTGTGTCATAAAAACCCTAACATGTTCAAGGGTAGATTATAAAAGAGGAGTCATTTTGATGAATCAAAACCCTTGCAAACCCCTAAGCTCTTTTGGAAACATTAAGCCCATAAGAATATTTATAATTTGAAGTGCTTGAGAGATCCTTAATCCCTTCTTCCCTAGCCACTTTGTCATCGCTCTCGCACTTCGATGCCACCTTCACATAGCCCGTATCCATCACTACATAACCTGCATGAAATATATCTGGTTCTACGATATTTTTCTTAGCCCTCAAACACCCCCCAAAGCCAACTAAATACCTCTAGGTATTTCTAAAACCTCTCCGGTGCATCCACAACCTTCACAAAACACCCTCTAGGTGTTTCCCATAGCCGATATACAATCCTACAACCCTCAAACATCGTTCAAGTGTACTCACGACCATCATCGATATAAGCAGAGATAGAAATTAGCATGTTGACAAGATAATAAGTTATTTGTACTTATTTTACATTCCTATACTTTATGTTTATAGTATTACATTACAACATCTAGGGTTTTAGTTGTTTTATCTTTATGAGGGCCTCACACTGTGGAGCCCTCACAAGTGCTTCTAATCTCTTTTTGTTATTTTTTTTTGTAGGTACAAAGATCATCTTTTTGGCAACTGATGAAGCTAGGGTGACCCTTTTAGGATACACAAGCCCACCCGCACCCTCATTTGGATTGAATACAAGCGTGAAGACACTAGTAGTATATTGACCTAGGATTTCGAAGAACCTTAGTATTTGTAAATTTGTATCACAAAAGCATTGTCCCCATATTGGGGCACATTGATTCTATTATTTTGAGAAATGTCTGAATTAATAAAAATCTTATTCATCTTATGCAATATTGTGTTATTACTAGGCTTATTGTTATTTTATATTTTGTGTTGGTGTTGCTCTATGTCAATTTACAAAATGGTGATCACGGTGGGACTCCCAAAGTATTATTCACTCTAATTCACTTTGTGACTAATTTTTGTTTTTGTTTTCATTTTGCAGTGTACCAAAAATTTTATCACATTATTTTCATGAGAAACTAGGATTTCTAAAGGTTGCAGATGTTGATCAAAAGTCATGTAGAAACCCTAAAATGCTCGAGGGAAACCCTAGAGTATTCAAGAAATACCCTATAGTATTCTGGTGGCTCCAGGCTATGTTTCATAGAGTTGGGAAGAAATACGTAGGCTTCCTGGTAAGCTTACTTCAAACCCTAACCCATTTTTATTTCTTTTTTCCCGCTTTTTACAGTAAAATTAAAAAAAATAAAATCATTTAGTTTTTGTTAAAAAAAATTACATTTTATTTGCATTTTAGGTATTTACATTCATCATACAAATTGCACTTAGAGTAGACTTGCATTCATATATTCACCATAGTTCACATTTTTAGATTTAAATTTTTGTTGCTTTTTGATGTATTCATTTACTATTTTTGTATGTTTTTTCATGTGAAATTACAAAAGCATAAAATAGATACATAAGAGGGTTAAAATTTTCCATTTGTACTTGTCTAAATCGAAACAAAATCATAATACTCAAGTATACTCCCACATTTTGTGATTCAAGGTGGAAGAACTAGGTGAACCCTCCACTGTTGGAATCACTTGATGATTAAGAGTGGGACTAAAGCAGTGTAACCTAAGTTCTTTTGAGGAACTTGGTGTTATTGTTTTGGGATTCTAATTTAGACCTATGAAATAGTTTTATTTTTAACATTGAGTGAACAAAATAGATAACACATATTTTAAACTTTACCACACACTCTGCACATTTTAAAATAAACAATAGTGAGTTGGATTTCATCACCAACCATTGTTTGAGAATTGGTGATGGTGGGCTTCATCTCCATCCATAAATATTTGCCCTTAGAAACCATAGTCACCCATGAGAAAACTTTATGGATTTCATCACCAGGAAGAATCTCATTTGCCATCCAATCGTAGATTTCACCCTGCATAATAATTCATATTAGCACATTTACAACACACAAACCTCACAAAACAAAAAAATATAAAAACAAGATTAAAAAAATAAAAAATTTGTTGCAAAACATAGGGTTAAATTACTTGTTTGATTTTGTGTGTTCTTCATTTGCATTTTCTTCCAGCACATTCCACACACATCACCACCCCATATGACTCATTAGCTTATGGTTTCATCCCAAAGCCAAGCAAATATTCTGAGTCAAGCCCTTTACAACTAAGATATTTCATCCATGGAGTGTTCCACATCTTTCCCTACCACTTATATGGTTAACCCTATCAGTGTGATACAGACAATATGTTTTGGTCTATTTGGGGATCCATCACATGCTATGTATACTTCAAATGCTTATTTATTACAAAGAGCCACCAACATCCTCATACAAAAAATTGAGCCTTCATCTCCCATTGATCATAACATCACCCACATAGACATGGCTAAAGTAGAAGTTTTTTTAAGATCTTCTAACTATGTTCTAGAACCAATCAACAACCCCCCTAGGCATGGCACTATTTCTCAGTAGGAAATTGCCTACTCACAGCCTTCCAGTTTCACCCATGTGTACTTTAACCCTCTTTTTGAGGCATCATGTGCACCTTCCCAGCATTGGTCCATTCCACAATAGTCATATGCTCAAAGCACTTCCATTCCATCTTCATACACCACCACCTATGGAAATCCTTTATATGAATCACATGTCAATACTGCTTCACAAATTCTAGCTTCCACTACATCCACTACCCCACATTTAGTTGTAATCCTTTTTGTAACTTATCCTTCACCCGCTACATACATTCCGACCATATCTACACCATATGATTCATATATGGCCATACAAGATGCATGGTAATACCTTAATAAATTGCTTAAGAAATAATAAAACGCTTAATCTTGTCCCTAGAAACAAGTATAGGTTAAAAATATTAAGCCTTAGCCCACTTCCACTTAGCCTATATTATTTTCATCAAATCCATCATGAATATCACAACCTTCTATAGTTTCCATTCCCACACCTCCATTAGTCCACACCCATTCCATTCCAACAAGTCAACCCATTCATAGTACTCAAAAATCATCTCCATTCCATAATTTACAATCATTCAATCATCAAAATCAATAAATTCAATCCAGTCCATCAAATCATCAACATCTCATCACTCCTCAATATTTTACCACTTCATATTCACACTCACCAAGTGATTCAGGGCTTCCACATACTTGGGGAAGACCCTAGAATCCAAGCTATGCAACAACATATTGATAGTCTAATGCAACATACTCTTGATATGATAAACTAGAAGCCAACTCTAAGACAACTCATCAATCAACCAGTTCACTTTTTGGTACATCACCGTCATATCCAACATATTTTACAGTACCAAAATTTGACAACTTTAAAGGGACTGAGGACCCTAGAGAACATGTGAGAACATTCATCCATTCATGTTTTAGAATTCAAAATAAATATGCTCTAATGCTTAGAACCTTTCCTTAAAAATTGGGGGGAGATGCCATAGAGTGGTATAACCATTTACCTCATCATAGTATTTATACTTTTGAGTGGTTGGTGAAAGAATTTCTTGAAAGATTTTCCCTCAATGCTAGAAACAAAATTTCACTGACTGAATTATATAATATGAAGCAATTTGATGATGATTCAGTATATGATTTTTGCAACTGTTAGAGGGTTGTTATCACAAAATGACCATTCTCCCTACCAATGGAAGAGATAACTCGATTTTTTATCAAGAGTTGCCTAAAATCCATTTCTTGGCTATTACAATTACACCAGTATAGATCATTTGAAGAAGATCTTGCCCATTCTAGCATCATTGAGGAAATCAAAATCCAAGAAGGTGTGCTTAAGCATAAAAATAAATAATGGTTAAACAAGGGTAAATCCAAAGGAACTTATTCTAGCCAAGCCAAGTCAGGCTACCTAGCAAATAAAGTAAATCAAGTGGTCATGAGCCAGCCAGTAATGGCTCAACAAAAATAACCTGTATAACAACAACCGTAACAAATTACATATCATGTGGTTTCCTCACCATCACAACAAGTCCAAAACATAGTGCCAACTGTAGAAAATAACCAATGTCAATAATCTATTCAAAAAAACCACCAAAACACCCCCTTAGTTGAATTATATACCTCCATATTTCATAGTTTGTATGATACAAATCAACTTGCCTTGCTTGAGGTCAAACCGGATGATACCACTAAACAAAAAAAACTATCAGAAGCATCTATTTTGTCCTTATCATCAATGAAATGGGCATGATATCAATGGCTTCTAAAAATTTAAAGATATGGTGCAAGACCTAATTGACTTAGGGGCCATCAATCTTGATAGTCCCTTAGCTCAACAAAATCAAAACCTTGGTATATATCAAACACCACTTCCCCATCAGAAGGAATTGCAACCAACAATATGAGGGTAAAATACCAAGACTCCTAATCAATTTAATCATGTTCAACAATATCAAGGTTTTTTTGGTGATATTCATGTAGTTACTCAAGGTCAATAGCGTACCAATCAATAGAATGCACAAAAACAACTTGTTCAATCCTCCATAGCACCACAAGCAAGTGTGTCTCCAAAACCTACCACCTCATCATCACCTATCAAAAATTTCACCAATCCTTATCAACCTATTCATATTCCAAGTCATACATCTCCACTCATTCATCCTCCCAATCATCCATCAAGGCCAATCATCTCTTTGAGTAGTCGGTTAACCACTAGCCTTAAAATGGCTTCATCTAAACTATCTATTTATGAGCTAATTCAACAATCTCCCCCACATCATGAGGCATTAATGGATATTTTAAAATTCATTGAACTCTAATATCAATATGCTAATACCTTTAGCAATTTGTTTGGGAGCATCTAAACATGTGTGGAACTTACCATTATATTTTAAGATTTTGAAATCAAACCAATATCATCAGGATCAATGCACCCTCCATTTCATATCATGGCCCAAATTGATAGGAATCCATTCAAATGATTTTTTATTAATATTAGCTACTCCATAAATATCATCACCACATATGCCCTTCAACATATTAATCTTCCACCAAATCACATCACCAAATTTAATTTCACCCTAAAAAAATTTAATGATGCTCTCTATTTCATAGTTGGCACTGTAGTTTTACCCATCGAAGTGGGGGTAAAAATGTTGCACACCATGTTTCACATATTTGAAGGATCCATGGCATACAATGTACTCCTTGGATGTCCTTGAATTAGGGAAATAATATGTGTCTCTTCTATACTTCATCAATGCTTGAAATATGTACATGAATGATATATACATTGTATACCAGTGGATTTTGAATCATTTAAGTATTTCTATTTCATTTCAAATACTTATGAAGCCATGCTTCCATCCATACAACTTTTATTAACATCATCAATTACATCATATACCACACCATCCACATATTCATCCAATGTTACCATTTTTGAGGAACTCCCCATCACCACATTACATCAAGCTTCCACATCCATTCCCTCATTTTTATCATCATTGACTACATGTACATGTGGTCAAATCCAATCCACATCAACCCCATCATCATAATACTTCAATAGTACTTCCACATCATTTCAAATTCATAAAAAATCTCAACCAAATCCACCTCCATCCACATCAGTTGTTGTCTCACAAATCAAATTAATAGATTGTGAGATGTCATTCCAATATATACCTATTCCGTTATCATAAACCCAAGCCAATCCTGAGTCTTCCACATCCACTTCCACATTCACATCCACATCATCCTAAATTGTAGTACACCTCACTAATTTTAGTATTGGTGAATATGTGTTCCAAGACATCATTGTCACACCTATCTAAACTGCTAGGGATTACAGTCACCCATGTGACCCACACTTATATATAGGAGTGGAGTACAATATGGGTTTAATGCCCAATAACATAAATTTTATGTACGGGGTATTGATTCATCATCCAATCCATCTTCCCTAGATAAGCACAACAACCAAAACCTACTAACATACAAAATATGTTAGTTTTTCCATCCTAGTATTTTCATCGAGTCAATTGGTAAGGTTATGGCCTAGGATGACATGAACAAGGAATGCATGAAATCATTGATACCTCATATCAAGGAGTGCATGACCATTCAGGTTTAATCTATCATTTCTCATTTCTCATTTGAACAAGCTTTTAAAAATCTACATTTGAATTTAGAAGAATAAATTCATCACTTCGATAACTCTAAAGATAAAATCTATGAAGAATTTAATGTTATGTCAATCACTTTTGATGAATCTGATGAGGAATCAAAACCCATCATTCCATTCACTGAACATGATGAATTTTACCTTAGAAATACATCAATCCATCTTTGCTTGCTTCTTCCACAAGAGTGAGTTGAACCAACTGGTGAACCACCTCCATTTCATTAATCCACATCACCAAATATTTTGCTTATAATATATGTATATACATAAATAAATGAAAAACAAAAACAAATTTAAAAAATAAATATCATTGCATTGCATGTACATGGATTTTTTCAATTGCATTTATTTGTGTTGATCATTGTTGTTCTGGTTACCATAGCTCTTACATTGGTTCTAGCAGATAGAATCCATCCATTCTCCACATTACCAACCATCAGTTTTTTCCTTTGAATTAACATAAATCGTATTGAATTATTCACCCGCCTTTGTAATCCATATGATTTGGCAAAGCCAATTCCAATTGACATGACCCTTATTGGCATGGAATGGATTTCCTCACCACCATCCTTTTTTGAATTTATCCTTTCCAAGGAATTGTTAAGGGCTTAAACCAATTACATTCCTCTATCACCCCCACTTTCACATTCACCTTCATCTTTATATCCCGAGGTTTCCCAATAAGACACAAAAGAGTTTGAGTCAGAAGAGTTTGATTATGTCATAGATGAAATTCATTTGATCCCAACATCCCATCAACTTGAGGAAGGTTCTCACATGTCCATTGAATATACCATCAATGTGAACCTTAGTTCAGACATAAAAAATCCCTAAATTGTTAAACTTGGTAAAATTTTATCCATAGATGAATAAGAGCAATTAATTGCTTTCCTCAAGAAGGAAATTTTTGTATGGTCCTACAAAGATATGCCTAGTATCTACCCTAACTTGGTTGTCCACAATCTCACCTTGCATTTTGATGCTAAGCCGATAAAATAAAAATTGAGATAGATGCATTCTACCTTTGCCCTCATAGTCAAAGAAGAGCTTCAAAAACTTCTAGATGTGGGTTTCATTGTCCCCATTGACTATCCTGAGTGGCTTTCAAACATGGTACTCATTCGTAAGCCTATAAGGGTGATATTCATTTGCACTAACTTTTGATATCTTAACAAAGTGTGTCCTAAGGATGAATTTCCTCTACCAAACATTGATACTCTTGTTGAAACCTACACTGGCCATGAAATACTTTCTTTAATGGATGGTTTTTCAGGATACAAAAAAATTTGAATCAATATTGATGACCAACACAAAACATCATTTACTACACCTTGGGGAACATTTTGTTACAAGGTGATGCCCTTTATCCTCAAAAACATAGGTTCCACTTATCAACGTGCCATGACATACATCTTCCACAATTACATGCATAATATCATTAAATATTATGTGTATGATCTCTTGGAAAAATATAAAACTTGATAAGAGCACATTGGTGTCTTGGAAAAAGTCTTTAATCAACTTCTAGAGCATAGTGTAAGGTTGAACCCCAAAAAGTGTTTCTTTGGTGTTACCTCTAGCAAATTATTAAGATTCATTATCTCCAAAAGAGACATTGAGGTGGATCCAAACAAATTCAAGGTCATCATGGAGATGCCTCCCCCAAAAAACTTGAAGTAATTACATAGTTTACAAGGAAATATCCAATTGATTCGTCATTTCATTGTGCAACTTTCTGACAAATGCTACCATTCAATCACTTGTTACAAAAGGGGGTGACATTTTCATGGATAGATGAGTTCCAAAAATATTTTGATGAAATCAAAAAATACATAGCTTCTCCACTAGTCTTAACTCCTCCTCATTTGGGGTCCCCTTCCATATTTATATTTTAGCAATGTACTTTGCATTAGGGACAATGATTTCAGAAAAGAATGAAAACAATTGAGAGCAAGCTATCTATTATATTAGTCGAACATTGGTAAGATATGAAACCAAATATGATTACAAATAAAACTTATTCTTAGTAGTGGTTTTTTCCACTAATAAACTTATATATTACATTATTAGTAACACCACATATACCATAGCTCATGAAAATTCTCTATGTTATATGATGTCTCACACTTACAATAACACCCGCACCATAAAATGGATAATTCTTATCACTAAATTTGACCTTGAGTTCATCATCCAAAAATCCATTAAAGGTTAGGTCATAGTCGATCAATTTGTGGAAGCTCCACGACCTAGTGATCAATCCTTGATTATTGAGCTCCTAGATGATTCAGTATTCACTATCACTGAACAAGAAAAAGATGTCATTCCAAAGGAAAATGCCAATATCACACTATTATTTTATGATTATAAGTGTAAAAAAGGTCAAGGTGTTGGAGTTGTGTTTCACCATAGGGGTTGCATATCCCTTATCATTCAACCTAGAATTCCAATGCACAAACAAAAATGCAGAGTATGAATCCTTAATATTAGGTCTTCAAGAAACCATAGCTATGGGTAAAAAGTGTATCAGGATATTTGATGATTCTCAACTTGTTGTTAGAAAAATCAATGAAGAATACCAATGCAAGGAACCTACCATAAAATTTTACCATTAAGTAGAAATGGAATTGCTCTCTAAGTTTTATTAGTATGAAATCAATAGTTTACCACATTCGACTAATATATTTGTAGATGTGATGGCCTCTCTTGGATCATTGATTCCAAATAACTCTGTAAGAGAGGTATAACCACTCTTTTTCACAACAATCTCTAAATTTGCAATTTTCTATGTTGAATCTAATTATGAAAATGATGTTTTCTTTATCCATTCAAAGCCATATGAGCCTTGGTCAAACCACATAATAGCCTTCCTCAAGTTTGGAACACTCCCATAAGACATGTCACAGACTTCTAAATATACTTTCAAGAAAAAGGTAGCTCATTTTACTCTCTTTGGGGATGTGTTGTATAAATGTGCTTATGATGGAAACCTCCTTAATTGTCTCGAGCCTGCAGAGGTACAAAGAGCCATAGTTGAAGCTCATGATGGTACTTTTGGTGGTAATTTTAGTGGAATGGCCATTGCAAAGTGTATTCTATGCATGGGTTACTATTGGACCACCATGGAATGAGACTATTGCACTTATGTCAAGCATTGTAAACAATGTCAACAACATGTTAATTTAACTCATACTATCATAAGCATTATAGCCTATTCAAGCCTTTATCTCTTTTCACAACGAGGTATTGATTTGATTGGAAAAATATCTTCTCCTTCCTTGGGAAAACATAAATTCGTCATCATAGCCTATGAATAATTCATAAAGTGGATTGAGGATATTCCTCTAACTAGTACGATAGGACCTAGAATTATGGAGTTTATACTTCATCATATCATCTATCATTTTGGTATTCCCTCAAAAATCATCTCTGACAATGACAAGTCTTTCAAAAACAAGATTGTTCGCTTTGTGATAAATTTAATATCCAAGATAGTTTCTTGACTCCTTATTACCCATAAGAAAATGGATAAGTTGAGGCTACCAATAAGACCTTAATTACTATTCTCAATAAATTAGTCAAAAAAAAACATAAATATTGGCATACTCAAATCCCATTAGCATTATGGGCTTATTGAACAAGCATCTGCATGCCTATTGAGGCAACACCATTTTAATTGGTCTATGGAGCCGAAGCAATAATACCTCCTGATATTGAGATCCCCTCATTATGGATTTTATTACAGGAATTCATAGATGATGATACTACTAGACAAGCATATTTTGATCAACTCACACTTCTTGATGAAGTATGGGTCAATGCTTTATAGAATTTATGAGTTTATCAGTACTGCCTTAAGCATTCTCACTATACCAAAGTTCATCTATGTGAATTCCAAGTAGGATATCTTGTCCTTGAAGAGAATCAATAAAAAAACAATGTATTGTCACATCTTCATGATAAATTCATAGCTAATTGGTTAGGTCCATACATTGTTACTCAAAAAGTGGGTAAAGGAACTTATAGGCTTACCATTCTAGAGGGAGTTGAAGAACCTGAACCACTTAACATCATCCACTTGAGAGCATTTTATGCTTAATGTGATATATATATACATGGCTAATACACAAAAACAATATTGCATTTTACACCTTGCATTTCATACATCGCATTTTACACATTGCATTACATACATTTTATTCCACAACATTGCATTTCACACATTACATTGCATAAATTTCATTTTATATTTCATTTCACAAATGGCATTTCCAAAATTGCATTTTACACCTTGCATTTCACACATTGCAGTTCAAACATTACATTGCATAAATTTCATTTTACATTACATTTCACAAATGGCATTTCAAAAATTGCATTTTACACCTTGCATTTCACACATTGCTTTGCACACATTCCATATCACAAATTACATTTTGTACATTGCACTCACAACCATATCATTTCATATTAGGGATCATTTATTTAGTATAGATATTATTTGGTCCAATAAATCCATGTTACCTTAATCAGGGACACCCTCACATCATCATCCATTTCATTGCACCATTATATAAAGTTAAAATTTCATTTTCAAACCACATATCCATAATCCCTAGGTGTTTTCTATCACTTAACTACTCCTAGTATTTTAAGCAATCACCAATACATGTCAAGTTTTATTTAGGAGGAAGACACATTTTCACTAAGAAAATATTGAGTTCTAGGAATTGACTCTAACACTCTTGAACCAAACACAATCACACATCTTAAATACATCTTGTGTCAAAGAGGGATAACACCATGCTTCGATTGTACATCGAAGTAAAAAGGGTATTCCTTGCTTGTCCCATCATGCACATAGTCCAAAAATAAAAAATAGTGGTTTCACCACTATCATAATTTTAAAAACAAAAGACAGGGTAGTAAGGATAGGGAAAATTCTCATCTTACTTTGGTTGAGAATCCTATTTTCCAAAGCTCTAAATATTTTACATATGACACACCACATATCATCAATTTGTAACGATATAACTATATTTCTAGTAAGATGGTTAGGTATTACGAATCCCCAAAGCTTAGAGATAGAATTCTTGGACTATGGAGCTACAGACACTTGACTAGCAATGGAGTACACTCATGCATGGTGACATGTCTCTTTTAAAGAGAAATTTGACCACAAATAAAGATAAGCTAGCTTCTTGGTCTTCTACATAATAGGTTTTACCCCAATTTACTCAAGATGGGTTAATGAACTCACTTGCACACACATTGGTTCTTGATTGCCTTGAGCCATTACCATTATTATGATTCAGTAAAGGAATTCACTGCACACACATTTTATCTCAGAGAAATTAGGCAATATTTAGTGAGTTTGTTTGATACCACTAGCATGTATGAGTCTCTACAAAACAATAAATTTTACATATCTTCTTCCATATCAACATCCATATCTTCTTCCATGTCAACATCCATATCATTACATGAGTCTTCCATTTCACATACCACCAGTTTGGTGCCTATGATTAAAAAACAATGCTATAAATGGTCAAGTAAAATCTAAACTATGAATTATCATTAGAAAATTAACTCATTTTCATTCATACACATTTTTCATTGCATTATCATCCATCACATATATACACATGCATTTACATAAAAGCATAACACAAAATTAAAATCCATGTATATATATATCACATGTACAATGAATGCTCAAAGGCTATAAAAAATGAAGCACCAAGGATAATATACAAAAGGTGCACCTAAGCACTAGCTAACATATATAGGAGGACACCTATGACTCGAAATAAGCCCTAGACCTAGAGCCACTATGCCTAACAAACTTGAATATGGATGAGGACGGTGGATCTGGAAGCCTAAAATGGTGCTCCATCAGTTGATCCTCAAAAATCTAGATGTATCCATATCAAGCTCAAATATGTAGTACATCATGTCTATGATGATAGTCCCTCTCAAGTAGTTCTACTTGGAGCCTCATGAATCTATCATTGCCTCCACCTATATCCATTAGTACCTCTATCTCTACCTACAACTAGGCTATCTCCAAATCTTGAGATGTTATCACTACATCCTTCTCCATCACTAGCTACTTGAGCCTCACCCAATCCTCCTCACTCTAACATAGAGGTATCTTTGTAACCTCCTCCATATCATCCATGCCATATCCATCACCTTCAATATCCTAGAGACTACTCTATTGCATCCCTAGTATGTCTCCCTTAATTGCTAGATCGAAGGTATATCTAATGTTTAGGAGCCTTATCTGCATCCTCCACCTCAGCCTTAGCCTCATCCTCATCCCTATTTCCCTCATCTACTATTAAATTGGGTATCCATGGTGTCTATGCAATGAACCATACATCATATTCCATAGTAGTCTCTGCATCATCCACATCGAGGAGAGATATCTCCTCGTCATCCTCATAGGTCACCCTCCATGCCTCAACACAAAGTATATTCGTCTCATCTTGATGATGCCTATACAACACTGGTGCCTCAATAACCCTCTATATCAACCAAAACTATCATAGCACCTGTGATAACTAGATCGGCTCCACCTCACTTCTATGCCTCACAACCACCCATATCATCTATCATACCCTTCATAACTAGTCCACATGGTACCTCACTAAGGCCTCCAAATGCCTTGAGCTGGTATCAGCCCTAACCATAGATCCCTATACTCCTTTCCAATATAGATAGGATGACTTGGCTACACATCCTCTACCATAGGACATATCATAGTATATGATTGCTCCCTATCCCATGCCTCAGTAGGCAAGCCCACAAGTTGAGCCACACTAAAGTGCTCCCAAAACAAATACTACAATAGAAAACTACATTCCAACCCCTTCCACCCCTTCCTCTTCACCTCATACAACTCTTGGTATAGATACACCAAAAAATAGGTGCCCATGCATACACCCGAGGTGTATTAATCATGTCATACATCAACCCGATTAGGTTCCATGGGAACTGACAACTAGTGTTGTTCGAGTCCACTATGTTAACCAATATGAACATGACTACGATGGATAATGCATCCAACTTCTTATCCACATACATATTCAAGTATCTAATCTCTCCATCCTTCACACTCTTATCCCACCATCGATCTCCAAAGATTTGACCCATTTCATACCCCTTATCGTGTCCAACCTTGATAGGTAGTCCCTCCACTAATACTTTGAGGATGTGGTATACATCCTCAAGTGTCACTACCACATTCCCAATAGGGAGCTAAAAGGTCCCCCTATCTGGATCCCATATCTCCATCAAGGTAGAGAGATACCCTCATCAACCCTCACCACATCAATTTGAGTTGCCCTAGCTAGCCCCACATCCTCCAACTACATACACTAGTCATCTTGCAATTCATTTCTAACCCTTTGGTATGAGAGGTGAGAATTGATGTCAAGATTCCAAGATCTTTAGATACAACACAACACATACACAAGGTAAAACATTAATGTCACATACATTGCATAAAAAAAAAAAAAAAAATTGCACAAGTCCAAACAAAGAGTGCCAAGGGCACTTACCTCAGCAACATGCACCTCTAATCCTATTTTTGCATCCACACCCTCCATCACCATAGCTTCCATCGCACAATACTTCTTCATTCCATCTCACTTCACCTATTCAATCACTCCCTCAAGACACAACTTTTGAAATTTGTGAATGCAAAGAATGAACCTGATTTCACTTCTGTAGAATATTTAAAGCTATTTATGGTGCACTAGAACACTCATGGGCATTCACAAGTGCATTAAAATGTTGATCGACATCTACAAAATTCCAAAATTTGACTGGCATCTATGCATGCTATGAATCCCCATCGATATTTGGTGCTAAAATTTACAAAAATACCAAAATGATCCAAAAATCTATCTTCACTCCACAAATTCTCTCCAAATTTCATCCATGCATTCATTTCATCACCATATCATGTTTTATGAAAACAAAAATCGATTTGGCCACTTAATTTTGATTTGCAACCAAAAGTCACAAAATTACTCTACAAGCTTTAAAATGATCCAAATTTTTATAAAACAACCATAATCATCATTATAATCATCAATCACATCATTTCATCACTTTTTGTGACAACTTGGATTGATTTGGGTGGTTAACTTTTGTTTTATGACCAAAAATCGTAAAATTGTAAAAAATTGCAAACCAATGCCAAATTTTACAAAATCATACCATTCACTCATCCATGCATTTTTTAACATCACATATTCATTTCAAAATCATCAAATCCACCCACAATTGTATTTTCATAAGACATTTTCCAAGTTCAAATATAGTTTGAAGTGATCCTCATATCTAGTGGTTTATTCTATCTCCTTCGCGATTGTAGCAATTGGTTGTCAATGCAATTCGGTAAGATGGAGAAATCACCATAAGGATGCTTAGCCATTATCATCATTTAGTATCTCTTCATTTGAAATCAGATTATATTTTATCCATCATTTTTTAGTGTGACTATGCTTAGATTAATTTACTCAAAAGCTATCATTGATGGCCTTCTCTGTGGGGCTTGAAACATGAAAAAAATCATATATCATTATTTATTTTACATTGGAAGTCATCACGGAGATAGGCCTTGCATAGGTTGATTAATTTAAATTGAGGAAATTATCCTACAGTCACTAGATGACCCTCCATAGGTTGACTTCTTTTATTTTTGCATGTTCATCACTTTGCATTTCAATGATGCCAAAAGGAAATTTTTTCAATAGCATCGAATCACCCCAAACTTGGGGTAAATAAATTTTATTTTGATTTCCTATAGTGGAATGCATCCTACATGATCATGGTATCTACACTTGGAAAAAAACCCTTTCTCCATTGGGGAAAAATGGAATCATTTTACATAATTCATATCATCAACATTTACATCATACATTTGCACTTACATCATTCAACTTTATTTTTCACTGCATAATTCTGTCAATTGGCTTGTGAGATTCATTCTTCACTCATTCACCAATTGAGGGAGTAAGATACACATACAAATTATTTTATCTTCAAATATCATCTTTGCATTCCAAGGAAATAAAGTTACTTCTTCATGCCAAATCAGATGTCTTGTGTTTTTTCACTGAATTGTGTTTCATGCAATGCGGTACAAAAAGGGACATCTATAGACACCAGAATCTAGCCACTTGTCATCCATCTATATTATCCAAACACAACCATATTATATATATATATATATATATATATATATATATATATATATATATGTATATATATATATATATATGTATATATATATATATATATATGTATATATATATATATATATGTATATATATATATATATATATATATATATATATATATATATATATATATGTATATATATATATATGTATATATGTATGTATGTATGTATGTATTTAATTAATATATGTATAGATATTAATATTTTATATTTTATATTTTATATTTATATATTTAATAAATATAAATGTATTTATATAAATTAATCCTAGCCATCCACCATGGTTTAATATCAGTCATTCATCCACATAGATCCATACCACTTTTCCAAACTTAATCTCCACCCTTCCTCATATTTTAATCTTAGTGTGTCATCAAAACCCTAACATGTTCAAGGGTAGATTATAAAAGATGAGTCATTTTGATGAATCAAAACCCTTACAAAACCCTAAGCTCTTTTTGAAATCTTAAGCCCCTGAGAATATTTAGAATCTAAAGTTCTTGAGAGATACTTAAGACCTTTTTCCCTAGCCACTTTTTCTTCACTCTCGCCCTCCAATGTCGCTTTCGCATCACTTGCATCCATCATCGCATAACTTGCACGAATCAGATCTGATTCTGTGACATTTTGCTTAGCCCCTAAACACCACCCAAAGCTAGTTGAACATATCTAGGTATTTATAGAACCTCTTTGGTGCATCTACAACCTTCAGATAACATCCTCTAGGTGTTTCCCATATAAGACTTGTAGTCCTACAACTCTCAAGCACTGTTCGTGCTTCCTCATGACCATCATCAATAAAAGCAGTGACATAAATTGGCATGTTGATAAGGTAAGAAATTATTTGCACTTATTTTAT
Source organism: Wollemia nobilis (assembly GCA_028583015.1). Lineage (NCBI taxonomy): Eukaryota > Viridiplantae > Streptophyta > Pinopsida > Araucariales > Araucariaceae > Wollemia > Wollemia nobilis. The sequence continues at coordinate 1,537,579 of JAQPPZ010002765.1, forward strand.
ATTCTTGTAATTTTTGTTTACAATATTATATTGTAGTATCTAGGGTTTTAGTTGTTTTATCTTTTTGAGGCCCTCACAGGTGCTTCTAATTTTTTTTTGTTGTTTTCTATTTGCAGGTACAGGGATCATATTTTTGGTAGTTTTTGAAGCTAGGGTGGCCATTTTAAGATACACAAGACCACCCGCACCCTTGTTTTGATCGAAGACAAGTGTGAGGACACCAATAGTGTATTGATCTAAGGTTTCAGAGAACCCTACTATTTGTAAATTTATATCACAAAAGCATTGTAAACCTCATATTGGAGCACATTTATTGTATTATTTTGAGATCCATCCACATTAATAAAAGCCTTATTCATCTTGTGCAATCTTTTGTTATTACTGGGCTTATTTTTATTTTATCTTTTATATTGGTGTTGCTTGATTTAGATTAACACCATTTAAACTTTTATTCTCGATCATTTTATTTACTATTTGTCTTATTCTTCATTCTTTGCTATCCTACTTAAAAAATGTTTATGCTTGTATATTTTCTTTGGTTGAGTTTACATATTTTTAAAACAATAACAAGGGAATGAACCATCATCAAGTAATTCCATTACACCTTTATATTCTAGTAGGCCCCTTAAATGCTAACACTTTATTTTATTATTATCAATTAACATTTTGTCTTGCAAGTCACAATGACTAATTGACTGATTTAGAATGATTTATTTTCCTAATTTGAAAAGTCTAACAATATATAGGTACATGTGAATCCTCATATAGTTACTAAATATCTTTGGTCCTTTTACTACTTTGAGTATTCATTTATTTCCTAGTATTATATACAACTTGTGTGATAGTTAGTTATGTACTTTGGGAACAAGAACTTTATAAACACTACATCTTAGACAAAATATTGTTTAAGTTAATCTATGTTTTTTGTATTTTTTTTGTTGACATTATCCATTCCTATACTTTTTCCCTTCATATATATTTATATCTTATCCCACATTAGGTCAAATAGGTCCACTTAAGAAACATAGTTTCCAAACATAGGTGTTTGTGATAAAATATAACACAAACTTATATCTATGTATATGCCTTGCAAATATTAAGAGTGAGACTAATATCCTTTTATATTCTTACAATTTTGTCATAATACCTTTCCATGAATATAATAAATGAAAATAGGTGAGCATGTAACATCACACAAATGGCATCAATAAAAGGTATTACTTCTTTATTAATTTATTACCACCACTATTGATATCTATTAATGCTACCACTATGTCTTGAATATCAATTAACCATTGCTAAAATTTATTAGATAATAATATACATTATATTGAGTACTCTTTTAGCACATAAGTTCAACTAGCATGACAATGGGTAAAGAAGCAATGAAGAAGCTACAAATTAAGGAAACACAAAAGTTGTGATATTACATCATTCAAAATTGATTTTGAGTGATATTAGCATGGGTGGAGGGATAATAAATGATCTAATTGATTAATTGATATGTGTCTTTCTACCCATTTCATTTCTATACCCTCCTTCATTCTCACTAGTCATCCTAGGAAATTACTACCATGTTCTTCATTGGAAATATTCTTAACATCGTAGAAAATACCTAAAATATATGTTGTTTGAGAGAGAGTGAGAGAGAGAGAGTTTTATTGAGCAATATTCATATAAATAATTAGAATAAAAAAATTAGTAATTATAAAAATAAAATATTAAAAGAGAACATTCTTGTTGCTAATGGGACTTATCAAGGAAATGATCATAACAACTTTTGGAATTAAAAATAAAAGTACTCTATTTTAAGGTGGAATTATATTTTATTCCATAAAAAAAACCAATTTATTTACATTTTTAAATAAATAATAAATTATTTTATTAGGAATTGAGAATTGGGGATGATAATTTCTATGAGGGCTAGGTGGATTGGTAACAATTTGGGCACTTACCAAGAGGAAACCTAAGTTCAAAACTCATGGGCATGCCCAATCTAGGGCAAAGGTAGTAGTTTGACTTGATTCCATTGAGTGTGCATCAGTTTGATGATGGTGGTACCAACCTCGAGCCATCGAGGGTCTCCCTCACTCGGGTCATGTTTATCGAGGTGAGATAGGGGTTATAGTGGTAGCACCATGATTTGAAACTATGATCAAAGGCAATGTAACTTGACCATGTGAATAATTGTTCAAAAAGGAAAGGTAGTTGCCCATTTCTCTATGTATCAAAAAAAAAGTTTTGGGGATGATAAACAAGCACTCTATTTTAATATTTTTTAGATTTTTTGAATGACAATTTATATTTGAATTCATTATATAAGATCCAAATGGGTTCTATACATTTATATCATGAATATATTATTATAGTATTTCAAAAAAGCAAGTAATGATGCTAAAAGTATTATTTATGAATATATCTATTGAAAAGAATTAAACCTAGGTTTCTACATCAAGTGGAAATTTTTTTAGCCACTTAAGCTTTGTTAGGACCCCATCGTATAATTATTTTTGTAATTTTCAATTGATTATGTAATGACCCACATCCAACATGGGGACCAAATTTATAATATTATTTTGTAATACTTTTGTAATGGTTTATGGTATGTAAGGTGCCTAGAAAAGTCTCACCATTTCATGTAACCATTATCAAGAATGTAACCCATGTTTTGTAGAAGATTCTAGCTCGGGTGGCATTTTGCATTTAAGTCAAGTCTTGAGCTTAGGGTTAGGGTTGCATGAATTTTTTTCTTTAAAATATATGGAGCCATGTATGGATGTATATTTTTGCATAAAGTTGCCTCCTCAAAGAGGCCCATGATATTGAGTTATTTTTTAAGATTGTTTTAATTCTACAATTACTTTTTGCATAGTGTTATACTGTTATTGATGAATTTATGTTATTTTATCTTATTTTTTGTGAGTGAGTTTATTTTTAATAGTGGGTTCCTAACAAGTGGTACTAGAGCACTTTCCAAGGCCAAATTTTACTATGATTACAACAATTCTTGCCCATCCATTTTGATTGTTAGTTATAATTTTCCAGTTTTTTATTTTTTTTATCCTTTATTTAAAAAAAATATCAAAACCAACAAAAATACAATATTTTATTTTTACATAGTAGTTGAGTAGGTTAGAAACCCTATGCCAGGGGTTTTAAAATATTGTGAAGGATCTATCATTATTGGCTAAGCTAGATAGCCCATAAAGCATATAATGAAGTGAGGGGCAATTAGACTCTAATACCCAAGCCTCAGAAAACACTCATACATGAAATCAAACTCCCACATATCTTTGGGTATTTAGGGATACCATATAGGTTTAAAAAACTTTTATCCATTAGGAAGCTTTTCGGCCTTGTATTATCCATAGTACATGGGATAAAATATCCTAGAATATTACCCTCCCATACTATCAGAGAGGAAGATAGTGTGGAATCCTCCTTGGGTAGTTGCTTGAAATATTGGTCCAAGCACTATTGTTTGTTATTGTGGTATAAAAAAGACCTATGGGTATTACATACTCTGCCTAGCATACCCTAGTTCTGTTAAATCAAAAAAATTCAACCTACAAAAACAAACCCTTCTTGTTCTGCTAAACCTATATTTTTTCCCACAAAAATGAGTATATGGAGAAGACTTCCTTATCATGAAAATAAAAACTACATGGACCAAAAATTCTAGATAGAGTTTGCAAGTGTTTGTGACAATCAAAATATTTTAGCAACATTTGGGTTAGTGGCAGTAACGTTTGGGTTAGTAGTAGTAATATTCAATTCAATAATGGTAGTAATAGTTGTTTGTAACAGTCAAACTTACAGGGTTGCCAATGATAGAAACATAATAGACAATGTTAATAACCACATAGTATAGAGAATCCTAGAGTCAGTGACTAAATATTATCAATAGACATAATATAGGTGATAGGGATAGATACAGGATAGTGATATGAGTTATCAGTAGTTAGAACAGATAGAACAATGTTGGTTGACAAAGTACCAAACTTTTGAATCCAATCTCCAAAGGAGAAACTAACCTCACCAATGGACTTGTTAAAAAAATAGTAAAAAAAATGGTTTGGGGTGCCCAAAACCAATGTTGTGGGATATAGCTCATTGTGACCATATTTCTGAGCTGATCATTTTTATATATAGAACCCAAATACTCTTTAAATTATATTACTAAAAATAGTAACTCTTGAAATCATACTTCTATTTTTAGTAAGTCACTAGTAGTCATTTAAATCTCACAAAAATAGTTTTTGGGACTCATGGACACCAAAAAGATATGGAACAAGTTACCTCATAACGTGATATCATCATTAGACAACTTAGTACCATTCTCCAATAAAATCAAGCAATACAGGCAAAATTTGCACTGTTCAGAAGTGACTACATTGCCTCCAAAAAAAAAATTCAAGAATAGATTCATGAAGTGGCTTCAAACTAGCCCACAAGTTATTGAGTATCATGATACTAAATAATTAGGATGAGAAAAAGAACCCCATAGGAAACAAAAGGTTTTCACACCCATTTTCACTGTGATACTACCTTTAATATGCCTAAATTAGAATTTTCTAAGTTCAATAGGAAAGACACAGATGGGTGGTTATATCGTGTTGATCAATTCTTGTAACTCCATAATGTCCCTAGATATTACTAGATGAAGATGGCTTCTTTTAATCTTGAATCATAAGTTTTACAGTGTTACCAATGGTTTCAACATACCGTTACCGATCCTTCTCGAGAAGTTTTTGAATCACTACTCACTTGCTTTGGCCCTAGTTAATATGATGATTTTCAAGGAGCACTAACAAAACAAAGATAAACTTCTATAGTTCAAGACTATCAAGCTCAATTTTAAAAATTGTCTAACAGGACCAAGGGGTTGAATGAAGGAATTTTTATAAGTTGTTTCATTAGTGGCCTCAGGGATGATCTTTAAGCCAAGGTTAAGATGTTCAAACCAAAAACAATGATGCAGGTCATAAGCCTAGCATATTTTATAGAATAAATTTTTTTAGCTCAAAGGAGGAAACCTAAATTTCAAACAACCAAACCCTCTTTTCCTCCCAAGTTCACAAGCAATCATGAAAATAAATCTATCCCCTAAAAATGCTTAACCACCAAGGAAATAGATGCTCAATGAACCCAAGGGTTGTGCTATAATTGTGATGAAAAATATGTTAGAGGGCATAGGTGTGCCCAAAATAAATTGTTCCTAATAGATGTAGAGGAACCCACAAGCAGTGACCATAGTGACGCTGAAGTAGACACAACCAAAGAGCAACTAGGAAGTGAAGAGGAAATACATGAAGAACCCTAGGCAAAAAAATTGGTCCACACTATTTTAGGGATTTGTTAGCTTTTGATGATTAAATACTCAAAAAAAATATTACCTCAAGATCAATAATACAATTACAATATGAAAGATATAATAATGCTAATCAATCAAGCATATAAACTCAGAATCAACTATATAATAACTTAAAGAATGCTAATGCCAAATGCTCAAAAATACTAAAAAATATGTATTGAATGAAGATCTTAAAATACATCATACTACATCACCTTCCACTGCTTACATAGCTGACTATTTCTCCTTTGCTATATATTGTTTACATCAATACATCCATATATATAGAATGGAATGTGACTCTTCATATGGAGGTTTCTTGGCTCTCACTCTTCCTATGAATCTTCAACTTCCTATTCTATTGAAACATGTACATAAGGACAGCTATGCACATTTTAATTTCCAAAATATCATTGCATACTTGTGCATTACATTGCATAAAGTAAATTCTAATCTAAAACACTCTTTCCTAATATATAGATGTACTCATGATGGTACATTGGTAAGTACCAATATATTCCAACACCCCCTTGTATTACATTATTTTGTTATTGAAAACTTTAGTCTTCAATATGGATCTTATTCATCTTTCTTGAACTTGTGCTCTTATTTGTTTCTTTCTTTGTCCTGCTTCATGTTTTGATATTAATCAAATAAAAGAAAAAATCTCTTTATTTGAACAAATTTTTAAGGATAGACCATAAAATATAGGGTACACCATTATTTGGGAAATCCAAAACTTATTATGGGAGGACAACATACTCTAGTAAATTCATTGTGCACAACAAAAATGAATTTCCCAAAATTTGATGGAAAATATCCCACTAGTTTGATATATTAGGCAAAACATTAGTTTGACTTGCATTAAATTCTTGATGCCCAAAAAGTACCTATAAATTCCTTGGACTTGGATAAGAAATAAATCTAGTGGTACTAAGGTTTCCAAAAATTAAAGGGTGATAGACCTTCATGGGACTAATTTTTGCACAAACTTACAAATCCATTTTGGACCTAATGCATATGAATATTTTACAAAGCTTAACTCTACTCAAGAATGCCTTAAAGAATGAAAAAAAAAATTCAAACAGGACAGAATTATTTTTTACTATTTTTTAAAAGTCGTTTCATTAGTGGGTTGAAAAAAAATCAAAACTAATATAAAGATGTTCAACCCTAAAACAATATTGGAATCCATTAGATTGGTTAGTTTGACTAAATATAATATGACAATACAATGTCAAACATATAATCCTCCCCAATTTAGAAATTTATCAATGGTTTTAGTACAAAACAATAGAGGTGACAAAGCCACTCCCATCAAATTATTAAGTGCAATAGAAATGAAGGCTCATCAAGAGAAGAAATTATGCTATAATTTTTATGAAAAATATAGCTCAAATCATAAATGCATTTAATAAAATTATACCTATTGTATCTAGAATTATCCACTCCTACTACTAATTTGGATGTAATAAATGACACCTTAGATAGTAAAAAACATGAGGATATTGATATGACGGAAGAACCCACTCCTAAGATATTTTTTCAAGCCTATGCATAATTTCTAAACCTCAAACTATGAGCATGTGCGGTATGTCAATATCATTGACATAGTTAGAACCCATAACTTTATGGATCCTAAGGTGGCTAAAAAAGTAAATTACATTATGTATGCATGCAACAAATTTGAATTCATGAGAGCTAATAAATAAACATATAACAATATGGAGACTACACTAGGGGATTACAACCTAAAATCTAATATATCTATTCTTCCATTAGGAGGGTGTGACATAGTCTTAGGAGATTAGTGTTTGTGCATACTAGGACCTATCTTATGGGATATTTTATAACTATGGATGCAATTCATGATAAATGATAGACAATACACCCTTAAGTGATTATCAATTAGATCAAAAAAAGTAACCAGTTCCAATTGCATGGAGAATATACTAAAAATGGATCTCATGGAGTCATAACTCAAATATTTGTAATGTAATTGGTTGAAATTTATGAATTAGATAAGTCCTAAGAATTTTAAACTCCTTACCAACTATTCTTAGGTGTTTGAGGAACCCTACAAAATTATTCCATAATGAACACATGACAACATCAATTAACTAATTTTAGAAAATCCACTATATCTAGGTACACATACAACCAATCATTCAATAATTATATACACACTTTGTAATGGGATGATCACTACTTACACTACAAAGGGTGCATTAACTTTGCTTTATATTATTCTATTTTATTTAAACTAGTATAGTAGCTACATGCATCACCTTTAGTAAGAAACTCAAGATTCTTAAAGACTTACCAACAACAAAGATACAATTCTTTCAGGAAAGATTGAAATAATATATTATAAGGTTTATTGAAGGATGTGATATTTTAATGGTACAAAGAGGAAATATTTCTAGCTCTAAGCATGTTCCAAATATTTCCTATTCCATATATGATATCTACTAACAATTCCATGGATTTTCTTGAGAAATTGACAAAATTAAAAGGCATGTTACTAATTTTTGTTGTTGTGGATCATCTATTGAAGTATAACCATTTTTGTATGCTACCCCATCTTTACACAACCTCCACCATTACCCAAAAACTCATTGATCATATTTTCAACTCTATGACATACCCACTTCTATAGTCTTTGAACGTGATCTAACTTTCACCAATAATTTCTAAAAGGAACCCTTCAAGTTGTATGGGACCCAACTAAGAAGAAGGTAGGTAAATCATTCATGAAAAAAAACCTAGATGAAAATTTCCAATAAGGTCTTAGAGGTTTACCTAAACTATTTGGTTTGGATAAATATACTCATTGGACCAAATGGATACCATTGGCTAAGTGGTGGTACAATAACTTTTGTTATGCAACAACCTATATTATCTCATATTAGAATCTACATGAATTACAACCATCATCTCTCAAATCATGTCTTCTATTAATTTCCCATATCTAGGCCACCAATTCTACCCTCCATAATTAGAAAAAATCTACCTCAATCCCTTAAGAACAACTTAGCATTGGATCAAAAATCATATGTAGTAGAAAAATCAACACAAATCATAATGAAGTTTTTTTAAGGTGATTTGATTTTTCTTAGATTATAATCTTATAAACATGTATCATTTAATATATATTATAGTTATTATTTAGCATCAAGGTTCTATGAGATCTATCAAGTGTAAGGGAATATTGGAACTATTGCAAAAAAATTAGATATTTTTCTTTCTTCCAAAATGCATCCTTTTTCCATGTATCTTATTTTAAGGAGGATTTAGGTTAGCAAATTTAAGCATAGTCAAAATTTTCTAAACTATATGATGAATATTAAATCATTATTGAACAAAAATCTATATTCTACTAATGACCGTGTTAGATCTATAATTACACTATTACAAATATTTTCGTACAATGGTTCTTATTGCACCTTGAAGATCCTCTCTATTAGCTTCATAATATTTTCTCATATATAGCTTTGAGGTAAAATATTTTTTGGAGGGGTGGAAAATGTTAGGACCTAGTTTTTGTAACCCTTTCTATTATTTTATTATAATAGTTAGCTAATATTTAGTAGATATCTCTTTTGAATGTAAATGTGACTCTTGATAATTAGGGTTAGAGTTAGATAGCTTGAAAAAATATTCTTGGATAATCATAGAGAACTTAGGTTAGGGTTATATTACAATTATATGCTATATTGTAAGGAGGGAAGAATCATTTTGAAGAATTATAGTATACTGATATTTTCTCTTAAAGTAGGTTTCCCCCTTGAAGTAGCTTGCGATATAGTGTAATTTGTTAGAGTTATCAATAAAGTTTCTTCAATTATTGTGTTCATTAACACATTGTATTTTTCATATTTTAGGGTGTTGTGTTCCTCTATTTTCCATTTAATTATTGTAGGTATAATCCTTACAACGTCTAAACCATGGAACACACAAAAATATAGATTCTTTCTAGAGCAAGTTGCCTTTAGAAATTCCTCACAAAATTATGGAAGGGGCATCCAAAATAAAATATAATTCTTAAAATGAAGCATATATTAAAATTTCCTTACCAAAAAAATATGTAGAAACATTTCTCATAGTGTTTTTTAGATGTAATGTAGTGCTTAGAAGATGTATTTGTACTAAATTACAATTATAAACAACGGATCATGTCACTCGACTATTTGTTTTATTTGAATTTGTTTTGAATTCATAAATGTAAAGTGATGAGAAAATCCTAAGTGTGTATTATATATGCTTGTATGTTATTCAACCATAACATTAAATCCATTGAGTACCAAATTAAATTGAGGTATTAACTTACTAATTAAAGCATTTTTCTAATAAGGTAAATTTGCTTTGATGCTTGACTAAAGAGAATTAACATGGTTTCAATCTATATGATTTGTCTAAGTATGTTCATAGTCTATTTATTCCTTACCAAATACGTTGCATTAGATTGCAAAATATTTTACTCTTCCTAAAAAAATACTTGATATTGTATTTAATGTATTAACAATCACTTCTAACATATTGACTAATTATAACCTTAATTAGGATTTAGCGAATAACCTGCCCAACACAATTGGGCCAGATTTGGTTAAATTTGGAGAGATAAAACTGATAATCCCTTGAACCATTACCCATTAAGTGCTTCTAATATAATTTTTATAGTGTATTAACAATTTTAAAATTCCCTTACAATATCTTGTCAAAATTTTGAAATGCTCAAATTAATTATTCTTGGGATTTAAAGCCCCTTGTAGATCTAATAACATCATGTCCCTATCATCATGTCATTGGGAAATTATTTAGCTGGCATTTTTTAATTAGTTATGATACTAGGAGTTATTAATTTGTCATGTTATTAATCAATTATGATAGTAGGATCTATATAGTTAGCCTTAACTTTTTATTGTTCACGAATAGGTGAAAGTCATGCATGACCATATATTCAAAACTAGAATCAACTTGACTACCAAAATTATGCAATTTAATAGGGATTGATTTTTAATTCTTATTTGACTATGAATGAAGAACACTTTAAATTTCAAAAATGCTTTTAACTAGAGTGATATCCATATCTTCCATCATGTCCATTCATTAGCTGAGATGTTGTTTAAATGATGTTATTAGGAGTGCATATAAATCCTTCAAGATAATTAACCAATTCTTATTGGAATAATCCAATTTATTTAAATTAAAATATGTGAATGGATATTTCTCTTTGATTCATTAAACATTAATACCTATGAATGGATGAGGAACTTAACTATAGGTAAAGTTATCTCCACAAGTAGAATTTTTAGTTTTTTTTTATGTATAAAAAATAACCCGAGTTCATTTTTGGATACCAAGATCTATATAATGAATAGATCTAAATATTACAAAAATGTACTACAACAACAATAAATAAAGCATAAAACATATTTTCATAAATGCCTTTAAGATCCTAATATCTTAGAGGTGCTTTTGATATTTTCCATTAACAAATATAGGTATTTTTCTCCTTGTAAAGTTTTTATTTTGAATGCATTGAAGCTTTTTTTTATAACAATTTAATATGGGTCATACCACAAGGAATTAATGTGCATGTTTGTTAGGCTTTGCATGGTTTACATCTCATTCGAGAACTAGATCAACAACTTGGAAATCCAAAAATGAGAATTTATTATCAAACCATGTTTTAACCATATCTTTATGATCAATGGTTTTTTGATAAGTTTGTATAGACACCAAATTCTAGCCACTTGTCGTCTATCCAGTTATTCCTGCCATTTTTGCACATTATTTGCATATATATATTTGTTTTATATATATTTAATATTAATATTTTATATTATATTATATATATAATAAAGACATATATATGTGTGTGTGTGTGTGTGTAAACTAATCCCAACCATCCATCATGATTTAATCCCAGCCATTCATCTGCCTTTATCCACACCACATACCTAAATTTAATCTCCACCATTCATCACATTTTAATATTGAATACACATATTCTGTCATTGAAACCCTAACATGCCCTATGGAAGATTATAAGTAGCAAGCATTTTGATGACTCAACCCCTAAGTTTTTTGTGATTCTAAATATTCCCTAAGTTCTTGAGCATCCATGCATACTCACCTTCGCTTTTTTTCACTTTTGCATCCACCATAACCTACCTTGTACATACCAGATCTACTTTTGCAAATTCCGCTCCAACCTCCCCAGCACCCTTGGGCATTTCTAGCCACCATCGAGTGCCTTTGTATACTTCCCTTTCATCACCAAGCACCTCAAGGTGTTTCATCATTTGATAGCTAGGTTTTTTATTAATATTTTGAGGGCCCCATATTGTGGAGCCCTCACATTTACTACTAACTCTTTGTTGTCATTTTATGTGTGTAGATATGAAGATATACTAGCATTGTGTATTTGCTTAAGCTGGAGTGGTCTTGTATAGGATAGCACGAAGCCAACTCACATCTATTGGAAGCAAGGATACAATTGAAGACACCACTATCATTGTTCACTAGGGTTTTGAAGAACCCTAGTTTTTAATATTTTGTACCAAAAATAAATCAATTCATTATTGTAACATTGGAGATTTGAGGATCTCCCCATATCAACAAAATATTCTCTTTTGTGAAAAATTGTGTTTTGATTTCATTTATCCATTATATTTGGTGTTGCATTTTTGCATATACAAATGGTGATCACGATGGGACCTCCTAAGGGTTTCTTACTTTAATTTATCTTGTGATCTAACTTGTTGTCTTCTATCTTAGTTTACGGGTTTTCAAAAGCATGAATCACATGATTTTTACAAAATATGGGCTTCTAGAATGACGTAGAATTTGTATAAAGTGTGCAGACACCCTACAATACTCATGGGATATTTAGGAAGCACCCAAGTGCATTTCATAAGTGCCTGGGTGTGTTTCACAAAGATTCCAGGTGTGTTTTAGGGAAAAGATGAATAAAAATGTAGGTTGCTTTGTAATTCTCCTTTAAAAACCCTAACTTTTGTTTACATATTTTCACTTTACATTTTTACCCTTTTCTTGTTTTCTTGTAGATATTATATTAAAAATAACATAATAAAATATATCTATTAGTATGCATTTAGGCATTAGAGTAGTTTTTGCATCCATATGTAGTTGCACAATACACATTTCTACTTAAATATTTCTTAATTTTTTGGTGTGTTGCATTATTGTTTGTATTTGAAATATCAAGCGCATACATTAGTTTGCATCTTAGGGTTAGATATTTCTATTTTTTATGTCTAAATACAAATAGTCTCAAGATACCAAAAGTATCCTCACATTGGGTGATTCTATATGGAGTAGACAAACCCCCCAACTATTTAGAGAGGGTTTTAAGCAGTGTACTTTACATAATTTGGAGAAATTGATATTTTGGATATTGGATTCTGATTTAGACTATCGAAAGTGGTCATTTTTCTAACATTGTATGTACACAATAGAGAATTGGAAATATTTAAAAAGAGTCACACACTAGATGTGGTAATTTTAATAGTAATTCTTGGATTTCATAACCAATAATTTCTTGAGATGTGGTAATGGTGGCTTTCAACTCCATCCACTAATCTCTTCCCCTAGACACCATAGGTCACCCTTGAGAAAACTTGTTGGATTTAATTACCAGTAAGAATATTGATACCCTATCCTAGCCATAGTGTTCTCCCATTTTAATTTAGACTAGAATATTGACACACAGAAACCCAAAAAAATTCGAAAAAAAAGAAACATTAACATGAGATAATAAAATAAAAAAGGTAAGACACATTTTTTTGTACAAACATAGGACTAGATTGCCTATTTGATCTTGTGATTTTCTCCATTTTACATTTTATTTTTAGAAAATTTCATACTTGGTTCATTAGTTTATGGTGTTAACAAGGAATCAGACTAAAATAATGGATCAAACATCCACCAACCAAACCACTCCATCAATGGAGTGTTCATTATTACCTTCCACCTCCACTTCCATGACTTGGTGAAGTCATTCATATTTATGTGTAGGTTCCTCATATTATGTGTCACCAACAATATTTCATATGGTTGTTCCTCAAAAAAAGTCATCTTCACCCACAATTGACCACAACATTACCCACATAGACATGGCCAAAGTAGAGGCTTTCTATAAATAATCTAATTTCATGTAGCCTATCCATAATAACTTGGATCAAGATCCTTATTTACAGTGAGAATGTGTTCCTTCCTAGCCATCTAGGTGTACACTAACCCTCCATTTGAGCCATCATTTGCACCTTCATCCCATTTATCAATTACCTAACCATCATGTGCTCCTATCACTTATTATGTATCCACCTATACCAACCCCTTGTATGAAGCACAAGTCAATGATGCTTCACAAGTGTCCACTTCATAAAATCAAGTTGTGATTCCAATTTCTACTTGTCTCCCATCCACATCATCCATTGCATCTTCATACATGCATTCAAATGAGGATAAGGAAATTCATGAAACATAGGAAAATTTGAACATATTGCTTAAGAAGTGGTAAATTGCTCAACAAGTGCAAGTGAACCCCATGCCTTAGCCAATTTCCACTCAACCCACCTTCATCACATAAAGTCCATATTGGGTACCACAATATTCAGTGGTCTCTATATCTATACCTCCATCCACCCATACCCATTCCATTCCCATAGGCCAACCCAGCCATAGTCCTCATGCATTGTCTCCTTTTCAACAGTCACCATCATTCCTCAATCAATATCATCAATTCCAATCCACTCCGCCTATTCATCATCATCTTGTCACTCCATAATATATTTCCACTCCCTCACATAATAATCAAGTGACTCAAGGATTTCACATCCCTGAAGACCCTAGAATCAAAGTTATGCAATAACATATTGATAATTTGATATAAAATACTCCTAGTTACAATAAACAAAATCTAACCTTACATCAATTAATCAATAAACCAATCCATCATATGGTTCCATCACCACGATATCCGATATATTTCATGGTATGAGGATACTAAGGAACACGTGAGCACATTCGTACACTTATGCTTCAAAATTCAAAATTATAATGATCTCATGCTTTGAAAATTCTTCAAACATTAGGGGGAGATGCCATAGAGTGGTATAACCAATTACCCAATCATAGTATTTATACTTTTGAACAATTGGTTGACCAATTATTTGAACAATTTTCTCTTAATGTGAGAAATAATATCTCATTTTCTGATATCTATGGTCTAAGATAACATGATGATGAGTCTATCTATGATTTTTACAACCATTGGAGGGCCATCATGACCAAAATGCCATTCACCCTACCAATGGAAGAGCTTATGAAGCTATTCACTAAGATTTGTTTAAAACCCATATCTTGGTTGCTTCAATTGCAAACATATTGCTCATTTGATGAACCTCTTACCTAGGTTAGTATTATCAAAGAGACAAAAATCCAATAGGGCATACTCAAGCTAGAAAAAAGGAATGGCAAAACAAGAGCCAATACAAAAGTAATTTTTCTAGCCAAAACAAATCAACACAATCCAATCTAGCTAATAAAGCTAATCATATCAATCAAGTGGTCATGAGCTATCATGTAATGGCTCAACAACAACAAATGTAACAACCACGGGAACAAATTGCCTATCATGCAGTACCCTCAGTAACCCAAGCTATACAAAACATAGAGCCATCTGTAGAGAATCACCAACATCAAAACTCTATTCAAAAAAATTATCAATACAGCCCTTTAGCCAAGTCATATGCTTCCATATTCTAAAGGTTGTATGACACCAACCAACTTGCTTTGCCTGAGGTTAAACCAGATGATCCCACCAAAAGTAGTAAAAAATATAGGGAACATTTGTTTTACCCCTATCATAGGTAAAATGGGTACGATATCAATAACTACCATGTATTTAAGAATATAGTACAAGACCTTATTGAGTTAGGGGTAATCAAGCTTGATAGTCCTCTAGCTCAAAAAAATCAAAATAATGGTATCTTCCAAACATGAATTCCTCATCATGAGGAGGTGCAATCCACAACAAGAGGGTCTAACACCAAGATCCCTCCCAATCAAGTTAATCATGTTAAATAATACCAAGGTTTTATAGGTGCCATTACTGTGGTAACTCAAAGGTAAAAAACAAAAAAATAATTAATAAGATACATGACAACCTATTCAAAATCCCATAACATCACAAGCAAGTGAGTCTCAACCTTCTTCATCACCATCACCCATCCAAATTTATCCCAATTTCTCTCAACCAATCCACATTCCCAATCATTCCAATCCATAAAGTCATCCAATCAACCATCCCCTAAGGCCAACCATCTCCTCGAGTAGCTGGTTAACCACAAGTTTGAAAATGGATTCATAAAAACTATCTATTTATAACCTAATTCAACAATCTCCCCAACATCATGAGGCATTAATGGATAACCTAAAATCCATTAAACTCCAATATCAATATTCTAATGCCTTTAACAACTTTGTAGGGAGTATTCAAACATGCATAGAGCCTTTCATCACATTTTATGATTTTGAGATTAAACCAATCTCATCAAATCAGTAGATCCTCCCTTGCATATAATGGCTCAAATAGATAGGAAACCATTCAAAAGAGTATTAATTGATACCGGTTCCTCCATTAAAATCATCACTACATATTCCCTTCATCATTTTAACCTTCCTCCATATCACATCACCAAATCATATTTCACCTTGAAAGCATTCAATGATACTTTGTGCTCTATATTTGGTACTGTTGTTTTACCCATTTAAGTAGAGGTAAAAATATTTCATACCTTATTCCAAATATTATAATTATCCATGGCATGTAATGTTCTCCTTGGAAGACCTTAGATGAGGGAAATGAGATGTGTCCCTTCCATATTACATCAATGTCTAAAATATGTACATGAAGGGTAAGTACATTGCATACCAGTGGATGTTTAGTCTTTTAAGTATTGAAATTTCATCTCAAATTCTTATGAATCCATGCTTCCTTCTACTCATATTTTCATCACATCATCCATCACATCATCAATCATTCTATCCAATTCTTCATCGAAAGATCCTATTCCTAAAGAGCTTTCCATTACCAATTCCAACCAAGCATCCACTTCTACACCATCATTGACTACATGCACATGTGGTCAAACCTAAGCCATGCCATCCACATCATCATCCTCTTTACCTACCACAACCATTTCTTCACAGCCAAATTCATCTCCATCAGCCAACGTTTCACAAGTTAAAGTGTCTAATTGTGATACTTCTCCATATTCTTCATCATCTAAGCCATTATCCAACCATGAGCCTCCCATGTCCACTTCATCCTCATCATCTAAATTTGAGGTCCACCTCACCAATATTGGTATTAGTGAATATGTGGTCCAAGAAATCACAATAACACCACTCAATATCTCAACTACAAATGATTTAGATCACCCACATGATCCACCTTTACTATAGGAGTGGTGTACAATATGGTTTGAATGCCTAAAAACATAAATTTTATGTATGGAGGGATAGAATATTTGTCTAATCCTACTCCCCATGAAGAACCCAAGCAATCAACATGTGTTAATATCCAACAAATATCAAATTTTCCATCCTATTATTTTCATCGATATAATTGGTAGATATATGGCTTAGGATGATATGAATAGTGAGTGCCTCAGCCTATTGATATTCCATATCAAGAAGTGCATGACCATTCAAGTCTAGGTTATCACCCACTTCCCTCCATATCTTCTTTTGAACAAGCATTCCAAAGGCTTAATCTAAATTCAGAAGAAAAAACCCTTCACCCTGATGACTCTGATGAGAAAATATACAAATAATTCAACCTCATATTGATAGCTTCTGATAAATATTATGAGGAATCAGAGCCCATCATTATCCACACCAAACAAGATGAGTTTTATCTTAGAATTTTCCCCATACATGAGCCCATATTTCACTTGCTTCTTCCACAAGAGCGAGTAAAACCAACCATTGAAACATTACTGCTATCTCATTAGCCAAACTTGTAATATATGTACGTAAAAAAAAAATTAAACAAAAACACACAAATAAAACAAAAATAGTTTTTTTCACCACTATGAAAAAAATCATCAATTCATTGCATTGTACTTATTTTCATTTATTTGTGTTGTTGTTGTACAAGTTTACCAAGGTCCTAGCATCAATTCTTAGACTTTATCCATCCCATCCATTCCATATCATCTTTTTTTCCTTTAATTCAACATGAATCTTGTTGACTTATTCACCCCACTTTGTAATCCATACGATTTGGAAAATCCAATTCCAATTAATATTAGCCTTATTGATATGGATCAAATTTCCTTGCCTCCATCCTTTTTTGATATTGTCTTATTTGAGGAATTGTTAAGAGATTTATCCAACTACATTCCTCCATCCTATCCACCTTCACCGACACCTTCAACTTTGAATCCTAAGGTTTTCCAGGTAGACATAGATGAGGATAAGTCATAAGAGTTTTATGACATCATAGACGACATTCATTTGATCCCAATTCCCCATTAAATTTAGGAAGGTTCTCATATATCCATTGAATATACCATCAATGTGAACCTTAGTTTAGATAAATACAATCCCTAGATTTTCAAACTTGGTAAAAGTTTATCCATTGATGAGCAAGAGAAATAAATTTCTCTCCTCAAGAAGAAGAAGGATATTTTTGCATGGTCCTACAAGGACATTCCTGGTTTTGACCCTAGTCTGGTTGTCCATAATCTCACCTTACATCCTGATGCTAATACGATCAAATAAAAACTTAGGAGGATGCATCCTACCATGGACCTTATATTTAAAAAATAGTTTCAAAAACTCTTAGATGTGGAATTCATTATACTCATTGACTACCCTAAGTGGCTCTCAAACATGGTACCTATTTGCATGTCTAACAGAGCGATACACATTTGCACTAACTTTCAAGACCTTAACAAAGCATGTAATAAGGATTATTTTCCTCTTCCAAACATTGATACTCTTTTTGACACCTACACTGGCCATGAAATGCTCTCTCCTATGGATATTTTTTAGGATACAACCAAATTCGAATAAATCTTGATGACCAACACAAAACAACATTCACGACATCTTGGGGGAATTTTTGTTACAAGGTGATGCCCTTTGGCCTTAAAAATATAGGTGCTACTTATAAACATGCCATGACATACATTTTCCATGACTATATGCATAATATTATCGAAGATTATGTGGATGATCTCTTGGAAAAATACAAAACTCGATAAGAGCACATTGGTGTATTGAAAAATGTTTTTGGTTGACTTTTAGAATATAAGGTAAGGTTGAACCCCAAGAAACATGTCTTTGGTGTTACCTCTGGAAAAATTCTAGGATTCATTGTCTCCAAAAGAGGTATTGAGGTGGACCGAAACAAGGTCAAGGCTATCATGGAGATGCCTCCCCCAACAAACTAAAAGTAATTACACAGTTTACAAGAAAAGATCCAATCGATCCATAATTTTATTGTGCAACTTTCTAACAAATGTAGGTCATTCAATCACCTACTACAAAATGGGTGTCATTTTATTGGATAGATGAATGCCAAAAAGCCTTTGATGACATTAAGAAATACCTAGCTTCTTTTCCAATCTTAGCTCCTCCTCATCTGGGGGTCCCATTTTATCTTTATGTTTTAGAAATGAATTTTACATTAGGGACAATGCTTACACAAAAGAATAAAAACAATTGAGATCAAGTTGTCTATTACATTAGTCAAACATTGGTAAGCTATGAAACTAGATACGCTTATGTAGAAAAGTTGTGCTTAGAAGCATTTTTTTCCACTAAGAAACTCTAACATTACATGATTAGTCACACAATATATGTCATATCTAGATAAAATCCTTTGTTTCGTATGATGTCTTGCACTTACAGTAACATCCACACCGCTAAATAGATAATGATTCTTACTGAATTCAACCTTGAGTTCATTAGCTAAAAATCGTTTAAAGGTTAGGTCATAGTCAATCAAGTGGTGGAAGCTCCACTACATAGTCATCATCCATTAATTATTGAGCTTCTATATGATTAGGTATTCACTATCACCAAACAAGAAGAAGATGTCATTTCGTAGGAAGACATCGATATCACAATATTCTTTGATGGTTCTAAGTGTGAGAAATGTCAAGGTGTTGGAGTTGTGTTTCATACACCCTAGGGGGTACCTATCCCATTACATTAAAAATTGATTTCCAATGCAAAAATAATACAATAGAGTATGAAGCCTTAATATTAGGTGTTCAAGCAACCATAGCTATGAGCATTAAGCATATTAGGACATTTGGTGATTCTCAACTTTTTGTCAAATAGGTAACTGGAAAATACCAATGTAAAGAACCTATCATTAAGCTTTATCATGAAGTAGCAATAAAATTGCTCTCTCAATTTGAATGGTATAAAATTTATAGTTTGCCATGTTTGACTAATAGATTTGCATATGCGATGGCCTCTCTTGGATCATTAATTCCAAAAGACTCCTTAGGAGAGGTACAATAACTCATTATTTCAATGATCTCTAAGCCTATAATTGTCTATGTTGAATCTAAGGATGAAAATGGTATTTGTTTTATCTATGTGGAATCATGTGATCCTTGGTCAAGCAAAATAGTGATCTTTCTCAAGTTTGGAACACTCCCATCAGATATGTCACAAACTGCTAAAGATACTTTCAAGCAAAAGGTATCCTATTTTATTTTTTTGGGGGATGTGTTGTATAAACATGGCTATGATGGAGTTCTCATTCGATGTATCAATTCTAGTGAAGCACAAGGATCCATAACTGAAGCTCATGATGGTATATTGAGATGGTCATTTTATTGGAATGACCATCACAAAGCATATTTTATGCATGGGTTATTATTGGCCCACCATGGAGCATGATTGTTGCACATATGTCAAACATTGTAAGTAATGTCAAGAGCATGCTAATTTAACTCATGTACCATCACAAGAATTACAATATATTCAAAGCATTTGGCCCTTATCACAATGGAGTTTTGATTTAATTGGTAAAATCATGTATCCTTCCTTAGGACAACATACATTCATTATCACAATCATTGAATACTTCACAAAGTGGGTTGAGGTAATTCCTCTAAATAGTACAATAGGACCTAGAATTGTGGATTTTATCCTTCACCATATCATTTATCATTTTTGTATTTCCTCAAAAATAATTTTAGACAATGGTAAGTCTTTAAATAACAAGGATGTTCGAGCACATTATGAGAAATATAATATCCAATATAGTTTCTCGACTCCTTATTACCCACAAGAAAATGGATAAGTTGAGGCTACCAACAAGACCTTAATTGCTATTCTCAAGAAACTTGTTAAAGAAAATAACAGATATTGGCATACACAAATTCACTTGGCATTATGGGCTTATCGAAAAAGCATCCACACACCTACTAGAGAAACACCATTTTCATTGGCCTATGGAATCGAAGCAATCATACCTCTTGAGATTGAGATACCCTCCTTGCAAATTTATTTGCAGGAATTCATAGATGATGACACTACTAGACAAGCACGTCTTGACCAACTAAAACTTCTCGATGAAAGGTAAGTCAATGCTTTAGAGAATTTATGAGTTTATCAAGACTGCCTAAACCATGCTTACAATGCCAAATTTCATCTACATGAATTCCAAGTAGGAGATATTGTCCTTAAATAAAATCAACAAAACACCAATGCATTACCACATATTCATGACAAATTCATAGCTAATTGGTTAGGTCCATACATAATCACTCAAAAAGTGGGTAAAGGTACTTATAGACTTGCTAGTCTAGAGGGAGAGGAAGAATCCAAACCACTTAATGTTATGCACTTGAGAGAATTCTATGCATATTGTTATTTATATATATGTATATATACATGGCTAATACACCAAAACATTGCATTTCATTTATACACATTTCATTCAAAAAAAAATATTGCATTTCATTTGTACATATTTTACAAATTGCATTTCATACACTTTGTCCACATTTCACATTTCATATTAGGGATCATTTATTCAATTCAAGGTATTAATTGGTAAAATAAAATCATGTTGCCTTAATTATGGGCACCTTCACCAACATCATCCACACCATTCCACCAAGTCAAATTATCATTTTCCACCATATATTCATAATTCCTAGGTGTTTTTGATCACTCAGACACTCCTAGTGTTTTAATCATACCACAAATGCATGTTGAGTTCTTTTTAGGACCATTACACATCTTCACTAAGAAAACCTTGGTATATAGGAATTGACTCCAAAACACTCTTAAATCAAACAAAATTTCACATCTTAAAAACATCTTGTGTCAAAAAGAGATAACACCATACTTGGTTTGAACCTCAAATTAAATAGAGTATTACTTACTAGTACCACCATGCAACATTGTCAATAAAAATAGTGTTTTTTTACCACTATCACAAATTTCAAAATAAAATAAAGAGTAGGGAAAATCCCTAACAAAAAAATCTAAATATTTTACATATCACACACCACTAGTCAGTGGGTTATAAGGATCATACTACATATCTAGTTAGATGGTTAGGTAGTCATCTCCAAGGCTTAAGAGATAAAAATTCTTAGACTATGGAGTTAGCCCCCACCAGATCTATAGATGCTTGAATGGTAGTGGCTCATGTGTGGTGACATGTCTCTTTTAAAGAGACCTCTAACCGCACATAAAAATAATCTAGCTTCTTGGCTTCACCCATAACAAGTTTATCCAATTTACTCAAGATGAGTGCTACGATCCAAACATAGTTGTCGACTATGTTTTCCAGGAAGACAAATTTTTATTATATACATAAATTGATTTGATTTAATTTTATCATCTATCATATTTACTCTTATTTTGGTTCACTTGCGAATATTGTATTTGCCTTCACGGTGGGGACCTATCCTTCTAGAGAGGTACTAATTTATTATAGTTCATATTTGCATTCTCTAGTGTTCTCTCAATTGCATTATTGTGATTATTCCTTATTGATGAATATATATAGTTTTGTGTATGTTATTGCTATCAGGTGAGTAAGGAGTCAAGGGTATTTATTCCATTGCAAGTGGTATCAGATATGGGTTCTAGATTTACACAAGTTGTCCAATTGTAGTCGAAGGAGTATTGATAGAAATTAAAATAGGTTATAGTCAGTGCAAAGGGTCAATTCATATTCAGGAGGCATTCTTAAGGTGGTGTGAATTATAAATTAAAACCTATCCACATGGAAAAAATACACCTCAGGTATTGCACAGGATGGTATTGATCATCGAAGAAAAATAATCAAGGTTGGCATTAGGCAATTCAGAGGCCACTAGAGACCCTACTCATATTTGTGTGCATTTGAATCCATTCAGGGGTGCATTTGGATGATTCAAAACCATGCTCCATGCCAGCCATAGTATCATAATAGGTGCTCTTCACTGGACGGTTCAAACCTATGTTCAATGCTCCCTAAGATATAAGCATTGCATTCTAGACCACCCAAACCACTCTTGTATTTCAAACCCAGCATGAATCACATTTCACTATCGAAAAATCATAGTGTTCAAGAAACAGAAGCGTCATCCAATTAGAATGTGACAATAATCAAATTATTTTCATTATCCTAAGGTACACAAGCTACGTATAATTTTTTTTATTTTCACTTGTGGGTGATTATCCCACATTGTCAATGTGGGAGGTGCAGAGATATTTATAAATAAAAACACGTACGTATTGATTTGTGACTTCAGTCACACGCACTTTCTTTGGTCCCTCGTGTGTAATCCCTTCCTCACATTTGTGTCTTCACAGTACTTCACCCACATGTCTTGTTGAGTTGTATTCATGTCTAGCTATGTTGTGTCCCTCGTGTCTTGCATCTCAGGTCTCGTGGTCCCTCTTCTTGTTGTGTTCTATCCCTCATGTCCCCTATATTGGGTCTCGTGGTCCCTCCCCTCATTGTTTTGTGTCCCTCGTGTCTCGCATTCGATGTCTATGTTGTGTTCTTCATACATTGTGTTCCTTGTTGACTCAGTCACCTATTCTACTGCATCACGTATCAGGTTGTCCCTTGCCTCCTCTCCTCCTTTCGATTCAAGTCTAGCATTGAGTGTAGTCAAATCTAGCATCGCATCTCGAGTGTTAAATAGGGTGTCATGTCTCAAGTCTTGTGTCCAAGCAATTAGAGTGGTGTCAAATTGAGGTTCGTTGGTCATATTAGAGTGGTGTCAAATTGAGCAACATTGAGTGCTGAAGTTACACTAAATTTTTGCCCAAACTCATCAAAATTTTGTAGAATCAAAGGCAATTACTGTACTAGTGCATGAGAAAAAAAGTGGAAAAAGGGTCAAATAGGCAACTATCAATTTGCAAGGATCCAACCGAGAGGAGTTTGGAATCACCAAGAAGACCTCGTAGAAGCAAAGGTACACAAAATTCTTCTTCTCCTGTAGGAATTATTAGCCATAACCTAGGTCGTCCTTTGATTAAAAAAATGGCATCTAATATCTCCCCAAATTCTTCCCATAAAAACATGACTCAAGTGGAAATATGAAGTCCCAAGGTTACTGATGAGACCTTAATCCGCTTAATAGATAGTATTCAAAAAATGACTGACAACGTATCCCTACTAGTCCCCAAGAAATCCCAATCAAATCCTCCTAATCCAAACCATTGGAGTACTGAGCATTAGTACGATGACTATACACACCACATAGGTACCAATGATCATTCCCCAAATTCCAATGGCCAAAGAAATAATGAGGATATGGGAAACGAAGAAGTTTTTTAGTGATAAAAAGGTTTTGTTAGAATGTCCCAAAATTGTAACTATAGACAAGATAATAATGAGGACCAAGATAGGCACAACATCTACCATAAAATAAGTCCTACTGGAGTCAATTTCCCATGCATTTACATGCCCACCTTTGAGGGTCATGATCCACGTGGGTGGATAGCCAAAATGGAAGGCATTTTGGAATTATACCAATTATGTGAGTTGGAAAAGGCTCCTTTTACTGCAACCAGGTTGGGTACTGAAGCTTATCAATGGTTTACATGGTACAAATGTGATAAGGACAAACAAGATCTCTTTTGGGATGATTTCAGTGACACCTTTCTTCACAAATTTGATGAAGGTCCTACACCTTCCTACATGCTATGATTGTTGTCACTTAAGCAAACCGGATTTATAGGGAACTACATATCAAAATTTACTAGTATGCTTCACTATGCAAAACAATTAGACCAAGATGTGGTGGTAGCCACTTTTAGAAATGGGTTGAAAGAGAATATTAAAGTTGAAGTGGACTTACAAAATCCATCCATGATAGATGAGTGTATAAGGATTTCCAGATTGGTAGAAAAAAAGGTGCAAATGGGAATGTCCACATGACGTGATTCATATGGTCGACCTCAATTCTAAAACTCTTTTTGCAAAAACAATCAACCATCAAGATACTTCTGCTATAAATGTCTCAATCATCATCCAAAATATTAGGCATGTATACCAAAATAGAACTTTTAAATTGAATATGCTGACAAGGAAGATGAAGAAATAGAGGAACACAACTCACCTGAGGATCCCATAGTCAAAGACCAAAATGAAACTAAGGAGGTTTTAGTTGAAGAATATACCATGACTATTTTAGTACATGCTCTTATGGGGTTATCCTCTCACCATACAATCAAGGTAGTAGGATTCATTTGAAAAATAAAGGTAACAATATTAATTGATTTAGGAAGTACTCATAATTTTATTGATGCAAAACTTGCAAGGGCATTAAATTTGCACATCTACTCTTCGATTCAAGATAGATTTCAAGTTAGAACTACAAGCAGGGAAACTTCTCAATGCCTAGGTAAGACCTCTTCAATTTCATTACAAATGGGTAGTTATATTTGGCATGGTCCCCTTTTTGTCATGGAACTAGGGAATTCAAAAGTTATTTTGGGCATTGCATGGATGGAACAACTGGAAACCATGGTTGGTTTTAATTACAAGCAGTGCTATGTGGAATGGCAAGAGAATGGGAAGACCATTCACCTTCAAGGAATGTCAACATCCCCATAAAAAATAGTAAGTTCACATAGCATGGAAAATATATTAAGAAAATATGGCTATGGATTCATAGCCCAAATTAATTGCATGGAAAATTTAGCACAAGATATGCCAGAAATCCAAGCAAAATATCTCCAAAATATTGTTGCCAACTATGAGGAGGTTTTTCAAGAACCAAAAGGACTACCACCCAAAATATCCCATGACCATGCCATACACCTTGTTCCTGGAGGTATTCCACCTAATGGTCGTCCTTATCGATATCCCCAACCCTGTAAAACATAAATTGAGAAGATTGTCCAAAAAATACTAGAACATGGTGTCATCCATCATAGTACTAGCCCTCATTCTTCACCGGTTGTTCTAGATCATTGAAAAGATAATTCTTGGTGTATGTGTCTGTATTTTTATACTCTCAACAAAATCACCATCAAAGATAATTTTCCTATTCCTGTCATTGATGATTTATTACATGAACTACATGGTGTAAAATTTTTTACCAAATTGGACTTATGTTCAAGTTTTCACCAAATCATATTTAGGGAAGAGGATATTCCCAAAACATATTTTTGAACTCATGAAGGTCATTATGAATTATTGGTCATGCCATTTGGTCTCACTAATACCCCATCTACATTCTAAAGTCTCATGAACCATGTGTTTCACCCATTCCTCTCCAAATTTGTCCTAGTTTGCTTCGATGACATACTCATTTATAGTAAAACCTAAAAAAATCATTTATCACATGTGGGAAGAGTTCTTCATATTATACATAGGAGGTTGAGTACCTAGGTCATATAGTATATCAAGAAGGTATCAAATTGGATCCCAATAATATTAAGGCATTTCAGGATTGGCCTTTGCCTAAAACCATCAAGAAACTTCATGGTTTTTTGGGTCTCACTGGCTATTATCGTAAATTTGTATGTAACTATGGTAAAATTGCAGCTCCTCTCACAACACTCACAAAGAAGGATGCTTTTCATTGGTCCGAAGTAGCCACTCAAGCCTTCGAGACTCTCAAAAAATCAATGTATACTACATAAGTTTTGGCAACTCTAGATTTTCAAAAACCCTTCGTCATCAAATGTGATGCATCAGGAACAGGTATTGGGGTAGTATTAATGCAAGAAGGTCATCCCTTGGCATTCAAAAGTAAACAACTTTTGGGAAATAATTTGGGAAGATCCACATATGAAAAAGAAATGTTGGCTATTCTACATGCAGTGGATAAATGGAGACACTACTTAATCAATAGCCGTTTCATTATAAAAACAAATCATAGTAGTCTCAAGCACTTTTTGGAACAAAGGTTATCTTATCCAAAGCAAAACAAGTGGTTAAATAAATTGGTGGGATATTTTTTGTGATTGAGTACAAAAAAGGAAAAGAAAATGTGGTAGTTGATGCATTATCCATAAAATACGAAGATGAAGTGGTCATTAATGCCATTTTAGGACCATGTTCTCAATGGGTGTCTCAGTTATAGGAAGAATGGTTGTCCAATAGTGAAATAGCTCAAATAATTTAGGAATTATCAAGGGGTTCATCCAAGCACCCTCTTTTCTCCTATGACAACAACATATTGTGAAAGAAGAATCGTATTTACATTCCACATAATTCAACAATCAAATCAAGGATTCTAGATGAGTCACATGCTTCCCCATCAGCATGAAATTCAGGTTTTTTGAAAACTTATATGGGGGTCAAACAATCCTTTTGTTGGAAAGGATTAAAAACATAAGTCAAGCAATGGGTAGCTAAATATGAAGTGTGCCAATGCAATAAGGGATAAATAATAAAATCATCGGGGTTGCTTCAACCATTAGCTATTCCAGATCGTCAGTGGGAACATATTTCCATGGATTTTATTGAAAGTCTTCCTAAATCAAAAGGAAAAATAGTAATTTTCATGATGGTTGATTGTCTCTCCAAATATGCCTATTTTCAGGCTTTACAACTGTAGGGACTGAAAAATAAGGCACACTTTATTTACAAGTTATCTTACAATATATAAGCATCAAGCTTAGGAGGGAGATATGACAAGTGTCATAAGCTCCACTCCAAGTGTCTTTCAGAAGACACCACTCCAACTCAAACTGAAGATAGGGACAAGTGGCAGAAGACAAATGCCAACCTATCAATTATAGGCATAGTGCACATTATAACAATAATAATATTCTAACATTCCCCCTTAATGTGCACTATCCTAAAAAGATAAGTCAACATTAGATAACATTCCCCCTTAATGTTGACTTCTTTTACATAGATATAGCAAATTTCTAAACTGAGAAAACTTGTCTTTTCCAAGTGACTTGGTGAAGATGTCTGCTACTTGATATTGAGTTGGTACATACTTCATGTGTATAATGTCTTCTTGGACCATTTCTCTAATGAAGTGATGATGGATCTCAATGTGCTTTATTCTAGCATGGAAAACTGGATTCTTGGTCATCTTGATTGTACTTTGATTGTCACAATATATATATGTTGGACCATGTATGAATAGCCCAATATCCTAAATTAATTGCCTCAACCATATTGTCTCCTTAGTTGCCTCAACTGCTGCTCTATATTCTGTTTTTGCTAAAGATAGTGAAACTATGTTATGCTTCTTTGTGCTCCATGAAATAGAGCCTTGGCCTAATTGAAAGCAATAACCTAATGTAGATCTTCTATTTTTAAGACAACTGGCCCAATCTGAATCTGTGTATCCAATCAAGGAAAAATTATCACTTGATTTATACATAAGGCCATGATGAGCTATGGCCTTTAGGAATCTCACAATCCTCTTAGCTACTATCCAATGGCTCTTCTTAGGATCCTGCATGAATATGGAAATAATGCCAATTGAATAGCAAATATCTGGTCTAGTTTAAGTTAAGTAGATTAAACTTCCAACTAGTTGCCTATAAAGTGTACCATAAACCCTTTCTTCTTCATCATTATTTACCAATTTCAATCTAGTTTCCATGGGAGTTAGATAGGGCTTACACTCCTCCATGCGAAACCTCTCCAAAATAGACTGAATGTACTTATCCTGTGAGATAAAAATATTACCAGGATGTTGCCATACCTCTATTCCTAAGCAATAGTGGAGGAGGCCTAAATCTATCATCTCAAATTTCTTGCATAAGTCCTCCTTGAGCAACCTTATTCCTTCTATGTCATCACTTGTAATGAGAAGATCATCCACATACAATGTAACCAAAATGATGCGATTCCTCCAATGTTTCACATAGAGAGTAGATTCTACTATAGATCTAGTGAAACCAAGGTTGAGAAAATAGGAGTCAATATTTGCATACCAAGCTTGGGGTGCTTGCTTCAACCCATATAGAGCTTTCTTTAATCTGAGGACTTTGTTTTTTTGGCCTTCAACTGTGTACCCTGGTGGTTGTTTCACATACACTTCCTCCTTCAAATGACCATTGAGAAATGCACTTTTGACATCCATTTGATATATTGGCCAATGTTTTTGAGCTGCCATAGCAATAACTCTCCTGATTGTAGTCATCTTAGCCATAGGAGCAAAGGTCTCCTCATAATCAATTCCTTATTTTTGCTTATAGCCTTGAGCTACTAGGCGAGCCTTGTAGCGATCTAGTGAGCCATCTGCTTTATATTTTGCCTTGTATACCCATTTTGTGCCAATGGTATATTTTCCTTTGGGTAAATAAACTAACTCCCAAGTGTGATTCCTTTCAATGGAATCCAATTCTTGATCCATGGCATGAACCCATTTAGGATCACCAAGTGCTTCTTTGACATTAGAAGGTTTAGGTTGGCTAAGGACTTTGGCCATTAGGGCATAATTCACTTGGTGTCTTAGGGTTGAAGGCCTTTTACCTGTATAGGTGGGTAAATGATTTTGGGCTTCATCTATTGTGGCTTGAACCCACTTGGGTAAAGGATTGGATGATGTTACTTGATCATTAGGAGGAGGAGATGGAGGACATGGATCATTTGTAGGAAGTTCTTCTTGTGGATGAATTTCTTGATTTATGAGTGAATGAGAAGGACTAGATGATATTGTATGCATGAATGGAGCAACTATTTCATTAGTTATTTTTAAAGTGGGGGCCTTAGGAGGATTAGATGGGGGATACTCATGAAAGGTAACATCCCTAGATAAAATTATTTTCTTGGAAATAGGCTCATATAATTTATATGCATTGGCACTATCACTATAGCCAACAAAGATGCATTTTTAGCTCTTATCATCAAACTTCTTCCTTTTCTTATGAGGAATATGAGCATAGGCATCACATCCAAAGATTCTCAAATGGCCCACATAGGGCGTCCTTCCACTCCATGCTTCTTCAGGTGTTCTTTCATGTAAGGCCTTTGTGTATGACCTATTAGTCAAGTATGCAATAGTAAGAACAACTTCTCCCCAAAATGAGTTAGGTAATATAGCAGCATGTAACATTGATTTTGCCCTATTTGTGATTGTTTGATTCATCCTCTCAGCAAATCCATTTTTTGTGGGGTATAAGGGGTTGTGAATTGCCTCCTTATCCCATGATACTTACAAAAATTAAATAATTCATTGGAGACATATTCTCCACCATTATCTGATCTTAAGGTGGAGATTTGATAGCCACTTTCTCTTTCAACAAGTGCCATGAATTCTTTGAACTTATCAAGGGCTTGCCACTTATATTGAATTAGGTAGATCCATACCTTTCTACTGTAATCATCAATGAAAGTGATGTAGTATTTAGCCCAAGTATAATATTGAACAGACATTGGCCCACAAATGTCTGAATGAACCAATTGCAAAGGTCTATTGGCTCTCCATGCCTTTCCTATTTCAAATGGTTGCCTATGGTGTTTGGCTATTACACATGGCTCACAAAAATATTTTGACTCCTTAAGATGTGGAAGTCCTTTAACTAATCCTTTTCTAGCCATCATTTGAATATTATTAAAATTTAAATGTCCCAATATTTCATGCCACATGTACTCCAAAGAGAAAGTAGTTGTTGTATGCAAAGATGTTTTTGTTACATATTTTGTAAGGAGGTAGTAAACACCATCCTTTTTGACTCCCATGGCCTTGACATTGCCATTGGGTTCCTTAATGTAGCATTTGTATTTTTCAAAATAGACATTATAGCCCTTATTTGTAAGTTGTCCAATAGAAAGAAGACTCCTTTTAAGACCAGGCACATACAAAACATCTATTGCAGGAACATTATTACCATCATGCAAAGTAAGTGGTGCCTCCCCAACACCTTCAATGGGTAGAGCACTTTCATCACCAAAAGTAATGAATTGATTTGATGTAGGCTGAACCTTGGTCAACCAATATTGCCTTCCTGTCATGTGCTTTGCTGCTCCAGAATCAATATACCAACATTCTTTATCTTCAACATTAACTTGGTTGGCTGCATACAATGTGTTCAGATTATTATTTTGTGGTTCTCCCTGTTCTCTTTGCCTTTTATAGCAATTAGCAACATTATGATTCTATTTTCCACAATATTCACACCCTTTTTTATTATTGTTTTGACCCCCTTGAGGTCTTGTTTGCCATCTTGGCTACTATCTGGTACTGTTGTTGATGTGGTTGTTGATGGTACTGTTGATTTGGTTTCTTCTGGTACTATGTGTATCTCTGATTTTGTCTACCCCTTTGATTTTGATTATGCTTATTTTGACCCTTGTTTTTTTTATGCTATAAAGTTGCCTTGGTGGCAAAAGCTACTGATGTGGCTTCAATTTCTTCATCTTTGATTAGGTCTTGCTCATGTTTCTTAAGTAGGATCTCAATATCCTCAAGTGTGGAATTCATTATTTTACCACTCAAGTCTAACATGGTAGAATAGGAGTGAAACTTTGAAGGAAGACCATGCAACATTATTGGAATTAACTCATTATCATCTAGGGTTTTACTAGCAACTAAGAAATCATTCTTAATAGACTTCACTTCCATAAGATAATCGGTAAGTGAGCCTTTCATACATAAATTGTGCAATTTTTGTTTGAGATACAAAATATTATCTTGACTTGGCCTATAAAACAATCTATTGAGAGCATCCCATGCTTGTTTAGGTGTTTTTGCATCCCTTACAGTTTCTCTACATTGAATTCATGTAGCTAGCTTGATTAGACTTAAAGCTATATTGGAATTCTTCTCAAATTGTGCTTTTTATTTAGGGTCTGTAGGTGCAGTGAGTGGGTCTTCATTAGCTCTGCCTATATTTCACAAAGTCCCACATGTCATTCATCATTAATATTGATTCCATCTCATACTTCCAATTTGCAAAAGTTTGTGCTCCTTCAAGTTTTTTTGTAAGTCCACTTAATATATTTGTAGTAGCCATGATTTAGAAAAGGATCAAAAGAAAAGGGAGCTCAACAAAGGATGAAGTAAGAACGACAAATGCCAAATTAGAGCCCTCAAAAAAATCTAGGGTACACCACTGAAGATCCAGAGGAGGGTTTGCCTAGTTTTTCCACTCTGAATCTTCAAGTGATTCCAACAGTGGGAGGGTTAAGTTGAACACAAGTGACCTTTTTCTATCCAAAGAGAGTAAGAATTAGAATTTTGCCAGACCTTTATACCAAACTTCTCAATATACCCTCCCTTACGTGAGGGAGACTATAAGCATTTGAGTAGTTGATACGTGGAACATAGGCGATTCTAAAAGGGAATAACTTGCCAGACCTTTATACCAAACTACTTAATATACCCGCCCTTACGTGAGGGAGACTATAGGTATATGAGCATATTGATACGTGGAACATAGGTGGTTATAAAAATGTGATGCTTGCTTTTTTTAGAATTTTTACAATAGATGTGCCAATGTATTATTGCTTTATGAGAAGTTGCTTGTATGTGTTTGGTTGCTTGTATATGGCTTAGTGTCAAGTGTGTATGCAATGGAACTACACTTGATTACAATTATAAAACCCAAAGTCATGTAAGGGTAATAGAAAGCATAAAATGTAGACAAAGCCCAAATAGAAGATGCAAGCAACAAACACCAAGTGGTCAAGAGAGTGCCACAAAATGACTCCACAAGCAAGAGGCAAGGGGCCCTAAATCACCCCTTGATAGGATGATTTGTATTGGAAACTTGGCTAAAAAATTAGCCCCAAATGTACCTCCAAAATATTGTACAAGATCAATGCCTTCACTTACAAGATTACCTCCAAACTTGCCAAATTCAATGAATAACTTGGCATAATGTCCCCCCAAAGACTTAGAATTGATCCCCTTACTATTTTGCCAAATTATCAACCAAGAGTGTCGGATGCAACCGAAAATGCACTCCTTTTACAATCTCATATTTGACTTAAAATTTAGTTGAGTAAATGATCTCAAAACTAAAAAAATATTGCACCAATGGATTCCCCTCGAAAAATCCTTTCCAACGACTATATATAAGCCTATATTCAGATACAAATTGATGCTTAAAAAAGCAAAAATATAATGACCCTCTAAATGTGTGCAGCTCCGAGACTTCCCAAATGGTCACCCATCCGAGTTCTAATCTGGACCAAAATGCTTAGTATGGGAGTTTTTATGATACGTAACACCAAGGAGTTATACAACTGTTTTGAAATTCCCTTTGAAAAATTAAGAAAAATGTTCTTAAGTTTTAGTGCTTTTCACCTTTTCCAGTATCATGGCAGACATACCGTTTAAAACATAGACTTTAGACCTTTCACCCACTATTCATAGATTTACAACATAAAACATGTGCATCATCAGTGACGTAAAAAAAAATACAATGAGTGGTTTTATCCACTTTCGGATGGCACAAAAGACGCCAAGCTGGACTTGATTTGATTGGTAGCAATCTCACTATTTTTACCACTGATGTCTTCGCTGCGCCTCCGTCATTGCACCACTCTCTACAATTCTATGAAAAAACACTTTAAAAAAAATGCCTCCCCTATTTCAATGTTATTTTTTGGCAGAAATTCCACTTAGAACTCCCAGATGAAAAATAGATGCATGCTCACTCGTCTAATTGGCGCTCAGCAAAAATTTCAAATCTTTGATCGGAACACAACTTTCAAGCTGTACAGGAGGGTTACCGTTATGCAGGGGGGAAAAAAATTGATCGTTGTGCGTCTGTTGAGGTTAACAGTCAGATGGGGGGTTGTACAAACACCACGCTCCTCCTCCTAGCAGTGTAAATGCAGCAGTCTAGCACTTTCCTCGATTTCTTCACTTTCCTCGATTTCTTTGGATTCTAACAGCTCCTACACCTTGCTACAACATTTCCTTGTTTTGTCTCTCGGTCAAATTGAAAGGCGATGAAAAAAATACATCAATATTTGATGCTCAAGCTCTCGATTTGTTCTATGGCTCCAAGATTCGTCGATGAACACACCGCTGGTGAGTCTACTGGCAGATCTATGGAAAAACAGTTTCAAACCACCACTCAAGAAATCCGAGCTATCTCCTCAGCAAATCACAGTGCCTATGGAGGAGCTTATGTTGGGACAGTGCGAGCTTCACTCCTACAACTCAAATATAACCATAGAAATAATAGTGTTGTGATTGTTTCGGGCTATTTTATGACTGCCTTGTATCCACAAACATATTGAAATCAATTATTTTTATTAACAAATCTGCTCAGCACCCTTTGAAACTTCTCTGAAAATATCGCAAAAAAAAAAATTCTTTAATCTCCTATGAAAAAAAACTCTTTATCCATTGTGCTGCCTCCATGTCCAAAGTGCATAACAAAATTCAGCAATGGCAGACTTTCCTGATATAGCACATGCATCAGCTACAGAGTTGGTAGATCAGTTCTCATTTTTGAAAGCCGCACCTCTAGAAGACCCCAATATGAATATTAACAACTCCGCCAAGCTCCATGCCACTACGCTGCTAGGAATATTTCAGATGGAAATCTAGTGACTGAGATTGTGGCAGATCTTCTGTATTTGGCACAGGTTCAAATTTCTCACCCCCAAACTGGTCAGCAAAGATTAAAACCAAAAATAAAAAAATTCTTAGAAAAACATATTGAAATACTAAACCTCAATGGAAATCTGGAAAGAGGCATGTCCTTGGATGGTGAGGATTGTCCTCTATGGAGTTTCTAGTTTTTGATCCACTCAATGAGTGGAGAGCATACTCCCTAACTCCATAAACCAGACTCCTTAACCCTAAGGTCCCTCAGGCGGATCTCACCGCTCTGATACCAAATGTTGGGACTAAAAAATAAGGCACACTTTATTTACAAGTTATCTTACAATATATAAGCATCAATCTTAGGAGGGAGATATGACAAGTTTCATAAGCTCCACTCCAAGTTTCTTTCAGAAGACACCACCAAACTCAAACTGAAGATAGGGACAAGCGGAAAAATACAAATGTCAACCTATCAATTATAGGCATAGTGCACATTATAACAATAATAATATTCTAACAACAACATCCATTCTTAGCAAGCAAAGTGGCTAAGGTATTTATAGATTCAATTTGCAAATTGCATGGAATACCCAAAAATATTGTAAGTGATCGAGATCCCATATTTACTAGCAATTTTTGGAGATAATTATTTTGACTTAGTGGTACCAAAGTAAATATATCTTCTGCATACCATCCACAAACAGATGGTCAAACGAAGATAGTTAACAAATATTTGGGTACCTACTTAAGATATTTTGTTTAGGATAAACAATATCAATGGAGTCAGTGGCTATCATTGGCAGAATGGTGGTACAACACTTCTTACCATTATTCCATCAATATATATCCATTTGAAGCATTGTACAGAACTAAGCCACCAACAGTAGCAGATTATGTACGAGGATCCTCCAAAGTGGCCCAAGTAGATGATTAGTTTTAGGAACAATAATCAATGCTCACTATTCTAAAAGATAATTTGGTCCATGTACAAAATCGTATGAAGTAGCAACAAGACATGCATCATTCAGAGAGGGAATTCAATATTTATGATATGGTGTTCCTATGTATTCATCCCTACAAATAGTTGTCATTGAAGATCAAGTCTAGTCAGAAGTTGGCCCCTCAATTTTATGGTCCTTACAAAATTGTACATTGCATTGGAGAAGTGGCATATCAATTAGAGTTACCTCCTTCATCATGAATACATCTAGTATTTCATGTCTCTTGTCTTAATAATTTGATCAATCAGAAAGTACACTCTCAATAAGAATTACCAGTACTGGATGAAGTAGGGCGTATATATCTCCAGCCAAAGGTAATTTTACAAACCATAACACATACACTAAGATATCGTCACATCCAATAATTTTTCATCAAATGGCAAGACTTACCCAAAGAAGATGCTACATGGGAACCTGAAAGTATTTTCCAAACATTTCCAGCTTTGAGGACAAAGCTTTCCAAGGAGGGGAGTCATGCTACGATCCAAACATAGTTGTCGGCTATGTTTTCCAGGAAGACAAATTTTTATTATATACATAACTTGATTTGATTTAATTTTATCATCTATCATATTTACTCTTATTTCGATTCAATTGCAAATATCGCATTTGCCTTCACGAAGAGGACCTACCCTCCCGGAGAGGCACTAAATTATTACAGTTCATATTTGCATTCTTTTTTGTTCTCTCGATTGCATTATTGTGATTATTCCTTATCGGTGAATATATATAGTTTTGTGTATGTTATTGCTATTGGGTGAGTAAGGAGTCAAGGGTATTTATTTCCTTGTAATGAGTTAATTAAATAAATTGCACACACATTGGTTCTTAATTACCTTGAGTCATTACCATGCTCTTGATTTGGTAAATGAATTCACTGCACACACATTTGGACCTAGAGGAATTAGGTAGTTTTAAGAGTTTGTTTGATACCACTAGTATGTATGAGTCTCTACAAAACAATAAATTTTCCATATCAATATCCATATATTCTTCCATGTCAACATCCATGCCATTTCATGAGTCTTTCACTTCATAAACCACCAAGTTTGATGCCCTTGATTAAACAACAATGCTAGAAAATGGCCAAGAAAAAATCTATACTATGAATGATCATTAGAACATTTACATTTCCACTTGCATTAATCATCCATAAATTTTCATATGCATTAATCATCCATATAAACATGCATTCACACAAAATCATAGCACAAAAATTAAAGGACGTATATATATAACATGTACAATGAGTTCCCAAAAGGCTACATACAATGGAGCACCAAGGCTCATACGCAAAAAGTGCATCTAAGAACCAGCTAATGCCTATGAGAGGACCCTTATGACCTTGAAGAAGCCCTAAACCTAGAGTTATGTCTAGAATAACCAAGCCTAACTGACCCAACTATGGATGAGGAGGGTGGTTTTGAAAGCCCAATCTCATGCTCTATCAACCAATCCTTCAAAATTTGGATATACCTATCTTAAGCCTGAAGGTGATGTACATCCTATATTTTCCTATAGCATACCTCTAGTAGCTCTTCCTAGATCCTCACGATCCTATATTTGCCTCCTCCTACCATCGATTGTGCCTCTAGCTCCATTCATAGCTGAGCAATCTCAACCTCTTGAGCTATATCTCTATCTTGTAGTTGAGCTATCTCCATATACTAATTCACTATCATAGCATCTTGTTCTACCACCAAATGCTCCAACCTCACCTACTTGTCCTCAATCCTACTAGGAGGCTCATCTAGAATCTCCTCCATATCCTCCATGTTTGCCTCATATCCCCTAAGCTCAGGAATATGCCTAGCTATATTCCCTCCATCTATTCTAAAATATGGAACCTGCTCTACTATCCTCCTCATCCCTCTCATTCAACTACTATCTCAAAGGCATCACTAGTGCTTATGAGCCTCATGGGCATACTCAACCTCATTCCCATCTCTATCCACTACTAGACTCGGTACCCATGGTGGTTGAGTCACAAACCATTTATCATAATCCTCCATGGCCCCTGCATCATACATGTTGGGGAGATCCATATCCTCATCATCCTCAAGGATATCCCTCCATACCTTGGCAAATGACAAAACTATATCCTCTCAGTTTTGCCTATACAACACTTGCTCCTTAGGAATCCCCTGCTTCAATCTGAACTATCACAACACTCAGAAGAACTGGATAAACTCCACCTCCTTTGTGTGCATTACAACCATCCATCTAGCCTGCTGCATCCATCGTAAATGATACCTATCACCTATCCACATGGCACCCTACCATGGCATCCATATCACCTAAGCTACCATCAGTCTAGCCTATAGATCC
The DNA here is from genome assembly GCA_028583015.1 of Wollemia nobilis. NCBI lineage: Eukaryota > Viridiplantae > Streptophyta > Pinopsida > Araucariales > Araucariaceae > Wollemia > Wollemia nobilis. Next base: position 1,575,270 of record JAQPPZ010002765.1, read on the forward strand.
ATGTGCCACTAACTTGTCTAAATTGGATAACTCAATTGTACCTCCTCTATCATTGGCCATCTCATGGCATATGGTTGCTTCCTATCCCATCCCCTCATCAGTAAGCCCATAGGCTAGGCCACATTGAAGTGCTCCCAACCCCAGCTTTGTAGTAACACACTATAACCTAGTACATGGCGCTTCTGCCTCCTCACATCATATAAATTTTGGTACAACTGGACCAATAAAGTATGATCCCATGCATACACCTATGGTTTAACGATCATATCATACACCAAAATGATAAGGTTCCATGGGAACCGACTACCAATACTATTTGGGGCCACTATAATGGCCAACACAAACATCAAAGTAGGAAGGGAATCCAACTTCTTTTCCATATACATGGACAAGTAGGTAATCCCTCCACTCATCACCTCCATGGACTCCCATCCATCCTTAAACATGCAACTTAGCTCAGTATTCTTATCATGTCCAACCTGAACATGAAAACCCTCCACTGGTAACTTGAGTATGCATTGTACATCCTCAAGTATCACAATCACCTCCCCTATAGGGAGCTGAAAAGTCCCCCTATCTGAATACCACCTCTCGACAAAGTCTGAGAGGTACCCCTCATCCATCATAATCACATCAAATCAGGCTACCCCAACTAGCCCAACAATCTCCAAACAATCCCACTCATCCTTCCTCACTTCCTTTCTCACCCGTAGGATGAGAGGCAAGAACTGGTGCCAAGCCTCTAAAATCTTCATTTGCAACACAAAGCACTTATGTCACATACATTGCATTAAAAAAACAAAGAAAATGTTTGGCAAAAAAACAAAATAAATTCAAAAGGGTCTTAACTTGACATATCGTACTCCCACTCTAGCTCTAGCCCTCGCATTCACTCCCTCCATAGCCATATATTTCATAGCTCACTTCAATCCTCTCACTCCACTCCACTCCCTCAGACGCAACTTCAAAAATTTGTAGATGCACAAATAATCTTTGTTTCCCCTTTGTAGGCTTTATATAGCTATTTCAGACCCACTAAAATGCCCATGGATGTTTCCTAGCACACTGAAGTGCACACCTATGTTGGGGACAATGCCAAATTTTGATAAGCATTTGCGCAATAAATAAGCGCCCATCGATTTTTGGTGTCTAATTTGACAAAAAGACCAAATTCATCATAAAAGGTAGCTTACCTCCATCTAATCACTCCAAATTGCATCCGTACAACAATTTCATCATAATAATATTTTTTGTGAAGGTTCCAACAGATTTGGAAACATAATTTTAGTTTACACCGAAAAGGCACAAAATCACTTATTAAATTCTAACACACTCCAAAATGGTCTAAAATTTCATAAAATAACCATAATCATCATTCTCATCATTAGTAATTTTCACATTCATACATTTACCAGGTTTAAACAACATTCAAGTGAACCTCGTATCTAGTGGTTTATTCTATCTACTTAGTGATTGCAATGATTTGCATCCATGCAATTTGGTAAGATGAATAAATTGCAATAAGGACACATGGCCATATTCATCATCCGCTATCTCATTGCTTGAAAACAACAATCACTTTTGGTACTTCATATTTTACATGAAACCTTGCCAAGAATAATTTTCTCAACAATTATCATTGATGGCCTAGTTTGTGGGGCCTAAAACATGGATAATAACATTTCATAATTTCACATATCCTTGATAATCATCATGGCGATTGGCCTTAGCTAGGGTTATTGGTTTTGATCAAAGGAATTATTTGACAGTCACTAGCTAGATCTCTGAAGTTGACTCTTTTATATTTACATCTTCATATTTGCATATCAATAATGCTAGAAGGCACATTATTTAGCATCATCAAATAATCCCAAATTTAGGGTAATCACATTTGGTTTTGACTTTCCCCCAATGGGATACATCTTACATGAGCATGGCATCTACACTTGGCAAAAATCCCTTTCTCTATTAGGGCAAAAATAGAATCAATCATTTGCATTTTACAACCTCCTTTCATTGTTAGGGCAAAAATGAAATCATCCTACATCGTTCATATCATCCTTTTACATCATTCATATCATCCGCAATTACAACATTCACCCATACAATTATGCGCACTCATTTTTAAATTGGCTCATGAGTTTCATACATCACCATTTGAGGGGGTACGCTACACAACCTAAATTATTTTGTCTTCAAGGTCATCTTTACATTTCAACAAGAGAAGTTGCATATGCATCAGGCCAAACTAGGTGTCTTATATTTTTTGCACCGTATTATGTTCCACACAACACAATACAAAAAGGTGCATCTGTAGACACTAAAATCTAACCATTTATCATCCATCACGGTATTCCTACCATTTTTTCCCATTATTTACATATATTTATATATAATTAATATTAATATTTTTATATTATACTATATATATATATATATACATATTTAATAAAGACACATATATGTGTGTAAATTAATTCCAGTCATCCATCATGATTTAATCATAACCATTTATCCACCTTGATCAACACCACATGCCCAGATTTAATCTCCACCTTCCATCATGTTTTAATCTTGACCACACATATTGTGTCATTGAAACCCTAACGTGCCCTAGGGAATATTATAAGTAGAAATTATTTCGATGACTCAACCACTAAGTTTTTTGTGAGTCCAAATATTCCCTAAGTTCTCGAGGATCCATGCATCCTCACCTTCACTTTCGTTCACTTATGCATTTACCACTACCTACCTTACATGGACCAAAACTACTTTTGTAGATTCTGCTCCAACCTCCTAAGCGCTCTTGGGAATTTTTTGCCACTATCGAGTACCTTTAAGAACTTCCCTTTCATCACCAAGCACCTTTGGGTGTTTCTCCTCCATTTTTGAGCACTAATGGGCACTTCCTATTGTTTTCAAAAACCCATGGATGTTCCAAACCCTAGTTCTATAGACCATTAAACCCTCGGGTGTCACTAGGGGATCCGTGCACCTATTTTCATGTAATTATGATGATGACATATCAAAAAATGATAAGTTGACAAGGTAAATATCTTATTATTATAATCATTTCATTATTTCCATATTTGCATGCAATTTTATCATTTGATAGCTAGGGTTTTTACTAATATTTTTAGCGTCTCACATTGTGGAGCCCTCACCGTTGCTACTAACTCTTTTTTATTATCTTTTGTGTGTAGATCTAGAGATATACCATCATTGTGTAGCTGCTTAAGCTTGGTCTTGTATATGATAGCATGAAGCCCACTCAAATTTGTTGGGAGTAAGGACGCGATTGAAGACACCACCATCATTGTTCACTAGGGTTTCAGAGAACCCTAGTTTTATAATATTTTGTATAAAAAAGAAATCAATTCATTATTGTAACATTGGATATTTGAGGCTCCATCATATAAATAAAATATTCTCTTTTGTGCAACATTGTGTTTTAATTTCATTTATCTGTTATATTTGGTGTTGCATTTTTGCATCTACAGTTTGATATGTACCTGTTACAAATAGAGAAGTTCATCAAATCTAGCTTGCATTGGCTTTATTTGAATACCTTCTAGTTTTTCTTGTATGGTAATTTTTAGGGAGGACTTCTCCATGTGGATTGATAGGTCAACTTCTTTTTCATAAAAAAAATTATAGGGTGAGTTCCCCATTACAATATTTGAAGTGATTATATTTATCCATAATGCTTTCTTCTATTGAGTATGCTAGTTCCTTTGAGAACTAGATATTGTGCTTTTTAGAATCTTTATTATGATTTTTATGGATTCTATAGGTGCATTACCTTATGGATAATGAATTGAATATGTATATTCCAAAGAAAATAGTGTGACGTTGTATCCTTTAAATATTCATTCATTGTCCACGATTATCATTGAAGGTATGCGTATGCTAATTTTAATTAATTATTACACTCTCAAGGAGTTGTATCACTATTTTATAACTAAAAAATTTGGTTGGGATACTTCAACACATCTTGTAGAGTAGTATTTTACAGTTAAGATTAACTTATTTTCTAAAATTGATAGTGGATTGATCTTCCTAATAAAATATGTCATTTTTGAAATGGTTAATCTAGTATAATGAGTCTTAAAGGTATGCAATATTTTGTTAATATTTCAATGTATATTTTGCATGCCTAGCATTTTTAACTCGCTCTTGAACATTTGTAAATATTTTAGACTAGTGGCATCTTACACTTACAATGTTATTATTTGTAGGGAAAATAAAATAATGTCCACTAGAAATGCACTTGTAGAAATATTGTAAAAATCTTCAACCTTTAAGGGTTTCACACATTTGAGTAAAAATTCATCCAAATTTATTTAAAATAAAGCATCATTCAATATCTTGAACTCAAAATCTCCTCCTCTAATCTAAATTAATCCTTTATGGTAGCCACTTATCTTCATATATTGTACTATGTATTGAATCTAGTTTCTATTATTATGATCTTGTATTTTCTTACTCATTTTCTCCTAGTAATGCAACTTGATCATTATATTTATTATTTGTAATAGTCTCATAAATACCTCTTGCTTTTATCAATATTTTGTATTGGACATAAATTTTATATGCATACATGTTATGGTCCTATACTTCTTGTTCTCACATATTTATCCTTGTAGAATGTAGTTTCCTATATTAGGGTAAATAACATAAACCAATGTTTTCTAGTGAGAAACATAGTGGTGGAATTGTTTGAGTGCCTATACATATACCTTCTTTTCAATAAATGCATATATTGATTTATACTCAAGAATAGTCATGAATGTGATGGGATGTTAATCACTTTGATCATTATTTTGGGTGAGAATTGCTACAATACTCATATCAGTACCAATCACATAAAGGATGAAGTCCTTCATATAATCAATATTGATTAGCACTAGTGATTGAGAAAGGACCTTTTTTATTTGATGAAAATTTTGTCTTCTATTATCAAAGAAAAATATTTTTATTTTTATTTTTCATAGCCATTATAGGCCTAGCTATCTATGCAAAAGTTAAGATTAGTCTTCTCATAAAATTGATCTACTTAAGAAATAATCAAATTGATTTTTAATTTTTAAGCAAGAGCAAATCCATAATTATTTTAATCTTGTTTTATCAAATTCTCAATCCATATTTATATACAATGTTCCCCAAATGATTTACTTATATAACATAGAATATTGATTTAATGGATTTAAATTATATTCCAAATTCTCTACATATTTCATTGATTACCCCAAAATGGATGAAATAATATCTTCTTTGGAAAATACAAACATATCATCCAGGTAAATCAAGATTATTTTCAAGCCTTAAAGGCTATATCCATTGCTTGATGAAATGTGAAACACACATTTTATAGAATAAAATATCCCTTGGTAAGAAAATTCACCCCATTTATGTTGGTCTTCATCCTCAAACTTAATTTGATTACAATTAGAAAATAATCTAGTAAGGATAAATTCTATGAGCTAATCACTATTTTTTGTATCTAATCCATTAATAAAAGAGGATAATGATCCTTTAGAATAATTTTTTTTGAAATATTTAAGTCCATAAAAAAATGAATCTCAACACTTTTCTTCCTTACTAGCATTGGATATGATATCCAAGTGGAGTACTTGATAGGGTAGATAATCCTTGCTTCAAGGAACTTCATCAACACATTTTTCATGATTGTTCCAAACTTGGTATTAACAAGTATATTTATTTTACCTACAATGCCTAAAATTTGGAGCTAAATTAATTTTGTGTTGTATAATAACTTTTATATTGTATTCAAAGTTTTAATCCCACACTATACAATAACTAATCTTTAAGTAAATTTCTTGAAATTATTATGATTTATATTTTGAGATATTTTGTATAATATTGAGATATTATCCCACTAATATATTTATCAAACTATAATTAGATTACTTGATATCTAAATTTCTCTTTCTATGTCTACCATCTAGGTGGAACAAATTGTCTAGGGTTATGGATCATTTTGGAATATTATTCTATTTTATATTGATGATTTATATTGAAGATTATATCATTAGAACAAGCTTTATTAATCAAAATGTTGATGATGTCTTGATCATATGTAAATATATAATATTTAAAATTATTATGAAGCATTAATGGCCTATAGATTAGCTCAATTTAATATTATTTTGAGCATGTATTACTTTTATAATTACATAAATTATTGTTATTATCCAAATGACCAACAAGTTTAATCTAATCTTTTGATATTTATTGAATATTCATTACATAAAAAATACATTAAATCCCAAATATTATACTTTTAAGAACTGTCACGATCCAAAATTCCAATCCAATAGTAAGGTTTATTTTATACCTAGTATTTTATCAAGAAACTAACCTACTAACAAAGGATATTATTCCTTAAGTAATATTCCACGTATATCTCTTTTTGAGGCTCACCCATCCCTACATATTACATACTTCTGGCTACATAAGAGTACTAAGTGTAGATACTAGATCTACAAGCCATCCTTATCATTATCTTTCATGAGCTAGCTTTCCCTCTTTCATCCTATTTAAAGGAACACATTTTCCTTCTCACACCTCATAATACCATCTATGTGGGTTCTACGTATGTATTAGAATTGACTATCCCTCTCATATCCTTGAAAAGCTAGTCATTCCATTATTGTGCCTCATTTCTTACTTCATGGAATCAATATATTAGATATACATAATATCCCTTAACATTAATTTTAATTTCCTCACAACATTAATTTTATACCACCAAATGTTTCTCTAACTCTTTTATTGTTCATTTAATTTAACTAGTTGCATTCCCCCAACAAGATCTTTTATAATTGTATTAGCATAAACTAGTAATTCTGGTTCAATACCTTTCCATTGCATATGATAAGGTACCAATTTTGTGCTACTTTATCCATTAATTTAATAACAAGAATTACACCAAAACAAAAGGAAACCATAACAATGTACCCATTCGTTTAAGGAAAATAAGGTTTCACTAACATTTCCAACTTGAACCCTTTAACAAAATAGAAGTGCCAATATTTCATATGTGATAGTAATAAAAATTATACAAGGTTTACAACCGTTTCATGGATCTCTTATAAAATATTGAAGCATAAAGAATCCAACATTAACTCATAATGATCTATTTACACTTTTTAAGTAATAAATACCATAACATAATCCATTGACTTTTTGCAATATTGCTACCATAAAGAATGGACCACCATAGATAAAACAACACCATTTTTACCCTAGGAGAATTCCTTATGAGAAAACCCAACCCATAAATTATTTCTTTATTATAATATTTTAACAATAATAAGTTCCATATATTGTCTAAGGTATCTCATAATACCTTGCTTCAAATATACGAACAACAACATTCTATTGAAAACAACAATATGAATTGGTCTTTCAATTCATAGTCAATAGCTACTTTTAAATTCTAACAATTACATTCATTTTCTTTCCCTTTCATCATACACATTATCTCTCAAAGAAGACCTCTTTTATCCATTCCAAAAAGTAAGCTAGAAAATAGATTTCATATCTCTTTTTCATAAACTAACAGTAATACAAATGTTGGATCTAATTTACTTCACCAAATTCATATTGCAAGTAATATCTAGTTCCACAATATTAATCAATTTGTTGTTCCTCTACAAAGGTCATTAGACAAACATAATATCACCACTGCCTTGCAAACAATAAAGGTTAGAAGGTAATTAAATATTTTTCAAAAAATATAATCAGATCACCATTAATCAATATTTACCAACTAAAATTTCATTAATCTACCATAGATGTTTTAAATTATTAATCAAAATTTACCATCTGAGTTAGCAATAATTATTCATTACCATAACCAATAATTGGTGGATAATCGGGTAGTAAAACTTCTTGGTTGACGATGATATAGAGCCTCAAGAAAACTTAATATAAGGTTCTAGATAGTCACATGCACACTATAGTGCACTAGTTTTGCCACCTAGTGATGGCTATATGACCATCACTTGGTGGTAAAAAACTAAGGATAAGATATTTATCTTAATTCCCTCTTCCCTCTTCCTTCCAATCCATATGGGATAACACTTATGTTGACTCCAAAAAGGCTAGCCACCTTTTGGGAGCCAAATTCACATTTTCCCTTGGGACGCACAAGCTGGTGCACCCCAAATTTGCCTTGTGTGTTCCACTCCAATGGAGCACACTCGAAGACACCCGAGCACACAAGCTGTATACCCTAGACCAAGTCATACGCTCCACTTCTCGGAGTGTGGAGTCCCCCAAGTGGGTGCACAAGGCAGTGCACCCACCTCTAGCCCACACACCCCATTGAAGGATTGGGTACACAATGTCCCTTAGGGGCGTACATGGTAGTGCACCTCACCAATAGCCTATGCACTCCATGGGGAGGTGGAGTGCATGATAATACTTTGGGGCACACAAGGTCATATGCCCTGTGTGCCTTGAGGAAGCGAAGCACACGTAAGCCCATGAAGGGTGCACAACTTATGCACCCTGAAGACCTAGTGCACTCCATCGTAATGGAGTGCATACGTATATCACAAGGGTATGCATTTCTATATGCAACTCGAAGTCCAATGTGTGATCCATAACAATGGAGCACACTCGATCCTCTAGAGTGCACAAGTCATGCACTCTCCCTCTAGCCGAATGCACTCCACTCTCAAAGTGGAATGCACAACCTCAGTCAAGGCACACAAGGTTGTGCATCCCATCCCAAGTCGAAGCACCCCTCCCTTCGAGGCATGAAAATGTCCAATTTAGGCACACAAGGTTATGCACCCATCTCCAGATTATACGCTCCACTGTGGTGGAGTGCGTAAGTTCTAAAGGGATGTTGGCAATTTTGGGTACTTTGGGTACATTGCCTTTGCTCAAGTATATAAGTTGTCATTGATGTCAAGAAGCTCTTGAAGGAATTTGATTTAATGTCAAATAATTTGTTTTGATGAAGGTTACGACATGACATTTTCAAAGGTCTTTTGCAAACCCCAAGCGGACAAGTTCAAGAGAAAGAGCTCGCAAAGAAAAGAGCGTCACGACAATTTGCAAGAAGGATTGTACGGAGAAAAAGTGTCGCGATATCGCGACATGTCGGGTTTTCACGACCCAAAGAAAAGAAAAGCGCTAAGGAGAAAAAGTGTCACGATATCGCGACATGTCGGGTTTTCGCGACCCGAAGAAAAGAAAAGCGCTAAGGAGAAAAAGTGTCGCGATATCGCGACATGTCGGGTTTTCATGACCCGAAGAATAGAAAAGAGCTAAGGAGGAAAAGTGTCATGATATCGCGACATGTCGCATTTTCATGACTTAAGCAGGAGAGAGAAAGCAAGTTAGAAAAGTGTCGCGATATCGTGACATGTCGCATTTTCACGACTTAAGTAGGAGATAGAAAGCAAGTTAGAAAAGCATCGCGATATCGCGACATGTCACATTTTCGTGACTTAAGCAAGAGAGAGAAAGCAAGTTAGAGAAGTGTCATGATATCACGACATGTCGCATTTTCATGACGGGTTACAAGGAAAGCGTTTAGAAATAAGAAATGTCATGATTTCACGACAAGTTGCAAAGAAAGCGTACGAAATGTTGATAGCGTCATGATTTTGTGACGAGTTGTGGAGAAAGCGTACGGATGCAGAAAGTGTCACGATTTCACGATAAAAACTGAAAGCAGGTCTTCTATAGGAGAAGTGTCATGATTTCGTGACAAAAGCAGAGAGGAAGGTTATGAAGATAGAAGTGTCACGATTTCATGACAAAAGTGAAGACGAAGTCTGCAGAGGCAGAAGTGTCATGATTTCATGACAAAAGAAGAAAGGAGGTCGACGAAGGGAGAAGTGTCGTGATATCGTGACAAAAGCAAAGTTGATGCTGACAAAGATAGAAGTGTCACGATATCACGACAAGAGCTTAGTTGAAGTCGACAAAGGCTGAAGTGTCGCGATATCATGACAAAAGCCAAAAGAAAGTGTACGGTTGCAAAGGTGTCACGATATCGCGACATGTTGTAGTTTCACGACAAAAGCTACAGAAGAGTTATAGAGGCAGTTGAAGCCGACAAAGTTAAATGTGAGCCGACGAAGATTAGGGTTTACAGTCGACGAAGTTTAGGGTTGTGCAACCGACTAAAGATTAGGGTTACAGTCGACTAAGATTAAGGTTTTGATCTTGAAAGAGTTATTATAAAAGGCAGGCTATTTTGCAGAGTTTGTGTGTTGGTGAGTTGCGACGTTCATAGATAGTGTGCAGAGTGAGAAGTTCGATCGTCAAGAGCAGAGTGCAAAATTTGATCGAAGTGTGCAGAGTGAGCGAAGAGTCATGGTGAATTTTTCTAAGTGCTGTTGTGATTGCGCAGAGAGTGCAAAGGTTGAAGTTTGACCAAGTGCGGCTGTGATTACGTAGAGAGAGCAGAGGGCGAAGAGAGCACAAAGGGCAAAGACGAACGTGGAGTGTTGTTGTATGGGCGCAGAGTGTGCGAAGACAGTGCAAAGTGTGTGTAGAGAGACGACTGAGAGAAGACGAAGTGCGGCTATAAGAGCGCAGAAGTTGTGTATGTTTTGTGAACATTTTTGACAGGTTCCTGTGGGGACTTGTGAGCAGATTTGGACAGGTCCTAGCAGAGGACTTGTGAGATGAGTTTTGATAGTTCTATCAGAGAACTTGAGGACAGAGGAGCACTGGTTCTTTGAGAAGAACCTGAGGATAGATTTGGCAAGTCTTTGAGAAGGCTTGTGTGTAGAGGATTGATTTGTTCAAGTGTTGGACAGATCTGACAGATAGAGGAAGACTTGTACTAGATCGATTGACTGTGTTTGGTACAGGTTGTTGAGCTTTTGTGGACGTGATCATAGAAGGCAGAGGTCTCTTAGGCTAAGCATTGAGGATAGGAGGTCTTCGGTGGAAAGGAGTTCCACGTGCTGGCAAGAGGTAGAGACAGTTGATCTTCTGAGGGATCATTTCCAGAGCAGAGGGGAAGGTATCTCCTTTGAGCAGAGGCTCATAAATTTAGATTGGGGGAAGGTATCTCCTTTGGGCCGAGGCTCATAAACATTGTAATTGGGAAGGTTTCCCAAAGAACTTTGAGATAACTTTTAGAGAAAAGTTTTGTGGACGTAGCCCGACCATTCCGGGTGAACCACGTTAAAATTGGTGTCACTTTGTGGATGATATTGTGCATTGTTTTGATATTGCTTTGGGTATATTGCTTTACTATTTTGAAGTATAAAGGAAAAAGTAAAAAGAGGTCTTATACTTGTTCACCCCCCCTCTCAGTATAAGCTTGTGTTCTTCAATTGGTATCAGAGCGGGTGCCTTCGAAAAGTTTAACAACTTGAAGGAAAAGCTAGTAAAGAACACAATGGATTATTCAAGTGGCAATGCAGCACCTATTCTTGATGGGTCAGATTTTGGTCTTTGGAGTGCAAGGATGAAGGTTCATCTAATGGCACTTGGGAATGAGGTTTGGGAAGTGATTGAAGATGAGTACACTATTCCTGAACATGGTCCTAATACTAAAGAAGAAAGGCTCCTACATCACAACAATTCAAAAGCAATGAATGCAATCCTGAAAGGCTTACAGAAAGTAGATCTCACCAAAGTGATTCACTGCAAGACAGCTAGTGAAATGTGGAAACAGTTGAAGGTGGTTCATACAGGTGATACAAATGTCAGAAAGGCCAAGTTGAGACACTTCAAAGGTATGTTTGAACAACTCCAGATGAATGATGATGAAAATATTAGTGACTACATGCTTCGTATGGATGAGGTTGTTAACTCCATGAAAGACTTAGGTCTTGAGCTTGTTGAAAATGATGTTTGTGATAAGATTTTAAGATCTCTTCCTAATAGATTTAGTGAAAATATTTCTGCTATTGAGGAAGCTAAATATTTGGATAAGTTGAAAAAGGATGAGCTCCATAGTATACTTGCAACATTTGAGTTGAGAACTCAAGTGAAGGTTGATGTCAAGAAAGAGGCAACTTTCAAGGCTACCAAGAAATCCAAGGGTAAACAACTTCAAGAGAGTGATGAGTCTTCTAGTGATGAAGAGGCATATTACAGCAAGAAAGGCAAGTTCTCTAGAAAGCACAAAAGCATGAAAAATATAAGATGTTTCAATTGTGGAAAGTTTGGTCATTATGCTACTGATTGTATTGTTCCCAAGAATGAAAGTGATGAAGATAAACAAGATTCTAAGAGCAAGGATTCTAAAAAGCACAAGCATCACGGGAAGAACAAAGATGAGCACAACAATCAAGGAAAGAGGTATTCTCACAAGCACAAGAAGAGTTTCTACCTAGACAAAGCAAGTAAGTGTTCTAGTAGTGATAGTGAAAGTTCTTCAAGTGATGATGAAAATGAGATGTTGTTCATATCATAAAAAGAGGAAGAACCGAAACATAGATTCATTATCATGAAATGTCTTAGATGTGGAAATTTTGGTCACCTTGAGGATGATTGCACAAATAATGATTTGGTTTCTAGTATGTATGAGGATGCTTCAGAAAACTATAAGGAAGATGCTTGTATGGTTTTTGAAAAAGGTAGCACCTCTAGTGATAAGAAATCTGAAAAAGGCTTTGATGATTCAGAAAGCAAACAAATAAAGGATCTTGAAAGTGAACTTATTAGTGCTCTTAGTGCTTTGAAAAAGGAAAGAAAGAAGAATGCTAGACTCAAGGATAAGTTAGATGAATGTTGTATGGAGAGAGATGATCTTATGGAAAATCTTGATTTCTCTATAGCTAAGACACAAGAACTCAAGGATGAGTTAGAGTCTAAGGTTCTTGAGTATAGTGAGTTAGAACAGAAAATGGCTTCTTTGAAAGAGGAAACTAAAGAGTACAAGGATAAGCTTTACAGGTTTCAAGATAGCTCCAAAAAGGTTAAGTCACTCATCAAAGGTCAAAGAAAGACAGCAGATAAAACAGGCCTTGGTTTTGTTAAGCCACACAAGGAACAAGTTGGAGAATCTAGTAAGAGACTCCAAAAAGAAGAGAGTTCTAATGAGGATAGTATTTCAGAGAAAGAGTCCTTGAGTGATAGATGCACAAAAATAGAAAATAGGAAACAAAAAAGGGGGAGAAAGTTTACAGGACCTAGAAGGTCATTTATAGGAAAGTTTAATGGCAGATGTTTTGCTTGTCACAGGTTTGGTCACATGGCTTCACATTGCATGACTCAAGTAAGGAAGGTAAATGACAGTTTCAGAAGTGGTAATTTCTTTCAAGGGTATTGCTACTCTTGTAAATAGTTTGGGCATAAGGCAATTTTTTGCAAGGCTAATAACAGGAACAGGGGTTAGTCGAAACAGGTGGATTCAAAGAACAGGTATGCCTAAAAGAAATAACATTGTTACTTGTTATAAGTGCAACAATGAAGGTCACACAACTAGACAGTGTAGAGCTGAACTTCCAAGGTATAGGAACAGGAACAGTGGTATGAACAGGTCCAAGGATCAAGGCATGGATAAGAACAGGAATGATAACAAGAACAGGAACAGTGACAAGAATAGGAACAGGAATATGGACAAAGAGTTCAAGAGAAGGCCCGACAAGGAAGTTATAGATGCTGATGATGATCGAGTGCCTAATGGGAGTTTTACTCCCACCCAAGAATTAATCACCTCATCAGGAGGTGGGGGAGGGACTAAGCTAAGAGGCTCATTCTTAGTCCCGAGCCCCAAAGGTGACCCTTTGCCATTGATGACAAAGGGGGAGAGATATGAGTAAGGGGGAGAGCTTCAAAGTGAAGAGGAGAGCTTCAAGTCAGGGGGAGAAAAACTTCAAAGGAATATTCTCAGTTGTTAGCATAGTTGGTTTCAGTTTTGGCTCTTGAGAAGTGTTTTCAATAAAGGTTTGCCATCAATGACAAAGGGGGAGATTGTTGGCAATTTTGGGTACTTTGGGTACATTGCCTTTGCTCAAGTGTATAAGTTGTCATTGATGTCAAGAAGCTCTTGAAGGAATTTGATTTAATGTCAAATAATTTTTTTTGATGAAGGTTACGGCATGACAGTTTCAAAGGTCTTTTGCAAACCCCAAGCTGACAGGTTCGAGAGAAAGAGCTCGCAAAGAAAAGTGTCATGATTTCGCGACAATTTGCAAGAGGGATTGTACGGATGAAAAAGTGTCACGATATCGCAACATGTCGGGTTTTCATGACCCGAAGAAAAGAAAAGCGCTAAGGAGAAAAAGTGTCACGATATCGCGACATGTCGGGTTTTCGTGACCCGAAGAAAAGAAAAGCGCTAAGGAGAAAAAGTGTCGCGATATCGTGACATGTCGGGTTTTCGTGACCCGAAGAACAGAAAAGAGCTAAGGAGGAAAAGTGTCGCGATATCGCGACATGTCGCATTTTCGCGACTTAAGCAAGAGAGAGAAAGCAAGTTAGAAAAGTGTCACGATATCACGACATGTCGCATTTTCACGACTTAAGAAGGAGAGAGAAAGCAAGTTAGAAAAGTGTCATGATATCGTGACATGATTTACGACTGAAGAGCAAAGAAAGAGTTTGAAGTGAGAACTGTCACGATTTCGCGACATGCTACAAACGAAAGTGTTCGAAATAAGAAATGTCACGATTTCGTGACAAGTTGCAAAGAAAGCGTACGGAAAGTTGATAGCGTCGCGATTTCGTGATAGGTTGTGGAGAAAGCGTACGGATGCAGAAAGTGTCACGATTTCATGACAGAAACTGAAAGCAGGTCTTCTATAGGAGAAGTGTCACGATTTCATGACAAAAGCAGAGAGGAAGGTTATGAAGATAGAAGTGTCATGATTTCATGATAGAAGTGAAGACGAAGTCTGCAGAGGCAGAAGTGTCGTGATTTCACGACAAAAGCAGAAAGGAGGTCGACGAAGGGAGAAGTGTCGCGATATCGCGACAAAAGCAAAGTTGATGCTGACAAAGATAGAAGTGTCGTGATATCATGACAAGAGCTTAGTTGAAGTCGACAAAGGCTGAAGTGTCGCGATATCATGACAAAAGCCAAAAGAAAGTGTACGGTTGCAAAGGTGTCGCGATATCGCGACATGTTGTAGTTTCACGGCAAAAGCTATAGAAGAGTTACAGAGGCAGTTGAAGCCGACAAAGTTAAATGTGAGCCGACGAAGATTAGGGTTTGCAGTCGATGAAGTTTAGGGTTGTGCAACCAACTAAAAATCAGGGTTACAGCCGACTAAGATTAAGGTTTTGATCTTGAAAGTGTTATTATAAAAGGCAGGCTATTTTGAAGAGTTTGTGTGTTGGTGAGTTGCGACGTTCGTAGATAGTGCACAGAGTGAGAAGTTCGATCGTCGAGAGCAGAGTGCAAAATTTGATCGAAGTGTGCAGAGTGAGCGAAGAGTCATGGTGAATTGTTCTAAGTGTCGCTGTGATTGCGCAGAGAGTGCAAAGGTTGAAGTTCGACCAAGTGCGGCTATGATTGCGTAGAGAGAGTAGAGGGCGAAGAGAGCACAAAGGGCAAAGACGAACATGGAGTGTTGTTGTATGGGCGCAGAGTGTGCGAAGACAGTGTAGAGTGTGTGCAGAGAGACGACTGAGAGAAGACGAAGTGCGGCTGTAAGAGCATAGAAGTTGTGTATGTTTTGTGAAAATTTTTGACAGGTTCCTGTGGGGACTTGTGAGCAGATTTGGACAGGTCCTAGCAGAGGACTTGTGAGCTGAGTTTTGATAGTTCTATAAGAGAACTTGAGGATAGAGGAGCACTGGTTCTTTGAGAAGAACCTAAGGATAGTATTTGGCAAGTCTTTGAGAAGGCTTGTGTGCAGAGGATTGATTTGTTCAAGTGTTGGACAGATCTGATAGACAGAGGAAGACTTGTACTAGATCGACTGACTGTGTTTGGTACAGGTTGCTTGAGCTACTGTGGACGTGATCATAGAAGGCAGAGGTCTCTTAGGCTAAGCATTGAGGACAGGAGGTCTTCGGTGGAAAGGAGTTCCACGTGCTGGCAAGAGGTAGAGACGGTTGATCTTCTGAGGGATCATTTCCAGAGCAAGAGGAGAAGGTATCTCCTTTGAGCAGAGGCTCATAAATTTAGATTGGGGGAAGGTATCTCCTTTGGGCCGAGGCTCATAAACATTGTAATTGGGAAGGTTTCCCAAAGAACTTTGAGATAACTTTTAGAGAAAAGTTTTGTGGACGTAGCCCGACCATTCCGGGTGAACCACGTTAAAATTGGTGTCACTTTGTGGATGATATTGTGCATTGTTTTGATATTGCTTTGGGTATATTGCTTTACTATTTTGAAGTATAAAGGAAAAAGTAAAAAGAGGTCTTATACTGTTCACCCCCCCTCTCAGTATAAGCTTGTGTTCTTCAAGGTACGCACAGCTTGTGCGCCCCATTGAGTCGAGTGCGCTCCACTCCCTTGGAGCGCACGAAGGTCATGCGGGTGCACAACCCTATGCACCCACCTTGAAAGCCATGCGCCCCACTCCCCAAGGGGGTGCACATGCTAAAATTAACCCCAATGCACCTCAAGCGAGCGCACACCTACCCGCGCCCCACCATCGCCAATCCTAAGCCACCCCATGTCATGACCATTGTCTGTAGCCGCAATTCATCCACCAGTATGAGGAGGTGACGGTTGACGTGGCACGCCCGACCAATCCCGAGAGCTCCTGAAAAGCAAAAAGTGCATGTGCCATCTACCACATTTAATGCACCTATTTTAAAAGAGAAGGTGGTGGTCATTTTTCGCATCATCCGTGCATGCAGAGCTACCTATCGACGAGGTCGAACGTAGAGTAAAGTGTGGAGAGCGCAGAAGAGATATTACAGCTAGGGGGTGAATTTTTCACTATTGTTTGAATAGGATGGCATCCACCAGCTCTTCAGCTCCTGAGACATCGATCATTCGATAGAGAATTAGCAAAATTACTAGGGCATGGCCCATTGATAAGAGGCCAGGGAGGGCACAAAATCCTAAGGCATTCAAGAATTTACCTGATACCAATAGGGATATCATCGAAGAACAGCAAAAAGAGGTGGAGGAGGTCACCATCTATGCATTCGACCCCATGAAGGAAGATAACCAGCATCACCCGATGCTCCTGAGAGACCTCTACGCATGGGCCTACCGAGATAGCACTAGGCCAGCCCCTATGTGCAACAAGTGGAATACGAATCTAGGCCGATTAACCTGTCCAAAGGTGTACCATTATTTTGATATGCTGGCATGGCTCACTATCTCTTATGACTCCAAAGTGCACCATCATTTCAATATTTCAAAGGCTAGGCAGTGGCCCGGGTATCGATCGATAGGATTCGATAAGTTTTTGGCTTAGCCACCACTTCTAGGGTGGTAGATTTTAAGACATTGGCCCTCTAGGCCAATTATATGATGAATACGACATTCCCTCAGAACCTATTGAAGAGAGGGAAGATGAGGCCAATAGATTTCCCCATAAGAAAATTCATGCTCCATCCTTGGGCACAAGATTATGCCGACATGATCAATCTAGCCCTAGGAGTGAAATACTTGGAGCTAATCACTAAGGAGGTGATGTTTTTAATCCTCCAATGCAACAGGACAGACAAGACTCCTCTTTACCGATGGGAGGATATTATCAGTGATAAAATGAATGAAGAATTACAACAGTTGTAGGAGGCCATATTGGCCGATAAAAGGGAGATGCCTCCCTTTTCATACTACTCATTTTTTATTCATTTGTTTATAGCACAATTGGATAAAGCCTTGGTGGCCCAGATGGGGGGTGAATGCACCCACTATACAAGATCGGTTGTTATGCATCCAGGAGGGGTGTTCCAGCTATACAACCTTCTTCGAGAAGGTCCTCCCTATAGTACACTTTCGATTGTGTGGAAATTTCCCAGACAGAATCGGGGTAGGGGTTAGAGATTTTTTGCACAAGGAAAAAGTAGGAGACTACTTTTACGTAGAAGAATTCTCCTATATCAAGATTTATGGATCAAAGCTACCCCCAAAGGCACTACCATTCCACTGCCCGACTTCCATTGCCATCCTGGAGATCACTCGATAGATGGTCGAAGAGGTAAAAATTAGACATCTAAGGAAGAAAGGACCAGTGAAGTGGTTGCCCATTCCCTGTACAATGGGGCATTACACCTATCTTGGCCATTTTGCCATGCTATGAGCTATATGGAATATGGACACCTACTATTTCTCAGAGGTCACTTGGAGGGCCTATGACCCAGATGGCCACCACAGGAGAGAAGTTACCGACAAGTTGGCCCTTCTAGCAGTCACACACAGTGGTGATGATTTTGAAGATGCGATGCAAGAAGCTTTCAAAAATAACCAGACTCTGGACTTGGTATGGAGGATGCCCAAGGATAAGCGGCCTTACAGTGGATTGGAGGTTGTCGATGATTATAGCGCTCAACTTAAATTACATTGAGGCTTGCTAGTGGATAAGATGGCCCCGTTGGTCCCAATAGCTCCTCCTAAAGAATTCGAAGACCCCACTCTCCAAATCGCTCAACAAGATTCTGACCTCTTTGAGGTCATGATGAAGATAGTTGATGAGCAGGCCAAGCTCCCCTCCTCTTCTAGTTCCCCCATTGCCACTTCAAAAGGGAAGGAGTTGGCCATTAGCTCTTCTCAATAGGCTACCACATCATCAACACTAACCTTGATAAGCCCACGTGAGCAAGGCCAATTGGTGGAAAGTCAATGTTCATTATATTCTGCCACCCTAGTAATAAATCAAGAAGAACATCAAGTAAGACCCAAGGTGATGAAAAAGATAGTGCAAGTTGGGGGGCTATCTAATATTTTAAGAGGCTACGAAGTGCGAAGCCCCACGTAGTCCCCTACTCACAAAAAGGCTAGGACCGAATCCTCAGATCAAGGAATGGAAAATTTTACAATGGCTAAGGTCACTGACACTTGCCAGTTCACCATCGATGAAGAAGGCCAGATCCAGGATATGGAAGAACAAAGGTCCCCAAGCAAGGGGATAGTCAGACATAGGGGAACAGCTGGACAAGAAATCACTGACACACCTATTGCCTCCTTTGAGATCCCTCTGCCAGCTAGCATGAGAGAGGCTACTATAGATACTAGCAAAGGTGTCATCCGAGCATCTATTGCACCCGTCCAAATGATGAAATCACAAGTGGCTACTCAAGCACAGGTGGCCGAAGTAGTGGAAAAGGAAATTGAAGAATGGAAAGCCAAGGCTGCCAAAGTTGAGCCGTTACAACTCAAGGTCAAGCAGCTTCAGGCAGAAGTTGATAAACTAAAGATACTCTCTCCTTCCACTGCACAGACTAGTGTCCAACTTGGGTCAGCATATGAGCTCAAACAAGAGATGAAGGAGAAGATCCAAGCCAAAATGAGGGATTTGGAGTCCATTCTGATAGATATATATGTTGTGAGACATACAATAGGTCTCATTCAGAACAACTTACAACAAGGGAGGCAGAGAATAGATAAAATTATGCCAATCTATAAGAGGTTTCAGGAGGACTACATACCCATTTTTGGGCTAACAGCCACTCTGTCAGATGACTCCCTATGCTTCTTTGTAGAAGAATACATCAAGGTCTCCCTATTTTTACAAAATGAGCAAAATTGGTGCTAGTGGAGCCAAGAGGTAGCAGAATATGAGTATGAGGCCAATGATGAGTTGGTCGATTACAACCTCTCCATTGAGGACTTTGGATGAGCCCTAGTCATCAAAGATTTTATTTTTCAAAAATCCAAGATTTTGATTTAGAGTCTAGCGATAGGTTGTCTAAACGCTTCACGACTTTGGTGGAGATGGTAGACCGCCTATGTGAATTTACCAATAATAATGTGTAGTGGGCTAAGGATCGGATAGTTGAGGCCACCCAAGATTTGAACCTACTCCTCTTCTCCTTGACCTTTCATGATGAGGCTTGGGAATTCATTGACCAAGCCATTCAAAATCATAGGGTAGGAGTAGGGCCCACCACTGCCACAACACACGCACCAGGAGGGCCACAACCACCAGCACAAGGTAGTACCAGTGGAGATGCACAACCTCCACCTGCATAAAAAGAACGTGGGATACGTGTCCTTTTTTGAGTGCATCCCAGGTTTGGGTACAACAAGATTCTTACAACATGGTAGGCGGTTACAATAATCAAGCATCCCACACTATAAGAAGAAGAATACTACAACAATTTTTTTATCGAACCTCTGAGAGAGAAAAGCTAGGTATAGCTTTGTCTATTGTTTGAGTCGTATTTTCCCTTGTGTATCTCTTGTCTATGTGTCTTATCACCCTTTCTCTTGTCATTCACCAGGGACTGTTGAGGTGCATTGTTCACTATGATTATTTCCTATGGAACGCATCGGAGTTGAGGACTCTTACATCACTACAATCAGGATGGAGAGGAGATACCCCTTGTTCTGAATATTCAAACTAGGGGTTTATTGTAATCAAATGGCATATGAGGATCAAGCACTCTACTGATCTGTTCTATGCACATATTTTATTAATGAAAATCTCAACTCTTCCCTTGGCATATTTTTGTGTGAATGTCTTGTGTTAGCTTATTTATGTATTACTACAATCAAAATCCATAAATAACGCCTTCTCTCACTAGTTTAATTATTTTATTTACATTACATCATTTGAATGGAGTAAAATGAACTAGTTCTTCTTTATGTTATCTTTTCTAAGGTCATTTATCAAATTGCTATGACTCTGTAATGGATAAGGCACCGGTCTAGGTTTTATAGGTTTTAATATTGATAGGTTCGGTCACTAAAAATATCAAAAGAACAAAGTAACAACATTTTGTCTAGCATAGTGGGCATGTGCATGATAAAGCATTAGTAAGAGGACCCACTGCTTGGGGTTTCCTTACCCAACCTAGTCGGTTTAGAGCTATCAAAGGTAGTCTATTCCTAGGTTAATGAGGTGGATCTACCAGAATCCATAGTGTTGGTTGTGATTTTAAGAGTTTCTCATGACGTGACAAATATTTTAAGGGTAAGCGGGAAAACTCCACAATAGTTTTTGGCATCATTGTCGAGGAGGGCCTTTTTATATTTATTTTTTTCATATTACTCCCCTTTTGACATTATATTTTTATTTTTCTCTGTGAGGTTATATTTTTGGGTTGAGCAATCTTAGCTAGAGAGAGTATTCCATTTTGCACCTAGTGTTGGTGACTCTAAAAACAAGGAAGTTGATCTGGCGGCCACAAGACAAAGCAACGAGGAGCTCTACCCCAAACTACCGGACCCATAGGTACTTTTTCGAATAAGTAAAAAGCAAAAGCACTCTTTGATTTATGTTCCTTCAAGTAGTCAGAGTAGTAACAGTCCCCCTCATATTCCTCAAAATCCTCAAAATAGTACTTCCCCTATCATATCTACTATCCCGAGGGGCCCAGTTCCACCAATGGCCAACCCACCTTTGAATAACTAGCATTTGAATAGGTATAGGCCCTTTATCTTACCTCAGGATTTAAACCCATTGTCTCCTAAGGCTCATAAATACCTACCTAAGTTCCTAGGGGACAATACCATGATGGGGGAAGATCACATGAAAGATTTTTTATATGCCATGGATAGCCTGGAGGTAGAACATGAAGACGTTGTCCTCCGATTATTTTTATAGACCCTAGAGAAAGATGCTAGGGAATGGTTTAATAGCCTCCAAGATGATACCATTGGGACCTTCCATGAACTGGAAGAGGCCTTCCTAAGAAAGTATGGAGAGAAAAAAATGAACAGTCCCTGTTAACTGAACTGGCCACTATGAAGAAGAAGGAGAATGAGACAGTGGATGATTTCAATAGGTGATTCACTAAATTGAGAAACCGAATCCCCACTGCCCTTAGACCCAATGACAATCAATCTATCTATTTTTATAAGAATGCCTTCCTAGGAGATTTCAACTATGAGCTGAGACAACAACCCACACTTACCATTGATGCCTGTATGGAAAGGGCCATCATGATAGAAAGAGATATGATAGACAGTGGGAAAATGAAGTCTACCTCCATGGATCCCAGTCCTAGCCAGCCAGATAAAAAAACAAGGTGGGATTTGGTATATTAAAAAAATTAGAAGTAGATCCCATTGAGAAACTATCCTCCCAAGTTACTGAAATGTTTTTATCAATAAATAATAGACTGTCCAAAATTGAGAGAGACAAAAATGATAGTGGGAAACCCTCTCAGCACCAGGACAACAATAGACCTCCCTTCAGAAGAAATTTTAACAGAAATTGGAGTAATGAAGGGGCTAGGAATTCAAATAACGGCTGGAAAAGGAAGGAAAACCAGAAATATCCTGATGTCATTCCCAACCCCATGGCCTCTATCAATATAGCTTCTGATTTCCCATTCTTCTACCCAGCTTGTGATGCTCCTCATAACCCAACTGATTGTGGTGTCTTCCATGGCCTGCATTCAAAAGTTAACATGGAGGAAGAGTCTGATGAAGAGATCAGAATAAATGCCTGTTGGACATGGGAAGAAACTATTGATAGTCCCCCAATCCTAGAAGCTACAAATCAGTCATTATATCCCGATAGCCACCCCACTGCCTTTGCCAATGATGATGTAAAAATTTTGAGAAGACCCCAAAATGACCGGTTTGAGCAAATCAAAAAAGGTAAACTGACTCCCACAACTAAAGAAGTTGAAACTTTGGAAAGAGTCCATGCCACCCGGTTATGTAATAGGACTATCCCTGATAAAGTTGATAAGAAAAATGAGGAAGAGCCTACAAATAAAAAGGGAAATCAAGAGACTAATCCACCTCCTCCCCCTAAAAGAATAGAGCTTGTTAATACTACTATAGGGCCTAAAGGGATAGAATTTGACATAGGAATGGAATTGGAAAAGCAAAAAATTAATATCACCTTTGGGGAATTAATGACCATCCCAAAATATAGAGAGAAAATATGTAAGGCCTTTGGGCTGGCTGATCAAGGGGACAGTCATGTGTTGGTAGCCTCAGGTTCAAACCCACCAAACAGAACTCCTGCCTCTATTAGGCCATTTTATATCTCTCTTAGGTATACATCTGGTTTTGGGGACCGATATGTAATCCACAACTGCATGCTTGACAGTGGGGCATCTCACAATGTAATGCCAAAGCAAGTGGCTGACCAGTTGGGGTTGATGTGCACCAAATATTCTCCCCCTATTTTTATCATGGACAATAGGCAAGTCCCATGTGTAGGGATAATTATGGGTCTCCTAGTTTTCTTAGACCAATATCCAAAGAAGGGGATTGTCATGGATGTGGCGGTTGTGGATGTAGACCCATTTTTCTCCCTGTTATTATCTAGACATTGGGCAGAGTAGTTGGGAGGATCAATTCAGTTAGATTGGTCATTTTCTACTATTCCCCTCTCTTCCAAAGAACAAGCCACATTAAGAAGAGAACCCTTCAACAAAATATCAATAGAGCTGATGAAGCCTGATAACACCACAGTCAATTTGGTAAGCTCTGTAGAAGAGAAAGAATTGGGGGTTTATTCCATTTGGCACACCCCTTTTCTCAAAGAAGTACCCGATGTTGAAGGGTTGGATCCCTTACTCAAAGCGGTAGTAGATGCTGAATCAGATAGGGTTCTCACCACTAAAATGTGGACTTTAACATTTGATGGGGCTAAGTCACAAATAGGGGTTGGGGCTGGTATCAATTTAACTGACATAAAGGGTAACTACCTGGGAGTACCTTATAGATTAGAATTCCCCTACACCAACAATGTAGCAGAATATGAGGCCCTACTTCTCGGGTTGAGAAAGGCAAAAGAACTTGGAATCAACTATCTGACTATGTATGGAGATGCAAAATTAATTATTCAATAGATAAGGGGGAAGTACCAAACTAAACACCCCAGATTAAAATAGTATAAACAAGCTGTCCTAGATGAGATAAACAAATTTATGGCATTCAATATCTCACATATTCCTAGGGAAAAAAATCATGTGGCTAACCTACTAGCTGTGAATGCCTCTAGGGCAGATGATCCTAAAATTGACATTGAATTCATGGACAGATTTCCTACCATTTTAGTTTATCACCCCTCTATCCCAGACAATGTAGTATACCTGCAAGTTTTTCAAGATGATGCAGATATAAGGGATTTCATGATAGTACATAATCAGTTTGTAGGGGTAATATGTGATGAACAGGATGAGGAAAGACTGCAGCATGTTATAGGTACTCCCACTGAGGTTATACAATTGAAAACTAATAAAATACCTAGGGGACTAGTGGCCTTGGAATCCTTGTTTGATGATTTTGACAAAGCCCATAGGACTGCACCCAGTGAGTCAGAAGGTGAGGAAGTTAATATAGGGACAGTTAGTGATCCTAAGAGGGTAAGAATTGATAGGTCATTACCAGCTAAAGAAAAGAAGTAGTACATA
The DNA here is from genome assembly GCA_028583015.1 of Wollemia nobilis. Classification (NCBI taxonomy): domain Eukaryota; kingdom Viridiplantae; phylum Streptophyta; class Pinopsida; order Araucariales; family Araucariaceae; genus Wollemia; species Wollemia nobilis. Next base: position 1,599,675 of record JAQPPZ010002765.1, read on the forward strand.
GAATATTTAAGAAAAAATAGGGATAGTTTTGCTTGGGGGTATGATGAATTAAGAACATTCAATACAGAAGTGATGACCCACATTATTCCCTTAAAAGAAGGATCCAAGCCCTTTAGGTAGAACAGAGAAAGTTCAATCCCACACTACACCCTGTGATGCAAAAAGAAGTGCAAAAGTTATTGGATGCTAAGATCATCAAAAAGGTGAGGTTCTCCTCATGGATAGCAAACTTAGTTCCGGTCCGAAAGAAGAATGGGGAGATAAGATTGTGTGTAGATTTCTAAAATTTGAATAAAAGTTCCCTCAAAGATAATTATCCTCTTCCCAATATGGAGCAGCTATTGCAAGCAGTGGTAGGGTCTTCACGAATATCTCTGTTGGATGGTTTCTCAGGGTATAACCAGATCCTAGTAAATCCTGAAGACCACTTTAAAACTACCTTCACCACACCTTGGGGTACTTTCGAATACCAAAGGATGCCATTTGGGTTGATGAATGTCGGGGCTACTTTCCAAAGAGCCATGGATTTTACCTTCAAGGGGCTAATGTTTAAAATAGTGGTGGTCTATTTAGATGACATTACTGTATTCTCCAAGAATCCTGTAGACCACTTTTCTCACTTGTCCCAAGTATTTCAAAGGTGCAAAGAATATGGGATCTCGTTGAATCCAAAGAAATGCCTATTTGGAGCCTCTCATGGTAAATTACTGGGGCACATAGTTTCAAAGGAAGGAATTAGTATCGATCCTGAAAGAACCAAAGCAATCGCACAAATACCACCTCCCAAAAGCCTCAAGGGAGTCAGATCCTTCTTCGGAAAAATTAATTTTGTCAGGAGATTCGTTCCTAATTTCGTTGAGATTGCTAAGCCTATTAATGATATGATCAAGAAGGATGTTAAAATCAAATGGGAAGAGGGTAACCTTAAAGCCTTCCAGCAGATTAAGGATACTATTACTACTGCCCCTGTCTTGACTTGTCCAGACCATTCCAAAAATTTCAATTTGTACTCTTTTGCCTCAGACCACACTATAGCAGTTGTGTTATCCCAGAAGGATGAACAGGCAAATGAACGTCCCATAGCATTCATGAGTTCAGGAATGAAAGGGGCTCAACTAAGATACAAACCAATTGAAAAGTAGGCTTACGCCCTCATACAGGCCTTGGAGCATTTTAAGAGTGTCTTTGGAGCTTGCAAAGTGATTGCCTGTATACCCTATATCGCCATCAAGGATATTCTTACCCAGCCCGAGCCCACAGGCAGTTCAGCAAGATGGATGATTAAATTACTGCAATATGATGTAGAGTTCAAAGCCATAAAAATAATTAAAGGCCAGGGGTTGGCGAAATACATGGCCTACAAAGAAGAACAGTGGATAGACGATGTTGTCTTAGCTCAAGGAGAGCAGCAAGAACCATAGTTAGAACATGAGAATTTTGAGTGGTACAAAGATATCATATTCTATCTAAAATAATTATCCTTCTTTCCTGGGAAGACTACTAGCAGAATAAGAAGCATCAAACAATAGTCTCAGAAATATCATCTTCAAGGGAGTCGGTTATACTGGCGACATCCAAGTGGGGTACTACTACTGTGTGTGACTCAAGAGGAGGCTCCCAAGATTATCAAGGAATTTCATAGAGGTTTCTATGGTGGTCACTTTGCTCCTAAAGCAACAACCAACCAAATCATGAGAGCAGGGTATTATTGGCCATCCCTATTCAAATATGTCTACCAAGCAGTCAGAAGCTGTTACAATTGTCAAGTCTTCACTAGGAAAAAGAACTTACCTGCCATGCCTCTACAGCCAGTCATTGTCGAAACTCCATTTTCTCAATGGGGGATTGATTTAATTGGGGAGATCAATCCCAATTCATCAGGAGGACATAAATGGATCATCACTACGACTGATTACCTGACCAAGTGGGTAGAAGCAGCCCCCTTGAGAAGATCAACAACAACTACCATCATTAACTTCTTGGAGGAAAATATACTGACTAGATTTGGAGTCCCCAAAAAATTGGTGATAGATAATGCCAAGTATTTTACTTCCTATGAGATGGTGGATTTCTGCAATCAGTATAGCATTGAGTTGGCTCACTCTGCTAATTACTACCCATAGGGCAATGGATTGGCTGAATCTTCAAATAAGAACATCCTTACAAGAATTAAGAGGTCATTAGGAAAGAATAAGAGAGGATGGGATAGTGAACTCAAATATGCTCTATGGGCAGATAGGTTGTCGATAAAAAGAGCTACCGACATGTCACCATACGAGCTGGTATATGGGGAAAAGGTATTGTTGCCACCATAGTTAGAAAAAATAGCCCTCTCTTTGCTACTACAAGATCATGAACAACCAGATGAACTACAGAGGAGAATGGACCAATTGGTGAAATTGGAAGAAGACAGGAGGGAGGTTGTTACACGAATGATCGATCAAATAGGAAAAATAGTGGAATTGTTCAATAAGAAGGCTAGAGGGCAGACTTTCATCATGGGTGATGTGGTACTATATTGGGACCCAAAAAATGACAAGCTAGGAGAGAAGGAGAAGTTTGAGCCTAAGTGGTTGGGCCCCTACCAGATTGCAAAAATAGTAGGGCAACATACTTACAAGCTGGAAAACATGGAAGGAGAAGAGCTGCCTATACCAGTCAATGGGCAGTATCTGAAGATCTTTGGCCCTAGTATGTAAAAAAAAAAAGTGTGTGTGTGTTAGTCCTACGTCAGTCTACCCAAAGAGTCTGGAGTCCTCAAGTCGACGTCCTTCATCCACCCCCTTGTCCCAGTCAGAGCCGATGTTGACTCCTAAAAGGCTAACCACCTTTTGGGAGCCAAATTCACATTTACCCTTGGGGCGCACAAGGTGGTGCACCCCAAATTAGCCCTATGCGCTCCACTCCAATGGAGCACACTCAAAGCCACCCAGGTGCACAAGCTATGCACCCTAAACCAAGTCGTGCACTCCACTTCAATGGAGTGCAAAGTCCCCCGAGGTGCACAAGGTAGTGCACCCACCTCTAGCCCATGCACCCCATTGAAGGAGGGGGTGCACAATGTCCCTTAGGGGCGCACAAGGTAGTGCACCCCACCAATAGTCTATGTGCTCCATGGGGAGGTGGAGCGCATAATAGTCCTTTGGGGTGCACAAGGTCATGCACCCCATGCACTCCGAGGAAGTGAGCATGCACAAGCCCATGAAGGGTGCACAACTTTGCCCCCGAAATCACCCTAAAGTCTGATGTGTGCTCCATTACAATGGAGCACACTCAATCCCTTGGAGTGCACAAGTCATGCGCTCCCCCTCTAGCGAATGCGCTCCACTCTCAAAGTGGAGTGCACAACCTTAGTCGGGGTGCACAAGGCTGTGTGCCCCATCCCGAGTCGGTGCCCCTCCCTTTAGGGTGTGCAAATATCCAATTCAAGTGCACAAGGTTGTGCGCCACCTCTAGGTTATGCGCTCCACTATAGTGGAGCACACAAAGTCTATAAGGGGCACACAACTTGTGCACCCCATTGAGTCGAGTGCGCTCCACTCCCTTGGAGTGCACGAAGGTCGCAGAGTGCACAACCCTATGCACCCACCTTGAAATTCATGCACCCCACTCCCCAAGGGGGGCACATGCTAAAATTAACCCTAATGCACCTCAAGCGAGCGCATACCTACCCGCACCCCACCATCACCAATCCTAAGTCACCACATGTCACAACCATTGTCCACAACCATAATTCATCCACCAGTATAAGGAGGTGACAGTTGACGTGGCATGCCCGACCAATCCAAAGCTCCTAAAAAGAAAAAGTGCATGTACCATCTACCACATTTAATGCACATATTTTAAAAGAGAAGGTGGCGATCATTTTTTGCATCATCCATGCATGCAGAACTACCTATCGATGAGGTCAAACACAGAGTAAAGTGTGGAGAGTGTAGAAGAGATATTGCAGTCAGGGGGTAAATTTTTCACTACTATTTGAATAGGATGGTATCCACCAGCTCTTCAGCTCCTGAGACATCGATCGTTTAATAGAGAATCAACAAAATTACTAGGGCATGGCCCATTGACAAGAGGCCAGGGAGGGCACAAAACCCTAAGGCATTCAAGAATTTACTCGATACCAGTAGGGATATCATCGAAGAACAACAGAAAGAGGTGGAAGAGGTCACCATATATGCATTCGATCCCACAGAGGAAGATAACCAACATCACCCGATGCTCCTGAGAGACCTCTATGCATGGGCCTACCGAGACAACACTAGACCAGCCCCTATGTGCAACAAGTGGAATACAAATCTAGGTCGGTTAACCTATCCAAAGGTGTACCATTCTTTTGATATGTTGGCATGGCTCATAGTCTCTTATGACTCCAAAGCATGCACCATTCATGATTTCAAAGGCCAGGTAGTGGCCCAGGTATCGATCGATAGGATTCGATAAGTTTTTGGCTTAGCCACCGCTTCCAGGGTGGTGGATTTTAAGACATTGGCCCTCCAGGCCAATTATATGATGAATACGATATTCCCTCAGAACCTATTGAAGAGAGGGAAGATGAGGCCAACAGATTTCCCCATCAAAAAATTCATGCTCCATCCCTGGGCGCAAGATTATGCCGACATGATCAATCTAGCCCTAGGAGTGAAATACTTGGAGCTAATCACTAAGGAGGTGATGTTTTTAATCCTCCAATGCAATAGGATAGACAAGACTCCTCTTTACCGATGGGAGGATATTATCAATGATAAAATGGATGAAGAATTACAACTATTGCAGGAGGCCATATTGGCCGATAAGAGGGAGATGCCTCCCTTTTCATACTACTCATTTTTTATTCATTTATTTATAGCACAATTGGATAAAGCCTTGGTGGCCCAGATGGGGGAGTGAATGCACCCACTATACAAGATCGACTGCTATGCATCCAGGAGGGGTGTTCCAACTATACTACCTTCTTCGAGAAGGTCCTCCCCATAGTACACTTTTGGTTGTGTGGAAATTTCCCAGACAGAATCGGGGTAGGGGTTAGAGATTTTCTACACAAGGAGAAAGTAGGAGACTACTTCTACGTAGAAGAATTCTCCTATATCAGGATTTATGGATCAAAACTACCCCCAAAGGCACTACCATTCCACTACCCAACTTCCATTGCCATCCTGGAGATCACTCGACAGATGGCCGAAGAAGTAAAAATTAGACATCTGAGGAAGAAAGGACCAGTGAAGTGGTTGCCCATTCCCTGTACAATGGGGCATTACACCTATCTTGGCCACTTTGCCATGCTATGAGCTATATGGAATATGGACACCTACTATTTCCCAGAGGTCACTTGGAGGGCCTATGACCCGGATGGCCACCACAGGAGAGAAGTTACTGGCAAGCTGGCCCTTCTGGCAGTCACACATAGTGGTGATGATTTTGAAGATGCGATGCAAGAAGCTTTCAGAAATAACTAGACTTTGGACTTGATATGGAGGATGCCCAAGGATAAGCGGCCTTATAGTGGATTGGAGGTTGTCGATGATTATAGTGCTCAACTTAAATTGCATCGAGGCTTGCTAGTGGATAAGATGGCCCCATTGGTCCCAATAGCTCCTCCTGAAGAATTCGAAGACCCCACTCTCCAAATCGCTCAACAAGATTCTGACCTCTTTGAGGTCATGATGAAGATAGTTGATGAGCAGGCCAAGCTCCCCTCCTCTTCCAGTTCCCCCATTTCCACTTCAAAAGGGAAGGAGTTGGCCATTAGCTCTTCTCAGTAGGCTACCACATCATCAACGTTGACCTTGATAAGCCCACGTGAGCAAGGCCAATTGGTGGAAATTCAATGTTCATTATATTCCGCCACCCTGGTAGTAAATCAAGAAGAACGTCAAGTAAGACCCAGGGTGATGAAAAATATAGCGCAAGCTGGGGGCTATCTAATATTTTAAGAGGCTACGAAGTGCGAAGCCCCACGTAGTCCCCCACTCACAAAAAGGCTAGGACCGAATCCTCGGATCAAGGAGTGGAGAATTTTACAATGGCAAGGGTCACCGACACTTGCCAATTCACCATCGATGAAGAAGGCCAGATCCAGGATATGGAAGAACAAAGGTCTCCTAGTAAGGGGATAGTCAGGCATAGGGGAACAGCTGGACAAGAAACCACCGATACACCTGTTGCCTCCTTTGAGATCCCTCTACCACCTAGCATGAGAGAGGCCACTATAGATACTAGCAAAGGTGTCATAAGAGCATCTATTGCACCCATCCAAATGATGAAATCACAAGTGGCTACTCAAGCACAAGTGGCCGAAGTAGTAGAAAAGGAAATTGAAGAATGGAAAGCCAAGGCTACCGAAGTTGAGCCATTACAACTCAAGGTCAAGCAACTTCAAGGAGAAGTTGATAAACTGAAGATGCCCGCTCCTTCCACTACATAGACTAGTGTCCAACTCGGGTCAACAGATGAGCTCAAACAAGAGATGAAGGAGAAGATCCAAGCCAAAATGGGGGATTTGGAGTCCATTCTGATAGATATATATGTTGTGAGATGTGTAGTAGGTCTCATTCAGAACAACTTACAGCAAGGGAGGCAGAGAATAGATAAAATTATGCCAATCTATAGGAGGTTTCAGGAGGACTACGTGCCTATTTCTGGGCTAACAACCACTCTATCAGATGACTCCCTATGCTTCTTTGTAGAAGAATACATCAAGGTCTCCCTATTTTTACAAAATGAGCAAAATTGGCGCCAGTGGAGCCAAGAGGTGGCAGAATCTGAGTATGAGGCCAATGATGAGTTGGCCGATTGCAGCCTCTCCATTGAGGACTTTGGACGAGCCCCGGTTATCAAAGATTTTGTTTTTCAAAAAATCCAAGATTTTGATTTAGAGTCTGGCGATAGGTTGTCTAAACGCTTCACGACTTTGGTGGAGATGGTAGACCGCCTGTGTGAATTTACCAATAATAATGTGCAGTGGGCTAAGGATCGGATAGTTGAGGCCACACAAGATTTGAACCTACTCCTCTTCTCCTTGACCTTTCACGATGAGGCTTGGGAATTCATTGACCAAGCCATTCAAAATCATAGGGTGGGAGTGGGGCCCACCACTGCCACAACACACGCACCAGGAGGGCCACAACCACCAGCACAAGGTAGTACCGATGGAGATGCGCAGCCTCCACCTGCATAAAGGGAACGTGGGATACATGCCCTTTTTTGAGTGCATCCCAGGTTTGGGTACAACATGATTATTCCAGCATGGTGGGCGGTTACAACAATCAAGCAGCTCATGCTATAAGAAGAAGAATACTGCAACAACAATTTTTTTATCGAACCTCTGAGAGAGAAAATCTAGGTATAGCTTTGTCTATTGTTTGAGTCATATTTTCCCTTGTATCTCTTGTCTGTGTGTCTTATCGCCCTTTCTCTTGTCATTCACCAGGGACTATTGAGGTGCGTTGTTCACTGTGATTATTTCCTGTGGAATGCACCGGAGTTGAGGACTCTTACGTCACTACAATCAGGATGGAGAGGAGATACCCCTTGTTCTGAATATTCAAACCGGGGGTTTATTGTAATCAAATGGCATATGAGGATCAAGCACTCTGTTGATCTATTCTATGCACATATTTTATTAATGAAAATCTCAACTCTTCCCTTGGCATATTTTTGTGTGAATGTTCTGTGTTAGCTTATTTATGTATTACTGCAATCAGAATCCATAAATAACGCCTTCTCTCACTAGTTTAATTGTTTTATTTACATTACATCATTTGAATGGAGTAAAATGAACTAGTTCTTCTTTTTGTTATCTTTCTAAAGTCATTTATCAAACTGCTACGACTCTGTAATGGATAAGGCACCGGTCTGGGTTTTATAGGTTCTAATATTGATAGGTTCGGTCACTAAAAATATCAAAACAACAAAGTAACAACATTTTGTCTGGCATAGTGGGCATGTGCATGATAAAGCATTAGTAAAAGGACCCATTGCTTGGGGTTTCCTTACCCAACCTGGTCGGTTTAGAGCTGTCAAAGGTAGTCTATTCCCAGGTTAATGAGGTGGATCTACCAGAATCCATAGTGTTGGTTGTGATCTTCAGAGTTTTTCGTGACGTGACAAATATTTTAAGGGTAAGCAGAAAAACTCCACAATAACTTGGTAATTGAGTGACCTTGGTAGACAATTCTACTCAAACTACAATGGCATCACACTAACCCATAGGCACCATTTCACATAGAGTCTTACTGGGATTTACATGAGGTAAATAATGTTGATTGTTAATATTATGATACTTATCGAATAGCTCAAACCACCATAAAACATGGATACATTCTCAAACTGGTAAATGATACATCCAAAAAATAGTTTACCTACAAGCTATTCATCTTGGAAACTAACTCCAAAAACCATATTTGCTTTAACAAAAACTCTATGTTTTCTAAAGGAAAGCAAATCATTACAAATAAATACTAGGTTGCAGGCTAAAGACCAGATCTCTTGAGTTAAAACCTAGAATATTTAACATTCACAACCTACATTTAAGATAATATTTCATTTATTGGGCATCATTACCTCCATTCATCAATTCAACACTCACTTCCAATGAAGGACATGAACTTCCTAGGTATACTACATTGTCAAGAATGCTTTTCAAAAATAAGTTTCCTCAAGCTTGATATTCACAAAGACTAATATTTAATAAAAAAATAACTAAGGTATCATTTTGACATGAGAAACACTTATATTATCTACCTACTTTGAAACCAGAGAGAAATATGTTCTTCAAAACTTATTTCAAGCTTCAATTTACTACTACTAAGATAAAGTGACGAAACCATTACAATAGATAAATAGAAGCTCAAAAACCAATATAGTTGCACATCACTCAATTTATCAATAACATAAATTGAAACCATCATTTTTCCAACCAGATGGATGCATCCTTTAAATTTTTTAAGCATACATAAGAAAAAATAAGGAAAGGATAATTTTTAAGGTAATAATCAGTCACCATGCTACCTTTTTTCTTTTAGTCTTCATGTTGCCTTTCTTATTCTATGAATCCGTTTGCTGCTCTGTCTCCAAGAAAATCCTCCAAGAAACAACAACTAAAAATAAACCCCCCCCTTTACCTTTCTGGCCATACTCATTCCAAAGTCGTCCCTCTCCACTCTCTTCTCCACTTACCTTCCAACTGCCATTACGAATTTGATCCCCCTTTCTTCTCCAATTTTCACTACACTCTCTTGATAATTATCATCATGCATAATAACTTGAATCATGAATTAAAGAGAAAGACTATTCTTGTGCAAAATAAAATCTTGCTAAACTTAAATTCACCCATCTTTAGTTTTAACAATTACCAAATTAATATTTTAATTTATAAAACAATCACCTCCATGAAAGAGCATAAGGAAATATCTCAAAAGCTTCATCCAAGAAAAATTCCAAAAATAAATACATTAAATAGATTAACATCAACCAAACCTAATCATAAGAATTATGTTTTACCCAAATGAGAAAAAATATGTTTTATCTATCTAACGTACTCGTGGATAGAAACGTTTGCAGTCCCATCATGCAACTAAGCTAAGTATTAATTTTTATTGAATCCACACATCATATTTAATTTTAGGACTAAAAAAAGTGCCATCAAAATGAGGAGTTACAAGAACTCAATAGATGTTTCTTAGTTAAGCACAAATATTTGACTTGCTTAGTAATTAATTTGAAATCACCATAGATTTTTATGTGCTTAACCCTTAATTAATTTTGCCTTTGTAACCCAAGGAACATATTTTCATATTATATTGTGTTGCTAGTGCAACTAAAAGTTAACATTAAGGAATACTCCTTGATTCAACATTATAAATTCACTAGGACAACCCTTAATATTTGATATAATTTTAAAATAAACACCTTTAAAATACAAGATCTATATTTGATCAATACTTTGAAACTCTTATTTCTAAGCATTGGAACTATATCCAAGTCTTTAGTGACTACTATATTCATTGATCAATTTCTTCACGATGAAACCAAAATTGATCATAGTTCTCCCTTAGATTTTACTAGTTAGATTAATTCATTATATAAATGTTCTGCTTCAAGATCATAAATTAGATTTTATTCTTATTATTTAGCCAATTTTATATTTAACTACATAATATATGACTCTTCATAAGGTTCAATATGAAATGGGGATAATTTTTAAATCTTTAAATGACTTCTACCTTGTAAGGGGTCTTCATATGAATAAAATCCATTGATTTGCATCCCTTATTGGATAGTTTAGATGTCCTTATCTAGATAACAACCTAAAAAATGTCAAATATCCATCACTATAGCCTCTTATACCACCACCAACTCAACATGAGCATGAACTATCATAATTAGGTATTTGATCCCACCAATAATGTTAAATCTAGTGTCATTCATCTAAATTATTCCTTGAATTATCCTTGTGTATTCTATATTAAGTGTAACACCCCCCTTGGTGGAACTTATTTTGGTTCTAAAATGAAATATTATGTGTGGATTCGATCAACATTAATACTTAGCTTAGTTGCATGATGGGTATGCAAACGCTTCTAACTATGAGTAAGTTAGATAGAGAAAATATGTTGTTTCTCATTTGGGTAAAACATGATGCTTGTGAGTAGGTTTGGTTGATGTTAATATATTTAATTTGTTCATGTTTATAATTTGACTTGGATGAAGCTTTTGAGATATTTCCTTATGCTCTTTCATGGAGGTGATTGATTTATAAATTAAAATATTAATTTGGGAATTATGGATGAAATTAATTTTAGCAAGCTTTTCTTTTGCATGAGAATAGTATTTCTCTTTAATTCATGATTCAAATTATTATGCATGCTGATAATTATCAAAATATTGTAGCACTAATCAGAGAAGAAAGGGAGATCAGGCACGTAATAGCAGTTGGAAGGTAAGTGGGGAAGAGAGTGAAAAGGAATGACTTTAGAGGGAGTGTGATAGAAAGGTAAAATATGGGGTTTTATTTTTGGGTTGGTTGGTTCTTTCTTGAGGTTTTCGAAGATGGAGGAGCAAGTGAATGGATTCACATAGGAAAAAAGGTAGCATGTTGACTGAGTAATGATTTAAACTTATTCTTTCCTTACTTTTACTTATGTATGCTTAAATAATTTTAAAAGACATGCATCTAGATGGAAAAATTATGGTTTCATTTTATATTATTGAAAATCTGAGTGATGTGCGACTAAATTGGTTTTTGAGCTTTTATTTGTCTATTTTAGTGGATTTTTTCACTTTATCTTGACACTTGTAAATTGAAGCTTGGAATAAGTTTGAATAACATATTTATCTTTGGTTTCAGATAGGGTTATTCATAGTGGCAAATATTCACCAATTGGGAGAATATTAGGATTTTCAAAATTGAAAATTGGCGAATATGAGGATCCTTGACGTCGGCCCATTCGCCTAATTTTTTTAGGACCAAGTATTTTCTTAGGGTCAGTTCACCATAATATATATCCAAACATATGCATATTTGTACTCGTTGGAAATATCTTTTCGAGCCCAATCTAATGGTGGTGTTTTTATAAAGTTATAAGATGATTTAATAGGTCAAAATTTATCCCAAACATGACCTTACTTTTTAGGGCTTCAAATGCCCAAAATTTTGGTATGAAAATGATTGATTTGATTTGCTTTGGATTCGCCATGATTCACTTTGATTTTGATTAAGATTCACCATTTTTTTACAAGTACATTTTGAGTCAACCTCTTATGCATAACCCTAGTTTTAGAGTAGGGAGATAATATAAGTGTTTCTCATGTCAAAATGATACCCAAATTATTGACCAAACTATTTCATTATTAAATGATATACTAGGTGAATATCAGGCTTGAGGAAACTTGAATTTTGAATGTATTTTTGATAGTGTAGTATACCTAGGAAATTCACATCCTTTTGCTAAAAGTGAACGTTGAATTAATGAATGGAGGAAATGATGCCTAGTTAATGAAATCTTGTCTTATAAATTTAGGTTGTGAATGTTAAAGATTCTAGGTTTTGACTCAGAAATATCTTGTCTTTAGCCTACAACCTGGTAATCATTTTAAAGAGCTTTGCTTTTCCTTTAGAAAATGTAGAGTTTTTGTTAAAGCAAATATGGTTTTGGGGTGGGTTTTCAATACAAATAGCTTGTAGGCAAAACTATTTTTTGGACATACCATTCACCAGATGGGGAACGTATCCAAGAGTTGTGGTGGTTTTAGCTTTTTGATAAGTGTAATAGATATTAACCATCTGCATGCATTACCTTGTGTAAATCCTAACAAGACTCTGTGTGAAATGGTGCCTATGGGTTAGAGCAATGATATTGTGATCTGAGTAGAATCATCTACCAAGGTCACTTGGTTACCAAGTGTTATCCCATATGGATTGGAAAGAAGAGGGTCGAGGGCATTTAAAAGAAAGACCTTCTCCATAGTAATTCTACCATCGAGTGATGGTCGTATAGCCATCACTTGGCATTAATGATTGTGCATAGTAGAGCACCACATGTGACATTGTACACGTGACTATCTAGAACCTTATATGTTAAGTCTTCCTTGAGGCTCTGTGTCATCATCAACCGAGAAGTTTTTACTACTCGATTATCCACCAGTTGTTGATTATAGTAATGAATGATTATTGCTAACTTGGATGGTGATGTTTGATTAAGTATTTAGAACATCTGTGGTAGAATATCGAAAGCTTAGTTGGTAAAGATTGATTAATGGTGATCTTATTGTGATAATTGAAAAATATTGAATTATCTTCTAACCTTTATTGTTTGTAAGGCAATGGTGACATTATGTTTGTCTAATGATCTTTGTAGAGGAACAACAAAATGATTAATATTGTGGAACTAGATATTACTTGTAGTATTGATTTGAATTAATGTTGTGGAACTAGATATTACTTGCAGTATGGATTTGGTGAAGTAAATATGAGCCAACATTTGTATTACTGTTAGTTTAGGAAAAAGAGATATGAAATCTATCTTCTAGCTTACTTTTTGGAAAGGATAAAAGAGGTCTCCTTTGAGGGATCCTATGTATGATGAAAAGGAGAAAATTGTAATTGTTAGAATTTGAAAATAGCTATTGATTATGAATTGAAAGACCAATTCATATTGTTGTTTTCAAGAGAATGTTGTAGTTCATATATTGGAAGCAAGGTATTATGAGATACCTTGGACAATGTATGGAACCATTATTTTAAATATTATAATAAAGAAATAATTTTTGGGTTGGGTTTTCCCATAAGGGTTTCTCCCAGGGTAAATATGGTGTTGTGTGATCTGTTGTGGTCCATTCTTTATGGTAGTATGTTTCAAAAATTTAATGGATTATGTTATGGTCTTGATTACTTAAAAAGTATAAATAGATCATTATGAGTTAATGTTAGATTGTTTATGCTTCAATATTTGATAAGAGATCCATGAAATGTCTATAAGCCTTGTATGGTTTTATCTTACTATCACATGTGGAATAGTGGCACTTCTATTTTGTTAAAAAGGGTTCAAGTTGGAAATGTTAGTGAAACCTTATTTACCTTCAATGAATGGGTACTTCGTTATGATTTCCTTTTACTTTGATGTAATGCTTGTTATTAACTTAATGGCTAGAGTAACACAAACTTGGTAGCTCATAATATGCAATGGAAAGGCATTGAACCAAAATTACTAGTATTATGCTAATACGATCATAAAAGATCTTGATGGGGGAATGCAACTAGTTAACTCAAACGAATAATGAAAGAGTTAGATAAACCTTTGGTGTTATAAAATTAATCTTGTGAGGAAGTGAAACTGAATGGTATAATGGACAATAGGGATACCTAAGTTATTGATTCCATGAAGTAAGATAGAAATGAGGCACAACAATGGAACGATTAGCTCATCAAGGAGATGAGAGGGATAGTCGATTCTAATACGTACCTAGCACCTACATAGATGGACTTATGAGGTGTGAGAAGGAAAGTGTGCTCCTTTCGATAGGATGAAAGAGGGAAAGCTAGCTCATGAAAGATAATGAGAAGGATGGCTTGTAAATCCAGTATCTACACCTAGTACACTTACGTAGCCAAAAGTATGTAAGATGTAGGGATGGGTGAGCCTCAAAAAATATATACATGGAATATTACTTAAGGAAGAATATCCTTTGCAAGTAGGATAGTTCCTTGATAAAATACTAGGGTAAAAAAAAACCTTACTATTGGAATGGAAATTTTGGGTCATGACATTTGGTATCAGAGCGCTTGGTTCATAGGGATACAGGCTTCTCTACGTAAGCTTAGATAAAAGTGTGTAATAGGACGCATGCAATGTGAGGACTACACCTACATGAATAAGTGTATCCACTAAACTTTAACCTAATTGTATAGCTAAGTCAATTGGATACTTAGTTAATAGTAGGAGAGTTAATTCAAGAAGTAACTATGATCTAAACCTCACTATTATTTGTGTATGTGGCTAGGAGCAATGCCACTAAGGAGGAGGAGAGGGAGTGTGGCTCCATAAATGAGGTAGACACGACAAACTAATGTTGAGGTTAGAACCCCAGATGTAGAAACAAATAATCCTAATAATGAAAGGGAAGATCTCCCTACAATAGTTGCTTTACTTCGTGAATAGATGGAAACACAAAGGTAACTATTGGAAGTGATTGTGAATCATGACACTCAAGCTAGAAATTCTAGGGTGGAACAAGTTAATGCACCTCTTTCAAAGGTACAATAGGCTAGAAACCAACTTGAGGTAGAATTGGGTAGGGATATGAAGCATCTAAAATCCTCCAAGTTCAATGGAGAGGAAGGTGGTGATGTGATCGAAGCTTGGCTGAAAGAGATAGAGACTTTCTACAATATGAAGAATTATTCCATTGGGACCCGAACGTCATATGCCACTCTACACTTACAGGGTGTTGGCTTGGATTGGTGGGAAATGTTTAGTGGGGAACAAGGAATTGAGGTCGTAGTTGATCTAAAATGGGAGGACTTTGTAGTAGCCTTTAAAGGAAGATTCCTCATAAAACATTTTTACAACCAAAAATTTGAGGAGTTCACCAATATTAAACAGGGAAATAAGATGGTGGAGGTATATTACCAAAAATTTATCAAGCTGTTGAAATATGTGCCCACATATAATGAGAAGATGAAGGTACATAAATTCATACTAGGAGCAGATCCCAGAGTAGGACATGAAGTGAACATGCGAGAACCTAGTACTCTTTAGAAGGCCTATGACCTAGCCAAGAAAGCAAAAACTTACCTTAAGCCCTACTTCGACTATGAAGGGTTACCAAAATAGGGTAGAGAGGCACTGAGGAAAATAAATAGCGTAGGCTTCATGAAATGGGAAGGAGAGCAGCTAAGTAAAAGCTCCAATAGTTATGATAGAAGAAATGATAAGAAGCAAGGAAATTTTAGGAGGAGGTTCCAAGGGAAGAACCATGATTCTAACAATCACCACAATGGTAATAACAAACCATTACCTTAGGGTTAGGCTAACCCCCCATTAGCAGTGAATAGAAGAAGGGTAGAAGCAGAAAACTCATCCAGGGCCCAAGACTGGATGCTTTGATTATGGTGGACCACACTATGCTAACAATTTTCCACTCAGAGTAGGACCAAGTTCAAAAGGAAAAGAACCGGCTTACAGAGAACCTGCATGCAAGGAACCTACTCACAAGATCTATGCAACGATAGGAAGTCAAAATCTGGAAGGACAAGCCACACCGCTACTTATAAGGGGTAATATTTTTGGTAGAAATATTAAAATTTTGATTGATAGTGGAGCTACGGATAGCTTTGTTTCCTCTAATTTGATTAAATATATACCAAAAAGGCCAGGAATATTGGCACATGGGTGGAAGGTCGAGTATGGTTCAGGATAAACCTACTTTGTGAATCAGTGCTATCCTATGACCGAAATCACCTTACCTAGTAGTATGACCATTGGCTATCTGTATGTAGCACCACTACATGCTTTTGATATAGTCCTAGGAATGGATTGGTTACACATACATAAGGTTGTGATCAGTTTTTAGGAAATATGGATTAATTACATGAAATATGGTAGGAAAAAATAGAGAGTGTATAACCTGCAAGGGGCATTTCAATACCACTTTTTCTTGATAATGCAACTTAAGAAAGCCATAAAAGGGGAGGAACAATTTATGTAGTAAAACTGAATGAGATAGAAAATGAAAAGAAGGAAGAGGTGTTTGGAAAACACCTAGTACTCCAAGAATTCAGGGATGTATTTCTAGAATATTTACTTGGATTACCTCCAAAACATGAATTTGACTTCACAATTGAGCTTAAACCTGGGGTAGAGCCTATTCATAGGGATCCTTACAGAATGAACCCCATTGAGATGCAAGAGCTAAAAGTACAATTGCAAGGGTTGCTGGAGAAAGGTTTGATTAGACCAAGTGTATCACCTTGGGGTGCACCTATTTTGTTCGTAAATAAAAAGGATGGTTCCTTGAGGTTATGCATAGATTATAGAATGCTTAACAAGGCAATAATTAAAAATAGATATCCTCTACCCAAAATTGAGGATCGTATTTGATTAATTGAGAGATGCCAATATCTTTACAAATATTGATATGAAATCAGGATACCATCAATTGAGGATCCATGAGGAGGATACCCATAAGACAACTTTTAAAACTCGATATGGACATTATGAGTTCATTGTCTTACCTTTTGGTTTAATGAATGCTCCAGCAACATTCATGAATTTGATGAATAACATTTTTAGGAAACACCTGGATCGATTCATTCTTGTGTTCTTGGATGATATTTTGATTTATTCTCGAAATAAGGTAGAGCATGATAGACACCTTCAAATTATGTTGGAATTGCTAAGGGAGAATCAATTATATGGAATATATATATATATATATATATATGCGAATTCTACGAGTTGAAAGTGCAATACTTGGGACATATCATATCAGTTGAAGGGATAGTTATGGATCCCAAGAAGATAGAGGCCATACTAAATTGGTTGGTGCCTACGAGTGTGATCGAAGTGCGGAGCTTCATGGGTCTAACTGGTTACTAAAAACACTATGTAAAGGACTACTCTAGGATAGTAGTTGCTATAAAAAACCTTTAGAGGAAGGGAAATAAGTTCAAGTGGATAGACAAATGTGAGGCAACTTTTAATTTTCTCAAGCAAAAACTCACTACAACTCCCATATTGAAGATTCTAGACCCTCAAGGTAGTTTTTTGTGTGTACAAATGCATCATTGGAAGGTTTGGGAGGAGTGCTCTCACAAAATGAAGCAGTGGTGGCCTATGGATCAAGGAAACTCAAAAGGCATGAGGTCAACTATGCTACCCATGACTTGGAATTGGTAGTAGTAGTGTACACCCTCAAGATCTGGCGACATTACTTGGTAGGAGGACCCTTTGAGTTGAGAACAGACCACCAAAGTCTGAAATACATATTTACTCAACCTTTGCTAAATGCTAGGTAGAGAAGGTGGATGGAGTTTCTCATTGAGTATGATTTTGACATTGAGTACATCAAAGGGAAAGAAAACAAGGTTGTTGATGCTCTTAGTAGGCGAAGATATATTGTTGTTCTAACCTACATCCATGTAGATTTGATGGAACAAGTCAAGAGAATGCAACATCAAGATGAATATTGCAACCAAATTTAGGCAAATATGGAAAAGAAACCTTATGAAAGCAAGGATTTCAGCATCAAGGATGGTTTCTTGTGTTTCAAGGATAGGGTAGTGATTCCTGAGATTAGTGATCTGAGAAAAATTATCATGAATGAAGCACATAGATCTCCATATTTCGCTCACCCAGGAGGAGCAAAGATGAGAGATAATGTGAAGAAAACCTTTTACTGGTCAAGGATGAAAAGGGACATCATTGATTTTATTGCCTAATGCCTTGAATGTTAGAAAGTTAAGGCTAAGCACAGACATCCTGTAGGACTTTTGTATCCTCATGATGTACCTACACAAAAATGGTAGGTGATTTCAATGGATTTCATTGTAGGTTTACCAAAAACCAGGTTCTAGCATGATGCAATTCTAGCTGTGGTCGATATACTTACCAAGGTTGCATATTTTATACCTAAGAATACCAAGGATAATGCTGTGATTGTGGCTAATGGATTTGCCAAAGATATTTTTAGGCTTCATGGTTTTCCAGAAGTGATTATTTCAGATAGAGACTCAAAGTTTACTTTTGAGTTTTGGTAAACTTTATGAAAAGGATTGAAAATCCAACTAAGTTCATATTATTTACAAGCTCATTATATAGGCTCTAATGGCCCAAAATACATAACCAAACCCACCAAATCATGGATTTGATCCAATATGCTTAACCATAAGCTATAATAGTGCAAGGGAAAATGCACGTAACTTCTAAGCTAAGAAAGAAAGGAAAGATGCTAACTAGAAGATCCTTTTAGCTATCTTGAAGTACACACTTCCTACTTTGAGTTCACACTTCCTAACTAACACTCCTAAATGACAACTAGAAGATAACTAGTGCCCACAAGTGCATGTGAGAAGGAGACTCACTTACAATATTAATTTGCAAGAAATAAACTATGCAAACCTAGCTAGGAACTACTAGAGGGGTCATATGAGTGATCAAACATCAATCCTCATCATGCCTCCCCACAATAGAAGCATTGGCCTCCAATGCTTTCAGAAGAGTAGGAAAGTCACGGGACATCTGATGAAAAGAAATCCAACGAGCCTGATGCGATAGCTGTCCTCGTCGAGCCACAAGATATGAGGTGGTAGACCCCTGGTGAGTCTGTCGAGTCTTCGTGTCATAGATCTGATCGAAATCCAATGGTAACTGAGAATCAGGAACCACGTCCACAGGATGACTGATAGTCGGTGCGGTCTCCAATGTAGAGTCAAAGTACAACTTCAAAAGATCTACATTGATGACGTCATGAATTCCCAAGTGTGCGGGAAGATCAAGGCGAAAAGCATTCTCGGACACCTATTGAAGAATAGTATAAGGCCCATAGCGAATCGGTTTGATTTTACTATGAGTCTTATCAAGAAAACACCGCTTGTCAAGATGCAACCAAACTTTGTCACCAACCTGAAATGGATGAGGAATTCGATGTCGATCCATGGCCTTTTTTGTTGTTGTTGTGTCTTTTGCAAAATCTCAATCACCTTTGATTGAAGATTGTGCAAGTGCTGAATAAATGAGTGTGCCTTGTCTTGCTCCTTCTGAAGATGTGAAGTGACAGGAGAAGGCAAAGACAAAGGTAACTCATAAGGTGCCAAGGGCTGAAATCCCATACAAACCTCAAAAGGTGAGTGACCTCTAGAAGAATGTAGGGCCCTATTGTAGGCATGTTCAATATGAGTGAGACTCAAGTCCCACTTTGCTGGTGAAGCGTGATGATAGATTCGTAAACTTTGCACAAGGGTACGGTTTACCACTTCGGTCTGCCCATCTGACTACGGATGATAGGCGATGGAAAAGTTAAGGGAAACTCCCAAAATTTTCCACAAAGAATGCCAAAAGTGACCCACAAAGCGTGAATCACGATCCGATATAATGTTGGTAGGTAGACCAAAGGAACGCCAAATGCTGTCAAAGAACAATTGGGCTAAGTCTGCTATAGAACTTGTCTTGCGGCATGGAATAAACTTAGCCATCTTACTGAATCTGTCAACCACCACGAACACACAATCATGTTGTCGCACTGTCATGGGAAAACCACTAACCAAATCCATGGAAATGCTTTCCCAAGGATGGGAAGGAATGGGCAAAGGCATGCCTAAGCCAAACTTCCTGTTAGCTGGTTTTGAACGACAACAAACTGCACACTGTTTGAGAAATCTCAACACATCCCTCTGCATTTTAGGCCAGTAGAAAAATCTTTGCAAGTGATGAAGTGTTTTGTGCTTCCCAAAGTGACCACCATAAAGTGTAGAATGAGCTTCCTTAAGAAGTGACACCCTAGGCTCACAAGGAACACAAACCTTGTCCAATTTGTAAAGAAGTCCTTCTTTGATGTAGAAATCTTGGAAAGGACGCAAATTGGAAGAAGAAGGCTTACTCACTTGCTCAAATATTTTCCCAAAATCAGGATCCTGTGAATACCGATTAGGCCAAGTCTTAAATCCCAAGTGTGAAGTGGACATAACTGTTAAGGCAAGAGCGGTAGGAGGCCTACTCAAACAATCAACAACAGTATTACTCTTCCCCTTTTTGTACTTGATCACCAAGTGAAATTGTTGGAGGTAAGAGGCCCACTTCATATGTCTTGATTCTTCAATTTTACTTTGAGATTGTAAAAACTTGAGAGGCATATGATCAGTGTGTACTACTGTATCTTTTCCCAAAATATAATGTCTCCAATACTTGATAGCTTGAACTAATGCATACAACTCCTTGTCATATGTAGAATAGTTCAACTTAGCAACAGAAAAAGTTTTTGAATGATAAGCAACTGGATGACCATTCTGTTTGAGCACAGCTCCTAAGGCAACTTTAGAGGCATCCGTTTCAATCTCAAAAGGTTGAGAGAGGTCGGTTAAAGTTAACACAGGTGTTGTACAAAGTTTCTTTTTGAGTTTCTCAAAGGCAATCTCTTGGCTTTTCTCCCAATGAAATGGAACTTTAGACTTAGTGAGATAATGCAATGGAGTTGCAAGAGTGGAATATTGAGGAATGAACTTGCGATAAAAATTCGCAAGTCCTAGGAAACTCCTTAACTCGGTGAGAGTTGAAGGAGGGGACCACTTAAGTAAAACATCAACTTTTGTGGGATCTACCTGAATTCCACTTTCACTAATCACATAACCAAGGTAAGAAACTGAAGTATTGCCAAAAGAACACTTGGAAGAATTGGCATATAATTGATTCTTCGCAAGAAGATCAAGTGTATGATGGATATGCCCAAGGTGTTCCTCCCAAGTTTTTGAGAATATCAATATATCATCAAGATATATTATTACAAATTTGTCAAGTACATCACGAAATACATCATTCATCAACCTCATGAAGGTTGCAGGAGCATTAGTAAGACCGAAGGGCATGACCAACCATTCAAAGAGGCCCATCTTCATCTTAAAAGTTGTCTTCCATGTATCCTCAGCTTGGATACGCACTTGATGATATCCACTTTTGAGATCTATTTTTGAAAAGAACTTAGCTCCTTGGAGCTGATCTAATAAATCATCAATGCGTGGTAGTGGATATCTATTCTTTACAAAAATTCTGTTCAAAGCACGAAAATCAATGCACAATCTCCAAGTGCCATATTTTTTAAGAACCAACAAAATAGGTGAGGCACAAGCATAAGTACTTTCCTTAATGAAACCCTTAGACAACAAATCTTCTATTTGCCTTTTAATTTCTTCATTTTGCAAAATAGATTGTCTATACATGGGTGCATTAGGTAGGGAAGAACCAGGAATGATTTCAATACTGTGATTAATTGTGCGAATTGGAGGAAGAGACTTTGGCTCCTGAAATATGTGTGAGTAATTTTGCAATATTTTATCCATTGAAGAGTGTTGCTTTGGAATGGAAGTGGATGTAGGAGTGTTTTGAGAGCGAATGAAAATTAGAGCAACGTCACCACCTTTTTTAATTGCCCTTTTTGTTTGCTTGGAATTTAGAATGATGTTAGGAGTGTTGGTGCTTTTAATGAGAAAGACCTTACCATATTTTTGAAGTGTGTAGGTTCTTTTGAAAGCATCATAAACAGCTCTCCGATCATACTGAAAAGGTTGTCCAAGCAAAATCCCACAACAATCCATAGGAGTCACATCACAAGTGACTTGATCTATGAAATGTGGGCCAAGTGCAAATTTTAATGTGCAAGTGTGAGTGATTTCTGAGCCCCTTCCACTATCCTTCCAACCCAAAGAATAAGGTTGAGGATGAGGCTCCATAGGTAACTTCAATCGCTCGACAATGGACCTCGCAATTAGATTTTTCTTTGAGCCATTATCCACTATACAATCTGTTGCAAAATTATGGAGCAAATGAGCTCGAGTGATGAACAAAGCATCACGAGCGCCCCCCTGATGAACTTACATTTACCAAGGTAACCTCATTGAGCTTACCTCGTAATTTCGTGTATACTCTACTTTCTCCTACTGACTCAAGGGGACCTTTGGAAGCATCCTCCTCTTGAGTAGTGATGACTAAACTCTTCTTCTTAAGCTTAAAACAATCAGCTTTTTCATGACCTTTTTTCTTACAATAGTTACAAAACTTTTTAGAAGAAGAAGGTTTGGAAGAAGAAGAAGAAGAAGGAGTAGAAGCGGAAGGAGAAGGAGAAGAAGGAGATGGAGAAGAAACATTCTTCTTTTGAGCAAAATTCTTCTTTTGTGAGAAAGAACTATTCCCTTTTGATGAGTTTGCAACCACTTGAGTAGCAGGTGCGCGGAATGCCTGCGAATGCGCTTTGAACTTGTCCTTCGCAAGTTGCGCCTGGTTGAAAACTGAATCCAATGTTTCGATAGAAACAAACATAATTTCCCTGTACAAATGTTCCAATAAGCCACTTTGAAATTTGAGAATCAAAGCTTTAATATCTTCCTCCACATTCAAAAGTATCCTGTACCTGTTGAATTGAAAGATATATTCCTGCACAGTCATATTAGTACCTTGTCGAAATCGAAACCACTTAATTACCAATTCCTTAGAATAATTGGAAGGATAAAAATTGGTCTTAAGACAATCTACAAGCTCATCCCAAGAGGTGAGTTCATCATGACCTCTTTTTCTTTCAACAAGTACTTTAGCTAAACCAGAAAGTTTTAGCTTAGCATATGGAACCATATCCTCATCTGAAAGCTGAGTGTAAGAAAACCAAGAACTCATGTCAAGAATCCAACTATTCAAGACTTCAGGGTTTCGGGATCCATCATAAAGTGGTACTTCACAACGAACTCTCAGGCGAGAATCATGAGCAGAAGTTGAAGCATTGTGGAGAGAAATATCATTTACCTTCATTGCAAGGTTACCGAGGACTTCTGCCATGGTAGTATCATTAGCTTTATCGGCTAAAGCATTCACAACATGTGCAAGTTCTACCACTTGGGCAGCCAAGTCAGAAGCCATGTGAAACCGGGTATAAGCCAGAAGTAACAAGGACAAAAACACTTAAAAATCAGGGTAAAATCTGAAAATACCCTGTTACAATGCAGTGCCTTGAAAAATTACTCCTAAGGCTAAATATTTTAAAAATTTAAACTAACCTAAGGTTATAAATTTAATAATTTATTAATTTAAAAATAACTTAATTAAAAATTAAATTTTAATTAATCAAAGATTAATTAATTTAATTAAGTTATTAAAAAAATTAAATTAATAAATTAAAAAAATTACATGCAAACCTTAAGAATAGTAAATTTAAAAAAATTACATGCATATGTTACCCATGGTTTGGCCGAAACTGCACTCCACCCTCTGTTGCATGAAATTCTGCAACTGTTGTTGCATGTTTCCGAGGTGATGCTAGTCGTAATCCAATATTTCGTCCCATAAAAAAAATTTCTGCAAGTTTGCTTGGTGCCGTGAGAACCCAACGAGGCTAACTTAGCCTCTGGTACGTGTAGGCAGACTACCTAGCCAATCAATAACTAGAGGCACCGACGCCTTCAGATTTGGAGTGACACCCTCATTTGGCTGAGCCCTTATGACACAACCGACGTCCCGTCGGCTATGTTGAACGTCGATCATCCTGACGATAGCAATGTCTGTCGACCGACGGACGTCCGATGGCGACGTCGAGGCTCATCGCAGTCACCGAGCACTAGAAATAGTGGCCCTCGGCTCCTGCTGAGATGGGGCCGAGGGGCCAAAAATCAATTTTTTTTTACAATTAAAATTTTAATTAATATATAAAGAAAATAATATATTAATTAAAATTTAAGTTTTCTAAATAAAAAAAATGAAATTTTTAAATTAACCAGAAGGGTTAATTTAACAACATTGAAAACTTAAACTTTTACAATTATTAGCAATTTTTGAAGGTAAATTACCTTCAAATTTTCCTAACAAATTGCTAATTGTCTATCATATCACCAAGACCCCTTCAGTAGCTCTCCTTTCAAGATCCAGTTGACACACGACCAACGTTTGAAAGGCAACCAGACCCAAGTCGACACACGACCTGGTATAGATGCTCCTCAGTCTTCAAGACTCCTCAATGGCAGGAACAAATGGCTCCCTAATGCGTATTTCACCGTAGGAGTAGTCCAAACCTGCCAAGGGATTTTTGTAAGAGAGGAATCGGGGTAAAATTTTCCTATACCTCTTGAGCATAAGTAAAAAGTTGGAACGAGGAGTTTGACGCCTAAGGAACTTCCTTCTGCGAATGGTTTTCAAGCTCCCCTTGAGCTTGAACCGAGTCCTCAATGAGAAAGAATTTCTCATGAAAAACAATCTATCTCCTACCCTCTCACCTCACAAGCCCTAGTGCAAACATAAACTAGGCTCTGATACCAATGAAAAGGATTGAAAATCCAACTAAGTTCATATTATTTACAAGCTCATTATATAGGCTCTAATGGCCCAAAATACATAACCAAACCCACCAAATCATGGATTTGATCCAATATGCTTAACCATAAGCTATAATAGTGCAAAGGAGAATGCACGTAACTTCTAAGCTAAGAAAGAAAGGAAAGATGCTAACTAGAAGATCCTTTTAGCTATCTTGAAGTACACACTTCCTACTTTGAGTTCACACTTCCTAACTAACACTCCTAAATGACAACTAGAAGATAACTAGTGCCCACAAGTGCATGTGAGAAGGAGACTCACTTACAATATTAATTTGCAAGAAATAAACTATGCAAACCTAGCTAGGAACTACTAGAGGGGTCATATGAGTGATCAAACATCAATCCTCATCACTTTACATCGTGCCATTGGTACTAGGCTAAAAATAAGTTTTGTATATCATCCAAAAATAATTGGATAAACTAAAAGGGTAAACTAGGTTTTGGAGGACATGCTTCATATGTATTGTATGGATCAGAAGACCTGATGGGAATACTATCTTCATTTCATAGAATTTTCCTACAATAATGGTCATCATACGACCTTAGGCTTGGAACCTTTCAAATATTTGTATGGTAGGAGGTGTAGGACACCATTATCATGGTATAATATAGAAGATAAAATTATTATTGGACCATACATGGTTAGGTATATGGAACCATAGTTAAGAATGATCAAGGAAAGGCTTAAATAAGTTACGGATCATCAGAAAAGTAATTTCGACCTTAAGAGGTCACCAAGAGAATTTGTTGTAGGTGATAGAGTATTTTTGAGGGTGTGACCAATGAAGAGAATTATTAAGTCCATGTAATTAGACCATCATTTTGTGGGACCCTTTGAAATTCTAGAAAATATCATCTCAGTGGCATATCGACTTGCCTTACCACCCAGCCTATACAAGATTCATGACACCTTTCACATATAATTGCTTAGAAAATACGTTACTAATCCTGATCATGTGTGGGACTTTGCTAATTTGCACATGGTAAACCTTGAAGCTATAAAGGTTCATCTGGTAAGGATCCTTAAATTTTGTTCCAAATTAGTGAGGAAAGAAACCCTAAAGCAATGCAAGGTCCAATGGGAACACTATTTTGAAAGAAATACCACCTGGGAAAATGTGGTAGATATGCATAAACACTTTCATTATTATTTGAGTGATGATTAAACTTTGCTAATGGTTGAAAACCCCAAACTATATTTATTCCAAGAGGGGAAGGATGTAACATCTCACCTTGGTGGAACTTCTTTTGGTTCTAAAATGAAATATTATGTGTGGATTTGATAAACAGTAATACTTAGCTTAGTTGCATGATGGGTATGCAAATACTTCTAACTATGAGCAAGTTAGATAGAGAAAATATGTTGTTTTTCATTTGGGTAAACCATGATTTTTTTGAGTATGTTTGGTTTATGTTAATCTATTTAATGTGTTCATGTTTGGAATTTGACTTGGATGTAGCTTTTGAGATAATTCCTTATGCTTCTTTCATGGAGGTGATTGCTTTATAAGTTAAAATATTAACTTGGGAATTGTTAAACTAAATATAGTTGAATTTAAGTTTAGAAAGATTTTATTTTGCATGAGAATATTCTTTATCTGTAATTTTTTATTCAAATTATTATGCCTGATGATAATTATCAATAGAGTGCAATGAAAATTGGAGAAGAAAGGGGGATTGATCACATAATGGCAGTTGTAGGGTAAGTGGAGAAGACAGTGGAGAGGGATGACTTTGGAGAGAGTGTAGATAGAAAGGTAAGAGAGAGGTTTTTGTTTTTCGGTTGGTTGGTTCTTTCTTGGGGTTTTGAATATAGAGGAGTAAGCAAACGGATTCGTAGAGGAAGAAAAGGCAACGTGGTGATTGAGTAATACTTTAAACTTATCCTTTTCTTATTTTTGCTTATGTAATCTTGAATTTAGGATTATGCATAGTGGTGAATATTCACAAACTGGGTGAATATTAGGATTTCTAAAATTGAAAATTGGTGAACATGAGGACCCTCGACGTTGGCCCATTTGCCTAAAATTTTTGATATCAATGTGTTCTTAGGGTGAATTCACCACAATACATATCCAAATATAGACATATTTGTACTCATTGGAAAGCTCTGTTTGATCTTGATCTAATGGTGGTGTTTTTATGGAGTTATAAGGTGATTTAACAGGTCCAAATTCACCCCAAGTATGATCTTACTATTTAGGGATTCAAATGCCCCATATTTTGGTGTGAAGATGATTGATTTGATTTCTTAGGATTCACATTGATTTCGATTAGGGTTCACAATTTTTTACAAGTACATTTTGACTCCAATCCCTTATACATAACCTTACTTAAATGATTTTAAAATATGTATGCATCGAGCTGGAAAAATGACGATTTCAGTTTATGTTATTGATAATCTAAGTGATGTGCAACTATATTGGTTTTTGAGCTTCTATTTGTCTATATTAGTAGCTTCATCGCTTTATCTCGGTAGTAGTAAATTGAAGCTTGGAATAAGTTTGAAGAACATTCTTCTCTCTGGTTTTAGAGTAGGGAGATAATATAAGTGTTTCTCATGTCAAAACAATGCCCAAATTATTGACCAAACTATTTTGTTTATTAAATGATATACTAGGTAAATATCAGGCTGTAGGAAAATTAAAATTTTGAATATATTTTTGATAGTGTAGTATACCTGGTAAATTCACATCCTACACTAGAAGTAGAAATTGAATTAATAAATAGAGGAAATCACACCTAGTTAATGAAATCTTATCTAAACTTTAGGGTGTGAATGTTATAGATTCTATATTTTGACTTAGAAAGATCTTTTATCTAGGATGCAACCTGGTAATCATTTGAAAGAGCTTTGCTTTTAATTTAGAAAATGTAGAGTTTTTGTTAAAGAAAATATGGTTTTGATGTGGGTTTTCAATACAAATAGCTTGTAGGCAGAACTATTTTTTAGACATACCATTCACTAGATTGGGAATGTATCCAAGAGTTGTGGTGGTTTTAGCTTTTTGACAGAGCCTCAAGGAAGAATTAAATTATAATGTTTATTATAGCAATGAATGATTATTGCTAACTCAGATGGTGATGTTTTATTGAGAATTTAGAACACTTGTGGTAAAATGTTGAAAGCTTAGTTGGTAAAAATTGATTAATGATGATCTTATTGTGATAATTAACAAATATTGAATTATCTTCTAACCTTTATTGTTTGTAAGGCAATGGTGAAATTATGTTTTTCTAATGACCTATGTAGAGGAACAACAAGATTATTAATGTTGTTGAGCTAGTTTTTTTTTTTTGATTGGTAGAAAGGGTGTTGAAAGGTCCCTGAACCTTGTACAAGAGAGATTACAAGAAATCCATAATGACCGAGGTGGTCCAAGAAGAAAGGAATAGAGAGCTGGAAAACCTTCGCACTAGGGAAGGTGTCGCGAAATCGCGACCAAAATGGTGATGTCGTGAAATCATGACAAGTTGCACCGTTGATGCCAATAGAAGAAAGGAAGTCACGAAATCACGACAAGAAATGCCATTGGAATCGAAGAAGGGAAGAAGTCGCGATATTGCGACATGTTGAAAAGTGTCACGATATCGTGACAAGTTGCTAGGTTGGAGCCGGACGAGAAGAAGAGTCGTGAAATCACGACAAGAATGAAGACCGCATCCAAAATAGAAAATGAGTCACGAAATCGTGACGAAAGTGGAAGCCTGCTGTCGAGAAGAGAAAGTGTCACGAAATCACGACAAGAATGAAGACCACTGTCGAAGAGGAAAATTGTCGTGATATCGTGACAAATTGGGAGACCGCTGCCAAGACGAAAAAGTGTCACGAAATCGTGACAATCTGGAGGACCGCAGCCGAGGACAAAAAGTGCAGCGAAATCACGACAATCTAGAAATCCGCAGCCAAGGAGGAAAAGTGTCACGAAATCGCGACAAGAAAGAAGACCGCCATTGGAGAGAAAAAATGTCACGAAATCGCGACAAAAAGGAAGATCGTCGTTGGAGAGAAAAAATGTCACGATATCACGACAAAAAAGGAAGACCGCCGTTGGAGAGAAAAAAGGTCACGATATCGCGACAAAATGGAAGGCCGCCGTTGGAGGGAAAAAAGGTCGCGATATCACGATAGAATGGAAGACCACCGTTGGAGAGAAGAAATGTTGCGATATCATGAAAAAAATGGAAGACCACCATTGGAGAGAAAAAAGGTCGCGATATCGTGACAAAATGGAAGACCGCCGTTGGAGAGAGAAAAAGTGTTGCGATATCGTGACAAAAATGGAAGACCGCCGTTGGAGAGAAAAAAGGTCACGATATTGCGACAGAATGGAAGACCGTCATTGGAGAGAGAAAAAGTGTCGCGATATGGCTACAAAAATGGGAGACCGTCATTGGAGAGAAAAAAGGTCTCAATATCGCGATAGAATGGAAGACTACTGCTGGAGAGAGAAAAAATGTCGCGATATCGTGACAAAAAGGAAGACCGCCGTTGGAGAGAGAAAAAGTGTCACGAAATCGTGACATGAAGCAAGGAAGCGTCTGAAGGCCAAAAAGTGTCGCGATATCATGACAAGTTTGCAAAAAAGCACCCGAAGAGAAAAAGTGTCACGATATCACGACAGAATGGAAGACCGCCGTTGGAGAGAGAAAAACATGTCGCGATATCGCGACAAATTGGAGGACCACCGTTGGAGAGAAAAAAGGTCGCGATATCATGACAGAATGGAAGACCGTCGTTGAAGAGAGAAAAAAGTCTCGATAACATGACAAGCTGAGATTTTGCAACCAACTATGAAAAGTGACGCGAAAACGCTCCAAGATGCCAAGACGTAGCCACAGGGGAAAAACCCGGAGCCTAGTAACCCACTCACATTGTGCAAACATTGGAACTTGAAGAAGCATCCCTTAGGCCGATTGGGAAGGAATCTCTCCAAACCTGAATGTCTGTTGCGTCAACTCCCTTGTTAGCAAGCCAGTCCACAGCTTTGTTTCCTTCCCGGTATTGATGTTGAATGATTAATTCTAGGTAAAAGCCAATTAGTGTCTTGCATTCTTTGAAGATGGAAACAAGGGCCCAAGGAGGCACAGAGGTTCCTTTGAGCCAGTTGATGCAATGCAATGAGTCTCCTTCTATGATGAGTTTATTGATAGTCAAGCCTTCCAAGAGAATCAAGATTTGTAGCAAGGCCCGAGCCTCGGCCATATTATTAGACTGAATTCCTAAGTTTTGAGCAAAGGCCAAAATTATTTCTCCTCTGTGATTTCTGATAATTCCACCTCCACCAGCCGCTCCAGGGTTGCCTTTGGCCGCGCCATCGAAGTTAAGCTTGTGCCACCCAGAAGGAGGTAAGGCCCACTTGATTACAGACCTGTCAACAAAAGTATGAGGAGTTGCAAAAAAATTGAAAATATTGAAATGATTTGTTAAATCCAATTCAAGGCCAGGAGGGGGGGTTTGGACGATGAGACAAGAGAGGCATTCTCCGCAGCAAGGGCCAAGATTTTGGCAACAACAATCATCTCATTCATGGTAAGGGTTTTGAAAATTTTGGCATTTCTCTTAAGCCAAATCTGCCACAGGAAAATGTGAAGGCAAGCTTGCCACATGAATTTGAGTTGACTGCTCTTGAAAGGCATGGGCCATTGTTGAAAAATGAGGGGAATGGAATGAGGGAGGGCTATGAATATGGCAAAAGTGTTGAAAACCTAGTTATGCACTGCAAGGGAGAAGGGACATTCCAGAAAAACATGCGCAGTAGACTCACAGGCATTTTTACACAGGATGCACCAATTGGGGATGAGAAGCCCTCTGGTTATCAAATTGTTGAGCTAGTTATTACTTGCAGTATTGATTTGAATTAATATTGTGGAACTAGGTATTAATTGAAGTATGGATTTGGTGAAGTAAATATGAACCAATATTTTTATTACTATTAGTTTAGTAAAAAGAGATATTAAATCTATCTTCTATCTTACTTTCTAGAAAGGATAAAAGAGGTCTCTTTTGAGGGATCTTGTGTATGATAAAAAGGACAAAATTGTAATTGTTAGAATTTGAAAATAGCTATTGGTTATAAATTGAAATACCAATTCATATTGTTGTTTTCAAGGGAATTTTGCAATTCATATATTGGAAGCAAGGTATTATGAGATACCTTGGACAATGTATGGAACCATTATTTTAAATATTATAATAAAGAAATAATTTTTGAGTTAGGTTTTCCAATAAGGGTTTCTCCTAGGTTAAATATGGTGTTGTGTGATCTGTTATGGGCCATTATTTATAGTAGTATGTTACAAAAATTTAATGGATTATGTTATGGTATTGATTACTTAAAAAGTATAAATATATCATTATGAGTTAATGTTATATTTTTTATGCTTCAATATGTGATAAGAGATCCATGAAATGTTTATAAGCCTTGTATGGTTTTATCTTACTATCACATATGGAATAGTGACACTTCTATTTTGTTATAAAAGGGTTCAAGTTGGAAATGTTAGTGAAGCCTTAATTACCTTCAATGAATGAGTACTTTGTCATGATTTCCTTTTACTTTGGTGTAATGCTTGTTATTAAATTAATGGCTAGAGTAACACAAACATGGTAGCTCATGATATGCAATGGAAATACATTGAACTAGAATTACTAGTGTAGCACCCTAAAATTGGCGCAGTGAAATCTTAATAATTACATTCACTCTAGTAAATAATTTAAATTCAAATTTTAACCTCCCAAACCGCCCGTTAACCGTCGGGTAATCCGTTTCCCCTTTTCCATGCCATTTTTAGAGGTTGTTTTGACCGTTTGACGATATCGTCGCCGATCAGACGATATCGCCCCATATCTGACGATTTCGTCTGGGCTAGGACGTCCAGACGATCTTGTCCCAAAACTGATTTTGCACAATTAGCTTCTGTTCCAACGGGTCTCTAATCCGGGCAGAAGCGTGTCTGCACCGTTAGAGACCCTCCCCCATTGGAGATCTCCCAAATAGGGATGATCTCCAACCTCCTAACCTCCCTCCTAAGCCTATTTAATCCTAAGCCCTTCCCTTAGCACCCCCTGGCTGATAATTCCTGTAACCCGACTTCATACACGTTAAAACATCCCAAATTCATATTTGCAGTAGTTCTATACCAATTTTGTTGCAGGTACCTTAGTGTTTTTCAGCCAGAGCAAGCTTACATCGTCGTCGACGATCCTGTTCAGATCGGAGGCGATCCTGTCGAATCAGAGATGATTTCGTACCAATGCGAGATGATTTCGACTGCAATCAACATTGAGGCAATCAGTGCCTAAAGTTTGCATTTCTTCATCCCTTTTCTCTATTGTTTTATTCTGTAATTAGCTAGTTTATTCAGTATTTTATGCTATTCTGCATTTTGGAGTTCACCCATCTAGATCAAATGCATAATTAAGTCATAATTATTATGAAATTAGCATAATTCATTCATGTTTCTATTTTTAAGTTTCAGTTTGATATTGTTACTGTCATTTTACATTGTTTCCCTCTGTTAGGATAGTTGCATTTTCTATATTTTGCACCTATTTCTCTGTTTGTAGGTCTCTGATGAATTTGTCTGACGAATTCGTCAGATCTCAGATGATCTTGTCTGATCTCAGACGATTCTGTCAAATTCCGTACGATCCTGACTGCTTCAAGAATCAGAATCTTCATCAGACATCCGGATCGTATTTTCCTTTAACATTCCTTAATTTCTCTATTTTTCTGTCTTAATTCTATTTTTTGTATTCATTTAATCTGCATCTTCATATAGAATAGCTTAGACGCATTTTGGCCAAACCTAGGACTTGAATGCTTAAGGCTAAAACGAACACATAAAACACATTCCCAACCTAGGCGTGGAAACTGCCATTAAATGTTTCCTGGTGAACCCACCATCCGTCAAAAAATCACCAATATACACCTCCCTTGAGAGGCGGGACCTTCGCAAGGCCTCTCAATCCGAGGTACCACGCCATCCTTTTCACATCCCCCTTCCGGGCATGGATCCTATAGCCTGAAGGTAAGGGTGTGAAAAATTTGGAGCGATACATTTTGGTGAACCCGACGTGAATGCATTGTAAACCTTTTGAAAACAAAAAAAAAAAAAATAAAACAACTAAAACATAGATGCATTTCAGATCATTTAAATTTAATATCATGTTTAGATGGTAGCTCCTAAGAAAATATTAGCAGTTACTATAAATGTAGAAAACCAATTGGCAGCCATAGAAATCAATTTTGTACTTAGTGTGCCTGAAACAGATAGAAATCAACTCTTGTGGGACGAACTTGATAGAAGACTTAGTGTCATCTCATCTAGGTCAACAAAACTTAAACAAATCAAGAGGCTAGTCCTAGATAGAATCTTGGATCCTCATCAACTTGTCTTTTATCATGAACTTCAGAGAGCCTGCCATAGATGGTTAGCTTATAGGAGAGCTCTTGTATCTTCAGAATTGTTCACCTTCGAGGAATACCTCGAGAACGCAGCCATTGTACACCAGTTCCTAGGTCTTGTAGAAGACCAAGAGGTTGTTCTTACGAGATAGGGAAAGATGGAATAGAGTTCCTCGAGCTGTGTTATATCGAGAGTATTGCCATGAGCTTTACTTCTATCAACCAACATCTGAGACAGATAATATCACTATAGCTCTTTTCATTAAATTTTTAAAAGAAAACTTTCAATTTGAAGAAGAACACTTCATGACTCCTGAAGAACTCGAGCCCATTAATGATATTTATAAATTGTTTATAGAAAACTAGATTATTACTTTCAATATTATTTCTTGCATTTATTGTGTTATTTGTCTTTACAATATTATTTCAAAAACAAAGAAAACAAAAACTAAAAAACATAGCAAAAACTAAAACATTTCATTTTAAATATTGTAGTAGGTATATAATTAATATATACCTCTTAAGCTTGTTGCATATATATATATATATATATATATATATATATATATATAATATTTGCTGAAATCTAAAATTAAGGCACAATGCCTAAACTTAGGAATGGTAAACAAACTGAAGGAGAAGAAGAAGATTGGTTACAAGATAAAACTAGAGACCCAAATGTCCTTCCTGAAGATCCAATTCTGGAAGGAGAAACTCTAGATCAACCAGAAGATGACCTAGGTGAAGACAATGAACAAGAAGAAAGTGTTAAAGAGGATGGATCCTCATCCCCTAGAGTAGCTCTAGATGGAACTATTGCTTTTGACAACGTAGATCATTTCCAGAAATTTCTCAATGATAACATTGACGCCCTTAATGTGGCAGTTCGTATTGATAAAGGGCAAATTAGTGACACTCAAGCAGCCATGGAACATATGTATGATGTGCGCACTAATCCCTTGTCTTTCATTGATCAAGAAAGTGATAAGGCTGGGCCATCCAATACAGATATGGTCACTATGATTCAAAACATGTCAAAACAACAAGTTACCCAACCTCCTAAGGAACCTTGTTATTCAACCTAAAATCATTCCCACACAAAAGAAAACTTCCTTCACTACTTTACTTCGCCAAACTATTGAGCAATATGCTTCAAGTAAACAAAAACCTAAAACGAAGCCAAACACCAATTTTCAACAATCTGGAATACAACATAATACAACTTCAAAATTCCTTCATAACACTTTTCCTACCAACAATTTACACAATAGCAACATAGCATCTAATCTTCATGTCCCTCCATCATATGCTCACAAAACCCATGTCAATGCCCTACCGAACCAATATGGTGGGCAAACTAGTAATCTGGAAGCCATGGTGAAACAGTTAGCTTCGCGTATGGACCAGATAGATCCTTATCGTCCCTCGTACAATTATCGAGAGATCTGTAGTCAACCTTTGGATCCCATAGTTGTAGCTCAACCATACCCTAAGCATTTTCCCATGCCCATCTTGCCTATATATAAAGGAACCGAAGATCCCATAGAGCATCTTCGCATGTTTAGGATAGCATGTCATGATATATCACATGATGACTTGCTATTACTAAAAATGTTCCCAAAAAGTTTAGGTGGAATGGCATTAGAGTGGTACTATCAATTGCCCACTCATTCTTTGAGAAACTTTGAAGAAACAACTGAATCATTTGTCCATCAATTTAGTGCCTACATCGAGAGGCATGTAACCATTAAAGATCTATACAACTTAAAACAAGACAAGGATGAATGTTTTGCCGATTTCTTAGCTAGATGGAGGCAATTGATAGGAAAACCGCACTTTGTGCTACCTTATAAGGAAATGTTGGACATTTTTATCAATAATTTACAAGAACAAATATCTTATGAGCTATCAACCGCTACTTTAACTACCTTCGATCAAGCTATAGATTTAGCTCGAAGAGTAGAAGATGCCCTCATTAGGAGAGGCCAACTTAGGAAGAAGGATGATGAGAAAACATCCAGAAATCAATATAAAAACAAACAAGTTGTTGGTGACGGAGTCACCGACAGCAGAAATGTTGCTAATATCAATGCAACGAAGACAACAAAAAAATTTATATTGAAACCTCCTGATAAGCCTCCTCGAGAATTTACTAGATTGAATCAACCATTATCAACTATTTTACCTCAATTACTCGAAAGAGGTTTGATCCAATTACCAGCTATCCGGGAACCTGATCCAACTATACCCGGATACAGAGCTGACTTACACTGTGATTTCCATAGAGGACCTGGACACTCTACCAACGCTTGTAAAAGGTTGAAACATAAAATACAGGATTTGATTGATAATAATGAAATGGAGGTGCAAGCCTTCCAACCTAAACAAAATGCTCCTAATAATACTCAAAAGACCATTCCCCAAAATCAAAATCAAAATGCTAATCAAACATTAGACATATTTCAACACCCTTTACCAAGACATGGTAAAGAGGTGGCCAATCAAATCGAACATCATAATGTTCCTCCTCCTACCCGATATGTAGGAACCATTAGCGGACAATTACCTGTTCAGGATCCTCAAATATTTGACACAACCTTATCCCTGGTTACGACCAGGCCCTTACATAATATTCCAACTCCAGATTCTAGTGATATAGAATCAGATACTGAAAGTGAACTAGACATTACTTCAAACCAATCGAATAGTTCTAAAAATGAATCAGATCCTATTCAACCCATCACAGATGCTATGGTTCCAGAAGAACCATTTCCTAGAAGAGTTACTACTCGACCTTCTTCTAATCAATTCCTCCCAAATGAACAAGCCATAAATGCTCGACCGAGACCAGTTCAACGTCCTCAATATAACATTGTAGGTACCATTGGAGTCGTTACCCGACAACAGGCTCAAAATTCTCAACAAGAACCAAACCGAATGATGGATCAGCTCCATTTGTTTTGAAAAATCCCAATAAAGGGAATCATGCTCCTAATGTTCAACCTAACCCCCTTACAATATTAATGAGCAATTATCCAATACTACACCTTAATTTCCCTTTTGGATTTATTAAGATCTTCTCCCACCCATAGGGATGAGTTGATGCTTACATTAAGCCAAATGATGGTACCTCAAAACATTCAACCTGAAGCCATGGCCAATACTATCATCACTCGAGAGGTTGATTGTATTGACTTTCGGGATAAAGATATCCCACAACATAGTTTACATAAGGATAATCCCTTATATATTACTGCTCTAATTGGAGATGTAGTCATCAAACGAGTCCCGATTGATAATGGCTCATCTCTAAACATTTGCACTTTTGACTTCTACCAACGATTTGGCTTTAGAAGTGATGAAATGAAGAAAACCGATATGATTATCAAAGCTTTTAATGACGAAACACAAGAAACGTGTGGAGTTATTACCATCCCCTTGCAAGTTGGTCCTAGAACCCTAGAAACAACCGTGTTTATTGTACATTGCCCGACATCGTACAATATACTCTTGGGTCGCCCTTGGATCAATGCGATGCGAGCGGTCCCATCAACTTTACACCAATGTGTTAAATTCGAATTTAAAAATCAGTTGGTCACTATCCATGGTGACCCTAGACCCTTTGATATGTGTGCTTTGGCGGAACCCGTTGGAGTGCAATTTTGCCCCGCTTCGTCATCCACACATCCTAGTTCTTATTTTTCATCTAAAACTGTGAAACACACACCCATAACTTCACCTATTTCCCCTCCATTAATTTCATCCTCCTATATAGATCAACAATCTTCTAAACAAATCACTCTAGAACCTCAAAAAGATCTTAAATCTACAACCAATCCTTCATGTTCTATCCCTATAATTTCAAAACCTATAGACACATCTATCATACCTTCCACATCTAAAGATATAGGGAATAATCCTTCTACATCTTATGCTCTTTCTGATGAACTTTTACCAGATTTATCCACAACCTTAATATCAGAAAAACAAATGCTTTCATGCAAGATTCAATTCTTTTAAATAACTTGCCGCCATCTCCTCGTACTTTGGGCCTCCCACAACCTATGGGAAGTACTTACCAAGTCGGGAGTTGTGCCTTCATTTATAAAGGATATGACTGGGGAAGAATCCCTCGGAATATCAAAACTCATCATGAGGGATACGCTCGATGTTATTTTACCAATGAATATATTAAAGCTAAACCCATAATGCTTAAAATGGGATATAAAGGGAAAGGCTTGGGACCTTTCCAAAATGGCATGAAAGAACCTTTCGAGGTAGAACCGTGGCCTGCCCGCTGTGGTGTGGGCCTATTTCCTAGTAAGGGTCAACCCTTTCCTTTTGAAGATGATGATCACCTCATATGTTATCAAGATTATTTGGATAGGCATGTTGATTTGCCTCTAAAAAATCAGTCGTTTACATGTAACATGCTATCCATAGCTTACCCCGAAATGATTGCCGACCCCGATGAAGAGTTGGAAGGAGATATCTTCCACGATGTCTCCCTTGAAGAGATGTTACACAATGGATTTTATTTTGATGGTTCTATACCAACTATAGCCCAACTTGAGACCACTAATCCTCAAGATGAATTATCCAAATTAACCTTACAAGAATTACAAGAATTGGGCGTTTCACCCGCCCCACCTAATTTTGAAAGAGATCTACACATGGAGGTAGAAAACGTCATTAAAATTAATATTGGAACTGAGGATAATCCTCACATAATCAATATTGGATCAGAATTAAGTCAAGAAAAACAAGAGCAATACATTGCATTCCTTAAAGAGTATGAAGATGTCTTCGCTTGGACATATGAAGATATGCCAGGTCTAGACCCTTCTCTAGTCATGCATCATCTAGTGGTCCATCCGGATGCTAAACCCGTTAAACAAAAACTTAGAAAAATGCATCCCAAAGTGGCTCTGCTAGTCAAAGGGGAGTTAGAAAAACTCCTGAATGTTGTCTTTATACAAGCTATTGATTATGCTGAATGGATCTCAAATGTAGTTCCAGTTACCAAAAAAGAAGCCACCAAAGTTAGGGTTTGCACAGATTTTAGAGATATTAACGCCGCATGCCCTAAAGATGATTTTCCTCTTCCAAACATGGATCAAATCATTGACTTTACTGCCGGGAGTGGGATGATGTCCTTAATGGATGGATTCTCCGGTTATAATCAGATCAGGATAGCTCCTGAAGATCAGGCTAAAACAACCTTTATTACCCCCTGGGGTACTTTTTGTTGGAAAGTGATGCCATTTGGCTTAAAGAACGCAGGTGCAACCTATCAACGAGCTATGACTTATATTTTTCATGATATGATGCATGATATCCTACATGATTATGTAGATGATATTATAGCTCGCTCTATTATTGAAGATAATCATTTAGATGATTTGAGAAAAGTTTTTAATCGATTACGAGAATATCTTATTCGATTAAATCCAGCAAAATGCATATTCGGAGTTAAGTCCGGTAAACTATTAGGGGTTTTAGTTTCTTTACGTGGTATCGAAATCGACCCTCTCAAGATTGTGGCTATCACTGATATGCCCGCACCTACTAATATATCTGAGTTACGAAGTTTACAAGGTAAGCTTCAAGCCATCCGTCGCTTCATCGATAAGTTGGCGAACAAAACCGGTCCCTTTCTTAAACTCCTTAAGAAGGATGTCCCTTTTAATTGGGACGACGAATGTAGAGAAGCTTTTGAACTTCTCAAACAATACCTCCTTAATCCACCTGTGCTTTCACCGCCTAAACCCCGATCGCCCATTTCTCCTATATATTTTAGCTTTAGATTCTGCCTTAGGAGCTATGTTAGCTCAGCTTGATGATGAAAAGAGAGAACGGGCTAATTATTATATTAGCCGAACCTTCATCAGT
Organism: Wollemia nobilis; assembly: GCA_028583015.1. NCBI lineage: Eukaryota > Viridiplantae > Streptophyta > Pinopsida > Araucariales > Araucariaceae > Wollemia > Wollemia nobilis. The sequence goes on from JAQPPZ010002765.1 coordinate 1,638,540, forward strand.
TATGAAACCCGCTACACAACATTAGAGAAACTATGTCTAGCAGTCGTGTTTGCTACGCAAAAATTACGACATTATATGCTTAGTCAGAAAACTTATGTCATTGCTAAATACGATCCCTTGAGGTATCTCATGAGTCGACCTTATTTATCGGGTCGCACAGCCAAGTGGGTTCTTGCTCTAAGCGAGTTTGATCTCACATTCATAGGACAAAAGTCTGTTAAGGGTCAAATCATAGCAGATCAATTAGTCGCTGCACCCTTAGAGTCTACCCATCCCCTCATCATTGAGTTTCCCGATGAATGCCTTCAATTAGAGGCGAGACCATACCGAACAATGGTCCTTATACTTTGATGGAGCCCGATGCATGAGTGGGGTCAAAGTGCGGGTATTATTTTAATATCCCCGCAAAAACATCTTATTCCTCTCGTCCTTCAAATTGACATTTGCTTGCACCAACAATATCGCTGAATATGAAGCTCTAATCCTTGGATTACGAGCTGCCTTGGCGCTAAAAATTAAACATCTGTTAGTTTTTGGTGATTCTCAACCGGTTATAAACCAAATTAATGAAGTTTATCGACTGAGATGATAAACTGTGCCCATATAAGGCCTATGTTTTACAACTAATGTCTCTATTTGATCAAGTTACCTTGGAATCTATTCCTCGAACTTGCAACCGTGCAACCGATGCTATGGCCGCAATCGCATCTCTCCTGCCCTTGGAGTTAGATGACAAATACACCACTATCATTATTCGTCGACTCCAGAACCCGCTTCAAATAAGTCATGCTTAGAACCTTTGGATGTGTTTCTAATCAATGAAACTACTCCTGAACCTTGGTATACGGACATATTTGATTTTCTCCAAAATGGGACTTTCCCTGCCAATTCTAATAGAAACCAACATCGGTTATTACGTAGACGAGCAAGTCGATTTGTAATAATTGGCAATACTTTATATAGGAGATCTTTTGAAGGTATCCTATTAAGATGTTTGAATTTAGAAGAATCCAAATCAGCCTTGAGTGAAGCCCACGATGGATCTTGTGGAGGACACTTTAGTGGTAGTGTCATTGCTAAAAAGCTCCTTAGGATAGGATACTTTTGGCCTACCATGGAGAAGGATGCACATGATTATGTGCGCCATTGCGACAAGTGCCGAAAACATGCCGACCTTGTCCATGCGCCGCACAAGAACTGCAGGCTATTTCATCTCCTTGGCCCTTTTCAAAATGGGGTTTAGATATTATTGGCAAAATCAATCCTGTGTCATCTGATGGACACAAATTCATCATAACCGCCACCGAGTATTTCACGAAGTGGGTTGAAGCTATGCCTTTAGCTTCCTGCACTGGCACACAAGTCTCTAAATTTATTTTTAATCAAATCATTTGTAGGTTCGGAATTCTTGCAAATCTCATCTCCGACAATGGAACTTGTTTCAAAAATAAAGATGTTAAAAAATTATGCCAAAAATATAAGATTCAACATCGCTGGTCCACTCCCTATTATCCTCAGGGTAATGGTCAAGGAAGCATCTAACAAAACCTTAATCAAAATTCTCAAAATATTGGTCAATAAACCTGGCCGTGACTGGCACATTCAGTTATATCCAGCCTTGTGGGCCTATCGAACTAGTGTTCGAACCCCCACTGGAACTTCACCATTTGTTTTGGTTTATGGTGTTGAAGCCATTTTTCCATTTGAATTAGAAGTTCCTTCTTTGGCTCTGCTACTTCAAGATACCAAAGTAGGAGATGAATATCGAGTCGGTAGACTCAGTCAGCTGGAACTCCTAGATGAAAAATGCATCAATGCTTTGGAGCATCTCCGTGCCTACCAAAACAAGCTTAAAAGATCATATGCTAAAAGTTCGTCATCGATCCTTTGAGATCGGCGACCTTGTTTTAAAAGAAAATCAAAAAATACTAATGCAACTAAGGACCTTAAAGGTAAATTTGAGCCCAACGGGCTTGGACCATACATTATCACTGCTAAATTTGAATCAGAGCATACAAATTATCTACCTTAGATGGTAAAGAACTTAAAGAACCCATGAATATTTTGCATCTTAAACGTTACTATGTATAAATTTGGTCATTTCATCCATGTATATATTTGTTTAAAAATTTCAAAATCACTATCTTGTATTTCTTTCAATTTATAAATTCAAAAACACCAAAAACATTCATAATCATCAAAATCTTCAAAACTATTTGTTGTATTTATTTATGGCACTTGTTAATTTTTTTTCAAAAAAAAAAATAAAAAATAAAAACAACAATATTCTTGACTCTTTCGAAACCAAAACAACATAAAGAAGAAAGAGAGAGTCAACATTCTCAAAACTTCTCAAAAATCATTTATATATATTTTCTTACAAATATTGCAATTATATGTTTCAAATTATTTTGGATAAATTAGCATTTATTTGGAATCCCTCACTTTCACAAACACAAAAATAAATATCTTGATTTTATCTAGCATGATTACTAATCTCTCTTATATCAAAGTCCACAAAATTCAATTAAATAAAGTTTGAGCATAGAGAATTGATCTTGTTATTTACTTAAACCAAGCACATCTTTTCACAATAAAATGATTATATTTGTAATTTCCATGCTTTGCTACATAGTAGAAGTGGTTTCTTGAGCGAAAAGTTTCCCCCGCTATCCTATCATGCACATGGTCTAGAATCTTTGAGAATTGGCAAAAGGACAAGCTCACCCCTACCTAGAATAAAAATCCCTTGCTCTACAGCTAATCTGAGCAAGTATCCCTAGTATAGAACAAAAGGCAAAGTTCAAGAAAAAGAGAAAAAGAAAAAATGTTATTTTATATCATTACAACAATATTTCAAGCATTATCTCAATTATCAAGCAAAAATACAAAAGAAAAAGAAAAGCAAAAGAAAGCAAAAGCAAAAGCAATAAAATCCCTTTCCCTACCCTTTGAAAAGAAAAGAAGGGTTGATGAGCTTGAATCCCTGGAATTCTCAATTATTCAAAAACTGTGAGGTAAGCCCCATAACAGGTGGTTTGTGCCCAACCCGCTTGGCCTTGGGTAACTCCTAGCGTGGCGATATGTCCGTCACATTGGCGACCTTCTTTTGTACAGACCTATGTCGCCTTATGGATTAGCTAGCTCTTGATAATCCGACCTACATAGTAGTCTAGTATGGTTATATGCATCTACATCATGGTTAATGAACACTTATTTGGTTTCTTCAAATCACTTGTATCATAGTATCTTGCTCAAAACTGGTAAATGAACATAGCAATTGCACACACATTTTATATTTGAGAGATTTTGTGTATCATTATGATAAATCAAGATTGGAAATGAATTCACATATGCACATGGGATTCCTTATAAATCTAAATTTTGTCTTTAAAATACTTTGAAATATTTTTTGCAAATTGTTTGAAATAATTCATTTTCTTCTTTCAAGTACAGTTGTTTAGACAACTACATGCATAATAGAAAAATCAAAATTTCTTTCAAAACCATCCAATCAAAACACACAAAAAAAAAAAAAAAAAAAAAAAATATATATATTATCGACTTTCGCGACGATGGTATAGTTCCAAAACCAAAATTGGAATTTTATGCCTAGCGCAAGTCCTCATCTTCATATTTTCTATTTATTAAAAATCAACCATGCAATAAAACTATCTCTTTTTGATTTTCACGATGATGGTATAAGTCTATACCTACATATTCTATGCCTAGCGCAAACCATTGTAACAATTTTTATTCCCCATTTATTTAAAAATCATGAAAAACCATATGACTTAAATCATTCTATTATACAAATTATGCTTTTAAAAACAATACACATTTTCATTATTTCATGTCATTATGTCAACCTTCAAATTTGCAATGATGGTATAATTCCTAAGGAATTATCCAAAAAATTTATCACACTTAGGAATTTATGCCTAGCAAAAATCATTTTAACATTATTTCATGCATACTATTTTTATGAAAATCTGAAAAACAAACCATCATCATCATCATTTGCACCATTGCACCAAAGTCTTAAGACAATCTCTTAAGCACTCTTTTACTTTTAACAATATTTCTATACTGGGATTAGCTTGACGACCGAGTGAGCGACGACTCCATGAAATGGTCTATAATAGCGACAATGTCCTTTGAAATTATTGTTAGAAGTCTCTTTTTATCTTTTATCACATTACATCACAAACAACCAATTTGTTACATCAGATTATTTCATTTAAAATATTACAGCATGACATCAAAATTATAATATTTCCAACGACATAATTACATGAATCATCAAATCAATCAATCAAACATAAAAGCATCATAAAAATACATAACACAAGTCATATGATCAAAAATATCTCATCTATATATATCAACAATATATACATCATATCAAAACTGGATTGGTATGCCACAATCTATACCTCGGCATACTCAATCCTCTATCAAAAAAATAAAACTATCTCAATCTACAATATAATGCAGTATCTAGCCTCGAGAACCCCTCGAGCTCTCACCTCATCTCCTCCCCCGCCCCGAGGTGGACGAGGTGGCCCCATCGCAGTATGAGTGGTACTACGAGTCCTAGTCGTCGATCGAGAAGAAGTCCTCGATGACCCAATCCGATCGGGTCTACGATGTTAGCCGAGTGGTAGTCTATCCTCCTCTGGCACCATCTGATAGTATGATGCCTCGATAGAAAGTGATCTGGGCAATAGACCGTGTCGGCTCCCCAGTGCTCGCCCCTCCGCCCCGTGCCCTGAGGCGTGCAATCTCATCTCAGAGCTGTGTCACCTCAGCTCGATGTCGTGCAGCCTCCTCCTATAGGGTCTGCACCTGTGCCTGGAGACGGATCGTCTCTGCTCGAAGAGTCGCTGTCTCGCTACTCTCCCCTATGTCGACACCCTTGCCCTTATCGGGCGATGGTGGCCTCTCTCTCTATGGAGAAGGGGGTCTCTCCTCCCTCCTCTCCCTTGTCGTGGCCTCTCCTCTGCTCGTGGCCTCCTTAGCTCTCTCCCTCGTGACCCCGGGCCGCCTCAATAGCCTCCTGGCACCGCCTCCCTATCCGATGCACAACTACGTGTATCAGACCCTGAGCCCTCGTCATCCGAGGAGGGCGGATGCCTACGTACTAGGCATCATAGCCATCGGCTACCCCTACGTCGTCCCCATCCACCGGCTGAATGGGGGCATCGTCCGAGTCCCGACTCCAGAAGCGCCGCATGTCCGGAGCCCCGCTCACTATGGTGTTATCCCGGATAGTCCGAGGAAAACTCGTAATCCCTGAGAGATGGGATCCCTCGTCGTAGACCGAACTATCACAAAACTCGGTCGTAGCGGTGGAGCTCCACCTCTCCCCTCTCCATCCATAGCCAGCAAACTCGCCGACGTGAGCTAGCTCCTGTCCATCCTCGGCCCACCCTGGGTGCTCTCGCCATGGCCTCTAGGTGATCTGGTCTGGGACAAGGTCATCCAATAGTCTCTGAGACATCGATAGGTCAATCCGCCGTTGTGACCCTCTCTGGAGCCACCAGTAGAAAACTCGGGGCCTCTCCCCATCAATCCCTATCAAAGGAAGCCCTACCGGCCTCCGCACTGCAATGTGCTCCCAACACCAAACCTATAGGAGCGATGTCATAACTAGACATCAGCCGCCCTTGTACACGACCCCATGCAGGATCCTGTACAACCGACATAGCACAAAGCTGCCCCAAGCAAACCTGTAACCATGGTCTCGCATATCGTAGATCACATCTGCTAGCATCCATGGTACCCTCCACCCGCTCTGGTGGCACAAGAAGTCCACCAACCACTCCAGCTAAAACCTGTGTGAGTCTAGATGCCCTAGGCATCTGACGAAGTGCCTCGATGTTAACTCCGCCCTTCTCCAGGGCGAAGCTTCGGTCACCACACAACCGCCCCATAGCATGGCCCTGATTGGCCGTAGGAGTGATCAACCGTCCTTGTATGGGGATCCTCAGAATCCTCCATACATCCTCCAAAGTGGGAGTCATCTCCCCGTAGGTAGCCAAAAATAGGAAGAACCCGGATACCACCTCTCTGCTAGGGCTGTCAGTAGCCCCATGTCTGTAGACACTTGTGGCATTTCTGCCACATGTAGTAAGTCGGCTTGTGCCAGCTGATCCCGCTCTGCCTATGTTAGAGCGGCCAAGTCATCTCTCAAACCTCCATATTTCCATTCTCTGCTCTTTAGCAATCCTCTTTGCAACATAAACAACAAACAATAACAATCATTAATAACAACTCAAGTGATTAATAATGCAAGTTAAAATAAGTTCAATTTTATCAAATGATGATATCGTCCACTATTGGACGATATCGTCCCAAATTTGAGCATAATCGTCTCCGATTTCGCAAGCCGAAATCGTCCCTAATTTGATGAAATCGTCCCCCTTTCGCCGATTTCGCCCTTAGACGAAATCGGCGAACTTGAGACGATTTCGTCGAAATCGGGACGATTTCGTCCCGACGACGTCGACGGCCCAAAAATGGCCGCGATGCTCAAAATTCATTTAAAATTCACCTAAAAAGCATGTAAATTCAAATTAAAGCATTCTAAACTAAGTCTAGACTCTTACCCGTAGCCCGCGTCGGACCTCTGTTGATCTGTGCGTCGTCTCCACCATTTTTGCTTGCAGAGCTCTAAAACCAGAAAAATGAACAATAAAAATGAATTAGGGTTTTACCCTATTTTTCTTAATTTTATTCAAAACATAATTAAAAACATTTTAAAATTTTTCTTTTTCGCGTTTTTACCTCAAACGTTCGATTTGGGTAAAAACACGGAGGGGGCACCATAGTAAGTTGTCGTACGATTCGACCAAGAATCGTCGCCTAAAAATGGGAATAATTTTTGCTTTCTCGTAGATCGAGAAGAACTCATCTTTAACGCATTTTCTTCGGAAAATTCGCTAAAGAGGGGGCAAAATGTAGCACCCTAAAATTGGCGCAGTGAAATCTTAATAATTACATTCACTCTAGTAAATAATTTAAATTCAAATTTTAACCTCCCAAACCGCCCGTTAACCGTCGGTAATCCGTTTCCCCTTTTCTGTGCCATTTTTAGAGGTTGTTTTGACCGTTTGACGATATCGTCGCCGATCGACGATATCGCCCCATATCTGACGATTTCGTCTGGGCTAGGACGTCCAGACGATCTTGTCCCAAAACTGATTTTGCACAATTAGCTTCTGTTCCAACGGGTCTCTAATCTGGTAGAAGAGTGTCTCGCTCGTTAGAGACCCTCCCCATTGGAGATCTCCCAAATAGGGATGATCTCCAACCTCCTAACCTCCCTCCTAAGCCTATTTAATCCTAAGCCCTTCCCTTAGCACCCCCTGGCTGATAATTCCTCGTAACCCGACTTCATACACGTTAAAACATCCCAAATTCCTATTTTGCATTAGTTCTATACAATTTTGTTGTAGGTACCTTATTGTTTTTCAGCCGGAGCAAGCTTACATCGTCGCCGACGATCCTGTTCAGATCGGAGGCGATCCTGTCGAATCAGAGACGATTTCGTACCAATGCGAGACGATTTCGACTGCAGTCAACATTGAGGCAATCGATGCTCAAAGTTTGCATTTCCTCCATCTTTTTCTCTGTTGTTTTATTCTCGTAATTAGCTAGTTTATTCAATATTTTATGCTATTCTGCATTTTGGAGTTCACCCATCTAGATCAAATGCATAATTAAGTCATAATTATTATTTAATTAGCATAATTCATTCATGTTTCTATTTTTAAGTTTCAGTTTGATATTGTTACTGTCATTTTACACTGTTTCCTCTCGTTAGAATAGTTGCATTTTCTGTGTTTTGCACCTATTTCTCTGCTTGTAGGTCTCTGACGAATTCGTCAGATGAATTCGTCAGATCTCAGATGATCTTGTCAGATCTCAGATGATCCTGTCAATTCTAGGCGATCCCGATCGCTTCAAGAATCAGAATCTTCATCGACATCCGGATCAGGTATTTTTCTTTTAATATTCTTTAATTTCTCTATTTTCTGTCTTAATTCTATTTTTTGTATTCATTTAATCTGCATCTTCATATAGAATAGCTTAGACGCATTTTGGCCAAACCTAGGACTTGAATGCTTAAGGCTAAAACGAACACATAAAACACATTCCCAACCTAGGCGTGGAAACTGCCATTAAATGTTTCCTGGTGAACCCACCATCCGTCGAAAAATCACCAATATACACCTCCCTTGAGAGGCGGGACCTTCGCAAGGCCTCTCAGTCCGAGGTACCGTGACATCCTTTTCACATCCCCCTTCCGGGCACGGATCCTATAGCCTGAAGGTAAGGGTGTGAAAAATTTGGAGCGATACAACTAGTATTATGCTAATACAATCATAAAAGATCTTGATGGGGCAAAATAACTAGTTAACTCAAATGAATAATGAAAGAGTTAGAGAAACCTTTGGTGTTATAAAAATTAATCTTACAAGGAAATGAAACTGAATGTTATAAGGAAAGATAGGGATACCTAAGATGTTGATTTAACAAAGTAAGATAGAAATGAGGTACAAGAATGGAACAACTAGCTCATTAAGGAGATTATAAGGATAGTCAATTCTAATACATACCTAGCACCTACATAGATGGACTTATAATGTGTGAGAATAAAAGCATGGTCCTTTCGATAGATTGAAAGAGGGAAAGCTAGATCATGAAAGATAATTAGAAGGATGTCTTGTAAATCTAGTATCTACACCTAGTACACTTACGTAGCCAAAAGTATGTAAGATGTAGGGATGGGCGAGCATTGAAAAAAATATACATGGAATATTACTTAAGAAAGAATATACTTTGTAAGTAGATTACTTCCTTGATAAAATACTAGGGTAAAGAAAAACTTACTATTGGAATAGAAATTTTGGGTTGTGACATTGAGCTTCTTACATACATCATTGGGCATAACAAAAGTTTCAACACTAGAGTCTATTAAATCATTATGAGGAGAAATATTTATACCCTAAGTTATATGTAGAATAGAAAATATTTGGAAATTTTGGTCCTTTCATTCATCGCCTTAGGTTTACTTAGATATGCATAGTCATTCTTATATACTAGATTAATTGATGCCTTATATTTGGAATGCTTATTGACTTACTCATTAAAAGGATGCCCTTTCGAGGCTTATTTTAGCAAATAAAATTATTCTAAAATAAATTAGACAAAAAACATACTTGGTATATAGGGAATATTATTAAGTTATTTAAAAAGGTTCAAATCTGTTGAATATATAATAAACATTTTCCATGTATAGATAAAATTTTGATAGTTTTGAGAAGCTTTCATCATAACGATGTTGGTTAGTAATGGAAAGACCAATTTATCTAATTATGACCACTTAGTATAAAATGTATGTCGTATATTATTAGTAATAGGAGTATTTTTAGCTTCAAGAAAATTTCTTTTGTTCCCTCCTTTGAGATTGAGTATAATACATTCCCTATTACAAAACAACTAAATTTTAAAATTGGAAGGCTAAAGCCTTGAATTAAAAAATTAGCAACACATAATTTTGAGAATCAAATTGTTGGACATTTTGAGCAGTTATCACCAAATGTCCAAAGTGAGTTGTCATTGATGTCATGATGTCAGTAAGATGCCAGTGATCATCCTTCACCAGTTCAAGTGAAAGGGAAACAATTTTGGTGTTAAGGTAAAATATCTTCATCAGTGCACTCAAGGAAGTGAGTCAGAGTTCGATTTAATTCCACCATGGTAGCAGATTGTTCAAGAGTAAGAGGAGAACATAATATTATAATTCTTATAATATTATTCCAAGTTGAAGGAGAAACCCAAAAGTCAATATTGTAATTTTAATTATAATATTTTGGGTCATAAGGTTGCAATTATTTTATTGGGAATAAATCCAAAAGTTGGGTTTAATTCGAGCATCCGGTGCAAAAATAATAAACTCCAAAGGTTGGGTTTATCAAGGTTTCAAGAAGGCAAATATTTAAAATATTAATAACCCAAAGGTTGGGTTCATCAAGTTTCAAGAAGGCAAGTGAGAAATAATTCAATAACCCAAAGGATGGGTTCATCAAGGTGTAAAGAAGGCAAGTTATTATTAATTATTTTAAAAATAACCCAAAGTGGTTTTTAAAATAATTAATTAAAGGCTTTGTAAAGGTTTTATCTTATTTGCTCATTCGAATTCGAAAGCACCGACGTTTGAAAAGGTGGTGTAATATTTCCTATTTAATGCCCTCTCAAACCTTAGAAGAAGACATCCTTGCTAATTCATTTTTGGAGCGCATGCGAATTAAGGCTCATGTTTAAAATATTTTTTGAATTGCGAAAAGGTTGAAGTAGGGAACATTTGGATTTGTGGAGCACATAGGCCAGCTTGGCCTAGCGGTGCGTTGGCTTGGCAAGACATAGGAGGTCCCACGTTCGATTCGCTTGGAGGTTGCTTGCAAGGTCAAAGTGCTCGAAGCATGTTTTGATTATTTTGAAAGGCATGAGTTCGTGAGGTTTTTGGTGCAGTTCGTGCCTCTTTAGGCATGTGTGGGTGCATGGCCCAACGATGGCTTGGCCATGGTTAAGGCGTTGGGAAGGAGGACGTCGGGGGATCGAATCCCTCCGAGAGGTGAGGCAAGTTAATTTTTTATATTTTTAATTTTTATTAAAATAGCCTTAAGGGAGAAATAAGGGTTATGCTATGCCTTAGAAAATTGAGAGATTTTTTATGGTTTTATTTTTGGAAGGGTAGCATATTATATATCGTTGGAAAGCATTTTTCAAGGGCTATTTGATTAACTTGCTTAGAAGGAGAAATAAGGTGTGTGTAAAGAGATATTTTTGTTTTTGTAAAGGGGTTCAAAAGTGAGTTTGATTTATTCTTTTTCAAAGGGGATTAATTCTTTCATGAGGGGACATGGTGAATTTTATTGAGTAGGAGTAATAAGGTGTTATTGGGATATTATTTTTATTGTTGTGATATTACTCAAGTCCTCTAACCTCTTTGTGATTGAAAAAGAAACATTTGAAAGTGGCAGATTTTGTGAGATCAATTCCTAGGGCATCAAAAGGTATGGGCAAATATTCTTCTCAAAATTGTTTGTGAGTGGATGATTGTTTTTCTATAAAACATCATTGGAGAGAAAAGGATTGATTGTGGTTTCCTTATCGAGAGTTGCTTGTTGAATAAGGTTTTCTGGAAAGTGACTTTTGCCATATTGCCTAGTGAATTTTGAAGTTGTTGGTACAAGGTTTTCTGGATTAGTGGAGTGACTTCAAAATTGTTTTGATGAGCATTGTTGTTGAGATTGATTGTGCCAAGACTTGAGAGTGATTGCAAAAGCTTTGGGTTGAGAATATTGTGCAAAATATTGAAGAGATCATGAGTATCATTGTTATGTGAAAGTTGTTTGATTAGCATTGTTGGAAAACTATTTTGAGAATCTTGAAGCATCATGAGTATCATTGTTATGTGACATTTATTGTTGAGCATTGTTGGAAATATTTTGAGTTGGAGTGATACTGCTTGGACTAGGAGGTGATTAGGCTTAAGTACATGGTTGATAAGTTGATTAAGCTAGTCAAGTGTAGTAATTTGTTCAAGTTCCATAAAACAAACTATTCTATATTCTAAATTGAGAAAGTGATTGAGTTGTGAGAATAGAACATATTGAGTCTCTAACAATTCTCTTTATGCTTCTATGAGAGAGAGTGATTGAGTATTGATGTATAGAACATATTGAGTCTCTAACAATTCTCTTTATGCTTCTAAGAGATTGAGTTGAGAATTGAATAATATAGAACATATTGAGTCTCTAACAATTCTCTTTATGTTTCTAGGATTGATTGAGTTGAGAAGTTTTGAGTAAAATTGAATTTTGGTTGTTGAGAATATTGAGTATAGATTAAATATTGAGTTTTTAGAGATTTGACAAGTTCTGTGACTTGTAAAGAATATTTTGAGAAGTTCTTTGAGTTAATATTTTGAATTTGAGCAAGTTCTTGGTGATATTGCTGAGAATATTTGAGCAAGTTCTTGGTGAGATTGCTGAGCAGATTTGAGAAGGTTCTTGGTGAGCTTGCTAAAGTAGATTTTGAGCAGGTTCTTGGTGAGCTTGTTGAAGCAGATTTTGAGTAGGTTCTTGGTGAGCTTGTAAGAAATTTTGAGAAGGTTCTTGGTGAGCTTGTTGAGAAGATTTTGAGCAGGTTCTTGGTGAGCTTGCTGAATAGATATTGGACAAGTTCTGAGTGAGCTTGTAAGATAGATATTGAGCAAGTTCTGTGTGAGCTTGCTGATAGAGCTTTGGAGGTGATAGAGTATAGAGGATAGAGTCTCAATGGATAGAGATCTAGTAGCTAGGACAATTGAAGATAGGTCTTCTAAGTGAGGAGTCTTCAAGTGGAAAGAGATCCACCAGTTAGTGTAGGAGAGAGACAAAGTCTTCTAGAAGATCACTAGCCAGAGCTGAAGGGGAAAGAGTTCTCCTATGGAAGAGATCCACAAACTTGAGATTAGGGGATCAGTATCTCCATTGGACTGTGGTCCATAAACATTGTAATCGGGAAAGAGTTCCCAAGAGATTGATTGAGAAAGTTTTAGTAAAATATTTTCTCTGTGGACGTAGCCCAAGTTGGGTGAACCATGTAAATGATGGCTCTCATGTGTGTGATGCTTTGTGTGATGTTTATTGCTTTGATCTTGATGATGGTAATTGGTTTGAAAAGTAAAAATTTAGATCTTATATTGTTCACCCCCCCTCTCAGTATAAGCATATGTTCTTCAATTGGTATCAGAGTGGGTCACTCCAGAAAGAGTCTAACAACTTGGAGGAGGATCCATCAGAGACACACATGAGTTCAGAAAATGAAGAAGAGATTATAGACTTTGAGGAAGCACTTTTCATCTATCTCCAAGATCTTGAAATAATTCAAGAAGAGAATGCATAGCTAAAGGAACAAATTTAAAATGATGAATTGGCAAGAATTGAACTTCTACAAAGACTAATAGAACTCAAAATAGAAGTGAAAGAAATAAGAGAGATTGAACATCGGTTGAGAGACATGTTAGAATCCAAAGAAGTAGGACTTGAGAGAGTGGCAGCAGAGATTGTTAAGCTAAAATGTAGAACTAAAATAAACAAGAGATTACAAGGAGTAGCACCAAGTAAGAAAGTAGAAGAGTGTCAACAAGAGGTAGGAACATCAAGAAAAAAGGAGGTATCTCACCATATCTCAAAGGAATAAGAACCATGGAGAAAAGCAAACTACAAAAGGAAGAATACCAGATCAAGTCCTCATCAAAATAGGTTACAAAATTCCTTCCATGGATATTGTTTTTCTTGCAATAAATATGGTCATAGAGCTATGCAATGTAGAACAAGAAGCAATGTTGGTAGAAATACAAATTCCTTTGCACCTCTTATGAATGATGATGTTATGTGTTACAAATGCAATAATTTTGGGCATATAGCTAGATGGTGTAAACTAGAAATCCCTAAGTCTAGTAGAAAGACCACAACTCAAACTACTAGAAAAGAAGAAAAAGGGAAAGGAAAATTAAAATCCTTGCTAGTTCAAATAGCTTTGCATGCTCGAGATAGAGAAGAAAAATGGTTTCTGGATAGCGGATGCTCTAGACACATGACAAGAGAAAAGGACAAGTTTATAGTTTTGAAAGAAGGAAATAGAGGGTCAGTAAGCTTTGGGGACAATGGTTCAACAAATATTTGTGGAAAAGGAACTCTAAGTATAAGCAATGGGAAAGCAAAAGCTGAAAATATTCTATATGTGGAAGGTCTGAAACATAATCTCTTGAGCATTAGTCAACTCTATGATCAAGGCCATATGGTAACTTTTCATCAAGATAGATGTGAAGTAAGAAAATCTAAATCTGGGAAACTAGTAGCTAGTGCTATAAGAGAAAGAAATATTTATGTACTCAATGAGATCAAAGGGGAAAGATGTCTCTTATCCAAATAAAATGAGATCTGGTTACAACATAGAATATTGGGGCCAAATGAGAATCTTCTAATGGCTTTGGAAGATAAAGAAGATGGTTCTGTAGAAATCAAGTCTAAAGGAAGTAGAAATTCGGACAAAGGCAAACAAATAGAGGAATATTTAGAAGAGAATGGATATGATCTCAAGGGAGAACTCATATTTGCTCTTAAAATAGTAAAGAAGGTGAGAAAGCAGAATTCTAAGCTTGAGATTCAGTTGTAGGAATGTGATGATGAAATAAGAGCACTCATAGAGGATTTAGAGAAATCCAAGGCTAAGGCAAACAGGTCCAAGGACAAGCTGGAAGCTAAGATCTCAGAATGTGAACAACTAGCACAGGAAGTGGCACTACTCAAGAAGGATATAGAAGAATCTAAGATCATGATAAAAGGGTTCACAAATAGCTCTAAGAAACTGGATAAGTTAATAAATGAACAACAAAGCAGACAACAAAGAGCTTCTTGCAAATTAGGTCTTGGAAGCAAACAAGTTCAAGAAGATAAGTCAACTACCAGTTCGAAGATACATCAGAAGAAGAGGATACTTCAGAAGAGGAATTCTTAGATGATAGTGGAAGTGAAAGTGAAAATTCTAAGGAGGAATCAGATTTAAGTGAGTCCAATAAGAATAAGAACAATGGGCAAAGAAGATTCAGATGGAACAACAATCAGAACAGGTCAAGAGAGACTAGAAGACCAATGAGACCAAGACAAAGTGGTTTCAATGGAAGATGCTTTTCTTGTCACAGGTTTGGGCACATGGCTTCATAGTGTAGAGCATAGGGAAGACAGGAATATGGAAGTATACAATGCTTTCATGGGTATTGCTACTCATGTAATCATTTTGGTCACAAGGCAATGAATTGCAGGGTTCAAGACAAAAGAGGATATGGCTTCACTAGGAGGAGTCCAAAGTCATTCATTCCTCCAAGGAATAATAGTAGTGTTCAGTGCTACAAATGCAATAATGATGGTCACATAGCAAAGTGGTGTAGAGCAGACATACCTGAATCAAGAAGAAGCTAGAATAGGAAGAATTTGAATAAGAACAGGAACAAAAATAGAGACTCAAAAAAGAACAAAAATATGAACAGGAATAGAGACTCAAAAAAGAATAAGAACGTGAACAAGGAATTTGATAGGAACAAGAATAGGAACAGATATAGAAATGAAGATATGGATATGGAAGTTGGTTAGAGAAATCAGAAGAATCAGGCAAGAAGGAAATATGACAAAGGGAAAGAACAATGCTTTCTGGGAGTAGAGATACTCCCACCCTAGAATTAAACACCTCATCAGGAGGTGGGGGAGGGGCTAAGCTAAGAGGCTCATTCTTAGCCCCGAGCCCCAAAGGTGACCCTTTGCCATTGATGTCAAAGGGGGAGATATTAGAGTAAGGGGAGCAGTTTGATAAGTAAAAGGAAAAGGGGAGAGATTTGACCCAGGGGGAGCAATGTCCCAGGGGGAGCAGAGCATAAGTGAGTTAAGTTTTCAGCATGAGTATTTGGGTTGCCATCAATGACAAAGGGGGATATTGTTGGACATTTTGAGCAGTTATCACCAAATGTCCAAAGTGAGTTGTCATTGATGTCATGATGTCAGTAAGATGCCAGTGATCATCCTTCGCCAATTCAAGTGAAAGGGAAATAGTTTCGGTGTTAAGGTAAAATGTCTTCATCAGTGCACTCAAGGAAGTGAGTTAGAGTTCGATTTAATTCCACCATGGAAGCAGATTGTTCAAGAGTAAGAGGAGCACATAATATTATAATTCTTATAATATTATTCTAGGTTGAAGGAGAAACCCAAAATTCAATATTGTAATTTTAATTATAATATTTTGGGTCATAAGGTTGCAATTATTTTATTGGGAATAAATCCAAAAGTTGGGTTTAATTTG
Source organism: Wollemia nobilis (assembly GCA_028583015.1). Classification (NCBI taxonomy): domain Eukaryota; kingdom Viridiplantae; phylum Streptophyta; class Pinopsida; order Araucariales; family Araucariaceae; genus Wollemia; species Wollemia nobilis. The sequence continues at coordinate 1,654,449 of JAQPPZ010002765.1, forward strand.
AGCATCCGGTGTAAAAATAATAAACTCCAAAGGTTGGGTTTATCAAGGTTTCAAGAAGGCAAATATTAATAACCCAAAGGTTGGGTTCATCAAGTTTCAAGAAGGCAAGTGAGAAATAATTCAATAACCCAAAGGATGGGTTCATCAAGGTGTAAAGAAGGCAAGTTATTATTAATTATTTTAAAATAACCCAAAGTGGGTTTTTAAAATAATTAATTAAAGGCTTTGTAAAGGTTTTATCTTATTTGCTCGTTCGAATTCGAAAGCACCGACGTTTGAAAAGGTGGTGTAATATTTCCTATTTAATGCCCTCTCAAACCTTAGAAGAAGACATCCTTGCTAATTCATTTTTGGAGCGCATGCGAATTAAGGCTCATGTTTAAAATACTTTTTGAATTACGAAAAGGTTGAAGCAGGGAACGTTTGGATTTGTGGAGCACATAGGCCAGCTTGGCCTAGCGGTGCATTGGCTTGGTGAGACACAGGAGGTCCCACGTTCGATTCTCTTGGAGGTTGCTTGCAAGGTCAAAGCGCTCGAAGCACATTTTGATTATTTTGAAAGGTGCAAGTTCATGAGGTTTTTGGTGCAGTTCGTGCCCTTTTAGGCATGTGTGGGCGCATGGCCCAATGACGGCTTGGCCATGGTTAAGGCATTGGGAAGGAGGACATCGGGGGATCGAATCCCTCTGAGAGGTGAGGCAAGTTAATTTTTTATATTTTAATTTTTATTAAAATAGCCTTAAGGGAGAAATAAGGGTTATGCTATGCCTTAGAAAATTGAGAGATTTTTTATGGTTTTATTTTTGGAAGGGTAGCATATTATATATCGTTGGAAAGCATTTTTCAAGGGCTATTTGATTAACTTGCTTAGAAGGAGAAATAAGGTGTGTGTAAAGAGATATTTTTATTTTTGTAAAGGGGTTCAAAAGTGAGTTTGATTTATTCTTTTTCAAAGGGGATTAATTCTTTCATGAGGGGACATGGTGAATTTTATTGAGTAGGAGTAATAAGGTGTTATTGGGATATTATTTTTATTGTTGTGATATTACTCAAGTCCTCTAACCTCTTTGTGATTGAAAAGGAAATATTTGAAAGTGTGTTGAGTTTGACAGATTTTGTGAGATCAATTCCTAGGGCATCAAAAGGTATGGGCAAATATTCTTCTCAAAATTGTTTGTGAGTGGATGGTTGTTTTTTTGTAAAATATCATTGGAGAGAAAAGGATTGATTATGGTTTCCTTTTTGAAAGTTGCTTGTTGAATAAGGTTTTTTGGAAAGTGACTTTTGCCATATTGCCTAGTGAATTTTGAAGTTGTTGGTACAAGGTTTTCTGGATTAGTGGAGTGACTTCAAAAATTGTTTTGATGAGCATTTTTGTTGAGATTGATTGTGCCAAGACTTGAGAGTGATTGCAAAAGCTTTGGGTTGAGAATATTGTGCAAAATATTGAAGAGATCATGAGTATCATTGTTATGTGAAAGTTGTTTTATTAGCATTGTTGGCAAAACTATTTTGAGAAGCTTGAAGGATCATGAGTATCATTGTTATGTGAGATTTGGGATTGAGCATTGTTGAGACATTTTGAGAGTGTGCTTGTACTAGGAGGTGTTAGCCTGAGTACATGCTTGAGTGATGTAAGTAAAGTGACTAATTTGTTCAAGTTCCATAAAAACAAACTATCTTCTATATTAGTTGAGTTGAGAAAGTGATTGAGTTGTGAGAATAGAACATATTGAGTCTCTAACAATTCTCTTTATGCTTCTATGAGATTGAGTTGAGAAAGTGATTGAGTATTGAGAATAGAACATATTGAGTCTCTAACAATTCTCTTTATGCTTCTAAGAGATTGAGTTGAGAAATGATTGAATTGAGTATAGAGCATATTGAGTCTCTAACAATTCTCTTTATGTTTCTATGATTGAGATTGATTGAAAAATTTGAGAAAGTTATTGGTAGCTTGCTAAGCAGATTTGAGCAATTCTTGTGAGCTTGTAATATTGAGTGAGAGAGTGATTGAGTATTGAGTATAGTTCTTGGTGAGTCTCTAACAATTTTATTTGAGCAAGTTCTTGGTGATCTTGCTGAGTAGATTTGAGCAAGTTCTTGGTGAGCTTTCTGAGCAGATTTGAGTAGGTTCTTGGTGAGCTTGCTGAAGCAGATTTTGAGCAAGTTCTTGGTGAGCTTGTTGAAGTAGATTTTGAGTAGGTTCTTGGTGAGCTTGCTGAAGCATATTTTGAGCAGGTTCTTGGTGAGCTTGTTGAGCAGATTTTGAGTAGGTTCTTGGTGAGCTTGTTGAATAGAGATTGGACAAGTTTTGAGTGAGCTTGTAAGATAGATATTGAGCAAGTTCTATGTGAGCTTGCTGATAGAGCTTTGGAGGTGACAGAGTATAGAGGATAGAGTCTCAGTGGATAGAGATCCAGTAGCTAGGACAATTGAAGATAGGTCTTCTGAGTGAGGAGTATTCAAGTGGAAAGAGATCCACCTAGTCAATGTAGTAGAGAGAGATATAGTCTTCTAGAAGATCACTAGCCAGAGCTGAAGGGGAAAGAGTTCTCCTATGGAAGAGATCCATGAACTTGAGATTAGGGGATCAATATCTCCATTGGACTGTGGTCCATAAACATTGTAATCGGGAAAGAGTTCCCAAGAGATTGATTGAGAAAGTTTTAGTAAAATATTTTCTCTGTGGACGTAGCCCAAGTTGGGTGAACCACGTAAATGATGGCTCTCATGTGTGTGATACTTTGTGTGATGTTTATTGCTTTGATATTTATGATGGTAATTGGTTTGAAAAGTAAAAATTTAGATCTTATACTATTCACCCCCCCTCTCAGTATAAGCATATGTTCTTCACAAATGTCTCTTAAGCAATTATTTAACTTGAAATATTCACATTAGCTTGTTGTGGTCTTTGTTAATCAATGATGTAAAATATTTATGATAAAGATCATTATAAGTGTAACATTAGAAATCCTCTGATGACATATATACTTAATTTTTCTTATCTATAAGACTATGATTGTAAGCCTAATATCCAATGGTAAAAGATATTCTTTTTTATTGAAAATTATCAAATTTTCTTTAATAATTATTCCTTTTAAATATAGAAAATTTATTGAATAATTCTATTATTATTAATCTCATACTAAAAAATTGCTTATATGGTTTCTCTATTTGATTATATTTTGAAGATATGGGAGTTAATACTAGCTAATTTTAATTTGGCTTAGTAGTAATGGCCAACTAGTATATTGTAGGATTGGATTAGTGGATTATTTTTTTGGTATTCAACGGAGATATTTTAATGCTAGGAATTTTCAACCGTTTTGCTAGGAAGGTTGGATTGGTAGGTTGAATTTAAATTCAATAATGAGAAACATAGCAGTCTAGGAGGTAATTTATTTTCATCTTAAAAATATCTTCTATTTATACCTATTCATTAATTTTATAATTATTGTTTTTTTACAAATTTATGCTGACATATTATTAATTGTTATTTTAAATATTTTATGTCGATGTATAGCTATTATTTTCTTATTATTATTATTTTTGATAATATCCTATCTATTGGGGGTCACTTCCATCAAAAGAATAAAATATTACCATGTTGTCAAATTAAAAAACAATCCATCTTGCCATTTTATTAAAAATTAGATGTTAGTTATTTTACCTTTTATCAAATATATTCTTCATCTTCCTCAACTTGCTATGATTATAGAATCAATTATTTAATTTTTTTTTGGTTAAGACATAAAATTCTCATTCAGTCATTGATCAATTGACTTCTAAAATTTAAAATTCACCAAGATAAATGATAACATTATCATTATCTAAATTATTTGCTACTTTGTTTTCTTCTACATAAATATGCTAACATTTCCAAGATATTACATCCAATAACAGTTGATGGATATATGAAAGAATTTTATTTTTGATCCAAACTATATATCCATTTTTATTGATTATGTTAATAGTAATTTTGAACCTTGTCGATTGAAATGTATTTCCACCCTTTCAATGGAAATTTTGATCCTTGTAAAAAGTGCCCTATCTCTACATAGTTGTTAGTTGAATTTCTAAATGCTTTTGAATAAGCAAGAAGAATTTTACCTTCATTATTTCAAAACGTACCTCCTTAGCCCACTTTTTCTAGTTTTTATTTAGAAGCAACATTGAAATGAATTATTATAAACCAAAATTTTAGAAATTTCTATTTTACCATACATCAAATTCAATCCTTTTTGTTAACTCTACTACCACAAATAACCCTCCCGTGTGTATTCAAATACTATAACCAACGAGAAAACATCTTTCTTCCACACTTGAAACTTTTCCATGATGAGAACCATGTATGTAAACATTTTACAAGAGAGGCAATATTACAATTCTAAACATGGGTCTAAATGCATAACACTTTATCTTTGAAATAATTAATCCAATATTTTATAAAACTTTCAATCTTGATGGATCTACCCAATGAATTCTCATATTTTTAGAGAAGTGGACCTAAATGGTGTAATCAATGGGATAATAAAGAAGTAAATTGTATTATATTTCTAGATATATCTTACACAAGGCTCACTTGAGAGCTCCATCATATCATATTCTTTGTAAACTCTCACATATAGAAATATTTCTTTGGACTTTTAACCAAAGGAATGTTGATGTATTAAGGAGTGCATCAAATGACCAAATTTTTTTCCAAAGAAAATAAATGGGATTAAGAAATTTTGATTTCTTTAAATCCTTATGTTCCAACTTGATCGAGCATTCACTATATATTGGTATATTTAAAAGCAATTTATGCTTCTACACAAAAAAGAGGCAAATAGAACCCTTGAAAGATCATTTGAAGATCTATTTTGATTTGTTTTAGGTTCTCCCCTCAAAACTAATTGCTAACCAAAATCCATAATCTAGAATATTTTCTCAATAATATAAATTTTAACATTTGGACTTTTACAAGCTCAACATGCCTAACAAAATGGTTTCCATTTTTATTTAAAATAAGAGAATAAGGCTTCAACCAAAAATCGAACAAAAAATATGTTGAATCCCCTCATTAACCAGCCATACAATATGTTTCTTGATCACTACAAAAATATTACCTCGTAGAGCTTCTAGGTAGAGATCATTTTATAAATATTTTTTTTACATCAAAAGAACCTATATATTTTTGAAGTAATGTATTTCTACCCATTTATTTGATCTTTGAATAATATCCATCTATAATTTTCCCTTAATTACAAACTCATAGTTATACAAAATTGCAAGGCCACTCGTCCAATATCCTTTCCTTTGCAAACCCTATCCCACTTACAAAACAAAACCTTAAATTTTTCCTCACATCATTTCCAAAGAAAATCTATTTGAATTTTATAAAATTTGGGTGTTATACTTTCCACCAATCTAAATAGTGACAATATATTTAAGGTTATATTGGAATATAGGCTCGATGAATTTTAGCCTTCTAACCATGGTTAAAAATTTATATTTTCAACCTACTAATTATATTTTATTGTATCTAAAATTTAGTTTGGAGCTTCTTCTTATTTCCTTTATTAGACAATGGAATATTGCTGATTTTTTTGTTAAAATTCCAAAATATTAACAATAATCTATTGTAAATCTAGGGAAATATTAATGAAGAATCTCTCAAATTTTACTACATTATCTAATTGTCCAACAACCTTCTCATATAATCATGACATTGATTTAAATTCCATGCCCTTGTTGATTAAAGGATGACATAAAAAAAAAGTATCATTAAAAAATTAAATATGATATTCAAAGGTATCATTTTCTACAACTTTAATACCTCTAGTTTCTCTTCTATTTTTGTCTTTACTCCCTAATGACTTGGTATGAATAAGAAATAGAGAAGGAGATAGTGGGTCACTCTTACTAAGTCAACAAGATGATTTAAAGTATCCATACAGGATCCATTGATAAAAATAGAGTATTTTGGAATGCTATTACAACATACATTCATACCAACCTTAATAAAAATATTTTTTAAAAGAATATTATGCATACAACTCTATCAAACCCTATCATATGCCTTTTTTATATCTAATTTTAATAAGAATTCTTGGTTTTTTTCTTGGGATGAAGAAAATGTATGGCTTATTATGTAATGATTGCATCATAAAGAATATATTTTCCATGAAGAAAACCATATTGTTTCTCTAAGATAACATAATGTAATAATTATTTTCAACCCATTTACTATAATCCTAAAAATATATTATAAACCACATTACAAGGGATTACTGGATAAAATTACCAAAATATTATAGCTCATCTTTCTTGGAAAGTAATGGAATAAAGGTGTAATCTATATCACTCAATGAATAAAAAATTCAATATATCCATATTGACTATCTTTATTATTATTGGATTGGACCCCAGGTTAGGTTAGCCATCCCTTAAGCATTAGGGTTAGAGTTGTTGGTTGTTTTAGTTTATAAATAAAAGAATTATTTTGTATTATTTCAACATTTATATTTGTAATATCCTATCACCTTTGGTGCATACATGAGACTTTGCTATTTCTAAATGGCTATGGTAGCTTGACCTCTTCAAGTGGCTAGCATTCTTCATGATTTGGAATTTAGATATTTTAAGTGTTATTATTTATTTATCATTGTGGAAGTATAATTATGTTCCAATGAATTCTTTTTGTTTTTTAATTTCTTAGTTTTTATACTACTTCTATAAATTTTTAAAAATTGTTCTGTTATATGTGGTATTAGAGCATTGATCATGGATCCCTCTAACAATTCAAAAGTTGTATAAGGGCATGTCAATTATTGTAGAACCTCTTTTATCCAAACATTAATTCTTATCATCAGGTAATTTCTCTCCAAAAAAAAAACCTATTACCATATTTTAACACAATTTTTTCTATAATATTGCAAATTAGGCATCATTATCTATATTTTTTAAACTAGAAAAATTTAACAAACTAATTAAAAAGAGATATATTTATAGTAATATATATTTTTAATCTATCATTGATATATTTAGTTTTTTTCCATAAATTCCTGGTGTATGATTAAACCCTTGTATTCCTCTATTCGGATACGAATCAAGGATCATTTGTAGCTCACAATTCTAGCCAATGATGATTGCATGAGAAGAAAGAAACTGCAACCAAGAAATCCAAGCATACATCATAATATACCAAACCAGATAAAAATATTTGACCCATGAACTTTTTCTACTTTAGGCACCATGAATTTTCTTCCCATATATTTCCATCACTTTCTATCAATCCTTTCTTTGATATTTATTATTATTTATTTTAGTATTATGCAAGGCTAGACAAAAAGATATCTAGCATTCGTTATCAATAAGAGATGTTGGTGTAGCTATATAGAATCAAGATCTAGTTTAAGTTATTGCTTAAGTAGCACCTTGATGATCCTTCCTACACTAGGCATTCATTGGATACTATTTATTAAAAAATTTCAAGGATATGCAATAAAAAGATTAAAAAAGGGGCCAAAATTCTAGTAGGATGACCCCCATACTATTAGAAATTTCTACTTTTAGCATCTACAAAACTCTCGTCGATTACTTTATGTGCATGATCTAAGGTCCTTCTAACATATAGATGCTATATTCTTTTAGCAACTATTTTTTTTGCATCCTCTTGATTGCTCTTATTTAGTTCACATGCAACCCCACACCACAAAGGGAGATCCTCCAAGTATGGGTGACCTTAATTTAGAAATTTTTATAGATATTAATCCATTTTTAGGAATTACTATGATTTTTTTAAATGGCATCATTGTATTCTATTCCTTTGAATCTATATTCCAACCTTTGAGGGAATAAATCCATGTAATTAGATAGCCCAAATAGATAGTGTTATATACCTACACTATGTCCCTAATAACTGCCATGTCACCTTTGCTACATTTAAGCTAGGTATCCATGCTTGCCAATGGATTTAATAGGAACTCAAGCATCATAGTAATTATTTTTTATGGCCAAAGTTCAAGGAAATGTTCCTACTCAAGTTTAATAAGGACCCCTCTACCTCTTGTATTATTCATTTGATGCAAACCAAATAAACATGAATATTAGAGAGATATTACATTGAGTCCATAGGATTCCTCACATATATAAATATATAAATAGATATATGTGTGTGATTTTGGATTAAAAAATTCTCCAACTCAATTCCAAATGCAAATGGATCAAATATTCCATTCATATTATGATTTTGTGGCTAACTACATTGATGATTTATTGGTATATTCAAATTCACTATAGGAACATTTGAAACATTTGGAAAATTTTCAAAAGGTTATTATAGACCATGGCATATGAATTTTTGTAGACTCCAAAAAATTGTATTTGTAGTAAATGAGATTGAGTTTCTAGGAGTCACCCTAAAAAATGGTAAAATTAGTATGCAACTACATGTAATGGAGAAAATTTGTAAATTTCTAGAAAAATTACAATTAGTTAAACAAATTCAAAGGCTTTTGGGATGTATAAATTATGCGCATCAATTTATTTCTAATGTTGCAACAAAAACAAAATCCATTAGATAACTTATGGGTGTAAAACCTTATAAGTGGACACCTTAGGCTACAAAAGTAGTTCTTAAATAAAAATAGGATTGCTCTTAGTTACCTCCATTTGAGCCATTATTTTTAGGGCTATACATTTTATATATAGATACATCAGTAGAATATTGGACCATAGTACTTCTAATAAAAAGGGTGATAGTGAAACATTTCAATGTACAAAAGTGGGTCATTTCAAAAGCATGAATTAAATTATTGACTTGTCAAAAAAGAAATTTTGGCAATTATCAAGAGTATTGAAAAGTTTAAAACTTTTTTACTACCAAAAGAATACTTGCTTAACCCCGGTGTTGTAGGTGAGTTAGAGAGGAGAGGTCAATACTCCAAGGGAGGTCCCAGGTTCAAATCTCCACCCTACCAAAAAGCTGAATTGGGTACCCAAAATCGGCCAAGGCGGCCCCACATGGGGTTTTTCACTTAAAAAAAAAAAAAAAGAATACCTGCTTATAATTGATAGTAATAATTTTAAATGTTTTATGGAAAAATATTTTTTTGCACAACTTTGTAGAGAAATATATGCATGGTGGTAGATCATCTTATCTCAATACCAATTTTTGTTAAATACATACCAGGGAAATAAAATTTTCTATGAGATGCTCTTACATGGAAAATGGCATATGCCAACATGTTTTCTCAACAAAATCATTGATCTACTTATCTTTTGATTACTACTAATAATTATTTTGATTTTTGTATATGGATTCAAAGTTTCTTTCTTGCCCAATCAAAAATTTAAACTCAATATTTTATTATTGACTTTATGTCTAGCTCAGTAGGGAGGATTAATATTTTAGTTACAAATTCAATATGGAAAAATAAGGTGGCACACATGGTCCAATATGTTCTAGATGTAGAAAAAATGGATGATATTATATTGCCACATAATGCACTCTATGGAAATGTTATTTTCTTTGATTTTTTTGAAGAAAAATAGTAGAATAAAGATTGGCAAAAATATTTTCAACAAATTCTCATACAATTCAACTTTACAAAAGAAAATCACATATGACTATATGTAGATGAATAAATCCAATAGACATGGGGACTATAATTACATCACCAAGTTTACTCCCAATAAGGTCTCAAAGATCAAAAGGACAATCATACCAACATGTTGACATGTAGGTTGCACAAAATCCCAATGAAGATGAAGAAGCTTTTCAAATATTAGTACAAAGGTTAAAGCATGTTTCAAGTTTCATAAATCAAGCATTGGGTTGTGTCCAACTCATGATCTCTTTTGGAGTGAGTTTGGAAGAAGGCCCTCACCATGGATTGATTAGATTATTTTACAAAGAATAATTAATAAATTATACCTAAAGGACTGAGTTAACACTCCCACAATTCCATGGAATCTAATGTTGGTAGGATCCTCATGTACTTTGAGGAGTATTTAGTATAATGGAGTCTTTTCTTGAAGTCTTTAGTTATGTGGTACATAGGATAGTGGAATAAAGAAAAAATTCTTTACAATATATTGACTAGTCAATGGATGAGGAATTATCTCTCCATTTGATATTTATTGGTCAATGGATACTTGTGAGTATGAGATCTTTCTAAATTGTTAGTTGTGCTTTTTTTATATTACTTTTCATGGGATTCTCACTCATTTCATAAGATCTATAAAACTTCATTGTAAAGGCAGAATGGGGAATTGTACGATCTTGCCTCTTGAGAACACTATGGAATTATATGGAATTTCATTATTATTTTGGCAAATATTAATAGAAGACTATAGAAAAGCCTTGCTATAGTGTCGTTCTATTAATCGTTTGATTTTGCATGGAGTATATCTATAGAGAAAACCTCCCACTAGATAGTATTTTTATTATATTTAAAGAAATTCCATAGACATCCTATCATTTTGGTATAGAGTATAGTCTCCTACTAGATAGCATTCTTCTAACTCTATTTTATTGATAGGGTTTTGCTATTGTTCTTTTAATTTGGAATCAGAGACCTATTTATAATTTTGGTTGTAGTCAATCTCATTAATGGTATTTTCACAAAGCAATTGTATGCCTTTTGCAACAACATCTACTCCAGTTCACACCAATTCCTTTTTGGTTATAAATTTGGGTAGCACTATTTTGCCCCTGCATTATTACATTTTTTAAAATAAAACTATTTTTTTAGAAAAGGGATATTTATATCCCTCCATTTTTAAAATTGATTTATATAAAGAAAGTAATTTTGGAACCCATATTCTTAATACCATTAGATAATCTAAATTAAATTTGCAAGTTAAAGAAGTCAGGTTTAGACCTATTTTTGTTTCATTTTTGTAGAAAATTAGGTTTAAAATAGAAGCAATTAAGGATTTTTCATGTTCACATTGCATAGTTGGACATTATTATACACCCCCAATTTAGTTATGATATAGGAGAAAAATATCTTGCTACACAAGCACACTAACTATGACAATGTTACCATTACCCATTTTAAAGGCAAGTTGGACAAGGATGGGATTTGTTTAGTCCAACCTAATTTTACATTATTCCTTGATGCCAACCACATCACAAATGCTCTCATTCTTTGCTTAGAATTAAAAGGGGTATATTTGGTTCTAGGTTTAGTTTACTATACTATAGATGCATGTTGTGTTTTTAGAATATTAAATAATATGTTTCCACATACCAAAATAAAATATGGAGTCTCGTACCCAATAGGATCAAAGAATCTATTGAAAATAGGTAGAAAAGTAAACACAAAAGAATATCTTATTGATTTTTCATGTATAGGTAGATACTTGGATAATTTAAAGTTTGATTAAATCCTTGTGAAAAATCTAAATTTAGTCTTGCACCAAGGATAATTGCATGTCATATTGGGATAGTTTATTTGGTCATTGATCTTGTAATTCCAATACTACTACCTATTGTGATACCTAGCATCCCAAGTACCAGTGGTAGTACTCATAAAAAATTCAAATTGTAACTCTATCATAGTGTAACAAGCCCAAAAACCAACCAACCTAAGAGAGATTCATTTTTAAAAAAGAAATTATTAAGGTTCTTAGTAGTATCCATGAAAAAATATATTGACTAGACATACCCATATTTTGATTCTATGATGTTGCAAACATCGCTCGAGTGGATAGGAGATACCAAGCTCCTATAGGTACTAGGGTTTAACTCGTATACGTCCATGGTATAGAATATGCTCTTAAAGGTCTCCCCATATTTTTGGTTTTCCCCATGAATGCAAAATTCTTGACCTTAAAATTAGAATTATCCCATCTCAATCCTTAGATAATGGGGATGCCAATTCCTTCCACCAAACTTAAGTTATTCTATGTTGGATCCTTCAATGTAATGCCTTGGTCTAGTTTAACTGCACCTCTATGGTGATCCCTTGAATTTTATGCTTGTATTACCTATCTTTGCTATGGATGTCTATGCATTAATCACTTTTCATGATTATCTTCTCATGGACATAGAAACGAGGTGTTGTTACCCCACAATAGTCCAAGTTGAAAAGGAGAGTTTCTACAAGGTTACTTTAGATCCCTTATCTCTGTTACATTAGCAAGATATCAAATCTAGAAAGGTTATATTCATTTAACCAACATAGATTTATCTCAAGAGTAAACCCTTAGACTCATCATTGGATTACTTCCTAAACCAAAAATTAGATTCATTAATTCTAACATTTTATTAACACCAAAACTAATTTTCCATTAATATATCATTAGATTAATTTACAACTATGGTATTAGATTAGATTAAATACAACACTAAGCATTAAATACAAAACTAAAGCATTATTTTTAAATCTAAAGCATTAAATTAATCTATCCTTAGATTAATTTCAAAACTAAATAATGCATTAGATTGATCCATTGTTAGGCTAATACCAAGTCAAAGATTGCATTAAATTAATCCTTCATGAGATTAATTCTTATTAATATTCCAATAAATTAATCTACCTTTAGATTAATTAAATTAGTCCATCATTATATTAATGCCAAACTTAGGATTTCATTAAATAATTAATCTATCATTAGATTAATTCCAAACCTGATATTGTATTAAATTAATCTAGAGACTATCTTATATTAATCTTCCCTTTGATTAAATTACAAAACCAATCTTACATTAATATATTATTAGAATATATAGATGGATGTGATGGAGGAGCAACAAAGGAGGAGCAACGGTGGTAGCAGGGGAGGAATTCAAATTTTTGAAGGTGGGAAGGATCCTCGTGAACCAGGGTACCAGGATGCATCAGGCGAGGAGTCAGGGGTAGGTAAGCCTCTTGATGAGATAGAGGATGGACAGGATGCCATCCTTGATCAAGTTGGAAAATTTTGGGGAATCAAACCCCCCAACAAATATCCTGACAAGGGGACCCATTCGGGAGTTGCGGGCCCCGAAAACATCCCATCCTTTGTAGAAGCTCTCAAAGGCAAAAGGAGAGATATTTTTTATTCTCTCCCACCACTCATCCCTGAGAAAAATAGAGTAATCACTCCTTCGAGCATCATGGATGGGTTTCTATCCCTGGAAACCTATTCCCTGGTGGGGAAGTTCATAGGAGGGAGACCAGACATAGAAACCATAAGGACATGGGCATTTTCCAAGTGGAGGATGGTAGGAAACATGGAGATCATTGTGTTATCCAGAGGTTTCTTCATCATCCATCTCAACAACTAGGAAGATGCCAGTCACATCCTAATAGGAGGGCCATGGTTTTTAGGTAGACGTAGCCTCTTTCTCAGACCGTGGGGGGAGGATTTTGACCCTAAAACACAAAGCATTAACACCGCCCCCATTTGGGTCCGTATACCAAATCTTCCTGCTCAATTTTTCCATGAGTACTTCCTGAAAGGGATTGCAAGGACTATTGGTGAACTTGTAGTGATTGACCATTCCACCATGGCTAGATCGAGAATGACCCATGCAAGGATATGTGTGAATGCTAATATAGATTTTGAGCTCCCCACATTTGTGGAACTTGGATATGGGATGTACTTGAGGAAGTAGGCCATTGAATATGAGAACAAGCCAATATTCTATGTGGAGTGCCGAACCCAGGGCCACCTCAAAAATCAATGCCCAAACCTGGTTGTTCCAAAAGAAGCATCGAAGAGACCCGACCCAAGAGGGTTTAATGCCAAAGGTCACACAAGGAATCAAGGATTCTAGTTTCCAAAAAACAAAGGAGTCTACAGGTAAGCCAAGAGTGGAAAAAACAACCAGGATCAAGGAGCTCAACCCCAACAATAGAAAAAGGAAAGCAATAGGTCTCATGTCAGGCAGACCCGAAAGAACAGGTAAGTCCTTCGATATCTAAATACAATAAATTTGAAATACTTGCTGAGGATGAGGTCGATCAAAATAAAGAAGGATCGAAGGAGGCCTACCCTATTTTAGACCTTCCATTAATCCTAGAGTCCCCATCAAAATTAGGGTCGTCAAACGCCCCCTCATCGTGCCCTCCCTCAAACTGCCCTTACAACATACCCCAAAACCTAGAAGAATATAGACAGATCATGGATGAAGAAGTCACTAGGACTAAAACCATTGAAATGATGGTGAGTGATGGCTATGTTAGCCTAGTTCTGTAGCAAATTATCCCTCCCAAATTTAGCCCCAAACAAACAAGGAGCTCAATGAAATCCCCCATCGATTGTGGTAGTGAAAAAAAGAGAGGAAGGATCTCTATGGCTGAATAGTTTAGAAGAGGGCTTGTTGATGAGATTGCTAATGGGACTCAAATGACACTTTTTCCTCCAGTTATCACCATCCTCAAATATGATAACAAATCCAACAAACCTCCTCCACCTCAGGGTAGGGGGAGAGGGAAGAACTCCAAATAGTCTAAATGAAGTTCCTCTCATGGAATGTGAGAGGCCTTAATGGCCCAACCAAACAAAGAGTGGTTAGTTCATTAAGGAGAGAAATTAATCCTACAATTTTCATAATGCAAGAAACAAAAACTGATGTCGTGCTGTCAAAAGAAATTACCTCTAAAATATGGAAACACGGGGAAGTTACCTTCAGCCAGGCCAGAGGAGCCTCAGGTGGACTAATGTGTCTATGGGACCCGAGGAAGTTGGAAGGTAGAATTATTCAATCTGATGAAAGGGTGCTGAGTGTTTTCTTTCATGATATGGACAATAATTTTTCCTGGATCCTGTCCAACGTTTATGCTCCTAATTCTCTTCAAGGGAGAGCAGTTTTGTGGGAATCCCTAAGCAACATGAAAGAGGTATTTCACAATATTCCTTGGGTTGTTGCAGGGGACTTTAATACACCCCTCTATCCTTCAGATAAAATAGGAGGGACAGGTTTACCCAACAGAAGCATGGATGAGTTCAACGAGTTCATAAACTCCAATGACCTCATGGACGTCAAGCTCAAAGATGCCAAGTTTACGTGGAGTAATAGATGGTTGGGAAACCAACTTATTCAAGAAATATTGGATAGGTTCTTACTATCCCAGGAGGCCATTATAGTGTTTGGAGATGCAACTCTTCATTCTTTGCCCAAGATTGCATCTGACCATAGTCCTATCCTACTAGAATTGTAGAAGGCCCATCCTTTTAGAAGGCCCTTTTGGTTCGAAGCAATGTGGCTAAAACACCATGATCTAAGAGATCGAATCAACCAATGGTGGCAACACTCTACTCAGGGGAGCCCATCCTTTAAACTATCCCAAAAACTAAGGATCATCAAAGACAACCTCAAAGTGTGGAACAAGGAGATCTTTGGGAACCTGTTTGAAAACAAGCAAGCCATGTCCGAAAGACTAGCTTGCATCGAGAAGAAAATTCAAAATGGAGTTTGTGATGAAGCTACCAATATAGAGGAAAGAAACATTCTAGATGAATACTACAACATACTGGAATGTGAGGAAATATTTTGGAGGTAGAAGTCTAGAGCTCTGTGGCTCAATCATGGGGATTTGAACTCCAAATTTTTCCATGTTACAACTCTGAGGAATAGAAGCAACAATAGGATCAGGGAGTTGGTTAAAGAGGATGGCACTTCGACTCAAAAAATCCATGATATTAGAGATGAAGTGGTCTCTTACTTTAGTTCCCTCCTTGGAGATGAGACCCCTTGTGTGGCCACAGCCAAAGAGTCCATGTTGCAGTCTATTCCTCAGTCCATCACTAGTGATATCAATGCAAGACTCAATGCTCCTTTCTTGGATGAGGAAATTAGACAAGCCCTATTCTCTATGGACCCTGACAAGGCCCTGGGCCCCAATGGATTTCCACCCCATTTTTTCCAAACCTTTTGGGATGTAGTAGGGCCAGATGTGTGTTTAGCCATTAAATAATTCCAATCTTCCAAACACATTCCCCATAGTTATAATTCAAATTTCATTGCTCTTATTCCTAAAGGGCCTACTCCCAAATCTATGGTGGATTTTAGACCTATCAACCTTTGTAATGTCATATACAAAATCCTCACCAAATCGATTGCTAAACCGTATGAAAGAAGTGTTGCCTTTAATCATTGACCCTTGCCAAGGAAGTTCGGTCCAAGGAAGGTCAATTCTAGATGGAGTCATAACAGTCCATGAGGCCCTCCACTCTGTTTCTCAATCCAAAAAGCCTACCTTTGCTCTCAAACTGGACATGAACAAGGCCTATGACCACATCAATTGGGAGTTTGTGAATGCTATTCTGTTAAGGTTTGGGTTCCATCCAGAGTGGGTCAGGCTCATTAAAGGTTGCATTTGTAAACCATGGTTCTCTATCCTCATAAATGGTTCCATGGTAGGGTACTTCTAGAGCAATAGAGGCCTCAGGAAAGGGGATCCAATTTCTCCCATGCTCTTCATAATTGTTGTGGAAGCTCTTGGTAGGACAATAAAAGGTACCTATAATGTTGGTATCATCTCTGGGATAAAAGCAACATCCTTAACCAATCTGGTTACTCACCAGCAATTTGTTGATGACACCTTGTTTCTCACCCTTGCTTCCATGGGGGAGGCCAAGGTCATTAAACACATTCTGACTCTCTACGAGGATGTTGCTGGCCAAAAGGTAAACTTCAACAAAAGTAAGATTTACTTTCTCAATACACCCATTCCTAGGTAGGCCAAGATCGCAAGGATACTAGAGTGCTCTATATCTACTCTTCCAACTTCCTACCTAGGTCTACCACTGTTCACAGGCACTCCAATCGAGTCTATGTGGAATAATATTTTGGAAAGAATCCAAAAGAAACTCATAGGGTGGAAAGGGCATCTCTTATCCTAGGCTGGCAAAGCAATTCTAACTATGGCCTCACTCCAAAGCATTCCAGTTTACTTCTTATCAGTGTTCAAGGCCCCGACCAAGGTGTACCACAAAATTGAACAGTATCAAAAAAATTCCTTTGGTTAGGCTTGGAAGACAAGCAACATATCCACTTAGTCACTTGGAATAAGGTCTATCGACCAAAGGAGGATGGTGGATTAGGCCTCAGAAGAGTTATCCACCTCAACACAACCTTGTTGGCCAAACAAGCTTGGTGCTTGATTACCAATGTGGAGAATGAGTGGACTACGATTGTGAAAAGGAAGTATCTTCAAGGATCAGATTTTTTGAGCAGTGCAATCCTAAGTAGAGGATTGGCCTTTTGGAAAGCCATAATGACAAGCAGAGATACAGTTAGTAAAGGCTTAAGGTGGATCCTAGGGAATGGCCAAAATATTAGGTTCTGGGAGGACAAGTGGGCTAGGTGCGAAGCCCTCATTTAGGATCCTAACCTGGCTAGGTTAAAAGTCCACACTGATGAACTATTCGGGCAAAAGGTGGTGGATTTCTTGAGTCCTAACAAAAATAGGCCTAGGTGGAGACCCATAAAGATCAATGGGTTGGAGGTAGAATCTGAGGCTTTAGAAAATCTATTGAGGTAGCATTTTATCCCATCATTTGGGGAATAAGATCATGTTTTCTGGGCCATAATAGAGAGTGGTGACTTTTTGGTCAAGTCGGCCTACAAGCTATTGTTGAATCCTGAGGATCCTCCATTTCAAGCCTAGCTAGTGTGGACTAAAAAGTTGATTCCTAAGATATCCTTTTTTTCTTAGCTTGTCATCCAAGGCAAGATACTCACCATAGACAATATGATCAAGAGAGGTATCATGGTTCCTAATAGATGTTTTCTTTGTAGGGTGGATTGGGAGTCTGTACAACATTTATTCCTTGACTTCCCGGTGTCCTTATCCATCCTTTATGGGATTTTTCAAAATTTTCATATTCACTGGGCTAAACCTACTTCCATCTATGATTTATTCCTGCAATGGCCCAACCCCTTCGCTAACATTCATTTAAGGTTTATGTGGAAAATATATCTCCATCATTTCCTATGGCAAGTTTGGTTGGAGAGGAACCATAGAGCCTTTTTTGAGTCTAGAAGGTCTCCTGCATCCATTATTAATAAGATCCTAGCCTTTGCTAGCGAGAATGCCATATTACATCCCTTATCCTCTCAACTGATTTCTTCCTATGAGAAGTCATTGGGTCAATCCTTGAACATCCCATTAGAGGATTCTTCCACTCCAGTTCCTCATAATATTAGGTTAGGGTTGAAGTGGATTCCCCCCCCTCGCTAGACTGGTTTAAGTTGTAGTTTGATGGAGCTACCAAAGGTAACCCTGGTAGGGCTAGGGTAGGAGGAGTGTCGAGAGATCATCAAGATCACATTGTGTTTGCTTTTGCAGAATATCTAGGCATTTAGACAAACAATGAAGCCAAAGCCAGAGCAATGTGGAGAGGATTGGTTTTGATAAAATATGTATAGGGAAAAATGATCATGGAGGGCAACTCGCTCAACATCATAAAACTCCTTAGAAGCAACAAAAACCCCCCTTGGAGGATTGAGGTCTATATCAAAGAAGCTAGGATCTTGATTGGTTCCATAAGTGATATGATTGTCTAATTTTTTTTAGAGAGTCCAACAAGGTGGTGGATAGGCTGGCTAATGAAGGGGTTAATGCATATAGACTGATCACATGGACTTAGGGAGTGTTGCATGATGTGGAAATCCTAATTCAAAATGAAAAGAGATGATGTGGATTATTAATGCTAGGTTAAAGTGCATGTTTTCAAAAATCATCAAAGGTGGTCCTCATTCTCCGACCTCAAGGAGGAAATTCCATCTTTGTCTATTTAGGCTTGTCAGGCTTTCGAGAATGGTTAGCCTTGATAAGCGGGGTAATAGGTGTGGATTCAATGGGCACATTGCCAAGGTGTTTTGCACTCACCAAAGGAATGCCAATCAATGTTGGGTATGGTCCCGAGGTGAATGGTTGATTGTCCCTTCTCACGTGCTTAGCGGAGTCACCCATTTTGGAGGTATAATTTTTCCCACCATGCCTACCCTTTCAAATATTCTCATGATTCCTAAGCATGGGTATCCAGACAGTCACACTTCCTTGAATTCTAGCATGAGCTTTTTGCTGATCAAAGGTGCCATGTGGACCATCCTCCAGGAGTACTCTAGTTTGGTGTGCTCCCCTATGCATGGTGCCATCCCCTAGGATAATTCACATTCCTAGCCAAGATTGCATCCAGAAGCTTCTCTCTTCATCTATTAAGATCCAACTTCATTTTCCATCGGAGGTTACTCCACCTATAGCGGAGAGTAAGAGCATTTGCCTAACTAACTTCCTAGTGGTTGATTGCAAGAGTGCTCATGAGGTTACCATGACTTACGTTGAGCCGAGCTATGTTGAGATGGAATCCCTGGCGGAAGCCATCCTCATCGAGAGGGGTTTCACTCCTTTCTTCAATATTTTTTCTGGGGCCGAGCATGAGATTACTATGGTAGTGCTGGAGTCATGGGATGGAGGCAAGGTGGTGGTTCATGGTCAGGAGTTCATCATCGATGTGAGTTTTTTGGAAACCATCATGGGATAGGTGGCCAAGGGTAGATCGATCCACAAGGAGAAGCACAATTGGGATGTGGAGCTCAAAGAATTCAAGGATAACTCTAGGATTTACAAGGAAGCCAAAACTGGTCTACTGTGTACTGACCTCCCCACCCCTTGGAATTCTATCATGAAAAATGTGATGGAATTCATTATGGCTAAGGACCCTGGGAAGGTCCTCCTTAGTTTCCATTATGCCTTTGTCAATTTCTTCCGAGACGTAAACCCTATAAGTATTCCCCATTTCCTGTTTAATTCAATCAATTACACCATCAAATCCTGTAGGAAGAAGAAAGGGGATGACCTTCCCATTCACTAGGGCTTGTTTAAGATAATTTACAGTCACATTCTAGCCAATTCCCCCCAAAGTGACCCCCCCATCATTCCCCAAGATGAATGTTCCAAAGGTAAAGATAGCCCTGGACTTCCTAAGCCATATGGGGTGTCCCCAGCCAAGAAAAGGGTGGTGGATTTTCTAGCCAAAGGAGGGCTCACTAGAAAGAGGTTGAAGATCGAGGACCTTGAAGGCCCCACTAGATCCTCGTTGTGCCTGAGGAACAAGATGATCCAAGAGAGTTCGAAGATCCTCGAGGTGGATTTTGAGGATGAGGATCCTGATCCTACCATTTCTATCTTGAAGTGTTACATCATCACGACATCCTCAAACATTATCCAGTAGATGAAGGGGCTTCGTGATGCATTGAATGTTTTGTTCTTCCACAAAGGTTATCAGGGCCAAGAAGAGTCCAAGACGATGGAGGCCAACTTCGAGGTGGAGGTGAAGGTCGAGGCTAAGGATGACGTGAAGGACGATAGCAAGGAAGAAGAGGAGGACCTCAAGGAGGCCTAAGTTGGTGCCTCCTTATTTTTTCCTATTGGCTGCCCTGCATGGAGTCGGGTCTATTTTTGGAGATTACATTTTTTGTTGCCTTCATGGTTGTCTTGTAGGATGTTTGGGTGTCCTATTTTGCATTCGTAAGGGGTTATCATTAGTATAGTTAGTAGTTTCGTAGGATCGAGGATCCTTAGATTTTTTGTTTTGTCAGGTTCAACATATCCAAGCTATCTTTTGTAAATAGGTTTTGGGTCAACCTATTAAAACCCATTTATAATGAAATCCTTAAATTATCAAAAAAAAATCTATCAATAGATTAAATGTAAAAACTAAGATTTAATTTATATTAATCCCTTCATAGAAAATATATTGCAATAATCTATCATTTGATTATTTATAAAAAATAAATATTATATTGCATTAATCTCTCATTTGATTAATAAGAAAAATCTAAAGTTTAAAAGTAATATTCAATCATTTGATTATTTAAAACTAAGGTTTCTATTGAATTAATATTTCATTTGATTAGCAATAAAGCAAACCTAAAGCTTAAAATGTGCTAATCCATATTTTATTTCTAAAAATTCAATCGAAGGATTCAACCATAATAATATAGCAATAGATTGATTAAGGATCAATCCCATTTATCCTAAAACTAAGCAATGTCAAAAAGGAAATAAACCACTATTTCTTTAATCCCAAATCAATCTTCAAAGAGCACTTAATCAAAGCCAAAATCCAAAAAAGTGATGAAAATAAGGATCCATGAAATTCTAACCAAAATATTTATCAAAATAAATTTTAATACTCTTAGAACCCTAATCTAGCATACACACACTATGAAAGCAAACCATCTAGTCAAAAGACAATTTAAGGCACTGTGCATGTTGTAAACCCAAGTGCACACTACCCAAAAATACAACTCAGACTAATAGAGGGGAGAGAAGTAGGTTTTAATTCCAATATCAGGCATGCGAGGTATTAAAGTTGTGGTCAACAATGAAGGAAATTAATAGTGTTTTTCCTAGACCATAGTTAACCACCCACTGTGCATTTGTCTATGCAAGGATATCAAGTTACATACTAGCAAATTCGAGCTCATAACCTAGGCACAAACCTTAAGAAAATATAAGAGCAAAAGCAAACATCATGTAGTACAACAAAAAATAAATGAGAATGTAGGCATCTAGAGGTATATATAGTCCACCAACAAACCAACAAAATAACATAAAGGTGTAAGATAGCATAAAAACAACCAAGCATACAAAAACCAAAGTTGTGGTTAATACCTAATGACAAGGAATTTGCTTGGTGGTATTTGTCCCTTAAAATCCATATTTTGTTTATCCCTACATTGCATCCACAATCATCCTCTCCCCTATGATATTGATCCTCCAGATGTGCCCCTTTTTTCTAAATGATGCCCTCCATATAAGGGGCCCAAGGCAATGCATATCAATAAGGGTGACAATGTAATATTGAAGGCATTACCCAATATCCATCATCATATTAAGTGATGAACATAAAAAAACTTATTTTTAGGGTATCATTATTGGTTTAATTAGCATTAGAGATGTATTTTTGTATAAATTTTGCTTATAATTAATAGAAATTGTGGTACTCTACTTGATTGGTGTTTTTAGTTGAATGTGTGTGTAGTTATAGGTTTTTGCTAATACTTTTGTATTTTTGATTCAACATCCCATTCAAACTTGACATTGTGTAAAGAATATAATATTTTCAAGGTACGAAGACGTCTTGAAGAAGACCAGGATGAACGTAGGTATGTGTAGATATAAGAAGCCCCCATTAACAACTAAAATGTAAGATAAAGAGAACAATATATACAATGGATTTTATTACAAATATGTAGCCTTTACAATACAAAATACACTCTTTGTCTTTTACAATTTACAAAGAAGCCTCCAAAGGCTTTTACAAATAAAATGGTGTTATGCTTCTTTCCCACAATAGTTTGTGATGAAGAGATATTGTGTTATGGATGCTTGAAAGTGGGGGCTTCTAAGAGATGCTAAAGATAGTGTGAACCTCCTACACATAGCAAAAAAAGAATGTGTTAAGAGATAGATGGACCTACCTAAGTTGGGCCTTAATTTTAATAAGATAAAACCATAGAAAATTAGAGCAAAATGCTATTGAAAGACATAAAAAAGTAAGAAAAATATTAAGATATACCTTTTATGTGTTGAAACTATCACCAAAAATGTTGTTGTGGTTGTTTTTTTCTATTGCAGATGAGACCGTATCTAGGAAGGCGGTAAACAGTGGTTGGGACCATCTCAAGGGAGGCAATATTGGAACTGTAATAGTAGATTGAAAATAACGGATTCGTAAGCTTGTAAATGCATGAAATAGAATTGAGGTAATATTGCAACAGGGTTAGAGGGTGATTAGGATGGTAAGTGAGCTAAATAAAGCGTTATGGAATGATTTTCGGAGCATATACTTAGCACAAATGGGCTCCTTCCCTTGGCCATGGGAAAGGGTATTTATAGAAAATTTAGGGCTATATGAGAGGGATGCCACATAGGCTCCACTTGGTCTCCACATGGATAATATTTGTGGGGAAGGATCTAGAGAATGGTGAGTTGGAGGGGGGTCATTTAATTACCTTGGAAAGTGTTATCCTAGGGGGAAGGAAATTAGTTTCCCAAGGGCTTGGGAGGTTGTGACAAGTATTTTAAAATTGCCAAAATGATGAGGTGTAAGGGTAGGGAGTTGGCATATTAAATGGATTTGGGGGAGATGTCCTAGGGAGATGGGAAACATACATAAAATTAGTTTCTCAAGGGACATGGACGAATGGGAAAAGAATTTAAAGTTGCCAAGATGATGATGTGGCTTGCCCTTGGACCAAGTGGATTTAATGCGTCTTTTGACCAATGTGTCTTTTGACCTTTATTATTTTAAAATTTAGAATTTCCTTTTATAGCATAGGGGGAGGATAATATTAATGTTAGGGGATTTTAAATATTTGGAGGGGCATATTTTTCCATCTTCTAGAGATTTTTTATTAAATGCATTTGCCTTGAATGTTGTTAAATTTGGGTTAAGGGGCTTTAATGGGAAGTTTAATTAATATTAATTAAGATTGTTATTATTTTATTTATTTTTATCATTTTCTATGTGGGGGGGTGATAAATAGGGGTCATGATGTTGGAACTATTTTATTTAATTAGGCTATTTAAGTTTAATTAATTATTAATGGTGTAGGAAAATGGGTAGGGATTTATTATTTTATTTTATTTGTATTTTTATTATTTTGTGGATGTAGGGGATGTTCAAAATTTAATTTATTATTTATATTAATATTTATGGTGTTTCTAAGGTTTTATTAGGCATTATTAGGGAATTTAGATTAATTTTAATTTTCTAAAGCTTATTTAGGTATTTTTATTTTTAATTTATTATATTAGCAAAATTGTTAATTTTTGATGTCTACAAATGCCCCTTTTTGCAATGTGTTATTTGTAAAAACAATATAGTGTAAAATGTTTGTCAAAATTTTAGTGTGTTGCCCCAATGAGATGATTATCCCTATGGGAGTATACTTGGTAACCCCCTCAAGTGGTGAGTGTGTAGGTGAGGTCACAAGGCCAAGGACAAGCCACTTGACTAAAAGTAGTCAATGGAAAGAAAATAAGGGGTGAGGTAGGGGTGGTTAGTAAGGAAAATAAGGGAGAATGAAGGGTAGGACCCCAAAGAAAGTAAAAAGTAAGTGAATATGAATATGGTGGGGAAGGGATATGCAGCCATAAAAAAATATAGATTCGAATAGTAAAGAATCCCATATTCATTGGATAAAAAATAAAAAGAAGTAAAGAGTTTTGTAGAGCCCAAGGAGGCGAGTGTAAAAAAAGCACCCAAGGGGGCAAGTGTAAAGAGATTTATCTAGAGAGACCAAGGCAAAAGGGGTGCCTAGAGAGGCCAAGGTAAAAGGGGTGCCCAAAGAGGTATTTAAAAAATGTAAAATGATGGAAAAAAATCCTTATGCGGAGATATTCGAATAAACAAAGAGCTAATAGTGCATCAAGGGAGGTTGTGGAAAAGAAACTAAGGTGCAGGCAAGAACTTCTAGGCCAAGACGACCATGGGAGGGTAAAACCACCTCAAATAGGCATGATATCACTTAGGGTGAGCATGCACGACCATCTAGGCTAGTCACATGATCGTCGCAATGATCAAGCATGAGGATTTTTTAAAATAGAAATCATGGTCATGAGGGTCATTTGTGTAGCCACAAAGGATGTGAGGGAGAAAAAATAAAGAAAGGAGATGACATAAATGAGTAGGGTAGGCATGGGTGAGGGTGTGGGGGCAGTAGTGGGTGGTGGTAGGAGACAACCGGTAAGTGGTGCAAACCTAAGTTTTTAATTTATTTAATTACAATTGTAGGGTCTAAGGTTAAATGATGGGAGGAGGAGATAGGGTAAAGGCAAAGAGTGGATTTGAACTTAATTAAAGAACTAATTAGTTAATTGAATGTTGGGAGTGGAAAGGAGTTCATGTATGGTGTGGAAAGAGAGGGTAATGGAAAGGGATTTGAGGTAGGGTTTTGATAGAGGGAGGAAAGGGAGTGGAAACTAATAAAAAATTAAGTAATTAAGTAATTAGGATGGGATAAATAGGGGGTGAGTATAGGCAAGGGAAGTAAGGTTTGGGATTGAGCGTGGGTCATATTATGGTGGTGGCACCATCTCCTATGATGCAATTATAGGATAGACCATCTTGATCAAGATGGTATCCATTGTAACCATATTAGTGGGAGATGGTTATATCTAGGGTGGGATATTAGAGCAAAAGGGAGGTTTATTACAATGAGTAGTTCGTCTCCATTGGGACGGTCCCAAAAGATACTATCTCCATAAATGTGGTCGAGGCAAGGATCATATTGGTGGATATGGTCCAACCACAAGGTGTGAGGGGGAGGGTAGGTTAGGTTTTGGGTGAGACCATCTTTTATGGAGATGGCTATGTCAAGGACCGTCTATATGAAGACGATGAGGGTTGGTACTAGGAGGAGGAAAATGGAGAGGGTGGGTAGAGAGGAGAGATAGAAACTAATGAGATAAGCTAAGGGAAATAAAATGGGAGATGGAAAAGAGATTAAAAGGTGAAAACTAAAGGTAAATGTGGGGGATGAGGGAGGTGGGGTAGAGTGGATAAATGGGGGGAGGAAAATTTCAAATGTTGTAGTTGATAAGTGTGAGTTGTATATGTATGTTTATAGAGAAAATAGACTAATAATTTTTTAAATTTTTGTGTTTATGGTAAATATATTTTCTATGGGTGAGGTATTGTTTTAGAAATATGTACAAGGATATACAAAAGAAGGGTTTAAAGGATCATGACTAGGATTGGCTCCAAAGTATTGGGCTGTAGGATGTAGTTTGGTTAGAGAATGTATACTCCAACCAGGCTTACCTGATCACCTTGTCCGAGTGGTGGGATTGTGAGAGCAACACTTTTATGTTGCCAATAGGAGAGATCACCATCACTCTAGAGGAAATCTACCAAATTTTCTACCTATCGATAGAGGGTGATAGGATAGTGGTGGAAGAGACCCGAGAGCTGGATGAGGTGTTGAGGAGGGTTTATGGAGATCGAAAAATTGATGTGGTAGTAGATGTTGGACATGGAGGAGTATTTGTGGAGTGATATTTTTTAGGTAGGATGATTTTAGTATACCATGTAGTATTGATGAGTATAATATATAATATTGTACTCCCTCAATATTCAAGCATGCAGTTCCCTTGGAACATGTTGGATGTGGTAATGGATATGATTAAGTATGGGATAGTTTTTGCATGGGCACTAGTATTATTGGCATAGACCTACAGGGAGATTTATGATATGAGATCAGGGATAGGAGTTAGCTTCCTCATATAGGTGTGGTGATAGGAGCATATTGCGATAGAGAGGACAATAGGGCTACCATGTGAGGCACATGCAAAGATAGATACTAAGATTGGGTATACCATGAGGTGGTATCATGAGAAGGAGAAGGGCTTGAGTCACAATAGAGTAGGTAGTTTTGAGTACTATCATGATATGTTCTGGTGATTATAGCCATGATAAGTAGTATGGATTCCTTGGCTAGCAGGGCCATAGTGGGATACTGATAGAGTCCATTTAGGAGGGTGAGGAGGAGGGGATGGTGTTGTAGGTGTCATAGGGGAGATCATGAGCTCTTTTAGTATGAGAGAGTGGTAAGATAGTTTAGTATTTAGTAGGGAGTTCCTCCAAATCCTATAGTCTACCAAAGGAGGGATTCAAAGAAGCACTTGGCTCATGGAGAGGTGATAATTGTTAGTGATAATGATGATGTGGTATTGGATATGGAGAAAGTTGAGGATGTAGGCATGATAGTGGATTATGAGGTTCGGTGGCAGTCTCGTTCATCCCTATAGAGGTTGGAGAAGGGGGTAAAAATGATGTTGATATGGAGAGTTTTAGGAGGTAGGTGCATGCTTTGGAGGGGGATAGGTAGCAGGTCATGGATGAGAGGGATGAGGCTTGAGAAAATTTGTAGGTAGTGGAGGCAAATATGGCTAGAATTCACCAGGTATATGAGGATGGGATATCCAATATACAAGAGGTGGTAGAGAGGGAGATGGTATAATGAGCATTACAGTTGATGGAGTGGGAGACCATGAGGGAAAGTATGGTAGCCTAGTTCAAGGATATGAGGTGCCAATAGGATAGTACAGTGGATTAGTGGTAGGAGTTAGTGGTAGAGCAAGATCGATTTTGATGCCATGCGAGGATATTAGAAGTAGGGCTAATGCAAGATGTGGAGGATCGATAGCGGTTGATGAGAGAGCACTCTAAGCTTAGGAATTAGGTTGAGTAGTTGGAAGCTTAGGTATATTAGATGAGAAGGGATTAGGATTAGGATATGGATTATTTACTATTGAGGATTTTAGAGGAGTCAAAAGAGTGGATTCTAGCACTAGAGAATACCCTATTGGTTTTTTGGATTCCATTCCCTGAGCATTCCTCATGATTACAATCATGATCCTAATATTAGAGTAGGAGTGTGGCATCAGGAGCTACATCTATTACTGCATGGGAGTCCCATTTTCACAAGGGGGTATGGTCAAAGTATAGTGGAGGGGACAGGAGTGATCAAGAGAGGTGAGGACCCTAGATGAGTGAAGGTGAATATAGGGGTGAATAGTCATTGACGAGTGGTGGCGGGGCTATATGAGTGCCTATGAGCCTAATTGTATTTTGATATATATGCATGTATTTTTTATACCTATGGACTACCTATGGGCATGATGTAATTTTGGTCATATATATATATATATATATATATATATATATATATATATATATATATATATATATATATATATATATATATATACGTGTGCTAAGTATACATATATGTATAGGAGGTATAATAGTTATAAAAGGATATGAAAATTATGCATAAAAAACCTGCATGTGCAAAATATTTATAGGTTCAATCTCCTAATATCTCTCAATGGTAGCAAGTTTATATGCCCCTATATCAATTTTTTGTTTAATAATGTAAGGTCCCAACCAATTGGTTGTAAATTTTTACCGCAAGTGAGGGGGGATGCATGTTGATTTTCTTTTAGGACAAGGTCACCTACTTGGAATTCACAAGGATGAACCTTACAATCATAGGCTCATTTAATGTAATCATGATAAATGTGGAGATTATCTAGGGTATTAATATAATATTCATCAAGAAGGGTTAATTTATCAAGCCTAGTTTGGCGAACGATATCATCATCTATAAATTTTTGTAAATAAATTCAAAGGGGTAAAATTTCAAGTTCCAAAGGCATAACTACCTTGGCACCATATACTAATGAAAAAAGATTTACCCCATTTGGGGTACGAATACTAGTATGATAGGACCATAGTGCGAGAGGTAATTCTAGGTTCCAATCCTTATGATTTTCCTTAAAAATATTTTGCAAATTAGAACAAATGGTTTTATTGGTGGCTTCGGCCTGCCCATTGGCTTGCAGGTAATAAGGGATGGAGAAGTTATGGTGAGATATGGTATTTTTGGAAAATGTAGAAAACATCCTTGTTTTTAAATGGGGGCCATTGTTCAAAATAATCTTGGATGGTATCCCAAAATGACATATAATATGGTGAAGGATAAATTCTGCAATTTTAGTCCTAGTATTAGAGGTAAGGGGGGTGGCTTCCACCCACTCGGGAAAATATTAAGTGGCCTTTATAATAAAGGTATGTTATCCATAAGAAGGGGGAGAAATTTTACCAATCAAAATTATGCATAAAAAACCTGTATGTGCAAAATATTTATAGGTTCAATCTCCTAATATCTCTTAATGGTAGCAAGTTTATATGCCCCTATATCAAATTTTTGTTTAATAATGTAAGGTCCCAACCAATTGGATGTAAATTTTTCCCGCAAGTGAGGGGGGATGCGTGTTGATTTTCTTTTAGGACAAGGTCACCTACTTGGAATTCACAAGGATGAACCTTACAATCATAGGCTCATTTAATGTAATAATGATAAATATGGAGATGATCTAGGGTATTAATCGAATATTCATCAAGAAGGGTTAATTTATCGAGCCTAGTTTGGTGAACGATATCATCATCTATAAATTTTTGTAAATAAATTCAAAGGGGTAAAATTTCAAGTTCCAAATGCATAACTGCCTTAGCACCATAGACTAATGAAAAAGGATTTACCCCATTTGGGGTACGAATACTAGTATGATAGGACCATAGTGCAAGAGGTAATTCTAGGTTCCAATCCTTATGATTTTCCTTAACAATATTTTGCAAATTAGAAAAAATGGTTTTATTTGTGGCTTCGGCCTGCCCATTGGCTTGCAGGTAATTAGGGGTGGAGAAGTTATGGTGAGATATGGTATTTTTGGAAAATGTAGAAAACATACTTGTTTTTAAATGGGGACCATTGTTCAAAATAATCTTGGATGGTATCCCAAAATGACATATAATATGGTGAAGGATAAATTCTGCAATTTTAGTCCTAGTATTAGAGGTAAGGGGGGTGGCTTCCACCCACTTGGGAAATTATTAAGCGGCCTTTATAATAAAGGTATGTTATCCATAATAAGGGGGATAAATTTTACCAATCAAGTATAACCTGTAAAGATAGCCAAACAACTTGTATGTGCTGAAGATCTTGGGAAGGCACATGAGTCAAATGAGCATGTGTTTGGCATTTAATACATCTTTTAACATATTTAGAGCAATCATGCTCCATGGTGGACCAATAATATCCCATTCATAAAATCCATTTAGAAATTGCCATTCCACTAAAGTGGCCCCCATATGTACTATCATGTGCTTGAGTAATTTTCCATTGGGTCTCTTAGGGTTTCAAACCATGGAGTAGGATACCATCATGACCTTGTTTATAGAGGATGTACCCCAGTAGCACATATTGTTTTGATTTTTGTTTGAATGCTCACTTAGTAGTGGATGGGAAGTTAGGAAGGACGGATCTAGTCCTTAGGTAATCTCATTATTGAAAAAATAAGGGAGAATAGTGGTTAGTGGAACTGGTAGTGGTGTGACAATCTCCTACAATGATGAAGGTGGATGTTGTGGGTTGGGATTTTTTTACGTGAAGGTTTTAAGGAGTGGGGTGGTGATGGAGGGATATGGATTGGTTGTAGGCTTAGTAGAGGAGGAAGGGTTCATATGGATGATGGAATTGAGAAGAGTTTAAATTTGGAAGGTTTGAAGATAAGGGTATTCAGTGGTAATAAAGTTTACATCTTGTTTGGTATCGAGTATAGGTGATTGAAGGTTAGATTGGGCCAAGGCTTTAAAATAGAGAGTGGTGATATCATAAAAGAGGTTTTTGGATATGAGGTGACCTAGGGATGCCATTGTATTAGAAAATTTATTAGAGAAGCGAGGAATAGTGTCAATATCATACCAATCAAGTTGGGCCAAAATTTTATCAACAATTTATTTATAAGACTTTAGAATTGGATATTTGCATTGATAGACTCCCTTAATTTGATTAATTATTAATAGGGAGTCATAAAATATGTGAAGGCACCTAACATTCATTACTAAAAAATTTTGAAGTCCAAGGATGAGAGCTTCATAATTTACATTGTTATTCATGCAAGGAAAGTCCAATTTAAATAAAATGGGATAGGAACCCCTTAGGGAGTGACTAGGACTACTCCTACACCACCCCATTTCTTGCATTTTAAACAATAAAATAATAAGGTTAGGTCAACATCATCCTCAAGTAGTATAAATTCTTTAGCTTCATCAACAACAAATATGGAATCATTGAGAAGCTCAATTTTAAGAGGCTTAGTATTAGGTAAAGGAGCTTCTGCAAGTTGGTCAAGAATGACCTGACACTTAATGGATTTTTGGCTAATAAACGCAAGATCAAATTTTCTAAGGAGAATAATCCATTTGGTGGTTTGAATATTTGCATATATTCACCTCATCATATATCACAAGGGGTTATCTTTTGCCATCACATATGTAGTATGATTTATCATGTAGTATCGTAATTTCTTAGTGGTAAAGACCACAATAAGACACCATTTTTCTACATATGGGTAATGACTCTCATAGCTAACAAGTGTTTAGATTAGGTAATAAATGACTTAATCATAGTTTAGATCATTATTTTGTGCAAGCATTGTCCCTAGGGAAAAATTAGTAGCAAATATGTACAAGTGAAATGGGATGTCAGGTTTAGGAGAAGTAAGAACCGGAGGAGAAGTGAGGTATCACTTGATATTATCAAAAGTGGCCTGAAATTCAAGAGTCCAATTGAAGGTAACCCATTTTTTCAAAAGGCGATTGAAGGGTTTGCATTTATCAGATAATTGTTCTAGCATCGGATGGCCTAGATTTTGCCTTGCAAACTCCTTAGTTATTTTAGGTTCTTAGAGGGAGGTATGTCAACTATTTCTTTGAATTTATTCAGGTCCACTTGGATGCCCTCTTTGGAAACAATAAACCCAAGTAAATTTCTTGAAGTGACATAAAACACACACTTCTTGGGATTGAACCTAACAATATTCTCTAAGAGGTGATCAAAGACTTTGTGTAAAATATCAAAGTGATCATGTATATGTTTGGATTTAGCAAGGAGGTCATCGATATAATAGTCCACAATTTTATTCATATAATCATGAAAAATGTAATTCATAGTTTTTTCATATGTGGCTCTAACTTTACTAAGTCCAAAATGCATGACCTTGTAGCAAACGGTCCCCCATGGAGTGGTTAAGGAAGTCTTGTGTTGGTTAGTAAGGTTAACTCAGATTTAATTATAATCTAAAAATGCATCCATAAGGGATAACATTTCATACCCAACTACCAATGTGTCAATATTAGGTAGTAGAAAGTTATCTTTAGGACATGCTTTGTTGAGGTCATGAAATTCAATGCAAATGCATATTATCCCATTAGGTTTAGCAAAATATACCATGTTTTTTTTGATGAAAAGCTAAATTATATTAATAATAAAGTTTAACATGAAAAAATTGGTGGGTGGCAATGATCACACCCCTGGAAGAAACAAAACAACCCTAACCACGGGTTGGGAAACCACAAACCAGAGCTCACTACAAACTAGGCAACATCAATCAAACGGGCAGTGAAACTTGCATGCAATCAGAAAGTTTGTGGCTGCACGTCTATGTTGGAGTCCCATGGAATGGAAAAGGTATGCGGTAATCCATCTGTGTGTCCCTGATCCTCATGAACATTTGAATCTCTCCAGCCCTGTCCTCGAGATCTATCAAGCTGGCGATTATGTGCACTTATATCCCTTGCATTCCAGGCATGATCCTGTGTGCCACCATTAACTTCCACCAGCTCATACCAGGCACCTTTGGGTGGAGAAAATTATGGTGATTGAATTGGCTATGCATTCCATCCATAATTGTAGGTAAAATTGTCATGTCCCCAACCTCCTTGTGCATGCACCAGACGTGGCAGTTGATGAGACCTCGAGCGGGAATAGGAAATATATTATGCGTTGTTTGGAAAAACCTTGCTAACAGAGCATGGTGCATTTTTCCAGTCATCCAAAAGTGCCTTCATGTGCACCTGCTCAATGTCAAGTTTAGCCTCATTGATTGCAAATCTGGAACCATGTATCTTGAAACACCTCTATTTTGTCAGCTAGAGAAAATTCATCAGAAGGATTTTGATGCTAAAAAACTATATTGTTTCTAGATTTCCACATGTGAAAAAGAAGACTAATTCAAAAGATGTGCCACACTTTGGACAAGGGAAGAACAAATTTAATCTTATCCCCTAACAGAGCTTGCTGCCATGTAAGGGATTCATCCTGGAATTGGGAAAAAAAAGACCATCCCCATTCCCAGGCACTCCTTGCTCTTGTGCAGAACCAGAAAATATGAGAAGATTCATCCTAATTAAAGAATGCACATTTAGGGTTTGCAACTCCCAAGTTCCTGAGTCTATCTCCTAAGGGTAAACTTTGAAAGAGAAGGCTCCAAGCAAAAAAAGATTATTTTGGCTCAAGAAAAGAAGACCAAACTATCTGAAATTGAGCCTTCCAACCAGAAACCGCCACTGGATCTCCCAATTTATCATTAAGTCTAGGGACCATTGGCAACATTGGGGAGAGCCACTTGTAACCCAATTTAGCTGAGTAATTCAACAATGGTATATCCGAAAACCAGGACCAATCTTTCCATCATGACCTCTGAGAGTGCTGCCCACACTTGTGCCACATGGAAAAGGGGATAATGTCAATTACTAAGTCATAACTGAGCTTGTCACCAGTGCTCAACTAAAATTGTTGTTTAAAAAGTGGCCAAGGGATCCAATCCCTCGAGGTTTGAGAATAAAAATCAGAAACTGTAGATATACCTTTTTTTAAAAACTTTTGGGAATGAATCCATGGGACCTGAGCAAGAGGAGTTCCCTGAATGTTAATCACCGAAGACCACCAGATGTTTAAAGAATTGATGGAAAGTCCTTTATGGCCTCTATTCCCTTTCCACTTAAGCCAAGGAGTGAATTGCTGCCATGATTTCCAAATACTTTTAATCACAAAAAAACCAGAGATTTTCACAAATACTGGCATTACAATTAGGGAAGGGAGATCAATTCCTCTCCAGGCTTGTTTGTTCCAAGGCAGCCCTAAATAAATACAATGTCTGATGAGGATTTTCTAGGCCTCCAAGCCTTTAAGGGCTCATATGATCCATTTGGCACAGAGAGTCGTGCCTTGTCTTTTACAGTCAACCATGCCCATTCCTCCTGAAGCTTTAGGTAAACAACACATATCCCAAGCAACCCGATGAAAACCTTTCTTCTCAGCTGAGTTTGCCCACAAAAATTCCTCAATAGTCTTTCAAGCTTAAGGTAGCATGCTTGTGAAGGGACCCAACAAGAAGAGTATACACATGAGTAGAGGCAAGGACCTTAGAACAAATCTAGAATTTTCCTGCCAGAGACATCTTTTTAGTAATCCAATACTCAAGCTTTTTCTCAAATTTCTACAAAACATAGTTCCATAACTGAACAAGGGAACCATAAAAGGCAAAAGAGATCCCTAGAAATTTGAACACTTCTCCTGGCAAAATCCAATGCCATTGAAATTGTTCTAGCCAAGGAGGGAGCGGGGTAGGGGACTGCCAATAATAAGAAGTTTTTCTCCACTGAATACTAGAACAAGAGGTCTGACAAAAAACTTCCAAAACATCTTAGTGCTTCCTTCACTGAGTGTTCCTCCTCTAAAAGAGTGAAAAAAGAGTCATCAGCAAAGTGACCACTAATGAGCTGACCTTGGTTATCAGGGAGAGAAATACCCTTAATTTGGCCCAAAGAAGCATGCCTAGCAAGCAAATATCCAAAGGCTTCAGCAGCAAGGATATACAGAGAAGGAGCCAAGGGACAACCTTGCCGAACAGATCTGAACAAACCAATTGTCCTAGTTTGATGATTATTCAAAGATAAAACAGCCGAAGCATCTTGAAAAAGAATATTGACAGATTGAACAAACACAGGCCCAAAACCTAAAGACTGTAACATGGAAAGAATGAAGTTCCATTCAATTCTATCATAGGCCTTTTCAAAATCAATTTTCAAGAAGAAGGCTTGCTAACCAGACTGCCTAGCACATTCCATACCTTCCCAAACTACAATGACATTATCCAATATATATCTACCTTTAATAAATATTGTTTGCTCTGGCCTAAAAATAAGAGGCAACAGGGGCCGAAGTTTCAGAGCCAAGGCTTTGGCAATAATCTTATAGCTGACATTGAGCAGGGTAATTGGCCTCCAATTTGTTATACATTTAGGATCCCCTTGTTTTGGAATAAACTTGATATTACCTCGATTCAAAATTGCTCCAAGAGAGCCACTGTGCATGGCTTCAAGGTAGACTTTGTGTAAATCAGAACCAACAAAGTCCCAACATGCCTTGTAGAATTCACAAGGAAATCCATCCAAGCCTGGGGCCTTCTCATTGGCCATTTGAGTTAATGTTGAGGCAAGGTCATCAATAGACAAATACTTTTCACACTCCTCTCTTTGAGCTATAGAGAGTTTGTTAGGGATAGCATCCATGCAAAGCTTGAGAGCTTCATCCCTCTCTAGAGAAGAAGACTGAGCAGCAAAAAATTGAGTGTAATGCTTAACAAAAATGTCAGCAATACTGGGTAGAGAGGTATGGCAAATACCATTGTCCATAATAGCTTTGAATTTAGTGGCATTGCGAGGAGGACATAACTTTTGGAAGAATTCCTTAGAAACTTTGTCCCCAATTTTAAGCCAATGTAAGCGGGCCTTGATCTGAGCACCTTTAGCTTCATAGAGCTCTGCCACCTTGAGCTCATGATGAACCTGAGTAGCATGCCCCTACAAAATAGGATAGAGAGGGTTGGCTTCAAGCCTACAAGAGGCTTTTGTCAGTTTAGTGTGTAAAGCAAGCAAAGAATATTTTCTAAACTGAGCAACTTTCTTGCCCAAACTGCGAAGAAGGGCTGTGGTTCAGGATATAGCATCATTCCACCACTCAATCCATACTTCTTCACCAACAAGTCTGTCCCCCAAATTCTAGACTCTCTGAATATGACACATCACGGAAGAATGCTAAAGAAAGGATGTGTTAAGAAAAAATTGAGACTTAATACCCTGAACAGGTACCACAAAAGATAAAACAGTGAACATAATTGGGGAATGATCAGACCCAACAGTACCAACAATAACCTCCACAACTGGAGCATCTCCATGCTTTCGATGAAAATAAAACTGGGTATGGTCTGACAACATAGCTCTATCTAAATGTTTGAGAATACTTTCCCGCCCAACTTGAAAGTTATTCTAGGTAAACCAAAGGTGCTCATCAAAAGAAGCAGGAGAAAGACAGGAATTAGGGTTAGACAAACATATTTTTTTTTCATAAAAAACTAGGCTTCACGCTCACCAAGGGCCCACCTATGGTTTAGACCCCCAATTTTATCAGAAGCATGCTCAACCATATTAAAATCTCCATAGACGATCCAAACTGTAGGAGGCAAAGAAAAGGCACACCATTTCCAAAGCAAACAGTGCTCCGGAGCACTATTGGAGGCATATACATTTAAAATTCCAAAGGACATTCCGTCAACTTCAAGTAAAATCCAAACAACTTGGTTAGAAGGGTCAACCCCCCAATCAACAAAATTCCCATGCCATCTATTGGCCAAGAGAATAACAGCACCACCACGATCGGGAGGGTGCTTGGTGGAAAAAATTTGACTATTAGGGTAAATGAGCACATAGGCACACTGCAATTGGAACTCAGTGATTTTAACTTCTTGCAAGCAAACAATATCTGGGCCCCCATACTTGGTTGCACAGAAAGTAATATCATCGCAAACCATGTATCTTCGAACTGGGTCTGTCAGTCCTCTAACATTCCATGATAGAAAAATAATTTTGACCTGTCGAGGATCAAACTTCCTTTGACCTCATCAGAGTCACCTAGAATAGCAAGTGACTGAAATGAGTTGCTAGAAAAGCTTCCCAGTTGTCGGTTTTTGTTTGCATGCAGACCCTGCACTGGAATACGAGACCTTCATCTTCGGGCATTCATGCTTTCTTTTTTCTCCAGCTGGTGAGCAACCATGGAGACAGAGAGGATACCATCATCTTTAAGAGCCATCGACATATCTTCAACCACAACTACTGAATTGGAAAGGATTTGAGTACTTGGGGAAGCATTCTAGGATGGAACTGGGACATGCAAGGGCGGTTTTATCGCTGTGGCTTGAGCATAGGAGCTAGCAGGCTGGCCCCCCTGAGGATTATGGACAGAGGATTGGCCTCCCTGAGGGCCTTTACCAGGGACATGCTTGCCTTTCTTGGAGACCACCTTCCAGTCACTGTCAGACCCATATTTAGTTGGCTAGTTTTTCTCATTAGAAGCTTGAATTGGAAAGGATTTGAGTACTTGGGGAAGCATTCTAGGATGGAACTGGGACATGCAAGGGTGGTTTTATCATTGTGGTTTGAGCATAGGAGCTAGCAGGCTGGCCCCCCTGAGGATTATGGACAGAGGACTGGCCTCCCTGAGGGCATTTACTAGGGACATGCTTGCCTTTCTTGGAGACCACCTTCCAGTCACTGTCAGACCCATATTTAGTTGGCTAGTTTTTCTCATTATAAGCTTGATTAACAAGGGTTGGGCCCTTAGATTTAAACTTATCTGCCATTAAGGGACAATCTTTAATCTTGTGTGCGACAGACTAGCACCTATAGCAAGTGTTTGGCAAATTGACAGACTGGCACCTGTAGCAAGCGTTGAGGCTCTTCACATACAAATTCCCCAACTTTCATGGCAACATCACGAATAAATGGGACCAATGCCATTGGCAAACCTAGGAATTCAACCCACATAGGGACAACAAGAGAGACACCATTGGCAACCTGGAAATTCTTGTGCCATGGTTGACAAATAAGCAAAGTGCTATGAACATAACAAGGACCCTTGCTAAGAACTTTTTTGACACACTCTGGATCAGAGAACCGAATATGAAAGAAACCTTTGGTCAGGTTTTACACAGACTCTACAAAGATACCATATGGGTTCCAATAGCTTTGAAACCAGTTTCGTAGAATTGCATCAGAGGGGATACGGCCCAAGAAATAGCCTATGATAGTATTTTTCTCTAGCCAAGTACAAGCTTTATTGAAACTATCGAGGGGAATAGAAATGTCTGGCACATTACCTTTTGGAACACCGTGGGAATGAACTTTCGAGGTTGCTTGCCCGCCATCATTTTCTCCATCGGCTTCACTAGACGATGAACCAGGAGGAACCAAATGTGACATATTAAAAAAAAAAAACACAGTAATTCCGCCCAAGGCAGATCAATAATGGAAGGACAAAGTAACAGATCCCATCCACTGGCACATGCAACACTGTGACGATGCCAAAAAACACACATGCAAACCAAAATATACCATGTTAGCAACCCATTTAGGGTAGTCGATGGGTTGTATAAAGCCCAGATCAAGTAATTTTTTTAATTCATCTTTTACCATAAAGGCTATGGTAGGGTGCATATTTCACAACTTTTGTTTTACAAGTCGAGCATCAAGAGACAATACAAGGTTATGACCACCAAGTTAGGATCTAATCTAGGAACATCTTTGTAGGACCAAGAAAAAACTCACTTATATTCTTTGAGGAATGCAGTAAATAATGTTGTTCCTCTTCAGAAAGGCCTTTTCCTATTTTAACTATTTATGGATTAGCGAGGTCAGAGCGAAGGTTTTTATCTACGGTTTCTTTAATTATCATGTGATATCCCTCCTCTAATTGGTTTGGTGTAGGTATTAAGAGTGGGCCATTGGTGGGTGTGAGTGTAGGAGTGTCAAATGTATCAATAGTGTATATGGTGGTGGAAGAGGATGAGATATGGTTAAGGGTATATGGGATAAGTTTTGAGATGGATAAAAAGTCTTCTAGACTTGGGGTGTAGAAATGAGACTCATATCAATAGCCTCAGGTTGGATAGATAGTAAGCAATTAGGCTCAGTGGGGATTCAAAGCGGTGTAAAAATATCGACAAATACCATGAGAACATGGGGGTGTGGTGAGGATGTGGGTGGATATGTGGGAGTAGGGCAATCTCTCCTTTCCTCATTCTCTTCATGAATGGAAAGAGCATTAGTTAAAGAGATAAGGGAAGGTATATTAGTGTGACTAAGACTTGCTTGTGTGTTAGATAATTGGTATGGGATGCCAATAGGGGTGTGGATGCCCTACTCATGTCATCCTAGGCCAAAGACCTACCAATGAAATTTTAAAAAATAGCACATGAAAAAAATATAGGTTGGAGAGGTAGCTAATGTTGGCACAAAAATGATTTTAAGAGGGGATGGTATTGTATGATGATTTGGGTGTGGTGGTTCCCCCATAAAAAAAAATGGTATGATTAGGTGATGAACCTAAAGATATGACAACACCTATAGCTAAAGGTGTATCTAGAGCTATACCAAAATATTTGTTGAACTCAACATGAGCTAAGTTTTTAATATGTACATTATGTACAAGATATTTACCTATGGTCGTATTGGTCATATGTATAGTGACATGCAATATTATAGGATGAGGTGAGGCAGGAGCTATGGAAGTGGTAGGTATGGTTTGGGATAAAGTAACTAGGATAGGGTCAAATGAGGTTGATGGAGGGGTAATATTGAGGGAAGTATCTGGTTCTATAGATGTAGGGTTAATTAGTGTGTGGTGTGAGGCATGGGTATCCTCTTCTTGGGAAATAGGAGTGGGAGGATATTGGGTAAGATTAGTAAGGGTATTAGGATTATGGTCTATAACTTTAGGTAATGGAAGGGGTGTATCTAGGATTTGGGAAGAGGTAGGTGATTGATCTTCCATAAATACCAAGACATGAGAAATAATGTGAGGTATAGGTGAGGAGGTAGAGGTATTCATATTAGGGTTGAGGGAAAAGTAGGTGGTGGATAGTGAATAGTAGGAGGGATCGAATATTGGGTAGTGAATATTCATCATCTACCGGTATATAATGGATAAGACCATCATGTAGAAAATTTAAACAATGATGCAGGGTAGATGGAATGTATTGCATATCTCATATCCATGGTCATACCAAGAAAATATTGTAATATATTTATCCCTAAAGGATATACAATAGTGTGTGAAGGGTTTTAGAGCCAACTTGGATGGGTAAAACTATAATTTCTAAAGTGGGGTAAAGGAAATTATTGAAGGCACAAAGGGTGAAATCAGAACAAAATATATGGGATAAGCGAATATCAAGGTGCTTAAGGGCCACTGATGTAATGATACTAATAGAGGATCATGTGTCCACCAAGACCCTCTTAAAGGCTAGGCCATTAATTGAAGCAATAATATGCATGGGGGGATCAGGTGCCCCCATGGGTATTATCTTAATCTCATAATCGTAAAAGGCAATAGCGATTTCAATTCATGTGCATATATGGCCTATAAAATTGGTAAAAGTATGTGGGTCTTAGGGGGGAACATCAATGGATTTTAGGATTTCTATTAAAGCCTCTTGATTGACCAAGGATTATTGTATAAGATCATAGATGGAAAGTTTAGTAGGGGTTAGTTTAAGGCAATTGGTTAATTTTTTGGTAAGGGTATGAATAGGTTTAGGAGGCATTTTTTGGGAGCTATAGTAATAATAGGGGTTGGATTTTGGGGAATTTTATATGGGGAAGGTGAGGATGGGGTTTGGGATTGGGTTTGAGATGGATGTGGATAGCTGGTTTGGCACTGACCTCAAGTGGTTACATGCACCATATCAACAAAGCTAAGTTTATAATCAATATGGTTTACTTGGTTGGGTTGTGTAGAGGATATAGAGGTTGCAGTGTACTAAGATAAAGGTTTTTGGTATATCCCAATATTTTGATTTTGGAGAGCCATGAGATTGTCAACACAAATTTATCCTCTCTCTATCATGTCCTAGACCACATTTTTAAAGTGCATACAATGTTCAAGATCTTGAACCCATTGATGATGCTAGAAATAATATGTGGTTTATAGGATTGAGGTAAGGACCTATTAGGATCCTATAGGGGTTTGATTTCGGGTAAGCTGATGGCTTGGGATTCAATAAGGTGATGGAAGATGTTGGCTAAAGTCTCAACGAGGGGAGTGAACTCATATATTGGTACCCAATGATGCTTATTTGAATATTGGGATGTGGAAGAGGAGGCTAAGGGTTGGTTTGAGGATGGTTTAGGTGTTAATTGAGGTTGATATTGTGTGGGATATTGGATGGTGGTGGTAGGAGGGGTGTAGGAAGGACAATTTGGTTGAATTGGGATGATTTGAAAGAAGTGGCATTACCCTTTTGATTTTTGTTGTTCTATTATTTATTTTTAAGTTTTATGACACCCTCTTGTGTTTTAATATACTCAATGATGCAGAAGCATCCGGCGATAGCAGAGCAATATTGCATCAACCAATTTTTTCTAAGTGTTTTGCAAAAATAGGTGTCGCGATATCGCGACACAAAAAGTGTCACGATATCACGACCAAAAATAGGGCAAAATATGCAGTAGACGGAGGGTCACGAAATTGTGACATGTCGCAAAATCATGACGTCGTGAAATCGTGACGTCGCGATATCGTGACCAAAAATAGGGCAGACGATGCAGTAGATGGAGGGTCACGAAATTGCGACATCGCGAAATCATGACGTCGTGATATCGTGACCAAAAATAGGGCAGACAATGTAGTAGATAGAGGGTTACGAAATCACAACATCACGAAATTGTGACATCACAAAATCATGACATCATGATATCGTGACCAAAAATAGGGGCAGACGATGCAGCAGACGAAGGGTCACAAAATTGCGACGTCGTGATATCACAACCAAAAATAGGGGCAGATGATGCAGCAGATAGAGGGTCCCAAAATCGTGACGTCGCAAAATCGCGACGTTGCAATATCACGACCAAAACAAAAAGCGGAGGACGCGATGGAAATACATCATGATATCGTGACATGTCGCGATATCATGACTAAAGCAAAAAATGGAGGACACGATGGAAATATGTCACGATATCATGACATGTCGCGATATCGCGACCAAAAGAAAAACACGTAGTCGGCCACGCTCTGACAAGTATGTTGGCCACGCGTGCACTAAAAATGAAGCAATAGTTTTAGAAGAATATTCTGACAAAGTGGTAGTTGTAGGTCATGGGCATTCTTCTGACAAAGCGGTAGTTGCAGGTCATGGGCAATTTGAAAACGCAGAGGATCGAGGCCTCAATAAAAACCT
This sequence comes from Wollemia nobilis, assembly GCA_028583015.1. NCBI lineage: Eukaryota > Viridiplantae > Streptophyta > Pinopsida > Araucariales > Araucariaceae > Wollemia > Wollemia nobilis. The sequence goes on from JAQPPZ010002765.1 coordinate 1,696,097, forward strand.
AGAAATTGTAATGAGATAGGCTGGCAAACCATAGATTGCGGTGATATACTTCTATAAAATTCTTCCAAAGCTATTCAACGTAAATTTGTCTCTTATTTCTTTGCATTTTATTCTATGTATGAATTGTTCTCCGTCAAGTGGTATCAGAGCCAAAAGTTCCTGAGTGTGCAAACATATCACCGAAAATGAGGCAGTTTGCACCAGGATCTATGGAAGGGCTTGTGAGAGAGTGAGCAGAATGCCTCCAAGAAGAAACCCTGTTGGTGGGAGAGGCATGGCGGTAGCAAAATATGTCTAATTTTTGTAGAGGCAAATGCAAGCCCTGCAAGAAGAGATGCATAGAATATTGGAGCTAAGAAGAGATGAAGGTGGTGAAGAGGAAGATGACAAAGAAGAGGGCTAGCCTGAGGAAGAAGAAGAAGTAGTAGATCCTGCACAAGCTAGACTATACAAAGCCATATCCTAGATTGGGAAGAGGTTGAAGATGGAGGTTTCCACGTATTTTGAGAACCTTGATTCGAAGGAATTAATCGACTGGATCAACGATCTGGAAGAGTACTTTGAGTATGAGGAGGTTGAGGACCCTAATAGGGTTAGATTCACTAAGATCAAACTGAAGGGTCATGCCAGCATATGGTGGAAGGGAGTGCAGCTGGAGCGAAATAGAAGACGAAAAGAGAGAATAACAAAATGGGAATGGATGGTAGAAAAGCTAAAAAGGTAGTTCATCCTTGGTGATTATGAGTTAGACCTGCTAAAGAAAATGCAAGGTTTGAGGCAATCAAGTAAGTCTGTAAAAGAATACACAGAAGAGTTCCATAAAATTATGATCAGAATAGGCCACTCAGAAGCCAACAAGGAGAAAGTAGCCTGTTATATTAATGGGTTACGAACAATTATTCAAGAGGAATTAAGTCTGGTCAGGATGACCACCATCAAGGACACTTACCAATTTTCCCTAAGAGTTGAAGAAAAGCTCAAAAAGAGGTTTGAGAATAAGCAAAGAGGAAGAGGTCATGGCAGAAGAATCGGTAGAAGAACCAGTGAAAGACGAAATGAAGATTCTCAGAAGACTGGAGAAAGTAGCAATAATTGGGAACAGATAGGAGAAAATACCTACCGCCCCCATAATCAGAACAATGATTACCGAAGGGGAAGGGGCAGAGCTGGACGTGGCCAGGGAAGAGGTAGATTTCATGGAACTTGTTTCTAGTGTGGAGAAGAGGGACATCACCAATACGAGTGTCCACAACAACAAGAAAGGATTAATAGGAGGCCGAAAGGTAATGCCAGAGCCGTGGTCATTGATGAAGATGCTAGATCTGAGCATTTTGAAGAAGTAGAGAGAGGAGAAGTAATGATCACGAGGAGAGTCTAGTTGAATTAGGAGGGGGACGCAGATTAGAGGAAAAGCTTATTCCACACAAGGTGTAAATGTGCGGGTAAGATTTGCAATATTATTATTGACAACGGTAGCACGGATAACCTAGTTTCGAGGGAATGGTTACAAAGCTACAACTAGAGAGGAAGAGACACCTGCATCCATATCGAATCGCGTGGTTGCAGAAGGACCATAAGGTTTTGGTCAGTGAGCAATGCCTGGTAAAATTCAATATTAGGAATTACCGTGATGAGGTCCTGTGCGACATCCTGCCCATGGATGCTTGCCATTTGTTGTTTGGAAGGCCATGGTAGTTTGACAGGTGTGTGGTTCATGATGGCCATGCTAACACCTACTCAGTAACAAATAATGGAATGTGTCATAAGCTAAAACCCCTGAAGGAGGTGGAAGAAAAGGTATGTGATAGTGCCAAAATTTGCTTAGTTGACGAGAGAAAATTTTTAGATGATTTGAAGCATGAACATTTGTGTTTGTTAGGATCCTGCTATAAAATAAACTCAAATAACACACTCTCACACAATTGCTTGGAAATAACTCACATAAACATCACATTAATATAACAAAAATTTGCATAAAGAACAATCTCACAATAGAACTGAATCGCAGGCCTCTTCGAGGGGGCAACCTCCTTCAATACTTCATTAATTTTGCAAAAGATGGTTACATTGGTGCCCTTTCGGGTATTTAAGGAGTTTCCTTCCAAGGTTGGCTTACATGCAAAATGCCACCTGGATTACATGCATAATGCCACCCGAATTACATGCATAGTGCCACTTTGAATTACATGCACAATGCCACTCGAATTACATGCACAATGCCACTCGGATTACATGCATAATGCCACACGAATTACATGCACAATGCCACCTATCTACCATGTGTTACATAAAAAGGGTGCCATTTGTCATGGGCACTACCTAAGCTAAAACTTAGAACATTACAAAATATTAATCATGGGTACTACCCACGTTCACTAGGAATTATTACATCATGGAAGTTATTACATTAAGGGTTAGGATGAGATCCTAACATGCCTTTCTCCTTGAAGAAGCTTTGTCCTCAAAGCTAAAAATGAGGAAACTGTTGCTGAAGTTGATGGAGAGACTCCCATGTAGCATCCTCAGGTTGAAGTCCACGCCACTGAACCAGGACCTCTGTGATGGTACGGTTACGAGTTCGACGATACAACAACTGCTTTGGTGCAAGTAAGATGGAGCCTTCTTCATCCAATTCGGGAAGTGTTGATGGAACCTGTACCTTGGAGCTGCCCGAAATGTAGGAGGGAGGCATGAGTGGAGGGTGCCCGTAAACTGCCTCTGGTGGCGGTATGATAGGAAGTGTTGTACCACCATTCAGCCAAAGAAAGCCATTTTGCCCAATGAGTAGGATGATCGGAGGCAAGCAGCGAAGGTAGGTTTCCAAGCAGTTATTAACAACCTTCGTTTGACCATCCGTTTGCGGATGGTAGGCTAAACTCATTGTGAGCTGAGTCCCCTGCAACTTAAACAACTCTTGCCAAAAATTGCTAGTAAGGCTGGGATCACGATCAGATACAATGGAGGTTGGCATGCCATGAAGGCGAAATATGGAGTCAAGAAAAATTTGGGCAATAGTGAATGCTATGTAAGGATGGGTTAGGGCACAAAAGTGAGCATACTTTGAAAGGCGGTCCACTACCACAAAAATAACAGACTTGTCTCCATATTTAGGTAGCCCTTCTATGAAATCCATAGAGATGTCAGTCCACACCTGATCCGGTATCGGCAAGGGTGGAAGAGTGCCCGAAGAGTGCACTGTTTCTCTTTTCATCCTTTGACCTGTGTCGCAGTCTGCCACAAAACCTTTCCAAAATAAGGTGCGCTTGAGTCGCTCATAAGGTGGTCTGATATTGGGAGGTGTACTATCCGACAATAATGGAATGGCATGGTCGTGAGAGCGATGCAGTGGTAGTGTGATGGGTTCTGAAAAGATGGTCGCATGTTTGTGGAGAATCTGTTGCATGTCTTGTGGGATTTCACCCATTGGAGATGTGGATGGCTGGATGGAGAATAGTTGTGCAATGACCCCACGTGATGATTTCTTTAGCAATTTCTCCATGCCGTTTGAACTGATAATTTGAGGTGTTCCTATCTGGGAGCCCTTGATGATGTGTGTTTGTCCATTCCGGAAGAACCGCATCCAAAGTTTAGCAAAGTTCCAACTGATAGTGCCCAACGTACTCAACCATTGGCATCCCAAAACAATATCACATCCACCCAAATGGAGGGCAAACATGTCCTGCTTGAGTTCATAGTCCCCTATCTTGATTTGAACATTGCGACACTTTCCTTGACAAGATAAGGTTCCCCCATTGGCTACCATGACCTCAAAGGAATTACAATTGTGGATATAGCAATTTTCCCGTTGAGCAACTCTAGGGTCAATGAAGTTGTGCGTGCTTCCCGAATCCAAAAGGATGGAAAGACGTTGGCCCTTGAAACATCCCGTAACCTTCATGGTTTGAGGAGTAGTAATGCCCGCAAGGGCATGGATTGTAATTGATGTCTCAGGTTCCTGTTTCCCTTCTTCTTGTGGAGGAGGTGTTTCTAGAGGGTCCTCATCCTCATCACTCTCGTCAACGGTATCAGGTTCTCCAACATCTATCAAGAACAATTTTTTGTGTGCACACTTATGCCCCTTGAAAAACTTTTCATCACAATTGTAGCATAATCCTTGGGCACGACGTGCATCCATCTCTTCGGTGGTGAGGCGCTTGGGTGCAGCAGGTTTATTATCATCTGGGTGTTGGGCTCTAGGGGGAAATGAAGGTCTATTTTGAGGAAACTTTGATGGGTGTCTTTGGGCAGAGAGTTTAGATTCGGCCAAACGGGCCAAACTGATAGCTTCCATCATAGTTCGTGGTTTCAACATTTTGACTTCTGCTTGGAGTTCCATCTTCAACCCACTGATATAACAACTCTGGAAGAACCCTTCACTCAATCCTCTTGTTCGATTGGCCAATTTTTCAAATTGAGCTTGGTACTCTCGAACTGACCCTGTTTGTTGTAGTTTGGATAAGGCTCCTGTGAAGTCCTCAAACTCACTAGGACCAAATCGAGTGAGTATTTGGGATTCAAAATCCTCCCAAGAGAGATTTGGGTAGGTAAGACGCAACCATTGAAACCAGTGTAGAGCCTCAAATTCCAAGTTAAAGGAAGCCATCCGGACTCGATGAAATATCGGTACATTATGAAGTCGAAAGAATTGGTCAACCCGACATAGCCACCCATCAACATCCTTCCCACCGAATTTGGGAAAGTCCAACTTGGGCATTCTAAAGGGTGTATCATGGTCACGATTCCTTGTAGAACTCTCACCTTGGTATTCTCGATTTGGGTGGTTCTCTTCTCGCTTGTTGTCCACTTCAGTCAATGCTTCTTCTAAGCGATTGCTAGTGGCCTCATGCTCTAGGCGAAGACCTTGGACTTCTTCCCTTATGGAGTGAAAAGCCGAGTTCAAGTTCTCAATGGATTTTGTTAGGGAATCCAAGTGTTCTAGTTCTTTCTGGTGTCCACGAGTACCCTGGGCCATTTTTTGACCTTTTGTGACCAGTTACTAAAAATAGAATTGAATTTTTTTGACTTACTATTTTTAGTAAGTGCCCAAAAAAGTGCTTGGGTGCTATATATCAAAATGATCAGCAGGAGGAGGTGGTCACAATGAGCTATATCTCTTAACACTACTTTTTGGCACCCCAGACTTTTTTTTTTTTTATCTCCTGTTTTGCTGAGTCTAACGGTGTTTACAGATTCTGATTCTGAGCTACTGAGCAAAAGTTGGGTACTGGAGCACTATCTAAAACTGGTCGTGTTTCACACTCAAGATTCTCTGTATTTTGCAGGTGACTGATATGACAGTTCTGTTTCTGACTCTGAAGACTGTGAATTCTCGCCCGACCGTGCCGACCTCTTTCGACTCCGATCGACTGGATCGCGCATCGTAAATTTGACTGTTACTCTCCATAATTTCAACTTAAGTGTCACCCTCATGGCTTATCCCGAATGCATGTCCCTTTTGTTATTTTTTTTGGTAGAGGACTCCTTTCTCATATGCTCACTTTTGAAATGCAGGTTTACGAACGGGGGTGTTTGGATTCTTATTTTTATTTTTATTTTTGCATTTTTTACAAGTTACAGTTTTAACAGAACCAGGGAATGCTAAGTATAGGAGTATGTACCACCCATAGGCCCTCTAATATACCGACAATGATGAACAATAGTGCTCGGACCAATATTTCGTGCCACTACTCAAGGAGGATTCCACACATACCCTTGAGCACACTACCCGCCTCTCTCGACAATACGGGAGGGTAATCGTCCAAGATGCTGTGTCCCGTAGACTATGAGTAATACAAGGCCGAAGAGCTTCCTAATGGCTAAAAGTTTGTTTAATCCTAGATGGTCTCCCGATATACCCGAAGATACGTGGGAGCTCAAGTCCGTGCGCGAGTTCTGTCTGAGGCCTGGGTATTGGAGCCTGATCGCCCCTCACTTCACTAGACGCTTTATGGGCTATCTAGCTTAGCCAATAACGACAGATCCTTCGCGATATTTTAAAACCCCCGGTATAGGGTTTCTACCTACTCAACTAATAATATATTTTTTTGTTTTTGGTCTGGAAAAAAAAACACTGTATTTTTTTTTTTGGATTTTTTTTTTTAATAAGGAAAAACGGAATGGAAAAAACACACGGAATTTATACCTAACAGGCGGATTGGATGGCAAGAATCATTGCAGTTGCAGCAGAACTTGGCCCTGGAAAGCGCTCTGATACCACTTGTTAAGATCCTGCTATAAAATAAACTCAAATAACACACTCTCACACAATTGCTTGGAAATAACTCACATAAACATCACATTAATATAACAAAAATTTGCATAAAGAACAATCTCACAATAGAATTGAATCGCAGGCCTCTTCGAGGGGGCAACCTCCTTCAATACTTCATTAATTTTGCAAAAGATGGTTACATTGGTGCCCTTTCGGGTATTTAAGGAGTTTCCTTCCAAGGTTGGCTTACATGCAAAATGCCACCTGGATTACATGCATAATGCCACCCGAATTACATGCATAGTGCCACTTTGAATTACATGCACAATGCCACTCGAATTACATGCACAATGCCACTCGGATTACATGCATAATGCCACACGAATTACATGCACAATGCCACCTATCTACCATGTGTTACATAAAAAGGGTGCCATTTGTCATGGGCACTACCTAAGCTAAAACTTAGAACATTACAAAATATTAATCATGGGTACTACCCACGTTCACTAGGAATTATTACATCATGGAAGTTATTACATTAAGGGTTAGGATGAGATCCTAACAGGTGTTATGCAATAATTCCTAGAGTTAGGGAGAAAGAATGCAAAGATACCCCAGTAGAAGTCCTAGATCTGTTGGAATAATTTCCAGATATTATATCTGATAATGTGCCTGAGGGTTTACCCCCAGTAAGGAAGATCAGTCACCATATAGATTTGGTGTCAGGATTGAGCTTGCCCAATAAAGCTGCACATAGAATGACACCTGTAGAAACTGAGGAGCTAAACAGGAAGGTCCAAGAGTTGCTAGAGAAGGGACTGATTCAAGAAAGCTTGAGTCCATGCGCAGTGCCGACAGTGCTAGAACCAAAGAAATATGGAGAGTGGAGAATGTGTACAGACTCTCGAGACATCAACAAAATCACAATAAAATACAGATTTCCATTACCAAGAATGGATGACATAATGGACTGTTTGAGTGGAGCCAAGTACTTCACCAAGATTGATCTCAAGAGTGGTTACCATCAAATCCATGTCAGAGAAGGAGACAAGTGGAAGACAGCCTTCAAGACCAGAGAGGGTTTGTATGAGTGGTTAGTCATGCCATTTGGGCTATCCAATGCACCAAGTACCTTCATGCAACTGATGAATGAGGTACTGAAAGAATTTTTAGGCAAATTTGTCATTGTCTATTTAGATGATATATTAATATTTAGCAAAACCATGGAAGAGCACCTAATGCACATCAGAAGGGTTTTTGAGAAGCTGCGGGAGGAGCAGTTGTTAATTAATCTAAAAAAATGCAATTTTGTAAAGGAGGAGTTAGTGTACCTGGGATTTGTCATCTCAGTAGAAGGTCTAAAAATGGACCCAGAAAAGGTGAGAGCTATCATCGAATGGCCTACTCTGAGAAGCACAATAGAAGTTAGATCATTTCATGGTCTAGCAAGCTTTTACAAAAAGTTCATTAGAAATTTCAGCAGCATTTGTGCACCCCTTACAGAAATAATGAAAGGGGATAAGAAAGAATTTAAGTGGACCTTAGGAGAAGATAAGAGTTTTGATGTGTTGAAGAAGAAGCTCACAAAGCAACCTATTTTGGCACTTCCAGACTTTAACAAGGTATTTCAAGTAGATTGTGATGCCAGTGGTAGTGCAATAGGGGTTGTACTAAGTCAGGAAGGCAGACCTGTTGCTTACTTTAGTGAGAAACTCAATGATGCTAGGAAAAAGTATTCAGTTTATGATCAAGAGTTTTATGCTATAGTTCAGGCTCTAAAGAAGTGGAGGCATTATTTATTTCCAAAAGAGTTTGTTCTATTTACTGATCATCAGGCCTTACAGTATATCAATAGCCAAACAAAACTGAATTAGAGACACTTAAAGTGGGTTGAGTTTCTCCAAAGTTATACCTTTGTGTTGAAGCACAGAAGTAGAAAATCAAATAGAGTTGCAAATGCCTTAAGTAGAAGGCAGAATTTGCTGATTGAAATGACGATGGAAGTGGTAGGATTTGAAGAACTGAAGGGTTTGTACCCTGAAGATCCTAATTTTGCAGAATCCTGGATGGCTTTCTTGGCACCTGTTACTATGGATAGGACAAAGTGGTTGGATTTTCTAATCCAATATGGAATGTTGTTTCGAATAAGTCAATTATGAATTCCAAGGAGTTCCATGCGGGAAAACCTAGTCAGCGGAGGACTGGCTCGACATTTTGGTTGGGATAAGACCATTGCCCTGGTGAGTGAAAACTACTATTGGCCATAACTGCAACAATATGTGAAAATGTTTGTGCAAAGTTGTAGAATATGCCAGATGGTGAAAGGCATAAGGCAGAACACTGGATTATATCAGCTGTTACCTGTACCTGAGAGGCCATGGGAGGATGTCAGCATGGATTTCATTCTTGGATTGCTGAGAACACAAAGGGGAAATGACTTCGTATTTGTGGTGGTTGAAAGATTTTCCAAGATGGCACATTTTATTCCCTACCAGAAAACAAGTGACGTGGTTCACATTGCAGGGTTATTTTTCAAGGAAGTGGTACGACTTCATGGTCTACCAAAAAGCATTGTTTCTGACAAAGATACAAAGTTTGTTGGGTATTTCTGGAGGACCTTGTGGAAGAAGTTGAAGACAGATATGAAATTCAGTTCTGCATACCACCCATAGACTTATGGACAGACAGAGGTGGTAAATAGAAGTCTGGGTAATTTATTGAGATGCTTGATAGCAGATAAACCCAAGGGATGGGATTTGGTTTTGCTGCAGGCAGAATTTGCATACAACAATTCTGTCAATAAGAGCACAAACAAATGTCCATTCCAGGTCATATATGGAAACAACCCAAGAAATTTTTCTGAGCTGAGGAAATTGTATAAGGGGGAGAAGTGCAGTGTCAAGGCTGAGGAATTTGCGAAACATATGAAAAGTCTGCATGAAGAAGTAAAGAAACAAATTACAAAAATGAATACTCAATATAAGACAAGGGCAAACCAGAAGTGGCGGTTCAAAGAGTTTGAAGTAGGAGATGAAGTCATGGTCCATCTCAAAAAAGAAATATTTCTTGCCAAAACCTATAACAAGCTGAAGATGAAGAAGTTTGGACCATGCAAAATAATGGAAAAATGGGATTCATAAAATGCATATGAAGTGGAATTGCCAAGTTGGCTTGAAATTTCACCTATTTTTAACATTTTAGATTTAGTGGAATACCATGAGGGAGAAAGTATAGAGGCACCAAGTACAAAGTTATGGCAAATTCTAGCATCTGTCCCAACCATAGATGAGATTGAGGAAATATTAGACACTCGTGAAGGCAGAAGCACTAGGAACAAATAGTATTCTGAATATTTGATAAAGTGGAAGGGTAGACCTATAGAAGATGCAACTTGGTTGTCAAAAATAGAGGTTGACCGCCTGGGTCTTCCCCTAACAGAATAGAAGTGAGGATCACTTCTCAATCCACCATGGGTGTCTGATGCAGGAGCATCCGATGGCAGCAGAGCAATCTTGCATCAACCAAATTTTTCTAAGTGTTTTGCAAAAATAGGTGTCACGATATCGTGACACAAAAAGTGTCACGACATCATGACCAAAAACAGGGCAGAAGATGCAGTAGATGGAGGGTCGCAAAATCATGACATCACAAAATCGTGACATCACAAAATTGCAATGTTGCGATATCATGACGTCGCGATTTGGGTTGTAAAATCATGACGTCACGCTCCGTCTGCTACATCTTCTACCCTATTTTTGGTCATGATATCGCGACGTCATGACATGTCACAAAATCATGACGTCACAAAATCATGACGTCGCAAAATCACGACGTCATGATATCATGACCAAAAATAGGGGCAGATGATGCAGTAGATGGAGGGTCACGAAATCATGACGTTGCGATATTGCGACCAAAAATAGGGGCAGACGATGCAGAAAACGGAGGTTCACGAAATCATGACATGTAGTGATTTTGTGACATATCGCGACCAAAGCAGAAAGTGAAGGACGTGATGGAAATACATCGTGATATCGCGACATGTCACGATATCGCAAACCAAAGCAAAAAATGGACACGATGGAAATATGTCACGATATCACGACATGTCACGATATCATGAACAAAAGAAAAACACGTGGTCGGCCACGCTCTAACAAGTATGTCGGCCACACGTGCACTGAAAATGAAGCAGCAATTTCAGAAGAATATTCTGACAAAGCGACAGTTGAAGGTCATGGGCATTCTTCTGACAAAGCAGCAGTTGCAGGTCATGGGCAATTTGAAAACGCAGAGGATCGGGGCCTCAATAAAAACCCAAAAATTGTAATGAGACAGGGCTGGCAAACCACAGATTGCGGTGATATATTTCTGTAAAATTCTTCCAAAGCTATTCAACAAAAAATTTGGCTCTTGTTTCTTTGCATTCTATTATGTGTATGAACTGTTCTCTATCACTGAATGACCTTATCTTGGGCTAATGCCTCCTCAAATGTCTTGTATTGTTGTAATTGCAAGAGTAAGGAGATGTGTTTGTTGCAACTATGAGTGAAGAGGCATGTTAGCTTGGTGATAGGTAAGAAAATGAGGAGTTCATTAAGAATTGCTTGCCACCGAGTTTCATAGTCAAGAATAGATTCATCTTCAAATTGTTTAATATTGTATAGGTGAATGAAGTTAGTTTTTTTTATTAAGAGGGAAAATCACTCAAGGAATAGGTTGGCTAATTATTCAAATGTATAAATTTTATGTTGTGGTACAGCAATATACCATTTGAGAGAAATTCCACTTAGGTATATGTTGAAATTATGAAGAAGGAAGTTGTCACTACCACTAATGAGAAGGCAAGCATTAAGATACTTGCTCAAAAAGTCTTTCATATCCCCATGTATTGTGAAGGGGTCAAGTTTGGGTAACTCAAATTTGTAAGGATGGTGTAAGGGGGGTTAGATGGAGATTTTTGGGGTGGTATAAAGGATTTATTTTGGGATTGGGTGATGGTATGTGTTTTTGAGTAAGGAAGGGGACCTAAGGAAGAGTAATAGAGGGGTTAGATGGTATTTGGATTTGAGGTGGCAGTTGAACATTGGGAGCATTATATTAGGGTAGAAGTTTGGTACTATTAGGCAGGTCTAAGGTTAAAGTTAAAAGAGGGTTGGTTGGAGGTGGAATGTTAGGCATACAAACATTGGGATTGCAAATTGGCATACCATATATAGTAGTATAGGGTGTGGTAGTGGTGATGTCATATTGAGGATGAGGTGTAGAAGATGATGGTTAGGATGGTATAACATTGGTAGTTACAAAGGTTGAGGTAGAGGGAGGGGTGATAGAATGGGTAATTACATTAATTTGGGGTTGATAAATTAGTTGTTGGAGTGGGGGTGGTATGAAAGTAAGAGATTGAGTAAGGTTTTGGGTAGTGGTATGATTGATAAGGGGTTGGGATAAAAGGTTGTGAATATTGGTGGATATATATAATGGTTGGAGAATAGTTATCAAGGGTAAGGTGGAAGTTAAAGGTTCAAAATGTGATAGGACTTGTTGGTATCGGGTTGGGCTAGCCTCACTATAGGTATCCGTAGAAATGTTCTCGATATTGGACATGGTGGTAATAATAAGGTTAAGGTCATAATTATGATGTGTGTATGGGGGAATGGATTATGTCATAGAAAAGAGGTAGATTGAGTGAATAAATATCCACTCAAAGGTGGTAAGCTAGGTGTAGTAGAGGATGGTTGGGTAGGGTCCATGGTGGGTTGGTTTTGATCTCGGGCTTAACTTCGTGTCAAAACCATAGAACACAAAAAATAGCCAAATATTAGTCACACAAAAATATTATGTTTAATACATTGTAACCGTAAGAGGTAATTCTAATCATGCAAAATAAGAAATTATTTGTATGTATATAGATAAATATAAAAGTAGGCAATAATTAACACAAACCACACCAAATATCTATATAACCACATATATATATAGGTTTTTGCATGTGTTTTATGTAAAGCCTACCCTAGACTACAAAAGGTGGTGGTGAAGTGGTATCTACAAAAGGTGTTTTGGCACCCTACCACTCTGTCGAATGGTAAAATACCAATGACTAAAATGACTTCCTAGGATGGAGGGTAGGTGTAGGGTAGCCTAAGGGGACAAAAATAATACCTCTATGAGATAGGTCATGTTGTCTAGGTTCTACTACTCACCTAATACCTTAGGTAAGGCCTCACAATATTTTGCTTCACCCTTGGGTAGGCTTGGACAAAATTGATAACTACATTCTTCCAACACTTAAGCCCCGTAGCTAAAGGGCATATATCCTAATGATCATCCTAATCTAGTCCCAAGGATAAACAACCTTTTGATGATGAAATCCAGAAGACTATCATCCTAACTATGATGATTCTAAGGGCTCCTAATGGTTGATGGTGAAATCCAAAATTTCCAAGGAGGTTATCCTTGCACTCAAATGTATGTATAATAATGGAGTGCAAAAAAATAGAGTGCAAGTGTGTGTAAATCTATTCTAAAATAGATAGTAAAAACAAATTCTATGCTATAGATATTATTAGTGCTAAGATATCAGCTATGTAACTATATAGGGGATACCATCTACATAGAGACAATAGGGTCAAGATCGTATCTTGGGAGATGGTTTAGTAGTTGGTAAAAAAATAGAGCAAAAAATAGAAAAATAGGTAGTAGACGGGACCACCTTTAGGGAAGTGATTACAAGAATGCAAGATCATATTTGAGGAGATGGTACAATAGATAGTGCAAAAAAAAATGCAAAAAAAAAATGCAAAAAAAACAAAAATAACTAATAGGTAGGAATGCCTTTAGGGAAGTGGTTACATGTAGGAAAGATCGTCTATGGGAAGGTGGTATAGTAGCAGGTTTAGAAAAATAGGAAGTAGGCAAGACTGCCTTCAAGGAGGTGGTAGGATAGTGTGAGACCATCTTTGGGGAGGAATTACACCAGTAAGTTCAACAAAACACAAAAAATAGAACACAAAACACATAGATAGTGACAAAGTGAAATATCGCCTTTGGGTAGGCAATCTTAAGCAAAAAAAAATTGAGATAGTGAACAAAGTTTTTACAATCTATTTCTCAAATAACAAGCAAAAACAAAAGAGAATTGTGTTACTTTTAACAATTCTATTTGCATCAAAAATTAAAATCTAAACTAAAAACTAAAAACCAAAGAAATATTAATTAAAACTAAACTTATTTTAAGCTACAAAGCAAATAAAATTACTAAAGAGTAAAACAAATAGTGAAAGCTAACTATTCTATCTAAAGAAAAACAAGACTAAAAGAGGTTGCAGTGTGTGTGAAAGGGGAAAGCCCAAGGGGGCCACCTATGATAATAAGTGTATAAAGTAAAGCCCAAGGGATAAAAGTGTGGTGAAAGGGGGAAGCCTAAGGAGGCTTGTAATTGTGATAAGAGCCCAAGGGGGCAAAGTATTCTAAAATGGGAGCTTAATGTGTCTTGTGTGTGTGTATGTGAGGAAGAGCCCAAGGGGGCCAACTATCCTAAAATCCTAAGGAGGCTAATGGAGAGTATGAAAATAAGAGCCCAAAGAGGTAGTATAAGCTAAAGTAAAGCCTAAGGAGGCTTATATGTGTATTAAATAACCTAAGAAGGCAAAACTATGCTAACTATGTGGGTATGAAAGAAAGCCCAAAAGAGCATGATAGACTAAAGGAAGTCTAGGAAAGCTTGCATATTCTAAAGAGTCCATGATTATGTTGTTAAAAGCAATGAGAGTAGAAAGAGAAGGACATACTTAGAAGCTTACATGGGTGTTGTAGGTTTGTGTCCTCTAAGCTATAACCATCTCTACATAGGCAGTAAGGGTGAGACCATTTTTGCCTAGGCGATTTCAACTTTTACTTGCAAAAATAGATGAAAATGACAACAATGAATGAAATTACGTGACTGTGATCGGAAAACAATAGAAAATAACATAAAATCAAAACTACAATTTATCTTTATTACAAATATAAATTGAAATAAAGCAAAAATAAAGTGCAAGGGAAGGGTCCCATAAAGCGTACCATTTTGTAGAGATAAGAAGCCACCATTAACAACTTAAATGTAAGACAAATATAACAAGATATACAATAGATTTTATTATAGATATGTAGCTTTTACAATACAAAATACACTATCTTTTACAATTTACAAAGAAACCTCTAAAGGCTTTTACAAATAAAATGGTGTTATGCTTCGTTCCCATCATAGTTTGTGATGAAGAGATATCGTGCTATGGACGCTTGCAAGTGGGGGCTTCTAAGAGCTACTAAAGATAGCATGAAACTCTTGCACAACCAACAAAGAAGGTGTTGAGCAAGGTGCAGCGACAGTATTGTCATTGTTGTCAAACATAGTCAGATAGATCGGTTGATGCAGTGGACAGGAGTTTAGAGGTCATTCAGAGTATGTACAGTGATTTTCCAAGAAGACCGAAGTGGCCCATATGCTAAATATCAAAAGAAAAGAAAAGTATAGTAAGAAAGAAAAAGTGTTGTGATATCACGACATGTTGAGGAAGAAGGAAAAAGTGTCGCGATTTCACAACAAGTTGAGCAAAAAATAAAAAGTGTCGCGATATCGCGACATGATGGAAGAGAAAGAGCAAGCAAGAAAAATTGTCACGATTTCATGACATGTTGGAAGAGAAAGAGCAAGTAGGAAAAAGTTTCATGATTTCGCGACATGTTGGAAGAGAAAGAGCAAGCAAGAAAAAGTGTCGCGATTTCGTGACATGTTGGAAGAGAAAGAGCAAGCAGGAAAAAGTGTCACGATTTCGCGACATGTTGGAAGAGAAAGAGCAAGCAAGAAAAAGTTTCACGATTTCATGACATTTTGGAAGAGAAAGAGCAAGCAAGAAAAAGTGTCGCGATTTCACGACATGTTGGAAGAGAAAGAGCAAGCAGGAAAAAGTGTCGTGATTTTGCGACATGTTGGAAGAAAAAGAGCAAGCAGGAAAAAGTGTCGCGATATCGCGACATGTCGCATTTTTGCGACTAAAAGAGGAGAGAGAGTGTAAGAAGGAAAAAGTGTCGCAATATCGCGACATGTCGCATTTTCATGACTAAAAGAGGAGAGAGAATGTAAGAAGGAAAAAGAGTCACGATATCGCGACATGTCGCATTTTCACGACCAAAAGAGGAGAGAGAGTGTAAGAAATAGAAAGTGTCGTGATATTACGACATGTCGCATTTTCGTGACCAAAAGAGAAGAGAAAGAGCAAGAGAGAAAAAGTGTTGCGATATCGCGACAAAAGCAAAGAGGAAGAGTACGGAGGCGAAAGTGTCACGATATCACGACATGTATTTTTGCAGGCTAAAGTCAAGAAAAGGACAAAGAGGCAGAAATGTCACGATATCGTGACATGTATTTTCGTGGCCAAAAGCAACAAAAGAAGACAAAGAGGCAAAAATGTCGCGATATCGCGACATGTTGCATTTTTGTGGCCAAAAGCAACAAAAGAAGACAAAGAGGCAAAAATGTCATGATTTCACGACAGGTCGCATGTGCGCGATGCAAGAAGAAGAACCCAACTAAAATAAGAAGTGTGACAGTGGACGGACGTCACTATGACAGTTACAGGGGCCGTTATAGAGTGAATTCATGTAGCTAAAATAAGAAGAGTGAACAAAAGTCAGTATGATGATTACAGGGACTATTACAGAATGAAATCTTCGAGTGGTGGATATACCGAACATCTTCATTAGTTGAAGCCGACGAAGACTAACAAAAGCCGACGAAGACCATGAGTTACATTATGAAAGCCAACAAAGACCTGGAGTTACATTATGAAATCCGATGAACACTAGGAGGTACAATATGAAAATATTGTTATAAAAGAAGTTTTGCTCAAAGAATTGAAGGGTGGAGAAAAATATGGTTAAGTGCGCAGAGTGAGCGCAGAAGTTGCTAAAAGATGGCGAAGAGCATAGATTGAGCGCAGAAGCGACCGAAATATGGTGAAGAGTGCAGAGTGAGCGCAGAGGCGGTTGAAATATGGTGAAGTGGGCAGAGTGAGCGCAGAGAGGATTGTAAGAGGGTTGTATGAGTGTGGAAAGTGTGTGCTGTGAAAAGAGGACTAAGAGGTGGCTGAAAGAAGGTGAAGTGCTGCTGTAAGAGCATAGAAGATGTGTGTGTTTCATGAACAGTGAGAGATATTGGGTAAGCAATAGACCAGTTAGGGTCTTGTAAAAGCAAAGGTATTTTTTTGTCAAACTTCTAGATTCAAAATTGAAGTCTAAGTTGCTTCTTGGCATCAAGGGTTGGTTCTCCTTCTAGTTGGTGCTGGTAAATCAGGGGTTGGTGCTCCTTCCAATTGGTGCTAGTAAATCAGGGGTTGGTGCTCCTTTTTGTTGGTGTAGATAAATCAAGGGTTGGTGCTAGTAAATCAGGTGTTGGTGCTCTTTTCTATTGGTGCAAATAAATCAGGGGTTGGTGCTCCTTCCAGTTGGTGTTGGTAAATCAGGGGTTGGTGCTCCTTTCTGTTGGTGTAGATAAATCAGGGGTTAGTGCTCTTTCCAGTTGGTGCTAGTAAATCAGGGGTTGGAGCTCCTTTCTATTGGTGCAGATAAATCAGGGGTTAGTGCTCCTTCCAGTGGGTGTTGGTAAATTGATTGTAAAGTTGGTGCTTTGTAAAGGCTGGATTTGGATGGAAGTCCAAGCAGTCATTTTTTGAGGAGTAGCCAAATTGGTGAACCTCAATAAATCTTATGTTATGTGATGTTCTCTTGCTATACTTGCTGTATTTGGTTTTAAGTTTTCATTGTTTCAACTTTAAGAGTTGTGGATTTAAGTTTAAATAATTACACTAATTCACCCCCCCTCTCAGTGTCATTGTGAGACTAATAATTGGTATCAGAGCGGGTTCCTTCGAAAAAGGTTTAACAGCTTGAAGGAAGATCTTACAAGAACACAAATGGCAAAGAAAGGCAAAAGTAGAACCATGAGACACAAGAAGAAAAGAACACACATGGTCATGAAAGAAAATGAAGATGAATTCAATGTTGTTGTTTTGGGAGGAAGAATGAAAATAGATTCAAGAGATGAATCAAACAGTGGAGAAAAGGCCAGATTAATAAAGTTTTGTACCAGATGTAGGAAGACAGGTCACCTTGCAGCTTATTGTTCACAAGGTGAAGAATGTTTTGTTTGTGGTCAACTCGGTCATGATGCAGGTTATTGCAATGGGTTTAGTAGCGGTGAAGATGAAGATGATACTTTCAAAATTGAAGTCCTAGAGGATGATTCTGAAAAGGAAATAGGTGGAGGTCTTTTCATGGCACTCGAAGAAGAAAAAACAAAAAAAGAACAGGAATGTGATGAAGAAGAAATTGATGCAGAAGTAAATTGGGAAGAGGAACTAATTGCAGCTCTGGATGAATTGAAGATAGAAAGAAAAAAGAATAAGAAAATTTCAAGAAATCTTGAGGATGCAAATGAAATAATAACCAGTTTGAAAGTATAGATAGACGAATCCAAGAAAATATCTGAAGATATCAAAGTGCAAATAACCATGAAAATAGAGTATTGCAGTAAGCTAGAAGAAGAGATTGTTGGTTTAAGGATGCAGACAGAAGAGATGAATCGTAAAATTAGTTGTTATAGCAAACGTGAAGAGGAATATAACAAATTTATTAGTGATCTAAAGCTACAAGTAGAAGAATCCAAAAGGATTGAAGAAACTCTCAAGTCACAGATCAATGAGAAAGAGATTGTTTGTTGCAAACAAGAAGAAGATATTGTTTTATTGAAGAAACAACTAGAAGAGGCCAATACAAATCTCAAATTCGAGAAGAGCACAGAGTTGCTAGATAAAATGATAAGGCAACAAAGAAGCTCCATGGATAAGCTTGGTCTTGGATATGAAGCTGAACAACCTTCATCTTCCAAATATGCAGAGAAGAAGAAGTTCACTATTGAAGGATCGAAGCAAGAAAAGTTTGAAGCTAATTCTTCAAAAGGAATAAAATATCAAAGGAAATCTACAGCAAAGAAACCACAACAAAAGAGGTTCTATCACTCTCATTCTATTAATAATAATGCTTTTAATGGCTATTGTTTTAGATGCAACCATTATGGTCATAAGGCAATTTATTTTGGATTGAATAATAGATCAAAGAGTTATGCTGGTAGAAATACATCTGCTTTTCTGATTGAACATCATGTGCAATGTTTTAAATGTAATGGTCATGGACACATAGCAAGGTTCTATCCAAACACTTTTGTATCTAATCTAAGGCAAGACCGTAGATTTCATCAGACTCAAAGAATGCAACACAGACAGGGAATAAATCATGTGCATAAAAGAAAGGAAAATAATCATCCATCAAGGATGCACAAGAGACAACCACCCAAGAGAAATGCTCAAGTTTACAAAAAGGTTCAAAATAGGGATGTACTTGAAAAACTCAAGCCCAAGTTCAAGAAATTTTGGAGAAAGACAGAAGAAAGGAAATTGTGTCTCCTTGGACTAAAGGAGACTATGTCGCTATTGCACTAAGCAACTCCAAGTAGCACATCCTCAGGGGGAGCAATCTTTAAAAAATTTATTTTAATGCTCCTATGTGTTTGTTTGGTTATCTGAGGATGAAAGGCAAGTAGTCAGGGGGAGTTGTCGTATAGTTGTCAAAATGTGTTTCAGTTCATGTAGTTGTTTGTGGAGGTGCCGTGAAGGGTGGTGATTAAATTGAGAAGTTAAAGCAATATGAAGGTGGCTCAGTAAAATTTGGAAATAATGATGGAGCTAAGATAGCTGGCAAAGGTTCAGTTAAGATCAGTGATGGAAAAATCAAGTCAAAATAAGTCTTGTTTGTGGTTGGTCTGAAGCATAACTTGTTGAGTGTAAGTCAGATTTGTGATAGAGTTCATGAAGTGATTTTTAAGAAGCAAGGTTGTGAAGTTAGAAAAGCAAACAATGAAAAGTTGATAACAACCGAATTGAGGACATCTGACAACCTGTACACTCTCTCAGAGACTTCAGAAGGAGCTTGCTTGATTGAACAGGAAGAAGAAAATTGGTTGTGGCACAAGAGGCTCAGTCATATCAGCTTTGACAATCCAGTAAAAATCAGATCAAAAAGGGTAGTGGGAGATATTCCCAAGAATTGACTAGCTATCGGGACCACATTCTAGGGGAGAATTTATGTATTTGTTTATATTTCTACTCATGTTTGTTATTTTTTCCAAGTGTAATAATTTTTTCCTGAGAATGTTGTGCATGGACTCAGGGAGAGTTTGTAGAAGCCATTTGGTATTATTGTCAAAGGGGGAGAAGAGTTATAGGAAATTGCATGTGTGTTGCCAACAATTCCAAAGGGGGAGATTGTTGAGCAAGGTGCAACGAAAATATTGTCATTATTGTCAAACACAGTCAGATAGATCGGTTGATGCAGTGGACAGGAGTTCAGAGGTCATTCAGAGTATGTACAATGATTTTCCAAGAAGACCTAAGTGGCCCATATGCTAAAGATCAAAAGAAAAGCAAAGTACAACAAGAAAGAAAAAGTTTCGCGATATCGTGACATGTTGAGGAAGAAGAAAAAAGTGTCGCGATTTCACGACAAGTTGAGCAAGAAAGAAAAAGTTTCGTGATATCGTGACATGATGGAAGAGAAAGAGCAAGCAAGAAAAAGTGTCACAATTTCACGACATGTTGGAAGAGAAAGAGCAAGCAGGAAAAAGTGTCACGATTTCGTGACATGTTGGAAGAGAAAGAGCAAGCAAGAAAAAGTGTTGCGATTTCATGACATGTTGGAAGAGAAAGAGCAAGCAGGAAAAAGTGTCATGATTTCGTGACATGTTGGAAGAGAAAGAGCAAGAAAGAAAAAGTGTCACGATTTCAAGACATGTTGGAAGAGAAAGAGAAAGCAAGAAAAAGTGTCACGATTTCGCGACATGTTGGAAGAGAAAGAGCAAGCAAGAAAAAGTGTCACGATTTTGCGACATGTTGGAAGAAAAAGAGCAAGCAGGAAAAAGTGTCACGATATCGTGACATGTCGCATTTTCACGACTAAAAGAGGAGAGAGAGTGTAAGAAGGAAAAAGTGTCGCGATATCGCGACATGTCACATTTTCATGATTAAAAGAGGAGAGAGAGTGTAAGAAGGAAAAAGTGTCGTGATATCGCGACATGTCGCATTTTTGCGACCAAAAGAGGAGAGAGAGTGTAAGAAAGAAAAAGTGTCACGATATCACGACATGTCACATTTTGCGAACAAAATAGAAGAGAAAGAGCAAGAGAGAAAAAGTGTCACGATATCGTGACAAAAGCAAAGAGGAAGAGTACGGAGGCGAAAGTGTCGCAATATCACGACATGTTGTACTTTCGTGGGCTAAAGTCAAGAAAATGACAAAGAGGAAGAAATGTCGCAATATCGCGGCATGTTGTATTTTCATGGCAAAAAGCAACAAAAGAAGACAAAGAGGCAGAAATGTCGCGATATCGTGACATGTTGCATTTTTGTGGCCAAAAGCAACAAAAGAAGATAGAGGCAGAAATGTCACGATTTCGTGACAGGTCGCATGTGTGCGATGCAAGAAGAACCCAACTAAAATAAGAAGTGTGACAGTGGACGAACGTCACTACGATAGTTACAGGGGCCATTACAGAGTGAATTCATGCAGCTAAAATAAGAAGAGTGAACAAAAGTCAGTACGACGGTTACAGGGACTGTTACAAAATGAAATCTTCGAGCGATGGATATATCGAACATCTTCATTAGTTGAAGCCGATGAAGACCGACGAAAGCCGACGAAGACCAGGAGTTACATTATGAAAGCCGATGAAGACCAGGAGTTACATTATGAAAGCCGACGAAGAATAGGAGGTACAATATGAAAATATTATTATAAAAGGAGTGTTGCTCGAAGAATTGAAGGTGGAGAAAAATATGGCTAAGTGCGTAGATTGAGCGTAGAAGCAGTACAAAGATGGCAAAGAGTGCAGAGTGAGCGTAGAAGCGGCCAAAATATGGCGAAGAGTGCAAAGTGAGCGCAGAGGTGGCTGAAAGATGGCGAAGTGTGCAGAGTGAGCGCAGAGAGGACTGTAAGAGGGTTGTATGAGTGCGGAAAGTGTGTGCTGCAAAAAGAGGAATGAGAGGCAGCTAAAAGAAGGTGAAGTGCAGCTATAAGAGCATAGAAGATGTGTGTGTTTCATGAACAGTGAGAGAGATTGGGTAAGTAATAGACCAGTCAGGGTCTTGTAAAAGCAAAGGTATTTTTTTGTCAAACTTCTAGATTCAAAATTGAAGTCCAAGTTGCTGCTTGGCATCAAGGGTTGGTGCTCCTTCCAGTTGGTGCTAGTAAATCAAGGGTTGGTGCTCCTTCCAGTTGGTGTTGGTAAATCAAGGGTTGGTTCTCCTTTCTATTGGTGTAGATAAATCAATGGTTGGTGCTCCTTCTAGTTGGTGCTAGTAAATCAGGGGTTGGTGCTCCTTTCTGTTGGTGTAGATAAATCAGGGGTTGGTGCTCCTTCCAGTTGGTGCTAGTAAATTAGGGGTTGGTGCTCCTTTCTATTAGTGTAGATAAATTAGGGGTTGGTGCTCCTTCCAGTTGGTGCTAGTAAATCAAGGGTTGGTGCTCCTTTCTGTTGGTGTAGATAAATCAGGGGTTGGTGCTCCTTCCAGTGGGTGCTGGTAAATTGATTGTAAAGTTGATGCTTTGCAAAGGCTATATTTGGATGGAAGTCCAAGCAATCATTTTTTGAGGAGTAGCCAAATTGGTGAACCTCGTTAAATCTTGTGTTGTGTGATGTTCTCTTGTTATACTTGTTGTATTTGGTTTTAAGTTTTCATTGTTTTAGCTTTAAGATTTGTGGATTTAAGTTTAAATAACTACATTGATTCATGCCCCCCTCTCAGTGCCATTGTGAGACTAACAGAAGGTGTTAAGAGATAGATAGGCCCACCTAAGTTGGGTCTTATTAAGACAAAATCATAGTAAATTAAAGCAAATTACTACTAAAATATGTCAAAATACAAGAAAAACAATAATATATACCTTTTATGTACTAAAACTATCATAAAAAATATTTGTGTGGTTGTTTTTTGTCGCAAGTGAGACTATCTCTAGGAAGGCGGTAAACTATGGTCGAGGTCGTATCAAGGGAGGTAGTCTTAGGACTGTAATAGTAGACTAAAAATAATGGATATGTAATTTGATAAATGTGTGAAATAGATTTGACGTAATATCATGATAGGGTTAGGGAATTATTTTGGTAGCATATACTTAGCACAAAATGGGCTCCCTTCCCTTGGCCATGGCCAAGGGTATTTATAGAAATTTTAGGGCTAGATGAGTGGGATGCCACATAGGCTCCACTTGGTCTCCACATGGGTGAGGTAGGTGGGGAAGGGTCTAGAGAATGGTGAGGTGGAGGGGGGTCATTTAATTGCCTTGGAGAGTGTTATCCTAGGGGGAAGGGAAACTAATTTTAAATTAGTTTTCCAAGGGTTTGGGAGGTTGTGACAAGTATTTTAAAATTACCAAAATAATGAGGTGTAAGGGTAGGGATTTGGAATATTAAATGGCTTTGGAGGAAATGTCCTAGGGAGATGGGAAACTAATAAAATTAGTTTCTCAAGGGACATGGGGGAATGGGAAAATAATTTAAAATTACCAATATGATGATGTGTCTTGCGAGCCAAACAAGGTGAATGTTTTCCTATTTTTGTCACATGCCCGTGCATTTAATTATCAACCTAGGGAGCTTCGTAAACTTGCGAAGAGTCGAAATTAGATTGCTTACAATACCACTGGAGGTAAATCTGCTAATATTGCATTTGGGGGGTGTTCTTGAAATGGTTTTCAATCATTCCCACACTCCTCAACAAATTACATAAGAAGAACAAAATTAAATCTACAGAAATAAATCATACACACATTCCTGAAAATAAATCTACTGCAAATACTTAGAAACAACAATATAATAAATGAAGAAAGCAACAAACTATTCTAAGTAACTGAACAAGAAATAAATGGGGAAGAAATACTGGCTTGGAGTGGGCCCAGGCTCCAGTAGCTTCTTCCCAACCGAACATGCAATTAGAACTCTTGGAACTGGAATATATCGATCAACGTATCATAATCTATCTCTGTACTTCTAAATGGATCTTTATTTTATTTCTCTATATTATCATAATGATCTACGTGTGTTTATATAACACACCCGTAGAACTTCTGTTACAGAAGTGGTTACAACAGTTGATTCATCCCAGACTAAATTAAGACAGTCTGGTGAATGCAATCGATGTCTGGCATTTTTTTCTAATGGCGGTGTGTTCGTTGATTGGTTCGTGCTTTTCCTAGAATCAGTAAGACATTTCCATACATTGGTATGATCTCCAATTTAGCTCTACATGACGCAGAGTTGGAACTGCACCAACCGCTATCGTCCACGTTGTGCAAATCTAGTCAACAAGAAAATAATCAGTGATGCTTTCCTTATGAGGAAGGTATCTTACTACCATGGTGCCTTCCTGGAAGAGGGAGGCGCTTACCTTTTTTTGGCACCTTACGGTTGTAGGGAGGTGCTCATACTTTTTTGGTGCCTTCTGATTTTAGGGAGGCACTCGTCTTCTATCGACGCCTTCCAGTTGTAGGGAGGCACTCATCTTCTGTTGGTGCATTTTGGTTCTAGGGAGGCGCTCATCTTATGTTGGCGCCTTCTGACTGTAGGGAGGCACTCGTCTTCTATCGACGCCTTCCAACTGTAGGGAGGCACTCATTCTCTTGGTGCCTTCCTGGAAGAGGAAGGCACCTATGTTTTTTGCATTGACCCTCGAAGAAACATAGTGCCAGGTCCACCAAAAGACCTTGACTATTCCAAATATAACTAAACCAACTGCAATTCCACAAAACATACTAAAAATGCACAAATTAGATAACACGCATAATTATATCAAATATCTATATAATAATTCATAAAAGTACGCAATCCTTATTATATAGTAGCATATTGATCAAAGAAATATGTATAAAATATGAGCATTTATGGTGCTCATCATCCCCCCATGCCTAACATATGCCACGCCCTCGTGGCATCCAAACTGTAGGTAGCCCTGTGACATTTCATCGTCATCGTTTCTTGGAGGATTCAGCTGCCCCTGCGACCTGAGTCTATCTTTTCTATGTGTTGGCATTTGAAGGTGTGGTTCGCCTTTGCCTATGGGAAACTGAGGGTGCAGCTGTCAATTATCCCCTTCTTGTTCTGGCTGCTACTGGTGGTGGTATGATTATCGTGGTCTTTGCTGATTGAAATGTAGCTTTGACAACTTTCCAGAGGTTAGCGTTTGGAGGTCTAGCCACTGCAAGAGGGATATCTGAGTTATCCCCTCTGGAAGGCATTACTTGGGCCTTGTATAATCTGGCCGCTTTAGGGGTAAGCCCTGCATTCTCCTTTGCAATGGCAGCAAACTCCAATTGGGGGCCATATACCCCCCATCATTCCAAATATATCCTCATCATGGAGGGCCGCCCTCAGGATGAACCATAAATGTCCCAAAACTAGTTGTCTTCTACTGGATTGACGCAGATGCCAGAGTCTCCTTTCACCCTTGAGGATGCCTTCCTGGCCTCTTTGGTTGCTTTCATTTCATTGCGTAGCTGCTTGAAATATTTTTGCCTTTTGTAAAATGACTACATGTCCCATTCGTCCTCCTCTAACTCGGTGAAGGTCACCTTCACCTTCTGTCAAGTTGTCCTAGGCCTCTTCCCCTTGGCCTCTATAGAAAATTTGGTGGCTTGAATAGGGGTATCCTCCTTCTCCTTGGGGGACGTCTCCTTGCTCTGAAGGATTGGCTGTGCTGCTATCTCTGGGGGTGATCCTTCGTTCTACTATCTACCTGGTGTCGACCCCTCAGGATCTTCTCCTTCTTCAAGTCTTGGGAGTTCCTCTTTATCCTCTAGTCTTATCTGCTATTGGAGGCTCTCATCCTGCTTTGTGTTACTTAGGACGATGATAGGGGGTATCGTAGGACTTCTTTCCTTTTTACCCCTAAAAATAGAGGAATCCTCCCCTGCCTCCAGGCTACTCTGTTGGTCGTTCGATCGAATTTCCCTCGAAGAGAATGCTCGTTCAGAAGATAGGGGAGAATTCGTCGGGACCTCTTCTGCCCAATCGGTTTGGGTGGACGCATCCCTTCTATCTATTCCTCTATCCTAAAGCAGTTGATTTTCCTCCTGCAACTGTCAGACCAGTTGTTCGGCTGGGCGATCCATCTATCCCGTTCCTCCAACTCCTTTTCATGCTGGTTCTGGTAGTCTTTCAGAATCTGTTGTGCCATCCAGCAATCGATTTTCCATTCGAGCACCTCTTCCAAGGCCGCATCGATCTGGTCGTTACTCCTGGAAGTTCATTCTGTGGGCTTTGGTTCATTAATTCTCGAAGGGTTTGGGTGGAAACATCTATCTTTGGGTCACTCTATTCTTCCTCTATCGATAGGAGTCACCACAAATGTTGCCTCCTGGGAATTGGTTCATCCTGAACACTAGAGAGCGGTGCTCCTTCTTCCCTGCACTCAGACACTGGGGAATGCCCTTTGTCCTCTATGTCTTCAGGCACCAGTGACTACCCTGTTTCTCCTATATTTTTGGCCACCGGTGACTGCCCTGCTTCCCCTATAAAATAGGGCAATGCCAATTTCTTAATGTTCATTATCTCCTCTATAGGGGATGCTTCGTCTCACCCTGTCTCAGCAATCGCATCGTGTTGCCCTTCTTGGCCACCATCTCCCTCTGCATTGCGGTTCTGTCTTTGTGCTTCTACATGGCATACCAATGCCGATATTAGCCCATGGTGGGCTAAGGCAAACGGTGCACCCTTTTGGTACTGAGCTGATTTATCTTTCATAGCATTTGCTAGGTAGAAAGGTACATTTAACTTCCTCCCATGCACCAGGTGATTGATGAAGTGCACATGATTAACATGCAAATGGGTATACTTCCCGGTGCATGTGAAGAATTGAGCAACCTGCTTGAACATCTTCCATAGATGGGAGACTATTTTTGAGTAACCCCTCCCTGTCTATATACACACTTTCTCCTAGCAGCAGTATCTCGGTGTATAGTTTTAACAATCTACCCTTGTATGTACATTCCCATATGAGAGGTAATCTAGTCGCCTGTGAGATGAACTCAGGGGTGACTGGGATTTCTACAACTTGTACTTGGGCCGCATCGCCCCACAAAGAGGTGGCAAATTCTCTAGCTGCCTCTATGTCCTGGCCCTGGCTGATCAGGGTACAGTATTCAAGCACCCTTCGGCTTCGAATTGGGTCTTCACTGCCCCTTTGATCCCATCCGTATCACTTGGTTCGTTCTTCTTTACCACATGGTTCTTGGACCTTCCTCCCATGGTGCCTTCTACTGCTATATATATTTTCTTTTTTTGTCCTTCCTTCTTCAAGGAGGCACCTTCTTATAGGAAAGACACCTAACCCCAGTAGTTATGGAAGACACCCTATCATTGGCACGCGATTTTGGCTATGGGGGGATATGATATCTATGACGGCGGTATTTTTTTGGCACTATGTATTTCTATAAATAATTATATAAAATTTTGATTTAACATGCGCGTACCTGATTTGGTGTTCCAGGTCATCGTGGTAGTCGTTGATTTGTTGATTTGTGACACGGGGGAGGGGCATGGTCATCTGGTGCCACTTATTCACATGATTCTTTGCTCTGCTCGAGGTGTCTAGTAGGTGTGAATGTTGCACGTGGGAGGTGTTATTTGGTACCTTTGTAGCACCTTTCCAATGTCGTCGGTGCTCTCTTAAACGAATGCACCTTTCGATGCTAGGAGGTGCCTATGATTGGTTATCGTCTGGCGATGGAAGGCGCTTTATTAATGATGGTGCCTTCCTACTACGTAAGGTGTTTTTGTCTGCATGCACCTTCCTAATGTGGGAGGTGCCTCCTTCTAGCTTGCACTTTCCCAATGTGGAAGGCGCCTGTCTGATGTGCCTTCCTGGTGTTGGAAGGTGTCTGTCTGGATGAATGCGCCTTCTTCGTGTTGGAAGGCATCTGTCTGGATGAATGTGCCTTCCTGGTATGGAATGTGCCTTGGATTTTTCTCTTTTTTTTTTTTATTGGTGCCTTCTAGACATGGAAGGCGCCTATATATATATATATATATATATATATATTAATGTACTGGACACCTTTATAAGGATGGAAGGTGCCTTCTTTTGACTTGGCACCTTCTGGATGCAGAAGGTGCCTTCTAGATGTGGGAGGCACCTTCTTCTGGATGAGCACCTTCTGGATGTGGGAAGGCAGCTTCTTCTGGATGGGTGCCTTCTGGATGTGGGAAGCGCATTATTCTGGATGAGCGCCTTCTGGATGTGGGAATGCTCCTTCTTCTAGATGGGTGCCTTCTAGATGTGGAAGGCACCTTCTTCTGGATGGGTGCCTTTTGGATGTGGAAGGTGCCTTCTTCTGGCTTGGCACATTTTGGATGTGGAAGGCGCATTCTTTTGGCTTGGAACCTTCTGGATGCGAGAGGCACATTCTTCTGGATGAGCACCTTTTGGATGTGGGAAGGCACCTTCTTCTGGATGGGCGCCTTCTGGATGTGGGAAGGTGCCTTCCTCTAGGCGACCACGTTGCGATTGGTTGGAAAAGGGTGATCAAGCCTTCCCAATTTTTGCTTCATGCTGCCCAACTTCTACCTACGAGACAGTGTTGGAATGTTGAGCCGAATCAGGCCTAGTTTCCCAGATACCTATCCCTCGTGATGTCAGGTTCTCCACCTACAAAAAGCAACTAAAAAAAAATGAAAATAAGGGCATTTAGATGCATTTCATGCCTGTTAGGCCCTGGATTAGGATGCCTACAGCTTGCATGCGGGCGTCGTCCCTGCAAAAACACACATTATATATATAAAAAAAACTATATTAACTAATTTTTTTGGGTGAGCACTTTCATGCCCACCATTTCACCTGTGAGAGTTCGGTCCAGATCTAGCAATATGGGGTCTCCCCCATGCCTATTATAGATTCTACATGCAATGTTTTGGATGTATTATAGGGGTGTAGTCGGTGGCCATTGACTGTGAACATGGTGTTGCTACCATCAATTGTCTTAACGCACACCGCCCCATTCTTGATGAGCTCTACCACCTCATACGACCCCATCCACCTCTGCATAAGTTTTCCCTTCCTCTCTTGGAACCGAGAATCATACAATAGTACCCATTCCCCTACCTATAACTGCTTCAGCTTGATGTGGCTATTATGCCACTTCTTTCTCTGCTTCTATATAATCTTCGTCCTCTACAAAGCATCCGATCAGATTTTGTTCAGCTGATCTAACTATCGAATCCTCTATTTTTGAGCTTCATCCAAGCTCAAGTTTAATTCTGAAGCCATTCTCAGCGTCTTGATTTTGAATTCGATGGGTATCATCACATTTTTCCCATAGACCAGCTGGAAAGGTGTAAATCCTATGGTGGATTTCCATGTGGTGTTGTATGCCCAAACTACCTCTGACAACCGTGTAGCCCAATATTTATTGTGTTGCTGTATGATTTTGGTTAGGATGTTCTCTATCTCCCTGTTTGTCACTTCTGCTTGCCCATTTGCCTATGGATGGTAGGGCATAGTTTTATTGTGCCGAACTCTATACTGCTCCATCAGCTCATTAATA
Organism: Wollemia nobilis; assembly: GCA_028583015.1. Taxonomy (NCBI): domain Eukaryota; kingdom Viridiplantae; phylum Streptophyta; class Pinopsida; order Araucariales; family Araucariaceae; genus Wollemia; species Wollemia nobilis. The sequence continues at coordinate 1,724,991 of JAQPPZ010002765.1, forward strand.
AATTTGGAGGTGAATTGGGGCTCTTGGTCTATTGTTATCTCTTGAGGAACCCCAAATCATGTGAAAATATGGGCAAATAATAAATCGGTGACCATTATTTCCTTTGAATCCCTTAATGCCTACACTTCAACCCATTTGGTGACGTAATCCGTGCAGACCAGAATAAACCTCCTCCCCATCGAAAGTAGATTAAAAGGTCCTATGAAGTCCATGCCCCATTTATTGAAAGGTTCCAGGTGTACCTGGGGCTGGAGGGGCATTTCATCTCAATGGGTTGGTCTGCCCATCCTCTGGCATTCATCACACTTGCTGGCGTACGCAACCGCGTACTTAAACAGAGTGGTCCAAAAATACCTAGCCTATAGGATTTTGTAGGCAGTCTGTTTCCCTGCAAAGTGTCCTCTACATGGCTCATCGTGACATGCTTTGAGTACTTCTAATAACTCCTATTCTGCTATGCATCTTCTTATAATTTGGTCACATCCTATTTTGAATAGGAGACCATGCATCCAGAGGAATGATGCGCTCTTCTCTATGACCGCTTGCTTTTCTCGGTAGGAGAGAGCAGGTGAGGTCCTTCCAGTGGCCAAGAAATTGGCTATGTATGCATACCACGAAGTTTATTCACTAATAGCGAACAAATGTTCATCCAAAAATTGATCTTCCACTGCTTGGTGGTCCGTTGGTATCAATATGGATAGAAAATCCATTGTAACGTTACCCTTGCCCAGTTTATCGACTATGGTGATGTCAAATTCCTGCAGTAGCAACAGCCATCTAATAATTCTACCACCAATGGCCAGCTTGCTCATCATGTACCTGATAGTCACGTGGTCTGTATGGAAAAATACCTTATATCCGGTGATATAATGGCATAATTTGTTTATAGCATGAACAACTATGAGGAACTCCTTCTCTTTCATCGTATAGTTGAACTCTGCTCCTATCATGTTTTTATTGATGTAATAAATGGCATAGAATTCCTTGCTATCTTTCTGTTCGAGTACTACTCCAATCGCACCATTAGATGCATCACAATAAATATGGAACGGTATGGCCCAATTCGGTCCTCTTAAAACTGGTGCAGATATTAGTTTTTCCTTCAGCAATTGGAACACTTCTTCACAATATCCCATCCAATTGAACTCTATGTCCTTAGACAATAGGGTGTGCAGTGGTTTGGCAATTTTGCTAAATTTGGCGATAAATCGCCGATAGTACCCGGTTGATCCAAGAAAACTTCTTACCTCCCTCTACGTTCTGGGGCTAGGTAGGTCTCTGATGACCTCGATCTTCCTTTTGTCCACTTTTATTCCTTCCACAGAGAGGTGATGCCCCAGTACGATGCCTTCTTGCATCATCATAAAACATTTTTCATTACTTAGGGACAAATGATTTTCCTTGCTCCTATCGAGCACTCTTTCTATATTTGTCATTGCCTCCTCGAAGGTTTCTCCATAGGCGGTGAAGTCGTCCATGTATACTTCCACCCCGTCTCCTATAATATCTAAGAATATGCTAAGCACCTCCCTTTGAAAGGTAGCAGGTGCGTTGCACAGTATGAAAGGCAATACCTTATAGGCAAATGTTCCCCATGGATAGATGAACATTGTCTTATCTTGATCTTCTTCCCCTATCTAGATCTGGTTATATCCACTGAATCCATCCATAAAGGAGAAGTATTTTCTTCCTGAGAGTGTGTCCAAGACTTGATTGATGAACAGGAGTGAGAAGTGGTCTTTCTTAGTTGCTTTGTTCAATTCTCGGTAGTCCACGTAGATTCGCCATTTCTCATTCTTTTTAGGGACCACCACTAACGGTGATACCCATTCACTGTCAAAAATTGGATATATGAATTCAGAAACTAGGAGCTTGTGCAGTTCTTCCTTGATAATGTATTTCATTGCCGGGTTCATCATGTTGGATAGGGAATGCCCTCCAATTTTTATGATCAGCACCAGGCTACCTAGATCTGCATACTTTGGATGGTGTGTTCCACCCATCATTAAATCTGCTAGTTTACCTACAACATTGATAGTCTGGGTGGCTTTTCATCCTGGTATCCTTAGAAACATTTCTCTGATTGCCTTAGTGTAAATGGGGACATCTCGAATTGCTTGAAATAATGGAATTGTCACCGTGAGATTCTTCAAGCTCGACAAGATGTCAAATTCTGGCTATATTGTTTTTCTTTGTTCCTGCAACCAGCTAGGAAATGGAGCCTTCGCTCTCTCAAGTGTTTCTTTCTCTTCTACCAGAGGTGTTTCCTCTACTTCTTCCTCCTCTTCTACCAGCGGAGGTGTCTCTACTCTTGGCTGCCTACCTAATCTAAGTTGAATATTGTACATATGATACATCTCACCTTCTACGTTGTATGCTAGCTGGTTCACTCTGTTGTTTAGGTTTGCTGTCGGTTGTGCTAGTAGCTATGCAGGTCTCACTGCTGGTAATGCTGGTAAATTTTGTTGGGTGTGAGCATGTGCTATGTTCTGTGGAGTCTAATTCCATGCAGTGTGGCCTCTCAACTGCTGCCCAGGATATGGATATGGCATCCATGGCTGTTGATTTGGGAATGCTGCTGGGGGTGCGTTCGTCCAGGGTGATGGCCCCCACCACCCCATGTTAGGTGGTTGAGGTGGTCCTTGGTGCATGTATGGCCCTCCCCCATATGGAAAAATTCTAGTTGGCATATTTCCTATGGGAGGTTGTGGCCAACTCTTTCGATTGCCTATGAAATAGGCATCTATGCTCTCAGCATCTTCCTAATTACTGGGCAGTTGTGGGCACAATCAAGTTTTATGATTCAGCTTGCAAACTACGCATACTCTAACCTTGTTCTCTGAGCATGCATTCTTTGCATGCTTTCCTCTAAATTTTGGGCAAAAATAGGCTAATGCTGCGTCATTATCTTGTTTATTCTTCTCTAACAGCAGCTTATCCAAATGCAGTGCTAGAGATGAGAGCATTTCACTCTTCAAATCCTCCAGCATGTTGCCTATTTCTGTCTTGGTGACTGAAGTAGTCGCCTTCATGGTTATGGAGGTGGCCTTGCCTCACCTTCTCGAGTAGTTTTGACATAGTTTCTGGATGTCTTCCATAGCATGCTGATAGACATCACCTCCGGAGATCATGTTAAGAGCCTCCAGTGACTCATTGGTAAGCCCTCTCAAGAAGATGCTTTTGAGGGACTTATCAGATAGTCTCGAGTGAGGAGACTGTTGAAGATTAAAGTTGAATCTCTCCCAGTACTCCTCGAGAGACTCATATTCTTTTTGTGTCATGCTCACAACCTCCTCCCTGGAGTCTCTTACTCTCTTGAAATCTTGGTATTGCTCTAGAAAGAGCCTCTTCATCTGGTCCCAAGTGGCAATGTGTTTGTCTCCCAGATTGATGAACCACCATAGAGCTGCATCGTCTAATGTAGAAGGAAAGAGTTTTAGCTTCTACGTATTAGATTTGTAATCCACAGACCTACACAAAACATCAAACTTGAATAAAAATAGGTTAGGGTCCTTAGTCGGGTGTCCTCTGAAGGACGGTAGGTGAACAGGGGATATGTTTTTCATTTTGGCATCTCCTACTCCCTCCTCTATTGGGAAAATAAATCCAGATGAGACTTCATCATTATCAACCATTTTTTCAGGAAATGTGGTTTCTAATGCAGCGCTTATGGCCTTTCGGTCATTCAAAAATTTTTGAGTCAAAGTTCTAAGGTTGTCTGGTGAGATCGTCTGATCCTCCATAGCATTCCACAATAGGGCTTCCTCTAGAGGAGTCCTATTAAATAGGGTATTTATGATGATTTGTTCTTCCCCTTGTTGATGGGATGAGGAGGCACTTTGCACAAAATGTGGCTTCTCACTCAATGGAATGCTGGTAGGTTGGGCGAGTCTAACTCAAATCCAAAATGCTCGGCTAACTCAAGTTCTGATGGATTAGTTTTTATAAAGCAACCGTCGGGTCCTCTTCTTCTTGAATAACTCATACAAGGTCAGATGGAAGGTTTTAGGGTATTGTAAATGATCTAATTGAGATGCTTCCCTAGCAATGGCACCAAAATGTTGTGGGCCAAACAAGGTGAATGTTTTCCTATTTTTGTCACATGCCCATGCATTTAATTGTCAACCTAGGGAGCTTCGTAAACTTGCGAAGAATAAAAATTAGATCGCTTACAATACCACTAGAGGTAAATTTGCTAATCCTACGTTTGGGGGGTGTTCTTGAAATGGTTGTCAATCATTCCCACACTCCTCAACAAATTACGTAAGAAGAACAGAATTAAATCTACAGAAATAAATCATACACACATTCCTAAAAATAAATCTACTGCAAATACTTAGAAACATCAATATAATAAATGAAGAAAGCAACAAACTATTCTAAGTAACTAAATAGGAAAGAAATGGGGAAGAAATACTGGCTTGGAGTGGGCCCAGGCTCCAGCAGCTTCTTCCCAACTGAACATGCGCTTAGAACTCTTGGAACTAGAATATATCAATCAACATATCACAATCTATCTCTGTACTTATAAATGGATCTTTATTTTATTTCTCTATATTATCAGAATTATCTATGTGTGTTTATATAACACACCCGCAAAACTTCTATTACAGAAGTGGTTACAACATTCGATTCATCCCAGACTAAATTAAGATAGTCTGGTGAATGCAATCGACGTTTGGCATTCTGTTCTAATGGCAGCATGTTCATTGATTGGTTCATGCTTTGCCTGGAATTAGTAAGACATTTCCATACATTGGTGCGATCTCCAATTTAGCTCTACATGACGCAGAGTTGGAACTGCACCAGCCGCTATCATCCACGTCGTGCAAATCTGGTCAATGGGCAAAGAATCAGTGGTGCCTTCCTTATGAGGAAGGTATCTTACTATCACGGTGCCTTCCTGGAAGAGGGAGGCACTTGCCTTCTATTGGTGCCTTCTGATTGTATGGAGGTGCTCGTACTCTGTCGGTGCCTTCCAATTGTAGGGAGGCGCTTGTCTTCTATTGGCGCCTTCCGGTTGTAGGGAGGCGCTCATCTTCTATTGACACCTTCTGGTTGTAGGGAGGTGCTCATCTTCTATCGGTGCCTTCCAGCTGTAGGGAGGCGCTCATCTTCTATCGGCGCCTTTCGATTTTAGGGAGGCAATCATTCTCTTGGTGCCTTCCTGGAAGAGGAAGGCACCTTTGTTTTCTACATTGACCCCTAAAGAAACATAGTGCCAGGTCCACCAAAAGACCTCGACTGTTCCAAATCTAACTAAACCAACTTTTATTCCACAAAACATACTAAAAACACACAAATTAGATAACATGCATAATTATATCAAATATCTATATAATCATTCATAAAATTACGCAATCCTTATTATACAGCCGCATATTGATCAAAGAAATATGTACAAAATATGAGAATTTCTGGTGCTCATCAATGTGGCTTAACCTTGGGCCAATTGGATTTAATGTATCTTTTGAATTTTATTATTTTAAAATTTAGAATTTCCTTTTATAGTATGGGGGAAGGACAATATTAATGTTAGGGTATTTTAAAGGTTTGGAGGGGCATATTTTTCCAACTTCTAGATATTTTCATTAAATACAATTACCTTGAATGTTGTTAAATTTTGATTAAGGGGCTTTAATGGGAAGTTTAATTAATATTAATTAATATTGTTATTATTTTATTGATTTTTATCATTTTCTATGTGGGAGGGGTAATAAATAGGGGTCATGATGGTGGAATTAATTTTATTTAATTAGGCTAATTTAAGTTTAATTAATTATTAATGGTGTAGGAAAATGGGTAGGGATTTATTATTTTATTTTATTTGTATTTTTATTATTTTTGTGGATGTAGGGGATGTTCAAAATTTAATTTATTATTTATATTAATATTTATGGTGTTTCTAAGGTTTTATTAGGCATTCTTAGGGAATTTAGATTAATTTTAATTTTCTAAAGCTTATTTAGGTATTTTTCATGGTGGATGTGTATAAGAAGTATTACTAATTTTTTTTTATTAATTTTTGATGTCTACAATGGGTACCTACGTCCTAAACATAGGCAGGTGCTTATGTCTCGAGTGTAGGCAGGTGCCTACATCCCAACATAGGTAGGTACCTACATCTCGATGTAGGTAGGCACCTACATCCTAGCCACAGGTAGGTGCCTGTGTCCCAGTAGCAAGTAGGTGCCTAACAATCAACAAAAATATAGCACCTATATTATAAATATTGAAGGTTGATCATTGACCATATGATATCCAAAGAAATAATAATAAAAAAGTTACAATTTCCTGATGAATATTATTCTCAACCATCATTGTTCGATTTTGAAGAATGACTAATCTTTTTACAACAAAAATCATAGTTGCACATGCAACTGTCATAGCAAATCATGATTCATGTTTAATTTAGTTTTGAATATGCTATTATTGTAAAAAAAATGATCATGTTCTATATAAAAACGCAAACCATTTTTGAAAAATAGAATTTGTGAATTCTTAATATTTTGTACTGCATTATTAATCAATTGATTTTTTGAGTGTTTCTCATTTGCATGGACTAAGGGATTAATTTCTAAGTAACCAATTGGGAAAACTATTTGGTAGGGTACCGAGGAATAGATATTTGGGGATATATTATTATATTGTATAAGGGTTGGCATGGGCCACACATAACCCAAGGTTGATTGTATTATAATATTATATTATATTATATTATAATATTATATTAGTAGTAGGCTCCCCAAAGTAGAATAAGAATATGGATATATAAAGAAGAGATATTTGTCATTGTAATCATCATTGAAGAATAATGTTATGTAATTGTCTATGCCCACGAAGTGGCCTCTCACCTTGGGAGATATTGTGGAGTTATTCATTTGTTAAGGATTATTATTAGTGTTTTCCTACCTTAAGGGTATTATCTCTCTCTCTCTCTCTCATTTGTAGATTGTTATTATGGATAATGTATTGTGGATGAATGATTTGATATTTCTGCATATTGGTGAATGATTTATGTTTATGATAATAAATTTATCCAACAAGTGGTATCGGAGCAACGATTTTGGCAAAGTGGAGAATTTTGTGTGAAATTATAGAATTTGGGCAATTTATTTTTGGAAAAATGTCTCATCTTTCAAGAGCCATATATTTGCAAAAGTTTATCCAATTTAGGTGATTCTTGGATCAGATTGTGCAAAATTTGAAGATATTTAAATTGAGTTATCATATGAAGGAATCCAAGCAGTATTGAGGGAGATACGATTTTGAAGTTAGTCACCTGAAACAAGGATAGTGACAAATTTCACAAATTTTTTTTGGAAAAATGTCTCATCTTTCAGAAGCCATATCTCTGCGATAATTTATCCAATTTAGGTGATTCTTGGAATAGTTTGTGCAAAATTTGAAGAGATTTAAAATGAGTGGTCATATGAAGGAATATGAGTAGTATTGATGGATATAAAACCTTTTAAATTCATCCATATGGAATAAGGGTAGTGACAAATTTTCAAGTCACAATTTTTTCATAATATGAAATTTATTTAGTTCGGGTAAGCAAATCAGTTGCACTTAATTTTTTTTGGAAGAAAAATTGTAGATCTAGTTGTCTATGTGTATTTTTAGCTTCAACTCAGTGGGACGATATTTATTTCCATAAAACCCTAGTTTTGCATTAGGGCATGATATATATTATCAAAAAAAAAAACCCTAGTTGCATTAGGGCATGAACGATGGCACTCCAATTTTTTTTTGGAGAAGATGATATTGATGTTAGGGATTGGTGGAAAAAATTTAAATCCTTGTATCATCGTCATCCTCTTTGGAAATGCCTGTTTAGTTTTGGTCTTGATGGAAAATCTCTTTATTGGTATAATAGAATTCCTAGTGCCCATAAATATGAACTAACTTGGGAAACAATGGAGCATGAATTCTTGAGTAGATGGAACCCATATAAAAAGATAGCTAGTTTGAAGGTCACAATCAAGGGATATGAAGAAGAAATAAAATTACTCAAGAAGAAAGAGGAAAAGGTCAAGGAAGATAAAAAAATATGTCAGTATGCAGACAGAGGAAACCATACCTTTGGTAGAAGATAAATTAAAAAATGGACAAAGGAATTTGTTTGAATCTAAAAAGTCTATTTTACAGGTTCATGGAAGCATTCAAAAGGAACAAGTTATTATTTCCATTGATCCTGGTAGGAAATATAATTTTATTAATATTGCTTTGGCTAAGAAGTTGCAAGTTCACGCAAAAATAATTAAGGACATACATCTAGAGGGTGAGCATGTTCAGATTTTTGAATATTTGAAGATCACCATGGATAAATATGTTTTACATTTAGATTTCTATGTTATTGATATGGATGATGAGGATATTTATCTTGGTTATCTTTGGTTAGATTCTTTGGAAACTATTAAAGTTAATATGCAAAATAAGTATATGAAGTTATGGTATAGGAAAAAGAATATAACATTGTAGGATATTTATCAGGTTAAGGAGCAAGGATCCAAGGAAAATAAATAAGTGGTTGTAGAGAAACAAATTGAAGAACCTGAAACATAATTCAAAAAGGTAGTAGCAAAAATAGAGTCCATGGAAGAAGTAGAAGCAACTAATTTAGTGGAAATAACAATAACAGAGTCCAAGGAAGCTTTTATAGAAGAGCACAAGGACACACCAAACAAAGAAAACATGAAAGAAAAATGTGTAGAAGAATTTAAAATAATGGAGCCAAATGTTGGGAAGTCAAAGAAGGTAGAACATCAAGTTAAGGTTGCACCATATCACTATCCACACCACCATGAGCAGCAACAATATTTGAGGTATCGTTCAAGGAAATAATATTATGGTTCTACATGGAATCAAAAGGGCACCATCTATGGTAGGGTTTGGTAATGAAAGCATAGTGATCCTATTTTTTAGAGTGGATCATCAGCATCAAGGAAAAAATGGACCCATAATTCAAGTTATCAAAATACAATAGCAGAAGCGTGGAGACAATTAAGAATATTTGGATACTCAAGTAACAAAATGGCATACCAACATCAATGTATTTCACTTGGATGGATGGATGATCGATATTGGTACTAGTTTATAACATTGCTTAGCAAATCATATTATCATTTTTCTTCATATGTTTCAATGATGAAACATTTGTAAGGAGGATGGCATGGTAGGGTACCTAGGAATAGATATTTGGGGATATATTATTATAATGTATAAGGGTTGGCATGGGCCACACATAACCCAAGGTTGATTGTATTATAATATAATATTATATTATAATATTATATTATATTAGTAGTAGGCTCCCCAAAGTAGAATAAGAATATGGATATATAAATAAGAGATATTTGTCATTGTAATAATTATTGGAGAATAATCTTATGCAATTGTCTATGCCCATGAAGTGGCCTCTCACCTTGGGAGATCTTATGGAGTTATTCCCTCCTTAAGGATTGTAATAATTATTGGAGAATAATCTTATGCAATTGTCTATGCCCACGAAGTGGCCTCTCACATTGGGAGATCTTATGGTATTATCTATCTCTCTCTCATTTGTGGATTGTTATTGTAGATAATGTATTATGAATGAATGATTTGATATTTCTGCATATTGGTGAAAGATTTATGTTTAATAATAAAGTTTTGCAACACTATTTGTAGGAGCTTAGGCCCACTTCAGGCAATAATTCTCTCCTATATTATTTCCTTTAGCTTTTATTATTTCCTATTATCTTTCAATTGTGTGTTTATTTTTTCGTAATTTATTTTTAGTCGTGTGTTTATTTTTCTATAATTTATTTTCATTCATGTGTTTATTTCCTGCATTTTTCTTCTGTAAATTTAATTCAGTTTTTATTTCAATTTTTTTAATTCAACAAGTGTATTAATTTCTTGTACGCATTTATTTTCTTGTATATTTGTTTATTCTCTTTATTTAAATCTTTAGTTTTATGAAGTTTGGTTGAATTATAAATACACGAACAATCCAATCCCCTACCAAACCATTAGCTATAGAGGGACTCATCCCCACACTATAGGCATATACTATGCATGGAACTCACAAGTTTATAAACTCTTGGATTGACATGAGTGGATAGATATAGCTCTTTTATAGAACATCATTTTGGCACCATTATTAGGGAGTGCCAAAAATATAGTCTTAGGATCCATAGGTTAGTCATCCTGAAACTACATGTTCAGACTACCTTTCCTGTAGATACCCTACCTAAGAATAATGAGTCCACCAAAAGCTTAGAAGACCTAACAAATCATTTATTAAATAAATAGTATCACCTCATAACCTCAAGCCCAGGCTACTCTGAAAATATCTATCGAAGAGAAAATATCCTCTACTTGAGTCACCTTAGCATGAAAACTCATTATACGAAATACGTTAGTGAATCATATTATAACCATGACCATGCTAATGATATCAATGGGGGAAATTCAATAGTTATTCCAAAATTATTCCAAGATGAAAGGAAAATTGTCAACACAAGGAATAAAGATAATAGCCTCCATAATCAAGATAGAAATAGGAACATTGCTCGAAGGTATGAAGAGTGATTTATTATCTCTTGCTTTATAGTCAGACACGTTCTAGTTATAAAAGAAGTAAGAAATAGAAGCTATGTTTTTATTTTTCTACTCAAGGTATAGAAAAAACATGAAAAAAATGAATGTCCAAAAAACAAAGTGGGAGTTTGTAGAATTTGTCACCTGGATCATAATACTAGGTTGTGTTCAAAAGTAGTAACCATAAAAGAAGACCCAAAAGAATTAGAAACCTACTTTGTGGACCCATCTAAACAAACACAACTATGATTACATCCTAGCTAACCAACTCCACCTACTACAAGGTCAAGATAGTTGCTAGTGCAACTAGAGATAAATCCTAGTGGCAATAATTTAAATTCACCAACTTATAAGGTAGTTATGAGAATGAATTTGATGTACCATATTATTGTAGGAAAAGAGGTAGGATTAAAACAAGCATCTTTGATAGAGGAGGAAGTAGACGTAGAAGAAAATCGTGTTGTTGAACATTCAAACAATTAAGAAACTACACCATATCCTAAAAGGTTACACGAAATCAAAAAGAAGATACAACTTGAGTTTGATATTATGAAAGAGTTGAAAAATATTACCATTCCCTTGTATCAAACTATTAGGGATGTGTCTATTTACATAGAATCTATTAGGGAGTTATGCCTCAAGAGACCGAGATAGAATCCACAACAAAAAATAGTGAAGGTGATAGGTCAACATGTTGATTTAATATTAGAAAAAACCTACCACCCTAAATATCTCAATCCAAGAAGCCTAGTTTTAACGATAAAAATTGTAGGCTTAACATTACCCAATACTTTGGTGGATTTTAACGCCTATATTAGTTGTAGAATGGGGAAAATAACAACATATGACAAAAAGGATGTAAAGACATTATTCCTCTACTCATATGCACAATTCACCAATGGGTTGGATGAGCCTAGTTTTGAGGCCATAGAGGATGATGCTCTTCCCATGATGCAACATACCATAACACTTGATGAAGTAGGGGATGGGACAAATGAAGACTTAGTCATATCAAATTTTTGACATAGACTAAGACCCTATCATAGGCCCCAATTTTCAAAAGTTGGCTCAGTTGTAGGCATGGGGGAGACCCGGCCTTCAATGTTACCACCAACAACATGATGAAAGCTACTACAACGTTCAACATTTAAAAAAAAAAAATTAGTCTAGGTTTTTCTTTTTATTTTTGTTGTGTTTTGTAGAGACAGGGTGGAACCCGTTGTAGACTATAGACATACAAGGCGATCGGGCCTATCAGAAAAGAGCCATTCCATCCTACTTTTATTATGTGTTATATATATATATATATATATATATATATATATATATATATATATATATATATATATATATAAGAGAAAGAGGAAGAATAAAGGAGGCACTTACCTCCCATGAGGAAGAAGTCTCTTACACTCAAGCGAATATAGGATCAGTGCATTTGCAGACATGGGAGGGACCCCATCTTCATAATTATTCTCAGCAACACGGTGAACATGAATGCATTCAAATAAATAAAATAAAAATTAATTAATTACTTAAAAAAATAAAAAGAGGAAAGAAGACATGGAACCTATTCTACTTAACAATGTTAGGATAGGTTTTCTTTTATTTTTGTTTTCATTTTGTAGGGCTACATGGAACCTGTTGTGGACTATAGGTATTTGAGGCAACTGAGCTTATCATAAAAGAGCTATGCCACCTTGTTTTTACTACTTTTTAGGAGTGTAGCGATACAGAGATAACACCTACTCTCCACCAAGAGTGTAACGACCCAAAAATAAAGAAATAAGAAAACACACAAAGATAGAAATAATTATTTTTAAGCCTAAGGAGAGGGATTCATAAATTCCCAACCAACCTTAGACTAACTTAATGTTTGACATATCCTAATTTTCCTTAAGAACTATACCATGCAAGATTCATTATCCAATTAAAGCCAACTACTTTAATATTCAAATAATTTTTTTTCTTCATTTCATAAATTAAAGTCTCATACCCTTAATTTACAAAACAAACCACATTTCACATTCATTATCAAATTAAATCCAACTACATTAATCTTCAAATAAACCTTTTTCTTCATTTTATAAATTAAAGTCCCATAATATTAATTTACAAAACAAACCACATTAAAATCCCCTTTCTTTAATTACCCTAAAATATATTTATTTTAGATAAAGAAATACAGTTAAAATCCCTTTCTTTCATTACCCTAAAATACATTTATTTTAGATAAAGAAATAAATTTAAAATCCCTTTCTTTCTTTGTCCTAAAATACATTTATTTTAGATAAAAAAAATACATTTTAAAATCCCTTTCTTTATTTACTGTAAAATACATTTATTTTAGATAAAGAAATATATTTTAGAATCCCTTTCTTTCTTTACCATAAAATACATTTATTTTAGATAAAGAAATACATTTAAAATCCCTTTTCTTTCTTTACCCTAAAATACATTTATTTTAGATAAAGAAATACATTTAAAATCCCTTTCTTTCATTACCCTAAAATACATTTATTTTAGATAAAGAAATACATTTAAAATCCCTTTCTTTCTTTACCCTAAAATATATTTATTTTAGATCCGCCCATGTAGAGAAGTTGGAGAGCAAGTGGGTAGTTAAACCTCTCTAGTTGCTGAGAGGCCCAGGTTCAAAATCTCTCGCCTCACATGTTGCGGATATGTTATGTAATGGTTCCCTCGTGGTCATAGTCTGTTTACCCCTTGTGGCCACCACCAAATATATATATATATATATATATATATATATATATATATATATATATATATATATATATATATATATATTTATTTATTTATTTATTTATTTTAGATTAAGAAATATATTTAAAATCCCTTTCTTTCATTATCCTAAAATACACTATTTTAGATAAATAAATACATTTTAAAATCGCTTTCTTTGATTATCCTAAAATACACCATTTTAGATAAAGAAATACATTTAAAATCTCTTTCTTTATTTACCCTAAAATACATTTATTTTAGATAAAGAAATACATTTAAAATCCCTTTCTTTCTTTACCCTAAAATACATTTATTTTAGATAAATAAATACATTTAAAATATCTTTCTTTCATTATCCTAAAATACACTATTTTAGATAATGAACATATTTAAATTCCCTTTCTTTCATTACCCTAAAATACATTTATTTTATATAAAGAAATACATTTAAAATATATATTTTTAATTATCCTAAAATACACTATTTTAGATAAAGAAATACATTTTAAAATCTCTTTCTTTCATACATTTATTTTAGATAATGAATATATTTAAATTCTATTATCCTAAAATACACTATTTTAGATAATTAAAACTCATAGCATAAGATCGGTTAAGCCAACACAACCTATGCTCAGTCTAAAGGGAATCCTATGGCCCAATACAACCTTGGCTTACTTAAAGGAAAGCCTATGGACCAATACAACCTTTTCTTACTTAAAGGAAAGTCTATGATGGAATTAATTGAAAGAGAGCAGATATTCATAGAGTGGATTACGATAGAGGATGACATTGGTACAACATGAAATAATATCATTCCACTGCTACTCTATAAGGTGGTATTCAAGAGTCTCCATGTCTCTTACCATAACCACGGTCGATACTGACTTCACCACATAGATGTAGTCCATCAGTGCTATACGAACTAGCTCAATGAGAAACCTATACACTGCAAATATAGAAAATAAAATCCTAGCTAACGATAGATGTACCATCCAAAAAATGGACACGATGGTGAGTAGGGTACTACGTCACTAAAAAACCAAACAATATTTACTATGGTTGGTCGACAACATCTAGACTTGGTCAAGGAGGTCAACAAGGTTGCGATCTCACAATGGTCTTGAGATAGAAAACCAAATTATGAACAAAGGCTACCCTTCTACTATTAACGGTGCACTCGCATGGAAGCGGGGTTACCTTGTGTAGCACCCTAAAATTGTCATAGTTAAACCATCAATAAAAAGTAAAAATTTAAATTTTAACCTTGAAATCGCCCGTTAATCACTCACCTTGTTTTTTGTACCATTTTTAGAAGTTGTTTCGACTATTGGACGATATCATTGCCGATCTGATGATATCGTCCCAAATCTGATGAATTCATATAGAACAAAATGTCCAGATGATTTCATCCCAAAACCAAATTTTCATAATTAGCTTTTGTTTCAACAACCTCTCCAACTCGAGCAGTAGCATGTCTGCGTGGTTGGATATTCCTACGTTAGAGATCTCCCAGATTAGGATGATCCACAACCTCATAACCTCCCCCTAATACTATATAAACTAGGGATTTTCCCAGTTTATCCTCTTGGCTAATCATTTCCCTACAATTTTAGTTTTTGTTGTGTTAGAACATATTATCTCCCATCATTTGCACTTGTTTTTTTTAGGTTTTATTACAGGATTTCACTGTGTTTTAGTCAAAGGAAGCTCAGATCTTTACAGGCGATTCAACCATAATTTCAGACGATCCTATCAAGATCGGCGATGATCTCGTACAATTGTAGACGATTTTGACTGCAATTCAGATTGGGGGCAATCAGAGCCCTGAGTTTGCATTTTCTATCTCTTTTTCTTATTTAATTGTGCATTAGATTAATTTACTTCTGTTTTGCATCCTGGAGTTCACCTCATTTAGCATAATTGCATGATAAAGTTCAAAATAAGTTACCAAAACAGTGCATTTTATTTAACTTGATATCTAGATTTATCATTTAGGCATTTATATTTTTATTTCTATCATTTTGTATCATTATTGCAATTGTAATTTTGGTTTTTGGTGTATGTTTTCATGATTGCAGGTTTCTGACAAATTCGTCAGGTCATCGATGATCTTGTCTGATCTCAGATGATCGCCTATGCTTTGGGGCGATTCTATACAATTACAGATGATCCTGTCTTATCCAGGACAATATGGAATCCTACAAGCTTCAGAATCTTCATCAGACATCAAAAATTAGGTGTACTCTTATCCATTTTAGATATTCTCTGTATTTAGGATTCATTTATGTTTTTTGTCTTCATATAAACTAGAATTTTCATATAGAATAACTTAGATTCATTTTGGCCAACCTAGGAATTTGAATGATTGAATATAAAATGAACACATCAAACCCATTCTCAACCTAGGCATGGAAACTACCACTCAAATTTTCCTGGTGAACCCCACCATCCATCGAAAATTCACCCTTATACCCCCTCCCCGAGAGGCATGACCTTCAAAGGGCCTCTCCATCCGAGGTATTGTCCCATCCTTCTCGCATCCCCCTTCCGAGAATGAATCCTTTAGCTTGAAGGTAAGGGTGCAAAAAATTTGGGCGATACATTTTGGTGAACCCGACGTGAAACTAAAATACCTTTTGAAAACAATCTGAAAAAAAAAATACATTATTAAGAACATCTAGAATCATTAGAAAACTATTAAATTTGCATATCATACTTAGATGGTATATTATAATAGAAGACGAGCTATCACCATAAATGTTGAAAATCAATTAACGGCCATAGAGATTACTTATGTGCTTAGAGTACCTCAAACAAATAGAGCCCAACCTTTGTGGGACGAACTTGATAGGAGATTGGGTATTATTGAATCTAGATCTGTAGAACTTAGGCTAATTAAGAGGTTTGTCCTAGATAGAATCCTGGATCCTGATCAGGTGACTTTGTACCATGAACTTCAGAGAGCTTGCCATAGGTGGTTAGCCGATAAAAGAGCACTTATGTCTTCTGAATTATACACCTTTGAAGAATACCTTGAGAACGTAGTTGTAGTACATAAATTTCTATGTCATATCGAGGATCAGGAAGTCGTTCTTATGGATAGAAAGAGATGGAATAGAGTTCCTAGAGCTATGTTGTATCGAGAGTATTTCCATGAGATTTATTTTTACATGCTAGAGTCTGAAATAGATCATATTACCATAGCACACATTGTCAAGTTCTTGAAAAACCAGTTACAATTTGAAGAGGAGCATTTCATGACTCTTGATGAACTTGACCCTACCAATGATATCCATAAACTATTCATAGAAAACTAAGTCATTCTTTTTGCTATTATTATTTCTTGCAACTAGCATGCTGTTTGTTATTTTTATTCTCGTAAAATAATAATATAATCACACAAAACAAAAAAAAAACAAAAACAAAACATTTCCTTTTTAAGTATTATAGTAGGTATATAGTTAAAGTATATACCTCTCAACCTTATCGCATATATATATATATATTTATATATATATATATATAAGTATATATATTTGCTAAAACCTAAGTTTAGCACAATGCCTAGACTTAGGAATGGAAAACAAATCGAAGAAGATGAATATTGGTTAGGAAGACCATTAACTGACCAAAATGTCCCTCTTGAGGACCAAGTTTTGGAAGAAGGAACCCTAGACCAGCAAGAAGAAGAGCTTGCTATAGTAAATGAACAAGAAAAAAAAATTAGAGAGGAAGGATCCTCATCCCCAAAAATGTCTCTGGGAGGAGCTATCACTTTCAAGAACATGGAACAATTATGGAAGTTCATTAATACTAATATTGGTGTTTTTAATAGAGCAGCCCATATAGCAGCCCATATGTACAAGGATCGATTAGTGACACTCAAGCAACTCTAGAAAAAGTATTTCAAACACACACTAATCCCTTGTACTTTATTGATCAAGAGAGTGATCAAACTGGACCATCCAATTTGGATATGGTAGCTGTGATCCAGAACATGCAACAACAACAGGTTACCCAACCATATAAAGTGCCTATTAACAAGCCTAGGGTCATTCCCACACAAAAGAAACCATCATTTACTACTCTATTTTGCCAAGCTCTTGATCAACATACCTCAAATAAAAAAAACCCAAAACAAAACCGAACACCAATTACCAACAATCTGGGGTACAACATAATACTATTACAAATCCCCTTCATAATACTCTTCCTACCAACACTTTGCATAATAGCAATATAACATCTAATCCTTATGTCACACCATCATACACTCACAACTCCCATACCTATGTCCCACCAAACCAATATGGTGGAAAAACTAGTAATATTGAAGCCATGGTGAAATAGTTAGTTTCCCGCATGGACCAGATATATCCCTACCATCCCTCGTACAATTATCGAGAGATGTGTAGTTAGACTTTAGATCCTATAGCCATAGTACAACCGTATCCTAAACATTTTCCTATGCCTGTTCTTCCCATATATAAAGGAACCGAAGATCCCATAGAGCATCTTCGTATGTTTAGGATAGCATGTCATGATATATCACATGATGACTTGTTATTACTAAAAATGTTCCCGAAAAGCTTGGGAGGAATGGCATTAGAGTGTTATTATCAATTAACTACTAATTCTTTGAGGAATTTCAAAGAAACTGCCAAGTATTTTTTTCATCAATTTAGTGCCTACATCGAAATACATGTGACCATTAAAGATTTGTATAACTTAAAATAGGACAAATATGAATGCTTTGTTGATTTCTTAGCTAGGTGGAGACAGTTGATAGGAAAATTGCACTTTGTGTTACCTTATAGAGAGATGTTGGACATATTTATTAATAATTTACAAGAGCAACTATATTACGAATTATCAACTGCTACCTTGAACACCTTCGATCAGGCTATAGACTTAGCCCGAAGAGTGGAAGATGCTCTCATTAGGATAGGCCAGCTTAAAAATAGAGACGATGAGAAAACATCCAGAAATCAATATAAGAATAAACAAGTTGTGGGTGATGGAGTCATCGATAGTAGAAATATTGCTAATGTTAATGTTGTGAAGACAACAGAGAAGTTTATACTGAAACCTCCTAATAGACCTCCTCGAGAATTTACTAGGTTAAATCAACATTTATCAACTATTCTACGACAATTATTAGAATGAGGTTTGATTCAATTACCAAATATCCGAGAACCTGATCCAACTATTCCCGGATACAGAGCAGATTTACACTGTGACTTCCATAGAGGACCTGGACATACTACCAACTCTTGTAAAATATTAAAACATAAAATACAGGACTTGATTGATAATAATGAGATGGAGGTACAAGCCTTTCAACCTAAGTAAAATCCTGCTAATAATGTTCAAAATAACATCCAACAAAACCATAATTAGAACGCCAATCAGTCATTGGACATATTTCAACATCCCTTACCAAAACATGGTAAGGAGGTGGCTAATCAAATTGAACATCATAATGTCCCTCCTCCTGCCCGATATGTAGGAACTATTAGTGGGCATTTACTTGTTCATGATCTAGAAATATTTGACACAACTTTATCCGTGGTTACAACCAGGCCTCTACATAATATTCAGATACTTGATCTTAGTGATACAGAATACGAGACTGAGGGTGATATGGAAATCACATCAAATCAATCGAATAGTTTTGAAGAAGAATCAGATATTATTCACCCTATCACAAGTTATATGTTTCCAGAAGAACCATTTCCAAGAAGAGTCACTTATAGACCATCGTCTCACCGATAAATTTCTAATGAGCTAGCTATAAACATTAGACCAAGACCCATTCATCATCCGTAGAATAATATTGTGGGTACTGTTGTGGTTGTTCCACAACATACCCCAAAATTGGGGACCCACCTTTTTATTTTGGTATTTGGGTCTTTGCATGTTGGTTTCGAATGTCTAATGCTCGGTTTGTTTTGAATTTGCATTCGTCATTAGTTTTT
The DNA here is from genome assembly GCA_028583015.1 of Wollemia nobilis. Lineage (NCBI taxonomy): Eukaryota > Viridiplantae > Streptophyta > Pinopsida > Araucariales > Araucariaceae > Wollemia > Wollemia nobilis. The sequence continues at coordinate 1,744,307 of JAQPPZ010002765.1, forward strand.
TGTCGATGATTGTTTCTTGTCGACGACCTTGTTCTTGTCGATGTTTTTTTTCATCATCAAAGTGTTGCAAATTTCTTATTTTTAGTGTGGGTATTGTTACATTTATATTTGTTTTGTTTGTTAGCTTTAAAGTTTCATTTGTCCCTTTTAATAATTTAATGGTGTAGTTAGGTTTAATACACTTTTAAAATTACAGTTAGTATAGTGCTGCGCTTACTCTATTATGAGTTAAGCTATGAGCTTATCTTGGTTTCATGTTTATTTTTCTTAAGGGTTTAGCTAGGTGTGGTCTTGATAGGTAAAATCTAGTAGCGAAGGCTTTGATGAGGATGTGGTGGTAACCACTATGGCATCGTTGAGGCTAGAGATAGTCGTAGAGGCAGTTGCTGGTCATAGACAGTTGCCAAGAATGAATAGATAAAATCCAATGTGGGTGAGATAATGCACATTACATAGCAGGGATTGACAGCACAAAGATGGGCTTTGACATGGATAAATGCGTTGGATAGAGAATACCATGGACAGTTGAGTGATTCTGCCTGTAATCAGCCAGCAAAAATTTCTCACCAGCCCCTTGATTGGAAATACCGCAAAGAAGAAAAGGTGTCGCAATATCGTGACATGTTGCATTTTCACGGTCCAAAGCAAGGAGAATGAGCAAGAAAGAAAAAGTGTCGCGATATCGCGACATGTTGCATTTTCACATTCCAAAGCAAGGAGAAAGAGTAAGAAAGAAAAGTGTCATGATATCGCGACATGTTGCATTTTCATGACCAAAAGAGAAGAGAAAGAGTAAGAGGAAAAAGTGTCGCGATATCGTGACATGTTGCATTCTCGCGACCAAAAGAGAAAAAGTGTCGTGATATCGCGACATGTTGCATTCTCACGACCAAAAGAGAAAAAGTGTCGCGATATCGCGACATGTTGCATTCTCACGACCAAAAGAGAAAAAGTGTCGTGATATCGCGACATGTTGCATTCTCGCGACCAAAAGAGAAAAAGTGTCGCGATATCACGACATGTTGCATTCTCGCGACCAAAAGAGAAAAAGTGTCGCGATATCGTGACATGTTGCATTCTCGCGACCAAAAGAGAAAAAGTGTCGCGATATCGCGACATGTTGCATTCTCGCGACCAAAAGAGAAAAAGTGTCGCGATATCGCGACATGTTGCATTTTCGTGGCCAAAAGCAACAAAAGAGGACAAAGACATAGAAATGTCGCGATTTCGCGACATGTCGCATTTTCACGATGCAAGAAGAAGAACCAAGATGAAGACATAGAAATGTCACGATATCGCGACATGTTGCTTTTTCGTGACTCAAAAGGGGTAGGCAGTCAGCTGAAATAAGAAGTGTGATAGTGAACAGAAATCATCGAGCGGTGGATATACCGAACGTCATCATTGGTTGATAGGCGGACAGAGTCTACAGTGGCAGCACTGAACAAAACGTGGCACCAAGGTGTAAGGTTTATGGTGTAACGTTCCATGCAAACGGTTACAGTTAGCGATGAAGACCAAGAGTCGAAAGAAAAAAATATTTTGAGGCCCAAAAAAAGAGCCAAAACAATGAAGAGGCATGGGAAAGCAAAATGAAAGGCTTTGGGAAATGAAACGAAGGGCCACAAAATGGAAACGGAGAGTCACACCAAAAATTTTAAAAGGGGAAGCAAAGGCATGCACAAGGGTTGGAAACTGCTAAAGCAGAGTTGCATATTTGAAGGCAAGAGGGCCATTCTGAACCTGTTTGGGTTGTTTTTCTTCCATGGACTGGTTTGGGAAAACTAGAAATTTCTGTTATTGTAAAATGACAAATTTTTAATACATAAAATTTCAAAAATTTGCATCTTATGGACAAGAAAGGAGGAGTCATTTTCTGCATGCAAGATTAAATGTTTATTTTTCCCCTTTTCAGATTTTAGGCTTGTAAATGGAGTTATGCAAGTTTCTTGGTTGCTTCATGCGAATGTTTAAATCTGAAAACCTCATTTAAAACCCTAGGAGCCAGCACTTAGCTTATCCAGATTGTGCTTGTTTTGCAGGTCCAATAGGTTAGGTTGCATGCAAGAAAACCTCATATCTTCGGTTTTGTCGGAATGGGATGGCATCACACTGAATGCATTTTATTTTCATTTTCTGCATTTTCTTTCAACTTTTTCTGCATTTTATTTTTTCCAGAAATTTTAACTTTTTTTTAATTAAAATAAACATTTAAAAAAATTCAAAATCCAAAAATAATTTCACCATTGCATAGGTTATGCTTCATACTTCCATTACGCACTTTGAAATTTCATTTTCGGATTTGTTTAGTATTTTTAAAAATTCATCGAAGTTTTATTTCAGATTTTGAAAAGAATCCAAAAATAGAAAATTTCCATTTTTGGGCCGAATTTCATTTTTTCTGTTTCATGTTTCATTCATGAGCCTATGATGACATTCCCTTCATGAAAATTCCAATTTCATTGAAGGAGTTATGTTTTATGGCATTTTCACAAATTTCCATTTTTCTGTTTAAAAAAAAATTTTTTAAACCCCCAAAAAAAAAAAAAAAAAGAAGCTACATCGTGGTCATATGAGGGCCAACTCACATTTGCTTTATTTTGGTTCAATGAACAATCACTAAAGTTTCATGGTAAAATAAACCAACATTGCCCCTTGTTTACGATTACTTGCAATCACTAAGGTGTTCCAAGCATTTAAATTGAATATCTTTATTTGAGATTACTAATACACATATGCAAATGCTAATATAGCGGAGACCTTGGAGAAGTTGTTTTTTTAACTTCTTTGCAAGAGGGGATTTGGAACCCAAATCCTAAGGAAGAGTGTACTTTCACAATTGGGTGAAAATACCACTCAACATTTTGGCGCTAGAAGGAGGGCCTGAATTGGTTTACTTTATTCTATTTACGTTAAGCAATTCATGTATGCTATGCATTTTTCTAACACTTTTTGATTGTTCATACAAAAATAATGTGATTTGATTTAATTTTAATTTTGGTCTCGACTAACGAAGTGTTGTTTCCATGCAATTACTTCCATTTGATTCTAACATTCTCTATTTTTGATGATGTGTTAATGCCAATCTATTTGCAAATGTGAGAATGTTATTTCATATCATGGTTTAATGGGTACATGTCTCTTGGTTGATGCTAACATGATGATTCATATGTTACATATGTGAGATTTGTTAGTCATTTCATGTTTCTTTGTAAGGAATCATTTTCTTCCTAAAATGTATTTGTTTTTGGTATTATGCTCTTCACTTGCCGTGTAATGCGATCTGGTGAATCAGAAATCCTACAACACTAGGAGTATGCTCTTCACTTGTGCATCTGCGATCTGGTGAATCAAAAACTAGTTTACATTTTTTATAAGGTTGCTTCACCATTTGACTAACATATTTGCTTCTGAGGTTATTCTTTGAGTTTCACTAATGGCAACATTTGAGGAGCAAATTGTATCCCTAAGAGAAGAAATGATGTCCCTAAGAGAAACGATGGTATCTGCATTAGGAAAGTATTATGAATGTCATTCTACCTTTGGAACACCTTATCAAATTCATGAAATGTTATTGGAGTTTCTACGAATTTTTAATCAAGAGGTGGCATCAGGATACCTACAAAATCTACATATCTATAAGTTCACATTATGTCAATTTCAAATATTTTGTGAGCCTATTGCTTGTAGGTTCTTCCCATACATTGTGGGTGATAGATCGTTCTCGTGGTATTGCCATTTACCCATGGAGGTTAAGACTTCTTGGAGCCAATTAGAAGCAGCCTATCTTTATCACTTTGGTAATCAAGTTGACTTAGATAGGTTGCAAAATCAATTCACCTCTATGCGTAAAGAGCCTAATGAGTCCATAAGTCAATTCAATGTGAGGTTTCGTGAATTGTACTCTCAAATGTGGGAAATTTTGGGTACATCGGAAGAGGAAGCTATTGAAGTATACCTGGGAGCCATACACCCCACACTTGCTACACTCATTAAGGAAAACTTGGATGACTTGTCTCTAGAGAAAATCTATGAGATCCTGGAAAAGGTAGAACAACAAGTGTTGGAAGAAGAAAAGACACAACATATTCCCATGAGAGATTATCCTTCTAAAGATATTGATGCCAATCTACATCAACCATTGAATGTAGCACCCTCCACTCCAATGATACCTAAGGTGAAAGATCAAGGGGATGAAATTGAATGTCCAAATTTTACAACCACCTTAGATGTAGTCCAAGAGGAGGTGCAAATTGCTAAGCCAACATCCACTAGGGAGGATTATGCAGAAATGATCTCATTCATAGAGATACATGATTATTCGGATAAAGGGGTCCTAAATTCAACAAGGTTTGAGATAGGTGATAGGACAGAAACTGCCATAGAATTGAATGAAGTGGTTGAAAGTGAAATTGGAAGAAAATCAATAAATGAATTTGAAGATATGATAGAATTTCACCACTTGTTCTTGGAAGACACTCTCGATGAGAAGCTTGGAACTAATGATCAAAAAATTCTTCACCCTCCAAATTGTGATAAAATTGAATCATGGGTTACTAATTTGGACGATGATAGCCTTACAAATTTGAATTCAAGAAATAACCCACTTTTGAAAGTTATTGAACCATCTAAAGAAGGTGAAGGTGAATTTGATGAGAAACACATTGATGAATTGGAATATGTTGAAGAAGTAGTTGAACGTCACCACTTGATTTTGGAAGATGATTATTATGATGCTTGGAAGAAGTGGGAAGACTACACTCACTCCAAACCTGCTAATGAAACTTGTGTGTCAATTGATATATAGGACAACACAATCGCCTACTCAAAGGAAGATATTACAACTCCTATACAATTTGAGGATGTTTTGGAAGAGGGTTTCAAATCTCATAAAATTTTGGAAGATTATAATGATCCTACTACCAAGGACAAAGAAGAAAAATAATTGATGAATGAATCAAAAGATCATGCCACAAACATCATGGAATTTCATTCCATGAATTTGGATGACAATTTTTACAATGGTTGGGGGAGATATGATAATGTATTATTTTCTCACACCCCTATAGATGAAACTCATATTTCACTTGATATGCAAGATGTTGAAACTTCTATCTCACATGAAGATATGCCATGGATGGTGAATAAGGAATTGGAACCAAATGACAAAGAGATTGATCAATTGGAAGCAACTCAAATAAGTGATCATCAAGATGAGTTACTTAACCTACATTTTGACCAACAAGATTTGAGGGTTGAAAAAGATGGACATGTTTTCAATTGGGTGCCATATCTTGGTATGTTTGATGAACAGGTAATCAAGGAAGAAATTGTGATTTCTCACCAATTTTTGGTAAATAAAAATGTTCAAAAGGTAGAATCTAACCTTTTGTGTTCAAGCATCCAAGATTTAGGTGAAAATTTGCATGACCATATTTTGAATTTGAATGATGTTTATGGTGAAATGTCATTAAAGGTGAATGAAAAACAAGGTATGATTTCTAATCACACCTTTGATAACATTGTTTTAATGAATGAAAAAGAAGTTGATGCACTTGAATTGTTAAATCAAATTCATCAACAATTACTAATTGAATCTAGGGTAAAAACTTTTAATGATCCTAATTTAGTAAATATCCTAGATGCTTGCAAACTATTGCACAAATTTGATTGGCCTAAAAACTTGGAAAATGATTTGGCTTTAAAATTTTTAGAAATAGGCTCTTGCTTACAAAGTCTCATTTTGGATAAAGAAAGCCTAGTTCTAAATCATGAATGGAATTATGAGATTTATACCTTAAATAATAGACAAGATAAAATTGAAGATCATACATTGTCTAATCAATTTCATGATTTGAATATCACCTATGTGAGTACTAATGGAACTAAATCAAATTGGTGGGGTGAGCGAGGCAAGTTGAAGTTTGTTGCACTGCTTGGTTTGATCTTGTTTTTGTTGGATTCCTACAAAATTTGGCATACATATTGTGTCATATGTCTTTTGAAATGTTCTAATCATGTTTGGGATCCGGGAAAGTGATAGTCCAAGCTTTGCATCATCTTGTACCATACTGTACATTTGTATATAGATTTTGGTTTTGGTTTTGGTTTGTGTTTTCAAGTTTCATTTTTGAGATTGGATCTCATTTTGGTTTTAAGTTTTGTGTGTTGGTCCTTTGGACACTTTTGGTTTGTCTTGAAAGAAAGAAAAGTGAGATGTCAGCTTATGTCCTTATGAATGTTGACTAAGACTAAGAGAATATGAAACATTGGAATTGTATTGCAGAAAGCTCCACGAGTGTCGCAAACACATTAAATAATATCGTTTGAAACTTGGGATGCATGAAGTTGTCAGTTTTTCACAAATTATGGCAAAGTAGGTGGTATACTCCATCCGCATTTCAAAAAGAGCAATGCATTCATCCATGTCTCATGTTACATTCCACATTGCATATACATTTCATCTCGGTTGCATCTACATTTCAAGTACAATCATTGAAAAGTGTCGAATCCTCTTAGGGTTATTATATAACATATATTAAAATGATCCTAAGGTTGGGAATTGATGCCCGAACTATCTTGAACCAAGCACGTTCTACACATATTAAAGAGGATCTTGAGAAAAATGGTCAAAACCATACTTGGAAGGAAAGGTGAGGCGAAAGGAGTATTTTGTGTCTGTCCTATCATGCAACATAATCCTTAAAGAAGTGGTTTTTACCACTCCCATAGAGCTTAAAGCCTAAAATCGAGTAGTAAGGATAGGGTTAAATCCCCATCGAACTTAGGTTGAGGATCCAACTCCCCAAAGCTCTGATTTGACCTTCATGGAGTAGTAAGGATAGGGTCTAATTCTCATCTCACTTAGGTTGAGAATTCGATTCCCCAAAGCTTCTATTTTGCCTACTCAAAAGCTTGAAATTCCAAAGCAAATATTTTTCATTTCATCATTAATATTGGATTGGAAGGATCGTACTACATGTCCCTTGTAAGGATGGGTAGTCATCCCCAAGGTCCAAGAAATCAAAAGTAAAGCCAAATCATGGATTATGGGGTTAATATCCACTGGGGCTATAGACGCTCTGGCTGGCAGTGGAGTATGCTCATGCATGGCAACATGTCTTGTCTAAAAGCAAGACCACTGATTGCTCAAACGGATAGGCTAGCTCGACAGTTTCATCCATAACGAGGTTAAATCATTTTGTTCAAGATGAGGTAATGAACTCCAGATCAGAGTAGTAAGGATAGGGTTAAATTCCCATCTCGCTTAGGTTGGGAATCCTATTCCCCAAAGCTCTGATTTCACTTACACTTGCACATGGGTTCAAGATGGTAGTGACACATAACCAACTTTGGGATCTAGTAAATTAATTCAGTATACACATATTTGGTCCTAAGAGGGTTTGACAGTTTTAATATGTTTGTTCATGGTACTAGAAAGTTTGAGCCTTTGCAAAGCATGGTTGTTATATCTCTAGCATATTTGTCATGCATTAAATCCTGCACAAATCATTCATAACCTTGCATATGCATTCAGGTAAAACTGACAATGGAAAGTTGAATGAGTTTCAAATGATAGGGAATGAAGCACACTGCACACACCGAGCTGATGCTTAACGATTCAGATGCTTCATGTATTTCCCATCTAGTTTCATTCTTTGGATATTTGTTGATGCTTGTGTTTGAGTTTTGAAGGTTTTCAGGTTGGGTTCTCACCGAAATGCTCAGGAGCATTTCCCAGTAGAGTCACCATTTGTTGTGGTCGTTCCACAACATACCCCAAAATTGGGGACCCACCTTTTTATTTTGGTATTTGGGTGTTTGCATGTTGGTTTTGAATGTCTAATGCTCGGTTTGTTTTGAATTTGCATTCGTCATTAGTTTTTTGTCGACGAATTTGTTCTTGTCGATGTTTTTTTTCATCGTCAAAGTGTTGTCAATTTCTTATTTTTAGTGTGGGTATTGTTACCTTTATATTTGTTTTGTTTGTTAGCTTTAAAGTTTCATTTGTCCCTTTTAATAATTTAATGGTGTAGTATAGGTTTAATACACTTTTAAAATTACAGTTAGTATAGTATTGCGCTTACTCTATTATGAGTTAAGCTTTGAGCTTATCTTGGTTTCATGTTTATTTTTCTTAAGGGTTTGGCTAGGTGTGGTCTTGATAGGTAAAATATGGCAACGAAGGCTCCGATGAGTATGTGGCAGTAACCACTTTGGCATCGTCGAGGCCAGAGATAGTCGCGGATGTAGTTGCTGGTCATAGACAGTTGCCAAGAATGAATAGACAAAATCCGATGTGGGTGAGATAATGCACATTACATAGCAGGGATTGACAACACAAATATGGGCTTTGATGTGGATAAACATGTTGGATAGAGAATACCATGGACAATTTAGTGATTCTGCCTATAATCAACCAGCGAAAATTTCTCACCAGCCCCTTGATTGGAAATACCGCAAAGAAGAAAAAGTGTCGCGATATCATGACATGTTGCATTTTCGCGGTCCAAAGCAAGGAGAAAGAGCAAGAAAGAAAAAGTGTCACGATATCGTGACATGTTGCATTTTCATGGTCCAAAGCAAGGAGAAAGAGCAAGAAGGAAAAAGTGTCGCGATATCGCGACATGTTGCATTTTCGCGACTAAAAGAGAAGAGAAAGAGTAAGAAGGAAAAAGTGTCGCGATATCGCGACATGTTGCATTCTCGTGACCAAAAGAGAAAAAGTGTCATGATATCGCGACATGTTGCATTCTTGCGACCAAAAGAGAAAAAGTGTCACGATATCGCGACATGTTGCATTCTCACGACCAAAAGAGAAAAAGTGTCGCGATATCGCGACATGTTGCATTCTCGCGACCAAAAGAGAAAAAGTTTCGTGATATCACGACATGTTGCATTCTCGCGACCAAAAGAGAAAAAGTGTCACGATATCGTGACATGTTGCATTCTCATGACCAAAAGGAAAAAGTGTCGCGATATCGCGACATGTTGCATTCTCGCGACCAAAAGAGAAAAAGTGTCACGATATCGCGACATGTTGCATTTTCGTGGCCAAAAGCAACAAAAGAGGACAAAGACATAGAAATGTCATGATTTTGCGACATGTCGTATTTTCGCGATGCAAGAAGAAGAACCAAGCTGAAGACATAAAAATGTCACGATATCATGACATGTTGCTTTTTCGTGACTCAAAATGGGCAGGTAGTCAGCTGAAATAAGAAGTGTGACAGTGAATGGAAGTTAGTACGGTGGTTATAGGGGCCATTACAGAGTGAAATCATCGAGCGGTGGATATACCGAACATCATCATTGGTTGACAGGCAGATAGAGTCTACAATGGCAACACTGAACAAAACATGGCACCAAGGTGTAAGGTTTATGGTGTAACGTTCCATGCAAACGGTTACAGTTAGCGACGAAGACCAAGAGTCGGAAAGAAAAAATGTTTTGAGGCCCAAAAAAAGAGCCAAAACAACGAAGAGGCATGGGAAAGCGAAATGAAAGGCTTTGGGAAATGAAACGAAGGGCCACAAAATGGAAATGGAGAGTCACACCAAAAATTTTAAAAGGGGAAGCAAAGGCATGCACAAGGGGTTGGAAACTGCTGAAACAGAGTTGCAGATTTGAAGGCAAGAGGGCCATTCTGAACTTGTTTGGGCTGTTTTTCTTCCATGGATTGGTTTGGGAAAACCAAAAATTTTTGTTATTGTAAAATGACAAATTTTTAATACAAAAAATTTCAGAAAGTTGCATCTTATGGACAAGAAAGGAGGAGTCATTTTCTGCATGCAAGATTAAATGTCTATTTTTCCCTTTTCAGATTTTAGGCTTGTAAATGGAGTTATGCAAGTTTCTTGGTTGCTTCATGCGAATGTTTAAATCTGAAAACCTCATTTAAAACCCTAGGAGCCAGCACTTAGCTTATCCAGATTGTGCTTGTTTTGCGAGTCCAATAGGTTAGGTTGCATGCAAGAAAACCTCATATCTTTGGTTTTGTTGGAATAGGATAGCATCACACTGAATGCATTTTATTTTCAGTTTTCTGCATTTTCTTTCAACTTTTTCTGCATTTTATTTTTCCAAAAATTTTAACTTTATTTTAATTTTCAGGCATTAAAATAAACATTTAAAAAAATTTCAAAATCCAAAAATAATTTCACCATTGCGTAGGTTATGCTTCATACTTCCATTACGCACTTTGAAATTTCATTTTCGGATTTGTTTAGTATTTTTAAAAATTCACCGAAGTTGCTGTTTTATTACAGATTTTGAAAAATCCGAAAATAGAAAATTTCCATTTTTGGGCCGAATTTCATTTTTTCTGTTTCATGTTTCATTCATGAGCCTATGATGACATTCCCTTCATGTAATTCACAAATTTCCATTTTGAAGCTACATTTGAAGACCCTATTCATCATTGAGGATTTAACAAGAAAAGTCTATTTAATCAAGGAATTAAGGCACTACATCGTGGTCATATGAGGGCCAACTCACATTTGCTTTATTTTGGTTCAATGAACAATCACTAAATTTTCATGGTAAAATAAACCAACATTGCCCCTTGTTTACAGTTACTTGCAATCACTAAGGTGTTCCAAGCATTTAAATTGAATATCTTTATTTGAGATTACTAATACACATATGCAAATGCTAATATAGCGGAGACCTTGGAGAAGTTGTTTGTTTAACTTCTTTGCAAGAGGGGATTTGGAACCCAAATCTTAAGGAAGAGTGTACTTTCACAATTGGGTGAAAATACCACTCAACAGGTACCATCGGAGCTATTACTATACAACAGACTCAAAATTATCAACAAGATCAAATTCAGAATGGTGCATCAGCTCCATTTTTTTTGAAGGTTCCTAATAAAGGGAATCATGCACCTAATGTTCAACCTAAACCTACTTATAATATTAATGAACAATTATCAAATATTATAGCTAGAATTTCTCTTTTGGACCTTTTAAGATCTTCTCCTACACATAGAGATGAATTAATGCTCACATTAAGCCAGATTATGGTACCACAAGACATTCATCTTGAATCCATGACCAATACTATAATAACTCGTGAAGTTGATTGTATTGACTTCCGGGATAGAGACATACCGCAACATAGTTTACATAAATATAACCCCTTGTATATTACTGCCTTAATTGGAGATGTAGTAGTCAAACGAGTTTTGATTGATAATGGTTCATCTTTAAATATCTGCACTTTTGAATTCTACCAAATATTTGGGTTTAGAAGTGATGAAATGAAAAGAACTGATATGATCATAAAATCTTTCAATGACGAAACACAAGAAACGTGTGGAGTTATTACCATTCCATTGCAGGTTGGTTCGAGAACCTTGGATACGACTGTGTTTATTGTACATTGCCCTACATTGTACAATATACTCTTGGGTTGTCCTTGGATCAACGCGATGCGATCTGTTCCCTCAACTTTACATCAATGTGTTAAGTTTGAATTTAAGAATCAGTTAGTTACCATTCATGGTGATCCAAGACCCTTTGATATGTGTGCTTTGGCAGAACCTATTGGAGTTCAATTTTGACCTACTCTATGATCCACACATCCTAATTCTTATTATCCATCTAAACGTGTGAAACTCACACCTACAACGTCATCTACTTCTTCTCCATCAGTTCCACCTCCACATATAGCTCAATCATCTTCTGAACAAACCACATTAGGACCTCAGAAAGATCCTAATCCCACAACCAATGTCTCTTGTTCTACTCCTATAACTTATATACCCATAATAGACCCATCTATCGACACCTCTACACCATCTACATCCACCAAATTCATATTTTCTGCATCAGAAGGTGTAGGGAATGTTCCTTCTACCTCGTATGCTCTTACTGACGAGCTCTTACCCAATCTATATAAAATTATTATATCAGAAGAAACGAATGCTTGTATGCAAGATTCCCTTATTTAATTTTCTACCATCTCCTCATACCTTGGGCCTCCCACAGCCTATGGGAAGTATTTACCAATTTAGGAGATGTGCCTTTATTTATAAGGGATATGACTGGGGTAGAATACCCAGAAACTTCAAAACTCATCATGATAGATATGCTCGATGTTATTTTACTAATGAGTATATTAAAGCCAAACCTATAATGCTTAAATTGGGATATAAAGGGAAAGGTTTGGGACCTTTCCAAAATGGTATGAAAGAACATTTTGAGGTAGAAGCGTGGCCCACCCAATGTGGTGTGGGCCTATTTTCTAGTAAGGGTCATCCATTCCCATTTGAGGATGATGACAAACTTATATGTTACCAAGATTATTTAGATGAACGCGATGCTTTGCGTTTAACCAATAGAACATTCACATGTAATATACTATCTATAGCTCATCCTGAGATGATCGCTAAATTCGACAATGAGTTGGAGGGAAATATCTTCCATGATGTCTTCGTTGAGGAATTATTACATAATGGATTTTATTTTGATGGGTCTATACCTAGTACAGCCCAACTTGAGGCCACGACTCCTCAAGATGAATTATCCAAGCTAACCTTGGAAGAATTACAAGACTTGGGTGTTTCACCCACCCCACCTAATTTTGAGAAATATCTACACATGAAAGTAGAAAATGTCATAAAAATTAACATTGGAACCGAGGATAACCCTCACATAATCAACATTGGATCAGAATTGAGTCAAGAAAAATAGGATAAATACATTGCATTTCTTAAAGAATATGAAGATGTGTTTGCTTGGATATATGAAGATATGCCAGGTTTAGACCCTTCTGTAGTTATGCATCACCTAGTAGTCCATCTAAACCTGTTAAACAGAAACTTAGAAAAATGCATCCTAAAGTGGCCTTACTAGTCAAAGTGGAGTTAGAAAAACTCTTGAATGTTATTTTTATACAAGCCATTTATTATGCTGAATGGATCTCGAATGTATTTTCGTAACTAAGAAAGAAGGTACTAAGGTTAGGGTTTGTACAAAATTTAGAGATATTAATGCTTCATGCCCTAAATATGATTTTACCCTTCCCAATATGGATCAGATCATTGATTTTGCTACTGGGAGTGGAATGATATCCTTAATGGATGGATTTTTTGGTTATAATCAGATTAGGATAGTTCCTGAAGATCAGGCTAAAACAGTCTTTATTATCCCTTGGGGGATCTTCTATTGGAAAGTGATGTCATTCGGTTTGAATAATGCAGGTGCAACCTACCAACAAGCCATGACTTATATCTTTCATGATATGATGCATGACATACTACATGATTATGTAGATGACATTATAGCTCGTTCTACTAGAGAAGATGACCATTTAGATGACTTGAGAAAAGTATTTTATCGGTTAAGGGAATATCTTATCCGATTGAATCCATCCAGATGTATATTCAGAGTTAAGTCAGGTAAATTATTGGGGGTTATAGTTTCTTTACGTGGCATAAAAATTGACCCTCTCAAGATTATGTCTATCATTGATATGCCCGCACCTATGAATATATCTGAATTACGGAGTCTACAAGGTAAGATTCAAGCTATCCATCGCTTCATCGATAAGCTGGTGGATAAAACTGGACCCTTTCTTAAGCTTCTTAAGAAGGATGTCTCTTTCCATTGGGACGACAAATGTAAGGAAGCATTTGAACTCCTCAAACAATATCTTCTTAACCCACCTATACTTTTGCCACCTAAACTTGATCGCCCATTTATCTTGTATATTTTTGCTTTAGATTTTTCTTTAGGAGCTATGTTAGCTCAACTTGATGATGATAAAATAGAACGTGCTAATTATTACATTAGCAAAACATTAATTAGTTATGAAACCCGCTACACAACATTAGAGAAGTTATGTCTAGCAGTTGTATTTTCTACACAGAAACTATGCCATTATATGCTCAGTAAAAAAACATACATTATTGATAAATTCAATCCCTTGTGGTATCTCATGAGTCGACCTTATTTATCTGGTCGCACAGTGAAGTGGGTTCTTGCTCTAAGTGAGTTTGAACTCACGTTTATAGGACAAAATTTTGTTAAGGGTCAAATCATAGCAAATCAATTAGCTGTTGCACCCTTAGAGTCCACCCATCCCCTCATCATTGATTTTCCTGATGAATACCTTAAACTAGAGGCAGACCATTCAAAGAAATGGTCCTTATACTTTGATAGAGCCCAATGCATGATTGGGGTTGGTGCAGGTATTATTTTGATATCTCCATAGAAACATATCATACCTTTATCCTTTAAATTAACATTTTCCTGTACTAATAACATTGCTAAATATGAGGCTCTAATCCTTGGATTACGAGCTGCCCTAGCACTAAAAATTAAAAATCTATTAGTTTTCGGTGATTCTCAACTTGTTATAAATCAAATTAACAATGTTTATCAGACCAGATATGATAAATTGCACCCATATAAAGCATATGTATTACAATTAATATCTTTATTTGATCAAGTTACCTTGGAAGCTATTCCTCGAACTAGAAATCATGCGGCTGATGCTATGGTCGTAGCTGCATCTCTTTTACCCTTGGAGTTAGATGAAAAATATGCTACCATCATTATTCATTGACTCCAGGAACCCACTTCAATTAAATCATGCTTGGAACATTTGGATGTGTTTCTAATCAATGAAAATACTCCTAAACTTTGGTACACTGACATCCTCAATTTTATTCAAAATGAGACCTTCCCTAAAGGTTTTAATAGAAACCAACACCAGTTACTATGTAGACGAGCAAGTCGCTTCGTAATAATTGGTAATACGTTATATAGGAGATCTTTTGAAGATATCCTATTGAGATGTTTGAACCTAGAAGATTCTAGATCAACTTTGAGTGAAGCCCATGATGGATCTTGTGGGGGAAACTTTAGTGGTAGCACCATTGCTAAGAAGATCCTTAGGATAGGATATTTTTGGCCTACCATGAAGAATGATGCACATGATTACATGCACCATTACGAAAAGTGCCAAAAACATGCTGACCTTGTCCATGCGCCTGCACAAGAACTACAGGTTATTGCATCTCCTTGGCATTTTTCAAAATGGGGCTTAGACATCATCAAAAAATCAATCCTGTGTCATCTGATGGACACAAATTCATCATAACTACCATCGAGTATTTTACGAAGTGGGTTGAAGCTATGCCCTTAGCTTGTTGCACTGGAACCCATGTTTCCAAATTTATTTTTAATCAAATTATTTGTAGGTTCAGAATTCCTACAAATCTTATCTCGGATAATGGAAATTGTTTCAAAAATAAATATGTAAAGAAACTATGTCAAAAATATAAAATTCAACATCGTTGGTCCACTCCCTATTATCCTTAGGGTAATGGCCAAGCATAAGTATCTAATAAAACATTAATTAAAATCCTCAAGAGACTGGTCAATAAATCTGGCCGTGATTGGCACATTCAATTATATCCTGCTTTGTGGGCTTATCAAACTAGCATTCGTACTCCCACGGGCACTTCACCTTTTGTTTTGGTTTATGGCGCTAAAGTTGTTTTTCCCTTTGAACTAGAAGTTCCTTCTTTGGCTTTACTACTTCAAGATACTGAAGTAGGAGACAAATATCGTGCTGGCAGATTTAGTCAACTAGAAATCCTAGATGAGAAGTGCATTAATGCTTTGGAGCACCTTCGTGCTTACCAGAACAAGCTCAAACGAGCATACCTCAAGAAAGTTCAACACCTATCCTTTGAGATCGGCGACCTCGTCTTAAAAGAAAATAAAAAAAATACTAATGCAACTAAAGACATTAAAGGTAAATTTGAGCCTAACTGGCTTGGACCATATATTATCACTGCTAAATTTGGATCGGGAGCATATCGATTAGCTACATTATATGGTAAAGATATTCAAGAACCAATGAACATTATGCATCTTAAGTGCTATTACGCATAAATCTGGTAATTTCGTCACTGTATATATTATACATATTGTCTCATATTAAGCAATTCATATAAAAATTTCAAAAACATTAATATTATGTATTCTCTCAATTCATAAATTAAAATCAAAATATAAAAAAATCAAAATCATCAAAAGCCTCAAAAACATCTTCTATTTTTTGCACCTGTCAATTCTTGAAGTATTGTAGTTATATTTTCAGTTATTTTGGATAAATTAGCATTTATTTGGAATCCCTCACTTTCACACTCACATGAATAAATATCTTGGTCCTATTTGGTATGATTATTAATCTCTTATATCAAAGTCCATAGTTGAATTAAATAAAGTTTTGAGCATAGAAAATTGATCTTGTTATTTACTTGAACCAAGTACACATTTTCACATTAAAATGATTTCATTGCAAATTCAAAACGATGCTACATAGTAGAAGCGGTATCTTGAGTGAAAAGTTTCCCCTGCTATCCTATCATGCACATGGTCTATAATCTTTGAGAATTGACAAAAGGACAAGCTCACCCCTGCCCAGAATAAAAATCCCTTGCTCTACAACCAATCCGAGCAAGTATCCCTAGTATAGGAAGAAAAAGAAAAGAAAATCAAGAAAAAAAATCATGAGAAAAAGAAGCATTATTTCAGTATCATTTTGTACCATCTCAACAATATTTCACCATTATATCAGTGTCAAGCAAAAATACAATTAGCAAAAGAAAAGAAAAGAAAAAGCAAAAAACAATAAATGCCTTCCCCTACCCTTTGAAATAAAAGAAGGGTGAACGATCTTGAATCCCTGGAATTCTCAATTATTCAAAAACTATGAGATAATCCCCATAATAGGTGGTTTGTGCCCAACCCGCTTGGCCTTGGGTAACTCCTAGCGTGGTGATATGTCTATCACATTAGCGACCTTCTTTTGTACAGACCTATGTTCACTTATGGATCAGCTAGCTCTTGATGACCCTACTTACATAGTAGTCTGGTACGGTTACATGCATATAAATCATGGTCAACGAACACTCACTTGGTTAATTCAAATTACTTGTATCAAATTATCTTGCTCAAAATCTGTAAATAAACAATACAATTGCACACACATTTGTGTTTGAGAGATTTTGTATCATTATGATAGATCAAGATCAACAATGAACTCACATATGCACATGGGGTTCCTTATAAATCTAAATTTTGTCTTTGAGATAATTTAAAAATATTTATGCAAATCTTCTAGAATAATTTGATTTTCTTACTTGAGACTATTTGCCTAGCATAAAAACAATGAAAAACATTTTTTTCAAAAATCCAAAAATTTCTTTCAAAAAATGTTCAAAAATCTAGCAATAAATTCACATTTATATATTTTTGAATTTCGCAAAGATGGTATAGTTCCTAAGCCTAAATGGGAATTTTATGCCTACTGCAAGTCCTCATTTTTATATTTTCTATTTATCTCAAAATCAAAAATCAACTATGCAATAAAACTATTATATCAATTTCTTCTTTGGACTTCGCGATGATGGTATAAGTCTATATCTAAAATTTTATGCCTAGTGCAAACCATCGTTCTAATTTTATTTCCCATTTATTTAATCCATAAAAGCATATGACTTAAATCATTATGTTACACAATTGTGCTTAAAAAAAAAAAAGAACAAAAACTTTTCTATTTCATTTCATTTCATTACGTCAACATTCATTTTTGCGATGATGGTATAATTCCTAGGCAATTTTTCAAATTTCTATCACACTTAGGAATTTTATGCCTAGAAAAAAACATATTTTTAATATTTCATGCATAATATTTTCATGGAAATCTGAAAACAAATCATCACCATCATCATTTTTCATCATCACAACACAAAGTCTTAAGAAAGTCTCTTAAACACCCTTTTACTTTTAGCAATATTTCTCTCACACTGGGATTAGCTTGATGACCTAGCGAGCGACGAATCCATGAAATGGTCATGTAACAATGACAATGTCCTTTGAAATTATTGTTAGAATTCACTTTATTTTTCATCAAATCACACCACAACAACCAATTTGTTTACATCAGATTATTTCATTTAAATTTTATAACATGACATAAAATTATACTATTTTCAATGACATAATTACATGAATAATCAATCAACAATTAAAATATTAAAGCATCATAAAACATATGCACAAGTCATATCACAAAAATAACATCATATATATATATATATATATATATATATATATATATCAAAAAGGTATATACATCATATCAAAATAGATTGGTATGCCACAATCTATACCCTGGCATACTCAATCATCTCAAAAATATATAGTCTATGTATAATGTGCAGCTAGTCTCGAGAAGCCCTCGAGCTCTCAGCCTCATCTCCTCTCTCACTCTAAGGTGGAGGAGGTGTCGTGCTGTATCGTGGGTCCTCGATGTTGATCGTGATGATGTCCTCGATGACCCCATCTTGATTGGCTCTGTAATGGTGGTTGGAAACTATACCCTATGATCCTCTAGAACCACATGATAGTACAATACCTGGTAGAATGTGGTCTACACAATAGCCTATGCCAGCTCTAGAATGCTCGTCCCTTTGCTTCGAGCCCTGAGTCGTGTAGCCTCATCCTGAATATTCTGCACCTAAGCTCATAGGTGGGCATTCTTCACCCAGAGAGCCGCCATCTCACTACTATCCCCCACCTTGACACTCTTGCCCTTATCGGGCGATGATGGCCTATCCCTTTATTGAGAAGGGAGTCCCTCTCTCTTCTCTGCCCTCATTTTTGACTGCTATAGTCTCTCCAAAGCCTATGGTACTCTTTGGGGTCTCTCTTGAGGAGGTCGTTGTTGCTCCCTCCCTTCATGATTCCTTGCTATACCAATAGCAGTCTGGCATTGCTTCTTCATATTTTGCACTATAGCATGCATCGAACCCTATGCCCTCATCATTCGAGGAGGGCGGATGCCTGTATACCAGGCATCATACCCGTCTGTAACCCCCACGTCATACCCATCCACTAGCTGAATGGGGACATTATCAACGTCCTAACTCCATAACTGATGCATGTCTGGAGCCCCACTCAATGTAGTATTATCCCATACAGTTTGAGAGTACTCATAATCCCTAAGAGAAGGGATCCCCTACTGTAGACCAAACTACCTCAAAACTCGGTCATAGCGGTGGAGCTCTACCACTCCCCACTCTGTCCTCAACCAAATGACTTGCCTGATGTGAGCCAACTCTTGTCTATCCTCTCCCCACATTGGATGCTCTCTCCATGGTCTCCAGGTGATCCGATCAGGGGTGAGGTCGTCCAGCAACCTCTAAGACATCGACAGATCTATCCGCTGCTGTGACCCTCTCTAGAGCCACCAATAGAAAACTCGGGGTCTCTCCCGGTCAATTCCTATTAGTGGAAACCCTACCAACCTTCGCACTCCAATGTGCTCCTAGCACCAAACCTATAGTAGTGATGTCAGCACCAGACATTGACCTCCCTTGTATATGACCCCGTAAAGGATCCTATATAGTCGACACAATACAAAGCTACCCCAAGAAAACCTATAGGTATCTCATGTCGTAGACCACATATAAGAGTAGCCATGGTAACCTACATCCACTATGGTGGTATAGAAGAAGGCCACCCACCACACCTGCCAAAACTTGGGTCAATCGAGATGCCCCATTCATCTGCCTCAAAGCCTCGATGTTCACTCTGCCGTTCTCTAGGGCGAAGCTTGGGTCACTGCACAGTCTCATCATGGCATGTCCTTGATTGGCCGAAGGAGTCATAAATTGACCATGTATGGGGATCCTCAAGATCCTCCATACATCCTCTAAAGTGGAAGCCATCTCCCCTATCAGTAGCCAAAAGCAGGACGACTTCATATACCATCTCTTCGCTAGGGCTGTCAATAGCCCCATGTATTTAGGAAGTTGTGGCATCTCTGCCACATGCTGCAGTCTGACCTTTGCTAGTATGTCTCGCTCGGCCTTATCGAGTGTGGCTAAGTCATCTCTGAGACCTCCGTATTTCCACTCCCGACTCTTTAGAAATCCCCTCTACAAAATAAAAAATAAAACAACAAAAATCATTAGTACATAATCATTAAAAAATCAATTAAAATCAAATCATCCCATAAAAAAATGATATCACCCATTATTGGACAATATCATACCAAATTTAGTTAAATCTTCCTTAATAGGATGAAATCGTCTTCAATTTTTCAATTTGGGTATCGCCCCTTATTGGACGGGATCACCCCTATTTCTCTGATTTTGTCCCTAGACAAAATCGACGATATAGGGACGATTTCGACGAAATTGGGACGATTTCATCTTGACGTCATCGATGGCCTAAAAATGGCTGCGATGCCAAAAACAATCAAAATTCAAATTAAAAAGTAAGTAAATCAAGTTAAAAACATAATACACTAGGTTTAGATCCTTACCCATAACCCACGCTGGACCTTTGTCGATCTGTGCGCTGTTTCCACCATTTCGCCTGTAGAGCTCTTAAAGCAGCAAAAATGAACAGTAAAAATGAATTAGGGTTTTACCCTATTTTTCTTATTTTTATTTAAAAACAACATTTTTTTAATTTTTGCTTTTTTGCACTTTTACCTCAAACGCTCGATTTGGGTAAAAACTCGGAGGGGGCACCATAGCAAACAGTTGTACGATTCGACCTAGAATCATCGTCTAAAAAATGAAATAAATTTTTTCTTTCTCGTAAAGCATGAAGAACTTATATTTAACGCATTTTCTTTAGAAAATTCGCTAAAGAGGGGGCAAAATGTAGCACCCTAAAATTTTCACAGTTAAACCATCAGTAAAAAGTAAAAATTTGAATTTTAACCCCAAAATCACCCGTTAATCGCTCACCTCATTTTTCATACCATTTTTAGAAGTTATTTCGACCGTTGGATGATATCGTCGTCGATCTAACGATATCATCCCAAATCGGACGAATTCGTCTAGAACAGAACATCCAGACGATTTCATCCCAAAACCGAATTTTCATAATTAGCTTCTATTTCAACAATCTCTCCAACTCGGGCAAAAGCGTGTCTGTGCAGTTGGAGATTCCTACGTTGGAGATCTCCCAGATTGGGATGATCCCCAACCTCATAACCTCCCCCTAATCCTATATAAACTAGGAATTTTCCCAATTTATCCCCCTGGCTGATCATTTCCCTACAATTTTAGTTTTTTTGTGTTAGAACATCATATCTCCCATCATTTGCACTTGTTCTTTTTAGGTTTTATTGTAGTATTTCACTATGTTTCAGCCGGAGGAAGCTCGGATCATCGTAGGCGATTCAACCACAATTTCATATGATCCTATCGAGATCGACGATGATCTCGTACGATTGCAGATGATTTTGATTGCAATTCAGATTGGGGGCAATCAGAGCCTTGAGTTTGCATTTTCTATCTCTTTTTCTTATTTAATTGTGCATTAGATTAATTTACTTATGTTTTGCATCCTGGAGTTCACCTCATTTAGCATAATTGCATGATAAAGTTCAAAATAAGTTACCAAAATAGTGCATTTTATTTAACTTGATATATGGATTTATCATTTAAGCATTTATATTCTTATTTCTATCATTTTGTATCATTCTTGCAATTGTATTTTTAGTTTTTGGTGTTTGTTTTCATGATTACAAGTTTCTAACGAATTCGTCAGGTTGCAGAGGATCTTATCTGATCTTATATGATCGCCTATTATTTGGGATGATTCTATACAATTACATATGATCCTATCATATCCAGGATGATCTGGACTCCTACAAGCTTCAGAATATTCATCAGACATCAAAAATTAGGTGTACTCTTCTCCATTTTAGATATTCTCTATATTTAGGATTCATTTATGTTTGTTGTCTTCATATAAACCATAATTTTCATATAGAATAGCTTAGATTCATTTTGGCCAACCTAGGAATCCGAATGATTGAATATAAAATGAACACATCAAACCCATTCTCAACCTAGGTGTGGAAGCTGCCACTCAAAGTTTCCTGGTGAACCCCACCATCCGTCAAAAATTCATCCTTATACCCCTCCCCCAAGAGGTGCGACCTTCAAATGGCCTCTCCATCCGAGGTATTGTCCCATCATTCTTGCATCCCCCTTTTAGGCACGGATCCTTTAGCTTGAAGGTAAGGGTGCAAAAAATTTGGGCGATACACCTTGGCTTTAAAAGAGATATTACAGATAAGTGAGATCCTACCATGCAGTAACAACATAACCAATGAATGGAAAATAACATAACATATTTTATTTAGTATTACATGAATCCAACTTGGTTTACCTCACACTAGCTAGTTATCTGAATCGTACTCGGGCACCTATCATTTTTCCTCTTCCCTCTAATATTCCCCCTTAGCTTTGTTGTGCTATCCCCTACTTTGTGTTTCTCCTCTAATGCCTTGTACTAGTATTTACTTCCTCGTATCCCATACAAATCCTCCTTGGCTTCCACCCACCACCTACTTGCCATCAATTTCATTTGCCTATGATAAATGGTATGGGGGAAGACATTCCTTCATCCACATTCTCATGATTCTTGCCATTAAGAGTCCATCACTTCATGTCTAGGAAAGCCTCACACAACTAGTGTCAATCCCATCAACTGAAGGTAATATTTTCATAATGAATACCAATTTTAGTTGGTCATTTAGATTAGGCAAATTATCCATTAAGTTGATAGCTAGATTCTAATCTCCATTAGTCCAATGGAGTGCACTTTTCCAAGCAATTAGAGTGGTCATACACTGTTGATGGGGTTCTTTTAATTTCTTAGTTTTTTTTATAACTAAAGTTTTCTTTATTAATCTAGAATAAATCATATTTTATTCAAGATGAAAACTTTTATATCCATAATATAAATTACTCATTTATTTAAAATGAGTTCTCTTTATTACTTTAAATAAATTAACTATTTATTTTAGAATAATAATCCTTTACCATTCTATTTAAATTGAGAATGATATTTCTTTATTATTTCAATAAATTAAACATTTATTTAAAATGATGTCTTTTACTATTTAAATAAACCAACTATTTATTTAAAAGTGATATCTCTTACTATTTAAATAAATCAACTATTTATTTAAACTGTTATTCCCTTTTTATATACTATTTGCCAAAGCATACAAGGAGTTATGAAGACAACCTATTCATTCATAGCTCACATATTATTAAGGTAATTAGTTCTGAAGTAAAAGACAATCATGCATATGCAATAAACAATGAGGGAGTATTTCCATCATTCTAATCACCTGTCTCAACCTCTAGAACTTATGATAGCTACTAGGCCATCATTCTAGGGCTTAATGTGGATAGATATTGACAATTATCCCTATATGAATGCATGCCTATATGAAGGTATCTATCTATGTTACCTTTGAGTTGCCTTGTCATCACTTCCCCAACCTCAAGTACCCTCATATTTGGTATATGACTCAAATTCTTCCACTTATGATTTCAATTGATCCTACATATTGGTAATTTGTTAGTAGTATCATACTCTTCAAAATCTAATAATATTTCATAGCTACTTAATTGCACAAAATCAAGTATTAAAGAATCATCAGTTAATACATTGTTTTTATATATTCCATGGTCCATATAGGAGGGTCATGTCATCCTCCCCCACTAGGACTAACACCATCCTCGGTATTTCTCATTTTTACATAGGTAAACACAATCAAACACAAATCATTACAAAAAAAATTCTTTAGAGTTCATCAAACAAAAAAGGAAAATATTTTTGTATATCCGTCACTTTCTCCCAAGTGGAATTCCTTTCAGAAAAACAGTCCCACTAGACCTTACATTGCTCAAGGGTATGATTTCGTTAGACTTAGAGCATAATTGGATAATCCTTACTGGCATCACTTCAACTACCTCTGGGTTTACCATCTATAAATTAGAAACATCCCACACATATTCAAGATTAGCAACATATTTTCTAAGCAAAGATATGTGGAAAGTGTCATGATTTTTTGATAGATTAGGAGGTAAGGCATGTCAGTATGCAATCGAACTAATCTTCTTAGTGATCTCAAAGGGTCCTATAAACCATGGATCTAGTTTTGTGGACTTGATCACACTTTTAATTAATTTTATCCTTAGGAACACTTTATCTCCCATCAAGTACTCTTTTGGAGTCATCTATAGATCGGATTAACTCTTACGCCTATCAAAAACTTCTTTGAGTCTTTTCCTGATTACCTTTATTTTCTCTTCCATTTCTCTAACTATTTTTGGTCTAATCATAGTTCTATCCTCTGGGTTGTCCCACAATAGTGGTGTTCTACACTTTCTCCCATACAAGGCATCGAAAGGTGCCATTCCTAAAGAAGAGTGATACCCATTATTGTAGGTAAATTCTACCAAAAGTAGATAGTCTTCCCAACAAGAATTATGATACATACAATACATGTGAAGCATATCTTCTAGAACTTGATTTAACTGCTCTGTTTGATCATCTATATCAGGGTGGTAGGTTGAACTCATGTGTAACTTTATTCCTATTGCCTGGTGAAGGACTCTCCAAAATTTAGAAGTGAAATTGGAATCCCTATCTGAGATAATTACATTTGGAAATCCATGCGATAAGAATAATTCCTTGAAAATATGTTAACCACCACTTAAGTGTCATCTTTGGTGCTCCCATGTATGAAGCGTTCAACCTTGGTCAATTTGTCGACAAAATCCATTTATAACCTTGGTCAATTTGCATCATATTTTAACCTGGTATTAGGTGAACCTACTACAAAATCCATTTATATGGCCTACCATTTCTATGTAGGTATGTTATCTGGGTATAAATATCATGCGATTTGTTTGATTTTTACTTTAACCTTCTAAAATTCAAGGCATCAAGCTACAAAATCTATAATATCCCTCTTCATTCCTACCTAGAAGAAGGTTCTCTTTAGATTTTCCATTATCTTTGCTCTTTTGGGGTGAGTTGTATAAGGAGATCTATGGGCTTCTTGAATTAATAGCTTTCTTGAATCCCCTAATCTTGGTATGATGATTCTTCCTTTGTAACACAAAAGGTTATCTATCACCTCAAACTCCTTGTTGGTTTCAGGATCCTTGTCTATTCTAGCTCAAATTTCTTGGAAATATTAATCCTAATTTTGCTCTTGCCTTACTTGGTCCATGAGATTTTTGTGACTCCTAGTTATGGCTTCTATGTGTATCCTTCTACTCAAGGCATCAAAAACTTTATTCTCTTTTCCTTTTATGTACTCGATTTCAAATTCATACTCAGTGAGGAACTCGATCCACCTTCTCTATCTCACATTGAGTATTGGTTGGATAAATATATACCTTAGAATTTAATGGTCTAATTTTAGCTCAAAGGTCTTCCTACTAGATAATGGTACCATACCTTTAGGGCATTCACTACAACAACTAGTTCTAAATCATGAGTAGCATAATTGACTTCATGCTTCTTAATTTTTCTTGAAGTATAAGCTACTACTGACTCTTCTTGCATGAGTACTCCCACTAATCCTTCCAACAATGTGTCAGTGCATATTGTAAAATCTCCTTGAGGATCTGTAATATTTAATATTGGTTTAGTCATGAGTTTATGCTTCAATAAAGCAAAGGCTATTTCACACTTTTTCATCCATTTGAATTCCTTTCCTTTATTTTGGAGGTTAGTTATTTGTGAGGTAATATTTGAGAAATCCTTTATATGACGTCTGTAATAGCCCTTTAACCCCACGAAGCTTCTTACTTCAATAAAATTAGTAGGGGATGACCAATTTAATATAGCTTTAATTTTATTTGGATCCACAACAATTCCTTTCATTGATATGATATGCCCTAAATAGCATATATTTGAAACATAGAAATCGCTCTTGGCTAGATTTTTGTAGAGTTGATTTTCCCTTAGCAACTCTAACATGATATTGAGATGCTTATCGTACTCTTGTTTCAATATTATATTAGGATGTCATATATAAATACAATAACAAACTCATCCAAGTGCCTTTTGAATACATTGTTCATTAAATTCATGAAGGCAGTTGAGGCATTAGTTAGTCCAAAAGGTAGGACGGTGAACTCATAATGCTCATACCTCATCTTAAATATGATCTTGTGAGTATCCTTCTCACGTATTCTCAACTGGTGATACTCTTATATTAAATATATCTTAGTAAAAATTGTGGCATATCTCAAATGGTCAAACAAATATTTGATCCTGGGTAAGGGATATCGATTCTTGATTGTAGCTTTATTCAACATTATGTAGTTAATGCACAATCTTAAGGAACAATCCATTTTCACAAATAAAACAAGTGCACCCCAATGTGACACACTTGGTTTTATCAACACTTTCTCTAACAATACTTGCAATTGTACCTTTAATTCCTACATTTCGATGGGTGACATCTTATACGGAGATCTGTGTATGGGTTTCGCTCGTGGTATGAAGGTTTTGCATAAGCACAAAACATCGTAAATTTTCTCTATTTAGGATTTTTAAAATTTTAAATTTGCTAATTTTGGAACCTTTCATTGGAGCCCATTCACCCAAAATTTATGGGGTGGAATTTTTTTTTGGGTAAATTCACACGTCATTGATAATAATTATCCTATTTTTATTTTAATTTTTCGACCACTTTCACCTAATTCCATGGACAATTTACCTTCAGATTATAAATAATTTTATTTTTTCTTACCCAAATCACCTCATATACTACCCATATAAATACTGTAGGGAGTACTGATGAACATACATCTAAAACACTCTAAATCAAAAATAACTTTGAAATAATGAAAAACTTAACAAGGTTGCAGAGGAGTGTTGTCGGTATAAACTGATCAGTTCTAGAGTGTCAATTGGCATATGTTGATCGGTTGTAGAGGAGTGTCAATCAACATAAGTTGATCAGTTGTAGAGGATTGTCTATCAATATAAGTCGATTGATTATAGAGGAGTTTCTATTGGTATAAGCCGATCGGTTTTAGAGAAGTGTCTATCGATATAAGTCATCAATTATAGAGGAGTGTTAATTGGTATAAGCTGATTGGTTGTAGAGTAGTGCCGATTGATATCAATCAATCAGTTGCAAAGAAGTTTCTATCAGTATAAGTTGATCAATTTTAGATAAGTGCCAATCGACATTAGTCGATCAGTTATAGAGAAGTATTTATTGGCATAATCTAATCAGTTGTAGAGGAGTGTCAATCAACATAAGTTTATTGATTGGAGAGTAGTTTTGATCAGTATAAATTGATCGGTTGTAAATAAGTGTCTGTCAGTATAATATGATAAGCTGTAGAGAAGTACCAATCAGTATAAGCCGATCTATTGTAGAGTAGTGTCTATCGACATAAGCCTATCGGTATTAGAGGAGGGTCAATCACTAAAAGTTGATCGATTATAGAGGTATGCCTATTAGCATAATCTAATCAATTCCAAAGGAGTGTCTATCATCCTAAGATGATCCATTGTAGAGAAGTGTCAATCGACATAGATTGATCAGTTTTAAAGTATTGTTAGTCGATTGTGATTGAGTGGTTGTAGAGTAGTGTCAATCGGTTGTGATCGAACGGTTGTAGTGTAAATCAGTGATAGAAAGTTGTGACGACTGTGACAATAGGTAGAGTATGATTCTTCCATATTTATGTTGTCCAAAGATCTTCTTTTTTAATTTTATAGGCAGTGTAGATGCACTATCTACAACTATGATATACAAGTATCCATGTCATGCTGTGTTTTAGGAGCATTTTTCTTATCATAGACTACTTTTTGCCTATTAGAATATATTGCATAGGTAGTGTAGATGCACTATCTACAACTGTGGTCAACAAGTATCCATGTCATGTTGTTGTGTGTTAGGATCATTTTTTTTGTTAGAGACTTCTTCTTATCTATTAGAGTATGTTTCATAGGCAGTGTAGATGCACTCTCTACAACTATGGTCGACAAGTATCCATGTCATGTTGTTGTGTGTTAGGAGTATTTTTCTTGTTAGATACTACTTCTTGTTTGTTATATATCATTCTATAGGGTAGCATAGGTTCATCTAAATATTCATATATTATTTATGGAATTACATTTTAACCTTGGTTACTTAGAAACTCAAATATTTATTGAGGGAAGTATGCAATTTTTTTTCAAATTCATATTCATTTCCTAACATCTAAAGGTTTTTTATTTATGTAGACACCAAAATTAAACACCTTCAAAGTCACATTTACCATCCCATCACCGAGTGTTGCATAATTAAATTATATGCCTAAGTGCTAACTTAGGGACATAAAATCCTACACATTATCCTATTTTCCAAATTTATTATAATCTAGAAAATTACCCTAGGATACCCTATTTACCCATTAGACATGTGTCCTAGACACTTCACCCAAAATCTTTGCCACATCTCACCCACTCTTGTCCCCTTGTCTTTGCACATGGGACAAATTCCCAACACCCATGCCACATCTCATCCATTTTGTCTTCCTTGTCCCTTCACATAGAATAGGATCCCACATTCCACTCCACTTGCAGTCACATCACCCCAATTAAGTGAGGCACACTAGGTGACTCACTGTAACTGCCCCTTCCATCTAGCAATACATATTTTCCACTTGGAAAGTTGGGCTTGCCACCTCCCACTTCCATCAAAAACACCAAGAGGGCTATAAAGGCACCATTATTCAACCAAGAAAAGAGATATGAATTTGCATACCTATAGGCTTCCAAAATTGACCTAGACCCAATGAGAAATTATAAGAATTTGTGCGATTCCTTACTGCTAGTTAAAATCCTAAGGCAATTTTTTCTTTAGCTAAAACCACGTGTCCATGGTTCCAAAATTGAAAATACGCATCTACGGTTTTGCAACTACAAGTCCATGATTTCCAGTAACAACTGTGCTTCTGTGGTTCCATAGTCTTGAGCACAAAACCACATGCATGGCTGAGATTAGTAATTTTTGTGTTAACAAGGCTTTAGTTAATTTTTTCTATCATTTGTCTCATATAATTGTCTACTTAGGGTATATGCATAGAATTAGTTTTATTTCTCAAATATACAGGTGCTACTGATTCCTTTTTATGGTTTTAATATGTGTAGGTGATAGGTACCTTAGAGAAGTTATTGAAGCTAGAGTGGTTCCTTATCGGATACCAAAGCCCACTCACCTTGGATTATAATTGGAAGAATGAAGAGCACAAGCCCCTGAAGATTTAGGAGACCCCCATTCTATAAAATCATCATTCATTTATATCAATACAGAGAGATAACATTGTAACAATTGTATCAAAATAAAATAAAGAAAACAATTTTGGCAATCTCATTTCTTTGTATTACATTTACTTTATTACTCAGTTCTTTTGGTTATAGAAATGGTGATCACTGTGGGACCCCTTAAAGGTTCCATTTTGTTTTACCTTGATTTTTAATTTTATTTGTTAATATTTGTTATGTATCTACAGGTTTTGGGAGTTCTAAGTGTGTATAGATTCGAACCTGGGTTGATAAATCTAAAGAATCTTGTGCATGGTCTATTTACAATGAAAACACAAAATCATGGTTTTTGCCCTGACAGAACATGGGTGCATGATTTATATTTTAAATAAATATAGAAATGTGGTTAGGTAGGTTCCAATGCAACTATGTGGTTTACCTTTAGAGAAAACACAGATCTACAATTGCTATGCTATGAAAACGTAGACCAACAATTGAAAATTGGAAGGAGTAGCATAGGATCATGGGTCTATACCTTGTGATTTATGTTTCCTCTCTATTTATTTGTTTCAATTTTGTTCTCAACATTACACTTAGGGTAAATTAGAAGGTCTAAGTCCTGTTTGACATTTTTTTGCATATAGGTCGTAGGATAGACATCCTTAAAAAAATAATAATCTACATCAATAAAAATAGGAAAACAAATCATCTTTGCATCCGTCGGGTTATCATTTTTAGGTTCGGGTCCACAAGAGACCCAATATGTTTCTATTGGTAGAAAGGACCTGCACATCTGCGGTTGGGATATCCCAAATGTAGATGTGTGGTTGGTGAACCACGCATCCACGGTTTGTCAGAACTAACCGCAAACCTACGGTTAGCCCTTTTAAATAGAATCTGATTGGATCATATATGAAGTTGATACTTTTGCCTCTGATCTGCTATCTACCATTTTTTGCTTTCTATTTTTCTACATTTAGGCATTGAAAAAAAATTGCACAATATTTTTGCATACCACAACACTCACATAAACATTGGAAAACAACTAGATTTCATCACCGTCAGGTTTGGATTTCATCACCGAACCACCAACATCATACCCTGATTTTGGCCAAGGCCAGCTCCAAGAATCGTCGTAGCTTGGAAAATTTACGTATATTTCTCTTTAGAGAGTATGACACTGACCAAGTGAGACTGGGTGAGGACTAGTAGGACCTGTGCTCCCTGCCTGGGTGTGGACTTTCACTACCGCACTTTGGGGATTTACGTGGCCTAGATTTCATAGCCAGGTTGTCTAGATGTGAGTATATAGGTGAAATCATAGATTTATTTAGGGCAAAACATTGAGCACACATCTTTTCATTTTTATAAATTTCAAAAAAAAATAATAAACAAAACTATCAAAAATCTAAGATCAAAAACTTAGCGTGTTTGTTTGCTTTGCGTGTTGTATTGCATTGTATTGTCACTTTATTTACATAAGACACATAGGTGCACTTGGTAGTTTTTTACATAGTAGCATATGGTAGTGACTCGTAGTCAGAATAATAAATTAGTTCCAAGTCAAAGTTAGTGGTCTTCCCCCATGGCATCTTAGTCTGGCAACATCCCTAACACTTCAGTGGTAGGACAAGTAAGTATACCCCTTTCTATGTCCCTAAGACTTAATGTAGGGCCCTCTAGTAGTGCCCCTAATACGGACATAGATATCATGAATAGGACAACTCACACAGCCATACCTGAGACACCTAGGAGTGAACCTCCTACAGTAATGGATAGTTGTGTCACCATGCTGGACATGGATACCATTAGGATGTACTTGAATGTAGCTAGAATGGTATTCCCATCATTACCACCACTTTCCATACCCTCCCGTGTTATACCACCATCACAACAAGAATCTACCTTCATTTACCCACAGCAATCAGAACAAGTCAGAAAGGCTACAACGTCATTTTAAGCAAAAAATAAATTACACACCAGTATAAGAGCCTTATTCATTAGTTTTCCAAAATTTGTATGTGGTAAAACTCTTTACATTGCTAGAGATGAAACTTGAGGATCCTAACAAACCAAAAACAAAAGGCTACAAAGAGCACATGTTTTGTATTTATCATAGACAAAGAGGACATGACATCGAAGGTTGTCATGGTTTCAAAGGTATTGTGCAAGATTTATTGGAAGCGGGTACGATCAAATATGAAAACCCCTTTAGCCGACAATAATCAAAACATTGGAATTTATTACACACCTTTTTCACATCATGATGTAAACCAACAATCAATGGGAGCGTCAACTTCTACAGTTGCTCCCAATCAGGTTAATTATGTGTTACAATTACCACAAGGTTTTATAGGGGCTATCAACATAGTCACCCATGGACAGAGACAAGCTAACCACACAACTCAAGCACCAGCAACCCAACCCACAAGTGTGCCCATACAACTTGGACCAAACATTCCTCCACCACCCTTTCATAATTGCCCAGTTGTCACCTTAAATAGCTGGTTAACCCAAAGTTTAAAAATGGCTTCAGCAAAATTATCAATTTATGAGCTAATACAAAAATCAACACCCCATAGGGAAGCATTGATGGAAATATTAAAGTCTATCCAAGTATAGTCAGAGGACCCCAATGCATTCAATTCCTTTGTGGGGAGTGTGCAAAAATGCATGGAACCCTCGATAGCATTTTATGACTTTGAGGAAAAACAATTTTGGAAGATTCACCCGATCCACCATTGCACATAGTAGCTTACATTTATAGGAAGCCATTCAAGAAAGTGCTCATTGATACCGGTTCCTCCATAAACCTCATCACCACACTCGCAATGAAGAAACTCAACATCCTGCCATCATACATCACAACATCCACCTTCACCCTTAGGGCTTAATAATGTTTTATGCTCAACTGTAGGAAATGTTGTTCTTCCTACCACCATGGGGGTGAAAACAATCCATGTTCTCTTCCACATCTTGGAAGGAGAAATGCAATATAATATACTTCTTGGATGCCCTTGGATTAGGAAAATGAAGTGTGTACCTTCAACATTGTATCAATGCTTAAAGTATGTACATGAAGGTAAAGTACATTGTATTCTAGCTGACACAGAGACTTTAAAGTACTACAACTTAATTTCAAACCCATATGAGCCCTTGCTTCCATCAAAACACCTATCCATTCAATCGCTTAACATCAGGACCATTTTACTTAGCAAAACCCAATCAAAAGCCCCCATCTAAGAAGAATTGCCAATAGTTGATCCAAATTTTGCATTAAAAAGTGTCAGCTCAATCCAACCTTCAAACACTGCATATCATTTGCCAATCACACCTGACCATCCTGCCAACCAAATGCCAACTTCAACTACCACACTGCCAAATACACAAACACCATTCATATTCATAGCACAACCCACTACATCCATTAGCAAACCATAAACATCACAACCCATAGTCTCGTAAATAGGGCCACTTATTAGAGAAAATCCACCACCGCTAGCCACAACCTAGCTCAGAAGAACCCTCTTCATCCACTTAGCCATCAACCTCCCAACCTTCTCGAGTTGTAGTACATCTTGCCAGTCCTAGTATTGGCGAGTATATTATTGAAATTATCATAGTTACACTGCATATTGAGTCAGTCAGATATTATGATCACCCTCATGACCCACATTTAGCCATAGGTGAGATATACATAATGGGTTCCCCATAAAATACAATAAATTTTATATATGGGGGATTCGATTCTTCATTTGGTCCATCCCCTTCAAAGGAGGACCATTTAAAAGAGTTTAATGAAGACATTGATTATTTATCTAACCCATCATTCCCAGTGAGATATTTTCAAAGGGTTAATTGGTAAGGATATGGACTTGGACGACATGAACAAGGTCCTCACAACATTATTGAGCTAGAATATAGAGAGCCAAATGACCACTTAGGTCTAGGTTACAGACCTTCCATAACAAGCTCTTCTCTTAGTAAATAATTCCAAGAAATTGACATTGAGTGCAAAGAAGGAGAAGAAGAAAGTGACAAAGAAGATGAATCGAATGAAGAGGATGAACCTAATGATGAAAATGATGATATATATGGTGAATACCTAATTTACAATTTTTATCCTCGTGAAATTGGAAATTTCCCAGAGCAAGCCTTACAACAAGGACCAGAATAGGAAGATCCAATAGAGATGGTGTACCTTAGGCCAGATTACATGCCACTCGTTCTGGGACCTCATGCTAATTCTAATGGCTTTTGGATAAGCAATGATGACTATGAGGATGAAACTAAAATGGCATATTTTAATCATATGCACCAAATGCAAGAAAATGTTGGAGGATTCCAAAGAGTGGAGAAAAATCTAGAAGAAAATCCTCAAGAAGAGGTAGTGTATGCAAAATCCATGAGAGAAATGACTGGTACCAAAAGAAGTTCCCAATAGACAACACTCTCTTTTGGCTAAGCAAAGAGTGTGAGAATCCTGAACTAGAACATACTCCATCACATTGGCATCGCATGCAGTACCACCAATTACACACATTAGGTCAGTTACAACCTAGAGAGGATCAGTCATCACATATCGAATCATAGCCACCCCATTTCCATCAATTCAACATGATTTCTATTGATTTTCTCACCCCACTTCATAATCCATATGATGAGGCAAAGCCGATTCCTATCGATACTAGCCTCATTTCCATGGATAGAATCTCATTACCGTCATTCATTTCCAAATTCATCCTATCTGAAGAGTTGCTACGAGCTTCAAATGCATATATTTCACAACAACCTTCATCATTAGATTACTCAGTTTTTCAAACTGAAGTAGAATGGGAAGCCCTTGAGACATTTGAGAATGTGGTAGATGATATACACCTCATCCCAACCCCACATCAACTAGAAGAAGGTTATCACATGCTAATTGAAGAATCTATAGACGTGAAACTTAGCCTAGATGCATATAATCCACAAATTGTCAAAATCATAAAATATTTATCTGTGGAAGAAAAATTACGCATGATCAACATGCTGATGAGAAAGAAAGAAGTGTTCACATGGTCATATTTTTTGGAAGTTAAAAAGGGTTTTACTAGAAAAGGGGGGTATAAATGTTTTTTACAACTGTAAGCTTTGGATCTTACCTTTTACCTTCATGGATGGTAGCTGACTCGACAGGATTGGACGACATGGATGGCAGGGAGTTAGACTCCTAAGTTAATTTTTCCTTTCCTCCCTATTATTCCTCCTTCCCTAAAGTATCTATATTATGGTTATTAATCTAGTATTTAAGCTTTGTAATCGAGGGTTTGAATAATGAATTTTGTCTCATTTTTCATTCTGGTTAATAATCTCTAGCTCCTAACTTTGTGCCATTTCATTTCCAATATCTGGTATCAGATCCAGTGGACACGAATCCTGAGGAGCAAGATAGAAAGGTAGACATAGATCCCAAGGTGATCGATAGGTGGACACAGATCACGAGGAGGTCTAGGAGGCCCGTAGATCGATGAGCTTAGAGGAGGCCCATAAGATAGCATGGATCTCAAGGAGATTAGAGCACATAGACCGAGGAGCTAAACATACTGACACGTGGCAAGCAGATAGACTGACACATGGCAAGCAGACAGACTAACAAAGATGCGACAAGTGGTAGACACACGTGGGAGACAAACGTGACACATGGCAGACACATGTGGGAAACAAATGCTACTCGTGGCTGACAGACGTGGGAGACAAACGCGATAAGTGGCACGCGACAAGTGGCAGATGACGAAGGTAAAAGGCTCGATCGACAATCACCCGAATGCAATCAAAGACCTTTGTGTCTTAAAAGGGTTTTAAACACTTACATTGGCTGTGCACAGCCAATGTGGGACTAAAGTCCCGTGTTTTTTTTGGAACTGCGTGGAAGCGATAGTTCAAAAGAGGGAAGCCTCCTTTGGCTTCCATCGGGCCACGCAGCTCGACTGGCTCGAGGAGCCAGTCTAAGATGTAGCCGCCTGCTTGATCACGGGTTCGACTACCGCCCGATGCCTTTTTAAAAAAAAAAAAAATTAGTTTTAGTTTTAATTTTTTTTTTAATTCAAATTTATTTCCATATTTAATAAATCAATTATAATTGTTTTTTTAATTCTTCTAAAAGAACAATTATTATTTTTATTAAATAAGTTTATATATATTTTTTAAAAGAAAATATAATAGTAGCAATTGCCTAAGAGGCAATTTTCTTGTAAAAGGCAAAGTTTTTTGATTGATTTGGGGAATCATCAAATTAATATTAAAAAACCCGAGAGGCTTAATTTTGTCAAAAAAAAAAAATTATAAAATTGTAACTAGGCATTGATGATAAGACTGAATGGTTGTTATCATGCCTTATGTGCAATTTTATCAAGAGCAAATCCAGAAATATTTGATGACAGAGTAAGGAGTTATAGACTCAATGTTGTATTTAATGAACTTCAAAATGCAGTAATCGCACATCAAAGGCATCCTGACTCAGGGTACGAGGCTGATTTTGAAGATAATTCATTGAGGAGTGAATTTAAGCAATAAGAATCAATTGCAATTGAACATCAATAAACTGAATATACTCATTATAGTAATTCAGTAGAATTTCTAGAACTAGATCCACCAGAGATCATTCTGATTAGCGACGACAAAGAAGAAATAGCAGACAATTTTGTTCCTCAAGAAGTAGCAGCACCACAGCAAGAGGAACAAGCCATCAGTGATAGAGTGAGTCAAGCCAGATTTGATTTAAATTTGTAATCTCTTCTTTCTTATTTCTTCTTTATTCCTTCTTTCAAAAAGCATAGTACTTTTTTGTAACCGAGAAATAAAAGTGTTTTAGAAACTATGGACTCAAGAAATAGCATACCTATTCCAGAATTTAATGGATATGACTACGAGTATTGGTCTATTAAAATGAAGACCTTGCTCTTAGGGAAATGTTTATGGGACATAGTAGAATAGGGTTACACAGAACCCACAAATTGGGCAATTTTAAGTGCCACAGATAAGAAAACACTAAAAGAAGGACAAAAGAGCAACTCTTCTGCTCTTTCTCATCTTCAATTAGCATTGGAGAAGAATATATTCCCTAGAATCACTGCTTGTACAACTGCACAAGCTTCCTGGAAAGCTTTACAATATGGATTCCAGGGTAGTGATCAAGTGAAGCAAGTGAGGCTTCAAACACTAAAAAGAGATTTTGAAAATCTTAAAATGAAAGAAGATGAAAAAGTAGGTGATTATTGTGTCAGAGTAAAAGCAATTGTTGATAAAATGGTTACACTTGGTGAGGATATTAAGCCTGATACAATTGTAACAAAAGTGTTGCGAACACTTCCAAAAATATGGAATCATGTTGCTATGATCATAGAAGAATAAAAAAATCTGTCCACTTTTTCATTTGATGCCTTAATTGGATCACTAATGTCTCATGAAGATAGATTACAAGAATCTACTTCCACCAGCTATGGAGGCGATGATAAAGCCTTCACCTCAAATGAAAATACTGGAAGAGGACGTGGAAGAGGCCAAGGTAGAGGTCAGAGACAAGGTAGAGGCAGAGGCAACTCCAATAGAGGAGGCAATCAGAATAGAGGAGGCAACTCCAACAAAGGAGGCAATAAAAATATATGTGGAAACCAAAATCGAGGAGGAAATTCAGGATGAAGTGGAAATAAAGGGCGAGGAAGTGACAAGTCCAAATTAGCTTGTTTCAACTATGGCAAGCCAGGTCACTTTGATCGTGATTGCTGGTCAAAATATTCTCAAGACAACAACAGTCAATATGGAACCTATGGAGAAGAAGATGAACAATCTAATCTTTTTCTTTCATATGGTCAATAAGAACAGAATCTCAATGACACCTGGATTCAGGATACTAGTTGCTCAAACCATATGAGTGGCAGCAAAAATCTATTTGCTACTCTAGATTCTACTTATACATCCCAAATAAAATTAGGGTATGATAAATCTTTGCAAGTCAAAGGCATCAGAACCATGGAAGTTCCAACAAAACAAGGACTCAAGATAGTGAATGACATCTACTACACTCCAAAGCTTCAACACAATCTGCTAAGTGTTGGGCAAATGATGGAGAAAAATTACAAACATGTTTTTGATGAAGGAAAATGTCTCATTCTTGATAAAAAAATTGTAATCGAGTCATCACACAGGTTCCTATGACCAAGAATCGGTTATTCCCTCTCAATTTTGGTGAGCCAGGGGGAGCTAAACTTGCAAATCTAGCCATAGACAATCCAAGTGTACTTTGGCACTTGTGATATGGTCACCTTAATTCCGCTAGCTTGAAATTACTAACTTCTCAAGCTATGGTGACAGGACTTCCCAAAATGATAGAACAGAAGGAAGTCTGTGTAGGATGTGCTTTGGGAAAGCACTCAAGATCGAAGTTTCCACAAGGACAAGCATGGAGAGCCAGTTATCCATTTCAGTTAGTACATTCGAACATTTGTGGTCCAATGCAGACAAAGAGTCTAGGAAAAAATTCTTACTTTCTCACTTTCATAGATTATTTTTCTCACATGTGTTGGATTTATTTCTTGAAACATAAAGATGAATTTTTTGATTGCTTCATAGATTTCAGGAACAATGTAGAGAAACAAAGTGGGAATTATGTAAAATGTCTTCGGACAGATTGAGGAGGTGAATACTCCTCAACAAAATTCTTGGCATATTGTAAAGCAAATGGGATCAAAAGGTAGTTCACCACTGACTATACCCCATAATAGAATGGTGTAGCCGAAAGAAAGAATTGCACCATTGTTGAGATGGCAAGAACAATGCTTTAGACAAAGCATCTGACTAATATGTACTGGGCTGATGCTGTAATAACCAATGTATATATTCTAAATAGAAGTCCAACTTCTAGTTTAGATGGTGTCACTCCTTATGAGCGATGGTACAAAAGGAAACCAAATGTAAAGCATCTCAAAGTTTTTGGTTCTTTAGCATATGCACACATTCCTGATGAGAAGAGGAAAAATCTTGATCCCAAAAGTCAAGCTTGTATATTTATAGGGTATTGTGAGTCTACTAAAGCTTATAGACTCTACAATCCCAAGACCCACAAGATTATCCTTTCCAAGGATGTAATTTTTGATGAAGGGGGAGAATGGGGTCATCAATTTTTTTTTATTGATGATGGATCCCAAGATGTAAATTCTACACAGATTCAACAGGTACAACAAATGTCTCCAAAGAAGAAAGGGACACCCCCTCCAAGCTCAAGCAAGAGTACTACAGGTACATCAGACACCAGTGCAAGTCCTTAAAGATATGTAAGTTCTTCACCAATGGACATTGACTCTCCATCAAGAGGTAGAAGAACTTTTCAAAATCATCCATCATATCAAATGCTGGATCAAAATTTCCAGCGAAGATTCACTAGAGGCCAAGCTAGTGAAATGAATACAGTTTTGCAAAAACTTGAAAACTTGTAATTGTATGGGGATGATGACTCTCATGAACCTAGAGGAGATGAAGTCAATTATGCTTTATTGACTAGTTCACAGCTAGAGCCAGCTAGCTATGAGAAGGCATGTAATCAAAATATATGGCAAGAAGCCATGGAAGAGGAAATCACCTCTATAAAAAATAATGATACTTGGGAGCTAGTCAAGCTACCCAAAGGTAAAAAATGTGTTGGATGTAAATGGGTCTACAAGACCAAGTACAATGCTGATGGAAGCATCGAAAGGCATAAGACGAGACTAGTAGCGAAAGGTTTTACTCAAACATATGGCATTGACTATGAAGAAACTTTTGCTTCTGTTGTAATACAAGAGACAGTTAGATCAATTCTTTCCTTAGCAGCACATAAAGGATGTAATGTTCAACACATGGATGTAAAAAGCGCTTTCCTAAATGGATACTTGACATAATAGGTGTATGTTCAACAACCTCAAGGTTTCCAGGAACAAGGAAAAGAAAACCTAGTTTGCAAATTGAAAAAAGCACTTTATGGCCTCAAGCAAGCACCAAGAGCTTGGTACTCATGCATTGGTAGCTATTTCAGCAAGTTGGGATTCATAAGAAGCAAAAGTGAACCAAAATTGTACTACCTAAAACATTGAGTAGACATTCTCATA
This sequence comes from Wollemia nobilis, assembly GCA_028583015.1. NCBI lineage: Eukaryota > Viridiplantae > Streptophyta > Pinopsida > Araucariales > Araucariaceae > Wollemia > Wollemia nobilis. The sequence continues at coordinate 1,783,560 of JAQPPZ010002765.1, forward strand.
GTTTGTTTGTATGTGGATGATCTAATATTTATGGGTAGTAACACTAGAATGAATACGGAGTTCAAAAACTCCATGATGAAATAGTTTGAGATGAAAGATCTTGGTCTAATGTGATACTTCCTAGGTATGGAAGTGCATCAATCAAATAGAGGGATCTTCATATGTCAACACAAGTATGCTCGAGACATGATCAAGAAATTTGCCATGGAGCAGTGCAAATCAGTTGCAACTCCAATTGGACATGGGATCCAATTGAGCAAGGAAGATGGAGCACCAAAGGTTGACATGACCAATTACAAAAGCATGGTCGGGAGTTTGATGTTTCTCACTAACACAAGGCCCGATATTCAATATGTTGTTTCTCTAGTTTCAAGGTTTATGGCAAGTCCATCTGAGCTGCATTTACAAGCAACTAAAAGAATCTTAAGGTATGTAAAAGGTACATTGGATTTTGGAATCCATTATCACAAATGTAATTCTATGAAATTAGTTGGCTTCAGTGACAGTGATTGGGGCAACAATATAGATGATAGGAAATATACATCAGGGAACTATTTTAGTCTAGGATCAGGACTAATAACTTGGAGTTCCAAGAAGCAAATTGTTGTAGCATTGTCATCTACTGAGGCTGAGTATATAGCCATCACTCATGCTAGTACTCAAGCCCTATGGTTGAGAAAAATCCTTGAAGAGATTGGAGAAAGTCAAAGTGGTCCAACTCGACTGTATTGTGAAAATATCAATGCCATTCAGTTGGAATACAATCCAATCCACCATAGCAGATCAAAACATTTCAATATGAAGTATCACTTCATTCGAGACATTGTGGATGAACAGATAGTTGAGTTGAAATATTGCAGCACTTTGGATAACATTGCAGATATCTTCACCAAAGGCATGGCTAAAGCTCAATATATAAAGCTGAGAGACAGTATAGTCAGTCCTCTCAACTTTAAGGGGGAGAATTTTGGAAGTTAAAAAGGTTTTTACTATAAAATGGGGGTAAAAATGTTTTTTTACAACTGTAAGCTTTGGATCTTACCTTTTACCTTCATGGACAACAACTGAATCGACAGGATTGGATGGCATGGACGGCAGGGAGTTAGACTCCTAAGTTAATTTTTCCTTTCCTCCCTATTATTCCTCCTTCCCTAAAGTATCTAGATTATGGTTATTAATCTAGTATTTAAGCTTTGTAACCGAGGGTTTGAATAATGAATTTTGTTGCATTTTTCATTATGGTTAATAATATCTAGCTCCTAACATTGTGCCATTTCATTTCCAATAATATTGATACAAGCTAGGATTAAACCCTGAGTTGGTAGTCCACAACCTTACTTTAGCATTAGATGCTAAACCTTTTAAGAAAAATCTTAGAAAAATTCATCCAACAGTTGGATTACTTGTGAAAGAAGAGTTAATATTGGACATAAATTTCATAGTCTTAATTGATTATCCAGAATGGCTCTCAAATATGGTACTTGTTCACAAACCAAATGGAGGGATATGCGTATGTACTGATTTTTGAGATTTAAACAAAGCATGTCCCAAATATTATTTTCCTTTTCCCAATATTGATCAACTAGTAGACTCCTATGTTGGCCATGAAATGCTTTCCTTAAAGGACGATTTCTCAAGATACAACCAAATTTGAATTAATCTCGAAGATCAACATAATACAAAATTTACAACACCATGGGGCACATTCTATTACAAAGTGATGCCTTTTGGACTTAATAATGTAGGAGCTACATATCAACGTGCTATGACGTACATATTTCATGAATATATGCATAATATCAACGAGGATTATGTATATGACTTGATTTCTAAATCAAAAACATGTCTCGAGCACATTGAAGTCTTGGAAAAAGTGTTTGATCGATTGCTAGAACATAAAGTAATGTTAAATCCTAAGAAGTATGTTTTTGGTGTCACATCAGGAAAGCTTCTAAGATTCATTGTTTCCAAGTGAGGCATTGAAGTAGATCTAGGTAAGGTAAAAGCTATACTAGAGATGCCACATCCAAAGTGTAGACACCAAATCGTAGCCACTAAACCTACATCCTAACCATCCCACCTCCCACTTGTCTTCCATTCCATATTCCCACCAATTATTTGGCCCAAATCCACCTTCCCACCATTTCCTAGCCTAATTGGGGTTATTTTAATATTATTTTATAATATTTTATATTTTATATAATATTTTATTATATTTTAATATATTTATTATCAAATATATATAAATAAAATCAATTAACCTTAGTCGTCCGATTTCATTTAATCTCCACCATCAATTTTCATTAATCCTTGTCACATTCAAAAAGTAATCTCAACCCTAGGATATGACTTAATCTTAGCCACACGATCAAAAGTGCAAGGCTAAAACCCTAAGAAAACCCTAGGTTGGATTATAAATAGGGTATTTTGCAAATGCCCAAACCCTGGAACCTGGATATTAAGAGATATACTTGGAGAAGCATTTGTTGATGCCCTAGTGAAGCAGAGATAGAGAGAATTGAATATCTGATACCCTAGCTAAGCCAACAATACATATTTCTTTTGTGCAATCTATTTTGTCTCATTGCTTTATTTTATTCTACCATTTTATTTTCAAGTGTCCTGTCTTTGCATCCATAAATGGCGATCATGGTGGGACCCCACAAGGGTTTCATAATTTGATAGATCTACCTTGCTAATTTTTTGTTGTTGTTGTTGTTGCAGGTTTTTAGAAAGTGTAAAAACTACCGCATTCATTGCTAGGGTTTCTAAAGCATTCTACAACAGTTCCAAGGATCGCGCAGGTGCCCTTCCATGCTTCATAGGTGCTCTCCTGCACCTGAGTAGACGCACAGCTATGCCTGGCATTAATTTGAAGCAAAGCTGAGGCTTCCAAGTGAGTTACATAACCCTAGTTTGCCATTCAACAATTTACGTATTTTGTTTCTTGTTGCTATTTTTTCATTATTTCTATGTTCACATTAAGAAATCGGGGAAAGAATCATTCATAAGTTACATCTAGGTTTTTTGTGTGATTTAGGATATAAAATATACTTCTTGTTCTAAAATTGCAAGTCTAGGTGATTTTTTTGCATTTTTGAGTGCAAATAAAATGCAAAAGCATATTAGAGTTGCATTTTAGGGTTATAAATTATTTCAAACTTGCATATCTAAATAGGAACAACATTTATAAGCATAAAGTAATCCTGCCCTAGGCTAGCCCATTTGGCAGAGAGGTGGACAAACCCTCTGGTGCTCTTGTGATTTTTATCACTTGTATGCAGGGGTTTTAAGGGTGTACTTTGCGCTCTATCGATAAAATTTGCATCTTTATGTTGGATTCTGATTTAGATTAGTGATGTTGATAATTTTTAATATTTTTTGTACACTTTAAAGAATAAGGAAAATAAAATTAATCAATCACACACTTTCACGTTGCACTTTTTAACACTAATAGTTGGATTTCATCACCAACTATTACTCAAGGTTTGGTGACGGTGGCTTTCATCTCCATCCATCAAATATCTACCCCTAGACACCATAGGAATACCCCCGAGCAAACTTGTTGGAGGTCATTACCAACAAGAATCTCATTTCCTTGGCCAACCATAGTTTTTACCTTTGTTTTTCATTAAACAATATTAGGCTACACCGAAACACACAAACCCAACAATTTTAAAAGGAAATTCACATTAAAGGAAGAAAATAATTAATGAACCTGAGGTAAGCCACACAAGGTGAAACCTAGGATTGGTTGTTTTCTTTGCTTTATTTCTTTAGAAAGGAAATTGTTAATTTTTGTGATCTAGATTAATCTTGAATTTTTGGTTTAATTGCCTTATGGTGTTAACACGTCAACAAAAGAAGGTAATGAACCAAAATAATTTAATGGAAAATAATTCCCATGAGCCTACTACTTCGGTAGCCCCATCCACTATGATTCAGACTACTTTGTTTGGATCAACCCATCCATCCCACTCTCAAGAGGAGTCCCATCCACTTAATGTGGAAGCCACCACCACCTACATAGACATGGATAGAGTGCAGGCCATCTACAAGGCCTCTAACTATGTCATGGAGCCCCTTAGCCAAGATGATTTTGAAGAACCTAAATTGGCTACCACCTACCTTACCCAAGGATATCCTAATTCAAGATATGAATATGGTATGCCTTCCACCGCAATCCAACCACCACAAAGCCCAAGTGTTCAAAACACTTACTTCACATCCACCTACACCAACCCCTTGTATGAGGAGCATGTCAATACCACCTCGCAAGTCCCCAACCTTCAAGTTGTAACATCAAATGCAACTTGCACCATACCCATGACCTCTCATCTATCATCCACACCTCCATCATCACATTTAGCCAACATGACCATGTCATCCACACCTCCATCATCATATTTAGCCAACATGACCATGTCATCCACACCTCCATCATCTCATTTAGCCAACATGACCATGTCATCCATCCCTCCATCATCTCACTTAGCCAACATGACCATGTCATCCATACCTCCATCATCTCATTTAGCCAACATGACCATGCCTAATACTCCATCATATCATCCAACCTCAACCCCATAATTCAACAAATGGTCAAATCAGGAACTCACGAATACATTAGGGCTCATCAATAAATTACTTTCACAATGAACAAAAGGAAAGCAACCGGTTAACACAAACCCTATGACTCAAGGAGTTCCAACTCAACCTCCACTCGTCAATAAAAATTCCTCATGGGTCCCTCAATCCTCCATAGTGACCATCCCTAACCCACCACCACTCCACACATCCACCATACCAATCAATATTACCACCAATCAACAATCCAATCCTTTCCTCCATCATCCTCATCAATCATCCCCATCCTTCAATCATCCATCTTCTCCACACACCCAACCCAATCCATTCCACAACACCATGTTGGTCACACCCCAACATCCATCATCAAGCCCATCAACCAACCACCACCTAATCCAGGGTCCTCACATTCTAGCAGAAGACCTTAGACTTCAAGAAATGCAAAAGAAAATCGATCAGTTGATGCAAAATTCATCAAGAACAATGAGCCAAAAGCTCACATTAAGCCAACTGATCCATCAACCAATTCATCCATCGGTACCATCACCACCATATCCGACAGATTTTACGGTACCAAAATTTGACAAGTTCAAGGGAACTGAGGATCCCAAAGAGCATGTGAGCTCATTTGTCCACGTATATTTTTGGATTAGTGATGATAACACTCTCATGCTCCGAATGTTTCATCAAATGCTAGGGGGGATGCCATAGAATGGTACAATCAATTGACCACACATAGTATATACACTTTTGATCAATTGATAGATCTATTCTTAGAGCGCTTCACCCTAAATATTAAAAAGAAGGTATCCTTATCAGATATTTATTATTTGAAACAATGGGATGAGGAACCTATCTATGACTTTGGAAACCGTTGGAGGGCAGTCATAACTAAATTGCCATTCTCCCTACCAATGGAAGAGATTATAAATCTTTTTACCAAGAGTTGCTTAAAACCCATCTCTTGGATGCTACAACTAAACACTTATAGAACATTTGAAGAAGCTTTAGCACAAGCTAGTGTCATTGAGGAGATCAAAATCCAAGAGGGTGTCATTAAGCCTAAAAGGAAAGAATGGCAAAATAAGGGCCAATACCGAAATAACCAATCTGGCCAAAACAAATCCACACAAGCCTCAACGACTAACACAACAAACCAAGTTAATCAAGTGGTGATGAGCCAGCCCGTAGTGGCTCAAAAACCAGTGCAACAACAAATTTCATATCATGCGGTCCCATCAGTTACCCAAGCACCAATGGTTCAAAACACAACACCAACTATGGAACAACCTATTCGTCGCCAATTCAATCGCCCCCAAAGACAATACACTTTGTTAAACGAGTCATATTCATCCCTGTTTAGAAGGTTGTATGAAACCAACAAATTAGCCTTGCCATACATTAGGCCCCTTGATCCCACCAAAAGGCCTAGGACTTATAGAGAGCACTTGTTTTGTCCATACCATCGACAAAATGGGCATGATATAAATTCATGTAATGTGTTCAAAAACATAGTGCAAGACCTCATAGACTTAGGGGCCATCAACGTGGATAACCCCTTAGCTCCACAAAATCAAAATTTGGGCATATATCAGACACCTCTACCTAACCATGGGGAGGTTCAACACAATGAAAGAGGTAACAATCAACAACAACCTCCTAATCAAGTAAATCATGTCCAACAATATCAAAACTTTGTCGGAGCGGTCAATGTGGTCACTAGAGGGAAAAGGAAAAATCAACAACATGATCAAAAACCTTCAAATATACCACCCATCCAAACATCACCAAATCCATCTCCTCCCATAAATCTGTCCAACCCATCCCATCCACCTATCCTTCATCCGATTAGGCCAGTGGTAACCTTAACCAGTCGGTTAACCACTAGTTTGAAGATGGCATCGACCAAACTTTCTATCTATGAGCTCATTCAACAATCCCCTAGGCATAGAGAAGCTTTTATGGAAATACTCAAGTCAATTGAGTTAGAATCCCAAGACTCCAATGCCTTCAAAAATTTTGTAGGGAGTGTTAGAACATGCATGGACCCATCAATCACCTTTTATGACTTTGAGATAAAACCAATGAGTTCAGAATCGGTGGACCCTCCATTGCATATAATGGCCTTAATAGACAAAAAGCCCTTCAAAAGAGTGTTAATCGATATCGGCTCATCAATCAACATCATTACTACCGTTGCCCTTATCCATATCAACTTACCGCCATCCCACATTACCAAGTCATCACTCACCCTCAAAGCATTTAACGATGCTTTGTGTACCATAGTTGGCACTGTCATTTTACCTATAGAAGTAGGGGCCAAAACATTGCACACCATGTTTCACATCTTGGAAGGTGCCATGGCGTATAATATACTCCTTGGTAGACCTTGGATGAGGGAAATGAAATGTGTCCCATCAATTATTCATCAATGCTTAAAATATGTTCATGATGGACAAGTCCATTGCATCCCCGTGGATGTTGAACCCTTTAAGTATTGTAACTTCATTTCAAATCCCTATGAATCCATGTTACCTTCCACACATTTGTTCTTGGTGCCATCATCAGATCCATCAACATCATCTTCCAATCCATCTTCTTCCTCTAATCCACCTTCATCTTCTTCTAAGGCTCCCATCATAGAGGAGCTACCCATCACATCATCTTCTCAATCATCCATTTCTTCTTGTACATGTAATTGCGGATAAGCTTCCGTTAGCACATCGTACATCCCAAAAACTTCTTCCACTACAACCACTTCTTCTAGGCTATCTCATCATTCCACACCACCATCTCATCATGCCCCGCCACAATCCAATCCAACTCCATCAACCGATGTGTCACAAGTCAAACTTTTCGATTGCGACATATTTAATTCCCCGCCATCCACAACCAATCCAGAGCCATCCGAGCCTTCACCATCCACCTCATCAACCCAAGTCAAAGTCCACATCACCAATCCTGGTATAGGTGAGTATGTGGTCCAATACATCACCATCACCCCCTTAGCCATTCCAATAGCCAAGGATTTTGGACGTCCCAAAGACCATTCTCTATCCATAGGTTCTGTCTACGACATGAGTACCACTCCAAATAGCATTAAATTTGTTTATGGAGGGTTGGATTGCTCAACTAGGGAAAACCCACCCGAAGAACTAAAAGAGCCTAGGCGCACCAATATACCTCACGTGGAAGAGTTTCCAGCCAGATACTTCAACATGTTCCATTGGCAAGGTCAAGGTTTAGGTTCCCATGAACAAGGAATGCATGATATCCTAGATGTCCCATATAGAGGTGCTCATGATCATTTCAGATTAGGTTATACCCCATTGTCCTCCACCACTTCTCTTGAGCAAGCCTTCAAAAATCTTAGCCTCAATGATGAAGAGCCCTCCATGCATCCATTGCCATCAACATCCTCTCTTGAACAGGCCCTTCAAGAACTTCGCATTGATGAAGTAGACGAGGATGATCCCATAAATTTCTCCTATCCAGTATTTGATTTCGATGATGAAAGTTATGAAGAATTTGAAGTCATGTCAAATGCTTCTGACGATTCTGAAGAGGAATCACTCCCCATTGTCCCCATCACCCAACAGGAAGAGTTTTACCTCTAAATGTTTCCCATCCAGCATCCCATTTTCCACTTGCTTCTTCCACAAGAGCAAGATGATCCACCTGGAAATCCACCTTGAGCCCCACATAAGCCAAGAATTGTAACATATGTACATACAAAAAAACAACAAAACAAAAACATACAAAAAAAAACAAAACAAAATAAAAAAAAAAAAATAGAGAAAAATGTTGCTCTGATGTTTCACGTTCACTATTACAGGGATACCACACCTCGACATCGGTTCTGATTCAATTGTTCCATCCATGCATCCATCCTAGCCACCTTTCATTCCCCTAAGTCAATATGAATCCTATTGACTTATTCACCCCGCTCCGCAATCCATACGATTTGGCTAAGCCAATTCCAATTGATAGCAACCTCATTGACTTGGACCAAATTTCCTCCCCACCCTCCCTCTCGGAGTTCATCCTATCCAAGGAATTGTTAAGGGCTTCAGCCTGTTACATTCCTCCTTCACCCCCACCAGTTTTAACTCCTCCTAAGTCGGGGGTCCCTTTCCATCTATATGTCTCAGCCATAGAGGCTACTTTAGGGACGATGCTTGCACAAAAAAATGAACAAAATCGAGAGCAAGCAATCTATTACATGAGTCGAACATTGGTAAGTTATGAAACAAGATACACTTATGTAGAAAAGTTATGCTTAGCGGTGGTTTTAGCCACTAAGAAACTTCGACATTATATGCTAAGCCAAATAACCTATGTCATAGCTAGAGAAAATCCTCTATGTTACATGATGTCTCGCACTTATAACAATACCCGTACCACTAAATGGATAATGTTGCTTACAAAATTTGATCTTGAATTCATTAGCCAAAAATCCATTAAAGGTCAGGTCATTGTCGATCACCTTGCAGAAGCTCCACTACCTAGTGATCATCCTTTGATTATTGAGCTCCTAGATGATTCGGTATTTTTAGTCACTGAAGAAGGAAAATATATCATTCCCGGGGAGGATGTCGACATCACATTATTCTTTGATGGATCTAAGTGCAAAAAAGGTCAAGGTGTAGGAGTTGTCTTTCACACACCACAGGGGATTCCCATCCCTTTATCATTCAAGTTAGACTTCTCATGCACAAACAACATAATAGAGTACGAAGCCTTAATATTAGGTCTTCAATCAACTATAGCTATGGGTATTAAGCGTATCCAAATATTTGGATATTCTCAACTTGTTGTAAAACAAGTAATAGGAGAATACCAATGCAAAGAACCTACCATTAAGCTTTATCATGAAATAGCAATGAAATTGCTATCAACATTTGAATGGTATGAAATCAATAACTTGCCTCGTTCGACTAACATATTTGCAGATGCAATGGCCTCTCTTGGATCCTTGATTCCAAAGAATGACTTAGGAGAGGTACAACCCCTAATAATCTCAACAATCTCTAAAGTAGTCGTGAAGCATGCTAACCCACAGGATGGAAAAGATGTTTGCTTTATCCACGTGGAATCATGTGAGCCTTGGTCAAACCCCATAATTGCCTTTTTAAAATTTAGAACACTCCCATATGACATGTCTTGGTCTTCCAAATGTGCCTTCAAGCAAAGGGTAGCCCGTTTCGTTCTCTTGGGTGACGTGTTGTATAAACGGGGTTATGATGGAATCTTGCTTCGATGCCTCGAACCAGAAGAGGCCCAAAGGGCTATAGAGGAAGCCCATGATGGTACTTGTGGTGGTAATTTTAGTGGAATGGCCATTGCAAAGCGTCTTTTACGCATGGGTTATTATTGGCCCACCATGGAACGTGACTATTGCACATATGTCAAAAATTGCAAACAATGTCAATCACATGCCAATTTAACACATGTACCATCACAAGCTTTACAGCCTATACAGAGTCTCTGGCCCTTTTCACAATGGGGCCTCAATCTAATCGGAAAAATTTTGCCCTCCTCTTTAGGACAGCATACTTTCATCATAACTGCCATAGAATACTTCACAAAGTGGGTTGAGGCAATCCCTCTAACCAGTATGACAAGACCTAGAATTGTGGATTTCATACTCCATCACATCATTTGTCATTTTGGTATCCCCTCTAAAATAATTTCGGATAATGGTAAGTCTTTTAAGAACAAGGATGTTAGAACACTTTGCAAGAAATATAATATCCAACATAGTTTCTCAACTCCTTATTACCCACAAGCAAATGGACAAGCTGAAGCTACCAACAAGACCTTAATTACTATTCTTAAGAAACTTGTCAAAGAAAATCATAAATATTGGCATACACAAATCCCTTTGGCACTTTGGGCTTATCGAACAAGCATCCAAATGCCGATGGGAGAAACACCATTTTCTCTGGTCTATGGAGCGAAAGCTATTATGCCTCTTGAGCTCGAGATTCCTTCCTTATGAATTTCCTTGCAAGAATTCATAGATGATGATACAACTAGACAAGCACGACTTGACCAACTCACACTCTTAGATGAAAGGCATGTCAATGCATTAGAACATTTATGAGTTTATCAAGACCGCCTCAAGTGTGCTTACAATGCTAAAGTCCATCTTCAAGAATTTCAAGTAGGGGATCTCGTCCTCAAAGAGAACCAACAAAACACCAATGCGTTGCCACATCTTCATGACAAATTTATGGCAAATTGGTTAGGTCCATATGTGATCACTCAAAAAGTGGGTAATGGTACTTATAGGATTGTCGATTTAGAAGGTAAAGAGGATCCTGAACCACTTAATGTTCTTAATTTAAAAGTATTCCATTGTTAAACGTGACACACTATATGTATATATACATGGCTAAAAAATAAAAAATAAATAAAACAAAACAAACAAATTGCATGCTCTTACATAGGCATTTCCACATTGCATACATTTCATTTGCATTTAGGCATTTACATTCAATCATACATATTTCGTTACATTGTACAATTTCCATTTGCATATTAACAGTCATTACACTAGGCATACACATTTGCATTCATCCCATCCCATGCTCAATGATCTAGCATAGTAATGATGATATGGCCACAAACAAAAAGTCAAATTTATAGAAATTGGGGGTACCTAGTTTGAAACAATCATGCAACTTTCATAAGCCAACAACATCACATGTCAAAATCACAAAAGCCTAAAATTTTTAGTCACTCAACCATTACTAGTGTCGAAAGCAACCTCCAAGTGGATGTCCAATTTTCTTTAGGACCAAAAGAACAATTTACACACTAAGAAAGTCTTGAGCGATGTCAATTGATTCCAAACGCAATCTTGAACCAATCACATTCCATCACATCTTAAAAATATTATGAGTCAAGGAGGGTTAGTGCCATACTTGGGTAGTACCTTGAAGCAAAAAGGGATAATCCTCGCTTTTCCCATCATGCAACATAGTCCAAAGCAAAAATAGTGGTTTTCACCACTACCTCAATTACTCTTCAAATATAAGCATAAAAACATAGAGTAGTAAGGATAGGGTCACAATTATCATCACACTTTAGTTGAGAATCCGATTCCTCAAAGCTCTATACAAAATTAACAAATAAAACTCCCAAATACCCTTGATCCCTAAAGTCATAAGGATTCATACTACACACCCCTGACAAGGATGGGTAGTCATCCCCAAGGCCTAAAAGATCAAATCCCATTGGACTATGGAGTGAATCTTCACCGAGGCTATAGATGCCTGACTGGAAGTGGAGTAAGCTCATGCGGGGTGACATGTCTCCTTGGCAAACAAGAAGACCTCTGACCGCACATAAGGGAAAGCTAGCTTTAGGTAATCTTCATAATAGGTCATGCCCAATTTACTCATAGTGGGTCAATGAACTTCACATTCACACACACTTGTTCTTGATTGATAGGGTCATTGTCACACTCAAATATTTGGTAATTGAACCTCATTTGCACACACATTGGTCCTAAAGAAAGTTAGACAACCCAAGTGAGTTTGGTTTATAACACTAGTATGTTTGAGTCTTTGAAAATTCTATCGTACTAATTCCATATCAACATCTATATCTTCTTCCATGTCAAATTCCATATTTTCTTCCACATCAATGTCCATATTTTCTAACATGTCCACATTCATGTCTTCATGGTAAGTCAAGTTGCAAAACATAACAAAACTGGGTACTCCCGATTGTCAAAAAATGGACAACAAAAATGGCCAATAGTATTTTTGAACTATAATAGATCATATGAACAACATCCATTCCTATCATGTAAGTTTGCATTCATTTAGCATTAACTTGCATTAATCATATCAAATTCTCATAATATTGCATATAGTTTACAATCGTCATGCATTTACTTACAATAATAACTCATCATTAGCTTGCATACATCATCATAAACATTAAATAAAGCATTGCATAACACATAAAAACATCCACACAAAAAGACAACATGCATATATGAAAAGACCATGTATATATATATATATCTAAGAATCCAATATACAATAGAGTGCCAAGAAGGCTACAAAAAGGAGCACCAAGGCTCACATGTACAAAAGAGTGCATATAAGCACTACATCAACTATCCATGAGAAGACCCCTGAGACCCGGTAGGAGCCCTCGGCCTAGTACTATGCCTTGACCCCATCTGCCACGATGGCTCAGCCATAGATGAAGAAGGAGGATCTGCAACCCCCAATCCTCCTATGAAATCTTCTTCCACATCCCCAAAATGAGAGGAGAGAAGCAATGTCGAGGCTCAATATCCCTCAGCTGCAACAAACAAAAACACTTTGTTAGTTATAAAAATTCAAAAAAATCAAAAATAAATAAAATAAATAAAAAATAAACTAAAAAAAAATTTTTGCACAAAGGAAACAAAGGGTATTACTGGGACAAATTTCACCTCCGCTCCACCAGCAGCACCAAGGACTTTCGTCGCCATTGCCTCCACATACTCGCAAGCCTCACTTAGCTCACTAAGTCACTTCCCTCCTCAGACATAGCTTCTCAAAGTTTATAGCACACAAATAAGCCTAAAAATTCCTCAGAAAGCTTTTTATAGCTTTAACTAGTGCATTCAGGTGCATAGTTGATGGCAAGTCGGGATTCACACAAACACATTCACAGTAATTTCATGGTAATTTCATTAAAAAAAAAATAGCATGATACGGGTTACAGTATTCTCTCCAGTATACCACTTCTCCCCCCAATCCCGAACTTCACCATCCCCATCCTTACAGCATTTCGGGTTTTTAACGAGGCCCCCGATCCTCTCGGCCATCAATGCCCTGCCTAACAAATTCAAATTCTAATTTTTTTTCCCTCCCTCGGTCGAACTCCTCAAATTTTCTCACAATAAATGCCCCTGCCTTACCCACCATGAAACCCTCATTAAAGCTCTTCTCTGACCTGCAAACGCCGCCTTGGTCAGATCGTCCTTCCGCGCCTCTGTTTCGCCCATAACGTCCATGCTCTGTACTGTTGTGAAGACCATCCCCATCTTTAATACACGCGGTCGCGAAATTCAATTTCAATCTTCGTGGCAGCCCGCGCGTTTAATTAATTTCCTTTTCTGCTTTGTCTTCGGCTGACCGTGTCACTTTAATACACGTGGAGGACGCGTGTCTGCATTTAATTAACTTCCGTTTCTGCTTTGACGCGTGTCACAAGCTTGTCTTCAAACTTGTCGCGATATCGCGACATGTCGCGATATCGCGACCCACTGTCCCTTCGCCTTCACCTTGGCGGAAACAGTCGCGATATCGCGACATGTCGCGATATCGCGACCCACTGTCCCTTTGCCTTCACCTTGGCACAACATGTCGCGATATCGCGACCCACTGCCCCTTTGCCTTCACCAAGGCAAAAAGAAGCCGCGATATCGTGACATGTCGCGATATCGCGACTCAAACCGGCCATTGCCCTTCCGAAGCCTTGGGGTCGCGATTTCGCGACCCCAACGCAACTTGAGCCCTTTACTCTAAAACTTCTCCTTCTTTTTCTTTTCTTACGAAAACTCCCTCTTGGGCCAAGATTTGAAACAAACCCAACACAAATACTTAGAAAATAAAAGCGAACAATTAAATGATTTGGAGGATGCAAGATTGCTCCTTGACCACCGGATGCTCCCCGCATCGTACACCGGGGTAGAATAAAAAAGTGATCCTCACTTTTGTTCGGCTAAGGGGAGACCCAAGCGGTCAACCTCCGCCTTCGACAACCAAGTCGCATCTTCGCTTGGTCCGCCCCTCCACTTGATCAAGTACTCGAGATACCGCCTCGCTTTGGGTGCTCCGGCCTTCACGGTATCTAATATTTCCTCGGCCTCATCTCGTGCTTGGAGTAGAGGCCGGAAATTGCCATGGTTCTGGACTTTGCATGTCCGTACTTTCTCCCTCATGATATTCCATGAGATCTGAAATATTAAAAATAGGTGAAATATCAAGCCAACTCGGCAATTTCACTTCATACGCATTTCCCGACTCCCGCTTTCCCGCATTTTGCATGGCCCAAACTTTTTCATCTTCAATTTATTGTAAGTCTTGGCAGGAAATCTCTCCTTCCCCGAGATACACCATAACCTCATCTCCAATCTCGAACTCCTTGAACCGCCGCTTCCGGTCCGCCCTTGTCTTATATTGACTCGCTCATTTTTGTAATCTGCCTTTTTACTTCCTCATGCAGTACTTTTTATATGCTCGCAAATTCTTCTCGCCTCGGCACTACATTTTTCTCTTCTCGTCCAACTTTCTTAGCTCGTACACATTCCTCGGGCCGTTTCCATATATTATCTCGGAACGGTGATTTATTTGTGCTTTTATTAACCGAACCGTTATATGCAAACTCGCCCGTGGTAAGACTAAATCCCATCCCTTGGGTTGATCCACTATCAAACACCGCAGGAAATTGCCCAGGCTTCTATTGACCACCTCCGTCTCGTCCATCCGTCTCGTGGATGGTATGCTGAACCGAATTTCAAGTCCTGTCTTCAATTTCTTCCACAGAGTTCTCCGTAAATACCCAACAAACTTTGTATCTCTCGTCTGAAACTATACTTCTCGCAAACCGTGAAGTCGTACCACTTCTTTGAAGAACAACCCAAAGAATGTGAACTCGCATCACTTGTCTTTTGGCAGGGAATAAAATGTGCCATTTTGGAGAACCGGTCCACCACCACAAATATTGAATCATTTCCTCTCTCGTGTTCTCGGCAATCCAAGAACAAAATCCATGCTTATGTCCTCCCATGGTCTCTCGAGCACATGTAATGGCCGGTACAATCCCGTATTTTGTTTCACACCCTTTGCCATCCGGCATATTCTCGCAACTTTGCACAAACTTCCGTACATCTTGCCGAGGTTGTGGCCGTAGTAATTTTCCTCAACCAAGGCAATGGTCTTATCCCTACCAAAATGCCCACCCAATCCTCCGCCGTGCTTTTCTTTGATTAAATTCTCCCGCATGGAACTTCCGGGAATGCACAACTTACCGCCCTTGAACAAGATCCCGTCTTGGATTAAGAAATCCAACCATTTTGTTCTATCTATGGTAAGAGGTATTGAGCAAGCCTTCCAGTGCTTCGCAAAATCCGGATCTGCAGTGGTATAGATCCTTCGCTTCTTCAAACCCCACTACTTCCACTATCAATCTGGTCGCAGAGTCTGCCTTCTGCTTAAGGCATCTGCAACCCTGTTTGACTTCCCACTTCTGTGCTTTAGTACAAAGGTATAACTTTGGAGGAACTCCACCCATTTCATGTGCCTTTGGTTCAGTTTTGTCTGACTGTTAATGTATTGCAAAGCCTGATGGTCAGTAAACAACACAAACTCCTTTGGTAATAAATAATGTCTCCACTTTTTCAGGGCCTGAACTATAGCATAAAATTCTTGATCATAGACAGAATACTTCTTCCGAGCATCATTTAACTTTTCACTGAAATAAGCAACTGGCTTGCCTCCTTGACTCAGTACCGCCCCTATTGCACTGCCACTGGCATCACAACCACCCGAAATACCTTGTTGAAGTCCGGAAGTGCCAAAACAGGCTGTTCTCTAACTTTTCTCTTCAATGTGTCAAAGCTCCTTTCAGCCCCCGATGTCCATTTGAACTCCTTTTTATCTCCCCTCATTGTCTCGGTGAGAGGTGCACAAATACCGCCGAAGTTCTTTATGAACTTCCTATAAAACCGGCCGTACCATGGAATGACCTCACTTCGTTGTGCTCCTTGGAGTAGGCCATTCAATGATGGCTCTCACCTTTTCCGGGTCCATCTTCGTGCCTTCTGCCGAGATTACAAACCCCAAGTATACCAATTCCTTCTTGACAAAATTACACTTTTTTAAATTTATTAATAACTGTTCTTCTTGCAGCTTTTCAAAGACTCTCCTGATATGCATCAAGTGTTCCTCCAGGGTCCGGCTAAATATCAATATATCATCTAAATAAAAAATAACAAACTTTCCTAGAAATTCTTTCAGGATTTCATTCATCACCGCATGAAAGTACTTGGTGCATTGGACAATCCAAAGGGCATGACTAACCACTCAAACAGGCCTTCTCTTGTCTTGAAGGCTATCTTCCATTCATCCCCCTCTCGGATACGGATCTAATGATACCCACTTTTCAGGTCAATCTTTGTGAAGTACTCACTCCACTTAAACAATCCATGATATCATCCATTCTTGGTAACGGGAATCAGACTTAATAGTAATTTTGTTGATGGCCCGTGAATCAGTACACATCCTCCATTCTCCATCCTTCTTTGGCGCCAAGACTCGCAGGTACCGCGCATGGACTCAAACTTTCCCGAATTAATCCCTTTTCTAATAATTCTTGGACCCGTCTATTTAACTCCTCGCCTCTACAGTGTCATCCCGTGTGCAGCTTTATTTGGCAGTGCTTGATCCCGGTACTAAGTCTATATGGTGGCTAATTTTTCTCACAGGGGTAAGCCCTCGAGCACATTGTCGACACAATGTCCTGGAAATTCCTCCAAAGAGATTTAGAACTTCGTTGGGGTATCCCGACATTCCTTCCCCCTAACTCTTGGAATTATTGCATAACATAAATGTTCATGCTTTAACCCATTCATAAACTCTCTCCCCTCAACTAAACAGACTTTGGAAATATTACACACCTTTTCATCTCGTATCCTTCAAGGGCTTTAGCTTATGGCGTACACCATTCTTTGTCAATGAGTAGGTGTTGGCACGGCCATCATGTACTGCACTCCGGTCAAACCGCCAGTGGTCTCCCCAAGAACATGTGGCAAACATCCATGGGTAAGATGTCACACAGACCTCATCACAATACTTCCCAACGTTAAATTTAACGTAACACCGCTCATTGACCAAGGCTCCGTGGTCCTTTTGTAACCATGCGACCCGGCATGGGTGTGGGTGTTTCTTCCTCTCTAACTCGTAACTTCGTAACCATTTCCTCCCGAAACCAGGTTATCCGTGCTACCATTATCAATAATGATATTGCAAACCTTGCCCGCACATTTACATCTAGTGCGGAATAAACTTTTCCTCCGGTCTCGTGTCCTTCTCCTCGTTCAACAGACTCTTCTTACAACCATTGTTTCTCCTCTCTCCGCTTCTTCGGAATGCTCGGATTCAAGATCCTCCTCTCGCCACAACAGCTCTGGTCGGGCCCTCGTGCCTCTTGTTTGTTCTTTCTCGTGTTGTGGACATTCAAATGCCCCGTGTCCTTCTTCACCACAAGTGGAAACATGTTCCACGAAATACTCCCCTTCCAAACCCTCGTCCGCATCCACCCCGTCCTCTTGGGTAGTCGTTTCCGATCTCTGGGCCGATAAACATCTTCGTATTTTTGGTCCCGGTTACTACCGGCTTCCCCGCCTTCTTCGGATCCTTGTACTTTTCTCCACCGGTCCTCCCACCAGCTCCTTCCACCTCGGCCTCTTCCTCTTTGCTTGCCTTCAAACCGCCTCGTTTAACTTTTCTTCTACCTTCAAGGCAAATTGATAGGCATCCTCAATGGTGTTTACTCGAACCAGGCTCAGTTCTTCCTGGATACCAAGCCTCAACCCATTAATGTAACGGGCTACTTTCTCTTTATTTGCCTCTAAATGCCCCGTTCTAATAGAAATTTTGTAAAATTCTTCAGTGTACTCTTGGACAGCCTTTGTTTGTCCTGTCTCAAGCTCGCATTTTTCTTAGCAGATCCAACTCGTAATCCGTCGGGATGAACCGTCTTTTAAGCTTCTCCACCATTCTATCCCATCTTGTTATTCTTTCTTTCCCCCTTCTGTTTCTCTCCAACCGCATTCCCCTCCACCAAATGCCGGCATGACCCTTTAACTTGGTCTTAGCAAATCCGACCCGGTTAGGGTCTTCAATCTCCTCATACTCGAAATATTCCTCTAAATCATTTATCCAACTAATCACTTCTTCCGGATTCAGATTTCTCGAGTAGGTAGACACCTCCATTTTTGGCTGTTTTCCAATCTGAGAGATGGCCTTATACAACCGGGCCTGAGCAGGATCCACAGCTTCTGCTTCTTCCTCGACCGTTTCTTCCTCTTCAACTTCATCTTCACTTTCCTCTTCCCCTCCGGGTTCGCGCCTTCTGCGTAACTCTGCTTGCAAGGCTTGAACTTGTCTTTGCAAGGCCCGAAAGTCTTCGGCCGGTACCACATTTCCTGCTCCGCCACGGTTCCTTCGTGGAGGCATGATATATATATATATATTTTTTCTCTGTATTATTTATTATTTATTTTTTTTTTTCAAGAATTCTTCCACAGATCCTGGTGCAACTGCCTCTCTCCGGCGATCTGTTACACGCTCAGGAGCTCCCGCTCTGATACCACTGATGGCAAGCCGGGATTCACACAAACACATTCACAGTAATTTCATGGTAATTTCATTAAAAAAAAATAGCATGATACGGGTTACAGTATTCTCTCCAAAGTATCCCACTTCTCCCCCCAATCCTGAACTTCACCATCCCCATCCTTACAGCATTTTGGGTTTTTAACGAGGCCCCCGATCCTCTCGGCCATCAATGCCCTGCCTAACAAATTCAAATTCTAATTTTTTTTCCCTCCCTCGGTCGAACTCCTCAAATTTTCTCACAATAAATGCCCCTGCCTTACCCACCATGAAACCCTCATTAAAGCTCTTCTCTGACCCGCAAACGCCGCCTTGGTCAGATCGTCCTTCCGCGCCTCTGTTTCGCCCATAACGTCCATGCTCTGTACTGTTGTGAAGACCATCCCCATCTTTAATACACGCGGTCGCGAAATTCAATTTCAATCTTCGTGGCAGCCCACGCGTTTAATTAATTTCCTTTTCTGCTTTGTCTTCGGCTGACCGTGTCACTTTAATACACGTGGAGGACGCGTGTCTGCATTTAATTAACTTCCATTTTTGCTTTGACGCGTGTCACAAGCTTGTCTTCAAACTTGTCGCGATATCGCGACCCACGGTCCCTTCGCCTTCACCTTGGCGAAAACATATCGCGACATGTCGCGATATCGCGACCCACTGTCCCTTCGCCTTCACCTTGGGCGCGATATCGCGACATGTCGCGATATCGCGACCCACTGCCCCTTTGCCTTCACCATGGCAAAAAGACGCGATATCGCGACATGTCGCGATATCGCGACTCAAACCGGCCATTGCCCTTCCGAAGCCTTGGGGTCGCGATTTCGCGACCCCAACGCAACTTGAGCCCTTTACTCTAAAACTTCTCCTTCTTTTTCTTTTCTTACGAAAACTCCCTCTTGGGCCAAGATTTGAAACAAACCCAACACAAATACTTAGAAAATAAAAGCGAACAATTAAATGATTTGGAGGATGCAAGATTGCTCCTTGACCACCGGATGCTCCTGCATCAATAGTTGTACCTGAACATTATGGGTGCATGTAGGTGCACACGGGCACCTTCAAAAAATTCCAGGTGCAAGCGCATGCCTGGAAGCAAAAGATAATGAGGACAAAAACTCCTAAAATGGTAGCTCCCATAATCAAATATGAACCAAAATTCATCCATACATCATGTACATCATAAAAGTTGATTTTGTGAAATTACAAATAGTTTTGCATGCATATTTTTTGAGAAAAAGTAAAATTCTTCACAAATACATATTGCATTGCATAAACATGCCAACCAAGGTCACATTTTTGCAAAATCAACATCCCACAATTCTTCATCATCTACGTCATCACATTATTCCATCATAATTATGCATATATCATTCATCATTTTTATTTTGTCTAGGCCATCCAAGCGAACCTCGTATCTAGTATGTTATTCTATAAACTTGGCGATTGCAGCGATGATATGAATAATGTTCAATAAGGACACTTTGTCATGATCATAATCAATTATCTCATCATCAAAAAATCACAATCACATTTGGCACCTCACATTTTGAATGCAATCTTGCCAAGAAAAATTTGCTCGTAATCAATCATTGATGTCCTTGTTTGATGGGCAAGAAAACATAGATAAATCAAAATATCAAACACTCATTCATTTGACAACAGTTAAAGTATAGGACATGTCCGTAGGTTGATTGGTTCCATGATGGAATTGACGAAGAAATTTCTACAGTAACTATCCCACCCCTACGATTGACTTAGTCATCATGCATATTTCATACATTGCATACTCAATGACGCCATTGTGGCGGATTATTCAACAAGCATCGAATCATCCCAAAATTTGGGGCAACCATGTTACATTATGATTTTCCAATGATGGGATACATCTCACATGATCATAACATCTATATTGGACAAATACCCCTCTCAACCGTTGGGGCAAAAATTGTATCAAATTTTACATCATTCATATCGTCTACATTCAACCGAGGTGTTGTATGTGAGTTGGAGAGGAGAGGGCAATCCTCCAAGGGAGGTCCCAGGTTCAAATATCCACCCTACCAAAAAGTTGAATTGGGTATCCAAAAATCCAATTGATAATGTTGGTGCGAACAGGGTCGGGTGCGACTCCCGGGTGACTTTGATGGTTTAGAACCCCTGTTCGTGGTCTCAGACCAAGGCAGCCTAGAAAGGGGTTTTTCACTTAAAAAAATTAAAAAAATATCGTCTACATTCACACGGTATCATACACCAACCCCCTTCCCACCATTGGGGCAAAAATGGTATCATATTTTACATCATTCATATCATCCACAATCATTTGCATTTCACATAATTTATTCATCAATTGCACAAATTCACTACATCATTCATTTTTAATTGGCTTGTGAGATACATTCGTAACTCATTCACCAATTGAGGGGGTAAGCTACAAAAACTCCAAAAAAAATTCTTTATTCTTTTGTATTCAGCATCAGTGCACAAATCCAACAATAAAGAGAAGTTGCTTCCATGCCCATAGCTCAAGCAGGTGTCTCGTATTTTTGCACCACATTTTGTTTCACACAACATGGTACAAAAAGGGGCATCTATAGACACCAAATCGTAGCCACTAAACCTCCATCCTAACCATCCCACCACCCACTTGTATTCCATTCCACCTTCCTGCCAATTATTTTGCCCAAATCCACCTTCCCACCATTTCCTAGCCTAATTGGGGTTATTTTAATATTATTTTATAATATTTTATATTTTATATAATATTTTATTATATTTTAATATATTTATTATCAAATATATATAAATAAACTCAATTAACCTTAGTCGTCCGATTTCATTTAATCTCCACCATCCATTTTAATTAATCCATGTCACATTCAAAAAGTAATCTCAACCCTAGGATATGACTAATATTAGCCGCACAATCAAAAGTGCAAGGCTAAAAACCTAAGAAAACCCTAGGTTGGATTATAAATAGGGTATTTTGCAAATTCCCAAACCCTGGAACCTGGAGATTAAGAGATATACTTGGAGAAGTATTTTTTGATGCCCTAGTGAAGCGAAGATAGAGAGAATTGAAGATCTGATACCCTAGCTAAGACAACAATACTTCTGTCATTCCAGCCATCGTCCATCCATCCTCACTCATCGCCATAGTCGTATTCCATCTATCGCCTTCATCACCATCCTTCCTTATCTATTTTTGTAGATCTTCCTTACCCTGCAAGTGTTGTGTCAAGCTTGCGAAGCTCGCTTTAGAGCATGCCAAGAACCCACCAGAGCTTGCCCTATCTACAAGTGCACACCAAAGCTTTCCAAGCTCGCTACAGAGCCTACCTAGCACTTTCTAGAGCCTACGATAGTCCCAGGTGTGAACCAGAGCTTGCGAAGCTCATGTCAGATCTTGCTACAACACTGAAATAAATATTTGAATCTGCTACACCACAAAATCTGCAACAATGAAGCAAGGTATATTTAGTATTGTTTTATTTCATTTATTCGTTCGTTTGGCATGCATTTTAAATTGATTCTTAAGCTAGGTTTTTGTTAATATCTGAGGGTCTCACACTATGGAGCCCTCATAGGTATTAATGATGCTCTTGTGTTTTGTTTTGCATATAGATCTATGAATTCAACATATTCTTTGATGGCTTTTGAAGCTGGAGTGGCCCTAGATTGGATATTAAAATCCCACTCAACCTGTTGGGATCAAGGACACACTTAGATATGAAGACACTTTTTTTATATCTAACTAAGGTTTTAGAGAACCCTAGTTCCACTGTAAATTACTGTATCAAATATTCGCTTTGGATATTGATTGTAACAAAGGAGTCTATTGGCCCCCCCATTGAATACATATTTCTTTTGTGCAATCTATTTTGTCTCATTGCTTTATTTGATTCTACCATTTTATTTGCAAGTGTCATGTATTTGCATCCACACAAAGAACTTGAAAGAGTTGCATAGCTTACAAATAAATATCCAATCTATCCAATGATTCATTGCACAACCCTTAGATAAATTTAGGCATTTCAACTGCTTGGTACAAAAAGGGATGATATTCTCTTGGACGACTGAATGTCAAGAGGTATTTGATGACATAAAGAAGTATCTGGCTTCACCACCAGTTCTTATGCCACCTCGAACATAAGTCCATTTTTACCTATACATTTATGCAACAAATTTTGCACTAGGAACAATGCTTGCACAAAAGAATGAAAAAAATAAAGAGCAAGCAATTTACTATATTAGTTGAACATTGGTAAGTTACGAAACAAGATATGCTTATGTTGAAAAGTTGTGTTTAGCAGTGGTTTTTGCCACTAAAAAACTTAGATATTATATGCTAAGCAACACTACTTATGTCATTGCTAGAGAAAACCCTCTACGATACATGATGACTCGCACTTACAATAACACCCGTACAACCAAGTGGATAATGCTTTTAACAAAATTCAATCTCGAATTCATAAGTCAAAAATCCATAAAAGATCAAGTGATAGTTGATCAGCTAGCTGAAGCTCCCTTACATAATTATAAACCACTAATCATTGAGCTTCCAGATGATTCAATATTCTCTATCATAGAGCAGGAAGAGTTATTTTCCCATGAGGATGAAGCAGACATGACCATGTTCTTTGATGGATCTAAGTGCGAGAAAGGACAGGGTGCAGGAGTCATGTTTTATACACTCAAAGGAATGCCAATTCCTTTATGATTCAAACTTGACTTCACATGCACTAACAATAATGCAGAGTATGAAGCCTTAATCTTAGGTCTTCAATCAACTATAGAAATGGACATAAAAATATTAAGCATTTTTTGTGATTCTCAACTAGTTGTTTTCTAATTAAAAGGAGAATACCAATGTAAAGACCCAATTTTAAAGCAATATCATGAAGTAGCAACAAAGTTGCTAGAAAAGTTTGACTGGTATGAAATTAGTAACCTACCTTAATTCGACAAACAGATTTATGGATGCAATGGCTTCTTTGGGATCTCTCATCCCCAAGAATGAGCATGGAGAAGTACAACTGCTAATCATAACAACAGTATCAAAACCATCAGTTCAAAGAGCAATATCTACCAGTGAGAAGAGTGTTTGTTTGATACATGGTGAACCTTACAATTCTTACCTTAGTGAAATAAGAGACTTTCTCAAGTCTGGAACACTCCCAATAGAAATGACACGAAATGCAAAAAGAACACTCAAAAAAAAAGCAACTCATTTCACTCTCTTGGGGTACGTGTTGTATAAACATGGGTATGATGGAATATTATTACGATGTCTAGATCCGATTGAGGCAGAATGAGCTATAGCAGAATCCCATGATGGTACTTGTGGTGGTCATTTCAATGGAATGGCCATAGCAAAAAGAACATTGTGAATGGGATACTATTGGCCAACAATGGAAAATGACTACTGTAAATATGTCAAAAAGTGCCAACATCATGCCAATTTGACTCATGTACCATCACACGCTCTACAACCCATTCAAAGTCTTTGGCAATTTTCACAATGGAGCCTTGATTTGATTGGTAAAATATCACCTACCTCCTCAGGACAACATAAATTCATCATAACCACTACGGAATACTTCACAAAATGGGTGGAAGCAATTCCAATGACCACTACAACTGGACCTCGAATAGCGGAGTTTATACTTCAACATATTATCTATCATTTTGGAATACCCTCAAAAATTATTTTTGATAATGGGAAGTCATTTAAGAATAAGGATGTTAGAGCCTTGTGCAACAAATTCAATATCCAACATAGTTTCTCAACACCTTATTACCCACAAGAAAATGGGTAAGCGAAAGCAACCAACAAAACAATGGTATCCATTCTCAAGAAACTGGTCAAAGAAAATCATCGAGATTGGCATACTCAACTTCCTTTGGCACTATGGGCTTACAGAACAAGCATAAGAATGCCAATGGGAGAAACACCATTTTCATTAGTTTATGGTGTTGAAGCTATATTACCTTTGGAGCTCGAAATACCCTCCTTGAGAATCGCATTATAGGAATTCATGGATGATGACACCGCTAGACAAGCACGTCTTGACCAATTGACACTTATAGATGAAAAACACATCAATGCTCTAGAGCATTTGCAAGTATATCAAGACAGAATCAAACGTGCTTACAACGCAAAAGTCCATCCTCACGAATTTCAAATAGGGGACCTAGTACTCAAAGAAAATCAACAAAATACCAATGCATTGCCGCACTTGAGAGATAAATTTACGGCTAATTGGTTAGGCCCATATATCGTAAAGCATAAGTTGGGACTAGGAACATATAGACTTGCCAACTTAGAAGGAAAGTTGGAACCAGAGTCGTTAAACATAATGCACCTAAAGGCATTTTATGCATGAATAGACTCACAACATATGTTATATATATATATATATATATATATATATATATATATATACATGGCTAAAAAAAAAATAAATAAATAAATAAATTTGCATCAATTTACATTGTACATAAAAATTTTTACGTGCATTTTCACATTGCATTCGAATATTCATATCACAAAATTTTAATTTTGTACATTACATTCGCATATCACATAGAATTTAAATAAATATGCATTAAAATAAACATATCATACGCAATTAGCTGCATGAAAAAAATAATAATAATTGCATCCATCCCATCCCATGTTTAGTGATCTTTTGTAGTGGTGATGATATGACCAAAGAAAAACAAGTTCCAAGAATTGAGGGTAGCCAACTAAGGCATTTATGCAATTCGCCAAATGCTACACCCATATATGATGTCAATATATCATAAAATCAAATTTTCAGTCACTCAACCATGTCTAGTGTAAAACCAACTTTCATAAAATATCCAATTTTCTTTAGGACCAAAGCACTTTTCTCACATTAAAAGAGGTCTTGAGTATCGTCAACTGATCCCAAACAATCTTGCACCAAACACACTTCTTCACATCTTAAAACATTTTGAGTAAGAAAAGGATAACGCCAAACTTGGGTAACACCTTGAAGTGAAAAGATAACATTCTATGCTTGTCCTATCATGCAACATAGTCCAAAATAAAAAATAGTGGTTTTTACCACTATCACAGTTACTATCCAAATATAAACATAAAATATAGAGTAGTAAGGATAGGGTAACATTCTCATCACACTTCGGTTGAGAATCCGATTCCCCAAAGCTCTATACAAAAATTAACAATTTCTATACACACACAACAGATACTTAAAGTTGTAAGGATCGTACTACATTTCCCTCAAAAAGATATGTAGTCATCCCCAAAGCTCTATACAAAAATTAACAATTTCTATACACACACCACAGATCCCTAAAGTTGTAAGGATCATACTACATTTCCCTCAAAAATATATGTAGTCATCCCCAAAACCTAAATATCAGATCATTGGACTATGGAGTGAGCCTCCACCGGGGCTATAGACGCTTGACTGGCAGTGGAGTAAACTCATGCAGGGCGACATGTCTCTCTCCCAAAAAGGGAGACCTCTGACCGCACATATGGACAAGCTAGCTAATTGGTAAATCCCATCAAAGGTGAAATCCAATTTACTCATAATGGGTCAATGAAATTCACATTCACATACACTGGTTCTTGATTGCTTAGGGTCATTACCATGCTCAAGATTTAGTAAATAAACTTCACTTGCACACACCTTGGTCCTAAAGAGAGTTAGACAATGGTCAAGTAAGTTTGTTGATATCACTAGACTGTTTGAGTCTTTGAAAATATTCCATTGTTAAATATCAAAATAAAAACATCATCCATATCAACATCCATATATTCTTCCACAATCACATACATATCTACATCATACATCACCCACATGAAGTCATCAAGTTGGATACCCCCAATTGCAAAATGAACAAGTAATGGTCAATGATATTCAGAGCTATAAAAAGATCACATGAACACCATGCATTCAATCATATAGTTTGCATAAAAAAATAATTAAACTGCATATTCCATATTTGTTTGCATCAATAATTGACACAATAAATAAAACCATCAAAGAAAACCATAAATCATTAAAAAGAAAATGCATAAATATTTAGATTGCATCGAAATAAATCAACAATTAACAATTTCAAAAGAACATGTAAAATTATCATTAACACAAGAGATAACAAAATACGAAAGCCATGTATATATATATAAAAAAAAAAAAAAAAAAAAAAATATATATATATAAATATGGAGGTCTCATAGTACAAAATTCCCGTAGGCTGTATACATTAGAGCACCAAGGCTCATAACAAAATTGATACACCACAAAATACAAAAATATGACAATAAGGCACACTAGTTGGTGCCAGTAGGATCCCTCCGAGAACCCTGAGCTGATGAAGCAGCATGTGAGCTAGACCGTCGATGACTCCTGTGGCTCGTCTCGGTCCTCCAACTAGTAGTAGCCACTGATGATGAAGGAGGAATAGGAAGCGGGATCTGCCGCTCATGCAATATGTTCTCCAACATATCAATATAAGTAGCCTGCTTACGTAGGGTCCTCAAATCTGCACCCTCATGAGCAACCCTCTAAGATATCTCCGCCCGTAGAGTAGCAACAGTAGTTGCAGTGTCCCCTCCGCCAGAACCTGACTATAAGCGAGTAAGCTCACCCTCAAGTCGAGATACCTCACCCCCAAGCCTGGAAATATCTACATCCCTAGTAGCGATAGCATCGTTACTAGGCCCACCCCATAGTCCATCCACCTCAACCTATAAGCGAGTCACCTCACTTTGACATAAGGCCAACTCACCCTTTAGGTGAGCCACCTCCAACTCCAGACTATCCCACTCACCCTGGAGAATACCCCAATCATCCTTTATCCATCGAGGAGGGGCATCCCCCTCTCCAACCCCATCATCACAAGTCTCCTCAAGCTATTGCACATCCGTAGCCATCTCCACCCTCGAAGAGCTACCACATCGGTGCTTCACCGACCAAGGAACCCATCCTCCTACCTCTACCTTGTCGCCACTCCCCTCATCGTCAACAACTGCACTCAATATCCAAGGAGGCTGAGAGGTAAACCATGCCTCATACTCAAGAGTGGTACCCATGTCATCAAGGTTAGGAAGCTCAATGTCAATATCATCAGAAGGGTCATCAACCCTCCAAAAATTAGGAACAACCGATAACCCCAACTCATCTCCCCGTCGCCTATAGGTCATAGGTGCATCAGGCACACCCTAGATCAAACCAAACTAGCACTGCACCCGACTAAACTGAACAAATTCCATCTCCCTGAGATGGGCACCAACAACCCATCGACCTCGCCTGATTCGGTGAAGCTCAACAACATCAGTCACCCAATCAATGCCCCTCCAAGGCCACCAACTCATAAACTCTCTGGTAAGTGAGCTAAGAATATCTCTATAATCTGAAGCCCCCACCACGGGATGACTGAGCTCCTCACTAAGAAGCCACCTATAAGCACGAGGAGAGGTGGCATCGTAGGCACAAGGTAGACCAACTGGTTGTCCCATAATGATATGCTCCCAAGACCAAATTTGGAGAGCCAAGCTACAACCTAGACCCTTATGACCCCACCTCTTAACCTCGTACAGCTCGCTATAAATATGACATAAGAGAGTGGGAGCCCACACCAACCATTGAGGATCAAAAATCAAACCCAAAATAATAGGTACCTGGTTCCACGGGATCCTTGATCCCATGGAATTGGGCAACAACATGTTGCTCAATATGTACATAAGAAAAGTAGGAACTGCTCCCAAACTGCCAACAGAAAATAAATCCAAATATGCAATCCCACCCCTACTACAGTCTACATCCCAAAGATCACCAAATATAGGGAAGAGTGCCTCCTTGTTGACACCAACCTAGATGGTTGGACCCTCGATAGGAATGCGAAAAATGTGGTATAAGTCCTCCAATGTAACAATGAGCTCCCCAGTAGGAAGCTGGAAGGTCCCTCTATATCCCACCGCTCAACCAACGCCAAAAGGAGATCCTCATCAGCTCGGACGGTTCCCAACCGCCCACAACCATCAAGACCAATGGTCTCCAGGAAAGCCCAATCATCGTCAGAAAGTGCCTTCCACACTTTCCTAATAGTCCTCGGCCACCTATGCCGAGCATCCAAGAGCTTCACCTGAAAAGCAAACAAACATAAAATGCATTAACAAAAAAAAAACTTTCACCTACCCCTAGGTGATCAAAAACAACAATAGCCAAAAACAACAAACAACAACAAAAAAAAAAACGAAAACCAAAAAAAAAAAAAAAAAAAAAAAAAAAAAAAAAAAAAAAAAAAAAAAAAAAAAAAAAAAAAAAAAAAAAAACACCTAACCCTAGGTGATAAAAAAAATAACAACAAAAAAACTTTCACCTAACCTTAGGTGATAAAAAAAACAACAGCCAAAAACAACAACAAAAAAAAAACTTTCACCTAACCCTAGGTGATAAAAAAAACAACAGACAAAAACAACCAAAACAAAAAAAAAAAAATATATATATATTTCACCTACCCCTAGGTGATCATAAATCAACAGGCAAAAAAAAAAAAAAAAAAAAAAAAAGAAAAGCAAGTTCATTACCAACCCCACTTAGTTAAAAAAAAAAAAAACAAACCAAAACACAAAGATCCAAACATAAGGGACTAGACCACCAACCTAGGAATAGCGGATGCCGCCTTCTACTCCAGTCGAGCCACCACCACCACCGCTCCCCTCACCAATCTCCATCTCAGCAAATTAGTAAATGACAAATTGTAGAATGAAATGACAAGACCACAAGCCTATATATAGCCACATTTTGCGGTGGAAAATGTTCATCCATGTTTTGCATGGTGCACAAAAATGTAAACTCGTGGTTTGCCAAAAATGCACACCCGTGTTTTACACTGAGCATAAAAACGTGGATTTGCAGTTTACAATGTAAAAACTGTAGACCCACGGGTAACGTGATAAAACAGAAGAAAGCAGTTTCAAAATACCAAAAACATGCAAAAGCGGTTCAAAAAAAAACTCACAAGCATCAACAAATTTTCCACCAATATTACCTTGCAGTTACAAGTGACAATTGTCCAAACAAAACAACCCAAAGTTGAAATTGACGCCCACTCCGTGAGGTTACAAAACACGGAAAAGTTATGATCAATCAATGTGCATTAAGGAATTGCTAACAGTCACTAGGACAAGCACCTAGGATGATTGGTTCCTTCATTTCATAATCATGCATGTCAATCAAACCAAACGGTAAATTTGAAAGAACAAAAGTCCACCACATGCTTGGGGCAAATCATTTTGAACAATATGCAACAACAATAAACCATTTCAATCATCAAACTTTCATCAATTGGCCCATGGGCTTCATTCTTTACCCATTTGCCAATTGAGGGGGTAAACAAGCAACCAAATTTCAAAAAAAAAAAAAATCATTCAGTCTGCCACACCAAAGAGAGTTGAGTCCATTCATCAAATAAAGGTCGAGTATCATTAGTTTTTGCACCACATTGTGTTGTACACAACACAATACAAAAAGGGGCAACTGTAGACACCAAAATTCAACACCTTCAAAGTCACATTTACCATCCCATCACCAAGTGCTGCATAATTAAATTATATGCCTAAGTGCTAACTTAGGGACATAAAATCCTGCACATTATCCTATTTTCTAAATTTATTAAAATATGGAAAATTACCCTAGGATACCCTACTTGCCCATTGGACATGTGTCTTGGACACTTCACCCAACATCTTTGCCACATCTCACCCACTCTTGTCCCCTTGTCTTTGCACATGGGATAGATTCCCAACACCCATGCCACATCTCATCCATTTTGTCTTCCTTGTCCCTTCACATAGAACAAGATCCCACATTCCACTCCACTTGCAGTCACATCACCCCAGTTAAGTGAGGCACACTAGGTGACTCACTGTAACTACCCCTTCCATCTGGCAGTCCAGATTTACCACTTGGCAAGTTGGGCTTGCCACCTCCCACTTCCCTCCAAAATCCCAAGAGGGATATAAAGGCACCATTATTCCACCAAGAAAAGGGAGCTGAATTTGCATATCAAAAGGCTACCGAAATCGACCTAGACCCAGTGAGAAATTGTAAGCATTTGCACGATTTATTACTACTGGTTCAAATCCTAAGGCAATATGTTCTTCAGTCAAAACTGCCTATCCATGGTTCCATAGTAAAAAATGTGCATTCGTGGTTTCGCAACTATAGGTTTGCAATTTCCAATAACAACCATACTTTCGCGATTCCATAGTCTCGAGCACGAAACCACATGCATGGCTGAGATCAGTAATTTTTGTGTTAGCAAGGCTTTATTTGTTAATTTTTTCTATCATTTGTCTCATATAATTTTCTGCTTAGGGTATATGCATAGCATTGGTTTTATTGCTCAAATATACAGGTGCTACTAATCCCTTTTGTTGGTTTGAATGTGTGCAGGTGACAGGTACCTTGGAGAAGTTGTTGAAGCTGGAGTGGTCCCTTGCTGGATACCAAAGCCCACTCACCTTGGACTGTAGTTGAAATAATGAAGAGCACAAGCCCCTAAAGATTTGGGAGACCCCCATTCTATCAAATTGTCATTCATTTGTATCAATACAGAGAGAGAACATTGTAACATTGTCCCAAACACATTTGGGGTAATCCAAGATCCGTTTGTAACAATTGTATCAAAATCAAATAAAGAAAACTTTTTTGGAAATTCTCATTTCTCTGTATTACATTTACTTTATTGCTCAGTTTTTTTGGTTACACTTTACAAATACAATGTCACCTACTGAATATGTAAAGAATTAAGGTCAATATTCTGGTAAAAATACAATTCTAAAATATTTTACACAAATATCAAAACGCAGTGAGGCATCCACATCTACACAACATTTAGTACAAACACATTTTACCATCAAATCGCTAATTTTTCTTTGTTATTATTAAATATAAAGCCTTTCTTTATTAATAGATAAATGGTTGTCTACTTATCTACCTCTTTTTAAATGCTTTGTAAAAATGTATTCTATTAATTCTTTAAAATAGTACCTTTTTACATCCAAAAATGATATAGAACACCAAACATTGAATGAAGTAAACACTGTCAACCCTAAAATGAGTCCACTCGAAGATACTCCAGTGGATGAGATGAGACCACATGATAATTTTCCTAATAATGACATTCAAATACCACTTCACGAGATGCCTAGTATAGACACATCAACCAAAAAAGGAAATGATAGTACAATTAAAATGCAGACATCTGGGGAATCTTGTAATAAAAAATCTAAACATCAAAAGACAAGTGAATGGACTATTGGAAGGGATTTTAAAAATGAATGGGCATGATTATATCCCTTTATTGAGTGAGATGAGATAAAGAAAGTGTGTAGATGCATTATTTGTACTTGAAAGTTGGGAAAGGGTCATTTCTTGCAAAATAAGAAAGACATAATAGAAAAACATTGTGGGAAATTTTACATCAAAGAAATACAATGTGATGGAAAAATTAAGAGATCTCATAGGTGGCAGGATGCATCCGAATGCGTGCATGTGATATATGTAATTTAATACAAAAAACAATAAAACACCAACAAACTTTCATTGACAATGGTGGAACAATCCAGACCTAATTTCAAAAAATTCATAATACTATATTAGCCTCAAAATATTTGCAGTTTGCTATTATATACATTATTCTAAAAAAAGGTCGATCCATGTGTGATTTTACTGATTTTAAGCAACTATTTCAATTATATGATGTATAGAACCTTAATAGTTCCCATTGGTAAAATCGAAATGGTTGGGAAATGGTAAATTTCTATCATTGGTTGAGAAGGAGGACATGAGAGAATGTAAAACAAGCCAAATTTATTTCACTTTCCATTGATGAGGTAAATATTGTTGACAACACATCTTGGATTTGCATACATGTTTACACATTCCAAAATCATTTGAGACCTCATTTAATAGCACTAAATAAGATGATAAAAAATTATAATGCAAAAAATATTTATAATGTTGTTGTAACTATTTTAAAGGATATTACTAGAATGGATGAAAAAAAAAATTCCACAAAGTTAATTTGTGTTGGAGTTGATGGTGTGGCTACAATGCAAGGACAAAGGAACAATATTTGTGTTAGGCTTAAGATATCAATTTCTCTATATTTAATTCCTATTCATTGCATGGCTCATCAAATGAATCTTACATACAAAATTGTGAGCATATTTGACAATGTAGCTAGAGTGGAAGATCTTATCCGTGAAATAAACTCTTACTTTTCATGAAGTCCAAAAATATTTGCAAAGTTTCAACAATTTTCTCTAGGTGTAACTGAAGGTAGAAAATTGTTAAAATATGTGGACACCAGGTGGATGTCACTGTTTATTCCTGCAAAAATGGTTTTTTCAAAATATCAATCCTTGGTGGGGTTTATGTATGCACATCTGACAAGGCAAAATATTTGCTATTTCATATGACTGAGTTCGAAATTCTTCTCACATTATATGTATTCTTCCATTGTTGCAAGAAATTGAATAACACAAGCTTATACTGAGATGGGGGGTGAATAGTATAAGGTCAAATTTTACTTTTCTTTCCCAAATAATATTATCCAATGTTACCAATTTGCAATATCAATAGCATTAATCAAAGAAATGCACAAAATGTTTCACTATGATTCACAAATTTGGTCTCAATCCTAACACAATATTTTAGATTTCTTTCAACAATAGGACACATGTAGGTCTCTAACATTAATGCAATTGTTTCCACTTTCATCAATCAATAATGCACAATTTGTTTTCCAAATTCTAGGTCAGATATTTCTCACAATGCACACCAATCAAACCTTTTAACTCCACCTTAAAATTACTTTCTCAAAACACAACCACCTAGATAAAAGTGGAACCACCATACCTCAAAATTCTTGATGAATATGTGCCCTCAAATACATGTCTCAAAAATAATATTTTTTACAAATTTAAAAGGATTAGCACAATACCTTTTCATACATTGGAAAACCTTCTAAAAAATGTGTGCACAATTATGTTCCAAATAAATTCTCTCTAACTCTCTTGGTTTCTCAAAATAAGACATCAAATCATGAACCAAGCCCTTCAATATTAAAGCAAGTATTACAACCAATAAAAACACATTATACACCTTTTATCTCCCACTTAAATATTTCAACAACAAAAACATAAATTGATTAACCATTCATTTTACCTTATTACTCCAAAAAATAATACTTCAAAAATTAATTGTAATTTCCCCCTTTTATTTCATTTTAAAACAATGATAAAAATAAAATATTTTATCCCTTATAACTCCCTAATTCCAATAGAGCGCACAATAATAAAACACAAATTAGGCCCTTAATAACTCAATCTTAGTCACAAATAATAAAACTATTTCACTTACCACACCTACCATGGGTGGGAATCAACCACGAAACCTCCTGCCTGCCAACGCGCTAGCACTGCTTGGGCTATCACTAGGCAAACCACCCATATGAAATCAAATATGTATGCTTTACGTGTTAAACCCTTTTGTAATCCTCCTTGCTAGAAAAATATCAAAACTATCACTACTGGGTTTTGACCTCATGACCTATTACCTACCCTGTACCTTAGCATTGCCTAGTCTACCACTAGGCAAGATACCTGCTTGAGGATAAAATCCCATGATGCGCACTTTATCCAACAATAGTGTGTATTTTTTTTTAAATTAAAATTCATCCTTTCTTTTCTCATGATCGTGCACATAAGGAAATAAAATATCATTCCAATTAAAACCATACCATAGTGCATAAATTTAATCCATATTTATATGGATTTTACCTCCCTTTCTTGAAATCAATGCTTTATAAGGTTTATTTGAAACCTTCAAAAAATTTGGCATCAAAACCCATCTTGGGTTTAAATTATAATATAAAATATTATAATTACTTTTTATTATTTAAACCTTTTGCTTCAAACTTTTGTGCTTAATATTATAATATTAAAATATTAAAATATTATTTCTAATAAGCCTTAGTCACTTGCTTTCTGCATGGTATTTAAACTAGGGTCTTCAACCTTTTAACCAAACACTTAGAGCTTTTTCCCAAACCTCTTTGGCTTATAATATTAAAGTAAATGTTATAATTTTTTCCTTTTTATCAATTTCTTTGCATTGGGATGAACTTTGCCTTGCATATTTAACCAACTTATAAACCTTATATTTTTGCCATGCCAAGCTATACTTGACATCAATGACAACCAATGTCATCAATCTATGACATCCATCCTTTGACATCAATGATAACAATATACTAAAATTTTCTAAGAATCTCCCCCTTTGTCATTGATGTCAATCCTTTCTAAAAATTCCTTTTCCTACCACTGGATTCCAAATCAACACCCCCCGAGAAACTGCTCCCCCTGACTGAATGCTTTCTCCCTTACTCAAATATCTCCCTCTTTGATATCAATGGAAAAGGGACTCCTCTAGGGCTAAATATAAGACTTCTTAGCTCAACCCCCTTGCCACCTCCTCTCCTTGAGGTGATTAATTTTGGGGTGGGAGTATCTCTACTCCTAGCATATAATGCTCTTTTTCTTTGTCAACCTTGTTTTTCAATATTTTTGTAACCATACCCTTTTGATCCTTTTGAGTGTCCCTGTTCTTGCTTGACTTTGGAAGTTCTGGAAAATATATTCTATACCACTTTGGAATATTATTGCATTTTTAACACTTAATGTTGTAGTTTTTGGAAGGTGTAAATATCTTGAAGTTCCTCTTGGTGAAGCCATAATAATTTCTATCATGAACCCTATAGTGGATCACTTTATGACCAAAGTGATTACAAGAGTAGCAATACCCTTGAGAGAGATGTCCATATTTGAATGTGTTTAAGTTCCTCTTAGTGAAACCATAATCCTTCTTTCCATGAACCTTGCAATGCATAGCTTTGTGACCAAAATGATTACATGAAAAGCAATGCCCTTTGAAAAATCTTGTTTTTAAACCTTTGTTCTCTTAGTCCTTTCTTTGCCTTCTCTATGATGATCCCTATTTATTTTTTGTGAATTGTTTCCTTTATTAGTGAAGCTTCTATTATTCAAATTATCTATATAAGTCTTAATTTCTTCTTCACTCTATTCCTCTGAAACTTCTTATTTTAAGCTTGATCTTGAACCTTCTTCTTGTTTTCCTTGTCCTTCTTCAAAACCACGTCTTGTTTTGATAGATGAAGATCTTTGTGCATTGATAATTTTATCCAAAGTTTTTGAACTCTTTTACCTCTAAATTTTAAACCATGACCTCTTTAAAACTCCTTGCCTTAGATTTTGAATTTGTCAAGTCTTGTAGAAGCTTTTATTTTTCTTCCTCATGTTCTTGAACTTGAGCCTTTAGTCTTGAATTCTACTTTATAATGCTTTTCAACTCTCTGAGAGCAATAATATGTTCTTATTCTAGATCAACTGTACCTTCCTCTTCATTTTTTGAATCTTTCTCTACTTCTTGATATTCAAGAGCATCTTCATAATTTTTGACTTTATCTTTAACAAGAGTATTTTATTCCTCTTGTATTGCCAAAAATAGAATCTCTTCTTCACTATATGACATTATTTCAACACTGTCACTTGAAACATTGCTTGCATTGTTAACATAGAAACTTTTCTTGTGCCTTTGAAAGAACTTATTTTCATGCTTGCCTTGACCATACCTATTTTTCTTTTCATGCCTAAATTTTACTTCTTCCTTTTTCTTATAATATTGTTTCTCTTCATTGCTACTACTTTTGGCTTGTGGACAATTAGATACATAGTGATCAAAATTACCATAATTAAAACATTTCACGGTATTCATACCTTTATGTTTTCTTGAGTCCTTATTTCTTTTCACATAGTAGCTTCTTCATTATTTATTGAATCACCACTTTATTATGGTTTCTTATCTTTTGTCTTCTTTGAAACTTTGAAAGTTGCCTCTTTCTTGGAATTGTAATTATTTTCTATTCTAATATCATAAGTTGTGAGAATTCCATGCAACTCATCCATAGTCAACTTATAAATATCTCTCATCTCTTCTCTAGCTAAAACCTTTGCATCATATCTTATAGGGAGTGATCTTAATACTTTTTGAGAAACACCAGAGTCTTCAATTTTGAATCCAAATCAACGCATGGTATTAAGAACCTCATCCACACTAAGTAAGTATTTAGCAATATCCTCCTAATCTTCCATATTCAAATATTAAAACCTTTTCTTGTGGTTTTGTATTTTTTCCAACTTGACCTTGTTATCTCCTTCATATGTTTGATTCAATTTGTCTCATATCTCTTTTGTTTTTTTGCATTGCATAACTTTCACAAATTCTGCTTCATGTAATCCACTTAAGATTCCATTCATATACTTGGTATTATTCACATGTAACTACTTACCATCCTTATCTATGGGAGGAGTAGTTGTAGGTGTGAAATCATCCTCAACAGATTACCATATCTCATATCTTGTGTCATCAAGTAAGTCTTCATCCTTATACTCTAGAATGCATAATTTTTC
Source organism: Wollemia nobilis (assembly GCA_028583015.1). Classification (NCBI taxonomy): domain Eukaryota; kingdom Viridiplantae; phylum Streptophyta; class Pinopsida; order Araucariales; family Araucariaceae; genus Wollemia; species Wollemia nobilis. The sequence continues at coordinate 1,821,114 of JAQPPZ010002765.1, forward strand.
ACATCAAACAATGCAGCCTTGTTTTATAAAGAGCCATATGTGGACTTGTAATATCTTCCTTAAAGCTGTTAGAATTTTCCAAAGGAACCCGCTCTGATAGAAATTTAAGAACACAATATTATACTGAGATGGGGGTGAACATTATAAGGTCAAATTTTACTTTTCTTTCCCAAAAAAAATTATCCAATTTTATCAATTTGTAATATGTTAGAATACTAATTGTATGAAGGTTGAATGCAAGTGAATATATTGCCTTTGACTATTGAATCATTGTTAATATTGAGGAAAAACCTGCAATAGATTATATATTGAATAATTGATCGATGATTTAAAATGAATATGGTGATGTACATAAATATGAAGTATGGGGTGCGATTGGAAAGACGCACCCCTGATAAATACAATTATAATATGTTAGGAGGGTCCTAACATGCCACCCCCCTTAAAGGAGCTTTTTCCTCAAAGCTAGAAATTTAGAAATTGTTGCTGGATATCTTGAATATTTTCCCACGTCGCGTCTTCTAAAGGTATACCTTTCCAATAGATTAAAACTTTTGTGATATCGTGAGTACGAAGGTGATGAGAGCAGCGATCCAAGATAGCTTTTGGCTCGACTAGAAGTACTCCATCCTATGAGAATTCAGGAAGAATGGGTTGTGTCGTGATATGGTTTCCAACTATGAGCTTAAGGCAAGATACATAAAATATGGGGTGAAGTTTGGAAGAGGGAGGAAGCTCAAGTTTGTAAGCAATGGTCCCAATACGTTGGAGAACCTTATACGGCCCGTAAAATTTGGGTGCTAACTTCTGAGAACCTTTTTGTTTAAGATAGGATTGTCGGTAAGGTTGGAGACGTAATAAAACCATATCACCCTCGTGGAAACTACGTTCGCTTCTATGTTGATTGGCTTGTTGCTTCATGCGATTTTGGGTGATGTGTAGGTTCTCTTTTAGGATCCGTAGTATGTCATCTTGATTAGCAAGTTCTGTTTCCACCGCATGGGCTTTTATAGTCCCTGGAATATAGGAAGTGAGGGATGGTGGTGTTTTACCATATAGTGCTTCATAAGGAGTCATTTTGATGGACGTATGGCATGAAGTGTTATACCACCATTCCGCTAGTGAAAGCCACTTTACCCAATGGAGGGGTTGAGTAGAAACAAAACATCGAAGGTATGTTTCTAAGAATTTATTTACAACTTCTGTTTGGCCATCAGTTTGAGGATAGTAAGCGGAGCTCATACGAATTTGAGTACCTTGTAATTTGAATAATTCCTTCCAAAAGGTGCTAGTGAAAGTTGGGTCGCGGTCACTAATAATTGTGGAGGGCATACCATGTAATTTAAATATGTTATCAAGGAAGATGTGGGCTATAGTGCTAGTGGTATAAGGATGAGCCACTGGACAAAAATGGGCATATTTAGATAAATGATCAATGACTACGAAAATGGTTGTTTTTACTCTTGATTTTGGTAATCCTTCAATAAAGTCCATAGAAATATTTGCCCATGTTTTGGTGGGTATAGGAAGAGGTTGAAGTAATCATGGAATAGCGAGGGTCTCCCCCTTTTGTCTCTGGCAAACTTCACATTATTTTACAAAGTTTTTGATGTAATTTTTCATTCCTACCCAATAGAAGGAGGTAGTGGCTCTTTTATAGGTTTTTAAGAACCCTGAGTGGCCTGCAGTGGGTGAGGTGTGTAACTCATGAAGAAGTTTTTGTCGATAAGTTAAATTGGGGGTGAGGACCATCCTCCCTTTGTATCTTAATATATTATCCTTCCAAGTGTATGGAGGTTTGCTACTAGGATTATGTTGAATTTGTTGAATTAAGGCTTGGATAGTAGGATCATTTATCCATTCTTCATGCACCTCATCTACGCATTTAGGAATAAGGGAGGAAAGAGCATGGACTTGAGGCATATCTTCAAATTTTCTAGAAAGTGCATCGGCTGCCATGTTGTCCTTGCCCTTTTTATATGTAATTTCATAATCATAGCCAAGAAGTTTAGTAACCCATTTTTGTTGTTCCGAGGTATTAGTCCTTTGTTCCAAAAAATACTTCAATCTATGATGGTCAGTGCGTATAATGAAATGTTGGCCAATAAGGTAAGGCCTCCAATGTTGAATAGCATGGACAATCACCAACATCTCTTTTTCATACATAGAGCAAGCTAAATTCTTAGGAGAAAATTCTTTGCTTATAAAAGCTAGAGGCCTTTCATCCTGCATGAGTACGGCTCCCATTCCTATTCCTGAAGCATCACTTTCAATGATGAATGGTTTAGAAAAGTTGGGCATGGCTAGAACAGGGGTGGTACACATTACAGTTTTCAAGGTGATAAAGGCCTTGTCCGCTTTAGGCAACCATTTGAAAGCATTTTTCTTAAGTAATGTTGTTAGAGGAGCAACAATTTTACCATAATTTTGGACAAATTTTCTATAATATCTCGTTTGTCCAAGAAACCCACGTAGAGATTTTAAGGTTTTTGGAATAGGCCAATTTTTCACATCTTCGATTTTGGAAGGATCTACCATAACGCCTTTCTTTGAGACAATATGCCCTAAGTATTCAATTTCTTGTTTTCCAAAGGAACACTTTGATATTTTTGCATAAAGTTGATTTTCCTTCAATATTTGGAATGCTTGTCTAACATGGTCCAAATGTTCTTCCCATGTTTTGCTATAAATCAAAATTTCATAAAAGAAAACTAATATAAATTTACGAAGGAAAGGGTGAAATACCTTATTCATTAGACTTTTAAAGGTAGAAGGAGCGTTGGTAAGGCCAAATGGCATCACCAAGAATTTGTAGTGCCCTTCATGAGTACGAAATACCGTCTTAGGAATATCCTTTTCATTGACTCGTATTTGGTGGTAGCCTGACCGTAAGTCCAAATTGGAAAAATAAGCTACCCCCTGGAGTTCATCTAATAGCTCATCTATGACCGGAATAGGAAATTTATCTTTGATGGTCATTTTATTAAGCGCTCGAAAATCGACACATAAACGCCACGAGCCATCCTTTTTTCTAACTAAAATAATTGGAGGAGTAAGGGCTTTTGCTAGGTCTAATGACTCCTGCCTTAAGAAGCTCTTGTACTAATTTCTCTATTTTGGTATTTTGGAGGTATGGATAACGATAAGGTCTAATATTAGGAGGTTGATGCCCCTGGAAATAGTGGAATAGTGTGATCGTGACTTCGTTGTGGAGGTAGTCCTTTTGGTTCATTGAATACCGCCTTATGGTGGTCTAAAATATTTTGTAACTCTGGTGTCTCGTATTCTTTGTGGCTAGGTTGAATTGAAAATAATTGGGTGACCATTCCTTTGTTTCCTTTTAGAATAATTTTCTCCATTCTATGCGAGCTGAAAATTTGGTAAGGTCTTGATTTTAGGCCTTGGATAATATAGGTTTAGTTCTTTGCTATGAATTTCATCCATAGTTTATCAAATTCCCATTGGACTACGCCCAAGGTTTGTAACCATTGTACGCCTAGTACAATGTCGCACCCACCTAGGGGTAGGACGTACATGTTGCCTTTCATGTTATAAACCCCCATAGTTAGTTTTATATTTTTGCATTTTCCCTTGGATGCAATTTTTTCACCATTTCCAATCATCACTTCGAAGTTATTGCAAGGGTATATAAAATAATTTGCTTGTTTAGCCACCTTTGGATCGATAAAATTGTGTGTGCTACCAGAATCTAGGAGCACGGTAAGGTTTTGTTTCTTAAAATACCCTTTAACTCGCATTGTTTGAGGGGAAAAAAATCTGGCAAGGGCGTTGAAGGAAACCTTTGGTGCATTTTCTTCGTCACTTTCAAGTGTGTTGGATAATACTTCTACTTTGAGTTTAGGTTCCTCTTTAGTAGAATTTCCTTCTTCTATGGCATCTAGAATATATAATTTTTGTGAGGCACATTTATGATTTCTATCAAATTTCTCATCGCAATGGTAGCAAAGACCCTTAGCTTGTCTTTCCTTCATTTCCTCGAAACTCAGATGCTTAATTGGTAGAGCGGGGTTAATTTTGGGTGTTGGGTAGGAGTTTTGGTTTCATCCATTTTGCATTGGTTTGGGGTTGGTATAAGTGTTTGATGGTTTCCCCCAAGTTGGTTTTGTGAACCGATTTCGTGCCTTGATTTTGTCCTCCGCTAATTTTGCCAAGCCGATGGTCTCTAACATGTTTGTAGGGTTATACATTTGCACCTCAATTCAAATTTCTTCTTTTAATCCACTGACAAAACATTCTTGAAATAATGCAGCATCTAATCTAGATGTTCGATTAGCTAGCCTTTCAAATTCTACTTGGTATTCACTTACTGAAGTGGTTTGGCATAATTTAGTGAGGGCCCCTGTAAAGCTTTGAAACTTGCTAGGGCCGAATCGTACTAATAGGTTCTGTGTAAAGGTTGACCACGTCGGAGTGCCATTAGTTTTCTCAAACCATTGGTACCATTGGATGGCATCGTTTTCCAAATGGAAGGAGGCGATATGTACTTTTTGCATTTCCAAAATTTGATTCAGTGAGAAATATTGGTCTGCTTGGTAGATCCAGTTTGTAGGGTCTCTGCCTTCAAATTTTGGGAAGTCTAATTTGGTCGTCCATGGTAGAATGGAAGTTTGTGGACCTCCTAACATTGCTCAATTTGATGACCCATTGTTGGTTGAGTTTGTGTGTGATGTTGCCTGATTTTGATTGATGGCATCAAGTTTAACATCCATTGCAAATATTTTTTCAAAGAGTTCTCTTGTGGTACGAGAATTCTCCTCTATTTCTTGGTTAACTTATTCAACGAGCCTATCATGTTTCTCATGGATGGAATCCAGTGATCGTAATCCTTCGGCCATTGCGGTTGGTGTAGGTAGCGATCAATGTGAATTGGTACCAGGTGAGAAAAAATTAAAATTAAATCATTTTTTTTATGTTTTCCCTCTGCGTTTTAGACATTGTCGTAACTTAATCATTTTTTTCCCTTTGCGTTTTAGTCCTTTGGTGAAGATTTAAATTTTGGCGAGGATCATGACATGGATTAATGTCGTCTGAATGTTGTTTGTGTTCACCGAGGGAGCATGAGCTTAAAATGTAATTGTAGGGCCTTTGACTTTGTCTACTTTTTTATCCCGATATAAATAGTGAGACGTTTGTGGGATCACCAAAAGCTTAGAACAGTGGCAATTTGACAGCTAGATCAGGCACTATTATAATATATGAGGCAATGATTTTTTGTTTGACAGCTTATGGCAGCAATGAGAGTGGATTAACTGTTATGGTGGGTGTTTTTTTTGAGGTGTTGAAGAGGTGAGGACAGCAGAAGGTATCAGGGTAAAAAAAAATTATTTGCAGCGTTCGTTGGAGTATGGTAGCGGAGGGTAAACAGTGGCAGGCGGATGATGGCTCTGATCCAAATGTTAGAATACTAATTGTATGAAGGTTGAATGCAAGTGAATATATCACCTTTGACTGTTGAATCGTTGTTAATATTGAGGAAAAACCTGCAATAGATTATATATTGAATAATTGATCGATGATTTAAAATGAATATGATGATGTACATAAATATGAAGTATGGGGTGCGATTGGAAATATGCACCCCTGATAAATACAATTATAATATGTTAGGAGGGTCCTAACATAATATCAATAGCAATAATCAAATAAATGCACAAAATTTTTCACTATGATGTACAAACTTGGTCTCAATCCTAACACAAGTATTTTAGATTTATTTAAATAATAGAACACATGTAGGTCTAAAACCCTAATGCAATTATTTCCACTTTCATCAATCAATAATGCATAATTTGTTTCACAAATTCTAGCTCAGATATTTCCAACAATGCACACCAATAAACCCTTTTAACTCCACCTTAAAATTACTTTCTCAAAACACAACCACCTAGATAAAAAGTGGAACCACCATACCTCAAAATGCTTGATGAATATGTGCCCTCAAATACCTGTCTCAAAAATAATATCTTTTGCAACTTCAAAATGATTAGCATAACACCTTTTCATACATTGGAAAACCTTCTAAAAAATGTTTGCACAATTATATTCCAAAAAAATGCTCCATAACTCTCTTGGTTTCTCAAAATAAGACATCAAATCATGAACCAAGACCTTCAATATTAAATCAAGTTTTACAACCAATAAAATCACATTATACACCTTTTATCTCCCACTTAAATACTTCAACAACACAAACATAAATTGATTAACCGTTAATTTCACCTTATTACTCCACAAAATAATACGTAAAAAATTAATTGCAATTTTCCCTTTTTATTTTGTTTTAAAAAAATGGTGAAAATAAAATATTTATTTCCCTTATAACTTCCTAAGTCCAATAGAGTGCACAATAATCAAACACAACTTAGGCCCTTAATAACTCAAACTTAGTCACAAATAATAAAAACAATTTCACTTACCACAACTACCGTGGATGGCAATCGACCATTAAAGCTCCTTCCTGCTAGTGCGCTAGTGCCACTTGGGCTACCACTAGGAAAACTACCCACATGAAACCAAATATGTATGATTTATGTGTTAAAACCTTTGTGAATCCTCCTTGATAGCAAAATATAAAAACTGTCATTACTGGGTTTCAACCTCATGACCTGCTACTTGCCCTGCACCTCAGTGCTACCTAGTATGCCGCTAGGACAACCGCCTCTTGAGGATAAACTCCCACAATGTGCACTTTATCCAATAGTCTAGTGTCCCTTTTTTAAAATTAAAATTCATCCTTTCTTTTCTCACAATTATGCACGCAGGGAAATCAAATATCATTCCAATTAAAACCATACCATAGTGCATAAATTTAATCCATATTTATATGGATTTTACCCCCCTTTCTTGATGTTGGTGCTTTATAAGTTTTATTTGAAACCTTCAAAAATGTTGGCGCCAAAACCCATCTTGGGTTTAAATTATAATATAAAATATTATAATAAATTTTTATTATTTAACCCTTTGGCTTCAAACTTTTGTCCTCAATATTATAATATTAAAATATTATAATATTATTTCTTTTTAAGCCTTAGTCGCTTTCAATCTGCATGGTTTTTAAACTAGGGTCTTCAACCTTTTAATCAAACACTTAGATCTTTTTCCCAAACCTCTTTGGCTTATAATATTAAAGTAAATATTATAACCTTTTCCTTTTATCAATTTCCTTGCATTGGGGTGAAATTTGCCTTGCATATTCAACCAACTTATAAACCTTATATTTTTGTCATGCCAAGCTATATTTAACATCAATGACAACCAATGTCATCAATCTATGATATCAATCCTTTGACATCAATGACAACAATATACTCAAAATTTCCAATAGAAATAAATTCTTCGATTAAACTTGCACAGGAAAGAGAAATTTATATTGTCAATTTCATCAAGATGAGAAAACAAATATTTATTGTTATTGATAAGATTTACGTATCCAAAAAAAAAATTAAGGATCCTAATTGTGATAGCTAGAATATGTTAGTTCAATTCAATGATACCAACAATTTTTTAAAGTTCAACATCAATGATAATCATTGTATTTCTATCTATGGAAATATTATTTCTTTATATCATTATGAAAAGTGGTTAGATACACTTACAAATGATGTTGAACAAGTGCCCATAACACATTGCATATTTGATGAGGTTTTGGATAGTACTAAGAATAAATTAAAAATAATTGCAAAAACATTAACAAGTGAAATAAGAGATTGTTTTCACAGATATGAGACACTTGAGGCCATGGTTGTTGTTAATCACATCTTCTAGAATCCTTATCTTTATCACAGTAGTAAAAGTGGGTTGTTTGTAAAATATATGGGCACTCTTATGACACATTTCTCTAAAAGTGTGGAATTAAATAGCATTGAAATCAATGGTATTTTAAACAAATAACTTCTGAGATAATAATCAAACAATTTTGGAATAACAATGGATAATTAAATTGCACATTTCAAACACCCAAATGTGACTGGTTCCATCATGTGTTTCTGGAAAAACATTTATCGAAGTAGTGTCTTACAAGAAACTATAAGTGAATACTTTATTTTATATGAATCATTTCAGACAATGATATTGGGATCTGTTGAAGACGAAAGGGTTTTTAGTGCACTATCTTTTGTTAAATCAAAAGTTTGTAAGAGGTTGGAAAAAAATTTGGAAAATTGTTTGAGAATTTATGTGTCATTATATGAGTTGGGTAAGTTTCCCTATGATAAATTTTTGACATGTTGGAAGTCCCTATAAGACAGTAGAGGTCTCACTAATACTATTGATAATGACGATAGTGAGTCAGCTTGCAGTGATGATGAGATTATGGAAATGCAAAATTCACAAATTATTCCCAATTATTTTGGAGAATTCGAAAAGACTTTGTATTAGCTTCCAAAAATGTAAAATTTTAATGAGTTAAACAATGTTGTATTCATCTGTATGAGACTATGGTTGTAACATAAAAATATTTCTTGCGAAAGAAATGTGTAGACACCTAAAACATGTCATGTTTAGGGGAGCTACTCACATAGACACATTCATAAGATCATATGACATAATCTTGGACTTTCCAAGCATCAACAGTGGTTCTCACCACTCATTTGGGGCATTTTCAAGCCATCCAAGCCTAGCCGCTCAAGCCAACAGTGGCCAGATCTTAGCCACTATAGACGACAATGGCTAAACCCTAAAAGCAGTTTTATCGACAAACAGGCCTAATCACGGGCGGAAGTGGTAGTCTGCATGCAATAAAGGTGAGCGGGAGTAACTTTGCATTCCCTTTCATGACCAGTTCACATAGGAGACTTGAGTTTGCATTTAGACTTTAGTTAACTGGCCTCCAAACATAGACAAAAGACAAAATATCCTCATGCTAACTCTCACTACGCATGAGGAATTCATTCCTAGGGCTTGGGCATAGACCTAGGGTTTCACACACTTTAAAAGGTGCAAGCCTGAGAGCACCAAAAGAGGACAATTTATCCCAAATTTATCAGAATAGGTCATTGAGGAGAGCTTTCAAGACTTAGAGAGCTTCTCTTGGAGATCACATGTATGATGAAGCCCTAACAAATTGGAGAGCCAAAGCGACCACCATTTCAACATCAGATACAAGCTTTGACCCATAGCTTTGGGGCAAAGAGAATGAAATTCACCTTAGCGGCCGCTATCTCGGATAATGGCCCATAGGCCTAGCTTAGGGTTTTATACATTAGTCTCATTATTCTATTTAGCATATCATTAGCATAATATCATTTCATTCATTTAACTTCATAGCATAGGTTTAATTTGCACTTGCTTTCATTTGATATATTCAGTACTAACAACCTCATCCGAGGAGGCATTCCTGGACATCTAAGCGTGTGTTGTTGTTTCATTGCTTACAGGGCCACAGGTTCATCTGATGAAATCTGCAACATACGAGAGCAAAAGGGATCCCTCCAAGAAATAGGCCTAGAGAAGGAGGCATCTGTAAGCCCTCATACATTTTCATGTGTGGAACCAGGAAGCTTTTTGAAAGTGCACCACCTCTTCATGAAAGGGGCACTCTTTACCTATTTGTAACCTTATTGTATCAAAATGGGTATCCCTAAGAGGGACCAAAATGTAACCGGGTTTCAATCCAAATAAAGAGATCTATATTTGTTATTTCTATGTTATATGCTTTTCATTGTCTTCCATTTCATCTTGGGTTTTTAATACATTGCAAGTAGCATAAAAAGAGTGGTGCGTGCATCCCGAGGTCGCTACAGATGGTGATCATGGTGGGACCTCCATTGAATTTTCATTTTCTACCTGAATACTAACTTAATTTTGTGTGCAGGTCTAGCCGCTCTGATCTACAATGGCCATAAATCAGCCGCTCTGAGCCACAATGGCCAATAGAGCCTTAGTCGCTCCTGCTAACAGTGGCCAAGAACCAACTGCTCTGGTCGATAGTGGCCAGCATTGGAGTGCAGCAGAGGTCAAAACACTGACTCTCTGAGCTGGATCAAAGGTTGGTACAACCTCTCTGATATTTTATAGCTTTCTGTTTGCTTTTGTGTGTCTAAAATAGAGAACTTAAAGCACATTTATGTTTGGAAATTGAAAGAATAAAAGGAGAAAGAATTAAGCATTTTGCATATCTTAGATCTTCTTTTAGATTTTCACTAGGCATTGCTAGGAACAATGGCTTATGCCTAAAAATTTCACCCTAGAATCCAATGTGCTAGACATTGTATGTTGTTTGCTTGCTTTGAGGCCTTACAAAAGGCCATATTTGCATGAAATAAAGTGCGCTCATACAAATCATAGTAGTTCATGCATATTTCTGAATATTGAAACGTATTTTGCACTTAGGCATGTAGGAAAGACTCATGGCTGCTATATGATGCACTTTATATTATACAAGCTTAAAATGAACACCACACACGCACGTATCATTTAAACATTGGGGAGTTGGATTTCATCACCAACCCTCAATTCAATCCGATGACGTTGGAATTCATCTCCTTCCACCAGTTTTGCCCCCTAGATTCTCCTAGAAATGGATTGAAGAACTTCTTCATAGTGGCACTAAGATACTCATGTTCAAACTATCTCCCACTATTGGAACATTCATTGGTTCAGAGTGGAAGAGCTAGGCGAACCCCCCACTAGGATTTCAGTGGTGTACCCTAGTCTCTTTTGGGAAATCATGTTTGGCATGAGTACTCTTGATTATCACTATGAATGAGTCTCCTCATTCCAAATCCGAAGCAAAGAAACAAGAAACAACAAAACATCCAAATACATCAAACAGTTAGGGCACACTTAAATCTATAATCAAGATAAACATTTGTGTGATATTGTTTGATCATATTTAAAGTGCAACACAAAAGCTAAATTCAAAAATGATGGTTAAAACAAGAAGTAGACATCCCCGATCTGACATCGAGGGAGGGTCCAAAACAACACATACCCTTAGGCGAAGTCATAGTAACATTGAAAGACCTACTAGGAAGACCGTAAGACATAGTTCTACGAGTCTAAGGGGTGATAACTCAACCCTTGGGGGATCTCCTCGAGAAACCCCTCATAGGGAACCACAACATGAAACTACATCTCATAAACACAAAGAGGCCTCATGACCATCATCTTCAAGGAGACATGAGGAAACATCAAAGGCTTCCTCTAAACACACAAAAACTTCTCAGAGACATGAGGAGGCTTCAAGAGCTTCCTCCTCACATAGACATAGAGAGAGTTCTAGACCTCGTTCTTCACATAGAGATGATGAGGTTTCCCTTTCTCCATCCTCATGGAGGGTAGAAAGGACCATGAAACCCTCATCACCAAAAGGGCACACGAGAGTCGAAACATCTCAATGCTCACATGAAACACTTAGAATAGATCAACCCACTAAGGGGTAAGAAACTAGAAACACATCCAATCATAGACATCAAACAGAAGATATCCTTCAAACAAGAGGAAGGATTCCATTAGACTATGACCTCATTGGAGTGAATGGCACCCCATGGGATCAGCCATGGAGAACAAGACAATTGGATGAGTTGGATCGGTTGCATCCGAGGCCACCTCCCAGAACCATAGCCATAGAGAATTCTACATCTGGAAGCTCATGAACCGTGACTTCTAAGCCCACTTCTCAAACTAGGGGTGCCTCAAGATGACCCCATAACAAACATACAAAATCTGATCATAGAGACACTCAACAATATACTGAACAAGTCACATTAGCTAGCGAGAGTGAGGAAATAATAGAAACCTCTGAGAGAGATCTACGAATCAAAACAACTAGGACAAGGTCAGATAAGCATGAGTCCTCTATGACTGTGCAAGTTGACCATGTGCAATGGTTAGAGAATGCCTTGTGCAAAGAGTGAGAGCTTGTGGATGCTCTTGAACATGATAAATAGAGAGAACGGTTGTTGCACCAACATGAGCAACATTTAAGAGAGCAAGCTGAGCAGCTAGCTCGCAACAACCAACAAACAAGTGGAAGTGATCATCAAAGAGATCAACGTGCTAACTCACCAAGAGAAGAGTGCATTAGACAAGAAAGTAACTCACAACAAAGTCACCCTCCAAATCATGAGAGGAACCCAACTGAGGAGGAACGGATAAACTTAATAGAGCCAGATCAGACACATCTTGAATCCCCTCGTAGAAGGGAAGAAAATAGAGCAAATCAAATGGATAGAGTATTACCTCCACCGCCACCATGAGTAGGCCTACAAGAGGAGGAAATCCATGCATCAAAGGCATTTCAAGAGCTTGCTAAAAAGATGAAAGCCTTTGAGAAACAAGAGGTAGCTGGGAACTCACCAACATTGAACAAAATACACAACCAACCATTATGTCCATCAGTTCCTAGCCCTCCCTATCCTAAGCATTTTGAGATGCCTAGGCTAGAGAAGTTCAAAGGGGAAGAGGATGCACAAGAGCATGTCACCAACTTCATTAACGCATGTTTTCATCTTGAAGACAATGATGCTCTCATGCTCAGGATATTCATTATGACATTCACGGGCACCGCCACCCAATGCTTCAACCAGCTGCCCAAACATAGCATAGCAAATTTTGAACAACTAGTGAACGCTTTTCTAAAGCATTTCTCTTTTGGTGCTAAGAGGAAAGTGAACCTTTCAGACCTGGCCAATTTGAGACATTATGATGATGAGCCAGTAATGGATTACGGGAATAGATGGAGAAAAATCATGGCAAAATTATCATTCTCTATTCCCACAGAAGAAATCATCTGGATGTTCACCAAGAGTTGTTCCAAACACATTTCCCTCTTGCTACAACTACAAAAATACCCCTCATTTGAGGAAGCTTTGGCACAAGCCAAGCTCATTGAGGAGATAAAAGTAGATGAGGGAACCATAAAACTCTGGACCAAGAAGGAGTGGAACAAGAATGACAAAAATGGCAAGTACAAGCAGAAGCAGGCAAGCCCTGCTCTAGTTAATCAAGTGGTATTGGCTACACCTAAGGATGGGGTTGGGCACCAACCCTAGAATTATCAAGCACAACCCCCACCAGCCAATTATGAAAAAAATTAGGGCCGAAACAAAGAGTGCAAGCCCCCTCATTATTTTACACCATTGACAGAATCAATGCAATCAATCTTCAATCAATTGAGTGAGGCAAGAAAAATCAGATTCCCTGATATACCTCTTATAGATCCCAACCATCCTAAGCCAAAAGGATATAGGGAAGATCAATTCTACCCATATCATAGGATACCAGGGCATAATATCAAAGTTTGTGTTGGTTTCAAACATCAAGTGCAAAACATGATTGAGGTGGGAGAACTTAAAGTGGACAACCCACTGGCCCCTGACAACAGAGATATGGGCATCTATAAAAACCCATTGCCAAACCATGAGGCCCCTAGAGGGCAAGGGGCACAAGTCAACTAGGTCCAAATTGATACACCTACCCATGGGTGTGTTGGGATGGTTGAAATTGTCAATATAGCGACCAGGACTAGATGGTATGGTCAACCACAACCTCTTGCAGCTCCCAACAATGTCCCAGCTGCACCTAGGCAGAGGTAGGGGCAAGACAACCTTCCAGGTCCACCAACCCGACCTGTGGTAACTATCCAGAGTAGACTTGAGAAAAACTTACAAATGACTCTAGCTAAGCTATCAATTTATGAGCTCATACAATAGTCCCCAAAGCATAGGGAGACCTTGATGGAGATTTTAAGGTCGATTGAGCTTCAACCGCAAGATCCAAATGCATTCACCCATTTTGTGGGGCAAGTACAAGAGTGCCAAGAACCTATAATTTGATTCTATGATTATGAGATTAAGATAGTATCTACTACCTTACCAGACCCTCCACTGCACATCATGGCATCAGTTAATGATTTACCATTTAAGCGGGTCTTGATCGATACAGGTTCATCCATCAACATCATCACAACAACAACAATAGAACACCTTAAGATCCCCAAGTCCAATATCATTCTAGGAGCCTATACATTAAGAGCTTTCAATGATGCTTTATGCAATACTATGGGAATGATAGTCCTACCTATCAAGGTGGGGCATAAGACCATCCCCGTGATGTGTCATGTCTTGGAAGGGGCCATGCAATACAACATCCTCCTAGGGAGACCTTGGATAAGGGACATGAGATGTGTTCCATCGATCTTACACCAATGTGTCAAGTATGTGCATGATAACAAAGTCTACATGGTGATGGCCGATGAAGAGCCATTCAAGTACGTTCACCAGGTGGATTGCCCAGGAGAATTTGTGATTCCTTCGGCCCACTTGTCGATAGGGCCTTCATATCCGAATATTCAACTGGACAACAAAGACAAAGGGGCACAAAAGGACCCATCTGCATCAACACCTCATATTGCACACAAAGCAACTAATGCTTCTAGTAAACCATCAATACCTAAACCAAAGAATGATCAAAAGCTAAAGGCACCTATGGTTGAGAAAAACAAACTCAAGGAAATGCTAACCATAGCTATTGAAGAGAGTCCAACTCCCATGGAGGAAGAAGGTCACCAAGACCAAGTCGAAGATGATGACTATCATCCCGCTTTGCCAGTGTCATCCGTGGGGTCATCCACCTCACATGCAACTATACACTTGGCAAGCACAGGGATAGGAGAGTATCTTGTGTAGAACATAACTTTTACACCTATCATAGAATCTGCATAGGACATGGGATGACCGAAAGATCTAAGACCACCAGTGGGAACAGTGGTTCCGCTTGGAATCCCTCCCAACCAGACAAACTTCATCTACGTTGGCCTAGATTGCACCCATAAATCTATGGATATAGATGAGGATAATGAAGAGCTATTCACTATCAATGTTCGCTACCTCTCTAATCCTGAGTTTGCTCTGACCTATTTTGAGAATTACCATTGGTATGGTTACGATCTTGGTAGATATGAGTAGGGATGTAGGTGGCCATTCGAGCCACAATACCAACTCCCATATGACATATTTGGGTTAGGATATCACATCAGAGGTCGAGATGACCTTCTAGTAGCAACATTAGATAGATTAACCTTGGGGTTAGGAGAAGACATCGATTTTATTCCTTATCATCCACCAAGTGCAAGATATCTAAGCAACAGATAGGTGGCCACAGTGAACATACCACCTCCTGAGACTTATCATCCAAGATCCACAATTGATGTCACCCCAACAGGTTACAACTCATGGGATGATGAGCAAGAAGAAAATGCATATGTGGCAAGTGATGATGAAGCACAAGAGGGCTTGGCCTATCATGAGCCTCACTATTTACAAAGCTTTACTGGCTAGTCATCTACCATGAAGAGAGTGATATCGGATGAAAGTGACTATGAGTCAGAGGACTCAAGAGAGAGCCTACTTAGGGGTAAGGCAATGGCCCCATGACTTGGGGCAACATACTAATGCAAATGGATTCTTCATAAGTGATGAAGAATATGAGGATGAAATAGAGATGGCCTACTTAGGGCCAAGACATGAGCCCCTCACCTTGGGGCCCCATACTAATGCTAATGGTTTCTGGATAAGTGATGATGATTTCGAGGATGAGACTGAGATGGCCTATCTTGGGCCTCACCATTTATGACAAGTCAATATGTTGGTGGAAAGAGAAGCAGTACTTCATGCCATAGACCGTAGCTTGTGGTTTTTGGGGAGACCAGTTGACTTGAATGTCATTCATCGCATGGTCAATCCCCCTCTACCTACATTTAAGGAGCTCTTAGAGCCTAATGATCCTATTATCCGACTAGCTCATGGACCAGATCTAGAGATTCCCATTCCCCTAGAGCCTCATCGCAAGCATGGAAGGGAAACCCCTAAAACAAGATTACACCCATGTGGTCCTGGAGATTTCATCCCATCCATCAATACAATCTCCATTGATTTGACCACTCCACTTCATAACCCAGTAGATCCCACTAAACCTTTGTGTCTTGATGTAGAGGCTATTCATTGGGATCATGCTAATTCACCAATAGAGCCTGAAGATATTTTCCCTAATGAAGAGATGTTACAGCCATTCCATTTTGCATCAGGTTGTGCATATGATGTATTCCATGCTGGTTTGGATCCTGAGTCAGTAGGACCTATAAATCCCATCGATGACATTCATTTGATACCCACACCTCACCAGTTAGAGGATGGGTCACATATGGCTATAGAAGCAACTTTCGAGGTGGACATCAGTGATGATCCTACCCAACCAAGGAAAGTCAAGTTCGGAGAAAGTCTATCTCCAAAGGAACAAGCCATCCTGATTCCTCTCCTCAAAGAGAGGCCGAATATCTTTTCTTGGACTTACAAAGACATGCCAGGGATAGATCCAAAGTTAGTCATTCACAACCTTTCATTGGATCCCATGAAGAAGCCAATCAAGCAAAAGCTGAGGAAAATGCATCCAACCATCGCTTTGATGGTGAAGAACGAATTGCAAAAACTACTGGATGTAGTGTTCATAGTTCCTATCGACTACCCTGAATGGGTGTCGAACATGGTACCCATGGGGAAACCCGATGGAAGAGTCTGTATCTGCATAGACTTCAGAGATTTAAATAGGGCAACACCAAAGGATTCATTCCCATTGCCAAACATAGATGCCCTGGTAGATGCAACCGTAGGTCATGAGATGCTCTCCCTAATGGATGGTTTTTTTGGATACAACCAGATCCGGATTAAGCCTGAAGATCAACATAAAACTACTTTCATTACTCCGTGGGGAACATTCTATTACAAAGTGATGCCATTCGGTCTTAAAAATGTTGGTGCCACATATCAATGGGCCATGACATACATATTCCATGACTATATGCATAAGATCTTAGAGGATTACATGGATGACTTACTGGCCAAGTCCCTATTGTGGCAAGAGCACGTTGAAGTCCTTAGACAAGTCTTTGACCGCCTCATTGAGCACAATGTCCGATTGAATCCTAAGAAGTGCGTATTTGGCATAACTTCTAGAAAGATTTTGGGATTCATCGTATCCAAGAGGGGCATTGAAGTCGATCCTACAAAGGTAAAGGCTATATTGGAAATGGCCACCCCTACCAACATTAGGGAGCTAAGGAGCCTACAAGGCAAGATAGCATCCATCAAAATATTCATCGTGCAATTGTCAGACAAATGCCAACCCATGAATCGGTTGCTATGCAAGGAGGTCCCCTTTCATTGGGATGAAGAATGCCATCAAGCCTTTGCAGAAATCAAAACTTATCTAGCAACACCACCAGTATTGGCTCCACCAAGGCCAGACATACCATTTTTATTGTATATATCGGCTACTGATTTTGCATTGGGCACCATGTTAGCCCAGAAGAATGCACAAGATAAAGAACAAGCCATATATTACATTAGTCGCACCTTGGTGAGTTATGAGCTAGGATATGCGTATGTCAAAAAGTTGTGTTTAGCTAGTGGTCTTTGCAACTCGAAAGTTGTGACACTACATGTTGAGCCATACGACCTACGTCATATCAAAACAAAATCCTTTGCTAGTACATGATGAGCAAGACATATCACAATACACGTACCACAAAGTGGATCATGCTATTGATAGAATTTGATCTAGAGTTCATAAGCCAAAATTCCATCAAGGGACAAGTCATAGCAGATCAATTAGCAGAAGTGCCTCTTCAGGATGACAAGCCTCTCACCATAGAATTGCTTGATGATGCGGTCTTTGCATTATCAGATCTACCAGAACTTGAAGAACCTAAGAAAGAAAGGGACATGTCATTGTTCTTCGATGGTTCAAAGTGTGAACAAGGGGGTGGAGCAGGGATTGTCTTTATCACACCGCAGGGTGCTCCATTACCCTTATCATTCAAACTAGACTTCCCTTGCACAAACAACAACACAGAATATGAAGCATTGATCTTAGGACTCCAAACAATCGTAGCAATGGGCATTAAAATATTGAATATCTTTGGTGACTCCTTGCTCATAGTAAACCAAGTCAAAGGACTATTTCAATGTAGGTGCCCACTCCTGAAGACTTACAAGGAACTTGTTGACACCTACCTAGCCTGGTTGGAATGGTATGACATCGAGGCAATCCCTCGTACATCAAATAGATTTGTAGACACCATGGCCTCTTTGGGATCCTTAATCCCTCAGAATCCATCTACTGATTTTATGACCATTCATGTGAAAGTGCTTTCACACTCAGCAATACATCATGAAGCTTTTGACAATCAAGAATCAATCAACATGATCAACATCGAACCAAATCAGGATTGGTCCTTCGCAGCAAGATATTTCTTGCAAACAACACCTTGGGGGTCTTTGATCTCCCAAGGGCCTATGGAGTGTGGTGCAACCATACACCATAGAGTTGTTCCTCAATCCATGTTCACCAGATCGAGAAAATAGGAAGAGCAAGCCATATTTTCCATAGAAGTCATGGCTTATCAAGATTGGCTTTCCCAACTGTGGGACTTCCTAAAACTTGGAATAATACCTCAAGGTCTATCACATAATGAAAGGTGAACATTCAAACAGAAAGCAACAAGATACATCTTTCTAGGAGAAATCCTCTATAGACGAGGATATGATGGAGTGTTACTCCATTGTCTTGAGCCCCAGGAAGCATCCTGGGCAATTTTGCAAGCTCACGATGGCACATGTGGAGGGCATTTCAGTGGCATGGCCATCGTTAAGCGCATCTTGAGAATGGGTTACTATTGGCCCACAATGGAAAAGGACTACTGTGAGTATGTCAAGAAATGCATTAAGTGCCAACATCATGCAAATCTAACGCACTTACCATCGCAAGCCTTGCAACCCATCCAGGAAGCATGGCCATTCTCACAGTGGGGACTAGACTTGATTGGGAAGATCTCACCCCCATCCTCAGGCTGACACACATTCATCATAACGGCCACAGAATACTTCACTAAATGGGTCGAAGCGATCCCCTTAACATCGACAACTGGACCAAGGATTGCGGAGTTTATACTCCACAATATCATAAGTCATTTTGGGGTCCCTTCAAAGATAATATCGGATAATGGGCCATATTTCAAGAACAAAAATGTGCATGCTTTAATGAAAAAATACCATATTCAGCATAGTTTTTCAATGCCTTACTATCCACAAGCAAATGGGCAAGCAGAAGCCTCAAACAAAATAATAGTCTCCATCTTGAGGAAGATGGTGCAAGACAATCACAAGGATTGGCACATGCAGTTGCCTCTTGCACTATGGGCATACAAGACTAGTATACGGATGCCCACTGGGGCAACACCATTTTCACTAGTGTATGGCACTGAGGCCATCATGCCACTAGAGTTAG
The DNA here is from genome assembly GCA_028583015.1 of Wollemia nobilis. NCBI lineage: Eukaryota > Viridiplantae > Streptophyta > Pinopsida > Araucariales > Araucariaceae > Wollemia > Wollemia nobilis. The sequence goes on from JAQPPZ010002765.1 coordinate 1,840,416, forward strand.
AAATTCCAACTCTACGCATAGCATTAAAGGACTTCATAGATGATGATGTCATGTGACAAGGCCGCCTTGATCAGTTGATGCTTCTTGATGAACGTCGAGTCAATGCTTTAGAGCATCTTCACATTTACCAAGATCACCTTGCGCGAGCTTACAATAGTAAAGTCCACTTAAGGGAATTCAAGGTTGGAGATCTAGTGCTCAAAGAAAACCAACAAAATTTGAATCTGCCACCGCACCTATGAGACAAGTTCATGGTAAATTGGATAGGCCCGTACATGATTTCACAAAGAGTGGGGCCTGGAGCATATCGCCTTATATCATTAGATGGTGTTGAAGAGCCTGAACCTCTCAATATCATTCACTTGAAGGCATTCTACACATAAAACACAAAAACATTCAAATATGTCATAAAACACAAAAACATTCAAATATGTCATAAAACACAAAAACATTCAAATATGTCAAAAATACAAACAAATCATAAAAACATAAAAATTCAAATTCAATCAAAATGCTCCAAGGGCATCCAAGCCACTTGGTCAAAAATTCAATCAAAATGCTCCAAGGGCATCCAAGCCACTTGGTCAAAATTCAAATCAAAATGCTCCAAGGGCATCCAAGCCGCTTGGTCAAAATTAAATCAAAATGCTCCAAGGGTATTCAAACCACTTGGTCAAAAATTAAATCAAAATGCTCCAAGGATACTTCATGCTACTTGGTCAAAAATTAAAAAGCCCCAAAGGCACAATAAGCCCTTTGGTCAAATTAAGCAAAAATACAAAAACAACATAAAAATCAAAAATACAAAAACAATTGCATCTCACATCTTGCATCCACATAATTGCATTACATTTTCATATCCATTACATTTTCATATGTCATGAGAGCCTTAAAAGTGATGCCACAGTTTGTCTCACAAACCATTCAAATCCATACCTCCATCAACACATGTGTGTCATTGTGTTTTTCAACACAACCATTATCTGTTGCTATACATAATATACTAAGGTTTTTCGGTTATTCAACCACACCTAGTGATCTTATCAAATTTTGTGGAAAACCATCTTGGCTAGTAGAGAATAAGGTCTAGTGGTGACAAAGCCTAGCATATCTCAGAATCCCACCACTAATTAAAACACTAAATTCTAGTTGGTACATGGGAAGATGAAAACTACAAAGTGGTCTAGGTTACCAAAAGCAAAAAGGAACTTCCTTGCTTATCCCCATGTGCAACCGGTTTAAAGGTGTTGAGAATTGGCAAAAGGACAAGTTCTGCCCTACCCAGAAATGAGTGATTATCATCACTGCATACATCCCTTGCTTTCATAAAAACAAGCAAAATCTCGAAACAAAGCCAAATTCAAATCTCAAAATCGAAAGTTCAAATATCAACACCCATATTCATAGCTCAAAATATCAAAAGAATAAAAGCAAAATAAATAGTGATTATCATCACTACAAGAGTCCCTTGCTCAAAAGAAAACAAAAAAATCAATCAAAATAAACAGTGATTTTCATCACTAAGTATGAGCAAGTATCCCAAATGAATGAAGAAAAAAAGGGAATAGAACTTGAATCCCTGGAATTCTCAACATTGCACAAAACTGGAAGGAGAAATCCTTATGCATGATGATATGTCTATCACAAAAGCTCCTAGCATTTGTATAGACCAATGTTTGAATGTGGATGAGCTAGCTTTAGGTAATCCAAAACTGCCTAGTGGTATAGTCCAACTAAGTCCAACATAAGGATAAGATAAAACACTTGAGAATCCCTGATCTTAGCAATGGGCTGAAAGAATCCCGCCTGAAATTGGAGGAAATGCATGGGTTCTATCTAAATATTATTCATTTGCACACATAGGGAGAATGAGTATCTAGGACCATGATGAAAGCCTAATTTTCAAAAGCCTTAAATGATCAGTACACAATCATTGATAGGGTAACTAGAGTGTTTGGATCTTCGAAAAGCCCCAAAATTCTTACATAGCAACAAATCATATCATCATTCACACCATCACTTTCTTTATAAGATTCTATAAATTAGGGGGTATCAACATAGTAGGACAGATACCACATATATATTAGAAATAGTATATAGACGACCACTGACTACTTTATATATTTTAATTTACAGAAACTTATCAAGAAAATACATCTCACACCATTACATCTCATATATGAATGCTTAATCAATTCTTATGATAAGAGTGATTATTTAAATTCATGATTAAATTTTTACTTTCTGTGGTATCACCCATTAAGATTGTCAATGTCATATGCATTCCTTATGTTTTAAGTGATTAGAGCATACAGGTTCGTTTATACCATCCCATCACATAAGTTAGATGCATACAATTAAAGCAAAATTAAACATGCATTTAACAATAACATCGCATCCACAAACACAAGTCATTAATCATCCATCATCACATCATAAAACATATAGGCAATATCCATTTGCATACAATCATAAATTCATCATTTATCAACTCAAAATACATCACATCATATCATCAAATCATATAAGCATCTACAATATCATCTATCATCTAACATATACATCAAGTCATCATAATGCCATCATCACATCACATCATAAAACAAAATAACAACAAAAACATGAGCAATAAATGATACACATAATGAGTCATAATGCAAAGATATCATAAAAGTATGTGTGTCAAGTCCATGGATATACAAAAATGCCCATGGGCTATAGTCATATAGGTCAGCCAACCTCAAAAATGAATCAAAACCAAGTGAACCATCAATCAAATACTGGGCCTACGCCCCCTGCAACACCGCCCCCTATGGATGGATCTCTGGGAGAATGGTGCGAGCTAGACCCTGCTGGTCTCTCAATATGAGTCCGGGCCCCATGACCAGGCCGGATGGAAGACTACCCTGTTATAGAGCTCCTACTGACCTATGACCCACCTATGGCTCCTCTCTCCCTAGGGATGGCTCCTAGCCTCCTGATCTACCTCGAGAGAGCGGCAATATGGGTTGCATCCTCAACAATCTGTACATCACTCTCATCCAACAAACCCTATAAATGATTGATCTCATCCTCGAGAGCTACCCTCGAAGGACCCTCAAGAGTAGGAGGAGCAACAACAACCTACATCCAGGTAGCTCCTCCCATAGTGGCCTGCAAAGCCTATACCTGATCTGATAGCTATGCTATAGTGGTATCCCATTGAGCTATGATAGCATCATGCTGCTATACCTATATCTTGGTCGACTAGAGCTCAGCCTCCACATCATGTAGTTGTGCCCTAAGAGGAGAATCTCTCTCCTCAAGCTCCATCTCCTCCTCCACCTCCTCAGGAGCCTCCTACTCCTCCACTACCACCTACTCTACCTGCTGGTCCCACACCATAGTCCTAGCATGAACCCTACACCCCGATGGATCTGCCCCATCTCTACCATCATCCTCTCGGCCTAGACTACCCTCATCGTGCCACATCAGGTCACCCCACCATCACACAAATGCATCTATGACTCCACCAACTACTCTAAGATCAACAATTGGGGCATCCTCCTCATCAGCTAACTCTGTAACCTATCAAGGAGGGAGGTCTCTCTCTACTTCGATGCACCTATACAAAAATGGTACTAATGGCACATCCTACTACAACCCATACTGACGAAGAACTCGAGAGTAGAAGTACTCTTAGATGTTGATCTTATAGTTGACAAGCCATCGCTTGCATCGCATCCTAGCAATAAAGTTATCAAGGTCATCCCAAGCGGGACACTCATGATACGGGCACCATATAACATCTCCAACTTAGAGTCCAGTAAAAGTATCAGTATAATGAGTCAACTCCCGAAAAAGTGTGACTCTTGTGCTCCTCGCTCCCTCTAGCCCATCTAGCACCATAGCACTACATCCGCTCATCCACAACTATGATCTTAATAGGAAGCCCCTTAGGGCGATCTACCCTAATGTGCTCCCATCCCTAGATCTGCAAGAGCCAACTATAGGTGATGCTGACATGACCCCTCCAATGGATGTGGTATAGCTCATCATAACACTGAGCCAATAGACCTACCCCACGCATAGATGATGGGCGCCTCACTATCCATCAGGTCCTGAACCATCACAAGGAGGTTCCAAGGGAACCTCAAGCCTGAACAATCTAGGATAAGGACATTGTTGATGACCATCAACAATACCGCATGCCTCACTATGAAAACATGCTCTCGATACTAGCGGATGATAGACACTCCCCCAGACTTGGTGTCCTTGAGGGCCACCTTAGAGCTCCCCCGAACACCCGAGTGAAGATAACCACCTGATCATTAGTGGTCGAAGAAACAATCACCACTCCATCAAAAGGGATCCGAAATATCCTGTACACATCCTCCAACATAATGGTCATCTCACCGATCAAGAGGTGGAAGGTATTAGTCCGAGGGTCCCAACGATGGGCCAAAGCCATAAGGTAAGCCTGATCCGACATAATGTGAGGTAGTCTAGTAACATACTAGAGCCCACGAGCCTTAAGCCACCTCCAATCAGTGGCATCCAAAAGAGGTAGAAGGTCATTCATGAGCTTTGGGTCCCGAGCCCGAGCAATAAGGATCTAAGAAAAACAAAAGAAATATGAAACATAACTATAGTGCATCTAAGGCATAAAACATAAAAAATCTAACACTCTCCTAAATATGAGCAAAGAGGGGGGAATAAATGCACCTAGGCATGCAACACATGCTAAAGAGTAGTTCAAAATTCCAAAAAAATATTAAACTATCTCAAAAAAATCCAATAAAAAGAAAAATTTTGCAAAATTGGCTAAGGGTTTAGCCATTGTCACCTACAGCGGCCAGAATCTGCCTTGGAGACAACAGTGGCCAAAGCCCAATGGTCAAATTTTTTACCATTGGGGTTCAAACCTAGCCGCTCTAGCGACAATGATCAAATTTCCATCGCTATGAGTCAAAAGGTAACATGACAAACCCATGAACCCTAGGCCGTAAAATACAAAAAAAATGGAAAAAAAAAAAATGGGGACCAACCCACCACTTAAAAACCTATACTAAGCCTAACTACGGATTTCATTCATTACCAACAAGTTTAGTGAGGTTCATTTACCAATTACTTAGTGAGGTTCAATTTTACCCAAAAAGGAAAAGAGGTTAGGGTTTAAAAAAGAATACCCGAGAAGCTTCAACTCCTCCAACAATTGATGCCTCACCCTATGCAGCCATGTCCTCGATGTAGGTATCTTCAAAAATCACAAACTATCACTGTCTCACCAGAGCTCTGAAAAGTGAATTGACAACAAATGAAAGTGATAGGTCAAAACCCTAAAAGTGCATTTTATATATTTTCAAATTATGCCTTGGCCACTGCTAGCATCAGTGGCCCAAACTTCATGGCCACTCAAGGTGACAACGGCCACAGGAAGAGACTTAGAGGTCACTGGACCTGACAATGGCCTACTCCATAGATAAAAACAAGAAAATTCCTTCCATGGGGGATAACAAAAATATTAAATAAGCACATTTTGAAGACTTCTAGTCATCATAATGACCAAAATAACAAAAAAATGACATAAAAGCATAATCTCAAGTAGGCCTCGTATCCAGTTACTTACTCTATCCACTCGATGATTGCAGTGATTCACACTCCATGCACTTCGATGAGATGAGTAAGTTACCATAAGGCCACTTGGGGAAAAACATTTCATTTTGGAATTACGATGTGTCACCCTTCAATCCCGAAGAAGACCAAGATGGTCGAACTGCTCCACGGGTGTGAAAGGATCATCCTAATTCCCCTATGATACAAAAAATATTAAGCCAAAGTGATACAATATGAACATAAATAGAATCACTCATCCTAACTCCCTAAGAAGGCTATTGATAGTTGGACCGCTCCTCGGGATAGGGATGGATGATTATCATAAACAATTGGAATCACACTTGGATGTGGGATTGCCCATTAAAAGCAACAAATGCTAGAAAGGATACCAGATTAGTCATATTGGTCAAGCGACTTGTCGCTTCATTCATTGTCATTTCTTCACCAATCCATTGTGTGAAGAGGTAGTTCAAAGCTTCAACATAATCATAATCAAATCAACAAAAGATCACTCGATCATATCAAAATCATGTTCATCCTATGAATCATTGCATACAACAATCACAAATTTCCCTTGTTTGCTGGGAACGTAAGCAGACATGACATATTCAATTGTAGCTCTCCTACCGATCGAAACTATTGTAGCAGTTGAAGCTACCCGATTGAGTTTGAGGAATGAGTGCAATTTAACATGCCCAAGCCACTGAGCTAAGTCCTCCGAACATTGAGGCAATGATTCAAAGGATGCGCGCCATCTTGCATGATTGGGCCATCCGACATTGATCAGACCATTGATCACCATACACCCTACAAATAGATCAGTCTACATTTTTGCTCAACGTTGTGTCTTCCACACAGTGCATCGCAAAAAGGGGCATCTGTAGACACCTAAAACATGTCATGTTTAGGGGAGCTACTCACATAGACACATTCATAAGATCATATGACATAATCTTGGACTTTCCAAGCATCAACAATGGTTCTCACCACTCATTTGGGGCATTTTTAAGCCATCCAAGCCTAGCCGCTCAAGCCAACAATGACCAGATCTTAGCCGCTATAGACGATAACGGCTAAACCCTAAAAGTAGTTTTACCGACAAACAGGCCTAATCACGGGTGGAAGTGGTAGTCTACATGCAATAAAGGTGAGCGAGAGTAACTTTGCATTCCCTTTCATGACCAGTTCACATAGGAGACTTGAGTTTGCATTTAGACTTTAGTTAACTGGCCTCCAAACATAGACAAAAGACAAAATCTCCTCATGCTAACTCTCACTACGCATGAGGAATTCATTCCTAGGGCTTGGGCATAGACCTAGGGTTTTACACACTTTAAAAGGTGCAAGCCTGAGAGCACCAAGGGACGATTTATCCCAAATTTATCAGAACAGGTCATTGAGGAGAGCTTTCGAGACTTAGAGAGCTTCTCTTGGAGATCACGTTTATGATGAAGCCCTGACAAATTGGAGAGCCAAAGCGACCACTATTTCAACATCAGATACAAGCTTTGACCCATAGCTTTGGGGCAAAGGGAATGAAATTCACCTTAGCGGTCGTTGTCTCGGATAGTGGCCCATAGGCCTAGCTTAGGGTTTTATACATTAGTCTCATTATTCTATTTAGCATATCATTAGCATAATATCATTTCATTCATTTAACTTCATAGCATAGGTTTAATTTGCACTTGCTTTCATTTGATATATTCAGTACTAACAACCTCATCCAGGGAGGCATTCCCGGACATCTAAGCGTGTGTTGTTGTTTCATTGCTTACAGGGCCATAGGTTCATCTGATGGAATCCGCAACATACGAGAGCAAAAGGGATCCCTCCAGGAAATAGGCCTAGAGAAGGAGGCATCTGTAAGCCCTCATACATTTTCATGTGCGAAACCGGGAAGATTTTTGAAAGCGCACCACCTCTTCGCGAAAGGGGCACTCTTTGCCTATTTGTAACCTTATTGTATCGAAATGGGTATCCCTAAGAGGGACCAAAATGTAACCGGGTTTCAATCCAAATAAAGAGATCTATCTTTGTTATTTCTGTGTTATATGCTTTTCATTGTCTTCCATTTCATCTTGGGTTTTTAATACATTGCAAGTAGCATAAAAAGAGCGGTGTGTGCATCCCGGGGTCGCTACAAAATGATATAACAACTTGTAGGAGTTTATGATTTATTTATAGAAGTATCAAAAATGTAACTCCCAAGTATCTGATTATATTGGATATGAACAATGTAATCTCTTTGAAGATTTATGTTCTGAAAAAGAAGTTGTTTACATGATATAATATGTTACTTGAATTCTCATGTGGATGCTTTGTTTATAAATGGCTAAATTAGATCTTTACATTCTATAGGTAAAAATATGGAAACATAGGATGAACATAAACATATCAAATAATATATAAATATGATATCTAAAGAGTAGTAGTCAACGAGACATAATGGTAGGCAATAATATGCCTATGAGAATATGTTGGATGATTCCCTTAACAAACCATATGTGGTATGGTTAGCTGGTTAAGAATTGCACTTAAAAATATTATCTCATTGTAAAATAATGAGTAGTCAACAAGGCACATTCTTAAGTTTAGGTTGAAAGACACCTATGGTTGGAACTAGTTTAACATGGTGTTAAAAAATCAAGGAAATACCGGTTCTAGTTGAAACAAATTGGAAAATTCTTGCTGATAATTATAGGACACTATCCACTCCCATGCACATGGATAAACTCTGATCAAGTTGATTTTTGTGTGGTGGATAGCCTTGGAAACTCATGGGACTACTTGCTCAATGGAAAACTATATAAAAAGACTCTCATATGTATGTAAGTTTAAAAAAATAAAATTTATGGATGTGATGGTTAGTTTTGGTTGGGTAATTTGGGGTTATTACATTTGGTATCAGATCCTAGGTTCAAATAGGAGCATAAATCTCAATATTTATGACTCTAAAGCATACACAAGAAAGTAAGGAAAGAGAAAAGGTGTAAATGTGGAAAATGTGCAAGTATTTCCTCCCATGTTGAACCCCTATTGAATTAGAGTGGAAGAGCTAGATGAACCCTCCACATTTATGGGTTTTAAGTGATGTACTTGACACTCTTTTGGGGATAGTACTTTCCATTTGAAGCTCCAAGTCAAGACTCTTCCTTATTTAGTCATTGTGTTTGCACTCAACTAAAGTCATCATATAGAAAGGAGAAAAAATAAAATATTTTAGAAAATTTAGTAGAACCATCAAAAAATTTAGTTAGTTAGATGAGAGTAGGTGCATAGTTAGTAAAAGCCTTTGGTATAATATTGTGAACTAACACATTTATTTAACCAGGGAATATGCCACCAAAACTTGGTAGTGGAGCAAAAATGCCTCCTTGAAGAACTCGACTAGCTAGTATTGATAATTTTGGAGAGGGTCATGTGGGAGAGAGTTCAAGAAACCCTAAGGGGATGGAGAATCTCACAAATTTGGTTTAGAATATGCAAGGTGAGATGTCAACCTATAGAGATAAATTGACACAATAGAATAATTTTTTGGAAGCTCTTAGGGAGGAAATTTGGAGAAATAACAATAGAGCAATTATGGAAGAACCAAATGACCCTAATCAGGCAATTAAAGCTTGTATTAATGCTAAATTAGAGAAATACCTGAATCATGTTAAGGTTAGAAAATTTTTGGGAAAGAAAAGTGGAGATTCTATCAAGTCATGGCTAAATGAACTAGCAATATACTTCTCTATGATAAATTACTCCTCAACCACAAAGACAATCTTTGTCACACGACTTTTGACAAAAGCTAGGTTAGAATGGTGGGAAACTTATTGCAAGGATAAAAAGATAAACATAATTCATTATGAGTGGGATGTGTTTTAAAATGTATTTAGAAATATATTCCTTACTATGAAACACTATGTTAGGAATCTAGATGAGTTTAATCAACTAAAGTAAAGGGAGCAATCAATGGATGTATAATATAGGAATTTCACTAGAATTCTTAAGCACATTCCAACTTATGAAAATTATGATAAAATGAAGGTGCATCAATTCCTTTCATGGTTAGATAATCAGCTTAGGATGTCTATAAACATGTTCAAACCCACCAATTTAGAAGTTGCATATGTTCTAGATTTTCAAGTAAAGTATAATCACAAAAAGAGTAACAATCTCATCCAAGGACTAAAGAAGAACTACAAAAATCCACATAAAAGAAAGTGGAATAATGAGATAAATCAAAAGAATAAAGAAGGGTTTAAGTTTGGTAAGAGAAATTATGGATCGACAAAAATATTTAAGAAAAAGTTTTAGTTTAAGGAAAGGAACTTTACTAATGTGAAGAAGGCCAAACCGGTGAATCAGGTAGAACCAGCTCCTGCTAAAGGTAAGGAAAAATTAATTCAAGGTTCAAATCAAAATTTTAAGGTTGGGTGCTATGAGTGTGGAGTACCTCACTATGCAAGAAATTGTCCACATCATATAGGAGCTAACCAGAGGGTGTGATAAAGGACATAGGATCTATGCTGCCAATGAAAATCAAAATCTTGATGGATAGGTGACCCCTATGATTTTATAGGGTACGGTTTTTGATAAATATGTTAGAGTTTTGATATACAATGGTGCTACTAATAGTTTTATTTCTAGTAGCTTGGATAGGGACATGCTATAGAATCCAAAGTCTTTGGAAAGAGGGTGGAAATTTGATTTGGGTCTAAATAGACCTACTCCGTAGATCAATATTACCCCATGATAGAAATATCCCTACCCATAAATTCTATCACTTGGAAATTCTATGTAGCTCCATTACATGCCTCCAACATAATTTTAGAGGTTTATTGGTTGAACGATTGCAAGGCCTTGATCAAATTTTAGGATATATGGGTCAAATTCACTAATGAAAATGAGAAAAGGATTAGGTTGTATAGTGAGCAAGGGATATTCAAACCTATATTAATCTCTTTTATGCAACTTAAGAAGGAGATTAGGAAAAAAGGGATGGTAAATGTGGTCAAGATAAAGGAGGTTAAGGATGATAAAAATGAGGAAATCTTTGAGAAATTTCCTATCCTTCAAGAATTCAAGGATGTCTTTAAATCTAAAATATCGAAAATGCCCCCTAAACGAGAATTTGATTTTACTATCGATCTGATACCTGGTATAAAACCTATACATAGAGCACCATATAGGATGAACTCTATAGAGATGCAAGAGATGAAAGTGTAACTACAAGAGCTATTGGATAAAGGGCTAATTAAGCCAAGTGTATCTTCTTGGGGTGTACCAATTTTTTTTATCAAGAAGAAGGATGGATCCTTGAGATTATGCATCGATTATAGGATGTTGAATAAAGCAATAGTTTAAAAAGAGATATTATTTAACATGGATAGAAGATTTGTTTTATCAATTGAAAGGGGATACTATTTTATCAAAAATAGACTTGAATTTTGGCTACCATAAATTGATAATAAAATAAGAGGATACACATAAGACAACATTCAAAACTTGATACAGACACTATAAGTTCATAGTTTTACCATTTGGGTTAACAAATGCACCTGTAACCTTCATGAACTTAATGAATAGTGTGTTTAGAAAGTAGTTGGACAAGTTTTATTGGTGTTTTTAGATGATATATTGGTCTATTATCACAGCAAGATGGAGCATGACAAACATCTGAGGATAGTACTAAGGGTGTTGAGGGAAAATCAGCTATATGGAAATTTATAAAAATGTGAATTCTATTTGACACAAGTACATTACTTGGGACATGTTATCTTTGCAAATGGAATTGTAGCTGACCCTAAGAATATAGTAGCTAATTTAGATTGGAAAACCCCTACAAATGTAATTTAGGTTCAAATATTTATGGGTCTATTTGGGTATTATAGGAGGTTTACGAAATATTATGCCAAAATAGCTTGTCCTATAACCAATCTTCAAAGAAAAGGGAAGTTGTTCAAATGGACGAAAAAATGTGAAACTTCATTCTAGTTGCTAAAAAAAATATTGACTATCACTCCTATGTTAAGGATTCCATATCCTCAAGGTGACTTTTCAATTTGTATTGATGCTTCCTTAAAAGGTTTGGGAGGTGTTTTATCACAATATGGAGCAGTAGTGTCCTATGAGTCCAGGAAACTAAAGAGGCATGAAGTAAAATATGCCACACATGACTTAGAATTAGTCATAGTCATGCATGCCTTGAAATTTTGGTGGCATTACTTGCTAGGAAGACCCTTTGAACTAAGAATAAATCAACAAATTTTGAAGTATATCTTCATTCACCCATTGCTAAATGCACGTCAAAGGAGGTGGATCAAATTTTTAGCAAAGTATGACTTTGGGATATAATATATAAATGGTAAAGAGAATAATGTGGAAGATACACTAATTAGAAGAAGGTATATCACTACTTTAGCTAGAAGTCATGTAGACCTGATGGATCATGTTAAAAGAGCTCAACTTCAAGACCCGTATTGTAGGGAAGTGCAAGAGAAAATAAGAAAGGATCCAAATATAGCTCAATATTTTGGCTTCAAATATGGCTTCTTATGTTTCAAAGAGTGGGTCATGATTCTAGAAAAAAATTATTTGCATAGACTTATCATGATATAATCTCATATATCTCCTTATTTTGCTTATCCTAGAGGAGCTAAGATGAGGGAGAATATGAAGAAAACATTTTATTGTCCTGGAATGAAGAAAGATATTACTAATTTTGTGGCTAAGTGTCTAGAATGTTAGAAGGTGAAAGTAGAACATAAGCATCCTACTAGTCTGCTATATCCTCATGATGTACCCACAAAAAAATGGCAAGTGATATCTATGGACTTTATTGTGGGACTACCAAAGACTAGGTATCAACATGATGCCATAATGGTAATAGTTGAAAAATTGACCAAAGTCACACACTTCATTCTTGGTAGTACTATTGATGATGCAGTAGTTATTACTAACATGTTCACTAGGGACATCTTTAGATTATATGGATTTCTAGAAATGATCATCTCCGATAGAGACTCAAATTTTACGTCAGAATTATAGCAAGCTCTACATTGAGAAATTGGTACTTCATTGAATATAAGTTATGTATATCATCCTAATATGGATGTACAGACTAAGAGATTCAATCAGGTATTAGAGGACATGATATGCATGTACTAAATGGTCCTAAAGTCTCATCGAGAAGACTTCTTGCATCTAGTTGAGTTTACATATAATAATGGGTATCATGCTTCTCTTAAAATGGATCCTTTTGAGGCTTTGTATGGTCATAGGTGCAGAACTCCATTATCATGGTATAATCCTAAATATTGGGTCATTTTTAGACTATAATATTTAAAGGATATGAAGCAACTAAAGATAATCCATCAGAGGCTCAAGGAAGCTTCAAATCACCAGAAGAAATATGTAGACTTGAGAAGGGCTCCTCTGGAATTCTCCATATGATACAAGATTTTCCTAAGAGTCAAACCTATGAAAAGTGCAATTAAGTCCACCAAGTTGGATCCTAGATATGTAGGACCATTTACCATATGAAAAAAGATCAGTCTTGATTACAGACTCGACTTTCCACCTAACTTGGCAAAGATCCACAATTCTTTCCATGTGTCCCTACTTAGGAAATACATATTTGATCCTACTCATGTTGTGGATATTTCTAATTTGCAGATGATGGATCTGACATACATTGAGGTCAAGAACATGAATATTATTGATTTTTACATTAAAAAAATGATGAAATGGAACTTGGAGCAATGTAAGGTCCAATGGGATATTTATTATGAGAATGCCACCTAGGAAAAGTTGAAAGACATGAAAAATATTTTTTGTACTTATTTGAGGATATTATGTAGTGCCTGATTTTGGCTAAGAATTTAGTTTAGAATGATGGATACTTATACAAACTAAGTATACTGATGGATTTTATTACATTATGCATGGAATAGTTAAATTTTGATGATGCTTGATGAAGTAATGATCATTATTATGTAAAACTAAAACATGATTATGCAGCATAAGTGCTTTATCTTTTTGAATATGGTACTATTGATGTTTATTTACTATTTTTTAGGTCCATATATTCTCGTAAGGTGGAAGATGTTGTTCTCATTTGAAATAAGAAGTTGATCAACCACTAGGAATAGGGAACTAGCAAAATGGAAAGGATGATAAAGACAATCTAGAGGGTAAAAAAAATAGAGAAAATTTGCCCTCACATCACCATGACTACACTATTGGACCATGTTGTCCTAGACTAGTCTCCTAGTGGGATGGTGATAGTTGACTATCTTAAAAAATTACAACCCCAGGAAAAAACAATAGTGTGGAAATGGGGTTTGCATGATCAGACTGCATAATAGATTGCATGATTTGAATGTGGTTGTAAAATATTAGTTCAATGCTTGATTTGTTTTTTATGACGAATGGAAATGCATTTGACTAACCCTGGGAATGAAACATAGGGGTTTGTGTTTAGTCTATGTGCGGAGTATGTAACATCCCAATTTTTACCCCCTACTTTGTGTTTGCATTATATAGCTTAAGGTTTTATTTCATAGAGGTTATTATGAAATACATACTAAATTAGGAGAGTTTGATTCTAAACATGAATGTTTAGTGGCATTTAAAGCATTTATTTGAAATATTTCTTTGTCTCCTTTGTTAGTTGGGAAATTAATTGTTAAGATTGGTTTATTTGGTTAACCGTGGTCTTTAACTTGTGTTAAGATTGACTAATGGACAACATTGAAGCATTAAATCTAGTGTTATTTTATCCCTAGATTAGTTACAAGTTAATTATGATTAACTAGGTTAATTAATTAGTTGCTTAGCAAAGAATTAAATATTAGTTGAAGAATTGGTATGTGTTTTATTGTTATTGGACCACCTCGGTTGAAAAGTAAAATATAACTCCAATTTCTAGATAGCATTTATGATGGGTTCATCTCCAACAATTTTTAATAATAAAAAATTAGTTATGGGGGAGGGTGAATTCCATTATAAATACAGACATTTGGTAAGGCAAAGGGATAGCGATATTTGTGAAGTGAGGTCAGGGATTATGCTTTCGAATAGAGTGGGATCAAAAACTAGAAATATCACATTCTTCATAAATTGGATTTGGAAATCTAGATGTTCCTAGGGAGTATTCTCTCTGTGTTTTACTCGAATCAAAAACTAGACGAGCCTTGTGATTTACCATAGTTTTTCCTCACCTCGTTGCTTTGCTAAAAAATGAGTCACATATAAGTTGAAGTATTGGAAGACTTATTGGAGCTTGGATTGGAGAAAGTCTATGAAAAATCAGGTTAGAGTTAAGATCCCAACTATAGTATGAATGATGAGTATGCTTGTTTGGTGATTGAGTTAATGTTACAACAACAACCTTTCTTGTTGTTAAGGTTAAATGTTTTAATGTGGAATAAAGAAAATATGTGTGTGTAGGAAATTTATGGTTGGTTGTGTTGTTGGGGATTGTGTATGAATTATTTGTTATTCATGGTGGTCCATTCATATGCAGTTCATGGATTGAGAAGAAGGATTTAAAGTTACAGTTTGTGTTGTAATATACATTGGTTGTGTACAGTAACAAGAATAATATAAATCTACAATTTAGTTAGATCTATGCATGCATGTGTGGGAATCCAAGTGCAATATCAATAATTTTATTGTGTGGATTTTTAATTATATTGCAAGTTTTTTTTATTTTGGTTTTGTGTCAAAAGTGCATACCCAAAAAACGTACAACCATACATATACCATTGTGTGAAATAGATAAATAAAGATAAAATAAGATTAATGGTTGTTACTCATTATTGGAAATTATATTTATGTGATTAACATGCAAATGGATATTTTCCAGGATTAAGTTATTAGGTAGAACAAGGATTTTCACCAAACTGTACAAGCAACATACCAAACTATACAAGGGTTTGTAAATTCATACAATTGATGATTTTTGGCCTGAGATTGTATTTTTAAGAAATTTGAAGGTAGATCAATGAGTATCTAGGTGAATAGTTTCCAAGTGCTCAAGATTTAGGAATTGTACAGTCTTTAGTTGTACATTTTAGGAATTGTACAATCTTCAATTTTATGTTTTAGGAATTGTACTATTGTAAACCATACAACTGTACAGATTAGATTAAGTTAAGTGTAAATAGTGGGAATTCATATTAAAATATCTCATTCCACCCCATCCTCTAGGTAAAATATCTCATTCCACCCCATCATCTAGGAAAAATACACTCCACTCATGCTATAAGTGAAATAAAGTGAAGTGGTATTTTGGAAAATATGATAGGGTTTATGGATAAAAATCGTAGATCTAGGATTTATAGTTTGAATTAATAAGTTATCCCACAACAATAACTTTAGGTATTAAATTTATATTGAAATAAATATAAAAGGGTAAAAGGGTCTAAATAGTGATATTAGATAATTATCCAAAAACAAAAAAAACTCATATTCAAAATTTAGCTAAAACTTAAAGTCCAACAAAGGAAAATTTGTATCTAAACCATATCCACCTATTGAATAGGGCTTGAAATATTTAAGGGGTTATAAATATCCCTAGCCTAGTACAATAATTTTATGACTCAAACTTGTTTGAGGGAATCTAATGCTATATGTCTCAATGAAAAAGTTAAATCTATAGTGGAAACTTAGATTGACTTGTTCTAAATAGTGTAGAATATTATAGGTTTGATTACATGTATACAAGGCAAAAATAGATTATTCTATTCATAGAAGATTTTTGGTTGTTATGATGAATGCTCTTTAAAAAACTAAGTAAGATGCCAATATATTAAAAAAAATGGCTCTTAAGGATTGTGGTCACACTTAAGGGGTTGAATTAAGGAATGTTCTTATTTGATATTGTGATTTTGAGTTGTGGACAAGTTTGTTTGAATGCTATTTCTATGTGATTTTATCTTAAAGTTTTGATAACCTAGGAGAAGAAAATAATAGCATATTTGCAATATTGTGATTACAATACATTGAACAAATAGAATCATGTATATGCAATCATGCATGGTAAAATGAGGAATGAAATATTATGATGACATAAACTAATGTGCGAGAAAGGGTAACTAGGTTGCATTTCTTGAGAACTTATGGGGGTTCTTTGTGGCCATGTCAATGGATGCAATTAGTATAGATTTAAGAGCATATTTCCTATGTGATGGGATATGGGATGAAAGGAATGGGAAAAGTTTCATCCTTAGGAAAGTATGGGATTTCTTACTCTTGAATTTAGTCGAATGCATGTTTATTTACAAATGCATAAGGTGTTTGTTAGAAAACTATTTTACATTCTATGGATTACTGTTGCATGGCATTGTTTAATTAGTTATGCATGTTCATAAATTAGATTATCTTGATCTTGATTAACCATTCACTTAGTATTGGTGGAACTAATACAACTAGTACCATAAGTACTTGCTGAACCTAAAAGATATTTGAAGGTCAGAGGAAGTTGATGTTGTATTCATCTGTATGAGACTATGGTTGTAACATAAAAATATTTCTTACAGAAGAAATGATGTAACAACTTGTAGGAGTTTATGATTTATTTATGGAAGTATAAAAAATATAACTCCCAAGTATCTTATTATATTGGATATGAACAATGTAATCTCTTTAAAGTTTTATTTTCTGAAAAAAAAATTGTTTACATGATCTCATTTTTCAGGGAAGATAGGACAGAAAAGCCCAACATGTATTTCGGGAAGCTAACAAAATTGTTGATAAGCTGGCCAATTTGGGTGTTGATGGTGAAGGACTTTTCAAATGGGAACACGGTGTCCTGAGTGAAGTAGAGGAGCTTATTCAACAAGAATGCCAAGAATGATAGTAGAATTTACCAACAGGGAAGGCACTATAAGTTCGAAGGCTAGGACTATTCAAGTCTCTTTTTTGAATTGGACTCACAATAAAAATTATCAGAGTTGTCAGTCTTCATGGATGCTGCTTGGAAATACCACAAAGACTAATAGGGGTTTCACATGTCAGATAACATGGCTCCTATTCATCTTAGTAATTTGAGGTTGGTTTATAATCACATGGAAGGAAATAAATGACAATATAAGACTTCGAACCAAAGCCATGTGGACCACCAGATAGCCACTGCCATAAAACTAGCCAGTAGGTTCACTTCTCCAAGGCTGATTGGCCAAGATAATATGTGGTACCAAAGATATCATATACAAAAGAAAGCAATTACGAAAGAATTATTAAGAGAAACTATCAATACAGAGCTTGTGGGAGTTTTTTTCAGTACTCTGCTATGTGTGTCTGCATATTTTTGTTTCTCCATTGTCTCAAGGAAGGGATCCGTGTCTGTTTATTTTTTGTAATTATGATGCATGAGTGTTTTCTCGGGGTATACCCAAAATTTTGTATGGGAAATTTCTTTTTGATAACAGGCTATGTGCCTTACCGGATGTAATGGCTTTGGCGACATGTATATTTTACATATATAGGATCCTTAGTAAGGATATGTTCATCAATAGCCCTGGGCTAATTTTTGTAAAAGGTTTTGGGTCAACCTATAAAACCCGGTATTAATGCTATAGTATCTTATCTACCAAAAACAAATATATGTTACTTGAATTCTCAAGTGGGTGATTTGTTTATAAATATCTAAATTAGATCTTTACATTCTATAAGTAAAAATATGGAAACAAAGGATGAACATAAACAAATAAAAGAATATTTAAATGATAGATCTAAAGAGTAGTAGTCAATGAGACATAATGATAGGCAAAAATATGCCTATAAGAATCTATTGTATGATTCCCTTAATAAACCATATGTGGTATGGTTAGCTGGTTAAGCATTGCACTTAAAAATATTATCTATTTGGAAAACAATGATTAGTCAACAAGGCACACACTTAAGGTTAGGTTGAAAGACATCTATGGTTGGAACTAGTTTAACATGGGGTTAAACAATAAGGGAAATGTGCATTCTGGTTGAAATAAATAGGAAAATTTCCACTGATCATTATGGGACATTGGTCACTCCCATACACATGAATAAAATCTGATCAAATTGATTCATGTGTGGTGCATAGACTTGGAAACTCATGGGACTACTTGATCAATGGAAAACTATATAAAAAGACTCTCATATGTATGTAATTTTTAAAAAAATTAATGGATGTGATGGTTAGTATTGTTTGGGTAATTTGGAGTTATTATAGAAGAGGTTTAGATAGTAGAACAACAAACCAAACCTATAAATATTCAAACACATAGGCAACAAGAGAGGCAAAGGAATGTGAATAATCTCATGCAAAAAGAGCAACTCGATCTAGTGTCAGTTAATCTAGAGGAAGGGCACTCATATTTGGAAGGGTTGTATTTGCTAAATTTTGATCTACACGATATAGAAGAAGTGGGAGGAGTAATAGGATCTCTGACATTGCTTCAAACCATGAATTTTGATTTTTTATATTAATCCAAATATTTGATAGGAAGAACAATGTTACCACCACCCCAAAAGCAAAAGCAGTGGTGGAAGTTCCATTTGATGAATCCAAAATAAAGAAGATAAACATTATTGTGTGAGTTGGAAACAACTAATAGGATAAGGCAAGCATGCAACCACCACTAGAAGAGTTTGATTCAAATATGATAATTGCAACACTAAGGGGAGTGTCATTGAACCCATATGATGAAGGGTTGGTAGAAACATGATAAGACTTACCTAACCCAAAAGAGGAAGTCCAAGCACCAGTAATAGAGTAGCAATCTCTACAAGAGATCTTTAATTTTGAGGAGATTATATCACCTGAAGAAGAATATATTAAACAAATAGTAGCACACATTCCACTACAATAAGGGAGAGTAGTAAGTGTGATCAAATAAGGAGAAAGTGCAGTTGCACATGACAAAGAAGAAGAACATAAATCACCACAAGAAAATAATGTAAGGCTTTGTAAAAGCTTTTTAGTTGAAGTACCTCAATTTGGTATTACATAGGATGAGGGTGAAAACACTGATGAATAGGTGGAGCACTTATTCCAACAAGCTAGTTAAATATTCACCCATGCTAGGTTGCAATTTTTTATTGGTGGTGTTGGACAATTGAAACAATGGAGGGAGCAAACCTTCATTGAATTGGAGAAGATTGTGGAGTGGGTGTGCAATGAAGATCATACCAAGTAGATAGCATAGATTCATGCACAACACCCATGGTTGTTACCCAAGGGAGAGGTAACTATGATGTTAGGAAGAAATTATTTACTAGAGGGAGTGAAGACAAATTACCGCAAGTATCCATGTGTGTACTTGACATAACCAAAAAGCATGCACCTATCTATTGTATTAGTCTATAATCATCATAAAAGTGTAAAAAGCTTGACACATTGCATAAATTCAACAAAATGATATTTCTTGTATTGATTATGGATGAATCTCTATTACAAATATGCCCTTCTGAGGGTCACTTGAATGATGATACAGTTTATACAATTGCCAATGCCCTTAATAAGGTAGGCACATTAATATTACCCTTTGACTAGTCGTAAACTACCTTGGGGTGGAGTTGACCCCCTTCTTCATGATGTGGAAGGATTATGACATAGAATCCTATTGTACCTGTCTTCCTACGATCAAGAAACAATAGCACACGATCAAAAATATAAATAGCCTCTCATGATGAGGCCCTTTTAGGAAACATACATGATAATGCCATTAAACTAATAATCAAGAAAACATAAAGAAAGCTTTTAAACTATGTTAATTGAATCAAGATTTATAATATAGCATAAAGGAGATTGTTAGAAAAATAATGCATGGATCAGATAACAAAATGGAATCATAGAGGTGCATAAAATATCCACAAATATCCTAATTAATGCAAAGCATAAACTATCTATTCTAAGCTAATTCCTACAGTCAGAATTATTATAAACTGCAATTAAGCCTAAGAAATTATTAATCTACCCTATTTAATCAGACAAAAATAAAATAGTAAGGTGATATGTAACCTATTGCAAATCGCAACTCTAGTGAGCGGTCTGCACTATGAACCATGACTGACAGCTATGGTTTGATCTTTGATAGGTTTACCCTCAAAATCAGGGGTAGTGGGCTTGATATCATTGTCCAAATTGATGTTCAAAGGTCGCCTATGTTGTCCTCAGACTGATTTGGTGGTCAATTCAATGTGAAGGAATTTTGTTTACCCAGATTTGCATTTCTTGATCCTCCTAGGCTCCTAGGGCTTCCATGGCAAACTGATCATTAGATGAATAGCAAAATAGCCTTCGAATGCACAAATTCAGTATGCAATCCGATAGGGCTTCACTGCTCACTTGATCACTTCACACTCACTCAATAATTCATCAGCACTTCGCTATACAAATCATCTATATTTATTCCTTTTTTCTCCCCATTTTGGAGGGGGTATTTATAGCATGCCCCTAGGGCTAGGGGTGGATTCATGGAGAAGCCAAGACCAAGAAGGGTGGTTAGGATAGTTGGGATGGAAGCCTCTGGAATATTTTGTCCTTTAATTGCATTCTTCTAGATATTTTGGTCGTTCCAATCAATTTGGATCGGATGGAAGGCCTAACTAAACTTTAGTTAAGATCGTAGGTCACATTTGTGGTCCAAACTACAGATCGTAGCTGTCAACCGTGGTTTAGACTGGAGATCGCAAGTCTAGGCTATGGTTCAAACTGATTAGGCTAAAATGCCTAAATTGAGTGGTTAGAACCACTGCTCTATCTTGGAATTTTTCCAAGATCCTCCATATGGTCTTGTAGCATGTCCATATGAGTAGTCAAACTTGACATGATGCATTTTAGGTGTCTACAGATGCCCATTTTGAGATGCATTGCGAGATTGAACAATGCTGAGCAAAAATATACATCCTAAAATGATGTCTAAGATTCGATGATGATCATTAGTCAGATCAAAATTAAATACCCCAGGTCCAACAAAAATATGTGCATCTTGGAATCATTGCTTCTAACTTGTGAAAGGCTTACATTTTGACATGTCTGCACTCATCATCAGACATTCAGATAGCATCAATGCCAAGTATGGGTATCTTCTGACCCATAAATCCAAAGGATGAGAGTTACAAACCAATTATCATATTTGTTGTTTACCCCAAGCAAAGGGGGAAGCTTATGATAGCTATTGACAATGATTCGCAAGAACAAATGCAATTTTGACAAGATCAAGGGATCTACGATCTCAGGGATCTTCTGTTGACTTTGATTATGATTATGAAATTATGACTATCCCATCAAGCGATGAGTCGATGAGGGTAATTACAATGTATGAAGCAAAGAAATCACTTTACCATAATGAATTATCCTAAAAAAAAATAGATTCAAACATTTTAATGCCTTGGCTAGGCCTCGTTCAACTTATAATTGCAACTCTTAGTAGTATTTGCACGTTTCTATCCCATGGAGCAGTCAGGCTACAATAGTCATCTTAAGAAATCAAAATGATACAAATGCAATTAGACTTGTGTTGAATCATATTTTTCAATGATTTTCGGAAATATGTCATAAAATAAATGACAATTTTACTCCAAATGTCCTTATGGTGATTTACTCATCTTGTTGGATTGCATGGATCGCAACTCGCTGCAACCGAAAAGTGTATAGGATAAATCACTAAATACGAGGTGCATTTGGTTTTAAATTATTTGATTTTTTTGTTTTAATTTTGCATTTATTTGATTGATCTTGGTGCTTTTAACATCACCAAGTTTACAATTTTAATAATTTATTTTGAATTTTTATCCTATGGGAGTCATTAATTTGCTTTTTTTAGACCTTCCCACGGTGGGTTTTGAGTGCATTTAATTCTAGCTACGGACCACGGGTATAGTCTGCGGTTTAATTTTTCAAATTTTGGGAATCGTGGGTCATACCTTTGGGTAAAAAACCCTAGTTTCAAAATCGTAGGTGTCAGCTACGATTCACCGAGACTAGGAGAACCTATAAATTGAATTCCCATTTGAAATTTTTTATTATTTTCCTACAAGCACTAGCAATTTTTGAGATATGAGAGTGAGAGAACCTTCCCTGATTTGAAATACTACCAGAATCTACCATAATTGTACTCATCTACCTCAATGGTAGATCCATATCAGCCACCTACTAGCCAGGGCCAAGGTGCAGGCAAGGTAACTCAAAACCGAGACCTCACACTCAATACCAGTAAAATGAACCACATTAAGTAATGTAGATAATGAACCTCACTAAACTATTGGTAATGAACCCCACTAGTCTAGGTTAGCTTAGAATTTTAATTTTATGACTTAGTGGTCTAGGAGGGTACCAAAAATGGGTGTCTCTCCTAAACTACAACTGGTAGCTATGGTTCCCAATTGGCAAATTGGGGACCGTAGGTTTCAATCGCATATATATATATATATATATATATATATATATATATATATATATATATATATATATATATATATATATATATATATATATATATATATATATATATATATATATAATATTTTTGTTGTTTTTAGCATTGTTTTTAGCTTTGTTTAGTGAGATTTTGTTTTATATTATGCTTTTTATTTCAGAGTTGACTTATAGAGCCTGGGAGTCTGACATTCTAAAGACTCTCCATGAGGCTCTATCTGATGACGACCAAGATTGGTTATGAAATGTCAAGTTTGGCTATGTCATGGATCTACCCACTATTAGGGTAGATCAAGCCTACCTGACCACATTGGCCTGAATCTGGAATGCACGGACCAACACATTTCACCTGCCTACAGGTGAAATTACTGTTACTATAGAGGATGTCTACATGATCTTCAGGATCCCCATTTATGGTGAAGCCATCATCTCCTCTACCTCTAGGATAAAAGAGGTTGTTTTTTATTCTATATTCGATGACCAGAGTGAGGATGCTCAGGACGCAATTGACCACGAAGGGGTGCACATCGATGAGTGGTATCACAAGGATGTCTTCTCTGCATGGGAAGCCCTCTTCATGCACCTTATAGTATAGATTATCCTTCCAGACTCCTCGAGCATGATGATTCTCTAGAACCTTCTATCCACTACCTAGAGGGTTCTTTAGAGCTCTACAGAGGAGCCCTTACTTCTATCATGGGGGGTGACCCTACTATATCAGCTCTATAGGGAGCTATATCATATTACTAAGCACAGTCATAAGGGCATCAGCTATAGTATTTTGTTGCAGATATGGGGGTGGCAACACATTTGGATTAAGCGTCCTATAGATCTTCCACTATGCATCACTGCTATTCCTAACAATCATCAGTGTTATGCCACCTATTGGCCTCATGAGGAGGAGGGTACCCATAGTGGGATCCATGCTAGTGATATTCAGCATTATATCACTTAGTTCATAGCACTTGGCCCGAATGATGTTCAGTGGTGGCCCTATATGGATTGCCCAACATGGCTGAAGGAGAGCTAGTGGCTAAGACAGGCACACCATGATATATGGTTGATCAGCCGTAATGCCAAGATTCAAGAGTACTATTTCTACTATCAGGTCCTACAATAGTTTGGGCTTGTACAAGATATTCTAGATATCCCACTCAAATACAAACACTTGGTCATGGAGCATGATATTTAGTGGATAATTCCTGAGCCTCTAGGAGATGCTACTAATGAATACTAGAAGACTGGATTTGATACTATTGGGACCACTCCAGAGTATGAAATATGGTGGTCCATGTTCAGATGGTATAGCACAGGGCCTCTAGGCTGAGAGCCAGATCAATCAAAGGTAGATGTGGATCCCGATGGGCACAAGGTGCACTAGTAGATAGAGGGTGGCTGGGGCAAAAAGGCCACCATAGAGGAGGCTCTAGAGGAGGGTGAGGTCCCTCCAAATAGTGTAAAGGGTCAACTCTTAGCTCAAGTGGTTGACTTGTAGAGTTACCTCGGATGATTCCATACACAGTAGCTAGAGCGAAATACTACTATCGCCACTCTAGAGGTGAAGGTATATGACAGGGATAGGCACTTGACTGAGGTGCAGTATTAGATACAGAATCTTACTACATAGGCCAAAAATGTAGAGGCCCAATTTTAGAGACTCTAGACTGCCCTGGAGTTAGAATAGGCATAGTGAACTATAGCAGAGGCAAAGAGGGATCTCCTTCGGCTATCAAGGGGGCTATGCGGCCTCCTTATATTACTATGGGGCCTTTGGTAGCACCGATAGCAGCTCTACTAGGTGTTTAGGATTCTATGGCCGAGGTAGAGTGATTGTGTAACATTGTTATGAGGACCAATAAGATGCATGCAGTATAGCTTGCTCACATTGATCATCTAGTCAGCTATATTGAGAGCATGGCCTACAAGTTTCAGAGGATCCTTTCGCTTTAGAGTCTCAACAAACCAGGTCTAGGACCTTGGGATAGTCTATGGTGAGCTCAAGTTATAAGACTCATAGAATTGAGAGGACGCACAGGTCCTCTAGCACACATGGTGCGACCTCGGGTGCCAAACCTAGAGATGTAGGGTAGACTTTAGGGGTCCCCAGTCAGAGGACTAGCCTGCTGTAGTTACCAGTTTCTTGTGTGCTAGGTGCCTTAGGATTTGGAGGTAGGCAAGATCCACCATGGGTTCCAGAGTAGATAGGAGAGTAGGCTCTAGAGCACAGTGCTGAGGGAGGTGACAAGAGCTCCGATACAGGGAGATCAGACTAAATTTGGGCTTTGCTAGATGCAAACTACATTTTTGCCATACCATATTTATTTTGGGTGTAAGGTCAAGGACCTACACACTTTGTATTCTAAGGGCATTTTGATACACTCCCTATGTACTATTTTGCACATATATATATATATATATATATATATATATATATATATATATATATATATGACTTGATCATTTATGGCTCATTATGTGTATCGATGTGTATTTTTGATTTTATGTTTATTTGATGCACATGGATGCAATGCTTATGTTGGTGCTATGTTTATATGATGTGATGTATGGATGACATGCACTAGATAGCTATCTAATTTATGATGATGTTGATGAGATGCAGTGATCTAGATGATTAGATGTGCCATATATGATGTATGCATATGGATGCACTATTTATTTTTAACGCATATTTTTTTTTGCTTTGTGGGCATGCATTTATTTTTATGAATTTATGGTATGCTATGCAATGTATGGTAATGCATTATGTACATAATTGTAATATAATAGGAATGAACTTATATGCTTTAGTCACTTAAAACATAAGGAATGAATGTAAACTGTGTATATCAATTTTAAAATATGACACCACAAAATGTATAGCAATCATGCAAAATAATTGATAATTCTCATTACAAGAACTTAATCAATTAATCACCCATATATGAAATGCAGTAAAATGGATTGTTATAGTGCTAATGAATGAATGTCATTATGCATATTTTTCTTTGCTGCACTATATAGTCAGTGGCCATCTAAACATCATTTCTAATATTCATGCGATATCTATCCTATATGTTTGATTGTGCTTTGTAAAATGCATTCTGATTAATGAATGACTTGTATTTTTTATGTCTAATGATATTTGGTATCTTGTTGCTATTAGAGAACATTTTGAGGTTTTCCATGAGACTCAAACACCATAGTAGACTTCTCCAAAAATTGCATACTAACTGTACAAGGCTTTTATTGAACAAGGATTTTGTCATGATAGACCCAACTATTCATTAACCTTGTGTGTGCATGTGAGTATTTTTAGATAGACCATACGCATACCCCGTATGTCAGTCGGGACTCTTTCAACCCATATGTGAGATAGGATTCCTCATACGATCGTACCATCCTTATTTTAGCTTTGATTAGACTTATACAACTAGGAAAACCTAGGCACCTAGAGCTAGCTCATCTTGCAAATTGGTCAGGGCCACCCCTCCAAATGCAGAAAAGACTCTTTCAACCCATTGCTATGTTTGGGGATCACCAAATAGAACTACCCCTATGATTTCAGGTGGGACTCTTTCAACCCATTGCTGCAACCGAGGATCACTCTATGGCTTCAAAATGTGGACAATCCAGGGATTCAAGTTCTCACCCTTCTTACTTGCTCATATGTAGTGATAAAAATCACTATTAGTCCATGTGTTACCGTTTTCTTTGATAAAGGGATTTTTATAGTGCTTTTGATTCACTATGTCACTTTACATTTGATTTGAACTTTGTACTTTGAAATTTGCACTTTGTAACCTGGGATTTAAAATTTGTAACTTTAGGATTTATAGGGGAAATTCTTGTCCTTTTTCCAAAGTTCACCACTCTAGACCGACTATTTGCAAGATAATTAGGTCATGAAACCCATATCTCTAGATACCTAAGACCGCTTTCACAGCTTTCATCATCTCTTGTCTTAGAAGTATTTTATATTATTTTTCTTAGTGATGGGATCCTGATATGTTGAAGCACTATCCCAACTAATGACCTCATATATGAAAGTAAAGCAAGATTTATACAATATTTGAAGAACCCACTAGGTATGTTTGAGTGACTGGAAAACTTAATATACATACATATTTCTCCACAACATGTATCGTGTATGAATGCAATGAATTATGATAAATGCAAGGGTGCATGATTGAAGCACAAACGTGCGACTATTTTTAATATTTTGATAGACATATTACACTCTACTGTGGAATGCAATGGATGAAAAATGCCTAAATTCCATATAATTAGGTGAATGCATGTATGAAAATGCAAATTGCAAACGTAAATGTTTTTGGATTTTATGCTTTACCAATTTTTTTTGCAATTTTATATATTTTCAAATTTTTATGAATTTTTGAGCTTTCATATTTGACCTAACGATGAGTATATATGTCTTTGGATCTTTTTTGGGTTGACCAAGCAATTTTTAGAAATTCTTAGAGCTTTTTGGGTTGACCAAATGGCTTACAGATGCCTTTGGACCCTTCTAGTTGACCAAACTCTCAATAAGAGAGCTTGGAGCCTTTTAGGATGATCGAGCAACTGTAGTAACTCTCGAAGCCTTTGGGTTGACCAAGTGATTTTTATAAATCCTTGGTTCCTTTTTGGGATGACCACTTTAAGCAAACCCTTGGAGCCTTTGGGGAATGACCAAGCAATTTTAGATAAACCCTCGAAGCATTTTAACTGACTTGACCAAGCAATTTTTAGGAACCCTTGGAGCCTTTTTGGGGAGGGTACGCTACCCTAGATACCTCCAGTGAGTGTGCCATTCAAAAATGGTGAGGAAGGTGCAATACCTCTAAACTCCTTGTGCCTCCTTATAAAATGTGGTGTGGCTGGTGGGAAAGGTATGCTACCTTGAATACCCCTAGTGTGCATGCTATTTACTGAAGGGTAATCAACTTGTCTGGGAGGGCTGATAGAACTTGACTCCCCAAGGTGAATATTGGACCTCATCGGTGTGCCTACACTTTGGTATGAGTGAATGAGAGAGCCATACTTGTGGATCTCATCTCATTCGATTAGATCTTTGATGACCCTCTTAAATGATTGGCAACTCTGAATATCGTGTCCATGTGCTCTATGATACACAAAAAAGGGACCTTCATTAGGTGACTCAGTTTTGGATGCCTTAAAATTAACTTTAGGCAATATGAATACCTATGCCTTGTGTAACTTTTGAAACAAATTTAGAGTAGTCATCTGTAATGAAACTACTCGTTGCACTGGCCTATTGTGCCTACGAGGCGACTGATGACTCTGAGGTCACTCTTGAGGAGGTGTGACCTCCAATTCATCATATTAGGGAACTCTAAGAGAACCATCTACATGGTAAACCCCCTTATATATCAAATTTTGCACCACACTCTTAATTTCATGACAATATCGAATGCCATGACCCTCTATTCGGTGGTAGAGATAGTAGTGATACTCCTTGTAACCCATAGGTTTAACTCTATTTGGGTTCAAAGGGATGAAATTAGGCAAGGTGATGACCTTAGCCTCTCGCAGCTTCTCAAAGATATCAGACATAGACTCTTGTAGTGGAGTCCCACTATGTTGCGACTGTTTTGGGCTCTTGCCCCGCATTGGTTTGCTTTGAGAATCCAATGGTTGGGTTGGCCACATGAGCTTTTACTTCTGTTGAGGCTTTTCTTTTATTTGCAAGGGAAGCGATTTGTCCTTAGACAGGGGTTGCTTTTGTAATTCCAAATTTTCAATCTGGTTCTTGATAAAATGTAATGAATTATATTGCTCGTCCATTTGATGCTCCATCCATTCTAGACGGCTTAAAATGGATCGCAATACTGACAAAGAATTCATATGTATTTCCAATGAGTGATTCAAAATACCTTTGTCATTTGAAGGAAATAGAAAAGTGGATGTTATAGATCCATTAGGTAATTGTGAATCACCCATTTCCTTCACTTGAATTGATGTGGATGCTTCTTGATAACACACTTCGTCAATATTATCCGCATGCTCATGCATATGACTTAGCTCAAGATCTTGCTTCACTTTGTAGTGTTGAACTATATCACTTTTAGTACCTCCAATCTGATGTGAAGAACCTACTTGTTTGTACTCTCGAGATGGTGCCTTGAGAAATGAGTCAGGAGTGACTAATTTCAAAAATTTTGGACTTGGAAATGTGGAAACACCATTGGGTTGTCCTATCTCCTACTTTATGTGATTAAGATTCACTTGATCGTCTGGCCTAATTTTGACCATCCCCACAAACTCATGAGTAAACTCCACAATTGCATGCATCACGGGTAATTCATCCACATACTGAGGCTATTTTATTTCAGTTGTGATAACTGAACCTTCCTCATGCTCATACGATATATCCAGGATAG
This sequence comes from Wollemia nobilis, assembly GCA_028583015.1. NCBI lineage: Eukaryota > Viridiplantae > Streptophyta > Pinopsida > Araucariales > Araucariaceae > Wollemia > Wollemia nobilis. The sequence continues at coordinate 1,869,825 of JAQPPZ010002765.1, forward strand.
GATCTACAGATGGATATTCGATGAAAAGCTGACCTAAATATTCAGTGGACTCTATGGTATGCAACATCGTAAGACTAGCCTCCATATACTCTTCATATTCACCATAGTCCTCATAAAAACTACCTGGTGTCATGATGGATGAAGAGGTTGTGATACACTCGGGTGCATTCATGACCATGCTAGGTTCTTCCTTCTTGATAGGAGTGTGAATATCTTCTAATGATACCTCCGAAGTGGCTGTGAGCAACTCTGTAACGGTATTCATTAATCCTTCTCTACTAAATGGTGTCAAGAGTGTAGGGGTTGTAGGTGACTCCATAGGTGATAGTGATGGGGAAGGCAATTCCAACATTGTCTACGAAGCTGCATCCACACTTTGAATAGGCTCATCCAAATTAACTTGTAGATGCATAGGCATCTCACTAGATTCTTGCGGATGATCCTTAGGCTTATAATACTTGAAGGGATCTGGGTCCGCTTCAACTACATGAACTTTGCCCCCATGGGTGTACTTAATGCATTGATGCACTATTGATGGTACGCACTCCATGGCTCTTATCCATGGTCTACCAAGTAGTAGATTATACTGTCTTGATCCCTCTAAAACGTAGCACAATGTAGTAATAATCCTTTGTACCACCTCGATGGGGAGGACTATTATGCCTAGTATAGGGGGTTCCACATCGTTAAAGGCTTGCAACATGAAATTTATCTCCTTGATGTGAGAAAGTGAAATTTTGAGATATTTGAACGTTGAGGTGGTAATGATATTAATCGATGATCCTGTATCTACCAACACTTTCTTATACACAATATGTTGTATCCTCACTATGATCTACAAAGGAGGATCAGATTCCCTAATAGGGACAGGTTTGACTTCTTGTTTATGGAAAGTAATCATAGGTTCCTTATATGGTGTAATAAATTGTATATGCCCCAAATATTGTGACGACCTTCGAGCGTTGACATTGCTCACCTGTCATACTTGGCTACTCTCAACCTCACACTTATGCATGTGATTTCTAGATGTATCTTTCAATTGTTCTTCGATAACCTAAGGCATGTCTATATGTCTATAAGCATGGCTATCTACTGGCTTAAGTGACAACTCTTGACGATGCATTGGGTGCATCACGTTGACTTGTTGCCTGAACACTCTAGGTATGAGCTTCTTTTTGGAAATTACCTCACATGATTACTCTTCACATGCTTTTTATTGGGAAATCCTCTCCTCATACCGTTGGAGCTCATCCAACATTTTTTGATGCACTCTCTTTCTCTCGACGGACTCACACTCTAGATGCTTACATTGATGGCATAACTCCTCCAATTGGTCTTGGAGTAGCTGCCTATCATGGGCTGCATGAGACTTAGATTCCCTATAGGAATGACTCATGGAGTACAATCCATGACTCTCTATCTCCTTATATGGATACCTAGTGGTTTGGGTTCTCACCATATGTGAAGAAACCCCATGCTCTATATGGGTGAACCCCCTGAGTGATGAAGGTCACTTGCAATGACTCTTAAAAGGTCACGCTTGGAGGATTAGATCCTCAGGTGCACAATGAGTGCGACGCCTAGCAAGGAGGCGTACAAGGATCAAAATATCCTCAAGAGAACATCGAGAGTGTTCAGAGCCCCTCCATGAACTATCTGACTCATTAGCTCATGATTAAGCTCTATCATGCCTAGTCATCATGATGAACCAACTAAAAAAGACTCGAGAGGTTTCCTCTTATTGAAAATTGTGGCCTCAAGGAGGGCCTTATCCTAATGAATTAAGCAATAAAGAAGCATGCAAGGTAAACAATGTGATTATCTCCTTTAAGGATTAAATGTGTGTCCTGAAAATGGTTTAGTGCATTTGATTTGTTGTAAATATAATCTAAACTCTTATCGTGTTTTTCAGAAGTTGATGTTATACTCAATTTGTTCAAAGGTTTTCACCTATATACTCGCACAAGCCAAATATGAGAGTGAAGTCCATACTCAACAAGGTAGCATAGGTACTACCAACACTCACCCAGCACACCTTGCGTAGCGATACACTCTTTCAAAGATGAGTGCATGCTATTTTGCATGGATAGGATAGTTCTTGGGTCGGCCTTGGCAATGAGCGGGTTTCGATAATATAATTTCAAATGAGCCAACCCAGTGGTAATGACATACACTATTGGTCTCAATCAAGTGGGTTGGATGTGAGAGCCCAATGCCACTAATGTTTAAATAAAATGTGGTGTGTGGGGTTCTTTTTAATTTGCATAAATACAAATGCATAAAAGAGCATTCATATGATCATTCCTATATGATATGCATAAAAATAAAAGGAACATTTCAAATTTAGAAAGGTATGCATGCTATGTCCTACATGATATTATGACAATGCAATTACGATGACATGGCCTTTAATTGGGCCTCAAGCATGCAAATGACCACACAATTTTTATCAAGTTCACTGTATTCTAGGGCAAACTGCAATCAGAGGTCCATTGTTCCTAGCATCACCTTTCTAATGGAAGGCATGAGAAAGCAAACTAGGACTATTCATTCACCATTTCCTTTAGTGTACCTAATTTGCCATCGATTTGACACTTACTGTAAATACACAAAGAATAAAATGCAAAACAAAGAATAAAAAAAGAGCCTACCTCAACTCCTGATCTGATGCCAAGTGGTTTCTTCACTCTCTGCTGCTTCTACTATAAATCACAGCTCTAGTCTATGAGCTATAGTGTGAATTGTGGGTGACAGCTACAGAACAAAAAATAACTATAGCTGTTAGCTATGGTTAGAACCTGAGATAAAAATAAAATAAAAAATGTCAGCACTCAGGGGTTACAAATGCGAAGTTCCATCGTGATTGCCATCTGACATAACCAAAAAGCATGCACCTATCTACTATATTAGTCTATAATCATCATAAAAGCATAAAAATCTTGACACATTGCATAAATTCAACAAAATGATATTTCTTGTATTGATTATGGATGAGTCTCTATTACAAATATGTCCCTCTCAGGGTCACTTGAATGATGATATAGTTTATATAATTGTCAATGCCCTCAATAGGGTAGGTGCATTAATATTGTCCTTTGACTAGTCGCAAACTTCCTGGGGTGGAGTTGACCCCCTTCTTCGCGATGTGGAAGTATTATGACATAGACTCCTCTTGTACCTGTCTTCCTACGATCAAGAAACAACAACACACGATAAAAAATATAGATAGCCTCTCATGATGAGGCCCTTTTAGGAAATATACATGATAATGCCATTAAAATAATAATCAAGAAAACATAAAGAAAACCTTTAAACTATGTTAATTGAATCAATATTTATCATATAGCATAAAGGAGATCATTAGAAAAATAATGCATGGATCAGATAACAAAATAGAAGCATAGAGGTGCATAAAATATCCACAAATGTCCTAATTAATGCAAAGCATAAACTATCTATTCTAAGCTAATTCCTACGGTCAGAATTCTTCTAAACTACAATTAAACCTAATAAATGATTAATCTACCCTATTTAACTGGACAAAAATAAAAAGAGTAAGGTGATGTCACCTATTGCAAACTACATCTCTGGTGAACGGTTTGCACTATGAACTGTGACTGAAAGCCGTGATTTGACCTCTGATAGGTTTACCCTCAAAATTAGGGGTAGTGGGCTTGATCTCCTTGTCCAAATTAATGTTTAAGGGTCACCTCTATTGTCCTCAGACTAATTTAGTGGTCAATTCGATGTGAAGGGCCTTCATTTTCTTGGATTTGCATTTCTTGATTCTCCTAGGCTCCTAGGGCTTCCATGGCAAACTGATCATTATATTAATAGAAAAGTAGCCTTTGAATGCACAAATTTAGTATGCAATCTGATAGGGCTTCGCTGCTCGCTTGATCACTTCACACTCACTCGATAAATCATCAGTGCTTCGCTATACAAATCATCTATATTTCTTCCTCTTTTCTCCCCATGTTGGAGGGGGTATTTATAGCATGCCCCTTGGGCTAGGGGTGGCTTCATGGAGAAGCCAAGACCAATAAGGGTGGTTAGGACAGTTGGGATGGAAGCGTCTAGAATCTTTTCTCCTTTAACTTCCTTATTCTAGATCTTTGGGCTGTTCCAACTGATTTGGATCAGATAGAAGGTCTAACTAAACTTCAGTTAAGACAACAGGTCACATTTGCAGTCCAAACTATAGACCACATGTGTCAACCATGGGTTAGACTGGAGACAATAGGTCTGGACTACGATTCAGACTAATTAGACCAAAATGCCTAAATTGAGTGGTTAGAACCACTACTCTATCTTGGAGTCTATCTAAGATCCTCCATATGGTCTTGTATCATGTCCATATGAGTATTTGCCCTCGACATGATGCATTTTAGATGTCTATAGTACTTGGATAGGGAAACATGCAAGACTTGTTCATTGAACACCAGGTACAAAATTTTGAAGAGTACATTCAAAATTGGCCTTCACCTTCAAGAAATTGAATTTCTCAACACATTGGATTGAGTGGCTTAGCTTGGGTCTTGAATAGATTTATCAAGCCAAGAAAGCACAATGGGAAGAAGTGGAGGCTACTAAAAAATAAATGACTATGATGGAAGAAGAACCAGTACGTATCAAGACCATGATCGAGAAAAGATTAAAGAAGGTGGAATTAGAATGTAATTACATCAAGAAATCTTATGAATATAAGCTACACTCACAAGAGGAGGAAAATTAGTATGTGATTTAGCAAGGGAAATAATAGATTAAATATTTTGAAGATTAATTGGTAGCATAGAAAGAATAATTGGCCAAACAAGTAGACCAATTGAAGGGCATTGTAGAGCAACTGCAACTGAAAGAACGCAAGATTGCAAATATGGACACAAATGCCAAGAATTACAATGAGTTGATCAAGAATCAGAAGGTACAATTATGGACTAAGGATGAGCACATTATTGCTTGTGAAGTTGATATTCACTATAATATATAGGTTACTATAGAAAATAATGAGGAGTTAAAAATAGTGGCTAGAATGAAAGCAATATTGATAGAGAAGCTATGCAAGGGAGCATTCAAGTGAGAGAAGTAGATAGATAAACTTTTGGATATTCTAGATGATAAAGCCAATGCATATGGATTAAAATTTCTAGAAGTCGGTAACCATGCAACTCAATTGAAGGATGAGTATGTTACTCTTCATATTTAACTTGATGAGTACCAACAAGATCCATCAACCAATACCATGAAGACTGAGTCAGTGAGGACACTGATTGATTTAAAGGGGATGGCATATGGTGGCAAAAAATCCACCTCCTATAAGAAAAATAAATGATTACTATATTTGCACAATTTTGTTTAATATGTACAAGTGGTCAAAATATACAAGTAGGTGTAAATGTACAAGGTTGCAAATGTACAATTTGAAATGTTAATGAAATTAGGTGAAATGTGCATTTTGGATGAATTTGATAAAAATAAAATTAGACTTAGTAAAACCTTGTAATTAATTATTTTGAGATAATTTGGGATGGCAGTTTTAAGTAATGTGATGTCTCGAGAACCACTTTGGAACAACATGGACATGCATTATATATCCTCCCATTCATTTTTTAGGTTATTCATTGATAGGTTCTCAGTTGTTCACGGTAGGATTTCGATGTTGTTGAATGTATTCATTATTGATGTCCATTATTGAGCCCATTGATGCTATGTTTATGGCTATTGTGATAAGTAATAATGAATATATTTTCCAAGAACATATATAATATGAATATATCAACAAAACCTCTTTGATTATAGGTTGTTGTAAATTCCATTGTGTGTTATTATTATTGCATGTTGTAGATTCTATGTTGAATGACTAAATTGCTATGTTAGATTGATGGAATTACAATGGAAATGGCTTCTGATGTTCCTACGAACCTGATGTGAGAGTGAGGAATGATTGCATGATGAATTATGGTTGTATAGAGACGTCATATGTTAGTTGTACAATTTTTGGAAACGTTGGTGATGATAATAATTCAATGCTATTGAATTAGGGTTTGCATGTTGGAAGGAAAGTTAACAATTGCAATAGGAAATCATCCTAAAACTTGTCCTAAATATATCTGTGTAAATTTTCAAATCAGTGAATGAATTACTCAAGAATATTTTATGCAAATCATAGGACCTGATCCCCAGACCAAACAAATGATAATTTTCCTAATTTAGAGTTAAATTTGCAAAATAAACTTGCCATTTATGGAAATTTTGGTTTTTTGAATAAATTGATAACAAAACTGATCGATTGGGGTTGTAAATGAAGAACACAATCTTATACTGAGATGGGGGTGAACTGTATAAGACCACTTTTTACTTTTATTTCCCAATCAATATTATGTAATGTAAAGATAGCAATATCAATAGCAGTAATCAAAGCAATGCACAAATCACCACACATAATTGAGACACCATAATTTACGTGGTTCACCCAATGTGGGCTACTCCACGAAGAAAATATTTCACTAAAATTTTCTCAATAAATCTCTTGGTAATCCTTTCCCTATTACAATGTTTATGGATTTATGTCCAAAGGAGACACTAATTCCCTAAATAAATTTCATGGATCTCTATCCACAAGAGACACCAATATCCTAATCTATGCTCTGGTTGGTGATCCTCTAGAAGACCTCTACCTCCACTACCCTTAGAAAATGGAAATCTATCCATAGAAGACACCTATCTTCCCTGCTCTAGTTGGATATTTTTGTCCTCAACTCTATCACCTCCAAAGCTCTGTCTGAAATCTATACTAAACACTGTTCATCAATCTAGCACAAATCTATCCTCAATATCTATCTCTATTTTTTGATCTACACCAAAATCTATCCTTAAATCTATACTAAAAACAGTTCTTTGATCTAGAACAAATCTATCCTCAATATCTATCCTCAAGCCTTAACTCAAAGATTGACTCAATCTCAAATCAACTTTTCTGGATCTGCCCCAAACCTTAACTCAAGTTTTGATCAAATAAATCAATCAACTCTACTCTCAAGTCTTCTCAAATACTTATCTAAAATATGCCTTTTAAGCTCCCACAAAATTTCACACCAATCTATCCTCAAGTCCTCTCTATAACTTATCCAATATGCTCAATAAGTTCTCACAAGAACTTATCCAAATATGCTCTCAATCTGTATTGTAAGATTCCACAAAAGCTTACCTAAATTTGTCCACAAGTCTTCTCAAAGACTTGCCTCAAATCTGCTCAACAAGTCCACACTAGAACTTGTCCAATCTCATAGAAACATAAAGAGAATTTTTAGAGACTCAATATGCTCTATACTCATCACAATGCTCAATCACTCTTTTAGAAACATACAAAGAATTTTTAACGATTCAATATGCTTCACATTCACCTTAATACTCAATCACTTTCTCAAATCAATTCAAAATATATAATAGTTTATTTTATGGAACTTGAATAATCATTTCACACATCCACTTGACTAGGCTCAACCAACTCTACTCAACCAATCACTCAATGAAATAATCCTTGCTTACAAAACCTAGTCCAAGCATATGAACACTCACTCAAAATGTTTCCAATAATGCTCAACCAATCTCACATAACAATGATACTCATGTTCTTTCCAAACCCTAGTTCAATTTCTTCACTCAACAACTCATTTCAATAGCAATTCTTATAAAACAATATTCACATAAAAATGATACTCATGTTATTTTAAAACCCTAATTCAATTTCTTCACTCAAAAACTCACTTCAACAACAATTCTTATAAAACAATCTTCACATAACAATGATACTCATGTTCTTTTCAAATCCTAGTTCAAGTTCTTCACACAACCAATGGCTTCAACAACAATGCTTATAAAATAAGGTTTTAACAAACTCTTTATTCAAGATAACCTTGAAGCATTAAATCAACACACTCAATAAGGAAACCCTCATCAAGTCCTTTTCACCCCAAATTTATTTTCTAGAAAACCAACCAATCAACTCAACTATGGAAGAATGTGCTCATACCCTTTTCTTGATGATGAAGGAATATCAAATATCTGCCACAACCACAAACACTTATTTTCCAAGCTCAAAGGAGTTAGAAGATACTAAACTCTCTCAAAGATACAATGCAAAATATAAAAACATACATACACCTTATCAATCCATCTTAAATAAAGCATCCATCAAAATATACAAAAATGATTGACCAAATACACCTTATGATCTCCCAATTAAAACAATATTTAATATCAAAAATATTGTCAATACAATCTCCTTTTCAAACTAACTCAACGACAAGAAGACCTCTTAAATTTAATCACTCTTCAATTCATTTTTTGATAAATAAAAAACATCACAATAACTTTATTAAAATAAATTTCAACACCTTATTCCTTCATTTTAATAAAAAACTAACCATTAAAAAAATAACCTTTCAAAACCCCTTATAACTCCCTAAACCTTATGTTTAAACCTTAGGAAATTTAAAAAATAATGCAAAATTTATTACCTTCACCTAGGTGAGAATCAAACCCTTGATACAAATTCTCCCAATGCCCTAGCTGTGGCTCCAACCGCCATACGAGATATGTGCTTATTTGGGGAACAAATAGCACAATGTGCTCTATGTTCTTCCTCCAATGCACCGAAACCAAAAAGGGTCCATGCATCGCTTCCTATGATGCCAAATCACAACACGCCAAAATGCTCTCGCCTAGAATTGAACGTGAACCACTCTGCACCCTCATGACTTAACTTGTGATCACTTACCACTAGGCCACATGCCTTGGTGGATATGAGGGTTTTGCCCTCAATGGTCTTTAACACTTTTTTTGGTGCCTTAAGATAAATATGTTTCTTCTTCTTTGCATGAGTATTCACCACAACACATGCCACTATTATTTATTTTGAATGAAGGGTAAGTTCTGTCATTTAGGCATATAGTTTTTATACATATTGCCTCCAATAATTTTGAACATCGACGCCTTTGAAATTTGAATAATTAATTTATAAATTATTTAAATTCTTTAGAATTTAAATTTTATAAATTAAATTTTAAATCCTTTTTGGCTTATTAAAGCCCTCTTTGATTTTACCTCTTTGCATAGATAATATTTATTTATAAAATTTAAATTTAAATTGAATTTAAATATTTTATAAAATAAATATTAAAACCTCATTTAACTTTTCAAAATGTTTCCTTGGGTTTTTATTTTTTTTGAAAAAATTGAAAAAAACTTGTATTAAAACAAAGATCAGTTACAATTGGGAATAGACACTTCCCAACCGAAAACAAAGAAAACACATGATTACAAGAGAAGAGGAAGATTTGCAATGGAGCCAAATCTCTTGAACCAATAACAAGCAAGCTAAGGGAGCTGATTAGACTGTTACATCAACATGTCATGAAATCGCGCCTCTAACACCGACTACACCTTTGGCAGCAAAAAATCTACAAGTCACGATATCGCGACACACTTCTCCTCTAACCGCAAAAAGTCAACCTATCGCGAAATCGTGACATGTCGCGAAATCGTTACATGTCATGAAATCGCGGCAACAATCCACCCATGGCCGTGATGGAGCAACATGTCATGAAATTGCAACACCTTTCCACCCTTGGCCGCGATGGAGCAACATGTTGCGAAATCATGACAACTTTCCTCCCTTGGCCACGACGACGCAACATGTCGCGATATCGCGACAACTTTCCTCCAGAGACCGTGACGGTGCAACATGTCGCGATATCATGACAACTTTCCTCCAAGGGCCATGACGGTGCAACATGTCATGATATCATGACAACTTTCCTCCAACGACCGTGACGGCGCAACATGTCACGATATCACGAAAACTTTCCTCCAAGGGCCATGACGGTGCAACATGTCACGATATCATGACAACTTTCCTCCAGCGGTCGCGATGGCGCAACATGTCGCGATATCACGACAAATTTCCTCCAGGGGCCGCAATGGCGCAACATGTCGTGATATCGTGAGAAATTTCCTCAAGGGGCCGCGACGGCGCAACATGTCGCGATATCATGAAAACTTTCCTCCAGGGGCCGTGATGGTGCAACATGTCGCAATATCGTGACAACTTTCCTCCAAGGGCCGCGATGGCGCAACATGTCCCGATATCATGACAACTTTCCTCCAGCAGCCGCGACGGCGCAACATGTCGCGATATCGTGACAACTTTCCTCCAAGGGCCGCGATGGCGCAACATGTCGCAATATCATGACAACTTTCCTCCAGGGGCCGTGACGACGCAACATGTCGTGATATAGCAACAACTTTCCTCCAGAATCCACGACGACGCAAAAATTCATGATATTTCCTTGGGTTTTTATTAAAAACCTATTATTTTTCTTATCCATGGTTTTAATAAAACCCACCTTCATATGCTTCCACATAATATTAAAAATATTATGAAGCTCTTTTGCCATCAACCTTTGCATTGTTCCTTAACATATTCCTTGACATCAATGATGACTTTGTGCCTTGACATCAATGACAAATTGAATCAAAATGTCTAAAAATCTCCCCCTTTGTCATTGATGGCAACCCAAATTCTTTTTACTAGAAACTTAACCTTTTATTGGTTCTACTCCCCTTGGGACATTGCTCCCCTTGGATCAATGCTCTTTTCAAATCTTTCCTCTTTACTCAAATTCCAAATCTCTACCCGTTACTCAAATCTCTCCCCCTTTGACATCAATGGAAAAGGGTCACCTTTGGGGCTTGGGGCTAATAATAAGCATCTTAGCTTAGCCCCTTCCCCACCTCCTTTTAAGGTGGTTAATTCTGGGGTGGGAGTATTTCTACTCCCAAAAAGCATTATTCTTTACCTTTATCATATTTTCTTCTTATATGATTCTTTTGATTCCTCTGACTATTCATTTCCATGTCCATGTTCTTCTCCATGTCCACATTCCCATTCTTGTTCTTGTTCCTATTCTTGTTCATATCCATGTTCTTATTCCTGTTCATATCCATGTTCATATTCCTGTTCCTGTTCCTGTTCATACTTGATTCTGGAATGTCTGCTCTACACCACTTTGTTGTGTGACCATAATTAATGCACTTATAACACTTAATGTTATTATTCCTTGGAGGTGAAATGTCTTAGGATTTCTCCTAGTGAAGCCATATCCTCTTCTGTCATGAACCCTATAATTCATTGCCTTGTGACCAAACTGATTACATGAGTAGCAATACCCATTGAAGGGCTTTATGTTCTCATATACTTGTCTTTCACGTGTCCTACACTGTGAAGCCATGTTCCCAAACTTGTGACATGAAAAACATCTTCTATTGAAGTTTCCTTGTCTTGACCTCATTGGTCTCTTAGTCTCTCTTGACCTATTATGATTATTGTTCCATATGTATCTTCCTTGTGCATTATTCCTATTCTTGTTGAACTTTCTATTGTCCAACTCATCCTTAGATGTCTCACTTTCTCTTACGATGTCATTTTTTGAAGTATCTTCATCTAAAGTTTCTTCTCCTCCAAAACTTGAGGTTGAATTTTCTTCTATTTTGCTTGATGTAGGCTTCTGTATCTTGATGAACTTATCTAAATTATTGAGTTTTTTTTTAGCATTTTTATCTTGACTTTGGAGTCTTCTAAATATTCCTTTAGTAGGGCTACTTCTTGTGCTAACTTTTCACATTATAAGACCTTTACTTCTAGATTATCCTTGAACTTATTTGTTTTAGCCTTTGATTTGTCTAGATACTCTATAAGAATTCTTATCTCTTCATCACATTCTTGAAGCTAATATTCTAATTTAGAATTTTGCCTTATTAACTTTCTTACTATTTCAAGATCATAGATAAGTTCTCCCTTAATATCATATCCTTATTTATATGATTCTTCCTCTATTTGTTTTCCTTTGTCCATATATTTATTTTCTTTTGACTTGTATTCTATAGGATCACCTTATCATTATTCTAGTGCCATTATAATATTCTCTTTTGATTCTTCAAGTGTATCTTCATATTCATCATCACTGAATATTTAACCATTCTTTGTACAACTATCTTCAAGATGTCCAAAGTTACCACATCTAAAACACTTGAGAATTACTGGAGTCATTTTCTTAAATTATTTTTTTTCTTCAATCATAAATAGGACTTCATATCTATCATTTTATGAAAGACTAGCATCACTATCACTTGAGTACTTACTTGCTTTGTCTACATAGTAGCTCCTCTTTTACCTTTGAAATAAATTATTTCCTTGTCTGCTTTGTCAATCCTTGTTTTTATTTTGATGCCTGTCTTTTTGATTCCCTATTTATGTGATCATTTTTTTTCTTCATCATGGTTATTCTTAGATTCTTGACAATCAGTTGCATAATGACCATACTTTCCACAATTGAAATATTTAATAAATTTTGTATCCTTAAATATTCTTGAATCTATATTCCTTCTACCATAATTTGCTTCTTCATCACTAGATGACTCATTGATTGATTTTGAATTCTTACCCTTTGTATTATTTATTGTTTTGAAGGCTACTTCCTTTTGGGGATTAGATTATTTTGATATTATCTCAAAATTTGTAAGAATACCAAGTAACATATCTCTTATCAAAGTATCACCATCCTTTTATTCTTCTATAGCATAAATATTTTCACTAAATCTTTTTGGAAGAGATATTAAGATCTTATCACAAACATCTGATTTATCAACCTTAATTCCAAATTCTTGCATAGCATTAACAACCTCATCGATTTGAAGTATATAAGTACTAATTTTTTTCTCATACTTCATTCTTAACTATTCAAATTGTCCTTTGAGATTTCATATCTTTGCTTTCTTGACACCTTTATCTCCTTCATATATATTTTGCAACTTATCCCACATTCCTTTTGCATATTGACAATGCATAAATTTTATGGATTATGTTCTATGCAAACCTCTCAAAAGTACATTTATTACTTTTGAATTGTAATTCTGTAGAAGCTTACCTTCATTATTTGTAGGTGGATCAACTGGTGATATATATCCATTTTTGATTGCTTCCTAAACTTCATTGCCAAGTGCCTTCAAATATATATTCATTCTCAAACTCTAATATACATAATCACTTCCATAAAATACTAGTATTTAGTTATCTTAAGGTCCATTCTTAGAATCCATTGTGTTATTTTAAGCTTTTCCTTCAAGCTATTAAAATATTTTGAAGTAACCCACTCTGATACCAATTGAAGAACACAAGCTTATACTAAGAGGGGGGTGAACAGTATAAGACCACTTTTTAATTTTCTTTCCCAATAAATATTATGCAATGTAAAGATAGTAATATCAATAATAGTAATCAAAGTAATGCACAAATAACCACACACAATAGAGACACAATAATTTATGTGGTTCACCCAATCTGGGCTACTCCATGAAGAAAATATTTTACTAAAATTTTCTCAATCAATATATTGGTAATCCTTTCCTTATTACAATATTTATGGATATTTGTCCAAAGGAGACACCAATCCCATAAATCAAGTTTGTGTATCTCTATCCATATAAGACACCAATTTTTTAATATCAACTCTGGCTAGTGATCCTCTAGAATACCTTTGTATCTACTACCCTTAGCAAATGGAACTATATCCATAGAAGACACTTGTCTTCGCTACTTTGGTTGGAGATATTTATCCTCAACTATATCACCTCAAAATATTTGCCTAAAATTTGTACTAAATACAGTCCATCAATCTACCCCAAATCTATCCTCAATATTTGTCTTTGGTCTGGCACAAACCTATCCTATGATTTGCACAAAACTCTATCCTTGAATCTGTACTAAAAGCAGTTCTTCGGTCTAGCACAAATATATCCTCAATATCTATCCTCAATCATTAACTCAAAGCTTGAATCAATCTCAAATAAAATCTACTGGATCTACTCCAAACCTTAACTCAATATTTGAATAAATCAATCAATAAACTCTGCTCTCAAGTATTCTCAAAGACTTGTCTAAAATTTGCCTTGCAAGATCCCACAAAAGCTCACACCAATATTTCCTCAAGTCCTCTTTAGAACTTGTCTAATCTTCTCAATAAGTTCTCATAAAAACTTATCCAATTATGCTCTCAATATGTATTGTAAGCTTCCACAAAAGCTTACCCAAATTTGTCCACAAATCTTCTCAAAGACTTGCCTCAAATCTGCTCAACAAGTCCACACTAGAACTTTTCCAATATCATAGAATCATAAAGAGAATTTCTAGAGACTCAATATTCTCTATACTCATAACAATGCTCAATCACTTTCAATCACTCTTTAGAAACATAAAGAGAATTGTTAGAGACTTAATATGCTTCACATTCACCTCAATACTCAATAACTTTCTCAAATCAATTCAGAATATAGAATAGTTTATTTTATGTAACTTGAACAATCACTTCACACATACACTTGACTAGGCTCAACCAAATCTACTCAACCAATCACTCAATGAAACAATCCTTGCTTACAAACCCTAGTCCAAGCATATAAAAACTCACTCAAAATGTTTCCAACAATGCTCAAAAACCAATCTCACATAACAATGATACTCATGTTCTTTCCAAATCCTAGTTCATTTTCTTAGCTCAACAACTCATTTCAACAACAATACTTATAAAACAATCTCCACATAACAATGATACTCATGTTATTTTCAAATCCTAGTTCAAGTTCTTCACACAACCAATGGCTTAAAAAATAATGCTTATAAACAAGTTTTTAACAATAACTCTTTATTCTAGGGAACCTTGAAGCATTAACTCAACACACTTAATAAGGAAACCCTAATCAAGTGCTTTTCACTCCAAACTTATTTTCTAGAAAACAAACCAATAAACTCAACTATGGAAGAATGTGCTCATACATTTTTCTTTATGACGAAGGAATATCAAATATTTGCCACAACCATAAACACTTATTTGCCAAGCTCAAAGGAGTTAAAAGATACTAAAATATCTCAAAGATACAATGCAAAATATCAAAACACACATACACCTTATCACTCCATATTAAAGAAATCATCCATCAACATATATAAAAATGATTGACCAAATACAACTTATGATCGCCCAATTAAAAAAATATTCAAAATCAAAATATTTTCAATACAATCTCCTTTTCAAACTAACTCAATGGCAAGAAGTCCTATTAAATTTAATCACTCTTCAATTCACTTTTTAAAAAATCAAAAACATCACAATAACTTTATTAAAAAATAAAGTTCAACACCTTATTCCTTCATTTTAATAAAAAACTAATCATTAAAATAAGCACCTTTCAAAACCCCTTATAACTCCCTAAACCTTATGTTTAAACCTTAGGCAATTTTAAAAAAATGCAAAATTTATTACCTTCACCTAGGTGAGAATCGAACCCTCGATGCAGCTTCTCCCAATGCCCTAGTCGTGGCTCCAACTGCCGCACGAACTAGGCACTCGTTTGGGGAACAAAGAGCACAAAGTGCTCTATTTTCTTCCTCCAATGCATCAAAACCAAAAAGGGTCAACACGTCGCTTCCTTCGAAGCCAAATCACAACAAACCAAAATTCTCTCACTGAGAATTGAATGCGAACCACTCTACACCCTCACGAATTAACTCATGATCACTTTCCACTAGGCCACGTGCCTTTGTGGATATGAGGGTTTTGCCCTCAATGGTATTTAAGACTTTCGCTAGCACCTTAAGACAAATATTTATCTTCTTCTCCACATGAGTATTCACTACAACACATGCCACTATTATTTCTTTCGAACGAAGGGTAAGTTCTATGTCATTTAGGCATATAGTTTTTATACATATTGCCTCCAATAATTTCGAATGTCGGCACCTTCAAAATTTGAATAATTAAATTATAAATTATTTAAATTCTTTAGAATTTAAATTTTATAAATTAATTTTTAAATATTTTTTGGCTTATTAAAGCCCTCTTTGATTTTACCTCTTTGCATAGATAATATTTATTTCTAAAATTTAAATTCAAATTGAATTTAAATATTTTATAAAATAAAATTTAAAACCTCCTTTAACTTTTCAAAATGTTTCCTTTGGTTTTTATGAAAAACCTATTATTTTGCTTATCCATGTTTTTATTAAAAACCTACCTTCATATGCTTCCACATAATATTAAAAATAATATGAAGCTCTTTTACCATTAACCTTTGAATTGTTCCTTGACATATTCCTTTACATCAATGATGAATTCGTTCCTTGACATCAATGACGACTTGAATCAAAATGTCCAACAAAAAAACCTATTTTAGTGAATTGACTAATGTCCAACAAAAAAACCTATTTTAGTGAATTGACTAAGTGTAAAATCATACAATTTGTAGTGTTGTATGATTTGGATTGTACGATTTGATGACCGTACAAGCAGTTTTGCAAGATTGACAAGTTGTACAAAGGAAATCATACACCTTGTATGATTTGGGTGAAAGTGGTACAAGACCTTGGAAATAATTTCCACACTTACAAATCACCTCCCCCTTTGGGAATACTGCACCCCTGTACTACATAGCATTGAAGGTAATCTGAACAACATCAACTACAATAATTACATCATTCATCCATCTATTTAGCCTACACATAAAATATAAGATATATAAAAGCCATTAATTACAACAATGAATCAAAAAAGGATAAAAGAACAATGCACAAGGTAGAATAGTGAACATAAGTGCACCATTTCTCAAAGAAAAAAATTATATTCCAAAAAAACAAAAATTATTAACAAGTACAGAATTAGTGTGCATAAGATGTTAAGGTAGAGCATCATTGTTAATATTAGATAAGTGTGTTATAGATAACATCATCTATTAGGTGAAGAGCACAAATAGTGAGCTCAATCTACCAAGATATAAGGCAATGAACATAAATAGCAAGCCACTCAATCAACTACATCTAGGAAACTTGAGATGCAAATAAAAAATTCGACAGGAATCTCAAAAGGTGGCATTCTAAATGTCACCTTAGAATGATAACAAATAGCCAAATATAAGCTAAAGTATAAAGGATTAAATTGAGAAATAAATTATAAGTTATTCTCCACCAAAATTCAAGCATTAGAAGGCTAGACACGTTGGACAATAACGTTAAAGAGCATTGCATAGGTAGCAAGAAATAAGGTAAGGATAACGCTTGGGACACATCTACCCTACAATGTAATAAGAATCTAGAAATGAATGGTCAATTGTTAGGATATTGAATGCCATGAAGTGTGAGGATTAAATATTTTGCCAAGGTCATTTTGAAAGAAATCAAGCCATTACAATGAAGCAAGGAAGAATTGGCATGCATGAAGAGTGGAGGTAAATTCAAAATTTAAATTAGGGTTTGAAAAGTTTATTTTGTGGAGTTATAAGGTTTTATTTAAATATTTAGGATTACTTAAGCTAGAAGTGATAATTGGTTTATTAGATTTGGAAAAGAGAAATAATTAATTTCTTAATGGAGAAATAAGTAGAATTATGGTTTATTAAGTTTGGGGTTATAATATTTAATAATAGCTTTTAATTTATTTGAAATTGATTTGATTTATTAGTTTTTTAAAATTTTAATATTATTGAATATTTGCAAATTGATTCATTTGGCAATCAAAATACTTACAACTTCAAATTTAGGAAATTTAAATTTGTAAAATTCTTATTTTTTAGTTTATAATATTTGGGAGACAAGGATTTCTATCTTAGTCTTTTTTATTTAGAAACTTTGATTATTTTAATTTAAACCTAGGAAGTTATAAGTTTTTAACTTAAAGGGCACACAAATGGATAAGTTATCAAGGATTTTTTCAACATAGAAGATATCAAAGTATAAAACCATATTCTTTAATAGGAAAAAAATTATTAACAAGGTACATCATGTAAGCAACATTATATTTATCAAAACTCTTATCAACAATGTAGAATAATTTTAGATGAATCCAATCAAGAGATTCAAATAACAAAAAAGATCTTTGGCATATAGACTCGGGTGCTAGTCATCATATAACTTTATAATGGTTTAATTGTTTGGAATTCAAAGATAATTTCTTTTGAAAATTTTTGATTATAAGAGGTAACTAGTTCATGTAAGTGGTTGTGTAACATCTACTGAACTATTCTAAGATTTTGTATTAAAATATGTTATGTATGTTCTAGGGTTGACAACCAATCTCATTTTAGTTACTAAACTAGTTGAAAGTGGAAGATCAATTGAGTTCAAATGTATAAATGAGAATAATAAATGTATTATCAAGAATAAAAATATAACGAAGCTACAAAATCAATTAAAAATAATTTATATTCTTTAGATTCAATTGGTTTTTATCAAGATCTTATCTTATTTTAAGATTACCTTGTTGAATGATCTGAAATACAATGCATAGGAAATAATAATTAAGAACCTTTATACCATCGAAGGCATTGGGTGAATATAAAGTTCAAGATGATGAAAAATATGCAAGGATGATAGAAGATCTCATGTATTATAATACCACGTATAGATTGAATAATGAAGACCATGATTGAAGAATAAAGTATCCAATATCCAAATAATGTAATACAGGAGGGTGCTAGAGTATATTACATTGTTTAGTACATGCTAATGTACCCCCATGGTACATTCATGGTACATCTTGTAAATATTAGACTATGATCAAGTCTTAGATTAGAGTGTGAGTAATATTTTATGTAATGTAATAATGTGCAAGAAATGCACAAGTGTCATGTGAGTAAGTGTGCAAGTGTAATGTGAGTATATGTGCACAAGTGTATTTAGATTAGAGTGTGTTAAGTGAAGATTCATGTCTAGGTGTGCATACAAGATAGATTCATGTGTATGCAAGTGTCAAGTAGAGATGCCAAGAGTCATGAGACTTGGCATAAGTAAAGGAATAGTCAAGTAACCAAAGAGTCACTCTACAATGGCTATATATTACTCCATGGAGAAGTATAACAAATATAGCAAGTATAGAAAGCATAGTGAGCATAGAGAAGCAGTTATCAAGTGTTATATTTGTAAGTGTAAGTGGAGTAATAAATATTGCATACATTTGAGCAATTAATATTGTAAGTTTTACTACATGATTTGTTCATGTATGATTCAGGCTATTACATTCATATTTTTGCTTATTAATAAATGTTATTTGATATATTATAAGCCTTGATATATATATATATATATATATATATATATATATATATATATATATATATATATATATATATATATATATATATATATATATATATATATATATATATATATATATATATATTAGTTTTCTCATATTATTCTACTTACATAATTATTTTGATCTTACTATATTGTGGCTATCAAATATTTGATTCTATGAAATTTATCCTATAAGTTTACATTAATATTAAGGATTCAAAATCCATAAAAATTCTTCACCCCATTTATGGCATGTGGATGAAAGTATTCATGTCATTCATGCACATGGGTGAATAAAATCTTCCTCCCATTTAGGGAATTGAATGAGCATGGGGATGTGGAGAGTAGGGGGTAAGGTAGGCTAGGATGAGGTGGACCTAGGCTATAGTTAAAGGGTAGACTAGGGTGAGGTGGACCTAGGCTAGGTAAGAGGGATGGTCACATGGTGACCATGGGCTAGGTGTAGGATGGGGCTTAGTGGGAAAAAGGGGCTAAGATGGCTAATTAGTGTTTTAATGCAAATTAATTGGATTTTTTGGGTGTTTTAAAAACCATAAAACATTAGTATTGCATAAGGAATAATGTGATATTTTTAGGTGTCTATATTTGCTCCTTTTTGTACTATAATGTGTATAGACACAATGTAGTGAAAAAATATATGACACTATATGGGTGATTGACTATGAGCAAGGTGAGTTGATAATGGATTATCATGGTTGATCATGGATTTTGGCATACTACCATGACAATTGAGGGAGGAGATGCAAGGTTATCTCAAATAATGAACAATGTATGATGCCCCAATTATGGAAGGGACAAATATCCTTAAAAATTTATCTTTAAAATTTTTTTGAGCTTGATTAAGTTGATTAGTCATATAGGTAGTTATCCTCATGACACTTCGATTGATTGTAAGTGGGCTTAAGTTACCACCTCAATGAAGTGAGGGTATGAGTAACAATACAGACATTGGCATGGAGTGTAGAAAATTTGTATTGGATTAGGGTTTATATTGGGAAGATAAATTTTTCTTTTGCCCTAGCAAAGGAGGGCTAATGATAGTATTAGATAAATTTCTTGGGTAAACATGATTCCAAGATTAAATATTTAGATATTGAACATGTTCATGATGGAATTGTTGGGTAATATATTTCCCCTCAAGTGATGATTTAATGAGTGAAGAAATGGAATACAACAACGAAGTGCTTGACCAAAGGTCTCTATGCAACAATGGTTGTGTTAGTCAAAAAGTGACTAACTACAAAAAACGGTTGATGCACCTTTTTTGCATATTTTCAAAGAAGACCGAAGTGGCCCATATGCTAAAGAACAAAGAAAAAATAAAATACACTAAGGAAGAAAAGTGTCATGATTTCGTGACATGTCGAGTTTTCATGGCAAAAAACAGCAAAGAGGAAAAGCAGAGGAAAAAGTCGTGATTTCGCGACATTGCCAATTTTTGCCAAGTCCATCAATAAAAAAGTAGAAGTCAGGGAGAATGTCACGATTTTGCGACATGGCTTATTTTTCCCAGAAGAATAGAATAAATGCTAAAGAGACTAAAATTTTCATGATATCGTGACATGTCCCTTTTTCATGGCCAAAAGCAACAAGAGAGAGCAAGGAGGAAAAAGTGTCGCGATATCGCGACATGTCCCTTTTTCGTGGCCAAAAGCAACAAGAGAGAGCAAGGAGGAAGAAGTGTCACGATTTCACGACATGTCGCATTTTCATGGCCAAAAGCAACAAGAGAGAGCAAGGAGGCAGAAGTGTCGCGATATCGCGACATGTCACTTTTTCGTGGCCAAAAGCAACAAGAGAGAGCAAGGAGGCAGAAGTGTCGCGATATCGCGACATGTCACATTTTCGTGGCCAAAAGCAACAAGAGAGAGCTAAGGAGGCAGAAGTGTCATGATTTCACGACATGTCACATTTTCACGATCAAAACCAAGACAAAGAGCTATGGAGGCAGAAGTGTCACGATTTCACGACATGTCGCATTTTCACGGTCAAAACCAAGACAAAGAGCTATGGAGGCGAAAGTGTCACGATTTCGTGACATGGTCAATTTTTGTGATGCAAAAAGAAGAATCAGGCTGAAGACATAGAAATGTCACGATTTCATGACATGTTGCATTTTTGCAACTCAAGAAGGGCAGACAGGCAGAGAAACAAGAGTGTCACGATTTTGCGACATGTCCAGTTTTTGCTAAAGAAACAGAGTATATTTTTGGCAACTGGGACATGCAATGACATCAGGTGCTGATTTTTGAAGAATGGTCAGTTGATTATAACCTGGCAGGTCCGTTGGATGATTGTAGAATAACAGGCTCATCTAAATTTAGCCAGAAGGAAATCTATCTAATCTGCGGGAAATCCATTGTATATTCTTAGAAACTGCAGACAATTACTTGTAATTGATTGAGGAAATTAAATGTACATAGTAGAAGATACTCTTTTTAGGGTATAAATAGGAGTGAGTCGACCATGAAAAAAGGTCAGCTCTTGGACGTTTACAGACTTGATGTACATGTACTGGATTACAAGCAATAAGAGATATTCTTCCTTTGGCTTCTAAACTTATGTGTGCAAGTGTATGTATCTGGTGTTTTAACTTTTATTCATTCTAAGTTTTATAATGTATCTGTTCTAAAATATGGACTGTGCACGTATAAACCTTATTTCTAGAGTTGAACATTAAAGATATTTACATGTATTTAGACGAACATCTAAAAATCGCACTCAGGAATTCATGTTTTCTATAGGAAGATATAAAGAAAACTCTGAAGGTAGTAATCTGCATCATCAATTTTTGTTGTTGTCTAATCTGTACCGTGAGAAAAGTTCTAGCTTAGGCTATATTTCCCTTATCTCTTGTTTCCCTTTTCTCCAAAAAACTCAAAGGAACCAGCCTTCTCTGGAGACTAGACAGATGATCTCAAGCAAGATCTGTCTATTCAATGTTGGCAAAGTCTAAGGCGCAACACTATTAACCGAAGGCAGATTTTGTTCCAACAATTTTTGGCACGCCCGGTGGGACCAAAAAATCCCATAGTATTGTATAAGTTTTGGTGTTTTACTTTAGAGCCTTTTGTTTGAAAATATCAAGAAAAAACTACCTGGCGACTCCGTTGCAATAAAATTTAGACCATAAAAGAAAGACCTTGTCTAAAATTTTCTAGTTATATAGCCATATGATAACCAGATCCCGAGCTAGAAACTCTGAAGAACCCATCGAGTTCTTTGAGCTACATCTCGGAAGCCTAAAGGCACACCCTGTGCTAGTCGCACGATCAAATCTTCCTGGCACCATTAGCACCTCTTTAACACCCATTGTAGGAGCATCTGCAAGCAATCCTATAGTAGTTGTAACTCCTTTAGCAACCATGGCAGCCGCCCTTGCCCCAGCACATCTTGTGTGGAATCAAACTGGTCCTTTGAACTTAGGAGCACAAAACCAAATTCCACAAGCTGCACTAAAAGCATTGCCAACTTTTGATGGAACAGGCAAAACAACAGATGAGCACTGTTTAGATGTATCATCGCTAGCATCTATTTACAATATCACTCAGGAAGATGTAATGGTCAGATTGCTAGTTATATCTTTGAAAGGAAAGATGCTCTATTGGTACAAAGCACTCCTCACTGGATCCATTACTTCTTGGGTAGTGCTTGTCGGCCGTCTGGTCGATGAATTTAATATACATGCGGATCCTTTCACATTGTTGAATCAATTCACTGTCATTGAGAGGCATCCATGAGAAGAAATCCAAGATTTCAACATCAGATTTACCAGAACTCGTGATAGAGTACCTCAGGGCCTAAAACCCATGGAAGAACAAGCTATATGCTATTATTTAAGGGCTTTTGATTCAGATCTCAGTATGATAATAAGGCAATCCCGTGTAACCACTTTTCCTGGGATCTATCTAGAGGCAGCAAAGGGTGAAGTTGATCTCATCACTACAAAGAGATATCCATCAAAGAGTCTATTGCCAATTGTACCAAAACTTTCCCAAGCGTCAATTTCTAAACTGCCTGTACTCCCATCAACGTAGGCTCTCCCAGCTATAGCTACACCTCCTACATTCCTTGCATTACCAGCCACACCCCTTGCATCAGCTCCCCCGAATGATCAATACACGACCATAATTGATACAATGAAAACATTGTCAAATGAAATGGCATCCATGAAAAAGAGGGAAGCTGAACGAAATATCCAAGCAAGAAGATTTCCACAGATACAAAAATATGGCACTTCAACGAGTGGTAGAGGGCAAGATAGAAAAAATGTGGTGTATGCGAATGAGACAGGAGATAATGGAGAACCCACTAATTCTGATTACTAGTGTACCACTTGCAACGATCCTCATGGAGAAGATTCATGCATGATTCATCAACATCATGTGCAAGCGGTTATTAATGAAAGATCCAAAGAAACCGGCAAGGGACAGGTGAACATAATCAGAGAAGTCCACCACAATTTGGCAATGCCATCCATGGAACAAGTCTCAGTCCTGACAAGATCGAGGAAAAAATTCATTACAAGTCGACCCTAAGGAACTCCAACCACTAAGTTTTCCTCCCGCCCCCAGGGCGACTCCACAGAAAAACCTAGTCTAATGAGAAAGGACGTTCTGATCCTCCTCAGACTTCTGCGACTACACCAAGAAAAGAATTTCCTCCTAGAAAAGGGAGCGAGACTCAAGAGCAAGCGAAGGAAAGACTCAGATTTCCTTCATTGACAAAAAGACAAAGAACAAAAGCCACGCAGGTCTATAGAGACAGATATGACGCATCGACTAGTGGAAAGGAGAAAAGTGTTGAGGTATCCCCAGCTGCAACCCTTTCGTTCAACATTGCAGAAGAAATGAAGAGGACTCCTTCCAAAATAAGCATGTATGATGCATTGCAAATTCCTGGTCAGATCGACCTCCTCCAAGAATCCTTAAATTTAAAGAATGATACCTCTTCCTCAAATGTTATACAAGCAAATGTTATGTCAACCTCTAGGAAAAATAGACCACCCCCATTCTATCTATCCTTGCAAATGGAGGGGTGGATAGTTCACAATTGCATGATTGATTCAGGGGCCACAACTACGGTGATGCCGAAAGCCGTATGTGACATAATGGGGATGGAATATACTCGAAGTCATCCTGGTGTGTTGCAATTAGATGGTACTCCAGTAAAAATATCGGGGTGATCAAAGATATCCCTATTCAACTCCACAGAATACCAGAAGTAGTCATCATACAAGAGGTAGTTGTTGTAGACTTAGAACCATATTTCGGTATGTGTTTATCCAGAGAGTTCATGGCCAAAATGGGCGGTTATCTGTCACTAGATTATTCTCATTTGGAGGTACCTTTCAAAGGTAAAAGAGTCAAGATCTACAATGAAAAACCATCTACTTTTCACGTAGAAAGACTAGAGGAAACAGCCACCGTCAACATGATGTTTGAGGAATTGGAAAATATTGATTTAATGGAAGAAACCATGGAGGAACTCCAATATGAGGATCAGTTTTCAATGGAGAATTTCAATGCTATGGTAGAGACATAAATAGGAAGCTATTCCATTGAGAAACCAAAAAAGCTTCCTGTTGTTGTCCCTAAAATAGGTGATTCGGCCAACCAGTTATGGAAATTGTACTTTGATGGGTCAAGGTGCAAAAATGGAGCAGGAGCTGGAATTGTTTTGATTTCACCTACTGGAAAAGAAAAGGTCTTTTCATATAGGTTGACATGGAGTTGCACCAATAACGCGGCTGAATACGAAGCTTTGTGTTTGGGACTTAGGAAAGCTAAAAAACTGGGTGCAAAACAACTACTGATCTATGGAGATTCAGAGCTGATTGTTAAACAGGTTACTGGTAAATGCATTTGTAAGCAACATTACCTAAAGGCTTACAAAAACAAAGTGTTGGATCTATTGGAAAATTTTGAAGCACTAAACATAAAATCCATTTCTAGAGAGAAGAACACCCATGCAGACCTGTTAGCGTCAGTAGGATCCAATTTTTGCCCAGTCAGTAATGTTATTCAGAAGTCTAAAATAGTCAGACTTATATACAGGCCTTCTGTGCCCGACAAGGACATTTTTTGGCAAGTATTTGAGAACGATGAGCAGATCCTAGATTTTTTTATTCATGAGATGAATTGCTCTACAGATAGAGCGTTACAAGAAGAGGACGAAGAGAGCCTTATTCAACTAAAAAACAATCATATCCCTAGGGGACTGATCACCCTGGAGAGCCTTTTTGACAATAGCGATAGAGCTGTAGGTCGAAGGATCAAGGTAGATGAACGTCGATATAAAGAAGTAGAACTAGAACCGGGCAAGATGATCAAAGTAGGGACCGATTGTACAAAAGTAGAACTAGAGCAAATAAAATGGTTATGTAGAGAGTATCCAGATATAATAGCCTGGACTTATAGTGATCTAAAAGTGTACAAGAAAGAGGTCATTCAACATACCATCGAACTAGAGGAAGGAGCTAAACCTTTTAGGCAGAGGCAGAGGCCTGTGAATCCTAAAATTGAAGCCTTAATGAAACATGAGTTGTTAAAACTCCTGTAGGCTAAGATAGTATACCCAATCAAGCACTCTACCTGGGTGGCAAATTTGGTTCGTCCGCAAGAAAAATGGAGAAATAAGACTATGCATCAATTTCAAAAATTTGAACAGAGCCTCTTTAAAAGATCACTATCCTTTACCCCAGATTGACCCAATCCTTCATATTGTGGAAGGGGCAGAAAGGTTTTCTCTGTTAGATGGCTTCTCTGGTTACAATCAAGTTTGGGTGAGAAATGAAGATCAATATAAGACTGCATTCACCACTAAGTGGGGAACATTTGCATACCAAAGGATGCCCTTTGGATTATCTAACGCAGGAGCAACTTTTCAAAGAGCCATGGACGTAGCTTTTGGGGAGCTTGCAAACAAAATTATTGTCGTCTATTTAGATGACATGACTATATTTTCTCACAACAAAAAGGACCATGCCACTCATCTGCGGCAAGTATTTGAGAAATGTAGAGAATTTGGAATATCATTAAATCCTAAAAAGTCTATTTTTGCTATGGAAGAAGGAATACTCCTTGGGCATGTTATTTCTAAAGCTGGGCTTTCAATTGACCCTGATAGAGTGAAGGCACTTCTTGAGTTGTCACTTCCAGTTAACAAGAAAGGTTTGCAGTCCTTCTTTGGGCAAATAAATTTTGTCAAAAAATTCATTGCCGAACTTTGCCCAAATAGTTAAACCAATGACTGGATTATTGAAAAAGGATGCTCCTTTCAAATGGACAGAGCCAAGGAAAGAAGCTTTCCAAAAAATTCTAGAAGCCATCGCTCAAGCTCCTGTGCTAGTTAACCCTGACTATTCCCGAGGTTTCATACTATATGCTATCGGAGAACAAGATAGTTATGCTGCAGTTCTCACTCAGAAAGGAGCAGATGATGAAGAAATACCCATAGCCTTTCTGAGTTCCACCATGCACAAACACGAGGAAAGGTACAACTTCATAGAGAAACAAGTATATGCAATTATGAAATCCTTGAATAAGCTAAAACACTTCTTATCCCAGATTCGGACGATGGTGTATGTTATTCATCCCGATGTAAGGAACTTCATAATTCAAGGAGAATTGGGTGAAAAAAGAGCTGGATGGGTGACTCGCATCCAAGAGTATGATGTAGAAATACATCCTACTAAAATAGTTAGAGGGAGAGCTTTGTGCCAGGAATTGGCCAAGCAAGCTGCAAGTGGATATGGGGAGAGCCACCCCATCATGGAAAACACAGAGCAACACCAAGACAGAGTAAGTTCAGGTTGGATCGACGACTTTGTGAGGTACTTCCAGACTGGGTCATGCCCTGAAGATATGAACGCTTCCCAGAGAAGGAGATTCAGAACCCAAGCATTAAAATATACCCTTCGAATAGAAGGGTTGTACCAAATTAATATCGATGGTGTATTGTTAAAATGCATTCCCGATAATGAAAAGCAGAAAGTGTTAGATGAATTTCATGGGGGTCTCTCAGGGGGACATTATGCAGGCCGAACCACAGCTTTGAAGATCCTTAGAGCTGGATGTTATTGGCCTTCCATCTTCCTAGATGCATACAAAGTGACCCAGAGGTGTGAACAATGTCAGAGGTATGTGGGAAGGAACAGGAATGCGCCTATGCCCTTAAAAGCTATTCAAGTCGAGGAACCGTTCCAGCAGTGGGGGTTGGATTTCGTAGGTATAATAGAGCCAAATTCATCATCAGGCCACAAATACATTCTCACTGCCATGGACTACTTCACTAAGTGGGCAGAAGTAGTACCTACGAAGAAATCTGATTCAGAAGTGGTGATAGAATTTGTCGAGAGTCTAATCACAAGGTTTGGCATACCATATTCTTTGATTACAGACAATGGATCTCCTTTCACTAGTGCAAAGATGATCGAATTTGCCAGTCGATATGGAATTTACCTGAAGACTTCCTCTAATTATTACCCACAAGGTAATGGATTAGCTGAGTCTACTAATAAGAATATTTTAAGAATTCTGAAAAGAACATTGGAGGATAATAAGAAGAACTGGCACTCACTCCTGAATCAAGCCCTGTGGGCCGACAGAATTTCAATCAAAAAATCAATCAATACATCACCATATGCTTTGGTTTATGGCAAAGAGGTTGTTTTGTCGATTCATATGGAGATACCCACGTTGAAAATGCTAAACCAAGTTAACGAAGATGAAGGTCATCCAATGGATGCCCGACTGATGCAACTTCTGCAGCTTGAAGAGTCTAGGGAACAGGCCTACAATCATCATCAAAAGCATATGGTGAAAATAGCCGGGTGGTTCGATAAGAAAACCACTTTCAAGAAATTCAAAATAGGTGATCTGGTGTTAAAATGGAACGTCAAGAAAGCAAAACCAGGACACCATGACAAGTTTGACGCGTTCTGGGAGGGGCCATTTGAAATTATTTCAAAAAAGCAATTCAATGCCTTCCAGTTAAAAGATCAAGATGGATGGGTTCTACCCATCACGGTGAATGCATTTCACCTAAAATTATATTTCCATTAAAAGCTACAGATCACTATTATATGTACAGTATATTATAAGTTTGGAGTTTTGTAAATATTTCCCTTTTTGCGGCCTAATAAGAATCATTTTTGCGGACTATCAGAGTCCGATATTTTGAATAAAATCTGGAGGGAAAAATCTGCCCTTGTTATTTTGCATTTTCAAATCTGGAGCTGCCACGTGATCGCCTGAGAGTCGGCAAGAGGGAATGAGTAAAAGAAAGTTTTGAAATATGTTATGTGTGCTTCTCGAGATATTTCCAAAAAATTTCGTCGCCAAATGTTTCTAAGCAACCACGTGCCCGGGGTTCAGTGGAAGAAGATAATTAATCTGTCAGTTAGCATCTTTTTCGGCATGGGATAATTTCAAGTCCCCAAGTGGGTTTTTAATGAGCCGACGAGCGTTTTTAGGAGTTTCCTAAGAAATGTGGTGAGAACGAAAACCAAAGAAATACAGACAAATCAAATCGACCAACCGTCATTTAATGCATTAATTTTGCATGTCCTCCTAAGCTATATAAAATTAAATTCAAGGATTTAGAGAGGCATTTCGCCATTTGCAAACTTGCTAAAAACTCCTGAAGAAGAAAAAGAAGCGAGGAATTGTCTCTGTGATGCTTGAAAAGCCAAAAATCTTGCCAGCCACTGTTATACCACCACACTATAGCGTAGTGAGGAAGGAGTTGTGAAGCAATCAGAAGAAGTTCAAAATCTATATACCTGATAATTCATAATGGCTCCGAAGAAGGCGAAGGACCAGGCAGCATCTACCTCATCACCCCCGACTACTTCGGTAGTAAAAATAAGGGAGGAGAACAGCGCTGGTTTTATTGACAGAGACTCCCGAATTGCAGATACAATAATAACATGGAAGGACCCGACGGAGATTCGGAGCAATATAAAGAACCGGGTAGCAACTGGGGTTTCTGCATCTTCTCCTTCAATGTTTGCATACCATTCTTTCTTGTACTGGTATGTATATATTCCTGTCCATCCCTGCCCATAACTGGTAAGGGCAATTGCAAATTTCTATGATGAAAAAGAGAGAAAAGTTAGAGATTTTTCAGGGAAGGTTTTTTTTTCTCTGTCCAAAGATGCTTTTGTTTCTGCTTTTGCTGCGGGTCGTGTCCCTCCCTTAGAACCTAAGAAATTTGACCCCTTAGAACAGGCTACATATTTTGGCTCATCCAAAAAGGTGAGGGGTTTCCTAGCCACTCAGCTAAAAGATCTTCCAGAAGGGGTAAATCCACCAGAACCCCCAATTGACATGGCAACTTTTAAAAATCCTAAACTATATTCCATCCTGGCCATGATTGTTGGACTAAAAAATGATGAAAAGGTTCAAAAGTGGTAGGTGGCTATAGCAGAATGTTTGTCGAACCCCAGAATGTATGATTCGATTTTTATGAGCAGGAGTGTGAGACCTATTTTCTTTGACTAGCCTGAGTTTTTAAGTGCAGAAATTCATGAGGGTTTGGTGGCATTGAAGGCTGGAACCCAGTTTTCTTTTAGATACACTTCATATTTGGTATGGTTATTCTTTTATTTTATGTCTCAAGAGTTAGCTTTCATTTCAAAGAATGATAAGAATGAGAAGGGAGAAATTTTGCCAGTATATGAATGGACTAATGTGTTATACAAATCCGAATCATATTATGATTTCAATAGGGAATTTTTGGGCCCTGCACTAAAAATCATGTATGGGCAAATAACAAGATTGACCCCCAAAGCGGAAAAGGTATTGCAAACCAAGTTTGCAGAGGAGGGGGATTGGTTTATCCTAACACAAGGAGTATGCATCAGATTGTATGGGTTTACAGACAAACCCTTTTTACTTCCTCATTATGTGACTGACAGAGTCTTTGCCTTAGAATATGTTAGGCAAACAGAAAACATTAATGTCAAATTCAGGACTGGAATTGGGAAAACCAGTACCTGTAATATGCCCTTTAGTTTTGAAGGAATTACTATTTCAAAGAAGGGGCAAAATGAACAGATAGCAGAGTATTTGAGAAAATTGGGTCTTATTGAGATTCCGCAAAGATGGAAATATGACCCCATAAACAGGTTTGCTAAGAGACAATCCATTTTGAATAAAACACATAAAAAAGAATTTCATGTTAAAGTCAGGGATGATATTGAAGAAAATAGGAATAACACAGAAGATGAACCCCTGGAGTGGCACATAGAGAAGATGGAGCCTTTGCCTCCTTGGCATGATTTTTATGAAGTAATTGTTCAGTTTGACCCAGAAAATAAAAAGGCTCATCAGTTGACGGAGGGCAAAATCACCAGGATTCAGAAGAGTAGGCCAGATTGGGATGTGGCAAAAATTCGGGAATGGTGGGTAATGAGAGTCCAGACAAATTCGATTTCATCAAGATACCCCACCAAAAATGACAATCTATTCGAAACTCGGTATACTGAAAACCATGACTCCTGGGGAGGAAGTTTCCCTGTTAGAATCCCTCCAAGCATAGGAAGTAGTCATTCTTCTACTCCCGAAGTATCCCAGTAGCCCGAAGCTGGTAAGGAAAAAGAAATTGCGAAGGCTCGAAATCTTCCCCTTGTTCAGACCAAACCTAGGACATCTAGGAAAAGATCGATAGAAGAGGTTTTTATTGAAGAACAAGGAAATACTTATAGTTCGAAGGCCACCCAGATGATGTTGAAAATGGGTTATGATGGAAAAGGGTTGGGCAAAGAAGGACAGGGGAGAGTTGAACCTATTCTAGTCCATCAAAGAGAGAAGCGTCTAGCACTTGGGGCAGATACTCGACGTCCGGACATCATTCCTCAAAAGTTGTAAAATTTGTTCTACTTGCGGGCTCGGGTATAGAATCTGATGAACCCGTAATAGAAAGAATGAGGAAATTGAAAATTATGGCTGATAGAAGAAAAGACAAGAATATTATTCAAACTTCTTCTAGTGATCAAGAGCCTCAAGATACAGAAGACAACCCAGGGAAAGGGACTCAAGAAGGTGAACCAACCCATATAACTAAAGAAGTCTCACGCGGCCCACCCAGTTCAACTCAAGAGAGCCAAAAGAGTGAAAATAAAAAACAAATTTTGGTTAAAAAGGAGATCCTGACGGTAGGAGAGCAAAGAGGAGAAACAAATTATAAACTTGGACGAAAGTGATGAGGAAAATAAAACTCCTGATAAAGACAAAATGCAAAGTGAAGAAATGACCGTCAGTGAACATGAAGAAGAAGAAGAACACCAATAGCAAATCCAACCGGAAACAGGTATGTTTTCTTTACTTTCTTCTTCTCATTCTCCTACTCATTCCCATTGTAATTCTCCTTCCTTTTCTAAAATCAACAAAAATATAATGTCCTTGCCAAAAAATTACCTTGTTCTCCCAGAAATGGCAGCATCTTCCTAGAATCCGCTAAATGTTGGATCCGTAGTTGCTCCCATTCCTTTTCTCCCTAGCATTGACATCCCGACGGTTGGAGTTACAACTTCTCAAGGGACTGAGTCACACTCCACCATGGCCAAGATTGAAAATCTAAAAAAGGTGAGCAGGAATGCTTTAGATTGGTGGACTTCACATTCAGCTGGGGATTCTAAAGCACCGGCTACTGTAAGAGAAATCATTGCTTTAGATCCAACCAATATGCAGAGGAAGAAGTTGAAGTTAACTCCCATTACTAAGAAATCAAAGGGAGAAATGACTGTGGAAGATTACCAAGCAGAAGAGATAAACGAAGATATATCTCAACTGCCTATGCAAGATGAGTGGGTGAAAGCCCAAGCACATTTTGGGACCATATACTTACAGGGAGGACACTATCAAGAAATGTTTTTGAAGGAAAAGGAGAAGAGGAAGGAATTAGAGGCTGTAGTGAAAGAGAAAAAAATAGCAGAGAAGGCTCTTACTCTGGAGGCTAAAAAATGGGAGAGTAAATTCAGTGCTGCTGCCAGTGAAGTGGAAAAAGGTAAAGAAAATTTGAGTATAGCATAAGCTCAAATTCAGGCATTGAATACATAGATACAGCAGCTACAACAATAGTTGGTAGAACAACAAAATGCTCCTTCCAAATTTTCAAAAGATAAAGTAAAGAGCATGAGGAAGGAATTGTTAAAAGATTTGTTGTCTTTAGTATTAAATGCTAAACCTTTATTATTGTATTTAGCTAAAGTAAAGGAAGCTACCGAAGTAGTAAAATAGTAATTTGAAGTTGTCGAAGCATTTTTATTGAAAATAGAAGATGCAGCCACTAAAATTCAAATTTTGTCAAAAAATATGCCAGGAAGCATGGAAGCCAAGCTTAGAAGCGAAGCCTGGTCTCAAGATAAAATCGTAGCAAAGAACTTCTTTAGGAATTTTAAATTGATAGCATAGGGAAACAAGTTTCTGCACGAGCTTGAAGATGAAGCGAAAGGATTGCTCCAAAACCTTGATTTGGCTATCCATAATGGGCTTCCTTACCTATGGGATGATGGTTCAAAAGTTTTGAAGGAAGAAGTCCTTTCGGCATCAATAAAAGCTTTTGTTGAAGATGAAACAGACATAGACGGCTGGCAGGAACCTGTAGAAGAAACACAGGTCATGGAAA
The DNA here is from genome assembly GCA_028583015.1 of Wollemia nobilis. NCBI lineage: Eukaryota > Viridiplantae > Streptophyta > Pinopsida > Araucariales > Araucariaceae > Wollemia > Wollemia nobilis. The sequence goes on from JAQPPZ010002765.1 coordinate 1,902,658, forward strand.
TGATCCAGAGGCTAACACAGATTAAAGCCTATTTACAAGAACTAATTTTAAGGCAAAAGATCATTTCTTATGATAAAGTGGAGGAATTGCAGTATGTATATCAACTTTTCATTGATTCTTTTGATTTAGAAGATGAATACTGGAATCAAGTTTGCAAAACTTATCAAGAGATAATTACAGCAATGGATAAAATCAGAAGATCTAAACATCGAGGTCAGCATCCAGCAGCCAGAGCTGGGACCAACTCTCATAATTGAATTTTTTGTGTTCCTCAGAAAAAGGTTAAGTCCCTAAGCGGTAAAAGAAAGGTTCTGATAAGGTAAAGATCACTTATATTCCAAAGTGCATTCTTTTTCTTTTATATTTGCTTTTTTCACTTGAAATTTTACTTTTCACAACTGTGTTGGTGACTCCGTTTCCCAATGGATGAAGGCCTGGTCTCTATTTATTTTTGCGAGCAAAAAATCCCTCGGAAGGCACCAAGAATGTTAGTCAAAAAGTGACTAACTACAAAAAATGGTTGATGCACCTTTTTTGCATATTTTCAAAGAAGACCGAAGTGGCCCATATGCTAAAGAACAAAGAAAAAGCAAAATACACTAAGGAAGAAAAGTGTCACGATTTCGTGACATGTCGAGTTTTCGCGGACAAAAAACAGCAAAGAGGAAAAGTAGAGGAAAAAGTCGCGATTTTGCGACATTGCCAATTTTCGCCAAGTCCATCAATAAAAGGGTAGAAGTTAGGGAGAATGTCACGATTTTGCGACATGGCTTATTTTTGCCAGAAGAATAGCAAAACTGCTAAAGAGACTAAAAGTGTCACGATATCGTGACATGTCCCTTTTTCGTGGCCAAAAGCAACAAGAGAGAGCAAGGAGGCAAAAGTGTCGCGATATCGTGACATGTCCCTTTTTCGTGGCCAAAAGCAACAAGAGAAAGAAAGGAGGCAGAAGTGTCGCGATTTCGCGACATGTCCCTTTTTCGTGGCCAAAAGCAACAAGAGAGAGCAAGGAGGTAGAAGTGTCACGATATCGCGACATGTCACTTTTTCGTGGCCAAAAGCAACAAGAGAGAGCAAGGAGGCATAAGTGTCGCGATTTCGTGACATGTCGCATTTTTGTGGTCAAAACCAAGACAAAGAGCTATGGAGGCAGAAGTGTCGTGATTTCACGACATGTCATATTTTCATGGTCAAAACCAAGACAAAGAGCTATGGAGGCAGAAGTGTCACGATTTCACGACATGTCGCATTTTCGCAATCAAAACCAAGACAAAGAGCTATGGAGGCGGAAGTGTCACGATTTCATGACATGGTCAATTTTCGTGATGCAAAAAGAAGAATCAGGTTGAAGACAGAAATGTCACGATTTCACGACATGTTGCATTTTCATGACTCAAGAAGGGCAGACAGGCAGAGAAACAAGAGTGTCACGATTTCACGACATGTCCGGTTTTAGCTAAAGAAATAGAGTATATTTTTGGCAACTAGGACATGCACTGACATCAGGTGCTAATTTTTGAAGAATGGTCAGTTGATTATAACCTGGCAGGTCCACCAGATGATTGCGAGTAACAAGAGCTCATCTAAATTTAGCCAGAAGGAAATCTATCTAATCTGCGGGAAATTCGTTGTATATTCTTAGAAACTACAGACAATTACTTGTAATTGATTGAGGAAATTAAATGTACATAGTAGAAGATACTCTTTTTAGGGTATAAATAGGAGTGAGTCGACCATGAAAAAAGGTCGGCTCTTGGACGTTTACAGACTTGATGTACATGTACTGGATTACAAGCAATAAGAGATATTCTTCCTCTGGCTTTTGAACTTTTGTGTGCAAGTGTATGTATCTGGTGTTTTAACTTTTATTCATTCTAAGTTTTATAATGTATCTGTTCTAAAATCTGGACTATGCACGTATAAACCTTATTTCTAGAGTTGAACATTAAAGATATTTACATGTATTTAGACGAACATCTAAAAATTGCACTCAGGAATTCATGTTTTCTATAGGAAGATATAAAGAAAACTTTGAAGGTAGTAATCTGCATCATCAATTTTTGTTGTTGTCTAATCTGTACCATGAGAAAATTTCTAGCTTAGGCTATATTTCCCTTATCTCTTGTTTCCCTTTTCTCTAAAAAACTCAAAGGAACCAGCCTTCTCTGGAGACTAGACAGATGATCTCAAGCAAGATTTGTCTATTCAATGTTGGCAAAGTCTAAGGCGCAACACTATTAACCGAAGGCAGATTTTGTTCCAAAAGGTTGACATGATGATAATTCGATGTTTGATATGCTAGCATGTTAATATGGATGATGTGAAGTAGAAGTCACATATAATATATAGGATAATGTGTTACATATTTGATAGACTATTTTATAATTTTTTGTGTTTTTTTATTTTTGTGATTTTTTTGGTGATGCAAAGATGAATATGATTAGATAGACACAATATGTTAGATGAAATGGATTTTTTTTGCTTATGTGATGGATGATGAGTCCTCTATTTTACATATTTTTAACTTACATGTGTTTGTTTAATCACTTTTTGGATGTGTATGTGAATTTCAGAACAAAAAATGGTTTAATTTATCAATGACAAGTTAACAGACATAATAGATACATTAACACAATATAAGATAAGATAACAAGCAATTAATGCAATACTAATAATTATAATGGGTATACTAGTAAGGAAAATTAATTAAGAATTAACCTAATATCAAGGAAAAACAAACATAAGAAATAATACAAATGAACATTGGAAAATGACTTGAGGACATAGATAGTAAGTTGAGATTAGTCTTGATGCAATTCACCAATATTTCCAAGGATTTTTGTGTGCTAGAATATTTTAAAAAAATTCAAACACCCTAGTTTGTGTAGACACCTAAAACGCATCATGTCGAAGGTGACTACTCATATGGACATGCTACAAGACCATATGGAAGATCTTGGATAGACTCCAAGATAGAGCAGTGGTTCTAACCACTCAATTTGGGCTCCTTGGCCTAATCAGTCTGAACCGCAGCCTAGACCTGCGGTCTATAGGCTGAACCATGGCTGAGACCTACGGTTTATAGTCTAGACCGTAGCTGTGACCTACGGTCTTAACTGAAGTTTAGTTGGCCTTCAATCCGAGCCAAATCGGTTGGAATGACCATTTGGTCTAGAAGAGGGTGGTTGAAGGATGGAAGATGCCAGAAGCTTCCATTCAAACTATCCTAACCACCCCTTCTTGATCTTGGCTTCTCCATGAAGCCACCCCTAGCCCTAGGGACATGCTATAAATACCCCCTTCAAATGGGGAAGAGATATACAGAGTTGATTGATCAAAAGAGCAGCGAAGCCCTATCGAATTGCATACTGAACACGTGCATTTGAGAGCTACTTTGCCAATACTCTAAAGATCAATTAGTCATGGATGCCCTAGGTGCCTAGGAGAGTCAAGAAGTGCAAATTCGGGCAAACGGAGGCCCAATAAAATGATTCAACCACCAAATCTATCAAAAGGACATCGAAGGCGACCCTTGAACATCAATTGGACAAGGAGGTCAAGCCCACTGCCCTTGGAATTGAGGGTAAGCCTATCAGAGTGCTAACCATGGCTCTCAGCCATGGTTTACAGTGCAGACCGCTCATCAGAGCTATGGTTTGCAACAGAGGTATAACCACCTTCCTATTTCCATTTATGTCCGGTTAAATAGCTTAGATTGGTTGTTTTCATGATTTTATGGTAGTTTAGCAGATTTTTGATCGTAGAATTAGGTTAATTTAGCTTCTTTATGTTTATGCTTCAATTAGGACATTAATAAGTTCTTTATGCACTTTCATGCCTTATTTCACATATTTGATCCATGCATAGAGTAGTTGTTGTCTTTCTTTATGCTATTGTATAAATCTTGATTCGATTTGCATAGTTTAGAAGCATCTTTTATACTTTCTTGATTGTGCATGTTTAAGGATGTCATTATGCAATTTACCTAAAAGGGCCTCATCATGAGAGGTTGCCTATATTTTTGACATTCTTGTGTTGTTTCTTGACCGTAGGGAACAGTTTCAAAGGAGAACCAACTATCAAGTTCCTTCCCCATCATGAAGAAGAGGGCATCTCCACCCTAGAGCAGTTCGTGTCACCCTATAAAGGCACATTGAGCATCACACCTATCTTGAAGAGGATTACAATCACAAGAAACCTTATTGTAATATTGTATCAACGTGATTATCCCTAAGAGGGACGTAATTGTAACACAAATTGGACTTCATGAATAAATAAAGTGTTTATCATACATCTTGTTGTCAATTTTGTCTTTTATGCATGTTGCTTATTCATTTACTATTGCAATAACGGGATTCTTGCCTCGGGTGTGAGCCTTTCTGGTGGTTACAGATGGCGATCATGGTGGAACTCCGCATTTTATGCCCCTAATTTTTAACCCATGTGTTTTTTCTGATATCAGGTGCAAACCGTAGATGACAGTTGTGGTCTAATTGTTGGCCCGCAACTGCAACCCATGGTTCATACTGCAGCCCGTAGACCCAACCTACGGTTTACAGTAGACGCAACAGATAACAGAGGGATAAATCTCCATCAGATGAGGGTCTGAGGTAGGTCCAATTTTTAGTCTCTATCTCTATTCTTACTGTCTATGTTTTTCTAGAATGCATAAAATGAAATTTAATTAGGACATTTTAAGAAAAAGGAAAATGAATTAAGTCCTAGATTAGCATTCTATTTTCGCATCATTAGAAAGGTGTTGCTAGGAACAACGGATCTCTGATTGTAGTCCACCCTAGAATACAACGTGCTTGATAAATATTGTGTGTCGGTTTGCATGTTTGAGGCCCGATTAGAGGCCATTCATCATTGTAATGTGCATTGTCTGAAATAGCATCTACATTAATTTGCATTCTCTAAATTTGAAATGTTCTTTCATTTTGCATATCATATAGAGAATGAGCATGAGTGCTACATGATGCATTTCTTTTTGTACAATTAAAAAGAACCACACACACCATGAAACACTTAAACGCTAGTGAGTTGGGCTTGGCATCCAACCACTAGTAGGGTTCAACGATGGTGGGCGTAACTTCCATCCGTTGGCCCAAATCCTATGAACCCTTGATATATAGACCAATACCGGATCCAAGAACCATCCGTAGCCCAAAAAATTTGCATGTACTCCTCTTCGAAGGGTATAACACTGACTGGGTGAGATTGGGTGAGGATCTGGCAGGACCTATGCTCCTTGTCCGGGTGTGGGCTTCATTACCACACACGGGGGATTTACGTGACTTGGAGTTCATAGCCAAGTTGTCGAGCTATGAGCGTATAGGTGAAATCCATTAAACCAAGAATAAAATCCAACAAGTTTTACAAAAACACGATAAGAGTTTCTACAACTGATACAACACATATTGAAAACACATCAAACAGTTTAGGGCTCAAATTTTAAAATATAAAGGAGATAATCACATTGTTTACTTTGTATGCTTCTTTATTGCTTAATTCATCAAGATAAGGCCCTCCTTGAGGCCACAATTTTTAGTAAGAGAGGAAACCTCTCGAGTCTTGTTTAGTCGGTTCATCATGACGACTAGGCATGATAGAGCTCAATCACGAGCTAATGAGTCGGAGAGTTCATGGAGGGGCTCTGAATGCTCTCGATGTTCTCCTGAGGATCTTTCAAACCTCGTACGCCTCCTTGCTAGGCATCACACTCATTGTGCACCTGAGGATCCAATCCTCCAAGCGTGACCTTCTGAGAGTCATCGTGAGCTCCCTTCATCACGTAGGGGGTTCACCCATACAGAGCATGGGGTTTCTTCACATATGGTGAGAACCCAAGTCCCTAGGTCTCCATCTAAGGAGATAGAGAGTCATGGATCATACTCCATGAGTCAGTCCTATAGGGAATCTGAGTCTCATGCAGCCCATGAGAGGCAACTACTCCAAGACCAATTGGAGGAGGCGCATCGTCAGCGTAAGCGCCTAGAGCGTGAGTCCATAGAGAGAAAGAGAGTGCATCAACAAAGGTTGGATGAGCTCCAATGGTGTGAGGAGAGGATTTACCAATAGAAAGCACGTGAAGAGCAATCATGTGAGGTAATTCTCGAAAAGAAGCTCATACCTAGAGTGTTCAGGCAACAAGTCAACGCGATGCACCCAGTGCATCGTCAAGAGTTGCCACTTAAGCAAGTAGATAGCCATGCTTATAGATAGATAGACATGCCTAGGGTTATCGAAGAGCAACAGAAAGAGACATCTAGGGATCCCATGCATAAGCGTGAGGTCGAGAGTAGTCAAGTTCGATAGGTGAGCAGTGTCAACGCTCGAAAGTCATCACAATCCTTGGGGCATATACAGTCTATTCCACCATATAAGGAACCTATGATTACTTTCCATAAATAGGAAGTCAAACCTATCCCTATCAGGGAATCTGATCCTCCATTGCATATCATAGTGAGGATACAATAGATTGCGTATAAGCGAGTGTTGGTGGATACAGGATCATCGATTAATATCATTACCACCTCAGCATTCAAACATCTCAAAATTCCACTTTCTCACATCAAGGAAACAAATTTCATATTGCAAGCCTTTAATGATGTGGAATCCCCTACAGTAGGCACAATAGTCCTCCCCATCGAGGTGGGACAAAATATTATTCCTACATTGTGCTACATTTTAGAGGGATCAAGATAGTATAATCTACTGCTTGGTAGACCATGGATAAGAGCCATGGAGTGCATACCATCAATAGTGCATCAATGCATTAAGTACACCCATGGAGGTGAAGTTCATGTAGTTGAAGCAGACCCAGATCCCTTCAAGTATTATAAGCCTGAGGATCATCCATAGGAACCAGGTGAGGTGCCTATGCATCTGCAAGCCCAATTGGATGAGCCTATCCAAAGTGTGGATGCAGCTTCACAGACGGTGTTGGAATTACCATCCCCACCACTATCACCTATGGAGTCACCTACAACCCCTGCACTCTCGACATCGCTTAGAAGGGAAGGATTAATGAATGCCCTTACGGAGTTGCTCATAACCACTTCGAAGGTATCATTAGAGGATCTTCACACTCCTATCAAGGAGGAAGAACCTAGCATGGTCATGGATGCACCCGAGTGTATCACACCCTCTTCATCCATCATGACACCAGATAGTTCTTACGAGGACTATGGTGAATATGAAGAGTTTATGGAGGCTAGTATTACGATGCTGCCCACCATAGAGTCCACTGAAGATTTAGGTCAGCTTTTCATCGAATCTCCATCTATGGATCCTATCCCGGAGACATCGTATGAGCATGAGGAAGGTTCAGTTATCACAACTAAAATAGAACAACCTCAGTATGTGGATGAATTACCCATGATGCATGAAGTTGTGGAGTTTTCTCATGAGTTTGTGGGGATGGTCGACATTAGGCTAGATGATCAAGTGATTCTTAATCACATAAAGTAGGAGATGGGGGAATCCAATGGTGTTTCCACATTTCTAGGGCCAAAAATTTTGAAATTGGTCACTCCTGACTCATTTCTCATGGCACCATCTCGAGAGCACAAACAAGTAGGTTCCTCACATCATATTGGGGGTACTAAAAGTGACATAGTTCAACACAACGAAGTGAAACAAGAGCTTGAGCTGAGTCATATGCATGAGCATGTGGATAACATTGATGAAGTGTATCATCAAGAAGCATCCACATCAACTCAAGTGAATGAAATAGGTGATTTGCAATTACCTAATGGATCCATAGCATCCACTTTTCTATTTCCTTCAAATGACAAAGGTATTTCGAATCAGTCATTGGAAATACATATGAATTCTTTGTCAGTCTTGCGATCCATTTTAAGTCATCTAGAATGGATGGAGCATCGAATGGATGAGCAAGATAAGTCATTGCATTTTATCAAGAACCGGATTGAAAATTTAGAATTACAAAAGCAACCCTTGCCTGAGGATGAATCGCTTCCTATGCAAGTACAGGAAAAGCCTCAATGGAAGCAAAAGCCCATGCGGCCAACCCAACCATTGGATTCTCAAAGCAAACCAATGTGGGGCAAGAGCCCAAAATAGTCATAGCATAGTGGGACTCCATTACAAGAGTCTATGTCTGATATCTTTTAGAAGTTGCAAGAGGCTAAGGTCATCACCTTGCCTAATGTCATCCCTTTGAACCCAAATAGAGTTAAACCTATGGGTTACAGGGAGCATCACTACTATCTCTACCACCGAATAGAGGGTCATGGCATTCGATATTATCATGAATTTAAGAGTGTGGTGCAAAATTTGATAGATAAGGGGGTTTACCATGTAGATGGTTCTCTTAGAGTGCCCCAATATGATGAAGTGGAGGTCACGCCTCCTCAAGAGCGACCTCAGAGTCGTCAGTCACCTCGTAGGCCCAATAGGCCAGTGCAACGAGTAGTTTCATTTCAGATGACTACTCTAACTTTGTTTCAAAAGTTACATGAGGCACAAGCATTCATATTACCTGAAGTTAAGCGTAGGGCATCCAAAACTGGGTCACCTGATAGAGGTCCCTTTTGTGTGTATCATCGAGTGCATGGACATGACATTCGAAGTTGCCAGTCATTTAAGAGGGTCATCGAAGACCTAGTCGAACGGGATGAGATCCATGAGGATGGCTCTCTCGTTCACCCATGCCGAAGCATAGGCACACCGGTGAGGTCCAATATTCACCTAGGGGAGTTGAGTTCTATCACTCTTCCTAAACAAGCTGATTACTTTTTAGTAAATAGCATGCACGCTGGGGGTCTTCAAGGTAGCATACCTTTCCCACCAGCCATACCACATTCGATAAGGAAAAATGAGGAATCTAGAGGTATTGCACCTCCCTCACCATTATCGAATGGCACACTCACTAGGGGTATATAGGGCAGCATGCCCTTCCCAAAAGGCTCCAAGGGTTCCTAAAAACTTGGTCAAGTCAAAAAGCTCCAAAGGCATCTATAAGCCCTTTGGTCAACCTCAAAAGCTCCGAGGGTTTGGTCAAAATCGCTTCATCCCAAAAGGCTCCAAGGGTCCCTAAAACCACTTGGTCATGTAAAAAGCCCCAAGGATTTTCTTGTAATCACTCGATCATCCTAAAAAGCTCCAAAGGCATCTATAAGCCCTTTGGTCAAACTCAAAAAGGCACCAAGAGTTTTCTAAAAAACTACTTGGTCAACCCAAAAGCTCCAAAGGCATCTGTAAGCCCTTTGGTCAAATGCAAAAGGCACCAAGAGTTTCTAAAAAACTACTTGGTCAACCCCAAAGGCTCCAAGGATTCTCAAAATCGCTTGGTCATCCCAAAATACCCCAAAGGTACCCATAATCCCTTTGGTCAATCCTAAAAGCTCCAAGGATTCCTAAAAATTGCTTGGTCAATCTAAAGGCTCCAGAGGCATGTACTCGTCGTTTGGTCAATTATGAGGCTCAAAACCCATAAAAATTATAAAATCAATAAAATCCAAAAAAAATGGTAAAGCATAAAATCCAAAAACATTTGCATTTGCATTTGAATTTTGCATTTTTATTTTGCATTCACTCATGCATCCACCGCATTACTGCATTGCATATAGGCATTCGTCATCCGTTGCATTCCGTAATAGAAGGCATTTGTGTTTGTCAGTCTTACAAATGATGCCATGTTTGTGTTTAAATCATGCATCTCTGCATTTATCATGATCCATCATTCATGTGAGTAATTGTGTTTTTCAACACAACCTATAATGTTGCTATGGAGATATACTAGGGTTTTTCGGTCACTCAGTCATACCTAGTAGTCTTATCAAGAGTTGGTAGAAAGCTCACTTTGCTTTTGTAGCTAAGGTTCAGTTAGTATAGCCCTTAGCATATCAGAAGCCTATCACTAATCAACAAATTTAAACAATCCTAACAAGGACTAGGGGAAGATGAAAGCCATGAAGCAGGACCGGGTATCCTGAAGCGAAAAGAGTTATTCTTGCTTATCCCTCTATGCGAACGGTATGGGAAATGTTGGCAGTTGGCAAAAGGACAGGTTAGTTCCCTATTCAGAATCCCTTGCTTACGATAAAATGAGCAATATACCAAAGAGATATCCCATATCAATCCTCATGATTGAGCCCCTAGATCGATATCATAGCTCGACTCCCTAGAGTGATATCCCATATTGATATCATAAGATCGATATTCTCAATCGATATACCAGAAATAGTTTTTCCAAGTAAATCTCCCCAAAGGAAAGTTTCTGAAGAAGAGTATCAAATGTAAATGCCGAAAAGTGAAGATCGAGTGAAGATCAGAAAATAGGCTTAAATCAAAGTTCAAAGTGAAGATCAAATTAAGATCATAAATCAAAAGTTCGAGCGGAGATCAAATGAAGATCCAAAATCTAGTTTGAAGAGAGATCAAATGAAGATCCAAAGATAGTTCAAAAAGAAGATGGAATCGACTCCCTTGCTTCACTACATATGAGCAAGTATCCCAAAAATTGAAGGATAGAAAGGAATGAGCCTGAATCCCTAGAATTGTCAGCACTACTGTACCTTACGCATGACGATATGTCTGACGCATTAGCACCTCGCTTATGAACAAGACCAATGTTTGAATGTGGAAGAGCTAGCTTCAGGTGTCCTGCATTGCTTAGTGGCTTAGTCCAACTAAAATCTAAACTTGAGATTGGATAAGACATTTGTGGAACCCCTATCTTAGCAATGGGCTGAAAGAATCCCGCCTTGACATCGGGGAACGCTCGTGTCTTATCTTAAAATATTCATTTGCACACACAGGGATAATGAACAGTTAGGGTCTATCCTAGCAAAAGCCTTTTATCTCAGAAGTCTAGTGTGGTTAGTATGCAACTTTTGATAAGTTTATTAGGGTGTTTGAGTATCACGAAAAACCTCAAAATCTCTCTAAAAAGCAACAAAATGCTACAAAAGCATAAACCAGTAAATGGTAAAAGTCATTGCAAATCATCAAATTTCAAAGTATCCAAGAAGCGATACATCATTGCATAAAGCACAATCAAGATATAGGATAGATACTGGATAAATATCAACAATGATGTTTAGATGACCACTGACTATATCATGCATATCATTCAAAGTGCGAAAGAAAATAGAATGACATATTATCTCATTCGCATCATACAACTTCATACCATTACATTTCATATATGGGTGATTAATTGATTAAATTCTTATCTTAAGGATTTTCAATTATAGTCATGATTTTTACACATCCTGTGGCGTCATCCATTAAATTTTCAAATACACACTGCATTCATTCCTTATGTTTTAAGTGATTAAAGCATACAGGTTCATTTACATTAGAATAACATCATGTAAATAAAGCATTTCCATAAAATAATGCATACAATGAAGCAATATCAAATATGCATTAAAAGAAACCATAGCATCCATATGCATTTATCATAAAAAGCATATCTAAGCATCTAGATCACTGCATATCATCATCATAAAATAAATAGCTATCTAATGCATGACATCACCATCGCATCATATAGTATCAACATAACATAAGCATTGCATCCATGTGCATCACATAAACATAAGATCAAAAAAAGAAATATATACACATGTACACAGAATGAGCTAGAATGATCATATCATATAAATATGTGTCCAAATGAGTACATAGGGAGTATGCAAAAATGCCCGTAGGCTACAATCATGTAGGTCCTTGACCTTACACCAAAAATGATGATATATCAAAATGTAGTTTGTGCTATAAAAGCCCTAGCTCTATCCTGCTCCCCCTATACTAGAGCTCTCACCGCCTCCCTCAGTACTATGCTCAGGAGCCTGCTCTCCCTGCTGCCCTTTATGCCCTATGTCATCCTACTGAGCACCCTGTGTGCCACCTAGCCCGAAGAGGCCTAGCACTCGTCCAACTACCCCTAAGCGATGGGCACCTCTGTGCATTGGGACCTATGGCTGGATGTGGTAGTAGACTGCCCTACCTCCCTAGTCCTGGTATGACTACTGCTACCATGTGTACTAGAGGACCTGTGTGTCCTCTCACTTCGATGGGTATGATGGCTCGAGCTAGCAGTAGACTATCCTGTAGTCCTAGTCCTGGTCCGCTGAGACTCGAGAGTGAAAGGATCCTTAGGAACCTGTAACCCATGCATCTCTATGTAACCTACCAGCTGGTCCACTCGAGCAACCTGGGATGCATGCATATCATTGGTCCTCATGACCATATCCCGTAATCGCTCGACCTCAACCATAGGATCCTAGCCACCTGGTACAACTACTACTAGTGCTACCGGAGGCCCCATGATAGCCTGAGGAGGTGGCATAGCCCCCCTCGATGCCCTGATCAGATCTCTCTCCACTACTACCACATCTCACTATGCCTGAGCTAGCTCTAGTGTAGTCTATAGTGTCTAAATCTATGTCTCTATAGTTGTAGCCCATGTAGTCAGAGTCTCAATCTATCCCTATGCCTTAGTCAAGCGCCTATCCCTATCAGTCAGCTGAGCCTGTAGAGTAGCAATCATCGTATCTCGCTCTCGCTACTGAGTCTAGAACCTACCAAGCTGACTCTACAAGTCAGCCACCTACGCTAGGAGCACCCCCTCTACACTGTCAGGAGGGACCTCACCCTCCTCGAAAGCCTCCTCCTCTAGGTCAACCTCAAGAGCCTCCTCAATGGCAGCCTCTACCCCCCAACTACCCTCTATCCTCTAGCGCACCCTACGCCCATCGAGATCCACCTCTACCTCTACTACTGCCTAGTCTAGCTCTCAACCCAAAGGCCCTATCCCATACCACCTGAACAGTGACCACCATCCATCATATGTTGGGGTAGTCACAATCATCTCAACACTAGTCTCCTGGTAATCATCAACCTCATCTCCTAGAGTCATAGGCTGAATCCACTATAGATCATGCTCTAGTGCCAAGCGTCGGTATCTGAGGGGCATCTCAAGAATGTCCTGCACCATCCCAAACTATCATAGGACACGAGAGAAAAATTGGTACTCTCAGATCTCGGCCTTACGATCGATCAGCCATCTATCTCGATGAGCCTATCGAAGCCAATCGCCCACCTCCGGCCATGTTGGGCAGTCCATGTATGGCCGCCACTAAACATCATTCGGGCCAAGTGCCATGAACTGAGTAATATAATGTTGGACATCACCAGCATGAATCCTACTATGGGTGCCCTCCTCCTCGCGAGGCCAGTAGGTGGCATAGCACTAGCGCTCGATAGCAATAGTAGTAATATCTAGTGGTAGATCCTTAGGATGCTCTATCCTAATATGCTGCCAGCCCTAGATCTACAATAGTAGACTACAGCTCATGCCCTTATGGCTCCGCTCAGTAAACTGGTATAGCTCCCTATAGAGGTGGCATAATAGCGTGCTACCCCAAGCTAAGTGCAATGGCTGCCTAGTAGAACTCTGGATGACTCTCCAGATGCTAGCCAAGAGGTTCCAGGGAATCCTCATGCCCGAGGAGTCTGGAAGCACAATCTGTACCATGAGGATCATGAAGACAATAGCATGGACTGAAAAGATGCGCTTACCCTCCTAGTAAGCAATGTGGACTCCTCCATGGTCAATAGCATCCTGAGCCTGCTGGCTCCAGTCTCCAAATATAGCATCAAAAATGGGCTTCTTAGCCCCAGAACTAGAGGATACGATGGCCTCACCATCGATAGGGATCCTAAAGATCTGATATACGTCCTCTAAGGTGACAGTCATTTCACCTATGGGCAGGTGAAATGTATTTGTCCGAGCATTCCAGCGCCTGGACAATGCAGTCAAGTAAGCTTGGTTTACCCGAATAGTGGGTAAATCCAAGACATAGCCGAATCCAATGGCTCGAAACCAGTCACGCTCACCACCCATGAGCCATCCATGGAGAGTCTTAAGTAGATCTGGCTCTCTCGCCCTAGAGGTCAATGTCTGGAATAAAAGCATACTATAAGGAAAAAGCTAACTAAAAATGACAAAAACATTTAAAAAACTGATAAAACGGCAAAAACATGTCATAAGACATTCATCAAAAATCAGCAAAAATACTTAGGCGATTCAAAAATGCATTAAATAATATTAATTGCCTATTAAACTTAGAAAAAATCAAAAAATTTAGGAAATTTTTTCTAAAGTCGCGAACCGCGGGTCAACCCTACGGTCCGCATACGGTCAAAATTTGACCGTTGGAATTTTGAATGTTGACCATAGCTGTCAGCTGCGGCCCCCAATCAGTCAATTGGGCACCGCAACTGGTACCTGCGGTCTCCATTCAAACCTCGGATGGGGCTAATTCCCCGCCCAAAAAATAGAAATAAAATTAAAAACCTAATCTAGCTAGCCTAATCTAAGTCTGAGGTTCATTGCCAGTAGTTTAATTGGGTTCATTTATCTCATTTCTTAGTGAGGTTAATTTTACTGGTAAAAAAATGCATGGTCTAGGTATCGAATTACCTTGCCCTCGCTCCGACCTTGGCTGGATGAAGCTTCCTCCCATGCTGCCATCGTGCGATAGGTAGAATGTCGGTGTGATTAGGTAGGGTTTCAGAGCAGGTTTAAAGTTGTCACTATCAGAGCTCTAAAACTGTAAAAGAATAATGAGGTAAAAAGTGAAAATTTGAAATTTTATAACTTTTTACTATTCCACGTGGACCGTAGCTAAAACCTGTGGTCCAGTAATTAGGGTTTTGCGATCGCAGATCTTAGCCGCGGTTCCCAAATTTGCAAAATGGGAACCGCACATCATGGCTGCGGTTAGCAACTGGAAGAAAAACTAGTAAAATCCCACCATGGGAAGGTCTAAAAAGGTAAATCAATGACTCCCATTGGATCAAAATTTCAATAAAAGCAATCAATGTTGCAAATTTGGTGATGTTCAAGCACCATGATTAAATTCAAAAAAAAAAATCAAATAATTTGAAATCCAAATGCACCTCGTATTCAACTATTTACCCTATACACTTGGCGGTTGCAGTGACTTGCGATCCATGCAATCCGAAAAGATGAGTAAATAACCATAAGGACATTTGGGGCAAAAATGTTCATCATTGATCTGATATGCTTCTTCTCAATCCCTAAGAAAGCCTTCATGGCTGGACTGCTCCATGGGAACGAGGCATTTCATGTCATGTCTCCTATGACATATTTTTAGCAAATCATCGACAATTTGATTCAACACAAATCTGATTGGATTTGTATCATTTCGATTCCCTAAGATGGCTATTGTAGCTTGACTGCTCCATGGGATAGGAATGTGCAAATCATTATTAATAGTTGGAATCAAAAGCTGAACTAGGCATAGCCAAGCATTTAATGTGCTCAAATCTAAATTTTTTTAGATCATCCATGGTGGTCAAGTGACATCATCACTTCAATCATTGTCATTACCCTCATCGACTCATCGCTTGAGGGGGTAGTCATAATATCAAATCATAATCAAAATCAGCAGAAGATCCTAGAGATCGTAGATCCCTTGATCTTGTCAAAATTGTGTTCGTCCTTGCGAATCATTGTAAACAACTATCATAAGCTTACCCCTTTGCTTGGGGAAAATAGCAAATATGATAATTTGTTTGTATCTCATCTCCTTTCGGTTATATAGGCCACTCCTATTGTAGCATCAAAACGCTACCCGAATGACTGATGGTGAGTGCAAGCTTTTCAAGTTTAAGCCTCCAAAGAGTTGGAAGCAATGATTCCAGGATGCACATCCTTTTGCTGGACCTGGGGCATCTAATGTTGATCTGACTAATGATCATCATAGAACCTTCGACATCATTTTAGGAGGTCTATTTTTGCTCAGCGTTGTTCGATCTCACAATGCATCTCAAAAGGGGCATCTGTAGACACCTAAAATGCGTCATGTCGAGGGCGACTACTCATATGGACATGCTACAAGACCATATGGAAGATCTTGGATAGACTCCAAGATAGAGCAGTGGTTCTAACCACTCAATTTGGGCTCCTTGGCCTAATCAGTCTGAACCGTAGCCCAGACCTCATGGTCTATAAGCTGAACCATGGCTGAGACCTATGGTTTGCAGTCTAGACCACAGTTGTGACCTATGGTCTTAACTAAAGTTTAGTTGGCCTTCAATCCGAGCCAAATCGGTTGGAATGTGTAGACACCAAAACAGCACCAATCCGATTATGTGACAACAAGCGCTGATCGCATTGACACAAACAACCCCTAGGGCAGCCCCTAGAGGTCAAACAGTGGTCCTAACCACTCCCAAAAGCAGTTTTGAGGGTCAAAAGTCAATTTTGCACCTTTTTGGCACCTTTTTCTCTATTCGTCCCACCCAGGGATGAATTTAGACTGGTATTCGTCCCACCCTGGGACGATTAAGCAATCGCTCCAGGGTGGGACGAATAGCAGGTTTGACTGGCAAAAAGTCAAACCTCGGCAACTCCGCTAGTTAACTGAGGCTTCAGGCCATGCAATTGTGAGGAATAGCTTTTATTCAAGAGGAGAGACTTCAGTCATGCATGTCTTTATTTTAGAGACCTCATGCAAGAAGCTTTTTTATCAAGGAGTTAGCTTTTCTCTGAAAATAGGACAGTTAACTCAAGTGGCGCCCTCGCATGCGCAATTCAAACAAGGAGACCATAAGGTCTATAAATTGGGGAGTTTTCCCACCCAAAAAATGAGGACAGAGAAGGAGCATTTGAGCAACGAAGTGCTGCCAATTTCATACCTAACTGCGATTTGTGCTTTTACATCCTTAATCTCTCATTCGAAAGGGAGGTTATTGGGTGACTATTGGAGGCGCAAATCCATACCCAAAACCCAATTTTTGACCACAACTATCCACAAAATTTGTCGACAACACCATACAATCAGTTTTGGACCCATCCCAAGTGGATTGGTGCCGAAACAGTGCTTCAATCGGTGGGCGTCCTGCCCCCGGGCGCTCCCCAAACTATCACAGTGCTAATCGCCCCACCCCAGGATGATTAGAAATCTATGATAGATTTCTTGTTTTTTTCTTTTGCATCTGATTCTAGATAGGTTAAATAGGTTACAGTTCAAATTTCATGTCATTCTGATTATTTTTGACCAGGTTATTGTTGTTTCCCGCTTTCACTAACTTGCAGATGCCATCTTCAAAATCTGGATCCTAGAGGCAAAATTGGAGAAATATGAGCATCTGGGTCATCTCAAAATGCCCCCAATTAGCTAACCCCAAGTTTTTAGGTCATTTGGAGCTTCCAGGATAGGACATTGAAGAGGGTGCTTTCTGACAGGTTATTGCAGGTCTATTCGTCCCACCCTGGAACGAATACCAATCTGTCAAGGGTCTATTCGTCCCACCCTGGAGCGAATACAAAATTGTGAGGAATTTTTAGACTATTCTTTTTGCAATGGTCTTCTGATGATATTTTTATGCTTCTTTCAAAGTTTCAGGTCAATCAGAGGTCATCTGATAGTCGTTTTATTATTTTCATGCTTTTACTGACAGTAGGCCTTGGGAAATACATGTTTCATTTGGTCTGCAGGTATTATTAATATTTTCTGTTTCTTTGAATGCAGGTTTCCAAAAGCAGAGGAGCAGGAAAGAGCAAAGAATCACATACAACAGCGGCGACGACGTTTTGGTCCGCCCATCTTACATGTGGGCACGCGGAAGAAGGATTGTTAGCCATGAGTCTTGTGACAAGAAACACATTTGACTCTCCTATCCCCTAAAAAGGAAGGAGACGTATTGTAACACAATTTGTAAAGCGTATCAATAAAAGAGATTACTATATTTCATATTGCTTTTATCTTGTGTCAATTTGCATACGTTATTTCTTGTTCTTGTGGCATATTCCTTTTTGTTTCCGTATCCTCGTGCTTTCAATGGCGATCACGGTGGGACCTGTGTCCTTTGATTTTTAAAGATTAAATTTCTGATTAAAGTTGCTTGTTTTGTTGCTTGCAGGTACCAAGTTTTCAAAAGCTAGACTGTTTCAGGCAGAAATTCAGAGATATTCGACTTAGGCAGAGAAGAGGTAAGGGATTTAAACATCCTTTGTCAATTTTTTGTTTTCTATATTTTTTGTTCTCGATTTTTGCTTGCATAGGAGAGTTTAGATGCTTGCCTGTTTCATTTTTTGCAACTTAAAATGAATCCCACACACCACGTGGTAATTTAAACCAAGGAGTTGGTCGTAAAACCCCAACCCTTGAGCAAGACCAAAGGTGGATTCCATTATCACTTTGGCTTGAGATATTGCATCCATTACCCCGATCGCGACTGTTGCTAGACGTAAATCCTGACGAAAGCTGACCAAGTGTAGCTAGGGTGATTCCTAGCGCATGAGGATAAGTCTTCTATGGTAGGTGTCATAAACAGAGCGATTCCCCTTTCGTATCGCCTATGTTCCACGTATCATCTGCTCTCACGTACCTATAGTCTCCCTCACGTAAGGGCGGGTATATAGAGAGGTTGGTATATCGGTCCGACAATGGTATATTGAAGGGGCGACCATTTATGGGAGTCATATGAGCCAACATTTTGCATTTAAATGGTCTTCACAAAAATTTTCAAAAACAAAACAAAAATCATCATCAAAAACACACTAAAACCAGTCTAGGACACACCATTAATCTTTAAAAGAGATAATCATTGCTTTGTGTGTGTATGTTCTTTTTTGCTTAGTGTAACAAAAAAAAAATCAAAAATCAAAAAATCATAAACAAAAGATAAAAATCTACGTAGCTTGTAGAGAGTCATTACCATGGTATTCACCCGTAGTCAAGCCCACTCACGGGCAGACGCTGCGGAGAATGTCCAAGGAGGCACGAGTCACCTCCGTTACAGTCCCAAGGATTTGGTCATACCACCTTGGCGACCTGACACACAAGGTAGTCCCCTCCACACCTTAATGGAAAGGGACTATAGGGGCACCTCTTCTAGGGGCACTCCTGTTCAGCATAGCACCCAGCACACACCCTTCCATGAGGGGTACATCCGTAGGAGAGCTCCCTTAGATGCTCGTTATGAGTGGTCACCGCGCGATGAAGCGCTAGGTCAACATAGGGTTCGACGGGAGGAACCACATGATTACATTATCCCTCCTTCACCCCCTCTAGTTGTCAGGACTACAAGGACAAATCCAGAGCACAAGGCTCCTCAGGCGGGGCGAGCCAACTCCGCCCGTTCCTTTTTCACTTACGAGAGAGAGCACGAGGAAAACCCTTACCTTCCTCAAGAACAATATACATCGCAGGAGCAACACGCCTCCGCAATTGCTAGCCATCAGGATCACCTACTGAGGACAAAGCCTCGAGGGAATGCCGCTACCCCCAACAGAGGGAGGTGGCCTATAGAGATCTCGGATCACCAAGACCGAGATAGAAATCTAGGAGAGGCATCTAGGCCTTCTAGACATGAAACGGCAGGACCAACTATCTTAGAATCTGCCCAGCATATCGCACGTCGGATGGAACTCACGTTACTTGAGCTAGAACGACAACAGTTAGAGCAACAGTATCTTCTAAATCAAGAGTGCATTCAGTGCCAGGAGGATGAGTTGTTCCCATACACTATGCAGGCAAGGACTCCAACCCCTCGCACGCATAAGACAGAACATTATGAGAGACACAACTGGGTGCGAGATAGGTATCCATGACCTTATCAACCATTGCCTCCAATGCCTCCTAGACTTGAGCGGAAGGCCACTCCTCAAACCAATGACAGGCGCATTCTTCAGGCACCCACCCAGGTTCATGGGCCACCCTCAAAAATTCTTCAAGAAGCCTCTGAGGAACCTAAGCGAGAAGAAGAGCGGGATGAAATGCCCTACCAAGGCATGGGGGGTGCTATTCGGCCACCCCTCCCAAGGCCCCAAGTTCCCCACAACCTGCAATGGGAACAAATCAAAGAGGAGGAGCTCAAATCCCCCGATACAAGCAATGCGCTGCCAGAGCACTTAGAGTCGGTAGAGACCAAGATTTTGGGGCCCCAAAAGCCCAACTTACGTGAAACTCCTCTCAAAGAGGATCAACCCCTGGTTGTAGAGCTACCTGATGACGAGGTCTTCCATATCTCAGAATCACCAGATTCGATGAGCCTGACTCTCTCGCCAAAGATGAGTCAGCATATGCAATAGCACCATGGGACCCGTTCGAGTCAGACAACACTAATTCATAGGTGGTCCCCATGGGTGATCATCACCAAAGTCTCTTAACATTATTCCCTTTGGAGGCTCCCATCGAGCCCGTGCCATTGCAGGAAAATCAGGTCCCCCCACAAAGCGCGAAACAACCCCATCGGGACCATGTCAATCTGCTCGAGCAGGACGAGCCTAGAATGTCACAGACAACTATCGGGGCCAACGAGGGCCTTTGGATCATCGATAATGATTACGAAGATGAAACTGAGATGGAATATCTCAATCATGCATGATGACACAATCACCCTGTAACCCATGAAGAACTGATGGCACAACTAGGCATAAGACTAGGGCATGAGTGGCGCCTAGACCCGGCCCACTGGAATCAACTGTTGATTCCGCTCCTTTGGGTAGACCGCGAGCACCTTCCACCAAGAGATATCATAGCCACATCAGTGTCGAAGGCAGACCCTGCCCTCCTATCCGTGCATAGGGCCGATCCATTCGTGCCAATCCCTCCAGAGCCAGATCCGGTGCACAAAGATCATCAAGCTGGGGGTACCTCTATTCCCTGAAGAGCAAGTGGATTACACCAAACGCTCCAAAGGTGTCCATAAACCCTTTGGTCAAACCAAAAGCTCCAAGGATTATCGCAATCACTTGGTCACCCTAAAAGCTCCAAGGATTATCGCAATCACTTGGTCACCCTAAAAGCTCCAAGGATTATCGCAATCACTTGGTCACCCTAAAATCTCCAAGGATTATCGCAATCCCTTGGTCACATCCAAAAGCTCCAAGGATTCTCATAATCGCTTGGTCAACCCTAAATGCCCCAAAGGCATCTATAAACCCTTTGGTCAAGCCAAAAGCTCCAAGGATTCTCATAATCGCTTGGTCAAACCCTAAAAAGCTCCAAGGATTCTCATAATCGCTTGGTCAAGTCTAAAAGCTCCAAGGATTCTCATAATCGCTTGGTCAAGTCTAAAAGCTCCAAGGATTCTCATAATCGCTTGGTCAAATCCACAAGCTCCAAGGATTCTCATAATCGCTTGGTCAACCCTAAACGCCCCAAAGGTATCTATCAACCCTTTGGTCAAGCCAAAAGCTCCAAGGATTCTCATAATCGCTTGGTCATCCCCAAAATGCTCCAAAGGTATCCATAAACCCTTTGGTCAACACCAAAAGCTCCAAGCGTTACCATAACTGCTTGGTCAAAATAAATATTCAAAAATAAACAAAAACAATCCAATCATCAAAAATCACAAAAACAATTGCATTTCAATTCCATTTATACTCATAAAAATCAAAAATCACAAAAACAATTGCATTTCAATTCCATGCATACTCATAAAAATCAAAAATAACAAAAAAACATTGCATTTCAATTCCATGCATTCTCATAAACATCAAAATACAAAAATATAGGTTGCATTAGGCATCGCATCCATACATTATATATTTGCTAGGTCATACAAGTCAAAAGCACCATAGGCTGTCATTACTTGGCAATTCCATCATTTCCACATCAAATCCATTTTCATAAACGCATACATCCAACATATCACCATTTTCTTTTAGCATAGTCAATTGTCTCCTAAATGTATATAGGGTTTTCGTCATTCAGTTGTCTTTAAATTTCTAGCCAAAAACTGTACACAGTTAAACAGATTTTACACGGGAAAGTTTTACTTGGATCACACCTTGTTACGTAGCATCCCAACACAAATTAACACACATAAAATAATTCCTAAGTTGTGTGAACGCAAGAGAAACCTACAAAGCAGTCTCGGGTACCATAGGTGAAAGATTAGCCTGTTCATCCCCCTGTGCGAATGGTTCTAGAATGCTGAGAATTGACAAAAGGATGAGCTCTTCCCTATTCATTCACCTTAATAAACAGTGGTTTTTACCACTACCAAATCCCAATCATAGTTGGTCCCCAAAGTTGTAAGGATTCGTACTACACGTCCCTGCCAAGGATGGGTAGTCATCCCCAAGACCTAAAAGGATCAATGCCATTCACAAACAAAATTCCAACCAACCATCATCCTAACCCTTTCCATTCACCTTTGGTCTCCAAGTTGTAAGGATTCGTACTATCCGCCCCTAACCAGGATGGGTAGTCATCCCCAAGGCCTAACAGATCAATGCCCTTACTTCATACTCTCCATTATCCCTTTGGTCTCCAAGTTGTAAGGATTCGTACTATCCGCCCCTAACCAGGATGGGTAGTCATCCCCAAGGCCTAAAAGATCAATGCCCTTACTTCATAATCTCCATCATCCCCTTGATTCCCAAAGTCGTAAGGATTCGTACTACATGCCCCTAACCAGGATGGGTAGTCATCCCCAAGACCTAAAAGGATCAAGGCCCTTCACAAGTTCAAATTTACAAAGCTCAAAATACAAAATCAAATAACAGTGGTTATCACCACTATTCAAAATCCTTGCTCAAAAAACAAAAGAAACATAAATAGAAAAATAAACAGTGATTTTCATCACTATATTGACGAGCAAGTCTCCCAAATCATTCAACCAATAAATAACCTGAACTTGAATCCCTGGAATTCTCAGCATTCAAAAACCATCTAGGTGATCCTCATTACAGGTTTGGTTGATAGCCTACCTGGCAATGGTGGTATCCTACCCGCACGACGATATGTCCGTCACATTAGCTTTGCGTGTGTGCAGACCAATATTTGCATGTGGATGAGCTAGCTTATGGTATCTTAGATTGTCACGTGGATTAATCTTGCTAAATACAACAACGGAGTTAGTGGAGCTAATTAGGTGATCCTCAGTACAGGTTTGGTTGATAGCCTATCTGGCACTGGCGGTATCCTGATGAATACCACATAAACGAACTCAATTGCACACACAGGGATGTGAAATAACTTGGTTAAATTCAAGTCGGATTTAGACCTTGTTCAAAAGTCTTGCGAGATAAATGTACGAGTCTTGGCTAGTTAGTTAAAATATCTCGCATCTCAGAAAAGCTTAACTACATTTTCAAACAACTGGTACATTTCATTCCGTACATAACCATCAAAATATATGCAAAATACAAAAACAAAGTTTTCACATGCAAAGTCATTTCACAAAGTCATCCCATTAGTACAGCAAGTCAGTCAAATCTTGTACAGTCTATGGTGCATCGACAAGTCATCAACAACTCATTTCATTCATTCCACATGCATACATCATACAAATTAGAAACATCGCATTCATAAAAGCATTTGCATACATCAATGTAAATACATATACATAAAAACAAAACAGCCAATATCCACAAACAATAGCAGTAAAAGTGCTGAACAACGACACCTTTGCACTTGACATTCAATGGCATAAAAAACTGATGTCGGGGTCTACCTTGTCGCTATCCTACTCCCTAAGAAGGCTACCATAGCCGGACCGCTCCACGGGAAGATGGATTTTTGACAATTTCACCCCCAACGACGTCCCCAATGGGTCAAAACCCACTCAAAAACAATAAAACAGTAAACCCCCAAAAACAACAAAAACAACAAAAAAATGCAACACAAAAACAAAGTAATAAGCATTGTCGGACACAAGTGCTTTTGCACTTAACTTCTTGGCATAGAAAATCGATGTCGGGGCTCAACTTGTCACTCTCCTACTTCCCCAAGAAGGCTACCATTGCCGGACCGCTCCACGGGAAGACGGGTTTTCGACAATTTCCCCCCATTCTGGCATCACCAAAAGGGTTTTTACCCACCAAAAATAGGTCCAAAAATTAGGAAACTGCTCGAGCATTCAACGGACAACATCTAAAGGCACCCTCACTTAAGTCATCTTGGGTCAAGCGACTCGTCGCTTTTCTCATGGCCGTCATTCCTTCATCGATTCGTCGCTTGAGGGGGTAGTCACACTTAAGTCATCAACCAACAAACACACACCCAATCAAGGCAATGGCATGCATTCCAAGAATCATTGACAAAGACAATCACGCTCCTGCTTGGGGCAGCAAACAAGCAATAATCACAAATTGATCAAACGCTTGGCATTCGTGAATCATGAACACAAGGTTCCCCCGTGGATAAAAGGTTGCGCCCTTTGCCTATTCATGAATGATCAATGACCAAGCTCAAGTCACACCTCACCAAAATAGGTTAATACTTGAAATCAAATTCCTTAGCCCGTCAGAAGCAAGGATTCAAGAATGCATGCCCTTTCCATACTTGGGGCATCAAGAGTTGGTTAGGTTACTGAGAAACCCTAATCATTAGTGCTTTGGTTATCTATTTTTGCTCGACGCTGTGCCTTGCACAACGCTTCCCAAAAAGGGGCATCTGTAGACACCAAAACAGCACCAATCCGATTATGTGACAACAAGCGCTGATCGCATTGACACAAACAGCCCCTAGGGCAGCCCCCAGAGGTCAAACAGTGGTCCTAACCACTCCCAAAAGCAGTTTTGAGGGTCAAAAGTCAATTTTGCACCTTTTTGGCACCTTTTTCTCTATTCGTCCCACCCAGGGACGAATTTAGACTAGTATTCGTCCCACCCTGGGACGATTAAGCAATCGCTCCAGGGTGGGACGAATAGCAGGTTTGATTGGCAAAAAGTCAAACCTCGGCAACTCCGCCAGTTAACTGAGGCTTCAGGCCATGCAATTGCGAGGAATAGCTTTTATTCAAGAGGAGAGACTTCAGTCATGCATGTCTTTATTTTAGAGACCTCATGCAAGAAGCTTTTTTATCAAGGAGTTAGCTTTTCTCTGAAAATAGGACAGTTAACTCAAGTGGCGCCCTCGCATGCGCAATTCAAACAAGGAGACCATAAGGTCTATAAATTGGGGAGTTTTCCCACCCAAAAAGGAGGACAGAGAAGGAGCATTTGAGCAACGAAGTGCTGCCAATTTCATACCTAACTGCGATTTGTGCTTTTACATCCTTAATCTCTCATTCGAAAGGGAGGTTATTGGGTGACTATTGGAGGCGCAAATCCATACCCAAAACCCAATTTTTGACCACAACTATCCACCAAATTTGTCGACAACACCATACAATCAGTTTTGGACCCATCCCAAGTGGATTGGTGCCGAAACAGTGCTTCAATCGGTGGGCGTCCTGCCCTCGGGCGCTCCCCAAACTATCACAGTGCTAATCGCCCCACCCCGGGATGATTAGAAATCTATGATAGATTTCTTGTTTTTTTCTTTTGCATCTGATTCTAGATAGGTTAAATAGGTTACAGTTCAAATTTCATGTCATTCTGATTATTTTTGACCAGGTTATTGTTGTTTCCCGCTTTCACTAACTTGCAGATGCCATCTTCAAAATATGGATCCTAGAGGCAAAATTGGAGAAATCTGAGCATCTGGGTCGTCTCAAAATGCCCCCAATTAGCTAACCCCAAGTTTTTAGGTCATTTGGAGCTTTCGGGATAGGACATTGAAGAGGGTGCTTTCTGACAGGTTATTGCAGGTCTATTCGTCCCACCCTGGAACGAATACCAATCTGTCAAGGGTCTATTCGTCCCACCCTGGAGCGAATACAAAATTGTGAGGAATTTTTAGACTGTTCTTTTTGCAATGGTCTTCTGATGATATTTTTATGCTTCTTTCAAAGTTTCAGGTCAATCAGAGGTCATCTGATAGTCGTTTTATTATTTTCATGCTTTTACTGACAGTAGGCCTTGGGAAATACATGTTTCATTTGGTCTGCAGGTATTATTAATATTTTCTGTTTCTTTGAACGCAGGTTTCCGACAGTAGAGGAGCAGGAAAGAGCAAAGAATCACATACAACAGCGGCGACGACGTTTTGGTCCGCCCATCTTACATGTGGGCACGCGGAAGAAGGATTGTTAGCCATGAGTCTTGTGACAAGAAACACATTTGACTCTCCTATCCCCTAAAAAGGAAGGAGACGTATTGTAACACAATTTGTAAAGCGTATCAATAAAAGAGATTACTATATTTCGTATTGCTTTTATCTTGTGTCAATTTGCATACGTTATTTCTTGTTCTTGTGGCATATTCCTTTTTGTTTCCGTATCCTCGTGCTTTCAGAACGACCCTTTGATCTAGAAGATGGTGGTTAAAGGATGAAAGATGCAAAAAGCTTCCACTCAAACTATCCTAACCACCCCTTATTGATCTTGGCTTCTCCATGAAGCCACCCCTAGCCCTAGGGACATGCTATAAATACCCCCTTCAAATGGGGAAGATATGTACAAAGTTGATTGATCAAAAGAGTAGTTAAGCCCTATCAAATTGCATACTGGACATGTGCATTTGAGATCTACTTTGCCAATAATCTAAAGATTAATTAGTCATGGATGCCCTAGGTGCCTAGGAGTGCCTAGGAGATTCAAGAAGTACAAATTCAGGCAAACAGATGCCCAATCAAACAATTCAACCACCAAATATATCAAAAGGATGTTGAAGGCGACCCTTGAACATTAATTGGACAAGGAGGTCAAGCCCATCACCCTTGGAATTGAGGGCAAGCCTATCAGAGTGCTAACCATGGCTCTTAGATGTGGTTTATAGTGTAGACTACTCATCAGAGCTATGGTTTGCAATAGAGGTATAACCACCTTCTTATTTTCATTTATGTACGGTTATATAGCTTAGATTGGTTGTTTTCATGATTTTATGTCAGTTTAGCAAATTTTTGACTGTAGAATTAGGTTAATTTAGCTTCTTTATGTTTATGCTTCAATTAGGACATTAATAAGTTCTTTATGCACTTTCATGCCTTATTTCACATATTTGATCCATGCATAGAGTAGTTGTTGTCTTTCTTTACACTATTGTATAAATATTGATTCGATTTGCATAGTTTAGAAGCATCTTTTATACTTTCTTGATTGTGCATGTTTAAGGATGCCATTATGCAATTTACCTAAACTGGCCTCATCATGAGAGGCTTCCTATATTTTTGACATTATTGTGTTGTTTATTGACTGTAGGGAACAATTTCAAAGGATAACCAAATATCAAGTTCCTTCTCCATCACGAAGAAAAGGGCATCTCCACCCTAGAGCAGTTCGTGTCACCCCAGAAAGGCACATTGAGCATCACACCTATCTTGAAGAGGATTACAATCACAAGAAACCTTATTGTAATATTGTGTCAACGTGATTATCCCTAAGAGGGACGTAAATGTAACACAAATTGGACTTCATGAATAAATAAAGTGTTTATCATACATATTGTTGTCAATTTTGTCTTTTATGCATGTTGCTTATTCATTTACTATTGCAATAACAAGATTCTTGCATCGAGTGTGAGCTTTTATGGTGGTTACAGTTTGAACAATAAAAATCATATAATGGTCAATAAATATCCCATATAAATCTAGACCATCCCAAATAATATTAAAACTATCATGGACCAAAGTTTATGCAACAATGTTTATTTTCCATCTTGAGTAAGGTTGGACTATGCAATTATGACTTAAGTCAATATAATCTATCTCATCCACAAGTGCATATAGATCTATACAAAATAATTTTTCTAATGTGATAGACATGTAACAACTTAGAAGGTATACTCTACTACTTGATAGGTGTCTAGAGCCTCGATGGAGGTGCCTAAAATACTTGAGGAAACCAATAATTGTTTTTTTTTTCTCTTTTTATTTTTTTATATACATGTTTTGTAACTTGTTTTTTACATCCTTAGGTTTAGATTATGCAAATCATAGGATGAGTGAGAAAATTTTGTGTTATGGAAATATGACTCATGGTATTGTCTTCCCTAAAATCAAAATTTGATTAATGTGTGATATGTGATTGGTCCAAGAAAGAACTCAAGTTAGTCAAGGGAAGCCTAAAATTTCCTTAGAACACAATGACGTTTGACAAAGGTTGATTGGATCAACTAGGAATGGTTGAATAACATCAAATAATTCTATTTACAAGCAATATAAGAATATGATTGAACAAGACATCATGAAAATTGGGATAGCTAGTGCATATGTAGTGATAACTTGTTAAAGATAAAAGAGATATTTGTGTGCAAGAAGTTTGACAAGACAACATGACAAATGACAAAACACTACATGTAGGTGCATAACAATAAGACATGAAATGAATAAAAACACAATACATATATATGGAGACAAAATATACAATATATATCATTTATTAATTATACCAATCAAGATCGAGGAATGCAACCACACATCCAAAAGGTGACCAAATGTGTTGTATGAATGCAATGCAAAAGAATGATGAGAGAGAATCCTAATTTATTATGGGAATCACCATAAAGAGATGAGAAATGAGAGAATTAAATTTAAAGGGAGTGTCAAATCCCCTAAACATAAAATTGGTGCAAAGGAGTGTCAACTCTCCCAGACAGAAATAGGTTGAAGATGAGGATATAAATATGAAATAGAAAGAGTAGGAGTTGAAGGATTGGAATATTGATATGAGGTGGGAGGATGAAAGGTGGGTTTATGAATTAAATAAGTGAGATGGGAAGTAGTACTAGATCTTGGATCAAGGAGGATAAAGGAGGATCAAGGAAAGCAAATAAGGGTTACATCCAAGGGGTAGGATTTTTTGGAAAGAAATGGGATTTGATAAAGGGGGATGATAAGGGTCAATTTGTGAAGTTGGTGTCTTGATTCATGAACATTGTAGGATGTCCCAATTGTGGAAGGAACAAATATCTATGAATTTTACCTATGATAGATTGTTGATCTCATTTTATTTAGCAAGCTGACTAGCCATTGGTAGGTATTCTCATGATGTTATGAATCAATGGTAAGTGGACTTAAGTTGCCACCTTGATCAAGCAAGTGTGTGAGTAACCATATTGATAATAGCATGGAGCCTACTAAATTTATATTGAATTAGAGTTTAAGTTGACAAGATAAATTCTATTTTTCCCTAGCAAAGGAGGGATAATTATAGTAATAGGCAAAGTTATTAAAAAAATATGATTTCAAAATTCAGTTTGGAGATTGAACATGTTCAAGAAACATATAAGCATCAACTTGACAAAGGGGGATGATGAGGGGTAATGGACATAGTGACATAACATGGGTGTGAGAGGAGTATCAGGAATGGACAAGACACATGTAGTGTGAGGTTCAATTTGAATATGGTCAAAAGAAAAAAAAGGAACAATCAAGAATGTGGAGTGGGATTAAAGAGACTCGAGTTGAGTCATATTGTGAAGGATAGGGCAAGAGGGGTTAACATGTGTAGACAATGAATATGGATCATACAAATAACTAGAAAATAAATGGAAGCATGCATATATTGATAAATAATAGTATTATTTTTAATCTACAAAGAACCCTCTCAAAGGGGATTTTCAAATAACAGTACGTCTTAGAGTGAAATCCAAAGGGGTATGTCCCATTTTTACAACATGCAAAGGGGTGCAATATTTCTTCATGCCATAATCAGGTGATGGATGGGTTTTGAACGCAAAAATGTGAACCAATAGATATTAAAAGCATTTTAAGGGCCTTCCTTACATGAGGCCCTTGTTAAAGAAAAATATAACAAATCATTGTAAAGAGCATGTAAATACTTATAAAACCCTAAAGAAAGTTTACAAAACTAATTTAAATTCTTAAAAAATCAATGAGCAATGTGTTTTGTGCCTTCATTTACCTTTTATAATGGGTTGATGTTTGGTTTTGTGTATCTGTATGACCATCTAATATGGTCATATCTAGATAACCATATGAAATGGTTGCCTCTATATGGCCATCTGAGATGGTTGAAAGTATATGATGATATGGAAAAGGTGCCCTTGCAAGGAGGTGCAAGTGGTCCCTGGGACCCTTTTGATGTAGGTGGGGTTGTAGGAAGTCAATTGGTTCATGCATGGTTGGTTATCAAAGCATTGGCTAAATCCTTCAAGCATCCTCCATGGCTACCATTGTTGGGCTCTCCAAGATGCAAGGTGGTGGTAAATGACTCTTCAAAGGTAGCAAGGTGGTTTGGTACAATTTTGGTATCATAATAGCTCTTCAACCTCTTCTATTGTAAATGGTGAGGGATGAGGGAGAATTTATAGAATTTTAGATGGGGAAATGATAGGTGTCATGGTGGGTGATGTGGAGGGAATATGGTAGTGAGGTGGAAGGTACAAGGGCAAAGGTAGATATGGAGGATTCCACTTGGTGGAATGTACAACCTCCACATTGAATGCCCTTGGGTGGCATGATCTCTCATCCACCCAAGTGACATTAACTTTCCTATGGGTTATGAGCTGAGTATGGGAGTTTGTGTGCTTTGGGGGCTACACTTGGGAATTTTAAATTACCTTAAAATGTGAGGTGGAGGGTGTGGAGGATAGGTGGGATTTATGAGGGAGGTTGACCTTGGGGTGCATGACAATTTTAAATTCATAAAATTGCATGGGGAAGTGTAGGAGGATGTAGGAGAATTTAGGAATTAAATGAGGGGGGAATTCCCATGGGATTTCCTAGGGATTGTGAGGAATTTTAAATTCCTAGAAAAGGGAGAGGAAGGATGTAGGGAAATTTGGGGAGACTTTCTAGGAAATTTCCTAGGGATTTGGTGTAAGATTAGGATTTTTGGGGATTTGACTTGTATTTTAAAATTAATTTTTCATTCCCCTTGGGCTAGGTTGTGGGTTACAAAGGTGATTAGGGCATAATGGAGGTCTTAGTGGAGGGTTAGGTAGATAATATGGATTATGGAAATTTTTAGGGTAGAGGGATAAATAAATGAAGGGGGATTAGGTGGAAATTAGGATATTAGGAAGAGGATAAGAATGATTAGGTGACTAAACAAAGTAGGAGAGGATTAAGAAAAGATTAGGGAAATTTGAAGAATTAAGGATTTTAGGGAAAAGGGGGAAATTAGAAGAAAATAAATATTTTGGGGAACCTTAGAAGAATTTAGGGAAAATAAAGGGGAATGAAATAGAATTAGGAAGACTAGGGAAATTTAGAAGAAATTGGGGATAATAGGGGGAATGAGCAGTAAACTGCTAAAGGCTAGGAAAATTTGGATGAATTAGATAGTAAAAGGGAAATTTGGATTAATTAGATAGTAAAAGGGCAATTCAGAGGAATTTGAGTGAATTTGGGTGATTTTGGAGATTTTGCATGATTTTTATTGCAAATGATTAAAATTTGATGTATATAGATACCCTTGTTTGTACCGTATTGCATGAAACATGATGCGGTGCAAAAAAAAGAGATACTTGGTCCATTGAATCCAAGTATTTTTCTTGTTTCCCCAGCAAAAGGCAAATAATTTACAAATTTTTTGGGTTTTGCTTACCCCCTCAAGTAGTGAGTGATTGGAAGACAAAATGGACAATGATATTGAATTGATTTATGAAAAGGCATATGATGAAGATGCAAGTAATGAGAAATGGCCTTTAGGATGGTGAGCACAACTCTGTGCCTATGGGTCGATCTGACTATGCTTGTGTAATAGATATAAGAAGATAAATGTTGGGATAATAGGTTGATCATTGTTCATAAATGGCATAGACACATGCATATATGCATGACTTTAATTGTGTATTCAAGGTCATCAACACAATAATACTAACTTGATTGTGAGATAAATGGTAACATAGGATGCAAAACATGGATTGAATGGATGAAAGGAAAAAATGAGCAAATGTAGAGGAGACCACTTGTAAAGTAAATCCTAGGGATGAAGAATCCAAATGTTCTTTCAAGAGACTCAAACACCCTAGTGATTGTAATCAAACTCATATAATAATCAAACAAACCCTTGAATATGTTAAGACTACCCTAGGGAGTCAAGTATCTCAAGGAATAACTATGTGTGCAATAAATATTCTCTTCCAATTTTTATGAAGGTTAGACTAATCACTTGTATTTTATGCTAATAAGTTCTCACCCACAAGCGTACATAGGTTTGTATAAAAGAAGATTGCTAATATGACAAACATATCACCACATGGAAGGCATACTCCACTACCATTCAAGCATCTATAGCCCTAGTGGAGATAGCCCTATGGTCTATAGACATTGCTCCATTTCTAGACAAACATATATAGCTCTAGTGGAGATGTCTAGAATGCCCAAGGATACATGATGAAATTGGATGATGATTTTAATTTTGCATCATGATAATTTTTCCTAGTTTTTTTTGAATGAGGGATCCTCAATTTTGAACCAAGGTGAACATGGAAAACCTTTCACTTTATGGTGATATAAACTCATGATTTCATATTTACTATGCACCAAAAGATGATTAATATGTGATATATGTGCATGGTCCAAGAGAGAGTGATAGTTAACTAGGAACAATCAATAGCTCTTAAGGATTGGCTAACATACAATAAAGGTTGATTGTGACACTTGGTATGTGTAAGTGACTAAAATAACCTAGGTATTCTCTAAACCAAATATGTTACAAAAGACAAGGTATCACAAGGGTAGTATGATAGGGTGTATGTAATTATGGGGGTGGGTGACTATGAGTGAAGTGAGTTTTGTGGGAAAAAAAGTGCAATGAATTAGGACAAATATGACAAAGAGGATATCCTTTGAATAAGACAATAAATGAAAGTATAATGGCACAAACAAAAATGATCTAAACAATGATTGAAATTACTTTGAGGTAAACAATTATATTTCACAAAGATGTGATGGCATGACGATGAGGTAAAGAGGTGAAAAATGACAAATAATAAAAAAGAAGAAATAAGAAAGCAAAAAAGAAATAAGGAATGAAATTGGAAGGAGATAAGGGAGAAGAGAATATAAGAGGTGGGAAAACACAATATCCATGGTATGTATCCGCTCAAAGCATGACCATACAACTAGGAGTGTGATGTGAGGAAAGAAGATAAGGAAAGGAGAGATAGAATATATACGAATTGAATGAAAATTGAATGCTATGCAGTTATGATGTGAATTATTGTGGTCATGAATAAGATGGTAGTGTATATGATGATGGGTAAAAAGTGCATTTATTGTACACTTTAGGAGGTGATATAATATCATCTTGAATTATGATCAATGTAGGATGCTTCAATGATGGAAGCCACAAAAATATTTGAACCTTGTCATTAATAGATACGAGTACAGTGAAACAATTATGCTTATCTAACAACTAAACTATAGAGCTATGGGTTCTATTGCTAATGTAACTAAAGTCATGCTACTAATGAAAGCAAAAGTCATAGTTCTTAAAACTATGCTATGATTAAAAGGAGCTAATTAAAGTGAATCATAGTCATCAACAAGGTTCTAGGATAGTTTGCTAACGGTGACACCAGAGTTATACCACTGATGTAGGATGAGGATACTAAAGAAACTAATCCTAATGGGAATGGCCATTAGGACTGTAGACCTAAGGTTTTTCCTAATCCATGATGGTATGAATATCATTAGGGATGTCATCTATCCATGTGAGAATGTTAGTCGTATGAACTCCAAGGTTGGCCAAACTGTCTACAACACCATTGGCCTCTCTAAAAGCGTGTTGGAATATGACTTCCTGCATATCAAGGATCAAACTCTTGGCATCCTCAATGTAATATTTGACCCTCCAGGAAGGATTGTTGTTATTTTTGAGATAACTAATTATATTCAAGGAGTCTCCTTCAACAATTAACCTGTTGGGAAAGTTTTTGGCAAGGGAGAGACCTCTCCACATGCTCTTGGCCTTAGCAACATGATTGGTATAAACTCCTAACCCTTCAACAAAGGCGAGGATGACTTCTCCATGATGATTTTTGAGGATGCCTCCCACTCTCACTTTTTTGGGGTTTCCTTTTGTAACCCCATAAAAATTCAATTTGAACCATCCTATCGATGGAGGAATCCATTTAGAATCAATTCTAGGGTTAATTGAAGGATGAAAATCCTCCAAGGACAAGTCTAAGGATCTTCCTAAGGCAATCTCAAATCTGGAGGTAGGGCAAGGGGAAGGGGGAATGAGGGTGGCATTTTCCTTGGCATAGGCTAGGATTTTACTGGAAATTAGCTCCAAGATAGAAGGACATTGAGAAAATATTCTATGGTTTCTTTCAACCCAAACTTTCTAGAGAAAATGGTGAAAATAGGTATTCTAGAGGAACTTGAGGCAAGGGTTGTGGAAAGGGAGATTGGGCCATTGGAGGAAGAGATCGACTATTGATTAGGATTTGTCCCAAGTGATATGGAAGGTTTGAAATATGGATTTGAGGATGGATGAGGAATAGGGATAGTGGAGGAAGAGGTGAGGGGGGATTCCTAGGAAGCCAAGCATAAAGGACACCTATTAGGAATGGTAAAACCTTTTTTGAGTAGATTTTCAATGGTAAGGATCCTTTCTTGAATGGTGATCCAGGTGAAAAAAATACACCTTAGGAATGAGGGATTTAATCCACACCAGATTACAGGGAAACAAAATATCCTCAATCTCAAGAAGAAGTTGGTAAGCAAACTTGACTATGAAATCTCCACCTTTGAATGGTTCCCAAATAAGATGGTCTTTGGAATTGCTGATAGGAATGACAATGGAGTGCAGAAGGGATTTCATGCTGATGGAATCAGTAGGATGAGAAGTGCATCTAATAATTTTCCATCTGGCTCTATCATTTTGAATCCTTAAGAAATATGAGACTTTGTGCCCTATCATGAGGTCTATATAGGGTTTTAATCTGGATAGAAGAGGATCTTCAATGAGTGGTTTTTTAGTGATCCATTTGTCATTCCAAAAGTCTATATTGCTTCCATCCCCAAATATCCATATTAGGCCTTTCTTCAAAAGCATCCTAGTGCTAATTATGGGCTTCTAGAAAGCGGATCCTCCAGTGGGGGCAATATCACTGAGGAAATTTTCTTCTTGCAAATATTTCCTTTGGACTATGGATGTCCATGCATTTTTTTATATTTGTGACCACTCATGGGATGGTGGAATGGTCTTATTCTAAAAATTGTGCATTGGAGTCTTGAGCATATCCTCCTGGGGGTTATTGGTGATACTAGTGTTGATTGTCATAATTCTAGAAATAACGACCCAATACCCAATCAGTGCAAAGGAAAAAGGATTATCATCACCCATTTTCTAAATCCTCTTGGGGAATTTCCATATTTGAGAAATTATTATAAAAATCAATGGAAATTCAAAAGCCATAATTCCAACTTCAAAGTGCCTTGAAGATCTCAATAACGACAAGTCTTGGAATAAAGTAATTTTTATGAGATTTTTCCCATAAATCCAACATAGGCATCCTAATTATCCCCATTACCTGCGTTATCAATTATCCTTCTTTGTTGTTTGTTCCCCCTCCTCACTTGTGTAGAGTATTATCCACCCTGTTTTCCTTAGTTTACATCATAATTTTCATTGTTTATTTCCCCATACCCAATCATTTTCCCAATATGAGTTTTGTTGAGCCTAGAAAATTTGAATATGATATTTTGGCTGCAAGAATCCTAATTGAAAGGAATTTGTTCCCTTCCTCCACATGTTATTTGGTGATGAAATTGACATTACCATGGCTTTCCTAGAGTCTTGGGAGAATGTAGGTGTCACGATATGAGGTAGGAGATTCCATATTGATGCCAATATTTTATCAATAATCATAGGTCAGCCAGTAAATGGGAACTCAATTCATTGGAAGAAGCACAATTGGGAGGTTGAACTAAAAGAGTTTAAAAACAATGAAATGATCTTCAAAGGAGAAAAATAGGGGATATTTAGGAGGGATCTCCTCATGCCATGGAATGACATGATGAAACCCATAATGGAATTCATCATGATCGATGATCCTGAGAAATTCCTATGCAGCTTCCATTTATCCTTCATCAACCATTTTTGTGATGTGAATCCTATCAACATTCCCCAGTTCCTCATAAACTCCATGAATTATTCCATCACTTCCTATAGGAAAAAGAAAGGAATTGACCTTCCCTCCCACCAAGGTTTGTTCAAAGTCATTTATAGCCACATCCTAGCCCATAGCCCTCAGGCCCACCCGAGCAAACCCAACCCAACCGTGAAACCTATTGGGCCTCCTGCCCGCTTGTCCCTTATGAAAAAAAAAAGAAAATTTATTGAAGTGGTTCACAAGTTGAAGGCTAGGAAAAGTATTAAATTTGATAAAACTAAAAAGCCTATTAAGAAATCAGCTTGCCTTCAATATTATTCTTTGAAATGTGGTAAGAAGGTGATAGATATCAAGGCAGATGATGAGAAAGTGAAATATGAAGTCAGACAACTGAAAGAGTTCATCATATCCATGATGACAAGCATGATGAATGCTATGGTAAACTCTATCATCGACCTTAGGGAGGCCCTCCATACACTTTTCTTTGGTGTGCATATGGCGTAAGATATTGAGGGTGGGTTGTTCTAAAGTGGAGGATGTGGTTGTTATCAAGGAGGATCCTAAGGATCTAGCAAAGGACGAGGCCAAGGATGAGGATGACAAAGGTAATGAGGACTGATTTCCTTAGCAATATCTATTTTTATCCTACGGATACCCTACATGGAGCTTGTTTTTTTTATTTGTGGTTTGTTATGCTAGGGCAGAGTCCCTTTCTTCTCATTTCTCTTTTTGACTGAGACTACATCCTTTGTTTTTTCCTTTTTTTGTGTTGGGATTGGGGTTACGTCCCTTGTTGATATTTTATTCTGCTTACAACAACTAGTGTTGGTTTTTTACTAAGGTTTTGGGATCCTTAAAACTTGTTTCATAATAAAATATTTTAATTTACCAAAAAAATAAGGTTCTAGGATAGATACAACTTTTAAAATTGGTGTTTAGGTATTGATAAAAAATTGAGACAACATTGAGAGTGTCATCCAACTCAAGTGGTAAGGTGGTTTGTGATGGGGTGGTGTGGGATGTAATGATGTAATAGTGACTAATTATGAGGAGTGAGTGGGCATGATTTGTGTGAAAGAATGTGATGGGTGGTGATGTGCGACATGCAAGTAGGCATAGTCTGAGTTGGGGATTTAAACCACAAGTGGATGAATTCAAGATAGAATTGGGAAGTATGGATTTAGAAATGGTTTTGAAGGTTTTGGATATGGTGTAGATGGTTTGGATGAATTTAAGGTGTGACCTACATAAACAAAAAACTATACATTCAATTAATCAAACAAACAAATAACTTTTTTGAGGTATTTTATGTTTTGCAAATTTTTTGTGATGTTTTTGTAGTTTTTTTTCTAGAATGTGGGGATGGTTTGGAAATATATAGGAAAAAATAGGATAAGGTTAGGTGGATAGAAGGATTAACTTACCCTAATCAATAAATTATTATACTAAAAACTTGAATTATTGACAATCTTTAATATCATGACCCATCTATCAATGGAAAATGCAATAATGACTTTCATTGTATGACCTAGGCTTGGGTCGATGAGAATATGTAGGATAGATGAAAGGTAGAGATATTATGCTTGTAGCATATAGATTTCAAAATACCAGTAACATTGGCTCTAATAGGGGTGTCCATGTGCAAGATGAATGAGGTGTACAAGGTCAATGAGAAAGTTGATGTGTGTATCGTTCCAAATTTTTTGCACCCTTACCTTCAGGCTAAAGGATCCGAGCCCGAAAGGGGGATGCGAGAAGGATGGGATGGTACCTTGAACTGAGAGGCCATTTGAAGGTCACGCCTCTTGGGGGATGGGTATTAAGGTGATTTTTTGACGGATGGTGGGGTTCACTAGGAAACTTTTAGTGGCAGTTTCCACGCCTAGGTTGGGAATGAGTTTGATGTGTTCAATTTTATCTTTAATCATTCAAATCCTAGGTTTGGAAAAATGAATCTAAATTATTCTATATGACATGCAAATTTAAATGAATATAGAAAATAGATTTAAACAGAAAATACAGAGAACAAGCTAAGTGAGAAAAACCATACCTGATTCCGGATGTCTGATGGAGGTTCTAATTTTTGAAGCAGTCCAAATCGCCTCTGATCTAACAGGATCGTCTAAAATCAGACAAGATCGTTTGAGATCTGACGAATTTGTATAATGAATTCGTCTGATGAATTCATCAGAGACCTACAATCAGAGAAATAGACATAAAATACAAAAAATGCAGCTATACCAATAGAGTAAAATGATATAAAATGAAAACAATAATATCAAACTGGTAATTAAAAATAAAAGTATAAGTGTATTACAATGATTTAATGACAATTATGATCTTGTTATGCATTTAATCTACATGGATGAACTCCAAGATGTAGAATAATAAGGAATAATAATAAAATTAATTAAATGCAGAATAATGTAGCAGAAAAGTATAAGAAAATGCAAACTCTGGGCACTGATTGCCCCCAATGTAGACTACAGTCGAAATCATCTAGAGAAGCCGAAATTGTCTCGAATTTTGGCATGATCATCCGATATTGTACAGGATCATCTGCGACGATCTGAGATTGCTCTAGCTGAAAAAAAATGAAGTTCTTGCAAACAAACTTGGAAAAATACGAAGGCAAATAATGATCTAATATGGTCTAATGCAAATAAAACTCATGTCAAAGGAAATTTCATCCAGGGGAATGTCAAGGGGGGTCCTAAGGTTTAAATAGGACTAGGAAGGAGGTTGGGAGGTTGGAGATCATCCCAATTTGGGAGATATCCAACGAGGGAGGTCTCTAACCGCGCAGACATGCTTTTGCCTCGGTTAGAGACGTCGTTGGAATAGAAGCTAATTATGAACAAATCAGTTTGGGACGAGATCGTCTGGACGTTCTGCTCCAGACGAATTTGTCCGATTTGAGGCGATATCGTCTGATCAGTGACGATATCATCCAACGGTCACAACAAATCCTAAAAATGGCATGAAAAACAAGGAAAGCGGTTTAACAGGCGGTTAAAGGGCAATTCGGGGTTAAAATTCAATTTTTAATATTTACTAAGGTAATTTCAATTATTTACTAAGGTTTTACTGCACCAATTTTAGGGTGCTACATTTTGCCCCCTCTTTAGCGAATTTTCCAAAGAAAATGTGTTAAAGACGAGTTCTTCTCGATTTACGAGAAAGCAAAAATTATTCCCATTTTTAAGCGATGATTCTAGGTCGAATCGTACGACAGCTTACTATGGTGCCCCCTCCGTGTTTTTACCCAAATCGAACATTTGAGGTAAAAACGCGAAAAAGTAAAAATTTTAATGTTGTTAATTTGTTTTTGAATAAAATTAAGAAAAATAGGGAAAAACCCTAATTCATTGTTACTGTTCATTTTTTTTTATTTTTAGAGCTCTGCAGACAAGATGGTCGAGACAGCGCACAGATTGACATAGGTCCGACGTGGGCTACGGGTAAGGGTCTAAACTTAGTTTAGAATGCTTTGATTTGAATTTCTATGCTTTTTAGATTAATTTTGAATGATTTTTGAGCATTGCGGTCATTTTTGGGCCATCGACGTCATTGGGACAAAATTGTATGGATTTCGTCGAAATCGTCTCGATATCGCCGATTTTGTCCAAGGGCAAAATCGACGATATGGGGATGATTTCGTCCAATAAGGGACGATTTCGGCTTGCAAAATTGAAGACGAATTTGCTCAAATTTAGGACGATATCGTCCAATAGTGGACGATATCATCATTTGTATAAAATTGAACTGATTTTTCTTGCATTATTAATCACTGTGTATTAATGATTTTTATTGTTTTGTTGTTTATATTGCAGAGATGATTACTAAAGAGCCGAGAATGGAAATACGGCAGGTTGAGGGATGACTTGGCTACTTTATCTCAGGTAGAGCGAGATCAGCTGGCTCAGGTCGACTTGGAGCATGTGGCAGATATGCCATAAGTTTCTATGGATATGGGTCTATTGACAGCCCTAGTAGAGAGGTGGTATCCAGGTTCTTCCTATTTTTGATTACCGATAGGGGAGATGGCTCCCACATTGGAGGATGTATGGAGGATCTTGAGGATCCCCATACAAGGACGACTGATAACTCCTATGGCAAACCAGGGCCACACGATGATGCGACTATCCAGAGATCCGAGCTTTGCCCTGGAGAAAGGCAAAGTGAATATCGAGTCGCTATGCTAGATGCCTGGGGCATCTAGACTGACACAGGTTTTGGTAGGGGTGGTAGGTGGACTTCTACTATGCCACTAGAGCGGGTGCAGGGTATCATGGTTATTGACAAATGTGGTCTGTGACATGAGAGACCATGGGTACAGGTTTGCTTGGGGTAGCTTCATACTATGTCGATTGTATAGGATCTTGTATGGGGTCGTGTACAAGGGCGGCCGATGTCTGGTCATGACATCACTACTGCAGGTTTGGTGTTGGGAGCACATCACGATGTGAAGGCTGATAGGGCTCCCAATGATAGGGGTTGATGGGGAGAGGCCTCGAGTTTTCTATTGGTGGCTCCAGAGAGGGTCATAGTAGTGGAGAGATCTGTTGATGTCCCGGAGACTACTTGACGACCTCGTCTCTGACTAGATCACCTAGAGGCCTTGGAGAGATCATCCAGGGTGAGATGAGGACAGACAGGAGTTGGCTCGCATCAAGAAAACCTACTGGATAAGGATGGAGAGGGGAGAGGTGGAGATCCATCGCTATGACCGAGTTTTGTGATAGTTCGGTCTACAGTAGGGGATCCCATCTCTCAGGGATTACAAGTTTTCCTAGACCATCCGGGATAACACCATAATCAACGGGGCTCTAGATATGCAACACTTTTGAAGTCAAGATGCAGATGATGCCCCTATCCAACCAGTGGATGGGGATGATGCTAGGGTAGCTGAAGGTTATGATGCCTGGTACACAGGCATCCGCCCTCCTTAGATGATGAGGGATCAGGGTCTGATTCATGTTGTTGTGCGTCGGATGGGGAGGCGGTGCCAGGTAGCCATTGAGGTGGCACAGGGTCACGAGGGGAGAGAGCAGAGGAGGCCATAGGCTCAGTAGAGGCCACGATAATGGGAGAGGAGGGAGGAGAGACCCCCTTCTCCACAGAGAGAGAGGCCACCATCACCCGATAAGGGCAAGGGTGTGGACATAGGAGAGAGTAGTGAGATGGCTACTCTCTAGGTGGAGACTATCCGTCTCCAGGCATAGGTGTAGACCTTACAAGATGAGGTTGCACGACATCGAGCTGAGGCCACACAACTCAGAGATGAGGTCGCATGATTCAGAGCACGGAGCGGAGGGGCGAGCACTCAGGAGCTGGCACGGTCGATTTCTCAGACCACATTCTTTTAGGGGATATACTTCTAGCTAGTGCCATAGGGCCAGAGGGTAAAACTACAAGCTAGCATTGCGGATTCGATCAGGGTTGGGTCAGCAAGGACTACATCTCGATCGACGACTAGGACTCATAGTACCACACAGACTACGATGGGGCCACCTCGTCCACCTCAGGGCAGGGGAGGAGATGAGGCTGAGAGCTCAAGGGGTTCTCGAGGCTAGCTGGATGATTGCACTACACAGATTGTATATATATTGTTGAGAGGATTGAGTATGCCAAGATGTAGATTGTGGCATACCAATCCAGTTTTGATATGATGTACATATTTTTTTGAGATATATATATATATATATATATATATATATATATATATAAAATATTTTTGATCATATGACTTGTCTTATGTGCTTGTATGATGCTTTAATGTTTTGATGTGATTGATTTGATGATTCATGTGTTTTATGTCATTTTTGAAATATTATAATTCTAATGTCATGCTTTTTAAAATTTAAATGAAATAATCTGATGTAAACAAAAAAGGTTTTTTGTGATATGATGGTGATAAAAAAATAAAAAATAATAAAAAAAGAGACTTTTAACAATAATTTCAAAGGACATTGTTGTCATTTATGACCATTTCATGGAGTCGCCGCTCGCTAGGTCGTCAAGCTAATCCCAGTATAGAAATATTGCTAAAAGTAAAAGAGTGCTTAAGAGACTGTCTTAAGACTTTGATGAGGTTGTGATGATGAAAATGATGATGATG
The DNA here is from genome assembly GCA_028583015.1 of Wollemia nobilis. Lineage (NCBI taxonomy): Eukaryota > Viridiplantae > Streptophyta > Pinopsida > Araucariales > Araucariaceae > Wollemia > Wollemia nobilis. Next base: position 1,944,660 of record JAQPPZ010002765.1, read on the forward strand.
ATGATGTTGTTTTCAGATTTTCATGAAAATATTTTGCATGAAATGTTTTTAAAATGATTTTTTTGCTAGGTATAAATTCCTAAGTGTGATAAATTTGTTGAATAATTCCCTAGGAATTATACCATCATTGCAAAATTGGATGTTGACATAATGACATGAAATAGAAACTATGTGTGTTCTTTTAAAGCATAATTGTGTAACATAAGGATTTAAGTCATATGTTTTGATAATTTGAAATAAATGGGAAATAAAATTAGTTCAATGGTTTGCACTAGGCATAGAATATTTAGGTATAGACTTATACCATCATCACGAAATCCAAAGAAAAAAATTGATATAATAGTTTTATTGCATGGTTAAGTTTTGATTTTTGTTTTTGAAAGAAACAGAAAAAATAGAATAGGAGGACTTGCGCTAGGCATAAAATTCCATTTTAAGTTTTGGAACTATACCATCGTCGCGAAAGTCGACAATATATAAATGTGGTTTTATTGCATATTTTGAAAAAAGATATTGATTTTTTTGAAAATGCATGTAGTTGTCTTTATACGAAACAACCGCTCTTAAGTAAGAAAATGAAATTATTCCAGACAATTTGCAAAAATATTTCAAAGTATCTCAAAGACAAAAGTTAGATTTATAAGGAATCCCATGTGCATATGTGAGTTCATTTCCGATCTTGATTTATTATAATGATACATAAAATCTCTCAAATACAAATGTGTGTGCAATTGCTTTGTGCATTTACCAGTTTTGAGCAAGATAATTTGATACAAGTGATTTGAATTAACCAAATAAGTGTTCATTAACCATGATTTAGATGCATATAACCGTACCAAACTACTATGTAAGTCGGGTTATCAAGAGCTAGCTAATCCATAAGCGAACATAGGTGTGTACAAAAGAAGGTCGCTAATGTGATAGAAATATCACCATGCTAGGATTTACCCAAGGCCAAGCGGGTTGGGCACAAACCACCTGTTATGGGGCTTACCTCATAGTTTTTGAATAATTGAGAATTCCAGGGATTCAAGCTCATCAACCCTTATTTTTTTTTCAATGGGTAGGGAAAGGGATTTTATTGCTTTTGCATTTGCTTTCTTTGCTTTCTCTTTCGTTTTCTTTGCTTTTTCTTTTTTTTTCTTTTTTTTTCTTTTTTTTTTGTATTCTTGCTTGATATTTGAGATAATGCTGAAATAGTACTGAGATAGTATAAAATGATACTGGAATAATGCTTCTTTTTGTCATGATTTTGCTTGAATTTTCTTTTTTCTTTTGCTTTCTATACTAGGGATACTTTCTCGAATTGGATGTAGAGCAAGGGATTTTTATTCTCAGTAGGGGTGAGCTTGTCATTTTGTCAATTCTCAAATATTCTAGACCATGTGCATGATAGGATAGCAGGGGAAACTTTTCTCTCAAGAAACCACTTCTACTATGTAGCATAGCATTGAAATTGCAAATGTCATCATTTTATTGTGAAAGGATATGCTTGGTTTAAGTAAATAACAAGATCAATTCTCTATGCTCAAACTTTATTTAATTGAATTTGTGGACTTTGATATAAGAGAGATTAGTAATCATGCCAGATAAAATCAAGATATTTATTTTTGTGTTTGCAAAAGTGAGGGATTCCAAATAAATGCTAATTTATCCAAAATAATTTGAAAATATAACTTCAATACTTCAAGAATAAATATATACACCAAATATATATATATATATATATATATATATATATATATATATATATATATATATATTTTGAGAGTTTGATAATTTTGACTCTCTCTTTTGTCTTTATGTTTTATATTTTTTGTTTCGAAAGAGTCAATAATATTGCTGATTTCACTTTTATTTTATTTTTGTTTGTTTTTGTTTAAACATTTTTATATACTTTTAAAATGAAACAACATGCAAAATATATACAAATGATGAAATGACCAAATTTTATGCGTAATATCGCTTAAGATGCATAATATTCATAGGTTCTTTAAGATCTTTACCATCTAAGGTAGCTAATTTGTATGCTTTTGATTCAAATTTAGCAGTGATAATATATGGTCCAAGCCAGTTGGGCTCAAATTTACCTTTAAGGTCTTTAGTTGCATTAGTATTTTTTTGATTTTATTTTAAAACAAGGTCGCCAATCTCAAAGGATCGATGACAAACTTTTTTAGCATATGATATTTTAAGCTTGTTTTGGTAGGCACAAATATGCTCCAAAGCATTGATGTGGTTTTAATCTAGGAGTTCTAGCTGACTGAGTCTGCCAGCTCGATAATCATCTCCTACTTCAATATCTTGAAGTGGTAGAGCCAAAGAAGGAACTTCTAATTCAAAGGGAAAAACAACTTCAACACCATAAACCAAAACAAAAGGTGAAGTACCTGTAGGAGTACGCACGCTAGTGCGATATGCCCACAAAGTTGGATATAATTGAATGTGCCAGTCGTGGCGGATTTATTGACCAATATTTTAAGGATTTTAATTAATGTTTTATTAGATGCTTCTGCTTGGCCATTACCTTGAGGATAATAGGGAGTGGACCAACGATGTTGAATCTTATATTTTTGACATAATTTCTTAAAATATTTATTTTTGAAACAAGTTCCATTATCTGAGATGAGATTTTCAGGAATTCTAAACCTACAAATGATTTGATTAAAAATAAATTTAGATACTTGTGTGCCAGTGCAGGAAGCTAAAGGCATAGCATCAACCCACTTCATAAAATACTCAGTGGCGATTATGATGAATTTGTGTCCATCAGATGACATAGGATTAATTTTGCCAATAATGTCTAAGCCCCATTTTGAAAAGGGCCAAGGAGATGAAATAGCCTATAGTTCTTGTGCAGAGGCATGGAGAAGGTCAGCATGTTTCTGGCACTTGTCGCAATGGTGCACATAATCATGTGCATCATTCTCCATGGTAGGCCAAAAGTATCCTATCCTAAGGAGTTTTTTAGCAATGGCACTACCACTGAAGTGTCCTCCACAAGATCCATCGTGGGATTCACTCAAAGCTGACTTAGATTCTTCTAGACTCAAACATCTCAGTAAAATACCTTCAAAAGATCTCCTATATAAGGTATTGCCAATTATTACAAAGCGACTTGCTCGTCTACGTAATAATCTACTGTAGCACCCTAAAATTGGTGCAGTAAACCTTAGAAAATAATTAAAATTACCTTAGTAATAATTCAAATTCAAATTTTAACCCCGAACCACCCGTTAACCGCCTGTTAAACCGCTTTCCTCATTTTTCGTACCATTTTTGTGACTGTTAGATGATATCGTCGTCGATCAGACGATATCGCCTTAGATTGGACAAATTCGTCTAGAGCAGAATGTCCAAATGATTTCATCCCAAAACTAATTTTTCAAAATTAGCTTCTGTTCCAACAACTTCTCTAACTCGGGTAGAGACGCGTCTGCACCGTTAGAGACCTCCCCCATTGGAGATCTCCCAAATTAGGATGATCCCCAACCTCCTAACCTCCCTCATAAACCTATTTAAACCTTAGGACCCCCCTTGACATTCCCATGGCTGAATTTTCTTGTAATTTGATCTTTGTGTGCATTATAATACCCTGGATTATCATCTGCATTTATGCTTTTTGAATTTTCTTGCAGGAACTTTGTCATTCTTCAGCCGGAGCAAGCTCAGATCGTCGTAGACGATCCTGTACAATCTTAGATGATCATGTCAAAATTAGAGATGATTTCATCTTGTCTAGATGATTTCGACTGCAGTCTACATTGGGGGCAATCAGTGCCTAGAGTTTGCACTTTTCCTATACCTTTCTGCTATTTTATTTTGCATCTAGTTAGTTTTATTATTATTTCTTGTTATCCTGCATCTTGGAGTTTACCCATGTAGCTTAAGTACATAAAAAAATCATGATTAGTTATTAAAGCATGATAATTTACTTGCATTTCTATTTGGGATTATCTTATTAACATCATTTTGTCATTTCACATCATTTTCCTTTATCATCATAGCTGCATTTTCTATATTCTGTGTCCATTTCTCTGATTGCAGGTCTCTGACAAATTCATTAGATCTCAGACGATCCTGTCTGATTTTAGACGATCCTGTCAGATCAGAGGTGATCTTGGCTACTTCAAAAATTAGAACCTCCATCAAACATCAGGATCAGGTATGTATTTCTTCACTTAATTTATTCTCTGTGTTTTTTGCTTAAATCTATTTTATGTCTTCATTTAAATCTGCATTTCATATAGAACAACTTATATTCATTTGGCCAAACCTAGGACTTGGATGATTAAAGCTAAAATTGAACACATTAAACTCATTCCCAACCTAGGCATGGAGACTGCCACTAAACGTTTCCTGGTGAACCCCACCATCCATCAAAAAATCACCTTAATACCCCTCCCCCGAGAGGCAAGACCTTCAAAGGGCCTCTCAGTTTGAGGTACCGTCCCATCCTTCTCGCATCCCCCTTTCGGGCGTGGATCCTTTAGCCTGAAGGTAAGGGTGTGAAAAATTTGGAACGATACATTTTGGTGAACCCGACATGAAACTAAAACCTTTTGAAAAAAAAAAAAAAAAAACATAGATACATTTAAAATCATTAGAAAACTACTAAGTTGCATATCATGTTTAGATGGTAGCTCCTAAGAAAAGACTAGCTGTCATTATAAATGTTGAAAATCAAATAATAGCCATAGAGTTTAATTCTTTGCTTAGACTATCTCAAACATATAGAGTTCCACCTTTGTGGGACGAACTTAATAGGATATTGGGTATTATTTCATCTAGATCAACCGAAATTAGGCAAATTAAGAGGTTTGCCCTAGATAGAATCCTGGATCCTCATCAACTCATTTTTTATCATGAACTTCAGAGAGCTTGCCATAGGTGGTTAGCTTATAGGAGAGCTCTTGTGTCTTCAAAATTTTTCACCTTCGAGGAATACCTCGAGAACGCAGCTGCTATACACCAATTCCTAGGTCACGTAGAGGATCAAGAGGTCATTCTTATGGATAGGGAAATGTGGAGGAGAGTTCCTAGAGCTATGTTATATCGAGAGTATTGCCACGAGCTTTATTTCTACCAACCAGAGTCTGAGACAGATAATATCACTATAGCACTTTTTGTCAAATTCTTGAAAGAAAATTTTCAATTTGAAGAACATTTCATGACTCCTGAAGAACTTGAGCCCGTTAATGATATTTATAAATTGTTTATAGAAAACTAGATCATTGCTTTCATTATTATTATTTCTTGCATTTAGTGTGCTATTTGTTATCTTTATAATATTGTTACAAAAACAAAAAAAAAACAAGAAAAACCAAAAACATAACAAAACCAAAACATTTTATTTTAAAATACTATAGTAGGTATATAATTAAAATATATACCTCTTAAGCTTGTTGCATATATATATAAGTATATATATTTTCTAAAATCTAAACTTAGGCACAATGCCTAGACTTAGGAATGGTAAACAAACTGAAGAAGAAGAAGAAGAAGATTGGCTAGGAAACAAAACAAAAAACCCAAATGTCCTTCTTGAGGATTCAATTTCGGAAGGAGGAACTCTAGAACAGCCAGAATATGAGCTTTTTGTAGATGAACTAGAAGAAAATGTTAAAGAAGAAGGATCCTCATCCCCTAGAATGGCTCCAGACGGAACTGTTGCTTTTGATAACATAGATCATTTCTGGAAATTTCTTAGTAATAACATTGGTGCTCTTAATATGGTAGTTCGTATTGATAGAGGAAAAATTAGTGACACTCAAGCAGCCATGGAACATATTTTTAATGTGCACACTAATCCTTTGTCTTTTGTCGATCAAGAAAGTGATAAATCTGGACCATCCAATATAGATATGGTCACTATGATTCAGAACATGCAAAAACAACAGGTTACCCAACCCCCTAAGGAACTTGTTATTGAGCCTAAAATCATTCCCACACAAAAGAGACCTTCATTCACTGCTTTATTTCGCCAAACTATTGATCAATATGCTTCAAATCGACAAAAGCCTAAAATGAAGCCAAACACCAATTTTCAACAATCTGGGATACAGCATAATACAACTTCAAAACTTCTTCATAACACCCTTCCTACCAATAATTTACAAAATAGCAATATAGCATCTAATCTTCATGTCCCTCCATCATATGCTCACAAGTCCCATATTAATACCCTACCAAACCAATATGGTGGGCAAACCAATAATCTGGAATCCATGGTGAAACAGTTAGCTTCCCGCATGGACCAGATAGATCCCTATCGTCCCTCGTACAATTATCGAGAGATGTGTAGTCAACCCCTAGATCCCATAGTTGTAGCACAACCATACCCTAAACACTTTCCCATGCCCGTCCTGCCTATATATAAAGGAATTGAAGATCCCATAGAGCATCTTCGCATGTTTAGGATAGCATGTCATGATATATCACATGATGACTTGTTATTACTAAAAATGTTCCCAAAAAGTTTAGGAGGAATGGCATTAGAGTGGTACTATCAACTACCCACTCATTATTTGAGGAATTTTGAAGAAACAACTGAATCTTTTGTCCATCAATTTAGTGCCTACATCAAGAGACACGTGACCATTAAATATTTATACAACTTAAAACAAGACAAAGATGAATGTTTTGCTGATTTCTTAGCTAGATGGAGGCAGTTGACAGGAAAATTGCACTTTGTGCTACCTTATAGGGAAATGTTGGACATTTTTATTAATAATTTACAAGAACAAATATCCTATGAGTTATCAATTGCTACCTTAACTACCTTCGATTAAGCTATCAACTTAGCTCGAAGGGTGGAAGATGATCTCATTAGAAGAGGTCAGCTCAAAAAGAAATATGATGAGAAAGAATCCATATTAGTATAAAAATAAACAATTTGTAGGTGACGGAGTCACTGATAGTAGAAATGTTGCTAATATCAATACAACGAAGACAACAAAAAAGTTTAAATTGAAACATCCTAATAAACCTCCTCGATAGTTTACTAGATTGAATCAACCATTATCAACCATTCTACCCCAATTACTCGAAAGAGGTTTGATTCAATTACCAGCTATCCAGGAACCTGATCCAACCATACCCGGATACAAAGTCAATTTACACTGTGATTTCCATAGAGAACCTAGACACTCTACCAACTCTTGCAAAATATTGAAACATAAAATACAAGATTTGATTGATAATAATGAAATGGAGGTGCAAGCCTTTCAACCTAAACAAAATCCTCCTAATAATGCTCAAAAAAATATTCCCCAAAATTAGAATCAAAATGCTAATCAATCATTAGATATATTTCAACATCCTTTACCAAAACATGGTAAAGAGGTGGCCAATCAAATTGAGCATCATAATGTCCCTCCTCCTACCCGATATGTAGGAACTATTAGCAGACATTTACCTAATCATGATTTACAAAAATTTGACACAACTTTATCCATGGTTACGTCTAGACCCCTATATAATACTCAAACATCGGATCTTAGTGATGTAGAATCAGATACTGAAAGTGAAATAGACATCACCTCAAATCAATTGAATAGTTCTGAAAATGAATCAGATCCTATTCAACCTATCATAGATGCTATGGTTCCGGAAGAACCATTTCCTAGAAGGGCTACTACTCGACCCTCTTCTAATCAGTTCCTTCCTAATGAACAAGCCATAAACACTAGACCAAGACCAATTTAGCGTCTTCAATATAACATTGTAGGTACCATCGAAGTCGTTACCAGACAACAGACTCAAAATTCTCAACAGGATCAAACTCAGAATGATGGATCAGCTCCATTTATTTTGAAAAATCCCAATAAAGGGAATCATATGTCTAATGTTAAACCAAAACCTCCTTACAATATTAATGAACAAATATCCAATACTATAGCCAGAATTTCCCTTTTGGATTTGTTAAGATCTTCTCCTACCCATAGGGATGAATTAATGCTCACATTAAGCCAAATGATGGTACTACAAAATATTTAACTTGAAGCCATGTCCAATACTATCATCACCTGAGAAGTCGATTGTATTGACTTTCGAGATAAAGATATCCCACAACATAGTTTACATAAGGATAATCCCTTATATATTACTACCCTAATTGGAGATGTAGCTATTAAATGGGTCTTGATTGATAATGGTTCATCTTTAAACATATGCACTTTTGACTTCTACCAAATATTTGGCTTTAGGAGTGACGATATGAAAAGAACGGATATGATTATCAAAGCCTTCAATGACGAGACACAAGAAACGTGTGGAGTTATCACCATCCCATTGCAAGTTGGTCCGAGAACCTTAGATACGACCGTGTTTATTGTACATTGCCACGCATCATACAATATACTTTTGGGTCACCCTTGGATCAATGCAATGCAGGCTGTCCCATCAACTTTACACCAATGTGTTAAATTTGAATTTAAAAATCAGTTGGTCACTATCCATGGTGATCCTAGACCCTTTGATATGTGTGCTTTGGAAGAACCTGTTGGAGTTCAATTTTTCCCTACTCTGTCATCCACACATCCTAATTCTTATTTTTCATCTAAACGTGTGAAACACACACCCATAACTTCATCTATTTCTCCTCCATTAATTTCACCCTCATATATAACTCAACCATCTTCTAAACAAACCACACTAGAACCTCAAAAAGATCTTAAATCCACAACCAATCCTTCATGTTCCATCCCTATAATTTCAAAACCTATGGACCCATTTATTAATACCTCCACATTATCTACATCTATCATACCTTCCACATCTAAAGATATAGGGAATGATCCTTCTACATCTTATGCTCTTTTTGATGAACTATTACCCGATTTATCTAAAATTCTTATATCAAAAGAAGCCAACACTACCATGCAGACTTCCCTCATTTTAAATAAACTCCCACCTTCTCCTCGTACCTTGGGCCTCCCACAACCTATGGGAAGTATCTACCAAGTCGGGAGTTGTGCTTTTATTTATAAAGGATATGATTGGGGAAGAATACCCCGAAACATCAAGATGCATTGTGATGGATATGCTCGATGCTATTTTGCTAATGAATATATTAAAGCTAAACCCATAATGCTTAAATTGGGCTATAAAGGGAAAGGTTTGGGACCTTTCCAAAATGGTATGAAAGAACCTATTGAGGTAGAACCATGGCCCGCCCGATGTGGTGTGGGCCTATTTCCTAGTAAGGGTCAACCCTTCCCTTTTGAAGATGATGATCAACTCATATGTTATCAAGATTATTTGGATGGGCATGATGATTTGCCTCTAAAAAATTAGCCATTTACCTGCAATATGCTATCCATAGCCTATCATGAAGTAGGAGATGAATATCGAGCTGGCAGACTCAGTCAGCTGGAACTCCTAGATGAAAAGCACATCAATGCTTTGGAGCATCTTCGTGCCTACCAAAACAAGCTTAAAATATCATATGCTAAGAAAGTTCGTCATCGATCCTTTGAGATCGACGACCTTGTTTTAAAATAAAATAAAAAAAATACTAATGCAACTAAAGACCTTAAAGGTAAATTTGAGCCCAACTGGCTTGGACCATATATTATCACTACTAAATTTGAATCGGGAGCATACAAATTAGCTACCTTAGATGGTAAATATTTAAAAGAACCTATGAATATTATGCATCTTAAGTGATATTACGCATAAAATTTGGTCATTTCATCATTTGTATATATTTTGCATGTTGTCTCATTTTAAAAATATATATAAAACTGTTTAAACAAAAACAAACAAAAAAATAAAATAAAAGTAAAAACAACAATATTATTGGCTCTTTCAAAACAAAAACAAAAACAAAAAAAATATAGAGAAGAAAGAGAGAGTCAAAATTATCAAACTCCTCAAAAATATTTGTTGTATATATTTCTTCTTAAAGTATTGCAGTTATATTTTCAAATTATTTTGGATAAATTAGCATTTATTTGGAATCCCTCACTTTTTGCAAACACAAAAATAAATATCTTGATTTTATCTGGCATGATTACTAATCTCTCTTATATCAAAGTCCACAAAATTCAATTAAATAAATTTTGAGCACAGAGAATTGATTATATTTGTAATTTCCATGCTATGCTGCATAGTAGAAATGGTTTCTTGAGCGAAAAGTTTCCCCTGCTATCCTATCATGCACATGGTCTAGAATATTTGAGAATTGACAAAAGGACAAGCTCACCCCTACCCGGAATAAAAATCCCTTGCTCTACAGCTAATCCGAGCAAGTATCCCTAGCATAGGAAGAAAAGAAAAGTTCAAGAAAAAGAGAAAAAGAAAAAGGTTATTTCAGCATTATCTCAAATATCAAGACAAAATACAAAAATACAAAAAGAAAAGAAAAATACAAAAAAAAAAAAGAGAGCAAAAGAGAAAAGCAAAAGCAAAATGCAATAAACTCCTTTCCCTACCCCTTGAAAAGAAAATAAGGGTTGATGAGCTTGAATCCCTGGAATTCTCAATTATTCGAAAACTGTGAGGTAAGCCCCATAACAGGTGGTTTGTGCCCAACCCGCTTGGCCTTGGGTAACTCCTAGCGTGGTGATATGTATGTCACATTAGCGACCTTATTTTGTACAGACCTCTATCATATTATGGATTAGCTATCTCTTGATAACCTGACTTACATAGTAGTCTGGTACGGTTATATGCATCTAAATCATGGTTAATGAACACTTATTTGGTTAATTCAAATCACTTGTATCAAATTATCTTGCTCAAAACTGGTAAATGCACATAGCAATTGCACACACATTTGTATTTGAGAGATTTTTGTATCATTATGATAAATCAAGATCGGAAATGAACTCACATACGCACATGAGGATTCCTTATAAATCTACATTTCTCTTTGAGATAATTTAAAATATTTTTGTAACTCTTTTCGGAATAATTTTATCCTTTTATTTCAGAATTCTTGTTTTGTATAAAAGCAATTACATACATCTTCTCACAAAATCTCAAAAATAAAGTTTTCATATTATTATTTTTCTGTTTATCAAAGATAAAAAATGCATCTTGCAATAAAACCAACAATCTATTTTATTATTTGGATTTCACGATGATGGTATAAGTCTATACCTAAATATTCTATGCCTAGCGCAAACCATCGAACTAATTTTATTTCCCATTTATTTAAAATCATAAAAACATATGACTTAAATCATTATGTTACACAATTATGCTTTAAAACAATGCACATTGTTACTATTTCATGTCATTATGTCAAACTTCAATTTTGCAATGATGGTATAATTCCTAGGGAATTATTCAAACATTTTATCACACTTAGGAATTTATGCCTAGAAAAAATCATTTTACATATTTCATGCATAATATTTTCATGGAAATCTGAAAACAAATCACCATCATCATCATCATTTGCATCATCACAACAAAATCTTAAGACAGTCTCTTAAGCACTCTTTTACTTCTAGCAATATTTCTATACCAGGATTAGCTTGACGACCTAGTGAGCGACGACTCCATGAAATGGTCTATAATAGCGATAATGTCTTTTGAAATTATTGTTAGAAGTCTTTTTTATTTTTTATCAAATCACACCAACAACCAATTTGTTCACATCAGATTATTTCATTTAAATTTTAAAGCATGACATAAAATTTTAATATTGCCAAACGACATAATTACATGAATTATCAATCAATCACATCAAAACATTAAAGCATCATACAAACACATAAGACAAGTCATATGATAAAAAATATCTCATATATATATATATATATATCAACAATATATACATCATCTCAAAACTGGATTGGTATGCCACAATCTACATCTTGGCATACTCAATCCTCTCAAAAATAAATAAAAATATAGTACAGTCTGTAGTCAGTCAGTAGCTAGCCTCGACTGTAGAGCTCTAAAACCAAAAAAAATAATGAACAATAAAAATGAATTAGGGTTTTTCCCTATTTTTCTTAATTTTATTCAAAAACAATTAAAAACATTTTAAAATTTTGCTTTTTTGCGTTTTTACCTCAAACGTTCGATTTGGGTAAAAACACGGAGGGGGCACCATAGTAAGCTATCGTACGATTCGACCTAGAATCGTCACCTAAAAATGGGAATAAATTTTTGCTTTCTCGTAAATCGAGAAGAACTCATCTTTAACACATTTTCTTTGGAAAATTCGCTAAAGAGGGGGCAAAATGTAGCACCCTAAAATTGGTGCAGTAAACCTTAGCAAATAATTAAAATTACCTTAGTAATAATTCAAATTCAAATTTTAACCTTGAACCGCCCGTTAACCGCCTGTTAAACCACTTTCCTCATTTTCTGTGCCATTTTTAGGATTTTTTGTGACTGTTAGACGATATCATCTTTGATCAGATGATATCACCTCAGATTGGATGAATTCATCTGGAGTAGAACGTCCAGACGATTTCGTCCCAAAACTAATTTTTCAAAATTAGCTTTTGTTCCAACAACTTCTCTAACTCGGGCAGAGACGCGTCTGCACCGTTAGAGTCTCCCCCATTGGAGATCTCCCAAATTGGGATGATCCCCAACCTCCTAACCTCCCTCCTAAGCCTATTTAAACCTTAGGACCCCCCTTGGCATTCCCCTAGCTGAATTTTCTTGTAATTTGATCTTTGCATGCATTATAATACCCTAGATTATCATCTGCATTTGTTCTTTTCAAAATTTCTTGCAGGAACTTTGTCATTCTTCAGCCAGAGCAAGCTTAGATTATTGTAGACGATCCTATACAATCTCGAACGATCACGTCAAAATTAGAGATGATTTCATCTTGTCTAGATGATTTCGACTGTAGTCTACATTGGGGGCAATCAGTGCCCAGAGTTTACGCTTTTCCTATACCTTTCTGCTATTTTATTCTGCATCTAGTTAGTTTTATTATTATTTCCTGTTATCCTACATCTTGGAGTTCACCCATGTAGCTTAAGTACATAACAAAATCATGATTAGCTATTAAAGCATGATAATTTACTTGCATTTCTATTTGGGATTATCTTATTAACATCATTTTGTCATTTCACATCATTTTTCTTTATCAGCATAGCTGCATTTTCTGTATTCTGTGTCCATTTCTCTAATTGTAGGTCTCTGACGAATTCGTCTGACGAATTCATTAGATCTCATAAGATCCTGTCAGATCAGAGGCGATCTTGGTTGCTTCAAAAATCAAAACCTCCATTAGACATCTAGATCAGGTATGAATTTCTTCACTTAATTTATTCTCTATTTTTTATGCTTAAATCTATTTTTTATCTTCATTTAAATCTGCATTTCATATAGAACAACTTAGATTCATTTGGCCAAACCTATGACTTGGATGATTAAAGCTAAAATTGAACACATTAAACTCATTCCCAACCTAGGCATGGAGACTGCCACTAAACGTTTCCTGGTGAACCCCACCATCCGTCGAAAAATCACCTTAATACCCCTCCCCTGAGAGGCGAGACCTTCAAAGGACCTCTCAGTCTGAGGTACCGTCCCATCCTTCTTGCATCCCCCTTTCAGGCACGGATCCTTTAGCCTAAAGGTAAGGGTGCAAAAAATTTGAAACGATACACCGACGCTGGTTTCTATTAGAATTAGCAGGGAAAGTCCCATTTTGAAGAAAATCAAATATATTCGTATACCAAAGTTCAGGAGTAGTTTCCTTGATTATAAACACATCCAAAGGTTCTAAGCATGACTTATTTGAAGTAGGTTCTTGGATTCGACAAATAATGATGGTGGCATATTCATCATCTAACTCCAAGGGCAGAAGAGATGCAGCTGCGGCCATAGCATCAGCTGCACGGTTGCTAGTTCTGGGAATAGCTTCCAAGGTAATTTGATCAAATAGAGATATTAATTGTAAAACATATGCTTTATATGGGCACAATTTATCATCTCTAGTCTGATAAACTTCATTAATTTGGTTTATGACAAGTTGAGAATCACCAAAAACAAGCAGATGTTTAATTTTTAATGCCAATGCAGCCCGTAACCCAAGGATTAGAGCTTCATATTCAACAGTATTATTAGTACAAGCGAATGTTAATTTAAAGGAAAAAGGTATAATGTGTTTTTGTGGAGATATTAAAATAATACCTGCACCAGCCCCACTCATGCATCGGGCTCCATCAAAGTATAAGGACCATTGTTCAACATGGTCTGCCTCTAATTGAAGGCATTCATCAGGAAACTCAATGATAAGGGGATGGGTAGACACTAAGGGTGCAACAGCTAATTGATCTGCTATGATTTGACCCTTAACAAAATTTTGTCCTATAAATGTGAGTTCAAACTCACTTATAGCAAGAACCCATTTCGCTGTGCGACCCGATAGGTAAGGTCGACTCATGAGATACTGCAAAGGATCAAATTTAGCAATGACATACGTTTTTTGAATGAGCATATAATGGTGTAATTTTTGTGTATAAAATATGACTGCTAGACATAGTTTTTCTAATGCTGTGTAGCGGGTTTCATAACTAATTAAAGTTTGGCTAATATAATAATTAGCATGTTCTCTTTTCTCATCATCAAGTTGAGCTAACATAGCTCCTAAAGCAAAATCTAAAGCTAAAATATATAGGATAAATGGGCGATCAGGTCTAGGCGGTGAAAGCACAAGTGGGTTAAGGAGGTATTGTTTGAGAAGTTCAAATGCTTCCTTACATTCATCGTCCCAATTAAAAGGGACATATTTCTTAAGAAGCTTAATAAAGGGACCGGTTTTCTCCGCCAGCTTATCGATGAAGTGATGGATAGCTTGAAGCTTACATTGTAAACTTCGTAACTCAGATATATTGGTAGGTGCGGGCATATCAGTGATAGCCGCAATCTTGAGAGGGTCGATTTAAATACCATGTAAAGAAACTAAAACCCCTAATAATTTATCGAACTTGACTCCGAATATACATTTGGCTGGATTTAATCGGATAAGGTATTCTCTTAACCGATTAAATACTTTTCTCAAATCATCTAAATGATCATCTTCATTAATAGAACGAGCTATAATATCATCTACATAATCATGTAGGATATCATGCATCATATCATGAAAGATATAAGTCATGGCTCGTTGATATGTTATGCCTACATTCTTTAAACCAAAGGGCATCACTTTCCAACAAAAGGTACCTAGGGGGTAATAAAGGTTGTTTTAGCCTGATCTTCAAGAGATATCCTGATCTGATTATAGCTAGAAAATCCATCCATTAGGGACATCATTCCACTCCCAGTAGTAAAATCAATGATTTGATCCATGTTGGGAAGAGGAAAATCATCTTTAGGGCATGCAGCGTTAATATCTCTAAATTTTGTGCAAAACCTAATTTTGGTAGCTTCTTTTTTGGTGACTGGAACTACATTCGAGATCCATTCAGCATAATCAATAGCTTGTATAAAAACAACATTCAAGAGTTTTTATAACTCCCCTTTGACTAGCAAGGCCACTTTAGGATGCATTTTTCTAAGTTTTTGTTTAACAGGTTTAGCATCCGGATGGACTACTAGGTGATGCATGACTACATAAGGGTCTAAACCTAGCATATCTTCATATGTCCAAGAGAAGACATCTTCATATTCTTTAAGAAATGCAATGTATTGCTCTTGTTTTTCTTGACTCAATTCTGATCCAATATTGATTATGTGGGGATTATCCTCAGTTCCAATGTTAACTTTAATGACGTTTTCTACTTCCATGTGTAGATCTCTTTCAAAATTAGGTGGGATGGGTGAAATGCCCAATTCTTGTAATTCTTTTAAGGTTAGCTTGGATAATTCATCTTGAGGAGTCGTGGCCTCAAGCTGGTCTATAGTAGGTATAGAACCATAAAAATAAAAACCATTGTGTAACAACTCTTCAATAGATACATCATGGAAAATATCTCCTTCCAACTCATCATCGGATTAGAAAATCATTTCAGGGTAAGCTATGGATAGCATATTACATGTAAATGGCTGATATTTTAGAGGCAAATCATCACACACATCCAAATAATCTTGATAACATATGAGTTGATCATCATCTTCAAAAGGGAAGGGTTGCCCCTTACTAGGAAATAGGCCCACACCACATCGTGCGGGCCATGGTTCTACCTCAAAGGGTTCTTTCATACCATCTTGGAAAGGTCCCAAGCCTTTCCCTTTATATCCCATTTTAAGCATTATAGGTTTAGCTTTAGTATACTCATTAGTAAAATAGCATCGAGCATATCCATCATAATGAGTTTTGATGTTCTTGGGTATTCTTCCCCAGTCATATCCCTTATAAATAAAGGTGCAACTCTCGAATTGATAAGTACTTCCCATAGGTTGTGGGAGGCCCAAAGTATGAGGAGATGGTGACAAATTGTTTAGAATAATGGAATATTGCATAGAAGCATTTGTTTGTTCTGATATAAGAATTTTAGATAAATCAGGTAAGAGCTCATCAGAAAGAGCATAAGATGTAGAAGGATCATTCCCTGTATCTTTAGATGTGGAAGATATGGCTTTGGTAGATGTAGATAATGTGGAGGTGTTAATAAATGGGTCTATAGGTTTTGAGATCATAGGAGTGGAACATGAAGGATTGGTTGTGGATTTAAGATCCTTTTGAGGTTCTAGTGTGGTTTGTTTAGAATATTGTTGAGCTATATATGAGGGTGAAATTAATGGAGGATAAATAGATGAAGTTATAGGTGTGTGTTTCACACGTTTAGATGAAAATAAGAATTAGGATGTGTGGATGACAGATCAGGGCAAAATTGAACTCCAATAGGTTCTACCAAAGCACACATATCAAAGGGTTGAGGATCACCATGGATAGTGACCAACTGATTTTTAAATTTGAATTTAACACATTGGTGTAAAATTTATGGGACAGCCCACATTGCATTGATCCAAGGGTGACCCAAGAGTATATTGTACGATGCGGGGCAATGTATAATAAACACGATTGTATCTAAGGTTCTCGGACCAACTTGCAATGGGATGGTGATAACTCCACACGTTTCTTGTGTTTCGTCATTGAAAGCTTTTATGATCATATCAGTTTTTTTCATTTCATCACTTCTAAATCCAAATATTTGGTAGAAGTCAAAAGTGCAAATGTTTAGAGATGAACCATTATCAATCAAGACCCTTTTGACTGCTACATCTCATATTAGGGTAGTAATATATAAAGGGTTAGCCTTATGTAAACTATGTTGTGGTATATCTCTATCTCGAAAGTCAATATAATCAACTTCTCAAGTTTTTATAGTATTGGTCATGGCTTCAGGTTGAATATCTTGTGGTACCATCATTTGGCTTAATGTGAGCATCAATTCATCTCTATGAGTAGGAGAATATCTCAAAAGGTCTAAAAGAGAAATTTGGGCTGTAGTATTTGATAGTTGCTCATTAATATTATAAGGAGATTTAGATTGAATATTAGGAGCATGATTTCCTTTATTAGGAAATTTCAAAACAAATGGAGTTGATTCATTGTTCTGATTTGGTTCCTATTGAGAATTTTGAGCTTGTTGTCTAGTAATAGCTCTAATGGTACCTACAATTTTGTTTTGCAGATGATGAATAGGTCTTTGTCTAGTGTTTATAACTTGTTGATTAGAAATTAATTGATGAGAAGATGGTCTAGTAGTAAATTGTCTTGGAAAAGGTTCTTCTGGAATCATAGAATTTGTAATAGGTTGAATAGCATCTAATTCATATTCAGAACTATTTGATTGATTCGATGTGATTTCCATGTCACTTTCAGTCTCATATTCTGTATCACTACAATCAAGAGTTTGAATATTATGTAAAGGCCTGGTCGTGACCATGGATAAAGTTGTATCAAATTTTTGTAAATCATGATTAGGTAAATGTCCACTAATGGTTCCTACATATCGGGTAGGAGGAGGGACATTATGATGCTCAATTTGATTGGCCACCTCTTTACCATGTTTTGGTAAAGGATGTTGAAATATATCTAATGATTGATTGGCATTTTGATTCTGATTTTGGGGAATGTTCTTTTGAGCATTATTAGGAGGATTTTGTTTAGGTTGAAAGGCTTGCACATCCATTTCATTATTATCAATCAAATCTTGTATTTTATGTTTCAATATTTTACAAGAGTTGGTAGAGTGTCTAGGTCCTCTATGGAAATCATAGTGTAAGTCAGCTCTGTATCCGGGTATGGTTGGATCAGGTTCCTGAATATTAGGTAATTGAATCAAACCTCTTTCGATTAATTGGGGTAGAATAGTTGATAATGGTTGATTTAACCTAGTAAACTCTCTAGGAGGTTTATCAGGAGGTTTCAATATAAATTTTTTTGTTGTCTTCGTTGTATTGACATTAGAAATATTTTTGCTGTCAGTGACTCCATCACCTACAACTTGTTTATTTTTATATTGATTTTTGGATGTTTTCTCATCATCTTTCTTCTTAAGCTGACCTCTCCTAATGAGATCATCCTCCACTCTTCGAGCTAAATCTATATCCTGATCGAAGGTGGTTAAGGTAGCAGTTGATAACTCATAGGATATTTGTTCTTGCAAATTATTAATGAATATGTCCAACATTTCTCTATAAGGTAGCACAAAGTGCAGTTTTCCTATCAACTGCCTCCATCTAGCTAAGAAATCAGCAAAGCATTCATCTTTGTCTTGTTTTAAATTTTATAAATCTTTAATGGTCACGTGCCTCTCGATGTAGGCACTAAATTGATGGACAAAAGATTCAGCCGTTTCTTCAAAATTCCTCAAAGAATGGGTGGGGAATTGATAGTACCACGCTAATGCCATTCCTCCTAAACTTTTCAAGAACATTTTTAGTAATAGCAAGTCATCATGTGATATATCATGACATGCTATTCTAAACATGCGAAGATGCTCTATGGGATCTTTAGTTCGTTTATATATAGACAGGACGGGCATAGGAAAGTGTTTAGGATATGGCTGTGCTACAACTATGGGATCCAAAGGCTGACTACACATCTCTCAATAATTGTATGAGGGATGGTAGGGATCTATCTGGTCCATGTGGGAAGCTAATTGTTTCACCATGGCTTCCAGATTACTAGTTTTCCCACCATATTGGTTTGATAGGGCATGAATATGGGATTTGTGAGCATATAATTGAGGGACATAAATATTAGATGCCATATTGCTATTGTGTAAATTGTTGGTAGGAAGGGTATTATGAAGAAGTTTTGAAGTAGTATTATGTTGTATCCCAGATTGTTGGAAATTGATGTTTGGCTTGATTTTAGGCTTTTGTTGATTTGAGGCATATTGATCAATAGTTTGGAGGAATAAAGCAGTAAAGGAAGGTTTCTTTTGTGCGAGAATGATTTTGGGCTGAATAACAGGTTCCTTAGGATGTTGGATAACCTGTTGTTTTTGCTTGTTCTGAATTATAGTGGCCATATCCACATTAGATGGTCCAGCTTGATCACTTTCTTGATCAACAAAGGACAAGGGATTAGTGTGTATGTTAAAAATATCTTCCATGGCTGCTTGGATGTCATTAATTTGGCCTCTATCAATACAAACTGCCATATTAAGAGCACCAATATTATTATTGAAAAATTTCCAGAAATGATCTAAGTTATCAAAAGTAACAGTTCCGTCTGGAGCCATTCTAGGGGATGAGGATCCTTCCTCTCTAACATTTTCTTCTTGTTCATTTCCTACAACAAGGTCATATTTTGGTTGTTCTAGAGTTCCTCCTTCCGGAATTGAATCCTCAGGAAGGGCATTTGGGTTTTTTGTTTTGTTTCCTAACCAACCTTCTTCTTCTTCTTCTTCAGTTTTTTTACCATTCCTAAGTCTAGGCATTGTGCTTGATTTCAGAAAATATATATATACTTATATATATATATATATACATATATATATATATATATATATATATATATATATATATATATACATATATATATATATATATATATATATATATATATATATATATATATATATATATATATGCAACAAGCTTAAGAGGTATATATTTTAATTATATACCTACTATAGTACTTAAAATAAAATGTTTTTTTTTTATCTTTTTGTTTTTGTGTTTTGATAACAATATTATAAAGATAACAAACAACACACTAAATGCAAGAAATAATAATAATGAAAGCAATGATCTAGTTTTATATAAACAATTTATAAATATCATTAATGGGCTAAAGTTCTTCAGGAGTCATGAAATGTTCTTCAAATTGGAAATTTTCTTTTAAGAATTTGACAAAAAGTGCTATAGTGATATTATCTGTCTCAGACTCTGGTTGGTAGAAATAAAGTTCGTGGCAATACTCTCGATATAACACAGCTCTAGGAACTCTCCTCCACCTTTCCCTATCTGTGAGAACAACCTCTTGATCTTCTACATGACCTAGGAATTTGAGTACAGTGGCTGCGTTCTTGAGGTATTCCTCGAAGGTGAACAATTCTGAAGACACAAGAGCTCTCTTATAAGCTAACCACCCATGGCAAGCTCTCTGAAGTTCATGATAAAAAATGAGTTGATGAGGATACAGGATTATATCTAGGACAAGCCTCTTGATTTGTTTAAGTTTTGTTGACCTAGATGAAATGATACCTAGTCTCCTATCAAGTTCGTTCCACAAAAGTTGGTTTCTATCTATTTCAGGCACACTAAGCACAAAATTAATTTCTATGGTTGCTAATTGGTTCTCAACATTTATAGTAACTGCTTGTATTTTCTTAGGAGCTACCATCTAAACATGATATGCAACTTAGTAGTTTTATAATGATTTTAAATGCATCTATATTTTTTTGTTTTTTTGTTTTCAAAAGGTTTTAGTTTCACGTCGGGTTCACCAAAATGTATCATTCCAAATTTTCCGCACCCTTACCTTCAGGCTAAAGGATCCATGCCCTGAAGAGGGATGCGAGAAGGATGGGATGGTACCTAATATTGAGAGGCCCTTTGAAGGTCCCGCCTCTTGGGGGAGGGGTATTAAGGTGATTTTTCGACGGATGGTGGGGTTCACCAGGAAAATTTTAGTGGCAGTTTCCACACCTAGGTTGGGAATGAGTTTGATGTGTTCAATTTTATATTTAATCATTCAAATCCAAGGTTTGGCCAAATGAATCTAAATTATTCTATATGACATGCAGATTTAAATGAATACAAAAAATAGATTTAAACAAAAAATACAGAGAACAAGCTAAGTGAGAAAAACCATACCTGATTCTGGATGTCTGATGGAGGTTATGATTTTTGAAGCAGTCCAAATCGCCTCTGATCTAACAGGACCATCTGAAATCAGACAAGATCGTCTGAGATCTTACGAATTCATCAGAGACCTACAATCAAAGAAATAGACACAAAATACAGAAAATGCAGCTATACCAACAGAGTAAAATAATATGAAATGAAAACAATAATATCAAATTGGTAATTACGAATAAAAGTATAAGTGTATTACAATGATTTAATGACAATTATGATCTTATTATGCATTTAATCTACATGGGTGAACTCCAAGATGCAAAATAATAAGGAATAATAATAAAATTAACTAAATGCAGAATAATGTAGCAGAAAAGTATAAGAAAACGCAAACTCTGGGCACTGATTGCCCCCAATGTAGACTACAGTCGAAATCGTCTAGAGAAGATGAAATCATCTCAAATTTTGGCGTGATCGTCCAAGATTGTACAGGATCGTCTGCGATGATCTGAGCTTTCTCTGGTTGAAAAACAATGAAGTTCCTGCAAACAAACTTGGAAAAATGCGAAGGCAAATAATGATCTAATATGGTCTAATGCAAATAAAACTCACGTCACAGGAAATTTTAGCCAGGGGAATGTCAATGGGGGTCCTAAGGTTTAAATAGGACTAGGAAGGAGGTTGGGAGGTTGGAGATCATCCCAATTTGGGAGATCTCCAATGGGGGAGGTCTCTAACCACGTAGACACGCTTTTGCCCCGGTTAGAGATGTCGTTGGAACATAAGCTAATTATGAACAAATCAGTTTGGGACGAGATCGTCTGGAAATTCTGCTCCAGACGAATTCATCTGATCCGAGGAGATATCGTTTGATCGGCGATGATATCGTCCAACGGTCAAACCAAATCCTAAAAATGGTGCAAAAAATGAGGAAAGTGGTTTAACAGGCAGTTAAAGGGTGGTTCGGGGTTAAAATTCAACTTTTAATATTTACTAAGGTAATTTCAATTATTTACTAAGGTTTTACTATGCCAATTATAGGGTGCTACAATGTGAATGTTGAGTTGGAAGTAAAGTAGAGGAAGATAGCATAGAGTATGATTGGGGAGGGAATGGTGAGACATCTTCGTGACACAAGTGTAACTCAATATTTGTGAGTTGATCCAAGATGTGCTATAGAGTAGGGGAAGGTAGAGTTGGAGGGATGCCTCAATGATTCAACTAGTGTTCAATGTTTGTGAGTCAATCCAATATGTGTTAGAGGTAAGGTGGTAGTGGAGTGGCATGATATGTTGGATAAGGTGGTGGAGATAAAGCTTACAAAGTAGGGTAGTGTAGTTGAGACTATTATTGTAAGGGGTGAAGCACACAAAGAGGATAGTGTAAGAGGTGAGAAGATAGGAGAATAGGAGGAATAGGTAGAGTCAAAATAAGGTGTGGTAGATGGGGTGTTGGAAGAAGTAACAATTAATATGGGGTTAGAAGAAGAGGTGGGGAAGAGAGAATTGGAAGAAACGATGGTAGACAAGGTTTTGGAAGAGGCAATGGAGAAGAGGAGGTTATAAGAAGAGACATGGAATAGGGGGTTGGAATAAGAGGTGAGGAAGTGGGGGTTGGAACAAGCGATGGTAGATAATGTGTTGGAAGAAGATATGGAGAAGAGGGATTTAAAAGAAGAAGTGAGGAAGAGGAGGTTGGAAGAGAAAGTAAGGAATAGGGGGTTTGAAGAAGAAGTGAGGAAGATGGGGTTGGAATAATAGTGGAAATTGGAAGTATAGGTAGGATTGAGGCAAGGAGGGTGATGGGGCTCTCTAAGGGGTTAGGTTTGGATTGGGTGGGGATATGGTACCTTTATTTGGTTAAGGGTGAATGAGGTTAACTATTTTTTATGAAATAGATTCAAGAGGTGGCTTAGAGAGTACCACACTCAAGGCAAGGCAAGGACTAATAGAAAATATAGAAGAAGAGGATGATTGAGGATAGGTTTGCTCTTGATGAAAGGAGGGGCTAATAGTGTGGGGTGGAATGTGAAGTGAATGTAAGGATGGACATGGTGATTTGGATAGAGGATAAGAATCAATAGAATGGGTAGGCAAGGCATCATCATCAATGGGGGTGATGTTGGGGTGCACAGGTGGGCTATGTGGTAAGGTAGGGAGAATCTCCTTCAAACAAGTTGAAGGGACTTCAGTGGGTGAGAGGTTTGGTTGTCATATGATTTGTTAGTGGAAAGGATATGGGTGGTGGCAACTTGAAAAGAGTTATATAGAAAAGGATGAGGGGTTAGAGAAAAAATAAATGTTTCATAACTATCCTCCTTGAGATCAAAATTGTTGCATAAAAAACTAATTTCAAGGGAATTGATTGAGTGAGAAGGTGACACGATAACAAGAAAAGGAGTAGTTAGATTATATTACATATAAGATGAAGATGAGGGGGAATGTGGTTTAATAGCTTTTATCATGGTAGCTATGGTGGGTGATGGAGGGGGATTGGTTGGCTGAGGGTCACATTGGATAGTGAAGTGCATGTGGGATGGAAGCTATTATTGTGTGGCAGAAGGGGTGGGCAAGGTAGGAGTAACATGGTCATGATGGATCATTCCCACAAAACCTTAAGGGGAGGTAAAATTATTGGCATGATTGACTTGATGTGGTCTAGTTGTAGAAGTTATGGCCACATTATATGGTTGTGTTATCCTATGTTGTGGTAATGGAGCTTTCTAATTTCCAAGGTTTTAATGAGCAAGGCTTGAAAGATGTTCAATGGTAATGGTTCCTTGGTTAATCATATCCTATATGATATTTTAGAATGATTGATAATGATCGATATCATGACCATGCTAGTGATGGAAGACACACAATTTCTTGATGTTATGCCCTAGATATGTGGGTTGATGTGGAGCATGGGGCCCTACATCAAGTAAAAAAAGTTCAAGTCATTTAAGAAGTTTCTAAAAAATGGATGAAAAAGGCTATGTGAGAGGTTTAAATTAACACGTAAGTTGAGGAGAAGGTATGGGGTGGGAAATGGTTTACTTGTGCTATTGTGAAGGTGGTTGAGGTAGTGGTGGTTATTGCAGGTGATGTGAATGTTGCAAGGGTGTATGATATGTAGGCAGAGATTTTGTTTTTATCAGTTAAAATATTTAATTGAAAATGGATTTTAACAGGTACCCAAAACCTAATTACATCATAGAAAATAAATCTTAAACCAACTGTAAAATACATAGAGGTAAGGATGGAGAATGCAGTCCCACAAAACTAGAAACCCATAGAGGATACCCTTAAAATGAAGACAGGAAAGAAATGAGGATACCCTCAAGTAGCAAAAAATAAGGATATCCTTAAACAACAAAAAGAAGCTAGGGGTGACGTAGAGGATGCCCATTACAAGAAAGCACAAAAATAAAGGAAATCCTAAGCTTAGTCTTTGGGTTTCGTACCAACTTCCTGGACCTCGTCATTTGACTTATCCATGTCGACATATTTATCATCAACTTTTTCATCCATATGAGTAGCAAAAGCCTTGACATCCTCTTTGAAATTAGAGACCTTACCTCCATCCTCATAAAAGTATTTCTTGAAGAAGATTAGGTGCATAGCGTTGAGAAGACCAGCCATATGGGACATGCAATTGGAAATAAAGTTGATAATAAATTATTGCAAACATTGATCAGGGACATTCTTCTCATCATCATCAAATTTGATAATCAAGGGCTTCTTTTCTTGCACCAACTTTTGCAGGTACGTAGAGGAACAAACACACTTCAGCTCAGGGGATTCACTTTTAGCTCTCTTCCTCAGCATACATATAGTCTTGATTACCACTCTCTTTTTTGTGGACATAGAGGATGAAGGAGTGGAATGGGAAGGATTGTATTGGATAAGGCTAGGATTAGCTTTAGGAGTGGGATGAAGGATAACACCCTAAGGATAGTGAATCAACCAATGGCTATACAAAACCTTGAATAGTCCTTGATGGGAAGGCAACTCATTGTTATTTTTCTTACGGATGTGGTCTAGAGTGTAGCTGATGGAATTGAAAAGGAATTGGGGAATTTTCACCAGGTTAAAATCACAAAAATAATTAAATAAGGTGAATTGGAAGCTGCATAAACCTTATCAGGATCTTCCATAGTGATAAAATCCATGATAGGTTTCATGACATTGTTCTAGGGAGAGGGGAGCTACTCATGACACATTCCCATCCAAGCCTTTTTTTAGAGGTCCTTGTCTTTAATTTCTTTGAGTTCAGCTTCCTAATTGTGTTTCTCATGGTGAATTGACCTTCCTTTTGCCTACTTTCCTATAAGCTCGACAAGGTTTTGATGTTGACTTCAAACGTCCCGTCATAAATCATCACTCTTCCATTTTCCCAAGTTCCCTAAAAAGCAAAGGTAATTTTAGGATACTCTCCATTTAAAATCTTAAAAAAAGGAATGAATCCCCTAGAAAAGAGGATAGCTTTAGAAATGGAATCCATGACAACGATAGATGGCTCAATGAAAATCATACTAACTAAAAAATAGAGGCTCCGAGGATAAATTTGGAAAGGACAATGATTGATATGGAAGGGACAAGGACTTATATAAAAAGGAATTAACCTTGGGACAAAAATTATGAACAAAGAGATCTCCATATCATCTAGGAAGTCAAGTGAATCATGGAAATGAGAGTCTACACGAATCGAGGTGATCGTGATAGAAATTTCTAGAACCAACTTGGATATGGAGCATGTGAGAGGCCAGCCCATATGTAGGCATAGGTTGATCATAAGTGGGAGGTGCTTAATTATAAGTAGGTGATGGTGGATGAGATTTCTAGAATTATGGTTGAGTATTAGTGGGTGGTGGTTGATGATAAATGAGGGGAGGTTGATGATATTGCAAGGTTTATTAATGATATGAAGGATATGGTTGAGGATACGAGTGGGATTTATATGAATTGGTAGGATATTATTGGGAGTATTGGGATGGATATTGAGGTGTGTGATAAGATGTGGTGGGAGTGTTGATAGGATTTTAGGAGGGGTAGAAATTTTATTGACAATAATATGGAGGGGATGGTTGTGAATGACTAGCTATATGTGGGTATTGATGAGTTGGTGGTGGTTGATATGAAGGAGGGATTTGATGATATGCATATAGAGGTTGATATTGTGTAGGTGGTGGTTGATTATAGGTGGGTAGAGGTTGATTGTAAGTGGGTAATTGTTTAGGATAAGTGGGGAATGTTGATGATATGTAGGGGTTGATGTTGGTTATGTATGGGTGAAGGTTGGTATTACATGAGAGGGGGTTGATGGTTTCAAAATTGAGGTTGCTAATATGGGTGAGGTGGCTACTGGTATTGGGAAAAATTATCCATGGAGGTGATAATTATGGGTGTATAGAATGGAGGTGAAAGGATGATGTTTGTCAATATTTTCAAAAAAAACTTGCTATCTAATTAAAGTCGTTGAATGCACAAACAAAATAAACAAACAATCAAATTTTATTTTGAGTTTTTGTGGCTATTTTTTATGTATGATATTTTTGTGTTGGTTTGGGATGTCTTTGTGAATTTTTGGGATGGTTTGAGGTAGTTTTGGAAATTTGTGGCCAAATGGTAGAAAATGGTTTTGAAGGTGGTTTTGGTTTTGTGTTTTGTTATTTGTTATTTTTTTTAAGTTTTGTTTTGTGTGTTGTATGTTCCTACCTAGGAACTACAAAAGTGGGCAATGAAGTGAAATATAAAAGGGTGTATTTTTATGCATCCCCCTATAAAGGAATGAGACATGAATGGGTGATACAACTTCCTAGGATGGAGGATATACAATAGGTATCCTATGGGAACAAAAAATACTTCTCAAAAGAGGTTGCACTATCTAAGTCCTACCGATCTACCTAGACTTTTGGTTCACCCTCGAGAATGATAAAAAAAATGATTGTTTTAGTCCACTAATTATTAAACATCATGGTTAAAGTGAATCTAACCTAAAATCTTATCTTGAGCTAATCCCAAGGGTAACCAGTCTCTCGATGATGAAATTTAAGAAACTATGCATACTAACTAAGGTAATGTTCTAAGGGCTCAACCAATGGCTAGTCATGAAGTCCAACTTTCCAGGAGGTTTTAATCACACTGTATATGTATAATAGTGCAAAATGGTAGATCATGCATAAGTGTGTGCAAATTTTTAATTTTTTTTCTTTTTGTTTTGGTTTTATTTTCTTTCTTTTTTTGGGGTTTTTTTAGTGCAAAAGAACAAAATGCAACTATGATGAATGCAACTATATTTGTATGGGTACAAAACCTAAATGTGACTACCATAGGATGCAAATATGAGGCTATGAACTAGAATTTTGATTTAGTTTTAGATGTAGATAGTTAACAGAACAAAGAGTACATATTTTATGATAAAAAGTGGTAAGTGGTTTTCCCAAAAGTTCTAAAAAATGTGACTAAATCACAAAAAAAACCATATCAGATATTTTCAACTCGGTGAATAGGTTGCACAGGGTAACTAACACAAACAATAGTAATATTTTGGGATATTCACATAGGGAAACTAACTTAGATGATTAGTAACATTCTAGGACAATCACATAGGGCAATTGGAATAAATGATCAACAACAGTTTGAGATAGCTGACAAGGATAATTAGGCCTATGTTCCAAACATAGTCAAAGAACAAAATGGATCTATTTTTTTCAAAAATATACACACAAAAGGTCTATAAGGGATATTTATACTACAATGGCAAAGGATTCTACTCTTGATAATGATGATGACCAAACCTACCCTAAGGCAAATGCAACTATTCTACACTAGGAATGTCAAAAGGGCCACCTATGCTAGGGACTTTAAAGAGTACTCCTATGATGCAACTAAACTATCTAAATGACAACAACCTTGAACTAAAATAGAATATGCATTCAATATAAATGAAATATTAATTGAAATACTCCTTTATAGGTTATCTAAGCTGATGGTAGTAAAAGAAATATAAAAATAACAAAAGAACAACTACACTAGCAAATAAGATTTTGACCCCCTCTTTTTTTTTTTCTTTTTGAAGTTTATCTGAGAAAATAAAACCTAATATACATAAATTTTTTCTCTTTTTTCATTTTTTTAACATGTAAGAAAAATAAAACCTAAGTCAACATGCTCTTCATTTTTTTTGAAAACAAGGCAGCAAGATGCAATCTAATCTAACATGCTTTTCTTCCTATTGAAAATAGAGAAGAAAAACCTACAAAGGAGAGGGAGACCTAGAACTAAAGCATAGAAAAAAGGTTCTAAAACTTTTATTTTGGAAGGAAAACTCTACCTACACTATGAAGGAATATAAAATGAGGATATGAAATCAATAAATCTATTTATAACTACTTTAAGAAGACTCACCTGTAAGACACAAGCTCTAAATGCTACTCCTTTTTATTTGATATGTGTTTGTTTGGTTGTTCGACCCAGTTGAGGACCATCAAATATGGTTTAGCAAATCTGAAAATTAGGTGAAAATCCTCCACTACAACTACCATTCACCACTGTGACAAATATGTACCAAAAAATAGATAGTAGAAAGCTAGTGAAACAAATAAATGAGGCTACAAAATAGTGATAAAAGACCCAAAAACATGACCCACTAGGCATAATAATCCAAGAGAAAACAAGGTAATGCCTAATGAGCTAAAGGTGAGGTTTCATTGGGCGTGCCATTTTGTAGAAAATGAAGATAAACCATGCAAAAAACTAGAAGAGAAAGAGAAGCATGCATATATTGATAAATAACAATGTTGTTTTTAAATACAAAGAGCCCTATCAAAGGGGATTTTCAAATAATGGTGTCTCTTAGAGTGAAATCCAAAGGGGGATGTCCTTTTTTTACAACATGTAAAGTGGTGTAATCTTTATTTGTGCTACAATCGAGCGATGGGTAGGTTTTAAACATGCGTGTGGACCACTTAGGTGCTTGACCTATTGTTTCCAACCTACAAACATGTAAACCAATAGATATCATAAGCATCTAAATGGCCTCCCTTACATGAGGCCCTTGTTAAAGCAAAATATAACAAATAATTGTAAATAACATGTAAATGCTTACAAAACCCCAAATAACGTTTACAAAACTACTTTAAATGCTTACAAAATCAAGGAGCAATGTGTTTTGTGCCTTCATTTACTTATTCTAATGGGTTGATGTTTGGTTCTATGTATCTGTGTGACCATATAGTATGATCATCTCTAGATACCCATCTAAAATTATTGTCTCTATAAGGCCATCTAAGATGGTTGGGAGCATATGGTGAGTTATGAGCACCAAAAATGCTCATTTTATGCATGTTTTAAAGGGGTATTATATGGCATATTTAACACTAGAAATGTGTTTTTGTATAATTATTGCATATATTTAATAGAAAATGAAGTATTATGCTTGATTGGTGTTTTTAGTGGAAAATGTGCATAGATGCAAGTTTTTGCTACTAATTTGGAATTTTTGAGTCAACATCCCATTCATATCTAGTAATGCACGAAGACATGTTGAAGAGAACTATGATGAATGGTAGAGGCAGGTGCCTTGTTGTAGCCAAAATTGATACAACATGAATGTACCCAAAAATATATTTTTTGAAGGTCTTGAATGAGGTGCATTTTTTGTGATATGATGATAAGGAAGTCAATTTTAAGTAATTAATTATCTCAAAACATCTACATGAATTAACATTTTTTAACCAATACCTTCAAAATACCTAAGAAAATGATTTCATCATCATGGCCATCTCACACCCTTAAGTACTTTAAATTTTTCCTTCTATTAAAGTTTAAGGGTTTACCCACCTTATTTTTCAAAGGATCATGACTTTTTAATCCAATCAACCAAAAAGAAAAATAGTGCAATTCATCCTTCGACCAACTAGCAGAAAATCATTGTCGAAATCAGAAATTACCAAAAACTGAGTAGAAAAATCTTTGACCAATGGAAGAGTAACATCAGTTGACCAATAATCATTCCACAAGGTTAAAATAATTTTTGGTTGACAACTATAGTAGATGAGCGGACAGAAACTCTACATAATAAAATTTCAGTTATTGGTAAAGAAGTATCGACCGATCACTCGATTTGAGTAGCCAAAACAAAATAACGATGCAAAGTCATCAGTCGATCGATAAAGAGAAAAATGTTATCAATTTGTTTTGGTTGTCGAGTAGAAAATTGCAGCCGAGGGAAAAAACATCAAGGAACATTATGAAAATAATTTCGATCGATAGGAAATAAATAACAATCAATTGAACAATTGGCTGACCAAAGGGAAAATAATGGTTTTAAAGTTTTTTTCATTTTTTCTTTTTGGCCGATCGTAGTAACAAACCAGCCAAAATTTTGTATCAGCCAAAGCAAGTAAAGAGTCAATTGAAAGTCAAAAGGTAAAAAAAAAAGTTGCTCAGCCAAAATGAAGAATCACCTAATAAAACATGTGGCCTAAAAGTCCTTTCAACCAAAGAGTAACATTATTCGATTGAAGGGTTATGTGGATCGACTGATGACATGGTAAAAATTGAAACATCAAAATCTTCCCAGTCGATGAAGGGATGAATATTGAATATCGATGGCCAAAAACATCATAGCCATCGAAATATCATCGATCAAATATAATCAACGATGCAAATCCACCAAACTAGGTAAAGGTAAATTCTATGAAATTCAGGTATCCTACCATTTAATTTTGCATGCATTATGGTTAGTTGAATATTATCAAACTGACCCCCTTAATAAAAGCTAGCACAAGATTTTTAATGCAACACATATGAAAGTACCCTAAGTCATTTGATAAAATAATGACATCTAGCGGTTGAAATATTCATTCATGCAAAATCAAATGGATACATCGATCGAAATTTGATAGAAGAAAAGAAATAATAAATTGGGCATCCAATCAGTGAGCCAGAAGGCCTCGATTAAATTAAAGCATTGATCGTATTATCAATCCATCAAAAATAGATGAAGCACAAAAGCCAAAATTCGTGGACCCTCACCTGAGAAATCTAACACAACACTCAAATTAATGATGATTTCTTTGATACAATAAAAAATTAATTTGGAAATTGTATGCATGCAATCCAACTACAAATATTAGCCTTAGATCTATCCAAGCACAATATTTAATACAACATGTAATCATTGAGTGATTCAGGGTCTAACACGTGTATGATATGATGGCCAGTTACATGAATCAACTAAGAAGGTGATGATCCATGATTGGATGACCATTATAAGAAATAAGGTGGTGAGCTAAGAATGGAAACAATGCAATGATGGTTGGTGTGATGTTAATAATGCTTTGTGGGCAAACCGGATTAAATACATGGTAAGGGTAATAGACAACTCATAGTGCTTACAGTATTCCTGAACTGTTTGAGAGTTGAGAAATCTACTAACATAGACTTGACCAATGGCCTCATCCAACAACAAGGTTGCCTCCAGAACAAGGATTGAGGTGTTAGATGAAAACGTATAATTTAAGAAAATGAACACCAAGAAAGTCGAGGAACAAGTGTGGGGTGAATTAGAATTTGTTGAGTTCTACTTTCAATCTAGCACGAAAGAGTGGCAATGCCTATACTATCTACTAAAGAACATATTCAAAATGACATATGAAGAAAAATATAAGAGAGCTCCTTGTAGAAACAAATGGAGAATCAACTTAGAAAAGCTCTTGTGTCCAAGAGTACATTTATTCCCTAAGCTACTCTCATGGCTAGCCATATTATATGACCCGAGAACCATAGCTATAGTTAATGTCCAGAACAATCCCATTTATAGGATTACACCATAGAAGATTGATCAAGTGTTTGGGTTGGAGATAGCTAAACAAGTTTACAATGTAGTGATGTTTTCAAAGTAGGCCCAATATATGATCATAACTACCTTTTGTAAAAATTTGTTTGACTATGACAAACCAATATCAATAGATTTCCCTATCCATAAATCTCAACTCTACAAATGGGCAAGATATTACACCGACATGATCCACATAGTAATGGGAATTGAGGACTTTAACTATATCAACGCCAAAGTTATGTATTTGATTGTGCAATGCAATAAGACTTGGAGGATACTTATGCATAGGTGGTAGGATATATTGTGCAACACAATGAATAGATAATTTAGGCAATTATAGAAGGCCATAAAGGATGATAATTATTTCATGCCATACTTCTCACACTACTCATTCCTCATCCATTTAATCATCTAACAATTCGAAGATGATGTAATCGCTTAGTTGGAAAGCATACTAGGAGAAATTATCCAAGATAGATTACCTTACATTTACGATGGCACCTCTAATTATTTTGAATTTTGTGGGAGATTCTTAGCTTCAATGTATTACATAATGAAGAATATGGAACCCCCAGAATGAGTCCAGGTATAATCAAGTATCTCAAAGAAATAGAAGCTAGGGATTTATTTCTCACCAAGAATTTTAGTTTCATCTAGACATATGGGAGAAACTTGCCACCCAAAGTTCTACCTACTTTCTACCCAAAATCACTAGCCGCATTAGAGATTGTAAGGCAATCCATGAAAGAAGCCTAGTTAATATGGAAGAAGATAAATACTAGGATTCCTTGGGTCACAACACCTAAAAAATAGGGCAATATATTTACAAGTGATATCCTGTGATGGTAAAGGTTTTACCCACGATGGATTCCAATCATTTTGCAGATATCACCTAGAGATCATATGATCCAAAGGGTCATTACAAGGACATTGCCATTGATCCTAAGTGGATGATACATAGAGAATATGATTTTGAAAAGAGTCTCTTGTGGGTATAGAACAAAAATATGAATTTAGAAAACATATGGAACAACAAGAACCTAGTATGAGCACATACTTGTTTGGAAGAATTAGGAAACTACTCATCTGATATCAAGATGGTGATACAGGATATAGTAGAAAAAATGATACCCCAAGTAGTTGTCATTCAAATAGAAGACTTTGTAGATCCCATTGTAGAAGTTATGAGTTTAGACCCTAAATAGATTGATATAGTAGTTGAGGTGAAATATCAAGTAATAGAAGGAGTACCCGGTGCCTCTCCCACTTCTCAGTCCCCTAGTACTAGTAAAGGGAAATAAATTATGCCCACTTTTGCTACCCTGAGATGCTTGATAGCTAAAATCTTGGTAGTTACTTTAATGGACTCATGATATTTACAACAAATGGCCACAAACTCTCCTTAAGAAGTTCTAGTGGCTTTCATGATGAATAACAAAGAGATCAGAATATCCACCATAACATGGAAAATAATACAAAATGTTGGAAGATTTAGTGATATCTTTAGATATTATCAAGTAGTAATCCCTGACACCTCAAGATCTCACCCCCATAAGAGATCTAAGATCAAAATGGGCACCAATGAGCCTTTGAGCCTGACTCTTGTCAAAAAATAGGACTTCATAGAGTTTACTTCTAGATAAGAAGAGCACATCAAAGCAATAATGGAAGATAGGATGACAAAATCTTAGGCTAGGAGCAAAGTTTAGAATCTGCCTCCATCAAGTTCTGAACCTACTTCCAAGGCTACCATCACCATTCCCACTCAAGGAATACATTCACTTTAGATAAATCCTAGCATAGGTGATGTAGAGATATAAGGAGACTCGGTCTCATTATTAAAACATGGAGTGCAAGTCAATGCACAGACTGCACTTGCTATTGAGAGAGAAGTGAATTCCTAAAATTCTAAAGATAAACTATTACAGGCAAAAAATGAAAAGCTGAAGGTCAAAATTAATAAGAATAAAAAATAAATACCTTTAGAAATTAGATAATTCTAAAATCTGATGATCATGGTAAATACAAAGAAAATATGATCAATATCATAGAATCTAATGCAAAAATAATTGATAGTTGATGTAGATATATCAGGGCAATAATAGAAACAAACAAAAAAATAAGACCCTTGGTTGAAGAAACAAATAAAAAGGTGGCAGCCATTTCCCTAGTATATGAGAAATGCAAGATCGAATATGAGTGAATCAAATCCAAATAGGTGGCCACCATTGATGGAAAAAGCTATAGCCACCTAGAAGAATATGATAAAGTCACTAATCTTAAGGCATATAGGCCTCAATGGAATAATGCAATCAAAGAGCTAGAGAATGTAGAAAATGATACAATCAACAGGTTGAAACTTCTTGATGTCAGTCTTCACAAATTGCTTAGCACTGATGGGTTCAGCTAGTTGGTCATTAAAGATATTTGAGAATTCCTATGTGAAGAAGTGGATGAAGATAAATTAGCTTATCAACTCTTATCTTTGTTAGTAACCACCCTTGACACTCTTAGGAGTTTTTATATTAGAAAGACAAATTTTAAAGAATACAAGGCCAAAGGAATAAGGGTCCTAGACAAAATCAATGAACTTAGTGCAATCGACAATTAAGTATGGATCCACATAGTAGACTTGGTTGGTGCTAGTGTATATGAGGAGGCAATTAAGAAAATTCAAAAGGCATTAGGGTCAACCAACAACATGGGACCCACAATGATAGAAAAATAAAAGGAGAATATGGAAGATAACTAGGTTGAACTTTAGCCAATTTTAATAATATATTTTATTTTTGAATCAGTTAAAATAACAAACTATACAACATCCAATTGATAATAATGTAGGATATGGCACCAGGTGGACAATCCAGATGAAAGTAGTTCAGACAGATACAGAGCTACCATAGTTATAAGGACGTCTATAACCAGAATAATGATCGAGATTTGACATAGCATATTTTTTCTAGGAGGTATACTCGAGTGCCCGTTCTTTTTTGTTGTATCCCCTTTATATTTCTTATTCTTTTTCATCCCTTATTATTCCCATTTTTGTGCAAATTTTTTATAGGAAAGTGACCAAGAAGCTAAGAATTTTTATATTATTGAGCCAGAGGTTTAGAGACTCAACCGTTGTGATATTCGAATGGAAGAGTGAAAGGTCCTTGTTACGATATTTGAATGGGGATATTTATTGTATTTATATTTCAAGATTTCAATGGTTTTTGCAAGCCAACTCTTTATGTAATCATCTTTCAAATATTAATACAATTCTAGGCTTATTTTATATTACTTCCTTGTCTTCAGTCTTGTGTGTATCTTCATTATGGGTTACATTATTTGAATGCATAATGAACATTTCTTTTGTTGGTCAACTATTATATTTATTATGATATTCGAATGAATGTAATTGCACCAATTATATCTTTCCCGATTCTATCTATTTTCAATGTTGTTATTAAATATTACTACAATAGCCTAAAGTATTAAGGCATCAATCATACATAAGGATTGGCCAGAGCCTGTAGTTGCTCGTTGGCAGTAGGTTTTCCTATAGCATGATAGCTTATCCCAAGGATGCAGGAAAAATACCCAATAGTTTATTAGCATCATTGTCAGGGACTGAATGCATAATTTTCATTATAGTTTGGAACCTAATGATAAATAATTATTTGCAACAATTATCTTAAAAGGAATCAAAGTATAAGTTTATCTTTAAATATTTTCAAATCTATTTTCCTCCCATGCTCATAGTTTTCAATTTTCCTTTTTCAAGAATGATAGGTTATATTGTTTGCTTGACTCTCTTGAGGTTTTTTATTTTCTTTATTCTTGAAAAATTTTATACCTTGAGTGATTGAGAGTGTTATAAGTTGAGCAATATTTACCAGACATTTTTTTCTTCTACACACATTGTGCTGGCGACTCTGATTAGACAAATTCAAAAAAAATTAAAAAATTAAAAAATAAGAGTTGAACATGCTGGCACGAACGAGAAGAAACTCTTAGGATCTATATTCATAATTATCATCTCTAGAGGTATTTTTTAGAACTAATCCTTCTAATTCATCTTCAAAAATGTTTAATGCATATATTGTTACAATAGAGAACAATTTTGAAACACCTCCCACTATTCCTAGTGAAATTAATACTACACCTTCTACTGTAATTTCTTTAAATCCGACCCAAGTACCTTCGATAATTAATATGGCCAATCCTCCTCCTAAAATTTAGTTATGGAGAACCAAAAAATATAGGCCTTTTTAGTTACCAACACCGCTACATGATCTCCCTAGTAAAACTCATAAATATTTACCTAAATTTCAAGAAAACAATGCATTTACTGGAGAAGATCACATTAAAAGCTTCTTGTATGCTTTAGACAACTTAGAAGTAGAACATGAAGATGTAGTATTAAGGTTGTTCCTTCATATGTTAGAAAATTATGTTAGAGAATGTTTTAACACCCTTCCTGATAATGATATTGCTAATTTTGCTAAAATGGACATTGTATTTCTAAAGAAATTTGGTGAGATAAAAAATGAACAATCGTTGTTAACGGATCTAGCAACAATGAAAAAGAGAAAAGATGAATCAGTACGCAATTTTAATAGAAGGTTTTATAAAGCCAAAAATAATATTCCCATTTCTCTATGGCCAAATAACATAGAGTCAATCTATTTTTACAAAAGTATCCAAGGAGAGTTTAACTATGAGTTAAGGCAAGAACAGGTTAATACCATAGATGAATGTATGCAGAAGGCAATAGATATTGAAAGGAATATGCTAGACAATGGAAACATGAAATCATATTATCTATAATATAATCATCCTTATAGGAAGCCTAAGAAATTAGGATTAAACCTACAAAAGAGAACTAAACATGACCCCATGGAGAAACTAGCTAAAAAAATGACATAAATATTAATTTGATCATGTGGGGGAGTTGGAGGCAGTGGGTTGTGTAAAAATATCGAGATAAGAGAGGTCCCAAGGTCAAATACCTCCCCTCACATGCGGATATGACCCTAATAAAAAAAAAAAAATGACATAAATATTTAACACAATGAATAATAAATTAGCCAGAATATAAATAAATAAAGACAGAAATGGTGAATATTCTCACCCTTAGTTTGAAAAACAACAAGCTGATAGTAGGTCTTCATTTAGGAGAAATTTTAATAGAAATTAGAGTAACAACAATTCTAATAATAGAAATAGAAGTAATGGGGATAACTTGAAGAAAAAAGAGACAAAGAAGGACATGGAATTAGTTCTAAATACCATACCCACTATCAATTTAGCAAAAAAATTTCCCTATTACTGTTCAATTTGTGATGCCCTTCATAACATAGATTTTTGTGGTATATATCTAGGAATACATTATCTTATAAACTTAGATGAGTAATCCTAAGAGGTCATCAGAATTAATGCATGCTAGAATATTGAATATGAGTCTAGAGAAAGGTTGTTTGAGGAAGATATGGATTCATATGCTTCAAATCACTATACCCAAATCCTAGTTGCAAAAAATACAAAAAATCCTACAAAGAGGACAAGAAAATAGATATGATAAAATGAAGCAAGGGAAGGTAATACCAACAACTCAAGAGATGGAAGAACTTGAAGCCAATGCTTTAAATATAATAAATAGGACTGTTCCTAATAAAACTAACAAAATCTCAAATAGGAAGACTAGAGAACAACCTACTATAAATAACAATGTACAAAAAGAAAAATAGAAAAAAATCAAAACAAAACTAATCTTGCTAATGTAGAAAAAAATGAGCCATCAACACATGAGGAATGTACCAAAACATCAGATTTTAAGAAGATGGTATTCGATGCTAGTTCTAAGTTGAGTAAATGAAAATTTAACGTTATATTTGGTGATTTAATGAATATTCAAAAGTATAGAAAACATGTCTATAAGGATTTTGGCATGATTAAACAAAAAGGAACTCAGTCCTATAATACAATCAAACCATATAACCATGAGACTAGAACGCCCTCATTTGTTAGACCATTTTATGTGTCACTTAGATATAATTCAGATGAAGGAGAAAGTATGGTATTCACAACTACATGCTAGATAGTGATGCATCTCATGACATCATGCCCAAACTGATAGCAGATCAACTAGGGTTAATTTGTACCAGGGAGTCCCCTCCTATATCAATAATGGAAAGTAGGTAGATATCCTATGTAGGGATTATCGTTGGCTTGTTAGTCTTCTTAGATCAACATCCCAAAAAAAGTATAGTTATGGATATTGCAGTAGTTTATGTAGACTCTTTCTTCTCATTGTTTTTAAGTAGACATTAGATAAAATAGTTGGGTGGCTCCATACAATTGGATTGGTCTTATGCCACAATCCCTATTTTAGGAAAAGAAAATATGACTTTAAGAATATAACCTTTTAATACGTATTCAGTGGAGCTGGTAAGACCAGATGATATCATGATTAATTTGGTTAATTCTATAGAAGAGGAAGAAATAGGAGTATACTCAGTTTGGCATAATAATTTTTTG
This sequence comes from Wollemia nobilis, assembly GCA_028583015.1. Lineage (NCBI taxonomy): Eukaryota > Viridiplantae > Streptophyta > Pinopsida > Araucariales > Araucariaceae > Wollemia > Wollemia nobilis. The sequence continues at coordinate 1,983,204 of JAQPPZ010002765.1, forward strand.
GTAGAAGTCCCTGATGCAAAAGATATGGATCCTAAAACTAAAGAACTAATAGATGCAGAATTTGATAGATTTCTTACCCAGGAAATGTGGACCATATCCTTTGATGGGGCTAAGTCTCAAACAAGAGTAGGTGCTGGTATGAATTTAATAGATTTAAAGGGAAACTATCTTGGAATCCTTTATAAATTAGAATTCCCATACACCAATAATGTTGCTAAGTATGAAGCTTTATTTTTAGGCTTAAAAAAAATCCAAAGAACTAGGAAAAAATTTCTTGACTTTGATTGGGGATGTCGAACTGATTATCCAACAAGTGAAAGGTAAGTATCAAACAAAACATCCCAGATTAAAACAATATAAATTTGTAGTATTAGATGAAATTGATAAATTATTGGCTTTTAACATCTCTTACATTCCCATACATGTTGGCCATTAATGATTCAGGTGCAGACTATCCAAAAATTGACACTACATATATGGATAGATTTCCAACTATCTCTGAGTGTAAACCTTTTGTGCCTAATAATGTTGTATACCCGCAAGTGTTTCAAGATGATGTGGATATTAGGAATTTCATGACCCTCTAAAATATGTACTCTAAAATTATATGTGAAGATGAGGATGAAGACAAATTGAAACATATAATTGGAGTGCCAGTTGAAGTAATTCAACTCAAAACCAATAGAATTTCTAATGGGTTGGTTTCTTTAGAAATCTTACTTTATGCATTACAAAGGAGATTAGATCGAATTGCACATTTACATGAATAAATAAGTGCACTGGACAAGATGTTTGAACAAACTCAGAAAACCATATAGCTCTTTAACAAGAAAGGCAAAGGAACTTCGTTATTTTAAGGGGACATAGTTCTATATTGGGACCCCAAAAATGAAAAGCATGGGGAAAAAGGTAATATTGAACCTATATGGGTAGGCTCTTATCAAATATTTCATATTTTTGGCCCAAATACTTAAAATTTGTAAACCTTATAGGGTGATCTCATGGAAATCCCAATAAATGACCAACACTTGCAGTTATACCACCCCTACTGGGGAACCAAAAAAAAATAAAAAAAAAGTTAGTTCATCTTTCCTCTTTAAGTTATGTTTGTTTGCTTGTCTGTTTAGTGATTCTAGACTATTAGAAGTTTTGTTAAATATTTTTGTTATGTTTTTGCTTATCTGTGATAGATTTACCTCTAGTCATTTAAGAGAAGAGAATATGAAATTGAGTACATATGATCTAGCAACTCAAAAAATTATATTTTTAGTAAGCATCTTTTGAGGCATGGAATATAACAAATGAAATTTGGAAATGTTAACACATCAAGCCAAATCCATACATTATCATGACCTCATAAGGAATTCTAGAGTCAAAGGATCTAGTCAACCTTGGTAAGGTAGTTAGACTAAAACAAATACACTCAATACTATAGCCTTATAGGTCCTCAACCCAAAAAGCACACGCTAAAATATTTTACAATTTATCAAAATTCTTCCCAAAGAAGAAAAATCTCAATAATGCAAATTTAGCAAGTGCTTAGGGATATCTAGATAACCTTTTCTGGGGCTATAGATGTATGTATAGCAGTAGAGAAGGTCCAAAGGGATCAAGGTCACCTCCACTAAAGCTATAGATACTTGATTGGTAGTGGAGCAATGCCAAAGAAAAAATATTTTAAAGAGTAAAACCAGCAATAAGCCTAACTCTTCCCAAGCTGATAAAATTTTATCTGATCTGATAAAAAAATAAAATAATGTACAAACACACACTCTAAGCCAAATATTGATGTGACAGTAATATTTTATTGATTTTATTCAAAACCACCTTGAATATTGTAGGCCCGAAATGGCCACATACTTAGTAAAATTTTGTATAATTTTGACTAAGTCATAAAGCTATCATTCCGCTCTAGAACCGGGTTGATAATATGAGTCCGCTCGATAGTTATTCAATTTTGAAATGTTTGAAGCGATTCTGGGTAACTGCATTCCGGGTCCGGAATGACGACAGATCTCAAATCCACAAAAGTTCTTGAGAGATGGTGATGTCAGCAGCGAAAAAGTGCGGAATAGCCTCCTTGCATATATCCGATTCCGAAAAAGTCTTTTGTTTCCCGCTCCGGATTGGCGCTATCTTCAAATCCACAAAAGTCTCAAGGAAATGATGACGTTAGTGGCAAAAAAGTGTGGAATGGCGATCCGAGGAATGGACAAGTATTTTCTTTCTGGAATGAAGATAAAGCGGAATGGCTGAATAATGATGAGGCGGAAGATAAAAATCTTAGAGTGGATTCAAGGTTCAGATACTCCGGATCCGGATTGGAGATTCTGCTACTAAGAAAGATGATGTCATAAGTGGAATGGCATTTAGCTTGTGCTAGATTGAATCTGAACCGTGTGATGAAGAAGATCGACGGTGGAGGTTAGTCTTCTAAGTTTTGGTTGTTTAAAAGATGTTTCTGCATCAGAACTATAATAGTCGACCGGAAGATGAAGCATCGAAGGTTTTCAAGAAGATCAGACTAGAGGCAGTTATAGATCGATGGTGGCAATCTATTCCCAAGAAGGATCGATGGAAACGTATGATCTAGAATGTTCTGAACTATAGTTCTACTGAGTGACCAACAAGTTGCAGAGACCCCGTGCTATCATGGCGGACTCCCTTCCAATAGAATTCTCGGAGGATGAACCAATGAGCTAATGCCAGCTAAACTCTTTGTTGAGCTGTTGTAACAAGATTTTGTGTATTGTTTCTTGATTATTGTAATATGAAAAACTATAAGTAGAGGTCGAACCCTCATTTTGAAGGGTCGGCTCTAGCATGTTTGCCTATGCTATTGTAAATATTCCTGAAGAGCTGAATGAAAGGAGCAATACATTGATCTTCACCTCAAGTTCATGTTCTCTTGCTTGATGTCAGAGGTTCGGATTTCATAGTTGCATTTCTGTAAATACTTAGATGGTTAGTTTGTGCCTATTTTGGATTACTAGCTGTTGTGAGTAATTGAAATCTGCTTTGAGTTCATTCTGTGTTATTGGAAAGTACATTTCTATAAAATCTAAGTGTTTGGTGAATTTTGTTATTTGGATTATCATTCCCTGGGTATTGAAATTGCTTGCTATAACATTTCTCTATTATGCTTTAAATATATGAAACGATCTATTATGAGATAAATGTTGATCTGAGTGTATGTCCTTAATCTAGTTTTTTGGGAGATTTTTATGATGGTGCAATGTTGTTAACCTATCCATCCATTGTTATCTACATCTCTCTAACCCTAACCTTCTCTTACCCTAAACTCCAAACCCTAAGTGAGCATAATTGTGTCAACAACCTGCTAAGTTGACAAGGAACCAACCTACTCTGGAGGTTGGATCGGAAACCCCTATTTTGGTCCATCCAATGTTGAGTGCTGAGCTGCAGCTATCGGGTGCAAGCCTAGACAAAAACTAGGAAGATAGATAGCTACAGTACTGAGTGAAAACTTGGTGCAATTCAGTGCCCAATAGTTTTTGGCACGCCCGATGGGACCAGTTCACAAGGAACACGAAACCCATCAAAAGAGTTATTGTTATCTCAACCCGAAGGAATCAAGATTGGGTGAATTGTCTTGACCTTGTAAGCAGAGAAAAGAAAGTTCACCTGGTGACTCCCTGGTCAGAAGACCCTAAAAAAGTATTGTAGACCAGTACCCTTTCATGTATACCAGGTCTTTCAAGAGGAACAACCCTGATTCTTTCTTTCATTGTGAGTTACCTCAGAGAGGGGCTACTGTTATCAAAAGTTTGGATCAAGATTTTATTGAAGAAGAACTTTTGGAAGAAAACCCAATAGTTCCCCCAAGAAGACCTACAGCCAGAAACATGGCACATAATGTGGCTCCTAATCAGCCACTTCAGAAGTACCCTAACTAGGATTCAACTGGGCCCCTTAGATTAGCACAAATGGATGCCATTCCCTAGGCTGTATCTAAGGCAACCCCCACGTATGATGGATTTGGGAAAATAGCTTACGAGCACTACCAAGATATCCTGAATCTGGTAGCAATCCACAACATAAAAGAAGAAAATATTATTGTCAAAATTCTAGCCCTATCCTTTCATGGAAAGATATTGCATTGGTTTAGAACTCTGGAAGATAATTCTATCACTTCATGGCAATATTTGGCTGAGCCATTCATAGAAGAATTTAATGAATCTACTGATCCTTTTTCCCTATTGAATCAGTTTACAACCATGCAAAAAACCCAACAAGAAACTATCTCAGACTTTAATTTGAGATTTAGTAGAACATGGAAGAGAATTCCCCCCACTACTAGACCAACTGCATGTTTGGCTTATATGTATTATATACGTGCCCTAGGATCAGAACTAGGTCTACAGACACAACAATCTAGAGTAGAAACCTTTCCCCAAGTTTATAATGTAGTCATCCATGCTAAAAATATCCTAATCAATGTGGGAAGAATTCCCCCCAAAATCGTGTTACCCTATAACTCAGAAACCAATAGTGGCCATGAGCAATCCACAAAGTCCTCCTACATGGACCCCCTTGCTTTACCATCTCCATATCCACAAATGAATCTGATTCCTTGGTCTAAACTAGTAGCCTCTACACCTCCTTTTCCTCCCCTTCCTTCCCAACCTTCTCAAGAATTATCTGCTATTCTGGATATACAAAATACCATGAAAAATTTGAGTAACAGAATGAATTCAATGGAAAAGAGAGATCAAGAAAGGTCACAATAGAGGAGATTCCCATATGTGAACAAATATCAAAGGCCTGGTCCTAGTAATAGTACTAGGGTTAGGGTGAATGCAACATATGAGGAGCCAGAGTGTTCTGCAGATACCACTCTTGCAAACATTTGGTGTTTGGTATGCAATGATCCCCATGACTCACAATATTGTGTGATGTATCAACACCATGTTCAACAAGCTATGGATCAAGCTGAAAGGAATTAGAAAGGGAGGGTTAATATGTTATGGCACCCTAATCAGATCATGGCCAAAAAAGAGTTGGATGAAGAAATCCCAATTGTTGTGATGACAAGATCTGGAAAGAAAGCTTTACAAGTAGACCCCCAGAATATGGGACAATTCCAAGTCCCTTCTCAAAAGAAAGTTGACTCCCTCCCTCAAAGCAATGACACTTTTCCTATTCCTCAAGCTAGAGGGAAGGAGAAGACAGATAGTCTCCCTAAAAATCTTGAAAGAGAAACAGAAGGAGACAGAATGAGATCCAAGGGTGAAGATCAAGAAAGGCTCAGGTTCCCCTCTATTACCAAAAGATAAATATTAGAGGTAACCCAAAAATACAAAAGGAAATATGGTGAGCTAGACAGAGGGCTAGAAAGACTATCCCTGACCAAGTATGAGTACAACATTATTGAGGAGATGAAAAGGATTCCATCAAAAGCTAGTCTATATGATACTCTTTTCATCTCGGGCCAGATTGACCTGCTTAAAGCTTCCCTCAACAAAAATCCCTAGAATAGACCAACCACCACCATCCTTAGTATACCACCAGAAAAGAGAGAAATGACACCTATTGTTCTAAAAAACAAACCTCCCCCTTTCTATATATCCTTAAGAATGGAAGGATGGGTAGTCCGAAATTGTATGATTGATTCAGGAGCATCAACCACAGTTATGCCTAAGGTGGTCTGTGAAGAAATGGGTATGGAATATACCCGATCTTGTCCTGGAGTGTTGCAATTAGATGGGACACCTATCAAAATAGTTGGGGTTATTAAAGATGTACTGATGAGGTTGCATAGAGCTCCCGAGGTAACAATGGTGCAGGAAATAGTGGTGGTGGACTTGGAACCTTATTTTAGGTTATGCCTCTCAAGAGAATTTATTACAAAATTAGGAGGATGTATGTACATGGATTATTCTAGCATGGTAATCCCTTTCAAAGGAAAAAGGATAAGGATAACACCGGAGAAACCAGTTGCTTATCATATTGAAAAAATTGAAGAGGATCTATGCAATCTTAATCCTGTGGAGGAATTTGAGCTAGTGGAAAACATTGAAGAGCTAGACATTGAAGATGAGTTGCCTTTCAGAGAAGACTATAGTCAATTTGGAACTGGTATGGGTACATACAATATCACAACTGAACTAGAAAAGAAACTCCCTGCTATTTCTAATCAATCCCTAAGAAACAAAGAAACATGGGTTATGCATTTTGATGGGGCTAAATGTAGAAATGGTGCAGGGGCTGGTGTGGTTCTACAATCACAGTATGAAGGGATAAAGAATTTTGCTTATAGACTGACATGGTCATGTACCAACAATGTTGTAGAATACGAGGCTTTGTGCCTCGGATTGATGCAAGCAGAAAGTATGGGCATCAAGATTTTGAACATATATGGTGATTCTGAGTTGATAGTCCATCAGGTAAGGAATAAGTGCAGAAGTAAGCACCATTACTTGAAAGCTTACAAAAATAGGGTATGGGACCTAATGGATTCATTTGATGCCCTGAATCTAAGTTTTGTGCCTAGAGAAGATAATCACCTGGCAGATTCTTTGGCAACAAAGGGAGCTAATTTCAATCCTCCTGTAGATTTTGGAACTAAGAAGACCAAGGGAATTAAAATGGTTTTCAGACCTACGATGCCAGACAAGCAGATATTCTAGCAGGTTTTTGAAAGTGATGAACAAATTTTAGATTTTATGATAAGAGAAGCATGCTTCTCAACTATCCAAGAGGAAGACTTGGAAGAAATAGATCAGCAAGACTTTATCCAACTAAGAAACAATCATATCCCAAGGGGATTGGTCACCCTTGAAAGTCTATTTGATAATGAAGATAGAAAGAAGGTTGGAGCTATGAAGGTCGGTAAAAATATCTATAAAGAAGCTCAATGTTGGGATCCAGTGTTCACCTGAGGAAGCAGAGGAGATTAAAGCTTTATGCTTAAAATACCAAGACATTATGGCTTGGTCATATGAAGACCTTAAGGTGTATGAAAAAAATATTATCCAGCATACTATCGAGTTAGAACCCGATGCTAAACCATTTCGATAAAAATAGAGGCCTGTTAATCCGAGGATAGAAGCCATTATGAGGGAGGAACTCTTAAAGCTACTTAAGGCTAGGATAATATATCCAATAAAACATTCCACTTGGGTAGCCAATTTGGTACCCATAAGAAAGAAGAATGGGGATATACGCCTATGTGTAGATTTTAGAAATCTGAATCAAGCATCTCTCAAGGATCACTATCCCCTCCCTCAGATTGACCAGATCTTACAGGTGGTAGTTGGAGCAGAAATATTCTCACTCTTGGATGGTTACTCTGGATATAACCAAATTTGGGTAAAAGATGAAGACCAATACAAAACAACATTCACCACAAAATGGGGTACATTTGCCTATCAGAGAATGCCCTTTGGGCTGTCCAATGTTGGAGCTACATTTCAGAGGGCCATGGACTATGCCTTTGGTACACTTATAAACAAAGTTATTCTGATTTACCTGGATGACATGACGGTCTTTTCTCATGATAAAAATGATCATCTATCTCATTTGGAACAGGTTTTTCAAAAATGCAGAGAATTTGGTATCTCACTTAATCCTAAGAAGTCATTCTTTGTAGTACATGAGGGAAAACTATTAGGCCATGTGGTCTCAAAGGAAGGTATGGCCATAGATCCAGAAATAATTGGAGCAATTCTAGCTATTCCTTTGCCTACTAATCAGAAGACCTTGCAGTATTTCTTAGGTCAAATCAATTTCGTCAGGAAATTCATTTTTGATTTTGCACAAAAAGTGAGGCCTATATCTGAACTACTCAAGAAAAAGGTAGAGTTCAAGTGGACTGAGGTTAGGAAGTAAGATTTTGAGGTCATCAAGCAATCCATTGCAACAGCCCCAGTCTTGATAAATCCTGATTTCACTAAGGATTTTATTCTCTATGCTTATGGAGCTGAAGAAAGTTATGCCTCGGTACTCACCCAAAAATATAGTCAAGGGGATGAGCACCCTGTGTTCTTTTGGAGTCAGAATTTACATGATTATCAAGTAAAATATAACTTTATTGAAAGACAAGTGTTCATTGTAATGAAGTCGCTAAAGAAGTTTAGACAATATCTGGTACAGAGCAAAACCCTGGTATATGTGGTTCATCCAGATGTAAGAAGTTTTATTTTACAAGGTGACTTGGGAGATAAAAGGGTTGGTTGGATTACTAAGATCCAGGAATATGATGTGGAGATACGTCCCACCAAGCTGGTAAGAGGTAGAGCCTTGTGCCAAGGATTGATAGATGCTTCAACATTGGCCGAAATGACCGCTTGTCAGATAACAGAAGAAGATCAAATAGAGATTGTACACACTCTAGATTCTGATTGGATTGAGCAAATGACCAGGTATTTCCAAATCGGGATCTGCCCACCTGATCTGAATCCTTCTCAAAGAAGGAGGTATAGACTTCATGCTCTAAAATATGTGTTACTACCTGAAGGGTTGTTCAAAAGAAACTTGGATGGTATTCTCCTAAAATGTTTGAAGGAGGACCAACAAAAAAGAGTCCTAGAAGAATTTCATGGAGGCTCAGCAGGAGGTCATAGCTCCGATAGGACTACAACTTTGAAGATAATAAGAGTAGGCTATTATTGGCCTACTATGTTCAATGATGCTTTTAAAATTACCCAGGCTTGTGATAAGTGTCAGAGGTACGTTGGAAGAACAAGAAATGTTGCCTCTCCCCTGAAGCCTATTCAAGTCGAAGAGCCTTTCCAACAATGGGGATTAGATTTTATAGGAGTTATAAATCCTAATTCTTTAGCAGAGCACAAGTTTATCTTGATAGCTACATATTATCTTACCAGATGGGTAGAGGCCATTCCTACAAAGAAGGCGGACCAGGAAGTTGTGATCAACTTTATGGAGAGTTTGATTTCCATATTTGGAGTTCCAAAAGCTTTGGTGAGTGATAATGGCCCTGCTTTTATAGGAGCTAAGTACATTGAGTTTGCCAGCAAGTATGGCATCACTCTTAAAAATACTTCAAACTATTATCCACAAGGTAATGGACTTGCAGAATCTACCAATAAAAACCTATTAAGGATTTTGAGAAAATATTTGGAAGGTAACAAAAGGAGTTGGCACCTGTTGCTCAACCATGCTCTATGGGAAGACAAGATTACTATTAAAAATTCCATCAAAACTTCACCTTATGCACTGGTATATGGAAAAGAGGTGGTATTGCTGATTCACTTAGAGATCCCAACACTTAAGCTTGTCAGTATAGAAGAAGAATTAGAGGATGATCCAGTTAAAACCAGGTTGACACACTTGCTGCGGTTGGAAGAGAGCAGGACTCAGGCATATGATCATTTTCAAAAGCACTCATCAGACATTAAAGCATGGTTTGATAAAAAGGCCAGGTTCAGGAAACTTCAAGTTGGAGACTCAGTTCTCAGGTGGAATGTTGACAGGGCAAAACCAGGCAAACATGAAAAATTTGATTCCTTTTGGGATGGTCCTTTCGAAATAGTGGAAGCTAAAGAGTCTAATGTATTTTAGTTGAAGGATCCAGAGGGAAACATACAACCAATTCCGGTGAATGGTTTCCACCTTAAGCTCTACTATATGTAAGAAATAAGCTCATTGTAACATATGTATATACATTGTACAAATATTTCCCCTTCCTTTCTGCACTTTCTATTTCATTTTCTTTCTGCACTTTGTAATTAGTTCTTTTTCGAAGAAATGCTAAAAAAAAGAAAGAGAGAGAGAAGAAATTTTGCAAGAAATGACTAAGTGTTGGCCAAATTCATGGCAATGTTCCATTCCGCACATTGTGTTGTGCAAAACTCCCCGGAGTGGCATTCCGCCCTCAAGTCCGCATGGTTAAATCCGGATTGGCAATTCCGTAGAGTGGTCTATATTTTTCTATCCCACATAAGGAAGGACAAGAATGGCACCAATCCGAGAACCTCTCAAAGCTGGAGATAGCCAGAGTGGAATCAGGGTAAAGTGACACGCGTGTAAGCTTAGCGGACTCAAAAATTTCTTAAGACGCCGAAGCGAAATCAGGCCAAAGCCAAACAACAAGTTTCAATTTGACACATGGAGGCTAAATATTGCTCGTGCATTCAATTCTAACGAACTCGTGCATGAGCCAAAGAGTAGCCGAAGGGATGCGATGAGCTAGCAGCACAATTTCAAAATTCGACCAATAAAAAGATAGGACGTCACCTTTGAGCCACCAAAGAAATAATGGAAGGATGGCGAAGTGTGCCAATGAAGATATCATGCAACAGCTGCATTTATGGCAGATGATACGCACATTCCAGGAGATAAAAAGTGACGAAGTCTTGCGTAGGGTTCATTTAGTGACCACGAGGCTATAGTGGACATAAGCAACATTCTAAATTTCTCCTCACTTATTCTAGTGTGCAAAGTCCTACTGCTACAAGATGGCTCCTAAGAAATCACCCACAGAGACTTCAGAAGACGTTCTAGAATTTGAAACTCTGGACGACAGGACGTCGGTGTCGTACCTTGATAAAGTCGAGGTTGTGGTGGACATGGTGATGACCATCACTAAAAGGATGAGACTAAGAAAGAGTGTGAATGATAGATACAAAAATAATGTTGCTCTATCGGTGGAAGGTAGATGCTCCATCCTTTCTTATTTATCCTTTTACATTTGTGATTCCGTTCACCCATGTCCTGAGTTGATAGCTGCAATAGTTAAATTCTATGACCCGCTAGCCAAGGCAGTAAAAACCTATGAGGGCGAGACCCTTTTTAGCATCACTACCTCTTTCTATCATGAGCTTTTTGCCTTAGGGTCTGACCCACCAGTACCACCAAAACCCTTCAGAATTGTTGAACAAACTGGGTTTTATTCCACAAAGAAGCGGGCAAATGACGACGAGTCATTTAGGAATTGGGTTTATAAACAACTGAATACCAAACCCCAGGAAGAGTTTCCTGAGGTCCCCATTTCTATCAAGAAATTTGTAACCCCCGTTCTATTCTCTATGTTGGCCTGCATGGAGGGTTTGGACTCTGATGAAGAGGTTCATGGTTGGCAAATTGTCGCTGCATATTGTATCTCTAATGAAAGGATGTATGAAAAGGAGGTGGCAAAGAGAGGGATAAGGGTGATTTATTTTGATTGGCCAGCATTTCTCACCCAAAGAATACATGAACAGTTAGTAAGCTTGAAGAGGGGCTCCGATGCTCCTAGCTTTAGGCATTGCTCAAGCTTGGTATGGATGTTTTATGCCACTGTGAAAGATAGAATGTCGTGGATTCCAGTCAAGGATAAGACCGATAAAGGAGAACCTATGCCAGTCTACTATTGGACAAACCATTTAAGAAGTAGTGAGTCTCACTATAGGTTCAATTTGGAATTTCTTGGACCGGCCCTCAAAATAATGTACGAAAATTTCCCCAGATTGCCACCCCTGGCCAAAGAGATTCTGAGGAATAAAGATGTAGAGGAAGGGGACTGGTATCTATTAACTGAGGGAACAATCATCAGATTATATGGTTTCATGGGTAAACCTTTTCTTTTGCCCCACTTTGTCATGGAGAGACTCTTTGCCTTAGAATATTTGAGGCAGGTAGAGTACATTGACTCGAAATATGGTTCAGGGAGAAAAAGGAAGTCTTTGCTTTCCCACCGCACTTTGAGTGATATCACCATTACTAAAAAGGGGTAAAGTCAGCAAATTGACCGATACCTAGATGGGTTAGGTCTATTTTATATCCCACAGAAGTGGAGTTATGATCCTGATGGTATTTTCACTACAAAAAATAAAACCCTGAATGGAGATAAGGCCTACAAATTTGAGAAAAGGCCCAGGGCTCATTTTGAACAAGGAAGAAACAATGATGAGACTACTCTATTAGAGTGGAATGTTTCCAAGATGGATCAGTTACCTCCATGGTTGGATTTTTATGAGAAGATTGAAGATTTTGATCCTGACCACCAGCCCAGTCATCAGATTATTGAAGAGATGATTGACAAGATTAAATCCAAAACTACAAAGAAAAGTAGGCCCTCCTCCAAGTCAAAGTCGGCAAAGAAAAAAGACATGTCATCTAAAAAGGAAGTTTCAGAAGAAGTAGAAGAGGAGGATTTCAAGGGACCGTGGGAGGATGCCAAGATCATGGATTGGTGGCGTATGAGAGTTGAAATTGGGAAAGCTGAATCTAAATTTGGAATAAAATTTGATAAAGAGTTTTCAAAAAGATATGATGAAAATATTGATACTTGGGAGCTAAAGGATGTGAGGCACATTGTATTGATGGTTGAAAATCCCCAGGGTGATTCTGAATATCTCCAACCTTCTACAGATCAAAAGACTTCTTTAAAAACCACTAGAGTATTGAGAACCTTCAGTCCTACTTCTGAGCAGGTGGAGAAATTCCCTAAAGGAGCTAGGATGATGAGCAAAATGAGGTATTCTAAAGAAAAGGTTGTTAGTACCCCTGTTATTGAAACAAGATCTAGGCCTACACATTTAGCTCTAGGGGTGCAGTCTCAGGATAAATATGTTAGTTGGAAGAAGAAGGATAAGAGTTTTGGGTTCAAGCCACTTTCTTTTGCTCCTGCAACATCATCTAAGCAACAATCCATTACTGAACAATCATTACTTCCTAGGGAAGTGCAAGGAGATTTATCAGAAGAATATTCTAGAGATGAGATGGATGCTTTTTGATTAGTTCATAAAAGGGCTAAGAGAACCCTAGATACAGAAGGGAGAGAGCTTTCCAAAAGGCAGAAGATGAGTATGGAGGAAATTGTTGAAGAGGTAGCTACTTTTAATATAGAAGGGTTAGTTGAACAAGAACAACAACTTGAAAAAGAAGCTGAACAAGAAGACCCTACATCTGTAGGTGAAGGTATGGTTTCTAATCCCTCTTCTCCTTCTCATCTCCATGAATCCCCAAAAGGATTTCCCTCCCTTTCTAGTCAAGAGAATGTGGTGAATTTACCTCCTTCATCTCATAGTCCTCCCCTCATCCCATCAATAGCTATGGAGGCACCAGTCAATTCTATTGTATCACAACCTCCTTCAAACCCACCTTCCACTTTTGAGACATCCACTTCAATATCCACCATCATTGCACCCTCATCTCTTTCATTACCACCATCCATGGGACAATGCATTCCAAGTTCATCCATCCCCTCTACTATCAATTTTGTCCCTATTTCTCTGAATTTACCTATATCAACAACAGCAATAGTCACATAATCTACCATTGTAACAGAGGCTAATGTCAATGTATCTCCACCCCCACCAACAACAAGTCAGTCCACCCTCATGTTTTTGATGCCATTATCTCCTTTGGATGCTGATATTTCAAAGTCTATTGTTGTATCCAAAGAGCAGGAAGCTTCTCAGAGCATAAATGATTATTGGGCAGAGAAGCTTACCAAGCCTTCTAGCTAGATGGCTATGACAAGAAAAAGTATGTATGTTAATCCCATCACTAGGCAAAGGGTTTCAAGGTCTTTGATTCCATAGGTGAGCAAGCCTAAAAATGAGATGACTGCTCAAGATTATAGAGTAGAAGAAATCATAGAAGATATTGACAAGCTTCCTGCTGAAGATGAGTTAGGGATGGCCAAGGCTCACTTAGATACCTTTTATGTGAAGACTGATATAGCAAAATATAAGGTAGAAAAGTTGAAACAACAGGTTGAAAATCTTAAGAAGAGCCTCCATGATAAAAAATAAGTAGAGAAAGTTCTGAGGAAGGAGGCTAAGAGTTGGTAGGAAATATTTCAGAAGGCTAATGAGTTGAAAGACCAGCTAGAGGAACAAAAGAAGTTGAATGAGGATCAGGCAAAAGAAATTCAAAATTTAAAACATCAGCTTCAGATTGAGAAAGCCAAGTCCTTCGATTTTTCCAAAGATAGTTTGAAAAGGATCAAGAAGGAGTTGCTTTCTGAGGTTCAAGAGAAATGTTTAGGTCTCCAACTCATAATCGACTACCTGAAGGATGCCAACCAATTATTATCTACCATTCAGAAGGATTTAGATCAAATCACTAGAGAGTTACAACCTATGGTAATTTCGTAGAACAAATGTACAGGTTGGTTGGTAGTAGGCTCAGTGATGCTGCTAAACCAATTTCTAATAAAGAATGGAATCTAGTCGGGGTAGCCTCCAAGATAGTGGTGAAAAAGCATAGGGCAGTTCAGAGAGCCTGGATGTTGTTTGATAGGATGGATAGGGGAATTAAAGAGATCATTGAAATGAATGAGGAAATGATTCAGGTCAGTTTCAAAGGACTCTAGAAGGAGGATCACAACTTGTTATCTATGGAGGAAGTCCAACAAAGCATCAAGGATAGCTTACAGGATGAGGCTGGAATTGAGTCATTAGAAGAGCCACTATCCCAAGAACAAGTTGCTAAGCTAATTATGAGTTACACCCACCTGAGAGATCTCATGGAAGATCTAGTGATTAGAGGGAATGTTGCTAATTATGAAGATATTGGAGAACTACAATACATTTATAAGCAGCTTAAAGAGACATCAAATCCCTCTGAGCAAGCCTGGAAATAGGCTCTTCAATATTTGGAATCAATGGTTCAAGTGTTTGGGGACACTTCTGGTAAAGATGATCAAGGAGTACAGACTCCTGGAGAAGATGAAGAGGAAGAGGTTGTAGAAGAATAAGAGTAATATTGAGCAATTACAAGCCCAGGAGGGGCTCATGCTTGAACCATTATTTTTTTGTTTGTACATATGCATAAGTTTTGTATTCCTATACATCAGTTTTGTATTTTTGTTTTTACTCTGACAGTTGTCAGAAATAAGCAATAAAGGCATGAGGCCTACAACGCAACATTTTTGTGTGAAGGCATTTTTGAAAGGAAGCCTTATAAAGGAGGTGAGTTGTGTATATTTTTTGAAGGTAGTAGTAATACTGATATTATAGACACAGTCTCTAGTTGAACAAATGAGTTCTATGATGTTTTTGGCATAGTTTCGATATGAACCTCTACCCTCTAGGTAGAATTAAGTTTTCAGAGGGTAGGATTTGTATGGAAATCATTCCTTAAAACATATATTCAAGAATAAGTATTATTTTGACTCCTAAGGCCCAATGGATAAGACTCTGGATTCGATTGGCTTTGCAAGCAAATCCACCCGGGAGGCGCCAGAATGTAGGCCCGAAATGGCCACATACTTAGTAAAATTTTGTATAATTTTGACTAAGTCATAAAGCTATCATTCCGCTCCAGAATCGGGTTGATAATATGAGTCCACTCGATAGTTATTCAATTTTGAAATGTTTGAAGCGATTTTGGGTAACTCCATTCTGGGTCCGGAATGACGACAGATCTCAAATCCACAAAATTTCTTGAGAGATGGTGATGTCAACAACGAAAAAGTGTGGAATAGCCTCCTTGCATATATCCGATTCCAGAAAAGTCTTTTTGTTTCCCGCTCTGGATTGGTGCTATCTTCAAATCCACAAAAGTCTCAAGGAAATGATGATGTCAGTGGCGGAAAAGTGTGGAATGGCGATCCGGGGAATGGACAAGTATTTTCTTTCTGGAATGAAGATAAAGTGGAATGGCTGAATAATGATGAGGTGGAAGATAAAAATCCTGGAGCGGATTCAAGGTTTAGATACTCCGGATCCGGATTGGAGATTCTGCTACTAAGAAAGATGATGTCATAAGCGGAATGGCATTTAGCTTGTGCCGGATTGAATCTGAACCGTGTGATGAAGAAGATCGATGGTGGAGGTTAGTCTTCTAAGTTTTGGTTGTTTAAAAGATGTTTCTGCATCAGAACTGTAATAGTCGGCTAGAATATGAAGCATCGAAGGTTTTCAAGAATATCAGACCAGAGGAAGTTACAGATCGATGGTGGCAATCTATTCCCAAGAAGGATCGACGGAAATGTATGATCTAGAATGTTCTGAACTGTAGTTCTACTGAGCGACCAACAAGTTGTAGAGACCCCGTGCTGTCATGGCGGACTCCCTTCCAGCAGAATTCCTGAAGGATGAACCAATGAGCTAATGCCAGCTAAACTCTTTGCTGAGCTATTGTAACAAGATTTTGTGTATTATTTCTTGATTATTGTAATATGAAAAACTATAAGTAGAGGTCGAACCCTCATTTTGAAGGGTCGGCTCTAGCATGTTTGCCTGTGCTATTGTAAATATTCCTGAAGAGCTGAATGAAAGGAGCAATACATTGATCTTCACCTCAAGTTCACGTTCTCTTGCTTGATGTCAGAGGTTTGGATTTCATAGTTGCATTTTTGTAAATACTTAGATGGTTAGTTTGTGCCTGTTTTGGATTACTAGCTATTGTGAGTAATTGAAATCTGCTTTGAGTTCATTCTGTGTTATTGGAAAGTACATTTCTATAAAATCTAAGTGTTTGGTGAATTCTGTTATTTGGATTATCATTCCCTGGGTATTGAAATTGCTTGCTATAACATTTCTCTATTATGCTTTAAATATATGAAATGATCTATTATGAGATAAATGTTGATCTGAGTGTATGTCCTTAATCTAGTTTTTTGGGAGCTTTTTATGATGGTGCAATGTTGTTAACCTATCCGTCCATTGTTATCTACATATCTCTAACCCTAACCTTCTCTTACCCTAAAATCCAAACCCTAAGTGAGCATAATTGTGTCAACAACCTGCTAAGTTGACAAGGAACCAACCTACTCTGGAGGTTGGATCGAAAACCCCTATTTTGGTCCATCCAATGTTGAGTGCTGAGCTGCAGCTATCGGGTGCAAGCCTGGATAGAAACTAGGAAGATAGACAAACGCAGTACTGAGTGAAAACTTGGTGTAATTCAGTGCCCAACAAATATATTACTAGAAAAGGGGTGAAATTTCATATGGTTTTAAAACCAAAGTATCTAATTTTATCTGATTGAAGATTATTCTCTTTTAACTATTTGAATGCTTTGTTTGTTATTCTATTTTTGTAGTTTTTTCTTGGTAAATAAAGGTCATAGTTATTTCATCTGAAGCCTTGTCAATAACCAAATATTCTAGAGTTCTCAAATACCTCATGTTTTTGCCATCTATCCCAATCAGAGCCTATGTTGTAGCCAAAATTGATACAACATGAATGTACCCATAATTTAAAATTTTTTAAGGTCTTGAATGAGGTGCATGTTTTGTGAGATGATGATAAGGAATTCAATTTTAAGTTATTACAAACATCTTCACGAATTAACATATTTTAACCAATACTTTCAAAATACCTAAGAAAATGATTTCATCATCATGGTCATCTCACACCATTAAGTAGCTTAAAATTTTCCTTCTGTTAAATCTTAAGGGGTTCCTCACCTTCTTTTTCAAAGGATCATGAATTTTTGATCCAATTGATTGAACAAAAAAAAAATGCAATTCATCCTTCGATCGACTAGTAGAAAATCATTGTCGAAATCAAAAATTGCCAAAAATTGAGCAAAAAGATCTTCGGCCAATGGAAGAGTAACATTGGTCGACCAATAATCATTCCACAAGGTTAAAAAAATTTCTATCTGATAACTATAATAGATGAGCTGATAGAAACTCTGCACAATAAAATTTCAACTGCTGGTAAAGAAGCATCAACCAATCACTCGATCTGAGAAGCTAAAACAAAAGAATAACGCAAAGTAATCAGTCGATCGATGAAGAGAAAAAAGCTACCAAAATTTTTTGATCATCGAGCAAAAAATTGTAGCCAAGGGAAAAAAACATCAAGGACCATTATGAAAATATTTTTAGTTGACAAGAAATAAATAGTAACTGTCTGATCGATCAGTCGACCAAAGGGAAAATCATGTTTTTAAAGTTTTTTTTCTTTTTTCCTTTTTGATCGATCACAATAACAAACTAGCTGAAAATTTGTATCGATCGAAACAAGTAAAGAGTTAGCCAAAATTTAAAAGGTCAAAATAAGAAAGGCACTCAACCAAAATGAAGAATCACCCAATAAAACACATGGCTTAAAAGTCCTTTTGGCCAAAGAGTAACATTATTCAGTCAAATGGTTAGTGGGTCGGTCAACTACATGGTAAAAACTAAAAATTTGAAATCTTCTTCGTTGATGAAGGGATGAAATTGAATATCAATGCTTGAACAAATCATAGCCATCGAAATATCACCAATCAAATATAATCAATGATGCAAATCCACCAAACCAAGTAAAGGTAAATTCAACGAAAATTACGTATGCCACCATTTAATTTCACATGCATTATGGTTAGTTGAATATTATCAAACTAACCTCCTCAATAAAAGTTAGCACAATTTTTTTAATGTAGCACATACAAAAGTACCTTAATCCATTTGGCCAAATAATGACATATAGTAGCTGAAATATTCATTCATGCAAAATCAAATGGATTTGTTGGCTAAAATATGATAAAGTAAAAGGGCTAACCAACTAAGCATCCAATCAATGAGCCAAAATATCTTGGTCAAATTAAAGCATTGATCAACTAATCAAGCCATCAACAATAGTTGAAGCACAAAAGCCAAAATTCATGGACCCTCATCTGAGAAAGCTAATACAACACTCAAATCAATGATGATTTCACTGATATGATTGAAAACTGATTTGGAAATTATAGGCATGGAAAGCCAACTATAGATTTTAGCCTCATATCTATCCAAGCACGAGCTTTAATACAATGTGTAATCATCGAGTGATTCAGGGTTTTTCACATGTATGATATGATGTCCAGTTACACGAATCAAATAATAAGGTGATGATCCATGATAGACCGACCGTTATAAGAAATGAGGTGGCAAGCTGAGAATGGCAACAATAAAATAATGGTTGGTGTGATATTAATAATGCTTTATGGGTAAACCAAGTTAAATACATAGTAAGGGTAAAAGGAAACTCACAATAATTTTAGTATTATTGAATTGTTTGAGAGCTGAGAATCCCAATAATAGAGACTCGAGCAATGTACTTATTCTCTAGAAAGGTTATCCCTAGAACAAGGGTCGAGGCATTCAATGAAAAAAGTACCATTTAAGAAAATGAATACTAGGAAAATTGAGGAATAGGTGTAGGGTGAATTAGAACTTGCCAAGTTCTGCTTTCAATCTAGAATGGAAGAGTGGTGACATTCACACTATTTGCTGAAGAACATCTTTAAAAATGTGTATGAAGACAAAGGCAAGAGAGCTCCCCACATAAACAAATGGAGAACCAACTTAGCAAAGCTCTTGTACCCAAGAGTACATTTCTCCCCTAAGCTACTCTCATGGCTAGCCATCTCGTATGACCCAAGAATTAGGGCTATATTTAATGGCCTGAACAAGATCATTTATAGGATTACACCGAAGAATATTGGGCATGTATTTGGTTTGGATATAGCTAAATAATTTTACGATGCAACATTGGTTTCAAAGTAGGCCCAACATATGATCGACACGACCTTTTATAAAAAGTTTTTCAACTATGACAAACCAGTATCAATAGATTTCCATAACCATAAATCTCAACTTTACAAATGGGCAAGAGATTATACCAACATGATCCACATAGTAATGAAAGTTGAGGACCTCATCTAGGTTAGCATCAAAATTATGCATTTGATCATGCAGTGCAATAATACTTGGAGGATGTCAATGTATAGGTGGTAAGATATAATGTGCAACACGATGGATAAATAATTTAGGGAATTGTAGAATACCATAAAGTATGATAAGTATTTCATGTATTGCTTCTCACACTACTCATTCCTCATCCATTTAATCATCGAATAATTCAAAGATGATGCAATCACTCAGTTGGGAGGCATACCAGGAGAAATTATCTAGGATAGATTACCTTGCATTTACGATGGCACCTCCAATTATTTTGAATTCTATGGGATATTCTTGGCTTCAATGTATCACGTACTCACAAAGAAGGAACCCCCTAGAATGAGTCCAGGTATAATCAAGTATCTCAAAGAAATAGAATTTGGGGATTTCTTTATCACAAAGCATTTTAGTTTCATCAGGATATATGGGGGCAAATTGCCACCCAAAGCTCTACCCACTTTCTACCCAAAATCACTGGCCACCTTAGAGATAGTAAGGCAATCCATTGAAGAAGCCTAGTTAAGATGGAAGAAGAAAAAGACTAGGATTCCTTAGGTCACAAAACCCAAAAAAAGGGTAGTATATTTATAGGGGGTATCTTGGGATGGTAAATACTTTACCCACAACGGATTCCTATAATTTTATGGAGACCACCTAGATACCTTATAATCCAAAGGGTCGTTACAAGATCATCACCATTGAGCCTAAGCTTATGATACATAGAGAAGATAATTTTGAAAAGAGTCTCTTGTGGACACAAAAAAATGATATGAATTTAGAAAAAATATGGAATAATAAGAACCTGGTACGAGCGCATATTTATTTGGAAAAATTAGAAAACTACTCCTCCAATATCAATATGGTGAGATAGGATACAATAGACAAAATGATGCCCCAAGAGGCTGTCATCCCAATAGAAGACTTTGCATATCCCATTGTCTAAGTCATGAGTTTAGACCCTGATAAGATTGATATAGTAGCTGAGGTGAAATATAAAGTAACAGAAGGAGAAACTGGTGCCTCTCCCACTTCTCAGCCCCCTAGTACTTGTAAAAGGAAATAAATTGTGCCCACTTCTGCTACTTCAAGATGCTTCATAGTTGAAAGTCTGGAAGTTACTTTGATGGCCTCACAATATTTATATCAAATGGCCACAAGATCTCCTCAAATAGTTCCAATGGCTTAAATTTTGATTAAAAAAGAGATCAAAATATCCACCATAGCATGGAAAAGAATACAAAAAGTTAAAGAATTCAATGACATCTTTAGATATTATCAAGTAGTAATCCCTGACACCTCAATATATCCATACCATAAGAGAGCTAGGATCGAAATGAGCATTGATGAGCCTTTGAGACTCACTCTAGTCAGAAAAGATAACTTCAAAGAGTTCACTTTTGAAGAAGAAGAGCACATAAAAGCAATAATGGAAGATAGGGTGACAAAATATTAGTCTAGGAGTAAAGTTTAGAATTTACCTCCATCAATTTTTGAATCTACTTCCAAGGCTACCATCACAATTAACACTTAAGGAATACATTCACTTCAACGAAATACCAACACAGGTGATGCAAATATATAAGGAGACT
Source organism: Wollemia nobilis (assembly GCA_028583015.1). Lineage (NCBI taxonomy): Eukaryota > Viridiplantae > Streptophyta > Pinopsida > Araucariales > Araucariaceae > Wollemia > Wollemia nobilis. The sequence goes on from JAQPPZ010002765.1 coordinate 2,004,363, forward strand.
TAGTCTCATTATTAAAATATGGAGTGCAAGTCCATGCACAGACTACACTAGCCATTGAGAGAGAAGTGACTACCTGGAAGTCTAAAGCCAAACTATTACAAGCATAAAATGAAAAGTTGAAGGTCAAAATTAATAAGAATCAAGAACAAATACCTTTAGAAATTTGCAAATTTCAGTGCTCACAAAAAAATACAAATAAAATATGATCAAGATAATAGAAGTCAATGCAGAAATGATTGATGGTTATTGTAGGGATATCAACAAAATAATAGAAATAGACAAAAAAATAAGACCCTTGGTTGAATAAACAAATAAAAATGTGGTAGCCATTTTCCCAATATATGAGAAATTCAAGATCAAATATGAGCAGATCAGATCCAAATAGGTGGTTACCATTTATGGAAAAATACATAGTAGAAGAATATGAGAAAGTCACTAATCTTAAGGTAGATAGGCCTCGATGGAATAATGTAATCAAAGAGCTAGAGAATGTCGAAAACTATACAATTAATAGGTTGAACCTTCTTGATGTTAGTCTTCACAAATTTCATAACACTGATGGGTTCAACCAGTTTGTCATTAAATATATTCAAGAATTCCCATGCGAAGAAGTGGATGAAGATAAATTAGCTAATCAACTATTTTCTTTGTCAGTCACCACTCTTGACACTCTCAAGCTTTTTCAGATAAGAAAGACGATTTTTAAAGAAGACAGGGCTAAAGGAATAAGGGTCCTAGATAGAATTAATGCACTTAGTGTGATCTACAATGAAGTATGAATCCACATAGTAGACTTGGTTGGTGCCATCAAATATTAAAATGAGGTAGTTAAAAAAGTCAAAAGGCATTTGGGTCAACCAGTAGCATGGGGCCCATGATGATAGAAAAAGGAAAATATAAGATGGAAGATAAGTAGGCTAACCTTCAACAAATTTTGATAATGTAATTTATTTTTGAATCAATTAAAACAAAAAATTATACAACACCCAACCGATGACAAGGCAGGAGATGGTGCTAGGTGGAAAATCCATTTGAAAGAAGTTAAGGCAATTATAAAGCTACCACAACTATAAGAAGGATGTCTACAACCAGAATAAGGATCGAGCTTTGACATAGCATATTTTTTCTAGGAGGTATACTCGAGTGCCCGTTCTTTGCTATTGCATCCCCTTTGTCTTTCTTCTTCTTTTTCATCCCTTATTATTCCCATTTCTATGTAGGATTTTGATAGGAAAATGCCCAAGAAGCTGATAATATTTCTAGATTATTGAGCCAGAGGTCTAGAGACTTGACTATATTCAAATGAAAGAGTGAAAGCTCCTTGTTACAATATTCGAACCAAGATCTTTATTGTATTGATATTTCAAGAGTTCAATGGTTGTTGCAAGCCAACTCTTCATGTAATCATCTTTCAAATATTAATATAATTTTGGGCTTTTATTCTATTACTTCCTTGTATTCAGTCTTGTGTGTATCTTCATTATGGGTTAGATTATTTGAATGCATATTGAATGTTTCTTTCATTGGTCAAATATTACATTTATTACGATATTCAAATGAATGTAATTGCACCAATTATCTCTTTCCCCATTCTATCTATTTTCATTGATTTTTTATTAAATCTTGCTACAATAACCTAAAGGATTAAGGCACTGATCATACATAAGGTATAATTGAATTATTATTATTTTTGTTTGATCAAAATTTATAAAATATTTAATTCACCATCATAAATATGGAAGATAAAGAACACAAAATATTAAAAACTTTAAGTTCACCTTAAGGGTATCCATACCATAACTGATCTATTTACAAAATATTGAAGAACTCTATTCCCAGGTTAAAGAGGCAAGTTGACTAGAGCATGTAGTTGCTCATTGGTAGTAGGTTTTCTTGTAGCATGATAGCTTATCCCAAGGATGTAGAAAAAATCCCCAACACGCCTATATTATGGTGACAAACAGATGTCTGTATTCTAGCGATAAGCAGGTGCCTATATTCTAGTGATAGACAGGAACCTGTATTCTAGCAATAGGCAGGAACCTGTATTCTGATGTCTGTATCCTAGTGATAGGCAAGCACCTATATCTTGATGCCTATATCCCACTTCAGGTAGGAATCTACCTACAATGAGAATATAGGAGTTGTATTCAACATTGATCGATTGACAAGTTGATCGGTTGACTGATTGACTAGTTGACCAATTGATCATGCAATTTTTAAGGAAGTTCTTGCAAAAATATAAGGAAGAATCATTCTTACCTATGCACTATTAAAGGCCACTCTATTAATAAAGCTATGCATGATTAAAATTAAATGGACATGGTTTTAATAGAATAAAATAACAACTACGCATGAAATGACCATAGCAAATCACATTGCATGATTAAAATAAAACAAGATATTTTTGTAACGGGATTGACTATGTTCTATATAAGAACACAAGCCATTCCTAAGAATACCAATCTGAAATCAGTCAATCAGTAAATTATTTTATTTCTTTTGTACTACATAATTTATAAATAAAGTTTTTGAGTGTTCTTTTATTTGCGTGGATTAAGAGTGTGATTTTTATGTAGTCAACCGGATGGATTTGCAAGAGCTTGGGCCCACTTTAGGTAGTAATCCAAAATCCTCCCTTATTTATTTTATTTTTTCTTTATTATTTTCTACATTTATTTTTTACTTTATTTATTTTTGCAAATTTATTGTTTTATTCATTTATGCAATTTCCTACTTTATTTATTTTTTCAAGTGTAAATTCTTGTTTTATTAATTTCTACAAGTATGTTTAAATTACTGTAATTTATTTTCAGCCATGTGTTTATTTTCAGCATCTTAATTTCAGTTGTGTGCTTATATTTTAGTTATTTTAAAATTGTAGTTTATTTATTTATTTTCCTACACTTAGTTTTGTTGGGTTTGGATGAACTAAAAATACATGAACAACTCCCCCACCAAACCAATAGGCATGGAGGGACTCATTTCCCACACTAAGGGCATATACTATGTGTAGCACTCATAAGTTTATGAACTACCAGATTGATAATTGGTGGAAAGGAAATGACTATTTTTAGAAAATAATTTGTGTTCACCATTTTGGTGTTATTTCTAAGGAGTGTCAAAACTATAGTGTTATGATCCACAGGTTAGTTAGTTTGAAAAACATATTCAGATTACCTTACCTGTAGATCCCCTACCTGAGAAGCATGAGTCCACCAAAAGCCTATAGAATCCAATGGATAATTTATTAAAAAAAAATTAGAGCCACAAGCTCAAGATATTATGGAAATATCTATTAAAAGAGAAAATCCTCTCTACTTGAGTCACCTTAGCACAAAAAATAATTATACAAAATAATTTAATGACCAAGTTGACATAAATGGGGAAAATTCAAAAACTATTCTAGAATTATTCTAAGAGAAAAAAAAATTGCCAACATGAGGAATTAAAACAATAGCCTCTATAGTTAAAATAGAAATAAGAACATTGTTTGAAGGTATGTAGAGTGATGTTTTATCTCTTACTTTACAATAAGAAACATTCCAAAAGAAGAAGCAAGAAACTAAAGCCATGTTTATCTTTTTTTGTTCAAGGTGTAGAAAAAACCATGAAAAACTGAATGTTCGAAAAACACAGTGGAAGTTTGTGAAATCTATCACCTGGATCATGAGACCAAGTTGTATCTAAAAATAACAAATGAAGATCCAAAAGAAGTAAAAAATTACTTCGTGAATCCACTTCCACAGACACAACCATTAGAACATCCTAGCTTATTAGTTCCACCTACTCCAAGGCCAAAACAGTTGTCGACACAACCAAAGCTGAATTTCAATGACAATAGTTTAAATTCACCAATTTATCAGGTAGTTACAGGAATGAACCTAATGTACCATATTAGTATAGAAGTAGAAAAAAATTGTGCTATTGAAAAATCAAACACTGAAGGACTTCTACTGTATCACAAAAGGTTACGAGAAATGAGAAAAATGACACAACCTAAGTTTGATACTATGGAATAGTTGAAAAGTTTTATTATTACCATTCCTCAAACTATTAGGGAGGCACATATTTATATAAAATACATTAGGGATTTATGCCTCAAGAGATCGATATAGATGGAAAAAATTGTAGATTTAACATTACCTAACACTTTGGTAAAATTTAATGTTGATATTAGTTGCAGAATAGAAAAAATGACATTTAATGAAAAAAATATAAAAAACATAATCATTTACTTGCCTGCACAATTTGCCAATAATTTGAAATAATATGGTTTCGAGGCCATCTAGGAAGATTCTCTTCCCATGATGCAATGTATCATAAAAATGGATAAAGAAGAGGATAGGATAAATGAAGACTTAGTTGTATCAAATTTTCAACACAGACTAAGATCTTATCATAAGCCCCAAATTCTAGAAGCTAGCTCGATTGTAGGTATGGGGGAGACCCTACCTTCAATATTTCAACCAGTAGCACGATGAATGCTATTACATTGTTCAATAGAAAAAAAAAAGAGTTCTTTTAACATCATTAGTTTAGGTTATTCTTTTTTATTTTGTTATATTTTGCAGGACAACATGAAGTGCAATGCATATTATAGGCATCCAAGGTAACCAGGCCTACGTGCAAGTGTCACTCCATCCTATTTTTATTGAAATAAAAAATCATATGGAATAAAGAATTAGTCATGTATATTTTATGAAGTAAGGGATTTGTAAAGAGAGTCAATAATAACACACAACAAAGCACAATACAATTATTGACCCACATAGACCAGGTCCCTAAAGCTTCAAATTGATGGTAGTGGCATAATATTAATAGTCAAAAGGTACCATTTATAGTCTTACCATGTGCCTCATATTTGTGAGATAGAATAAAATGCAAGTATGTGGGAGACCCCATATTTCAATACCATACCAACAATCTGATAAATGGATCCTATGTTCATCGTGGAGAAAAAAACATAAGAGAGAAAAATAGATGAAAAAAATGAATAATAATTATGAGGAAAAGAGGCATGGAACCTATTTTTCTTAACAATGTAGAATATATTTTCTTTTATTTGTGTTTTTATTTTGTAGGATTATGTGCCTTAAATGCAATTTGTAGGTAACTTGGGTAACCTAGGTCTATCAGGCACAAACTACGATTCCTATTTTTCTTGTTTTTTTGTGTTTATTTTTGTAGAACATGCAGTCCTAAATGCAATCTATAGGCAACCGGGTCAAACTAGGCCTATCAGGCATGGGCCCACATTGCCCTACATTTTTTCCCATTTTCTAAGAGTACAACAATGCAAAAAAAGGTACCTACTTCCCTCCAGGAAGGTAGTGCCTATATTCAGACTAGTGTAGAGGTGTCTTCTTCCCACCTAGAGAAGCACCAATATTCGAGCCACCATAAAAGTGTCTATCTTCCATCAGGAATAGTGATACCCATATCTAGACTAGAAAATATGTGCCTAGTTCTCAACAAGAGAGTGGTACCTATCTGTAGAAATCAACGCAAAGGTTCTTATCTTCCCACAAAGAGGACAACATCTATATCCAGTAGTAGCAATGATGTTTCCTTTCCACCAAGAGGGTAGCGTCTGTATCCAAAAGTAGTTAGAGGCACTTAATTTTCATCAAAAATCCAGTTTCTATATTCATGTGAACATGATGATATCTATTTTCTAACAGTTGAAGTATGCTGATTTTTTAGTTACATGTGTAATATCGATATGATAATAATGGAGGATAACCATGACCAAGTTCCAATAGGGAAGTGTGTCTTCCCACATAATTTAATTAATATATATATTTTATTTTATCATGAGACCTCAAAAATCAAATGTATGTAGTACCCAAGAAAAAAATAAAAAAAAATCAAAGCCAAATCATCTTCAATGTATCACACAACACATGGAAAGTGCAAGTCACCAATTTTATGGTACCTCAAAATCATGCATCAACCAGTTGTGTAGTACCACCTAATATAATACGCATCATGATCCATGAAAACTCACCCAGGTATGTACTGAGTTTTCTGTTATTTATGTGCATAATTATTACAAAAGACATATATGTATTGCATGCCAAATATCTGTTGTCCATACATGCAAATTCCATGTCAAAAATCAGCCACATGACATTGGGCATGAGAAGAATTGCAACCGATATCACTACACCTAGGCACACATTTTTGAAAGAAATATATATATATATATATATATATATATATATATATATATATATATATATATATATATATATATATATATATATATATATATATATATAACCAAATAGAGAAATGAGTTTAACAATGATTCGAAAGACTCACAAAGAGAAAACACTAGTAGAGAACTTACAGTCAAGAATTTTAGCATGGTTGGAGCCTTGGAAAATTGGGAATATTTCCTGTGACAATGGGTTGAAGTAGAGTTTCAAAATGGAAGAGTCACTCTTGCTCTACATCCACCAACAACAACATCGAGGTAGTTACTACATAAAAAAAAAAAAAAAATAAAGGGATAGTGCCTAGGCCCCCAATTGAAAAAAAATAAAAAAATGTTATGTTGTATAGAAATAATTTCAAGAATATCACCAAGATTTCGTATCCAAGAAATAATAAATAAATAAATAAATAAATAAATCAAGCCACATTTTGTAGTAGAAATAGTGCAACAATTGAAGAGACAATGCAAATATTGTTGTGCAATGTGTAGACATTGTTGTGCAGTGTGCAGATGTTGTTGTTGTTATACATATCGACTTGAACATGGATCTAACAATTTTTATTATTATGTAGATGTTGTTATTGTTGTTACTGTGTAGATATTGTTGCTATGTAGATGTTGTTGTTGTTGTGCAGATGGTGTTGTTGTGCAAATGTTGCCAAACGATTAAGTAATTTTTAGCTACCCATTTTACTAGTAAGTTAGCAAAACATTTTGTTGTTTCTTAGTAATATGGTCAGTCAAGGGTTGACCATTCTACTATATCCCAATCAACTAGTCAACTGACAACTAAATATTTCATAGTTACCTAGTCTACTAGTGAGTCAACAAAAAATTCTACTACTACCCATTCAACTGGCCAACTGATAGCTAAATATTTTATAATTACCCAGTCTACTAGTAAATCAGTAAAACATTTTGTTGTTGCCTAGTAAATTATTTATCTAATAGTTGAATATTTTATAGTTATCTAGTCTACTGGTCAGTTAGAAGAACATTCTGCTACTACCCAGTCAAATGGTCAATCAATAGCTGAACATTTCATAGCTACCCAATTTGTTGGTGAGACAGTAGAACATTTTGTTGTTGCCTAATCAGTTGGTCAACTAGAAGTTACCATTTTGTGGTTGCCCAATAAATTGGATAATCAACAATTGAATATTTTGTTGTTGAATCTACTAGACAACCAAGTGCAAAATCATCCATGGCTAAACAACATGCACCAAAAGTAGAACTACCCATAACACAACATTCCAATGGGGATATTCAATAGGAAAAATGTGGTGCTCACTCTCAAAGCATCATCAACCATAGATAATACCCAATATTGAAGGTAGCATAATAAAAAATATATATTGGGGGACTATGAAGACATGTCAAAGGTTTGACATGGGGGAATGATGAACACCAAAAATGCTCATTTTTATGAATGTTTTAAACGGATATTATATGGCATATTTAATACTAGAAATACGTTTTTGTATAATTATTGCATATATTTAATAGAAAATGAAGTATTATACTTGATTGGTATTTTTAGTGGAAAATGTGCATAGATGCAGGTTTTTGCTACTAATTTGGCATTTTTGAGTCAATGTCCCATTTAGACCTAGTAATGCATGAAGACATCTTGAAGAGAACTATGGGAAATGGTGGAGGTAGGTGCCTATATTATAGCGATAGAAAGGTACTTGTATCTTGGTGATAGGTAGGCACCTATATCCCAATGACATGCAAGTGCCAATATCTCGATGCCTGTATCCCATCGTAGGCAAGTGCCTACGTCCAATGGGAATATAAGAGTTGTATTTAATGTTGATATGTTGACTGGTTAACCAATTGACCATGTAATTTTTAAAGATTTTTTTACAAAAAAATAAGGAAGAATCATTCTTACCTATGCATGATTAAATGCCACTCTATTAATAAAGCTATTCATGATTAAAATTAAATGGCCATGCTTTTAATAGAAGAAAATAACAACTATGCATGAAATGATCATAGAAAATCACATTGCATGACTAAAATAATATAAAATATTTTTGTAACAAGATTAGATACATTTTATATAAGAATGCAGGCCATTATTGAGAAGACTAATTCAAAATTAGTCAATCAACGAATTATTTTATTTCTTTTGTACTGCATAATTTATAAATAAATTTTTTGAGTGTTCTTTTATTTGTGTGGATTAAGAGTGTGATTTTTACATAGTCAACTAAGCAAACAATCTGTAGGAGCTTGGGCCCATTCCAGGAAAAAAATCCTTCCCTATTTATTTTATTTTTTCTTTATTATTTTCTGCATTTATTTTCTACTTTATTTATTTATGCAAATTTACTATATTAATTTATGCAATTTCTTGCTTTATTTATTTTTACAAGAGTGAATTTCCTACTTTATTCATTTTTGTAAGTGTATTTAAAATCCTGCAATTTCCTTTTAACGATGTGTTTCTTTCCAACATCTTAATTTTATTTGTGTGCTTATATTTTAGTTATTTAAAATTGCATTTTATTTATTTCTTTTCCTCCACTTAATTTTGTTGGTTTTGGATGAAATGAAAATACATGAAAAACAACTCCTCTACCAAAAAAATAGGTATAGAGGGAATCATTCCCCATACTATAGATATATATTATGCATGGTCCTCACAAGTTTATGAACTAATAGATTGATAATTAATGGAAAGGAAATGACTATTTTTCATAACATAATTTTTTCTCACTAGTGAGATGGGCAACATGCCCCTAGAGGGAGGTGTAAGTGGTCCCTAGGAACCTTTTTATGTAGGTGGGGTTGTATGAAGTCAAAATTTTCATGCATATTTTGCTCTCAAAGTGTTGGCTAATGACGCAGGATCGGAATAACACGTAGAAAATCACCAAATTTTCATTAACAGTTTTCAAATATCCGAATTACAGAAGTCAAAATGGCCAACCCCTTTACAATGCATGAGCCACTTCTTATATCGGACCCGACCCCCTTTGGACATCATTACACAGACTGCAGAGTTTGCTTGTAACTGCCCACACGAATGTTCTGTCACTGCCTGCATATTGTTGTCAGGTGCCTCAAATCATCATGGCATGGAATGGCGGAGTGCTCTGCAGCCACCTGTCCATTGACCCTCTGAATCATCATTCCTAGGAGTGCTCTGTAGACACCTATATTTTGCTACCACGTGCCCTTCTGCAACGACCTCTACAGCCACCTGCCCGTGTGGAGTCATGAGCATTCTGTCATGATATCATGACATTTCAGCTTCCTTTCTCTCTCCTCTTCGGGTCACGATATCACGATGTTTTGGCATTTGGCCTCTATTCCCTCCTTCGGGCCACGATTTCGTGACATGTCACAAAATCGTGACGTCTTTGCCTTCCGCACTTGTCTTCTGCCTTCGGGTCACAATTTCGTGATAGTTGCTCCCCTTGGCTCTTCTTTTCAAAATGTGTCACGATTTCGTGACAGCTGCTCCCCTTGGTGCTTCTTTTCAAAATGTGTCATGATTTCATGACAGCTGCTCCCCTTGGCTCTTCTTTTAAAAATGTGTCATGATTTCGTGAAAGTTGCTCCCCTTGGCGCTTCTTTTCCAAATGTGTCGTGATTTCACGACAACTGCTCCCCTTGGCACTTCTTTTCCAAATGTGTCACGATTTCGTGACAGCTGCTCCCCTTGGTGCTTCTTTTCAAAATGTGTCACGATTTCATGATAGATGCTCCCCTTGGCACTTATTTTCAACATGTGTCACGATTTCACGATAGCTGCTCCCCTTGGCACTTCTTTTCAACATGTGTCGTGATTTCGCGATAGCTACTTCCCTTGGTGCTTCTTTTCAAAATGTGTCATGATTTTGCGACAGGCTTTCTCCTTGGCGTCTGTTTTCCAAAAGTTTCATGATTTCATGACGACTTTGCCCCTTGGTGCCTATGCTCCAAAAGTGTCATGATTTCACGATGACTTTGCCCCTTGACGCCTATGCTCCAAAAGTGTCATGATTTCATGACGACTTTGCCCCTTTGTGCCTATGCTCCAAAAGTGTCACGATTTCACGACGACTTTGCCCCTTGGTGCCTATGCTCCAAAAGTGTCACGATTTCACGACGACTTTGCCCCTTTGTGCCTATGCTCCAAAAGTGTCACGATTTCGCGACGACTTTGCCCCTTTGCACCTATGCTCCAAAAGTGTCGTGATTTCGTGACAACTTTGCCCCTTTGCGCATATGCTCCAAAAGTGTCACGATTTCATGATGACTTTGCCCCTTTGCGCCTATGCTCCAAAAGTGTCACGATTTTGTGACGACTTTGCCCCTTTGCGCCTATGCTCCAAAAGTGTCGTGATATCGCGACGACTTATTCCCCCGCCAGCACTTAGAGAAAAAAAATATTTTTGGGATGATGCAAGATTGCTCTGCCACCTCTGGATGCTCCTGCATCAGACACCTGGGGTTAACTGAGAAGTGACCTTCACTTTTGTTTGGTGGGAGGTAGACCCAGGTGGTCAACCTATGCCTTCGACAACCAAGTCGCATCTTCTACGGGTCTGCCCTTCCACTTGATCAAATATTCAGAACAGCACCTATTCTGAGTATTTTGGCCCTCACGTGTATCAAGGACTTCTTCTATCTCGTCTACGATCGGGATGGCTATTGGAATGCTCCAAAAATTCGGGCTTGGTGTTTCACTGCTATCTCCTTCATGATACTCGACCAAATCCGAAATGTTAAAAACTGGTGAGATGTTAAGTTCACTCGGCAACTCCACCTCGTATGCATTCCCCGAATCCCGTTTTCCAATGATTCTGCATGGCCCAAACTTTTTCATCTTCAGCTTGTTATAGGTCTTGGCGGGAAACCTTTCCTTCCTTAGATGGACCATGATGGCATCTCCTATTTCAAACTCCTTAGCCCAGTGCTTATGGTCTGCCCTGGTCTTATACTGAGTATTCATCTTAGTGATGTGCCTTGTCACCTCCTCATGCAAACCTTTCAGGTGTTCAGCAAAGTCTTCAGCCTCAGCACTGCATTTTTCTCTTATATCCATCCTTCTCAACTTTGAAGCGTTTCTTGGGCTACTCCCATAGATTATCTGGAATGGCGATTTATTGGTACTCCTATTGACAGAGTTGTTGTAAGTGAATTCTGCCTACAACAAAACTAAATCCCATTCCTTGGGCTTGTCTCCGACCAGGCATCGTAATAGATTGCCCAAACTTCTATTTACCACCTCTGTTTGGCCATCTGTCTGTGGGTGGTATGTAGAACTAAATTTTAAATCCGTCTTCAACTTCTTCCAAAGGGTTATCCAAAAATACCCCACAAACTTGGAATCCCTGTCCGACACAATACTCTTTGGTAGCCCATGAAGTCATACCACTTCCTTGAAAAATAAACTTGCCACATGGACCGCATCACTAGTCTTCTGACAGGGAATAAAATGAGCCATTTTTGAAAACCTGTCCACCACTACAAGTAGGGAGTCATTTCCCCTCTGTGTCCTGGGTAAACCCAGAACAAAGTCCATACTAATATCCTCCCATGGCCTTTCGGGTATAGGTAGTGGTTGATATAAACTAGTATGCTGCCTCATGCCTTTTGCCATCTGGAATATCCTACAACTTTGCACAAATTTTGTCACATCCTGTTGCAACTACGGCCAGTAATAGTTTTCGTTAACAAGGGAAATGGTCTTGTCTTGACCAAAGTGTCCAGCCAAACCTCCACTGTGCTTTTTGTTGATCAGATTCTCCCTCATTGAGCTCCTTGGAATGCATAATTGGTTTCCCTTGAACAACATTCCATCTTGGATCAGAAAGTTTAGCCACTTAGTTCTGTCCAGAGTAACAGGTGCAGTGCAGGCCTTCCAAGCTTTTGTGAAGTTGAGATCTGTAGGGTACAAACCCTTAAGCTCAGCAAATCCTACAACCTCCAACTTCATTTCCATAAATAAACATTGCCTCCTACTTAAGGCATCCGCAACTCTATTGGACTTCCTGCTCCGGTGCTTCAGCACAAAGGTGTAGCTCTGCAGGAACTCCACCGACTTCAGGTGCCTCTGATTTAACTTTCCTTGACTGTTAATATATTGTAGTGCCTGATGATCAGTATAAAGAACAAACTTCTTTGGCAACAAATACTTCAAAGCCTAAACTATGGCATAGAACTCCTGATCATATACCGAATACTTCTTCCTGGCATCATTGAGCTTCTCACTAAAATAAGCAACAGTCTTACCCTCTTGACTCAATACGGCCCCTATGGCACTACCACTAGCATCACAGTCAACCTAAAATACCTTATTGAAATTTGGAAGTGCTAAGATAGGTTGCTCTATGACCTTCTTCTTCAACATAGCAAAGCTTTTGTCTACCCTGGTTGTCCACTTAAATTCCTTCTTGTTCCCCCTCATTGTCTCCATAAGGGATGCGCAAATACTGCTAAAATTTCTAATGAACTTTCTGTAAAAGCTGGCTAGACCATGAAATGATCTTACCTCAGTCACTCTTCTTGGAGCAAGCCATTCTATGATAGCCCTCACCTTTTTTGGGTCCATTTTTAAACCGTCTGCTGAGATGACAAATCCCAGGTATACTAACTCCCTCCTTATGAAGTTACACTTCAAATTTATCAATAATTGCTTGTCCCGTAGCTTCTCGAAAACCCTCCTAATGTGCATCAGGTGTTCCTCCAGGGTTCTTCTAAATATCAAGATATCATCCAAGTAGACAATAACAAATTTGCCTAAAAACTCCTTCAAGACTTCATTCATCAGCTACATGAAAGTACTCGATGCATTGGTTAGCCCAAATGGCATGACCAACCACTCATAAAAACCCTCCCTAGTTTTGAAGGCTGTCTTCCACTCATCACCTTCTCTGATACGGATCTGATGATAGCCACTCTTCAGATCAATCTTTATGAAGAACTCAGCTCCACTCAAACAGTCCATGATATCATCCATCCTTGGTGTAGCACCCTAAAATTGGCGCAATGAAATCTTAATAATTACATTCACTCTAGTAAATAATTCAAATTCAAATTTTAACCTCCCAAACCGCCCATTAACTATCGTGTAATCCATTTCCCCCTTTCTTGCACCTTTTTTAGAGGTTGTTTTGACCGTTTGATGATATCGTCGTCGATCAGATGATATCGCCTTAGATATAATGATTTCGTCTGGGCTAGGACATCCAGACGATCTTGTCCTTAAACTGATTTTGCACAATTAGCTTATGTTCCAACGGGTCTCTAATCTGGGTAGAAGCATGTTTGCACCGTTAGAGACCTTCCCCCATTGGATATCTCCTAAATAGGGATGATCTCCAACCTCCTAACCTCCCTCCTAAGCCTATTTAAACCTAAGACCTCCCCTTAGCACCCCCCTGACTGAAATTCTCTGTAACTTGACTTCACACACATTAAAGCATCCTAAATTTCTATTTGCATTAGTTCTATACCAATTTTTTTGTAGGTACCTTAGTGTTTTTTAGTCGAAGCAAGCTTACATCGTCACTGATGATCCTATTCAGATCAGAGGCGATCCTATCGAATCAAAGACGATTTCGTACCAATGCGAGACGATTTTGATTGCAGTCAACATTGAGGCAATCAGTGCCTAAAGTTTGCATTTCTTCATCTTTCAATCTACTATTTTATGCTATAATTAGTTGCTTTATTTATTATTTTATGCTATCTTGCATTTTTGAGTTCACCCATCTAGATCAAATGCATAATTAAGCCATAATTATGATTAAATTAGCATAATGCATTCATGTTTCTATTTTTAAGTTTCAGTTTGATATTATTGCTATCATTTTACACTATTTCCCTCTATTAGAATAGTTGCATTTTCTATGTTTTGCACCTATTTCTCTGTTTGCAGGTCTCTGACGAATTCGTCAGATCTTAGACGATCTTGTTTGATCTCAGACGATCCTATCAAATCAGAGGCGATCCTGACTTCTTCAAGAATCAGAATCTTCATCAGACATCCGTATCAGGTATTTTCTTTTAACATTCCTTAATTTCTCTGTTTTCTATCTTAATTCTATTTTTTTGTATTCATTTAATCTACATATTCATATAGAATAGCTTAGATGCATTTTGGCCAAACCTAGGACTTGAATGCTTAAGGCTAAAACAAACACATAAAACACATTCCCAACCTAGGCATGGAAACTGCCATTAAATGTTTCCTGGTGAACCCACCATCCGTCAAAAAATCACCAATATACACCTCCCCCGAGAGGCGGGACCTTCGCAAGGCCTCTCAGTCCGAGGTACCACGCCATCCTTTTCACATCCCCCTTTCGGGCACGGATCCTATAGCCTGAAGGTAAGGGTGTGAAAATTTTGGAGCGATACATTTTGGTGAACCCGACGTGAATGCATTATAAACCTTTTGAAAACAAAAACAAAAAAATAAAAATAAAACAACTAAAACATAGCTGCATTTCAAATCGTTTAAAATTAATAAGTTGCATATTAGATGGTAGCTCAAGAAAATATTAGCAGTTACTATAAATGTTGAAAACCAATTGGCAGCCATAGAAATCAATTATGTGCTTAGTGTGCCTGAAACAAATAGAAATCAACTTTTGTGGGACGAACTTGATAGAAGGCTTAGTGTCATTTCATTTAGGTCAACAAAACTTAAACAAATCAAGAGGCTAGTCTTAGATAGAATCCTGGGTCCTCATCAACTTGTTTTTTATTATGAACTTCAGAGAGCCTGCCATAGATGGTTAGCTTATAGGAGAGCTCTTGTGTCTTCAAAAATTTTCACTTTTGAGGAATACCTCAAGAACACAGTTGTGGTACGACAATTTCTAGTTCATATAGAATCCCTAGAAACTGATCTTATGATTAGAAGAAGATGGAACAACATTCCTAGAGCTATGTTGTATCGTGAATATTGTCGTGAGAATTATTATTATCAATCAAAATCTGAAATACATGGTATTTCTATAGCCCTTTTCATTAAATTTTTGAAGGAAAACTTTCAATTTGAAGAAGAAAACTTCATGACTCCTGAAGAACTCGAGCCCATTAATAACATTTATAAATTGTTTATAGAAAACTAGATCATTACTTTCAGTATTATTTCTTGCATTTATTGTGTTGTTTATCTTTACAATATTATTTCAAAAACAAAGAAAAACTAAAAAATATAGCAAAAACCAAAAACATTTCATTTTAAATATTGTAGTAGGTATATAATTAATATATACTTCTTAAACTTGTTGCATATATATATATAAATATATATATATATATATATATATATATATATATATATATATATATATATATATATATATATATATATATATATATATATATTTGCTGAAATATAAAATTAAGGCACAATGCCTAAACTTAGGAATGGTAAACAAACTGAAGGAGAAGAAGAAGATTGGTTACAAGATAAAACTAGAGACCCAAATGTCCTTGAAGATCCAATTTCGGAAGGAGAAACTCTAGATCAACCAGAAGATGACCTAGGTGAAGATAATGAACAATAAGAAAGTGTTAAAGAGGATGGATCCTCATCCCCTAGAGTAGCTCCAGATGGAACTATTGCTTTTGACAACGTAGATCATTTTTGGAAATTTCTCAATGATAACATTGACGCTCTTAATGTGGTAGTTCGTATTGATAAAGGGCAAATTAGTGACACTCAAGCAGCCATGGAACATGCGTTTGATGTACGCACTAATCCCTTGTCTTTCATTGATCAAGAAAGTGATAAGGCTAGACCATCCAATATAGATATGGTCACTATGATTCAAAACATGTCAAAAAAATAGGTTACCCGTCCTCCTAAGGAACCTGTTATTCAACCTAAAATCATTCCCACACAAAATAAAACTTCCTTCACTGCTTTACTTCTCCAGACTATTGATCAATATGCTTCAAGTAAACAAAAACCTAAAATGAAGTCAAACACCAATTTTCAACAATCTGGAATACATCATAATGCAACTTCAAAATTCCTTCATAACACTTTTCCTACCAACAATCTACACAATAGTAACATGGCATCTAATCTTCATGTCCCTCCATCATATGCTCACAAAACCCATATCAATGCCCTACCGAACCAATATGGTGGGCAAACTAGTAATCTGGAAGCCATGGTGAAACAGTTAGCTTCACGTATGGACCAGATAGATCCTTATCATCCCTCGTACAATTATTGAGAGATATGTAGTCAACCTTTGGATCCCATAGTTGTATCTCAACCATACCCTAAGCATTTTCCCATGCCCATCCTGCCTATATATAAAGGAACCGAAGATCCCATAGAACATCTTTGCATGTTTAGGATAGCATGTCATGATATATCACATGATGACTTGCTATTACTAAAAATGTTCCCGAAAAGTTTAGGCGGAATGGCATTAGAGTGGTACTATCAATTGCCCACTCATTCCTTGAGAAACTTTTAAGAAACAGTTGAATCTTTTGTCCATCAATTTAGTGCCTACATCGAGAGGCATGTAACCATTAAAGATTTATACAACTTAAAACAAGACAAGGATGAATGTTTTGTCGATTTCTTAGCTAGATGGAGGCAATTGATAGGAAAACTACACTTTGTGCTACCTTATAGGGAAATGTTGGACATTTTTATCAATAATTTGCAAGAACAAATATCTTATGAGCTATCAACTGCTACTTTAACTACCTTCGATCAGGCTATAGATTTAGCTCGAAGATTAGAAGATGCCCTCATTAGGAGAGGCTAACTTAGGAAGAAGAATGATGAGAAAACATCCATAAATAAATATAAAAACAAACAAGTTGTCAGTGACGGAGTCACTGACAGCAGAAATGTTGCTAATATCAACGCAACGAAGACAACAAAAAAATTTATATTGAAACCTCCTGATAAGCCTCCTCAAGAATTTACTAGATTGAATCAACCATTATCAACTATTTTACCTCAATTACTCGAAAGAGGTTTGATCCAATTACCAGCTATTCGAGAACCTGATCCAACTATACCCGGATACAGAGCTGACTTACACTGTGATTTCCATAGAGGACCTGGACACTCTACCAACACTTGTAAAAGGTTGAAACATAAATTATAAGATCTAATTGATAATAATGAAATGGAGGTGCAACCCTTCCAACCTAAACAAAATGCTCCTAATAATACTCAAAAGACCATTCCCCAAAATCAAAATCAAAATGCTAATCAATCATTAGACATATTTCAACACCCTTTACCAAGACATGGTAAAGAGGTGGCCAATCAAATCGAACATCATAATGTTCCTCCTCCTACCCGATATGTAGGAACCATTAGTGGACAATTACCTGTTCAGGATCCTCAAATATTTGACACAACCTTATCCCCGGTTACGACTAGGCCCCTACATAATATTCCAACTCCTGATTCTAGTGATGTAGAATCAGATATCGAAAGTGAAATAGACATTACTTCAAACCAATCGAATAGTTCTAAAAATGAGTCAGATCCTATTCAACCCATCACAGATGCTATGGTTCCAGAAGAACCATTTCCTAGAAGTGTTACTACTCGAACCTCTTCTAATCAATTCCTCCCAAATGAACAAGCCATAAATGCTTGATCGAGACCAGTTCAATGTCCTCAATATAACATTGTAGGTACCATTGGAGTCGTTACCCGACAACAGGCTCAAAATTCTCAACAAGAACCAAATAAAAATGATGGATCAGTTCCATTTGTTTTGAAAAATCCCAATAAAGGGAATCATGCTTCCAATGTTCAACCTAAACCCCCTTACAATATTAATGAGCAATTATACAATACTACAACCAGAATTTCCCTTTTGGATTTATTAAGATCTTCTCCCACCCATAGGGATGAGTTGATGCTTACATTAAGTCAAATGATGGTACCTCAAAAAATTCAACCTGAAGCTATGGCCAATACTATCATTACTCGAGAGGTTGATTGTATTGACTTCCAGGATAAAGATATCCCACAACATAGTTTACATAAGGACAATCCCTTATATATTACTGCTATAATTGGAGATGTAGCTATCAAACGAGTCCTGATTGATAATGGCTCATCTCTAAACATTTGCACTTTTGACTTCTACCAAATATTTGGCTTTAGAAGTGATGAAATGAAGAAAACTGATATTATTATCAAAGCTTTTAATGACGAAACACAAGAAACGTGTGGAGTTATTACTATCCCATTGCAAGTTGGTCCTAGAACTCTAGATACCACCGTGTTTATTGTACATTGCCCCGCATCATACAATATACTCTTGGGTCATCCTTGGATCAATGCAATGCGGGTTGTCCCATCAACTTTACACCAATGTGTTAAATTTGAATTTAAAAATTAGTTGGTCACTATCCATGGTGACCCTAGACCCTTTGATATGTGTGCTTTGGCAGAACCTATTGGAGTGCAATTTTGCCTCGCTCTGTCATCCACACATCCTAATTCTTATTTTTCATCTAAAATTGTGAAACACACACCCATAACTGCACCTACTTCCCCTCCATTAATTTCATCCTCCTATATAGATCAACAATCTTCTAAACAAACCACTCTAGAACCTCAAAAAGATCTTCAATCTACAACCAATCCTTCATGTTCTATCCCTATAATTTCAAAACCTATAGACCCATCTATTAACACTTCCACATTATCAACATCTATCATCCCTTCCACATCTAAAGATATAGGGAATGATCCTTCTACATCTTATGCTCTTTCTAATGAACTTTTACCAGATTTATCCACAACCTTAATATCAGAAAAAACAAATGCTTTCATGCAAGATTCAATTATTTTAAATAACTTGTCGCCATCTCCTCGTACTTTGGGCCTCCCACAACCTATGGGAAGTACTTACCAAGTCGGGAGTTGTGCCTTTATTTATAAAGGATATGACTGGGGAAGAATCCCTCGGAATATCAAAACTCATCATGATGGATACGCTTGGTGTTATTTTACCAATGAATATATTAAATCTAAACCCATGATGCTTAAAATGGGATATAAAGAGAAAGGCTTGGGACCTTTCAAAAATGGCATGAAAAAACCTTTCGAGGTAGAACCGTGTCCTGCCCGTTGTGGTGTGGGCCTATTTCCTAGTAAGGGTCAACCCTTTCCTTTTGAAGACGACGATCACCTCATATGTTATCAAGATTATTTGGATAGGCAGGTTAATCAGTCATTTACATGTAACATGCTATCCATATATTACCTTGAAATGATTTCTGACCCTGATGAAGAGTTGGAAGGAGATATCTTCCATGATGTCTCCGTTGAAGAGATGTTACACAATGGATTTTATTTTGATGGTTCTATACCAACTATAGCCCAACTTGAGACTGCTAATCCTCAAGATGAATTATCCAAATTAACCTTACAAGAATTACAATAATTGGGCGTTTCACCTGCCCCACCTAATTTTGAAAGATATCTACACATGGAGGTAGAAAACGTCATTAAAATTAACTTTGGAACTGAGGATAATCCTCACATAATCAATATTGGATCAAAATTAAGTCAAGAACAATATATTGCATTCCTTAAAGAGTATGAAGATGTCTTTGCTTGGACATATGAAGATATGCCAGGTCTAGACCCTTCTGTAGTCATGCATCATCTAGTGGTCCATCCGGTTGCTAAACCTGTTAAACAAAAACTTAGAAAAATGCATCCCAAAGTGGCTCTGCTAGTCAAAGGGGAGTTAGAAAAACTCCTGAATGTTGTTTTTATACAAGCTATTGATTATGCTGAATGGATCTCAAATGTAGTTCCAGTCACCAATAAAGAAACCACCAAAGTTAGGGTTTGCACAGATTTTAGAGATATTAATGCTGCATGCCCTAAAGATGATTTTCCTCTTCCAAACATGGATCAAATCATTGACTTTACTACCGAGAGTGGGATGATGTCCTTAATGGATGGATTCTCCGGTTATAATCAGATCAAGATAGCTCCTGAAGATCAGGCTAAAACAGCTCTTTATTACCCCCTGGGGTACTTTTTGTTGGAAAGTGATGCCATTTGGCTTAAATAACGTAGGTGCAACCTATCAAAGAGATATGACTTATATTTTTCATGATATGATGCATGATATCCTACATGATTATATAGATGATATTATAGCCCGCTCTATTAATGAAGATAATCATTTAGTTGATTTGAGAAAAGTTTTTAATCAATTACGAGAATATCTTATTTGATTAAATCCAACCAAATGCATATTCAGAGTTAAGTCTGATAAACTATTAGGGGTTTTAGTTTATTTACATGGTATCGAAATCGACCCTCTCAAGATTGCGGCTATCACTGATATGCCCACACCTACTAATATATCTGAGTTACGAAGTTTACAAGGTAAGCTTCAAGCCATCTGTCGCTTCATCGATAAGCTAGCAGACAAAATTGGTCCCTTTCTTAAACTTCTTAAGAAGGATGTCCCTTTTAATTGGGACGACGAATGTCGAGAAACTTTTAAACTTCTCAAGCAATACCTCCTTAATCCACCTGTGCTTTCACTGCCTAAACCTGATCGCCCATTTCTCCTATATATTTTAGCTTTAGATTCTGCCTTAGGAGCTATGTTAGCTCAACTTGATGATGAAAAGAGAGAACGGTCTAATTATTATATTAGCCGAACCTTCATCAGTTATGAAACCCGCTATACAACATTAGAAAAATTATGTCTAGCAGTCGTGTTTGCTACACAAAAATTACGACATTATATGCTTAGTCAGAAAACTTATGTCATTGCTAAATATGATCCCTTGAGGTATCTCAAGAGTCGACCTTATTTATCAGGTCGCACAACCAAGTGGGTTCTTGCTCTAAGCGAGTTTGATCTCACATTCATAGGATAGAAGTCTGTTAAGGGTCAAATCATAGCAGATCAATTAGTTGCTGCACCCTTAGAGTCTACCCATCCCTTCATCATTGAGTATGAATGCTTTCAATTAGAGGTAGACCATATTGAACAATGGTACTTATACTTTGATGGAGCCCGATGCATGAGTGGGGCTGGTGTAGGTATTATTTTAATACCCCCACAAAAACATTTTATTCCTCTGTCCTTCAAATTGACATTTGCTTGCACCAACAATACTGCTGAATATGAAGCTCTAATCCTTGGATTACGAGCTGCCTTGGCGCTAAAAATTAAACATTTGTTAGTTTTTGGTGATTCTCAACTAGTTATAAACCAAATTAATGAAGTTTATCAGACCAAAGATGATAAACTGTGCCCATATAAAGCCTATGTTTTACAATTAATGTCTCTATTTGATCAAGTTACCTTGGAAGCTATTCCTCAAACTTGCAATCGTGCAGCTGATGCTATGGCCTCAGCTGCATCTCTCCTACCCTTGGAGTTAGATGATGAATATGCCACTATCATTATTCGTTGACTGTAGGAACCCGCTTCAAATAAGTCATGCTTAGAGCCTTTGGATGTGTTTCTAATCAATGAAACTACTCCTGAACCTTGGTATATAGATATATTTGATTTTCTCCAAAATGGGACTTTCCCTACCAATTCTAATAAAAACCAGCGTTGGTTATTACGTAGACGAGCAAGTCGATTTGTAATAATTGGCAATACTTTATATAGAATATCTTTTGAAGGTATCCTATTAAGATGTTTGAATTTAGAAGAATCTAAATTAGCCTTGAGTGAAGCCCACGATGGATCTTGTGGAGGACACTTCAGTGGTAGTGTCATTGCTAAAAAGCTCCTTCGGATAGGCTACTTTTGGCCTACCATGGAGAACGACGCACATGATTATGTGCGCCATTGCGACAAGTGCCAAAAACATGTTGACCTTGTCCATGTGCCTGCACAAGAACTGTAGGCTATTTCATCTCCTTGGCCCTTTTCAAAATGGGGTTTAGATATTATTGGCAAAATCAATCCTGTGTCATCTGATGGACACAAATTCATCATAACCGCCACTGAGTATTTCACGAAGTGGGTTGAAGCTATGCCTTTAGCTTCCTGCACTGGCACCCAAGTCTCTAAATTTATTTTTAATCAAATCATTTGTAGGTTCGGAATTCCTGCAAATCTCATCTCTGACAATGGAACTTGTTTCAAAAATAAAGATGTTAAAAAATTATGCCAAAAATATAAGATTCAACATCGCTGGTCCACTCCCTATTATCCTCAGGGTAATAGTTAAGCAGAAGCATCTAACAAAACCTTAATCAAAATCCTTAAAATATTGGTCAATAAAACTGGTCGTGACTAGCACATTCAGTTATATCCAGCCTTGTGGGCCTATCTAACTAGTGTTCGAACTCCCACTGGAACTTCACCATTTGTTTTGGTCTATGGTGCTGAAGCCGTTTTTCCCTTTGAATTAGAAGTTCCTTCTTTGGCTCTACTACTTCAAGATATCGAAGTAGGAGATGAATATTGAGCTGGCAGACTCAGTCAGCTGGAACTCCTAGATGAAAAACACATAAATGCTTTGGAGCATCTCCGTGCCTACCAAAACAAGCTTAAAAGATCATATGCTAAAAAAGTTCGTCATCGATCCTTTGAGATCGGCGACCTTGTTTTAAAAGAAAATAAAAAAAATACTAATGCAACTAAGGACCTTAAAGATAAATTTGAGCCCAACTGGCTTGGACCATACATTATCACTGCTAAATTTGAATCGGGAGCATACAAATTATCTACCTTAGATGGTAAAGAACTTAAAGAACCCATGAATATTTTACATCTTAAATATTACTATGTATAAATTTGGTCATTTCATCCTTGTATATATTTGTTTAAAATATTTCAAAATCACTATTTTGTATTTCTTTCAATTTATAAATTCAAAAACACCAAAAACATTCATAATCATCAAAATCTTCAAAACTATTTGTTGCATTTATTTATGGTACTTGTTAATTCTTTCAAAAAACGAAAAAATGAAAATAAAAAAACAGCAATATTCTTGACTCTTTCGAAACCAAAAAAATATAAAGAAGAAAGAGAGAGTCAACATTCTCAAAACTTCTCAAAAGGTATTTATATCTATATCTGCTTACAAATGTTGCAATTATATGTTTCAAATTATTTTGGATAAATTAGCATTTATTTGGAATCCCTCACTTTCACACTCACAAATATAAATATCTTGATTTTATCTGGCATGATTACTAATCTCTCTTATATCAAAGTCCACAAAATTCAATTAAATAAATTTTGAGCATAGATAATTGATCTTGTTATTTACTTAAACCAAGCACATATTTTTCACAATAAAATGATTATATTTGTAATTTCCATGCTTTGCTACATAGTAGAAGTGGTTTCTTGAGCAAAAAGTTTCCCCTGCTATCCTATCATGCACATGGTCTAGAATCTTTGAGAATTGGAAAAAGGACAAGCTCACCCCTACCCAGAATAAAAATCCCTTGCTCTACAGCTAATCCGAGCAAGTATCCCTAGTATAGAACAAAAGGCAAAGTTCAATAAAAAGAGAAAAAAAGAAAAAAAATATTATTTTTATCATTACAGCATTATCAAGCAAAAAATACAAAATAAAAACAAAAAGAAAGCAAAAAGCAAAAGCAATAAAATACCTTTCCCTACCCTTTGAAAAGAAAATAAGGGTTGATGAGCTTGAATCCTTGGAATTCTCAATTATTCGAAAACTGTGAGGTAAGCCCCATAATAGGTGGTTTGTGCCCAACCTGCTTGGCCTTGGGTAACTCCTAGTGTGGCGATACGTCTGTCACATTAGCAACCTTCTTTTGTACAGACCTATGTCTACTTATGTATTAGCTAGCTCTTGATAATCCGACTTACATAGTAGTCTAGTATGGTTATATGCATCTACATCATGGTTAATGAACACTTATTTGGTTTAATTCAAATCACTTGTATCAAATTATTTTGCTCAAAAACTGGTAAACGAACATAGCAATTTCAAACACATTTTATATTTGAGATATTTTGTGTGTCATTATGATAAATCAAGATTGGAAATGAACTCACATATGCACATGGGATTCCTTATAAATCTAACTTTTGTCTTTAAAGTACTTTGAAATATTTTGCAAATTGTTTGAAATAATTCATTTTCTTCTTTCAAGTACAATTGTTTAACATAAAGACAACTACATGCATAATAGAAACATCAAAATTTCTTTCAAAACCATACAATCAAAAAATATATATATTGTCGACTTTCGTGACGATGGTATAGTTCCAAAACCAAAATTGGAATTTTATGCCTAGCGCAAGTCTTCCTCTTCATATTTTTTGTTTATTAAAAATCAACCATGCAATAAAACTATCTCCTTTTGGATTTTCGCAATGATGGTATAAGTCTATACCTACATATTCTATGCCTAGCACAAACCATTGTAACAATTTTTATTCTCCATTTATTTAAAAATCATGAAAACCATATGACTTAAATCATTCTATTATACAATTATGTTTTTTAAACAAAAAGCATGCACATTATCACTATTTCATGTCATTATGTCAACCTTAAATTTTGCAATGATGGTATAATTCCTAAGGAATTATCCAAAAAATTTATCACACTTAGGAATTTATGCCTAGCAAAAATCATTTTAACATTATTTCATGCATATTATTTTTATGAAAATCTAAAAACAAACCATCATCACCATCATTTGTACCCTTGCATCAAAGTCTTAAGACAGTCTCTTAAGCACTCTTTTACCTTTTAACAATATTTCTATACTAGGATTAGCTTGATGACCGAGTGAGCGGCGACTCCATGAAATGGTCTATAATAGCGACAATGTCCTTTGAAATTATTGTTAAAATTCCCTTTTATTTTTTTATCAAATCATTACATCACAAACAACCAATTTGTTACATCAGATTATTTCATTTAAATTTTACAAGCATGACATTCAAACCATAATATTTCCAATGACGTAATTACATGAATCATCAAATCAATCACATCAAAACATTAAAAGCATCATAAAAATATGTAAGACAAGTCATATGATCAAAAAATATCTCATCTACATATATCTCAAATATATGTACATCATATCAAAAACCCGGATTGGTATGCCACAATCTATATCTTGGCATACTCAATCCTCTCAATCAAATGTCCTCTGTGTAGTGTCTCGAGAACCCCTCGAGCTCTCAGCCTCATCTCCTCCCCCACCCTGAGGTGGACGAGGTGGCCCCATCGTAGTATGTGTAGTACTATGAGTCCTAGTCCTCGATCGGGATGAAGTCTTCGATGACCCAATCCTGATAGGGTTAGCAATGTTGGCTGGCAGCTGTACCCTCTGACCCTCTAGCACCATTTGGAAGTAGATACCCTAGTAAAATATGGTCTGAGCAATCAAACGTGATAGCTCCTGAGTGCTCGCCCCTCTGCCCCATGCTCTGAGGTGTGCAATCTCATCTCTAAGTTGTGTCACCTCAGCTCGATGTCATGTAGCCTCCTCCTGTAGGGTTTGCACCTGTGCTTGGATACGGATCATCTCTGCTCAAAGAGTCATTGTCTAGCTACTCTCCCCAGTGTCGACACCCTTGCCCTTATCGAGCGATGGTGGCCTCTCTCTCTATGGAGAAGGGGGTCTCTCCTACCTCCTCTCTCACTATCGTGGCCTCTCCTATGCCTGTGGCCTCTTCTGCTCTCTCCTGCTACAACCCTGGGTTGCCTCCATAGCCACCTGGCATCGCCTCCCTATTCGATGCACAACTACGTGTATCGGACCTTGAGCCCTCATCATCCAAGGAGGGCGGATGCCTGTGTACTAGGCATCATAGCCATCGACTACCCCTACGTCATCCCTATCCACTAGCTGAATGGGGTCATCGTCTGAGTCCTGACTCCAGAAGCACTGCATGTCTGGAGCCTCGCTCACTGTGGTGTTATCCTGGATAGTCTGGGAAAACTCGTAATCCTTGAGAGATGGGATCCCCTGCTGTAGACCGAACTATCACAAAACTTAGTCGTAGTGGTGGAGCTCCACCTCTCCCCTCTCCATCCATAGCCAGTAAACTCGCCCAACGTGAGCCAGCTCCTGTCCGTCCTTGGCCCACCCTGGGTGCTCTCACCATGGCCTCCAGGTGATCTGGTCCGGGACAAGGTCATCCAGTAGTCTCCAAGACATCGATAGGTCAATCTGCCACTGTGACCCTCTTTGGAGCCACCAGTAGAAAACTCGGGGCCTCTCCCTGTCAATCCCTATCAAAGGAAGCCCTACCGGCCTTCGCACTACAATGTGCTCCTAGCACCAAACCTGTAGGAGCGATGTCATAACCAGACATCGGCCGCCCTTGTACACGACCCCATGTAGGATCCTGTACAACCAACATAGCACAACACTACCCCAAGAAAACCTGTAACCATGGTCCCACATGTCGTAGATCACATCTGCTAGCATCCATGGTACCCTACACCCGCTCTGGTGGCACAGTAGAAGTCCACCAACCACTCCGACCAAAACCTATGTGAGTCTCGATGCCCCAGACATCTGACGTAGTGCCTCGATGTTTACTTCGTCTTTCTCCAGGGTGAAGCTCGGGTCACCACATAACTACATCATAGTATGGCCCTGATTAGCCATAGGAGTGATCAACCGTCCTTGTATGGGGATCCTTCGAATCCTCCCTACATCCTCCAATGTGGGAGTCATCTCCCCTATCGGTAGCCAGAAACAAGAGGAACCCAGATACCATCTCTCTGCCAGGGCTGTCAGTAGCCCCATGTCTGTAGACACTTGTGGCATTTTTGCCACATTCTGTAAGCCGGCCTGTGCTAGCTGATCCCGCTTTGCCTATGTTAGAGCGGCCAAATCATCTCTCAACCCCCCGTATTTCCATTCCCTGCTCTTTCGCAATCCTCTCTGCAACATAAACAACAAAACAATAACAATCATTAATTAAAAATGCAAGTTAAAATAAGTTCAATTTTATACAAATGATGATATCATCCACTATTGGACAATATCGTCTCACATTTGAGCATAATCGTCTCCTATTTTGCAAGCCGAAATCATCTCTAATTTGATGAAATCGTCTTCCTTTCGTCGATTTCGCCCTTAGACGAAATCGGCAAACTTGAGACGATTTTGTCGAAATCGGGATGATTTCGTCCCGACGACGTCAACGGCCCAAACATGGTCGTGATGCTCAAAAATTCATTTAAAATTCATCTAAAAAGCATGTAAATTCAAATTCAAGCATTCTAAACTAAGTGTAGACCCTTACCCGTAGCCTACATCGGACCTCTGTCGATCTGTGTGTCGTCTCCACCATTTTTACTTGCAGAGCTCTAAAAACAGAACAATGAAAAATAAAAATGAATTAGGGTTTTACCCTATTTTTCTTAATTTTATTCAAAACACAATTAAAAACATTTTTCAAATTTTGTTTTTCTGCGTTTTTACCTCAAACGTTCGATTTGGGTAAAAACACGGAGGGGGCACCATAGTAAGTTGTCATACGATTCGACCAAGAATCGTCGCCTAAAAATGGGAATAATTTTTGCTTTCTCAAAGATTGAGAAGAACTCATCTTTAACGCATTTTCTTCAAAAAATTCGCTAAATAGGGGGCAAAATGTAGCACCCTAAAATTGGTGCAGTGAAATCTTAATAATTACATTCACTCTAGTAAATAATTCAAATTTAAATTTTAACCTCCCAAACCACCCGTTAACCATCGTGTAATATGTTTCCCCCTTTCCTGCACCATTTTTAGAGGTTTTTTTGACCGTTTGACAATATCATCACTGATTAGACGATATCGCCTCAGATCTAACGATTTCGTATGGGCTAGGACATCCAGATGATCTTGTCCCTAAACTAATTTTGCATAATTAGCTTCTATTCCAACGGGTCTCTAATCCGGGTAGAAGCGTGTTTGCGCCATTAGAGACCCTCCCCCATTGGAGATCTCCCAAATAGGGATGATCTCCAACCTCCTAACCTCCCTCCTAAGCCTATTTAATCCTAAGCCCTCCCCTTAGCACCCCCCTAGCTGAAATTATCTGTAACTTGACTTCACACACGTTAAAGCATCCTAAATTTCTATTTGCATTAGTTCTATACCAAGTTTGTTGCAGGTACCTTAGTGTTTTTCAGTCGGAGCAAGCTTACATCGTCGTTGACGATCCTGTTCAGATCGGAGGTGGTCCTATCAAATCAGAGACGATTTCGTACCAATGCGAGATGATTTCGACTACAGTCAACATTGAGGCAATTAGTGCCTAAAGTTTGCATTTCTTCATCTTTCAATCTGTTGTTTTATGCTGTAATTAGTTACTTTATTTATTATTTTATGCTATCTTGCATTTTGGAGTTCACCCATCTAGATCAAATGCATAATTAAGCCATAATTGTGATTAAATTAGCATAATGCATTCATGTTTCTATTTTTAAGTTTCAGTTTGATATTATTGCTATCATTTTACATTGTTTCCCTCTGTTAGAATAGTTGCATTTTCTGTGTTTTGCACCTATTTCTCTATTTGCAGGTCTCTGATGAATTCGTCTGACGAATTCATCAGATCTCAGACGATCTTGTCTGATCTTAGACGATCCTGTCAAATCAGAGGCGATCCTGACTACTTCAAGAATCAGAATCTTCATCAGACATCCGGATCAGGTATTTTCTTTTAACATTCCTTAATTTCTCTGTTTTCTGTCTTAATTTTGTTTTCTGTATTCATTTAATCTGCATCTTCATATAGAATAGCTTAGACGCATTTTGGCAAAACCTAGGACTTGAATGCTTAAGGCTAAAACGAACACATAAAACACATTCCCAACCTAGGCATGGAAACTGCCATTAAATGTTTCCTGGTGAACCCACCATCCGTCGAAAAATCACCAATATACACCTCCCCCAAGATGCGGGACCTTTGCAAGGCCT
Organism: Wollemia nobilis; assembly: GCA_028583015.1. Lineage (NCBI taxonomy): Eukaryota > Viridiplantae > Streptophyta > Pinopsida > Araucariales > Araucariaceae > Wollemia > Wollemia nobilis. The sequence goes on from JAQPPZ010002765.1 coordinate 2,033,474, forward strand.
CTCAGTCCGAGGTACCATGCCATCCTTTTCACATCCCCCTTCCAGGCACGGATCCTATAGCCTGAAGGTAAGGGTGTGAAAATTTTGGAGTGATACACTTGGCAATGGGAATCTATATTTGATAGTGATCTTGTTAATTTCCTGAGATTCTATGCACATTCTCCACTCTCCATCCTTCTTGGGTGCTAGTACTGCAGGTACTGCACACAGGCTAAGACTCTCCCTAATCAATCCCTTCTTTAACAGCTCTTGAACTTGTCTATTCAGCTCCTCAATTTCCATAGGAGTCATTCTGTGTGCGGCCTTATTGGGCAAGATAGACCCTGGCACCAAGTCTATGTGGTGACTGATATTCCTTATAGGTGGTAAACCCATAGGAACATTATCAAAAATGATATCTGGAAATTCCTCCAACAGACCCATGACTTCCACTGGGGTCTCCTTGCATTCTTCTACCCTAACCTTAGGGATTATTGCATAGCACATATGATCTGGCTTCAGGCCATCTAAAAATCTTCTTCCATCAACTAGACAGACTCGAGCACTGCTACATACCTTCTCGTCCACCTCCTTTAGGGGTTTCAACTTATGGCGAACTCCATCCTTCGACAAGGAATACGTATTGGCTCGACCATCGTGTACTGCAATCCGATCAAACTACCATGGTCTCCCAAGCATCATGTGACATGCATCCATAGGCAGGATGTCACACAGGACCTCATCTCGGTAAGTTCCAATGTTAAACTTCACCAAGCATTGCTCACTGACCAACACCCTGTGGTCCTTTGGTAACCACGCAATCCGATATGGATGCGGGTGTCTTCTTCTCTCCAGCTGCAACTTGGCAACCATATCCTTAGAGACCAAGTTATCAGTGCTACCATTATTGATAATGATGTTATAGACCTTGCTTGAGCACTTGCATCTTGTGCAAAAAATGTTGTTCCTCTGGTCTGCCTTCTTCTCCTCATTCAACAAGACTCTCCTGATGATCATCACTTCTCCTCATTCTGCCTCCTCATAGTGCTCAGATTCGACACCTTCGTCTACTACAGCAACCCTGGCCTGACCCTCGGGTCTTCGATTTGGCCTCTCTTGGCACTGTGGACAGTTGAATTCCTGATGCCTTTCTTCTCTACAATTGAAGCAGGTTCCATGAAAGACACCTCTCCCAAAACTATGCCCAAGCCTACCTCTTCCTCTTGGGTAGTTGTTGTTCTGATTGCGTGGGCATTGGGTATTCTCCTCTTTCTCTTCTTTCTGGTTTTGGCTACTGCTTGCTTCACTAGTCTTCCTCAAATCTCTGTATCTTCCTCCATTGGTCCTTCCACCAGCTCTTCCACCCCGCTCCTTTCCTCTCTGCTTACCTTCAAATATCCTATTCAGTTTCTCTTCCACTTTTAATGCAAACTGGTACGCATCCTCAACCGTGCTCATCAGAACCAGACTCAGCTCTTCTTGAATGCTGGTTCTCAATCCATTGATGTAGCGGGAAACCTTCTTATTCACCTTAGAATGGTCGGTTTGAATTGAGATCTAATAGAATTCCTCCGTGTACTCCTTGACATATTTACTCGCCTGTCTAAGACTATGCATCTTCCTCAACAGATCCAACTCATAATCTGTGGGGATGAATTGCCTCTTCAATTTCTCTACCATCCGATCCCACCTAGTGATCTTTTCTTTTCCCCTCTTGTTCCTTTCCAACTATACTCCTTTCCACCAGATGCTAACATGTCCCTTCAACTTTGTTTTTGCGAACCTGATCCGATTTGGATCTGAGATCTCCTCATACTCAAAATATTCTTCCATGTCGTTGATGCAATCTATCAACTCCTCGGGATTGAGATTCCCAGAATAGGTGGAGACGTCAAACTTTGACTTCTTCCCGATCTGGGATATGGCCCTATACAGCCTAGCTTCTGCTAGATCCAATGCTTCTTCCTCATTAGATGGACCCTCGTCTTCCCAAACTTCATCTTCACTGTGGTCCTCTCTTCTTGGCTCAACTCCTCTTCTCATTTCCTCCTGCAGGGCTTGCACTTGCCTCTGCAAGGCCCTGAGATCAACCTCTACTCCCCTATTCCTCACACCACCATGGTTCCTTCACGGAGGCATCCTGCTCACTTCCTCACAAACCCCAACCACAAGTCCTGGCGCAAACTGCCTCACGATCATCGGTCTATTTGCACACTCAGAACCTTCTGGCTCTGATACCACCTAATGTAGGACTAGAATAACACGCAAAAAATCACCAAATTTTCATTAACTATTTTCAAATATCTGAATTACAGAAGTCAAAATGACCAACCCCTTTACAATGCATGAGTCGCTTCTTATATCGGACCCAACCCCCTTCGGACATCATTACATAGACTGTGAAGTTTGCTTGTAACCGCCCACATGAATATTCTATCACCGCCTGCATATTGCTGTCAGGTGCCTTGAATCATCATGGCATGGAATGGCGGAGTGCTCTGTAGCCACCTGTCCATCGACCCTTGGAATCATCATTCCCAGGAGTGCTCTGTAGACACCTGTATTTTGTTGCCACGTGCCCTTCTGCAATGACCTCTGCAGCCGCCTACCCGTGTGGAGTCGTGAGCGTTTTGTCATGATATCGTGACATTTCTACTTCCTTACTCTCTCTCTCCTCTTTGGGTTGCGATATCATGACATTTTGGCGTTCAGCCTCTATTCCCTCCTTTGGGCCATGATTTCACGACATGTCATGAAATTGTGACATCTCTGCCTTTCGCACTTGTCTTCTGCCTTCGGGTCGTGATTTCGTGACAGTTGCTCCCCTTGGCTCTTCTTTTCAAAATGTGTCACAATTTCGTGATAGCTGCTCCCCTTGGCGCTTCTTTTCAAAATGTGTCATGATTTTGCGATAGCTGCTCCCCTTGGCTCTTCTTTTCAAAATGTGTCACGATTTTGTGACAGCTGCTCCCCTTGGTGCTTCTTTTCCAAATGTGTCACGATTTCACAATAGCTGCTCCCCTTGGCGCTTCTTTTCCAAATGTGTCACGATTTTGCGATAGATGCTCCCCTTGGCACTTATTTTCAAAATGTGTCATGATTTCATGAAAGTTGCTCCCCTTGGCGCTTCTTTTCAACATGTGTCATGATTTCATGATAGCTGCTCCCCTTGGCGCTTCTTTTCAACATGTGTCATGATTTCACGACAGCTGCTTCCCTTGGTGCTTCTTTGCAAAATGTGTCGTGATTTCACAATAGGCTTTCCCCTTGGCATCTATTTTCCAAAAGTGTCATGATTTCACGACGACTTTGCCCCTTGACGCCTATGCTCCAAAAGTGTCACGATTTCATGACGACTTTGCCCCTTTGTGCCTATGCTCCAAAAGTGTCACAATTTCACGATGACTTTGCCCCTTTGTGCCTATGCTCCAAAAGTGTCACGATTTCACGATGACTTTGCCCCTTTGTGCCTATGCTCCAAAAGTGTCACGATTTCGCGACGACTTTGCCCCTTTGCGCCTATGCTCCGAAAGTGTCGCGATTTCGTGAAAACTTTGCCCTTTTCCGCCTATGCTCCAAAAGTGTCGAGATTTCATGATGACTTTTCCCCTTTGCGCCTATGCTCCAAAAGTGTCACGATTTCGTGACAACTTTGCCCCTTTGTACCTATGATCCAAAAGTTCTGCGATATCGCGACAGCTTATTCCCCCGCCAACACTTAGAGAAAAAAAATATTTTTGGGATGATGCAAGATTGCTTTGCCACCTCCGGATGCTCCTGCATCAGCTAAACCCTTGAAGCATCCTACATGGTTGTCATTGTTCAGCTCTCCAAGAGGTAAGGTGGTGGCAGGTGACTCTTCAAAGGTAGCAAGGTGGTCTGGTGTAATTTTGATATCATAAAAGCTCTTCAACCTTTTCTCTTAAAAAGGGTTGGGGATAAGGGAGAATTTATAGAATTTTAGATGGGGGAGGGTATGTGGCATTATGGGTGATGTGGAGGGGATGTGGCGGTGAGGTGGCAGGTACAAGGGCCTAGGTAGATTTGGAGGATTCCACTTGGTAGAATGTGCAACCTCCATATTGAATGCCCTTGGGTGGAGTGACCTATAACCCACACAAGTGGTATTAATTACCCTATGGGTGATGATATGGGTATGGGGGCTTGTGTGCTTTGGGGGCTACACCTAGGAATTTTAAATTGCCTAAAATATGAGGTGGAGGGTGTGGAGGATCGGTGGGATTTATGAGGTAGATTGACCTTGGGGTGCATGAGCATTTTAATTTTATAAAATTTATTGAGAAAGTGTAGAAGGATGTAGGATAATTTAGGAATAAAATGAGGGGGTAATTCCCATGGGATTTCCTAGGGATTATGAGGAATTTTAAATTCCTAAAAAATGGAGAGGGAGGATGTAGGGAGATTTGGGGAGACTTTCTAAGAGATTTCCTAGGGATTTGGTGGAATATTGGGATTTATGGGGATTTGACTTGTATTTTAAAATTATTTTTGCATTCCCCTTGGGATTGGGTTGTGGGTTAGAAAGGTGATTAGGGCATAATGGAGGGCTTAGTGGAGGGTTAGGTAGATAAGATGGATTATGGGAATTTTGAGGGGAGAGGGAGAAATAAATGAGGGAGGTTAGGTGGAAATTAGGATATTAGGAAGAGGATAAGAATGATCAGAGGGACTAAATGGAGTAGGAGATAATTAATAAATGACTAGGGAAATTAAAGAATTAAGGATTTTAGAGGAAAAATGGGAAATTAGAAGAAAATAAAGATTTTGGGGAACCTTAGAAGAATTTAGGGAAAATAAAGGGGAATGAAATAGAATTAGGAAGACTAGGGAAATTTAGAAGAAATTGGGGAGAATAGGGGGAATGAGTAGGAAATTTGTAGAGACTTGGTAAATTTGGATGAATTATATAGGAAAAGAGCAATTTTGGAGGAATTTGAGTGAATTTGGGTGATTTTAGGGATTCTAGTAAATTTGCGCAATTTTGATTACAAATGGCTAAAATTTGGTATCTATAACATGAATAAGAGGTATGTTGCAAAGAATAATGGGAATACGAATATTTAGGAATTCTAGGATGGAAGCATGAAATGTTTTGGATGGAGTATAAAATTATCTCCCTCTTTAAATTTATCGCTAGGTAGAGAAGTGAGAGTGGCTTGGTGCATTAGACCCTGATCATAGTATGAAGGCTCATGATCACCCACATCACTCAGATATAGGATGAGATATAGAAAACATAATATGAGGCAAGGTGGAGGGTTTACAAAAAAATTCCTTGTCTAGATGATTTACAAAAACCATCCCTATCTAGATGATTTACAATAGAAATTGTCTCTATCTAGATGATTTATAGTAGAAACCATCCCTATTTGGATGGTTTATTCTAGGAGAGAATTTTGTATGGGGGAGAAGCATAGCAAGTGGTGGTGGAAGAGAAGAGGTGTGGTTTCATTTATTTTTTCTTTTATGTGTTTCTCTCTTTTGTTTTTTTTTTTTGTTGTTTTTATGGTTTTTGGAACAAATACCTAACTAAGGAAGCACACAACAAACAATTAAAGTGAAGGGTTTTGATGTGATCTTATATTATTTTATTTGATGTTGTTTATGTGTTGATATTTTTATTATTTTCTATTGTTTTTAATTTTTTTATGTATTTTTTATTTAATAACCCCTAAAATATACAAAATGTGGATGAATAAAATCTAAAGGTGTGTTGATGCACGCTCCTCGATATACCCAAATGCATGTGAAGAGAAATAATATACATAAATAGACATAGGCTACCTAAGATAGGGATGGTTTGAGGTTTCCAAAAGGAAAAAAAGAATTTCTAATATCTCTTTTCAGGGATATAATATATGGTGTTGTCTAAACCTACATTGCACCAATTGGCCTTCGCTTCACCCTCAAGTAGGATTGGTCAAAAACAACGACTACACACTCACTATTTCTATAGCCCTATGAGTGAGGGATCTAACCTAGACTACCTTGAGATAATCCCAAGGGTATTTATTTCATTGGTGGTGAATTCCATGAACTAAGCATAAGCTACTATGGTGTCTAGGGGGTGAGTCAATGGTTGGAGATGAAATCCAATATCAATGATCTCAATAAATGGTTGGTGATGAAATCCAATGTTGTTGATGTGTGTCTAGAAGTACATGCACATGTGTTATTAATATATGTGTGTGGATTTACTTTTAACTATGATGTGCAAATAGGATATACCCTAGGAATGCAAATGCAAATTGAATCCTAAACTAGGAATAATGTGTTGCTACCTAGAACGTAATGAAACGATTCTAACATAGTAAATAGAAATGTGACTTTTCCTAAGCTAATGAAACCTGTGCTCAAAAAGCAAAGTGTGAGGCAAAAAAATTAATGAATTTTGAAAGAAAACATATAATAATGAAATAAAATATAGAATATGAAAAAGGAAATGGCTTTTGGAAGCAAACCTATGCTAAGGAAAGCAAATATGTAAGAGGAAAAAGTAAATGAATTTTGAAAGCAAACATATGCTAAGGAAAACAAAGATGGGAGATGGAAAAGGAAATGGATTTTGAAAGCAAACCTATGCTAATGAAATAAAATATGCATGATGGAAAAGTAAATGGATTTTGAAAGTAAACCTATGCTAAGAAAAGCAAAGATGCAAGAAAAAAAGTAAATGGCTTTTGAAGGTAGACCTATGTTAAAGAAATCAAATATGCAAGATAGAAAAGTAAATGGATTTTAAAATTAAATCTATGCTAAGGAATTCAAATATACAAGGTATAAAATCAAAATGTATTTGAAAGTAAATCTATGCTAGGGAAATCAAATATGCAAGGCAGGAAAGTAAAATATATTTCAAGGTAAATCTATGCTAAGAAAATCAAAGATGCAAGATGATGCAAGAGCATCCAATGGTGTAAGGGCAATCTTGAATCACCAAAAATTTGTATTTTCTCTTTCAATTGTAGGTTTCTTTAGTTGTTTTGAAGTCCATGATGGCACTTGAGAGGTGTAAGTCAATCAAAAGTCCAAAAAGGTAAAAAATGATCACCTATTATTTTTAGTAATTCAACCTAAATGGGTACGTATGGACTTGAAAATTTACCCCAATGAGTGGAATTGAAAAATGTATCCGGTGGTGAAATAATCACCCCAATATCCTAAACTATTTGAGAGATTAAATTTTTCAACTTGATAAATCTCACCCATAAAGTTTAAAAGTAAAATTTAAAGACCTTAGAGACCCCGAAAAAGGATGAAATTTTGATCTCTTCATAATATTTCCAATGATATGTTATAATAGCCAATTGAACAACCAAGTCAAAACTTATGACCCTAGGAAGCTATGCCACAAAAATTCAAATTTCAAATGAATATCTTCGTGGGTAGGAAAATGAAAATTTAAATTTTAGTTGAATATCTTCTTAGGCGGGAAAAATGAAAATTTAAATTTCAAATAAATATCTTCCTGGGCAGGAAAATGAACGATGAAAAAAGGGGAGTTACGTTTTTTAGAATATTCTATGGAAGTTATTAAAATGGGAATAGATATTTACCAAAGGTAGTCCAGTATGACAGATCATGGCTCCAACTTGCAAATTCCCAATAAATTTACTTTGTAATAAAATCGGCCTTGTGGTTGTAACATTGTAATTTTTGATTCTGTATTTCCATTTCATTGAAGCAATATTATATGTTGGGTTTATTTGGAAATTTTTTGTGATATTTAGTATTGTGTGAGTATTGGGTGGAGTAGCCCTTCACCAAGTGGTATCAGAGTGGTAGTTCCTAAGTATGTAAATAAATCACCAAACGTGAGGTAGTTTGCACTAGAAATTATGGTTTTTGGTTGTGATAAAAGTGATCATAATGCCTCCACAAAGAATCCGTGGTGGTGGGAGAAATATTGTGTTACTAGAAGAGGATTTCAGAGCCCTACAAAGACAATTTCAAGCACTACAAGAGGATTTGGGTAGAGAGTTTGAGCAAAGAAGAGAAAATGAAAGTGAAGATGAATCTAAATAAGAAACCTAGTTCAAAGAAGAATAGGATGCAGTAGATCTGGAGCAAGTCATATTATTTAATGCCATCTCCAAGATTGAAAAATGGTCGAAGATTGATGTTTCTACATTTTATAGGAATCTTAACCTAGAATATTTTATTGATTCTATCAATGAAATGGAAGAGTAATTTGAGTATGAGAAGGTGGAATATACTGAGAGGGTCAAATTTACAAAGACCAAGTTGAAGGGTCACACTAATATATAGTGGAAGGAAATACAACTAGATAGAAATAGAATAGGAAAATAAATAATAACAAGATGGGATCCAATGGTGGAAAAGTTAAAGAGATAGTTCACTCTGGTTGATTATGAGTTAGATTTGTTGAATAAAATGCAAGGTTTGGGACAAGCAAGTAAGTCTATCAAATAGTATAGATAAGAGTTCTACAAGGTAATTATCAGAACATGTCATTCTAAGGCTAACAAGAAGGTAGCCTATTATATAAATGGATTGAAGCCAAGTATTCAAAAGGAGCTAAGTTTGGTTAGAATAACAACCATAGAATATGCTTATCAGTTTGCCCTAAAGGTACAAGAGAAGCTGAATAGAATATTTGAAATCAAGAAAAAAAAAGGTTGTGGTAGAAGGATTGATGGAAGACTATATGGAGGATGAAATGAAGAACGAAAGAAGAATGGAGAAAATACAATAGTCAGAACCAAAAAGGGAATAATGCTTACCACTTCCATGAGAAAAATAATGGTGACCAAATAGGAAGAGGAAGGTTTGTTTGAGGATCTAGAAGAGGAGTATTTTGTGGAACCTTTTTCCAATGTGGAGAAGGACATCGAGCATACGAGTATCTACAATATCAAGGAAGAACAAATAAGAGACCTCAAGGTAATGCACTAGTTGCTTATGTAGATGAAAGTACTAAATCTAATAATTTTGAAGAGGCAGGAAGAGGAGAAGTTATGGTCACAAGAAGTGCCTTGCTAAATTAGGAGAAAGATCCAATTCAGAGGAAGAGTTTATTTTGCACAAGGTGTAAATGTGAAGGTAAATTTTGTAATGTTATCATTGATAATGGTAGAACTGATAATCTAGTTTCAGAGTGGATGGTTAAAAAATTATAGTTGGAGAGGAGACATCCACATCCATATCAGATTGCATGGTTGTAGAAGGACCATAAAGCTTTGGTCAATGAGAAATGTTTAGTGAAGTTCAATATTGGGAATTACCATGATGAGGTATTGTGTGACACCATGTCTATGGATACTTTCCATATGTTAGTGGAGAAGTCATGTTAATTTTATCGATGTGTAGTACATGATGGACATGCTAACACTTATTCCTTGATAAAATATGAAGTTCACCACAAAGTGAATCCCCTAAAGGAGGTGGAAGAAAAGGTAGTAGTGCAAGAATTTGTTTAGTTGATGGTAGAAAGTTTTTGGATGGTATGAAGCACGATCATATGTGCTATGCATTGATTCCTAGAGATAATGAAGAAAAATGTGAAGATATACCAGTATTGTATCAGATAATGTACCTGAAGGTTTGAAACTAGTGAATAGGATTAGTCACCAGATGGATTTGATACTAGGATCTAATTTATAAAATAAGGCATCCCATAGAATGACTCTTGCAGAGAATGAGGAGTTGAAAAAACAAGTTCAAGAGCTATTGAATAAAGGATTTATTCGAGAGTTTGAGTCCATGTGCAGTACCTGTAGTACTAGCACCAAATAAATATGGAAAATAGGTTGAGTTTTTGTAGTTTTACTTTTGTGTTGAATCACAGGAGTGAAAGGTCAAACAAAGTTGCAGATGCCTTAAGTAGAAGGTAAAATTTATTGATAGATATGAAGGTGGAGGTTGTTGGGTTTGACAAACTCAAGAGTTTGTACCTTGAAGATCTATATTTTGTAGAAGCTTGGAGAGCTTTATTGGAACCTGTTACATTAGATAGAATGAAATGGTTGGATTTATTAATACAAAATGGAGTGTTATCTAGAGGAAAATAGTTGTGCATTACAAGGAGTTCTATGATAGAGAACCTAATAAAGAAGAAACATAGTGGAGGGTTGGTTGGACACTTTGGTCGATATAAGACCATTGCCATTGTTAGTGAGAACTATTATTGGCCATAGTTACAATAATATGTGAAGAAGTTTGTACAAATTTTTAGAGTATACCAGATGGCCAAAGGTGTAAGATAGAACACTGGACTATATTAACCATTACCTTTACCAGAGAAACCATGGTAAGATATTAGCATGGATTTTGTTATTGGATTACCAAGAAAAAAGAGAGGAAATGAATCTATATTTGTGGTGGTTGACAGGTTTTCTAATATGGCACATTTCATTCCCTTCCAAAAAACTAATGATGTTGTTCACATTGCGGAGTTGTTTCTCAAAGAGGTGGTATGACTACATGGTCTACCAAAGAGTATAGTTTCAGATAGAGACACCAAATTTTTTTGTTATTTTTGGATGATATTATGGAAGAAGCTAAAGATAGATTTGAAGTTTAGTTCTGCACACCATATGCAGACTGATGGATAAACAGAGGTCATAAATAAGATTTTGGGCAACCTGTTGAGATTCTTAGTAGGAGATAAGCCAAAGGGATGGGATTTGATTTTACCACAAGTGGAATTTGCTTACAAAAATTATATCAACATGAGTACTAGTAAATATCCATTCCATATTGTATATGGGAGTAGCCCAAGAAATTTTTATGAGTTGAGGAAGAAGGATAAGGGAGAAAAAACTAGTATCGATGTTGAGGATTTTGTAGAGCACCTAAAGAACTTGCATGAGGAGGTAAAGAAGCATATTAATAAGATAAATACTTAGTACAAGGTAAATGTAGACTAGAAGCTAAGGTTTAAGGAATTCCATATTAGAGATAAAGTTATGGTTCACCTGAGAAAAGAAATATTTCTTGCTAAAACATATAACAAGTTTAAAATGAAGAAGTTTAGACCATGCAAGATCATAAAGAAACATGATTCAATAAATGCTAATGAGGTGGAATTACCAAGTAGAATTAGCATATCACCTTTGTTCAATATTTTTGACTTGATAGAGGATCATGAAGGAGACAATGATGGACCAATAGGATAATGGTGGAATATTCCAGTATCTACTCTAGAGAAAGGAGAGATATAATAAATCTTGGATAGTCGTATGGGAAAAAGTACAAGAAACATGCAGTATGAAGAATATATGGTTAAGTGGAAATGAAGGCTTGTTGAAGATTCATCATGGTTGTCTAAGGTAGAGGTTGAACGTCTTGCTTTTCCTATAACACTAGAGAAGTGAAGGTCACTTCTCAATTTACCTTGGATGTCTAATGCATGAGCATCCAATGTTGTAAAGGTAATATTGCATCACCAAACATTTGCATTTTCTCTTTCGATTGTAGGTTTCTTTAGTCATTTTGAAGTCCATGATGACACTTGAGAGGTGTAAGTCAATCAGAAGTCAAAAAAAGTAAAAAATGGTCACCTGCTATTTTTAGTAAGTCAACCTAAATAGGTATGTATGGAATTGAAAATTTACCCCAAGGAGTGGAATTGAAAAATATTTTCGATGGTGAAATAATCACCCCAATATCTTGAACGGTTTGAGAGATATTACAATTTTTGTCCCAAGAAATATCGTCAATAAAGTTTAAAAGTAAAATTTTAAGACCTTATAGGCCTCGAAAAAGGATGAAAATTTGATGAAATTATATAAATATCATTTCATTTTTGTAGATCTCTTCACAAGCTTTCCAACGATATATTATAATAGCTAATTGAACAACCAAGTCAAAAGTTATGACCCCGGGAAGTTGTGCCACCAAATATCAAATTTCAAATGAATATATTTGTGGGTGGGAAAATGAAAATTCAAATTTCAATTGAATATCTTCCTGGGCAAGAAAAATGAAAATTGAAATTTAAAATGAATATCTTCCTAGGCAAGAAAATGTAGGGCGGGAAAAGGGGAGTTACGTTTTCCAAAATATTCTATGGAAGTTATTAAAGGGGGAACAAATATTTACCGAAGGTAGTCCAGTATGACAGATTGTGGCTTTAACTATCATTTCATTGTTGTAGATCTCTTCACAAGCTTTCCAATGATATATTATAATAGCTAATTGAACAACCAAGTCAAAATTTATGACCCCGGGAAGTTGTGCCACCAAATATCAAATTTCAAATGAATATCTTTGTGGGTGGGAAAATGAAAATTCAAATTTCAATTGAATATCTTCCTGGGCAAGAAAAATGAAAATTGAAATTTAAAATGAATATCTTCCTAGGCAAGAAAATGTAGGGCGGGAAAAGGGGAGTTACATTTTCCAAAATATTCTATGGAAGTTATTAAAGGGGGAACAAAGATTTACCGAAGGCAGTCCAGTATGACAGATTATGGCTTTAACTTGCAGATTCTCAGTATATTTTCTTTGTAATAAAATCAGCCTTGTGGTCGTAACATTGTAATTTCTGATTTTGTAGTTCCATTTCATTGAAGTAATACTAGATGTTGGGTTTCTTTGGAAATTTGTTGTGATATTGAGTATTGTGTGAGTGTTGGGTGGAGTAGCCCTTCACCACAAGATAAGAAAATAAATGATATAAAAGGAAATCCTATACTATGGAAAAGGAAGTGTAAAGCAAGGAAATAAAATATATGAAAGCAAATGCTATTCTAGTAAAAGAGAGTGCAAAGCAATAAAATAAAAGAAATGAAAGAAAATCATATTCTAGGAAAAGAGAATTGCAAAGCAAGAAAACAAAAGAAATAAAATCAAATCCTATTCTAGGAAAATAAAATGTAAAACAAGAAATTAAATGACATGAAATTAAATGTACGCTAATGAAATTAAAATGACAAGACAAGAAGTCAAATGAAAAGAAATGAAATCTAGACCAATCAAAGGGAAAGGAAGAAAAGAAATGGAATGGAAAGAAAATAATAAAAGAAGGAATTTAATGAATTGGAAATAAACGTAGACTAATGAAAATAAAAGGATAAAATAAGAAATTTAATGACTTAGAAATAAACCTTAACTACTAGAAAGAAAAGGATAAAATAAGAAACTTAAAATAAATTAAAGAAAATTTACACTAATGGTAAGGAAAGGATAAAACAAGAAATTAAAATACATGAAAGAAAATTTATGCTAATGAAAGGAAATTGTAAGACAAGAAAGCAAATGACATTTGAAATGAAATCTATGAAAGCCAATTCTTAATTTTCAACACAAATTGAACCTGAAAATGATTTTAGAAGCATCTACCTATGGTCCAATGATCTCTGGAATTTGCATGGAGTTGTTGCACACACTAATTTTTTGAATTTGGCTTGCAAAAAAATTATCTCGATCCAAATGATTTACAACAAAAACCATCCTTGTCTAGATGGTTTATGCTGGAAGAAAATTTGACCATCCTCTCTACTAGGGATCTATTTTTCTAAAATAAAAAGGTGGTTTTATGGATGTCCCTATAAAAATCAATGAGTCAAAATGTCATAATATGATATTAAACATAAAAAAGTAAATAAACCTAGCTAGCTTAACTCTAGAAGCAATTTGAAGTAATTACTTTAATAAAAAATAAATTTAATCTAACAAAAGTAAACCTTGCAATGAAAGGAACTAAAGTGATTTATTTTTGAAGGAGCGATAGGTGAGAGACTACACCTATGAATGGTTTTTAAAAAATATTATTTGGTCTAAGAAGGCACTTGAATTTGATGCTAAAAAATTGACAAGGAGGCAAAGGATCTTACCTTTTACGTACCTAAAACTATTTTGGTCATTGTGTAAAACTGGTTACCTAACATGATGGGTTCTAGTTTTGAGCTTAACAAAATCTATTTTGGTTTGGATGGTTTTGGACGAAAACTGTTAGGGTCTTGATAGTTCTAGCTATAGACTGTCTGTGTACTGAAAATTCCTACCAATAGATTTAGCTTTGGAATGGCCAAGATAGATCCTAGTTTGGGAATATATGATGAGTTTTGGATCTACAAAACATATATATATATATATATATATATATATATATATATATATATATATATATAACACAAAAAGTGAGTAAATGATCTAAAAAAGCTAACAAAACACAAGGAAAAAGTGAGAGAAGTAAATGGTGAGAATCAAAATTCTACAACCTATAAAGTATGTTTACCTATGTGTGGTATGAGGTTTAGAGGTCCCACCATGATCACCAAAATGTAGTCAAAGAAAATATATCATTTCATTACATGTAAATCAATGTTACAGCTTTTATTTGATAAATGCCCCTTGGGTTATAATTAGGGTCTTCAAATGAAGAAGCCCTTTATAATCAAGTTTTATAGCACTTTTGTTTTATATATACACCTAAAATGGGAGGATGGTTTGTGCATGTGTACCACCTCTAGTTGAATAGAGTAGCTTTGTACCTACACAACCAAGACAAATAATTAGTAACACCTATGGGGTTACCTTGATTAAACCCAAAATTATAAAAAGAGTGAAAACAATAAACTTAATCTATTGCATAAAACATAACTTAAAGTAATATAAAAACACATTTAAAACATTATACTCACCCCTATGTTTAATTTTTGGCTTGCAAGTAACTTAACTAGTTATTGTCAAAAACCATCCTAGTCAGGATAGATTTGGCTATAAGTCATCCCTCTTCTAGTTTATAGATGTCTTTGGTTTGAATATATTGGCTATTTTAATCCACTTTTGCAAGTTGTATATAAAATAAATCCATACAAAGAGATGCCTACAATGGCATCCATGGCGTTAGTACAAAATATGGATTGCATGTAAAATTGAGGCTAGAGTGATTTTGGCAGAGTTTCTCTAAGAACTTATCATATTCTCTAAAAATGAAAGAAATAGGGAGCTATTTATATAATTTGGCAAGGTTTATGATAGAATATAAGGTGGCATGGGTGCACCATGCCTTAGAAATGAGCTTGGATGGAGAAATTCCTAACCCCACCCATATGCACTAAATTGGCATGGGTGCACCATGCCTCATAAATGGAGTGGATAAAGTCTTCATCCCATTTTAGGTATTGAATTAGCATGGGGATTTGGAGAGTAGGGAGTAATTTAGGCTAGGATGAGGTGGACCTAGGCTAGGTAATAGGGATGGTCACATGGTGACCATGGGCTAGGTGTGGGATGGGGATTAGTGGATAAAAGGGGCTAAGATGGCCAATTATTGTTTTAATGTAAATCAATTAACCATTAAACATTAGCACTTCACAAGGGATAATGTGATATTTTTAGGTATCTACACTATTAAATCAAGAATGCTTGCTTTGTTTCTTCCCAAATTTGTATATGTTGATCGAAAAAGAAAAATCCCAAAACAAAATCCAAGATTCCCCTTTAAGAAAATAAACTAGGTAATATTTCCAATTAGAGGAATTAGAATATAAATATTTAAAATTTTTGTATCATTCACTAACATCAATATCGTCCTCACCCAAAAAAAAAATTAATTCCATGAGCTTGACCCCCAAAAAAGGACAATGCAAACTAGTTTTTTTTTTTAAATATAAACTTAGGGTTGTATGAAAATATATCTCTCTCCACTAACTAAAGATAAAACTAAAAATAAATAAATACCAATAAATATCATTCAAAACAAATAAAAAATAGATGATTTGCTTACCCTGATTGAAATATATCTCAAACTTTACTATTACAAATGGCTAATTTCATAGGGTCGTATCTCTCTTAATTTGCTAGGATTCATTTATATGACCATTCACTTTGAATCTATTCAAAATTTAGACAAAATGGTATAATAATTTTCACAAATATATGGATTTTAAAAATAAGGTATTTTCTATGAAAACATTTTCCCAAATTCTATAATTTAAAAAATAATCCCCTCTTCACAATAGTTACTTTGATAACACATGTTATGAAATTTTATTATTGTAAATAAAAATCATTCACCAACATGTATAAATATCAAATCATTCATCTACAATTAATATTCTACAAAAATTAAATGTTGCTACAAGAAAATATCAAGAAGAAGGATGCTAAATTTTGGATTATTTCTATTCACACAAAAAACTAAAGATCCAAAAAATAAAAATCAATAGTTCAAACTTTCTATTAAAAATGATGCAGGTATGTAGATATAGCAACTCAATTGAGATTAAAATTTACTCTATTTCTAAACTCTATAGCTCTAAAGGAAATATTTGTGATTTGTCAAGGGTGGCGGACCTAAGTATAACCCCTCGTTCTCCAGCAAAAAACTATTTCGTAAAATAATCCACACAATAATACATAGATATAGGTAATGTCCTTAAGTTAGGGAAACACCAATAATACTCCTTAATAAATAATAACTCCATGATATCTCCCAAGATCATAGGCCCCTTCATGGGTAAATACAATTACAAAATAATACTCAATATGAATCATGATGATTACAATGAAAATATATCTGCATTATATGCCTATATTATAAAACTACTTTGGGAATATGACTCTTAAATCCCTATCCAATTCATTATTATAATATACTATTATAATTATGATAGGAAATTCAATAATAATTAAATATTAATTTTACTTTAGAATTCAATTAAATGACATTAGGTAGGTATAATTTCACCTTTAAAAAACATCTAACAGGACATATGACCCTATCCTAAAAGGTGTATGTAAAAAATATTTTAAGGCCTAATTTTTTATCTTGTAAGGGCCTCAAATATAATCTTGCAAGGGCTAAAAATACCTATAAATATAGATGATTATCAATGGAATTATCAGGCAATGTTTGTGTCCTCATCAACTAGTATTACAATATTTTGATTTGTTTGGGTTTGTTATGACTCTTGAGAAATTGAATCAATAGCCTTTATCTCTATTAAAATTCCTTCTTCAAAATAAAATATGGTTCTTAACAAAGAGCACATAAAAAATATCTTTGTGTAAGGTCTAGCGCACATGGCCAAACATATTTGCACATAACTTTTTTTGATCATGTCAAACATGGATGAAATGTATTTGAACGAGAGTCTCAGTTTTGAGGATATCTCTATGGATTAACCTCATGTAAATGTGGGTCATAAGGCTTCCATAAAATATCACGAATCTAGCCCTACCAATGTTAAGTCCACCTTGACACTTCAATCCAGTCCAAGTAGACAAGTTGAGTCAAAGACCAATGGCACAAACAATGATGTCTTAGTCCTAATCACAAAGAATATTTGTTGGCCAATTCCATTCTTAAAAACTAATTATGTAAATGATTATGTGTTGGTTCTGAACATGTTCAAGGCAAATTTGCATGACCCTAACTCATTACTGACTTCATTGATTGAAAATAATTACAATCCTTATAACTGGGTGGGCATAAAGTGCAACCATGGAAGGGGTGAGTGACAAAGTTGGTATTCGATAATCCCTTTCTATCTAGAAAAATTGGTTAGAGGATAACACACCTATAATTCCTCCATACATCATCACTTGTTAGTAATAAATCTTATTGTTGGCACTACCATGCTAGTGCACTAAAGGATGTCATTATCTATTACTTTGATGTTGAGGGTATTGACTATAGGAGATTGAATAGACCTCTCTTATGACCTTGTTACCCAATACTTCCATGCCAAGGAAATATTGGTTTGAACATATCATAGGAACATCCACCTTCACATCCTTATTGGATGCTATCATGAACCCTAGTGTCATCAATGATGAAGTTTTGGTGTCAATTCCTTATTTTATGCCTTTATGGCTTGTGTGCCAGCTTGCTTGTGGACCCATAGATCTAATTTTATGCCTACTAATGGCCCTATATATCTAAAAAAGCTATAAATTAGCCATTCTCTCATGCCACTCATGTCTATGCACCACCTTGCATGTGGTCTCTGCTCTACCATCATCATTTGTCTTCCCTGGTGCCACCCTACATGTGGCCTTCACTCTACCAATATCAACTACCTCACCCTTACACTTAATCCTATGTGCCACACTATGCATGGCCTCTAATTCATATCCCCATGACCCATTACCCTCCCTCCCTTGATGATACACTTACTACACACCATTTCCTATATACCACCATATATGTGCCACTACCACACCACATTTAACAATCCTATGACTCGTTTGTCCACCACCCTACTTATCAAACCCCCCAAGAGTCTTCTTGCATGCACCACCTATGTATCACATGCTATGTGCCATATTTTGCATGTGTGCCTATGCTCGTCTACCACCTTAATCACTATATTTGCACACTTGTACATCCTTATTCAAACTTCATCCTTATATCTATGTGTACCTCTATGTGTCATTTCCTTCCTACACATAATTCCAACATTTTGTTTGTATGCCCCCATCCTTCATGCACCTCTACTTTTTCCCTCTTTGGAATCAAGAAAATATTTATAACATTAAAATTATCTTCAAGGAATATTTCAAAATTGAATGTCAGTGCTCATGCTCTCCACCATATAGCCTACTCAATGTGCATTATGGTAAGTGATAGTATAGGATAAAATAGTGTCCATGTGGAACTCCCTTATTTTGAATACTATCATTCCTCCATGGATGTGGTACCACATGGTTACCTTCACATTTAACATGGAGCTCCAACAACAAGGCATCCAAAAAATTAATGGGTGTCATAAAAAAAGCTACACTTTATCCTACATGGGATGTAGAAAGGCTAATTTAGGTTTTATTTTGTTTTCTTTTTTATTTTATCATATGCAAGTTAAAAACAAGACCAAATAACTTTATAAAACATAAGAATATTTTGAAGAACATTCGCTAAAATTTCCATCTCCCTCTTTATTTTTGTTTCTTGATAAGATATTACTTTCTCACAATTGAGGCATTAATCCATTCATAAGTATAAGAATATTTTGACTCATCAGAAAGCATTTTTAAAGCTGCTCTAGTGGAACCAAAATTCTCCAATTTTGTGAAGATCTACTTAGGCTAATGAAGCATAAAATTTCTTGTTTTCTACCTTCCAACTATTATGATCCTTGACATTTCCTTCCATTTTGTACGCATTGGTGTCCGATGATTCTATAGTGGGGAGGAATTATAGGGAATTAAATATTAAGTTTACTTTTAGGTTTCAATTATATGATATTAAGTAGGTTTAATCCTATAACTAAAAAGCATAAGATAGGCCCATATGGCATTATCCTAAAAAGTGTCTAACAAAATCTTGTAAGGGCTGAAAAAACCTATAAATACATATGGTTATCAATGGAAATATTAGGTAAATTTTATTTCCTCATGAAACATAATAAACCTTTGGTTATGTGTGGATCATGCAAACTATCCATAATATCTATATAATCATGAATTTGTAGTTTAATTTATGACCGGGAGCCACATTTTATGTTTAACTGGATAGCCCCAATGGTATTTCAATGTGCAATGCATTTTTTTATGTTGTATTATTTTATTGTGTAAGCCTAATGTGCCAAGGTTGACCTTGTTATGGTTAAACTTCATTTAATATTTGTAATTAACCTAAAATATCACTTGTTATATTGGCTTAGGTTAAACTTTATGATGTAATTAATGGTTTTGGTATTGCTATAAACATTGTAACACTCCTCATTTTCATCATAGTGTTATGTAATATTATCTATGGACAATAATTATTTATAGTTCCTATAGGCACCCACAAAATTCTTCTTTCATCCTTTATTTTTAATTATATGTATAATATGGAGTGAATGGTTTGTTTTAGTTTATTTCTATAACATATTGTGAATTGCAACATGGTATGAAAGGGGGAAATGAGAAAACTCACTTGGCAATTCAATAATGAGATTTGGAGACTTTGATTTTTATTCCTATTTCTAGGACAAATATTATATTTTACTTTATGAAAGCTCTTGGATTAAAAAATACTCTAGAAATTTTACTACATAATCCACTTGTAATATTCAAGATTCAACAAGGACAAGGCACTCCATGATCCAGCAAGAGCTTGTACCAAATTTTGAATTTAAACTAGACCTATTTTCCTACCTATCCCCAATATCCTTTTCAATATAAGGTTATGATTTATATTTCTATAAATGAGGGATGCTCAAAATACCATTTATGGATAGTTCTATGGTGGTCATGAGAGGAAGCATTAAGGTACTTTGGTTCTCATTTTATAAGTTCAAATTGTGTACCCTAAAATACCCTATAGAAAATATAAGACTTGACCTACTTGGTAGTCATGCCACAATATTATTTGGTTTCTTTCATTATGATACAAATCCATGAATGGTGTGATGTTTTGAGCACTACATTAGAGAGAGTCTGACATGAGTGCAATTTGCATCCCTACCTTTTATTTATCAAATACAAGTACATTCTCTTCTATAAGAGGTGGCATATCACTATCGCCTAAATCCATGTAGGTGGATCGATTACAGGATCCACTTTTGGGAGGGGATATTGCATGTTTGTTTGATACCAAAACTTGAAGAACACAAGATTATATTGAGAGGGGGGGTGAACAGTATAAGATCAAATTTTAATTTTCTTTCCCAAATAATATTATCCAATATTATCAATTGCAATATCAATAGTAGTAATCAAATAAATGCATAAATCATCACACACATGAGAGACACAAATTTAACGTGGTTCACAAAATGTGGGTTACGTCCATGGAGAAAATAATTCTTCTAAATTTTCTCAACAAATATCTTGGGAATCAATTCCCTATTATAATGTTTATGGACCTCTTGTCTAGAGGATATCTCTATCCCCTTAGCTCTGGTTTGTGGATCTCTCTCCATATGATAACTCTATCCCCTTATCTCTAGTTTGTGGATCTATCTCCATAGGAGAACTCTATCTCCTCTTCTATGGTTTATGGATCTCTTTCCACATGAGAAATTTATCCCCTATGCTCTGGTTTGTGGATATCTCTCCATAGGAAACCTCTATCTCCTCTAACCTAGATGGTGGATCTCTATCCATAGGAAAACTATGTCTCCCTTGTAATGGCTAGTGGATCTCTATACACAAGAAACCTTTGTCTCCCTTGCACTAGCTGGTGGACCTCTATCCATAGGAAACCTCTATATTCCCTACACTTGATGGTGAACCTCTATCTATAGGAAACCTCTGTCTCCCATGCACTGGATGGTAAGCTCCAAATATTGTTCATAACTATGCTCAAATATACCTTAAACCTTCACACAAGGCTTGCTCAAATCAGAAACCAAATATACTCTCAATGCTATCTCAAATCTACATAAAGCCTCGATACAATGTTAGCACAAATATATCTCAAACCTGCTCTCTATATTCTCTCAACTCTATCTTAGATCTACACACATTACATGCACAAACCTATCTCAAACCTGTTTCAAGTCTTTTCACAAGACTTGCTCAAATTTTTCTTTAAGCCTTGTCAAATTTGCCTTCAAGCCTTCTCAAATCTGCCTTCAAGAATTCTCAAAATACTTTCTCAAATATGCCTTCAATCCTTCTCAAAACACTTGCTCAAATATGCCTCAAACCTATTTAAAACTACTCACAAGCTCTCTCCCAAAAGGCCTACTCAAATAGCT
This sequence comes from Wollemia nobilis, assembly GCA_028583015.1. Lineage (NCBI taxonomy): Eukaryota > Viridiplantae > Streptophyta > Pinopsida > Araucariales > Araucariaceae > Wollemia > Wollemia nobilis. Next base: position 2,055,076 of record JAQPPZ010002765.1, read on the forward strand.
CACAATTCTGCTCAAGTTTGCTTACTATCTCTGCTCAAATATGCTCTAACACATGCTCAAAACTGCTCATAACACAAGCTCAAAATTTCTCATCACACAAGCTCAAAATTGCTCATAACATATGCTTAATCATAATTCTTCAAACACATTATACCAATAATTCTTGTTCAAAAACACATAGGAAATGATATGCAATATAATTTCACCATATGTCCTTTCCAAATTTACTCAAAACCAATACACAAATTGCTTTTACAAAACTTGAACATCCACTTTCAATACATTCAAACCAATGCTTCAAACAATGAATGCACATTTTGTTTCACCAACCCTAGATCAAGTATTTTCATCAATCCACATTAATCAAACCTTTTATATCCACATTTATGATTCAAAAATATTTTCTTAACTAGACATATTAGATAAGGAATAATGTCAACATACCTCTTGATTTGCTTTGATGACAAGATCTTTCAAAACATGTCTCACAATGTTCTTTCAATATTATGTCACTTCAAATATTAGTTATCATAGCACTTTTTAAACCATCCACATGAAAACCTTTTGTGCAAAATAATATTAGTTTAAAACTCCTTCAAACCCTTTTTCAACATGCAAAATTTACACACACAAATCAACCACAACACACCTTATAACTCCTAATTGTAAAAACCACATGCAATTTTAATTTTATCAATCAAAAATCTGTCACATAACAAAGTTAAAACCACTTTCATCCACCTTTTATTTCTATATTTAAATTTATATTAAATTTATAGAACCACACAAAAATTCTAAATTGCATACAATGTTGGATTTTAAAACATCATCCTTATATCTCCCTAAGTCAACAGTATGCAAATTTTCAAGTTAAAAATTAAACCTTGTTTCCCTATATCGAGTGCCAAGCAATACCCTACTTTAATAATAATTAAAAATTTATTATTTGCTCTTACCTCATATACTGCTACCACCATCATGAGTCGAACTTGTGACCTCACAAAGCCCACACTCTAGCATGAGCTAGAGTTCCAATTGGGTTGGCCCACCCGTTGGGAACAAAAGTGCACCAAAACTATTTTGTCTTTCTTCTATCCTATCAAAAATCAAAATGACTATCATCGGGTTTCAACCATGAGAGCTATCTACTACAAGCATCCAATGTAGTACCCACCCACAACCTAGGCTAGCTGCCTAGCTAGAACTAAACATGCACAATTACCTTTTACTTCACTATCTCTGCCTTGGAAGTCATGCTCCTTTAATTTCTTTGCAAAAACTCGCTTGAGATTTGAACTCACGACCGAATCTACACCAACGTCTTAGCACTACCCCTGTGACCATCTAGGCTAGCCTACCAGTTGTGTCCTCTTTGACTAGCACAATATTTTTGACCAATCTAACTTTTTTACCAAAAAATGTGCTCTTCATCTTCTTCTATTCATCGACCAAAATGCACGAGCAGATTGTTCGATTCATATACCCTATCAATCAATTTGACAAGATTTTTAACCTTTATTTATATGCAATACATGTCTTTCCTTGCCATGATGTTGACGCCTCCCATTGAGAATAATTTCAATTGCCTAACTTTAAATTTTGTCACCCAAACTTTTATGAAATATTTAAATCTTTAAATTATTAAATATTATAACATTTTTCCTCTAAGCCTGTGGTGGTATTTTAAGTCCTTTATTTTTCAAAAAATTTATAAATATTATAATATTATCTCTTTTGGCACTTAGTTACTTACTTTCTTTTTGAACCATGGTCTTAACACTTAGGCCTTCAACATTTTAATCAAACACTTAGAACTTTGTCCCAAACCTCTTTGGCTTATAATATTTAAAATAAATATTATAACATTTTATTTTTATCAATTCCTTGTATTGGGATGAACCTTACCTCACATAATTAACCAACTTATAAACCTTGTCTTTTTTCCATACCAAAATTTCTTTGACATCAATGACAACCAATGACATAAACCTATGCCATCAATCCTTTGACATCAATGACAACACAATATACTCAAAATTGTCAACAAAACCTCCATTTTTTATAAATCTTTGATGATTTTTTAGGTCGTTCAAAAGTGGGAATGAGCCATTTTCTTATAATTGGGTATTGTGAAAAGTTGGATAATGCATAAGTGTTATCATGAAGGAGACTTAGGTTTGAGTCTTACTGACTCCTTTGCTAACATGAACTCTTTTGTACCACATAAGCCAAATTTTTAATATATATATATATATATATATGTATGTATGTATATATAGATACATATATATACATATGTATACACACACACATGCATATATATATATATATATATATATATATATATATATATATATATATATATATATATATATATATATATATATATATATATATATATATATATGTGCATGTGTGTGTATACATATGTATATATGTATCTATATATAAATATATAGATATACATACATACATACATACATACATGTATGTATGTATGTATGTATGTATGTATATCTATATATTTATATATAGATACATATATACATATGTATACACACACACATGCACACACATATATATATAGATAGATACATACATACATACATACACACACACATATATATACTCAACCAATCAAAATAATACAAGTGTTAATGACTAGGCAGATTAGAGGAGCTAAGATGACAAAAGTGATTGGATTGCTCTAGTGAATCAAAGCTAAGATGATATATATATATATATATATATATATATATATAGACACACACACATAGACATATATAAATACATCTATATAAATATATTCTATATATAGTATTTATATATGTATGTATGTATGTATCTATATATATAGATGCATATATGTATACACACACATATATATTATCAACCAATAAAAATTTTGCAAGTGTCAATGACTAGGTGGATTAGAGGAGCTGAGATGAAAAAAGTGATTGGATTGCTCTAGTGAATCAAAGTTTTCCAAGTGGCAGGTTGAGATTGGTGTTTCCAACCCTAAAGTTAGAGCCCTTAATGTTTTTTTATTTTTTGGGTTCCATTTGGGTAAATCTTCTAGAGGCCATAACTTTCAAATATGAAAGTATTTTTAGTGATTTTTTTAAATCATATTTTTTTATATCTATGCACTAGTACCATCGGTTCACAAATCTATTATAGTATTAGGTATCAGATTATATAATTATTGTCTCCTCTAAATACACCTTCCAATTTGGGTAGAAGGCCTAACGAGCTAGATGAACCCTTGCCTCACATAGAGCAAAACAATAGAAAACACCACAAATAAAATATTGCTTGTAGGGAAACCTCTAAGATTTTTAATCAAGGTTGGATCCTTTTTAGAATTAATATTTAATGCATAGATACCTCCATTAGCTAAGGCTAAGGGGGTTTATAGGGAAAGGAATTTATAATCAAAGTAAAAAATAAAAAAATTAAATACTTGCCAAAAAATAAAACCTAAGTTATAGGAGCAATGAACCAAAGAATTAAATCCCTAATTTTGATTGTAACTATTGGCCATAAATGAACATGATACATGTCATCCTATAGATAAGTTAATACAACAAAACAAACACATTTCCAATAATAAAAAATAGGTTAAAGAAAGGAGGACAAAGTAAAATTATCCATGGCTTCTATTAACATGCCAAAAAATATTATAATACAATGAGAAATGGAGGGTTTGATACTCCTTAGGCAATGGGACAAGGTTTGATACTCCTTAGGCAATGGGACAAGGTTTGATCTCCCCTTATAAGAATTAGAAAGAAAGGGAGGTGAAAGAAATATCTCACAAGTCCAAGTACTAGGCATGAGTAGATAGTTCCCAACACCTTTCTAATAAGATTTGGGTCTTTTATAAGCTATGAGGAGGTTTCCTTCCCTTTGAAGTTCTATGTAGAAGGGTGAAAAATTATCCTCTACTTTGCAACCAAAATATTTTGTATTGTCATTCAATAAATTTGAGGTCTTGAATCAAAGTCCATTAATGTTTGAGGAATTTTGAGTCTTCATATGGTAGGATGTCATCATCATCTCTTGTTGCTTATTGTGATGGAATCCTTGTGCCATTAATACTTTATCATAATTTCTCTATAATTTCCCACTAGTTGATGTGGTAGGTATGGCACTTCTAATTGACATAGATTGGGAGGATAGGATCACATGTATTATGGCTAGTCGACATACTAACATACAGTTTGTTATCATAGTTTAGGACATGAAATTAAATCTTTGTGGCCAATTGCAAGTGGTTCTTTTAAATGTTCCTTTTCCTCATCTCCTATTTGTGTTTGTTATTTCCATGTGCTCTCTAGTGAGTTAGAACTTCCTTCGACCAATTGTAGGAATTCATCATTTGAGCACTAGTGCTTTGCTCCTTGGGCTCCTAACTAGTCACCACGTGTTCAACTCTAGGTCTTGTCAAATACTTCTCTTCTTTTTTGTACTCTCCTCCATAATAAGGACTACAGAAGCTATTGGATTGAAAATCAATAGTCTATGATCCTTAGAACTCTTGATGTGGTAAAATTTAGAGTGGAAGAAGAGCATCGACCATAGATGGAAGATCTAAAAAATGGTGCAACTTCTAAGCTTGTAAATTTTTTCTTTTGAGCTCTTTCATTTTAATTGTACTCTTTGGCTTATCCCACTTTTGATTATGTTTCTTTGGAGCAAAATGGGGTTGTAGGGAAAACATCCCTATAGCTTTGGTGACTCCTAGGGCTCTTTAGCATACTAAAATAACTAAACCCAAATTTCATGCCTTGTCCTTGGATGTAGATATAGACACAAAAAATTGACCCAATTTTAGTGGGTAATCTTTCTTAGAGCCATTAAGAGGTCCCTAACCCTTGCTCTAGGCAAGGGTAGGCCTCTTTGCACCTTGCCTTGTTTGTATTTAGCCTTTTAGTGAAATCATACCCAGTTACTATGGGGTGTGACTCTGCAAAAGCGATATTGCACCTCATCGACACGGGGTACGACTTTGCTATTTTTAGGGTTTTAATTTATTAAAACCTGGGTTTAACCTTTTTAGCATGTTTTACATTGACTTATGTTTGTTTTTCCACTTATTTCACCTCGATTTTTATCTATATAAAGAGGGGTTAATCCCGCTCTTGAGATAGAGAAGTGAACTATCTTGAAAAAGTTAATTAAGCTTGAAATTTTTATGATTAATTGGTGCTCTCATTCTTACTTTCGCTTTGCTTCTTGTTTCTTCTACAAGCTAATCCCAAAGTATGAATTTTGGATTTGATCTTTTACTGTATTGATTTAGATTTTTGTGTAGTTTGGTGGATTCGTGTTATAGTTTGGAAGGAAAAAGAGCACCCATTCTAGATATCTTGCTCTCTTCTGCCCACTTCTATTTTGTCCTTTAGGTTGTGCGTACTAAGTTTTTTTCATTTATTTGCACTCTGCATTTGTATTTTATTTTTCATGTCTCTAAAGAAAAATTGTGCCCTATCCTAGTGAGGCACAACTTCACTAACCCTAATTTAGGGTGTTTGCTCATAGAAGCAATATTGTGCCCCATTCTAATAGAGCATGACTTCACTTATAGCGTTCTAGCGCTCATAATATATGAGGCACGATTTTACCTAGGATTGAACTGGGGGTATTTGTCAAATTTTGATTGCATGTGTAGTTTCTAAATTGCATTTAGGGTTTGATAGCATAATTTGTGTTCTTCTTCTCTACGGTTGCATTGTTGTTTCATGATTAAGTATCCAAAGGTCAATTTCTACTTTTTTTTTCAAATGTAATATAAAAGGACCTAAGGAGCTTGATTTTTGTGCCTCCAAGCATTGTTGTACAGTGGCCTAAGAAGGCCCCCTAATGCTAATCCTATTTTCAAGTGTTTCATAAGTTATCTTGCAGAAACAAGTATTTTTGATATCATTGGACAAGAGGCAAAAAAAGCTAAGTCAACCACTGGTAAAGATAAGTGTTCTAATTATTTATTGAAGATCGGATTTGAGTATTGATTCTTAGGCTTCTGAAAGTGAAAGGCATATAGTGTGCATCTAGGGTTAAGATTATGCATTTATCTTGTGTCCTTACTTTAAATATTTTCTAGATAAAACCCTAGGTTAGCAAGAATTTAGAAGAAAGAATAATATTAGGTTAGCTCGTGTATTCTTGCATTCTTATTTCTAAATTTTCCTTTATATTTCATAGAATAGATCTAGAAAGTCTAAACTTAGGTGATTGCTTGAAAATTGAATACATAAAAACTATCCCAAAATTCCTTAGGACTTGGAGCATTTCCTAAAACCATTCTTGGTGAACCCTTCCCCCTAGCACCAAGTGTAGAGAACAACATACCCCCGTGGTTTACCCCATAAGGATTTCTATCTTTGTAGATCCAGACTTTTTCGAAATTGTATGTAGTAGGGCAGTTTTCCTCCTCTACATCTTTGGTGAAGTTGACATAAACACTTCCTTTTATTTTGAAAAATAGTAAGTAAGATCACTAATTTGTGTACAAATATATATATATATATATATATATATATATATATATATATATATATATATATATATATATATATATATATATATATAATATCCTTGTGTAAGTGCGTTGGTATTAGTTCTTCTTCTTATCTTTTTTTCTTTTCTCAATGGCTTTTGACCTTGAGGAAGGATGAAGACTCCTTATATTTGATGAGATTTTTCACGAGAATGATCAAATCGATAGGGAAAATCATAATATATAAGAATATGTTGATAATTATCTTGATCCTATTCGAGATCCCAATGTGAATCTTATCTTTAAATCTTTTGATCATGTATGGAGTTTTTGTAAATATCATAAGAATGCATTATATCTAGCCTTAGAGGAAGAAGCATTACTTGAGAAGGATTTCCCACCTCAATAAAATTCTTTGAGTGGACCTTTGAATCATGGTAATCAAATATATCAACCTACTTATGCCACTACTATGACTACCAATATTGGATGGAATCCACCCGTTCCTCCAACTAGTAGTGGCACTCAAAATTTCTTTCAATTTCCTCATTTATCTTCTAATGTCAACACTATTGCTTCTGTCCCACCATAAGTTAGTATTCCATTATCACAAGGCACCACATATAATAATAAACTTATCATGTCCAACTTAAGTCAAGGAATATGGGAAACACACATAATATAGAAATATAGAATTTGGCAAATATAGTGAATCAATTGGTTTCGAGGATGGATATAATTTAGCCTTTAGGATTTACATACAATTATAAGAAAATGTGTAGTTAGCCCTTGGATCCTATTGTTGCTGCTAGACCTTATCCCAAGTATTTTCCTATGCCAGTTTTACCAATCTATAAAGGGAAAAAATATCCAATAGAGCATCTAAGGGGATTCAGGATATCTTTCCATGATCTTGTTTATGATGATATGCTTCTATTGAAAACATTTCCAAAGAGTCTTACTAGAGTTACATTGGAATGGTATTATCAGTTGCCCAACTATTCTTTAAAGAGATTTGAAAATACTGTAGAAATGTTTGTTCATCAATTTAGTGCTTATATTGAAAAGGAAGTGACAATGAGAGACCTATATGATTTAAAGTAAAGTAAAGAAGAAAGTTTTTCAAAATTATTAGCTCATTGGAGAAGTTTTGTTGGTCGATTACGACAACATGTGTCTCAGAAAGATATACTTGATATATTCATTAGTAATTTACAAGAATAGATATATTATGCACTAGAAACTACTACTGTTACTTCTTTTGATCAAGAAATTGAGTTAGTCAAAAAAGTGGAACAAACTCTCATAGGAGAGGTCAGCTTAAAAATAAAGAAGAAAAGTCTACTAAGTCTCAACATAAGAATAAGCATACATGAAGTGATAATGATAGTAGGTATGTTAACAATGTCACCAATAGCCTACAAAATATTGTACTCCAGAAACCTCCTCAAAGGAATTTTACCAAACTTAATATACCTATGGAAGCAATTTTGAAACAATTGCTAGAAGTTAATGCGATTGAACTACCTCCTATATGAAAACTAGATACTATAACTCATTGGTATAATGTAGGTCAATATTGCACATATCATAGAGTAGAATTACACTGAACAAATTCTTGTAAGAAGTTGAAACATGTGGTTCAAGATTTAATTGATGTTGATTGTATTGACACCAGTAGTTTTTAGTCTTCCAACAACCAATGAAATTAGGAGAGAACTAGACAAACCAACCAAGTGTCCTATAAGAATGTGTCACATCAGTATGATAAAAATATGGTTGGAATTATAATAATTACTCCAGATAAATTAGTATAGAGTTAGCAAATTTAGCGATCTAAATAGGAAATAAGTATGTCAAAAAATATTTCTCTTAGAACTTCTACATAATTCTCAAGCCCATGCAGAAGCTATGGTAAATGTTTTGAAACAGTAGTCGGTACCTCCTTATATTTCTCCTAGTGATATGGAAAATATTTTAATTTCTCTTGGGATGCTTCATCTCACATATTCAGACAATGATATATTTCTTGAAAATGCAAGAAGATTCATATTTATATATCATTTCTTTTATTTGGAATACTCTTATCAAAAGGGTTATGATTGATAATGGTTCTTCACTTAATATTGTACACACTATTTATTTAAAAAGTTTGTATTGAAAGAGGAAGATCTAATTATAACTGGTGACATCCTTAAAACTTTTAGCAATGAGTCTCAAAAGGCATGTGATACTATATCCCTCCCTCTTAGGTTTGGACCTAAAATTTTGAATACAATGTTTTACGTGGTGTCTTATCTTGCATATTTTAATATTCTTCTTGGGTGGTCATGGATTCATGCGATTAAGACCATCCCTTCTAATTTTCATCAATGTATAAAATTTGAATTTGAAAACCAAATTATTTCTATCACGGGAAATCCACATCCATTTGAACTTTTTCACCAAAGGATTTAGCCCAAATTCATTCCTCACAATATTCCTCTAAGAAATTTTCTACAAATGTTTCATCACAGGATCAAGATGATTCTTCTTGTTTAGATATTCTCTTTGATGAATATCATCAAGGTTTACAGTGGAGTGATGAAAATGAGGGTCTACCCTCTCCCGTGGTCTTAACCCAAGAGTCGCATGTTATAGATGAGGCTTTACCTTAGCACGATACCTGGTTTGATGAGTTTGTCCTTTACACAACATAGGTTGAATCTTCTAATTCTCAAGTGGACTTTGGTTCTATATCTCCCAAGAACCTTCAGCAATTAGGATTTATTCCTATCCTACCTCTTCTTGAGGATAATTTATCCATCCTCATTGAGGAGACCATACATGTGAACATAGGTTCTGAGGAAGCCCCTAGAATCCTTAAGTTAGGCAAAGCCCTGATCATGGATGAGGAGAAATTGATAAATTTATTTAAATAATATCAGGATATTTTTGCTTGGTCATATGTTGACATGATAGGTCTTGATCCCTCCCTTGTCATGCATAATTTGGTAGTTAAATCTAGTGCTAATCCTTTTAAGCAGAAGCTTCGAAATATGCATTCGAAGATTGCCATCTCAACCAAGGAGCTCCAAAAACTCATTGATGTCGGTATTATAAAAGGCATCGACTATTCTGATTGGATTTCTAATACCATTCTTGTAGCTAAGAAATAAGGAACAATCATGGTATGTACTGACATTCTGGATATTAACTTACCATCCCAAGGATGATTTTCCCTTTTCCAACATAGATCAGATTGTAGATTTTACTGCCAAATGTGCGATGCTTTCACTCATGGATGGTTTCTAAGGTTACAATCAAATTATGATTTCTCCTGAAGACCAGGACAAGAAAACATTCACTACTACATGGGGTACCTTCTGCTAGAAAGTCATGCATTTTGGATTGAAAAATATGGGAGCTACCTCTAAATGAGCCATGACTTACATTTTCCATGACATGATGCATGATATTCTCTAGGACTATGTGGACAACCTTTTGGATTATTCCTTAGAATGAAAGGATCATATCCATGATTTAAGATTAATCTTTGAAAGGCTTCAACAATATAAATTTCATCTTAAACCGACTAAGTGTGTGTTTGGAGTCACATTTGGCAAGTTGCTAGGCTTCATAGTATCTAGGTGAGACATTGAAGTGGATCATGCTAAGATAACAACTATCATTGATATGCCTCCTCCCTGCATCTTGATTGAATTGCATAGTCTACAAGGTAAGTTGTAGTATATTCATTGGTTCATTTCCTAGTTAGCCAATAAATGTTAGAATTTCCTTTGGCTCCTTAAAAAGGATATAGTTTTTTGGTATGATTCAATGTGTTAGAAGGCTTTTGATGATATCAAAAGGTATCTCACCTCCTCATCTATTTTAGTTCCCCATGTCCTAGGTAAATATTTTTTGATGTACATAGTAGCCACAACTCATGCTTTGGGAGCCATGCTAGCTCAACATGATGAAGGAAACAAAGAAATAGCTATCTACTATATTAGTAGAACTTTTGTCAACTATGAAACTAGGTCACTCCTTTAGAGAAGCTCTATCTAGTCGTAGTGTTTTGTTCCCAAAATTTAAGGCACTACATGATCATCCATAAGATATTAGTCATTGTAGAGTTTGATCCTTTGCACTATTTTATGTCTAAAACCCACCTATTATGGTGAGCTATTAAATGGATACTAGCCCTTAGTGATTTTGACCTAACTTTCATAGGTCATAAGGATATCAAGGGTCAGGTGATTTCTAATCATCTAGCCTCTGCTCCCCTAGAATATTTCTATCCTATAGTTGTTGAGTTTTTTGATGAATGCTTCAATGTCAAAATTGAAGAGTTTAAGTCTTGTACTTTGTTCTTTGATGGATTCCATTGCATGAAGGGCACTGAAGCTGAAGTCGTTCTAGTTACACCATAAAAATAGCTCAGCCCCTTGTCCTTCAAGCTTCTTTTTTCTTGCACGAATAACATTGTAGAATACGAAGTCTTGATCCTTGGTATTATAGGAGACTTAGCTTTGCAAGTTAGGGTCCTTTCGATATTTGGTGGCTCTAAACTTGTGGTTAATTATATCAATGATGTTTACCAGACTTGAGATGATAAACTTAAACCATATAAGGAGATTGTTACCAAGTTGTTGTCTTCTTTTGAGTAAGTAACCATAGAGTCTATCCCTAGATATTCAAAATACCATGTAAATACCATGATTGCTGCTACATATTTATTCTATTTAGAGTTTTAATATGATCAAGCTTCTATTATCATTCAAAAAATCTAAGAACCGACGTCTTTGAGTTGTTTTTTGGACCCCTTAGAGTGTTTTACCATCATAGATTCCCCACTTGAACCATGGTATAATGATGTCTTTAATTTTCTTAAATATGGGTTAATGTATGATGGTTTAGATCACAATCAATGCAAGCTATTATGCAAAAGAGTGTACCAATTTGTTATAATTGGTAATACTTTGTATCAAAATTCTTTTGAAGGCATCCTCTTGTGATGTATTAACTCTGGTGAAGTTCAGATTTCTCTTAGTGATGCTCATGAAGGTTCATATGGAGAATATTTTAGTGGTAATGTTATTGTCAAAAATATCCTTTGAATGGGGTATTATTGGCCTTCCATGGAGAAATATGCATGTGATTATGTTTGGCACTGTGATAAGTGTCAATACCATGATAATATTATCCATGCCCCTTCTCAAGACCTTCATGTTATTTCTTCCCCTTGGCCATTATTCATGTGGGGCTTGGACATCACCAAGAAGGTTCATATAGTGTCATCTAATGGTCACAAGTTTATCATTACTATGATAGATTACTTCACTAAATTGGTTGAAGCCATTCCATTGGCTATGATGATTGGAACTCGGGTTTCCAAGTTCATCTTCAAACATATTCTTTGTAGGTTTGGGATTCCTTCAATGATTGCTTTTAACAATGACACTCCTCTCAAGAATAATGATATCCATAATATTTGTGCTAAGTATCAGATTCAGCACAAATGGTCAACTCCTTATTACCCTCAAGGTAACAGACAAGCCGAAGCATCCAAAAAATCCTTGATCAAGATTTTTAAGAAGCTGATTAGTAAGATAGTTTGTGACTAGCATACCCAAATTTATCCTACCTTGTGAGCCTACCATACTATTGTGCATACTCCCACAATGACCTCACCATATGTTTTGGTGTATGGGTCTGAGGCAGTATTTTATTTTGAGCTTGAGATTCCTTCTTTGTGCATCTTGTTGCAATATGCTAAGGTCGACGATGAGTATCATGTAGACAATTTGTGCCAATTGGAGTTGTTGGATGAGAAGCACATTCATGCCTTAGAGAATTTATGAGCCTATCAGGGTAGGCTCTAGTGATCTTACTCTTAAAAAGTTTGTAACTATTCTTTTGAGGTTGGGGACCTTGTCCTTAAGGAAAACCAAAAGAACATTAATGCTCATGTTGATCTTCGAGGTAAGTTTTAGCCCAACTGGTTGGGGCCCTTTTTCATAATAGCTAATTTTGTCTTAGGTGCTTATAATTTGGCTTCTATGGATGGTAAATATCTTAAAGAACCAATGAATATAATGCATTTAAAAATATATTATTCTTGATCCATTTTCACATTGCATTTGTATTTAGTCAGATCATGTTGCATGTTTGCCTAACATATTTTGCATGTTTGCCTATCATAATTTTTCATGATTGCTTAACATTATGTTCTTGCATATTGCTTATCATATTTGCATCACTGATTTTTTATAGCTACTTGTTCATATAGTTTCTAGGGATTCACAACAATGGCATGTGATGATACCTATATATCACATGCATTGCACTTTACACTAGGGTTCTGATGCCTAGCAAAACCCCAACCTAGGGCCCATTAATTTTCACTCATTCTTCTATTTTTTGCTTCCTTTACTCTTTCTTTTGTTCTATTTTCTTCTTGTGTTCCTTGAATTTAAAATTTTTACAATGATCATCATTTCTCATCCAAATAAAGGAATGCAATCCTCGTTTGGTATGTCCTTGTCTTTTTGCAAAATTATTATTTCGTATTTGTCTTATTTATTCAGATAAGGATATACATTATTCTCTTCTTTTATTACACAATTCCTACCTCTTAACTTTTCACTAGTTGAAACTTCAATTTGGGGGCACACACGCACAGTTCATTGCTCCTTATTTTCTTTCTCTTATTTATTCTAGCACATGCACACACTCACATTGTGTTATCTTCATATGACTTGGTCTATATTTTTTTTACACCCCTATCGGGTAGTACTTTCTAATACATTATTAACATTAGCAATATCATATTCTCCCTATTGGGTTATACTTATTTTTACTCAGTGGGCTCAACACCCCATTATAGGATAAGCTCCTTGGCCATTTCAGCAGGCCTCGGTATACATCCTAGCAGGTAATCATCCCACAACAGTCACTAGTGAGTAATCATCCATAGTGGGTTATGCTCCATAATTTGATCATTTTAGCAATCATCCATAGTGGGTTATGCTCCATATTTTTCCCATCTATCCATCTTAATGAGTACTACACCCATAGCGGGTTTCACTCCATACATAGACCATATTTTGAGCATAACACTCTCTAGTTATGGTTCTAATTTAGCCTTCTCGATTTTAGATGATTGACCTTTGGAGCTTATTTTTCTTCTTCTTCTCTTTCTTCTTATATTATCTTCTTCTATATTTCCCTTTATTCTATGCATTTCATGCTAACTATATTAGATTCATATTGTACCCAGTGCTCTTTGCTCTATTGTTTGTTTTGCTTACTTTATTCTTTGTGTTTCTCTGTTTTTATTTATTTATTTTTATTTTTTTTTTGAGTTTATTAAGGAATTTTCATTCCTTTCGAAACTCGAGGGGGCACCCTAGCCATAGATACATTAATGGTATTAATGTATCACCCTTTTTCCAAAACCTAGCCACTCCTTTTATTTTATGTGTTTGTTACCCCTTTTTGCCCATAGAAGTCTACACATTTCTTTGACACATTTCCTTGGCCTTAAATGCATCAGAGAGGGGGCAAAATGGAGACACAAAAAATTGACCCACTTTTAGTGAGAAATATTCCTTAGATCCCCTAAGAGATCCTTAACCCTTTCCCTAGGCAAGGGTAAGCCTATTTGCCCCTGCCTTGTCTATATTTAGCCTTTTAGCAAAATTGGACCTAGCTATGATGGGGTGTGCCTTCACAGAAGTGATATCGCACCCCATCAGCATGAGGTGCAACTTCACTTTTTTAGGGTTTTAATTTATTAAAATATGGGTTTAACCTTGTTAGCATTTTTGGCATCAACTTGTGTTTGTTTTCCTACATCTTTCGCTTTGATTTTGATCTATAAAATTAGGGGTTAATCTTGATCTTGAGATAGAGAAGTGATTGATGTTGAAAAAGTTAATTAAGCTTGAAATTATTATGATTAATTGGTGCTCACATTCTTACTTTCACTCTACTTCCTGTTTCTTCTACAATCTAACCCCAAAGTGAAAATTTTTAATTTGATCTTCTGTTGCATTGATTTGGATTATTGTGTGGTTTGGTGGGTTCGTGTTGTAGTTTGGAAGGAAAGAGAGTGCTTGTTTTGGATACCTTGCTCTCTTTTGCCTACTTTTGCATTGTCCATCAGGTTGTGTGTACTTAGTTTTTTGCATTATTTGTTCTTTGCATTCATATTTTATTTTTTATATCTTTGAAGCAAAATCGTACCCTATTTCGGTGAGGCACAACTTCACCTATTGTGTTATCGCATCTGCAATCTGTGAGGCATGGTTTTGCCTAGGAATGAACTGGAGGAATTTGTCATATTTTGATTGCATGAGTAGTTTCTAAATTGAATGTATAGCATGATAGCATAATCTATTTTATTCTTCTCTAATGTTGCATTGTTGTTTCATGATTAATTATCCAAAGGTCAATTTTTTATTTTATTTTCAAAGATCATCTAAAAGGACCTAGGGGGCTTGACTGTTGTGCTTCCAAGCATTATTGTACAATAGCCTAAGTAGGACCCCTATTTCTAATCATATTTTCAAGTGTTTCATAAGTTATCTTGCAGAAACAAGTATTTCTAATATCATTGGACAAGAGGCAGAAAAAGCTAAGTCAACCACCAATCAAGATAAGTGTTCTAATTATTGATTGAAGATCTAATTTGACTATTGATTCTTAGGAATCTAAAAGTTAAAGGTAAATAGTGTGCATCTATTGTGTATTTATCTTGTGTCATTGCTTTAAATATTTTTTGGATAAAACCCTAAGTTAGTAAGCATTCAAAAGAAAGAATCATATTAGGTTAGCTCTTGTATTATTGCATTCTAATTTTTGCATTGTCCTTATCTTTCATAGCATAAATCTAGAAAGGCTAAAATTAGGTGATTGCTTGAAAATTGAATACATCAAACTATCCCAAAATTCTTGAGGGCTTGGAGCAAGTACTAAATCATTCCTGGTGAACCCTTCCCCCTAGCATCGAGTGTATAGAATAAAATACCCCCATGGTTCACCCCATAAGGCTTTTTATCTTTGTCGATCTAGCATTTTTGGTAATTATACGAGGTAGGGTATTTATTCCCCTCAATAGTAGAGTCAAAATTATACGCCTAAAAATACATAAATAACAACAAAATAAAATAGTAATAAAAACATAAGGTATGAGGGATAAAAATTAGTGAATGTGTGGAAAGGTTAGTTATATTAGAGATTTCTCATTCGAGCTCTCACTTCCTCACACTCTTCTTTAGAATATGCTATAGCTTATTAGAAATAATGATGGCTTCCAAAAGCTCAACCTGGTTTATGTATGAAAAATCCACTACTCTTTGCATGACCTCTCACACTTGTATTTTAAGCTCCATCATAGGCTTGATAGATTTCATAGCATCTTTGGCTATCAAGATCTCTAACAAGTTTTAGAAGTCCAACCCACTTTTAGGTTGCTCCTCCATGACCTTAACACACTCCTACTTTGATAAGGGTGTAATATCACTTATCTTAGGAGATGGTAGAACCTTCTATATTAGAGATTCCATAGAGACATTCAAGTTGTTGATCACTTTATTTAAGGATTTCATTTGAGCTATACATTCATGCAACACTTGTTCCCTATTATGAGTATCCTAGATTTTCTTGAATGTTACCTCTCAATTCTAGATGTTAGTAGCCTCAATTTGCTACTCACTTACAATGAAAATCTAAGCATGAAAATATTTCACTTCATTTATTCTTATGGATTTAGCCACCAGGGTCTTTTCCATCTCAAGCAATTTTTTTATTTAGTCAAGATGATATGTTGATAAATTTTATTAGCCAAGACATCAAAGCCATTGACTTAGCTATGCTATACCAATATGAGGTACATACCTCTTATACTTGTTAGAGTGTATTACATTATCCGGTATATGTCAATGTAGCATCTTGACTACATTATTAGATTAGGAGTTTATCTTAGGTAAAGTGGTTACTTAAGGAAGAAGTAATAAATGCACAAGTGTTAGAATGTGCAATGATGTAAATATGCATGTATTCCACATGTACATGAGTTATAGGGAAGTCTTGGGTAGAGTAAAGGACAAGGAATCTATCTTCCTATATAATGGACTCTAAGTTCCATTATTGATTGTACAATTTCATTCTATGTAATATGAAGTGATACTTCATTATGTATTTCATTCTATACTTTAGATATAATAGTGCCAAAACTATCATTGGTATCAGAGCTACAAAGGGAACCATAGAAAAATTGAAGAAGATAAAGACTCTATAAAAGAGTCTAGGAAAATATTAAATATTGGAGATATTCATTGAAGACTAAATACTGCAAGATTTATAGAATTGTAGATTGAAGAAGTTGGGACAATTATTGTCATCCAACAACAAGCCAAAAAAGTAGAAGGATCTGACAAGATTATAGAAGGAGAAAATAACCTTAGCAGTTGAAGTGACCTACAAGAGGTCCCATTGAAGAACTTCCAAATTTGGAAGTTTGAAGATAGAGAAGGACTAGTAGAAGTCCTATTCTAGATTCTAGAAGCAGCAGATTTCAAAAATCTGAGAAGAAAATATCATAGTAAATCTTCCACAATTGAATATTAAAGGGAAGGTCTCATTGGGAAGACCAGACTAGCTATTTTTGATAGCCAATTAGATCTTCAATTTTATCCATTACAAGGTAAGCAACTTAGGTGCAAAGGGTTCATTGTTTGAACACTTATTAAGGTTCATTAAAGCACCATATTACAATTTAAAGTTGCAAATATTATAGTACATTTAGGAACAATTACTAGTGCATGATTTAAGGTTCATTTGTAGGATTAATAAGGTGATATTAGTATTTCACTATACCAGTTGTTCTTAAAGAGTTTCTTAAGATGCACTAAGTATTTTTAGTTACATTAAAAATTAGTGCATACTTTGAGTTACCTTGAGAGTTCATTATTGCACTATATTAGTTATTCAAATTTCACTAAGGATTTTAGTTACAGTGAATATTAGTGCCTCTCAGATAGTATATTAGTTGCATGGTGAAGAGATTAAATTCATTATTACTAATTTATCCAAGTAAAATGAGTTAGAAGGTCAATGTTGTCCAGTAAAGAAGGAAACATAATTTACTCTAAGGAATCCACCTTATCAGAGAAGTTAGAGAGCTTGAAAAAAAGGATACATTCTATCTAAAACTTGGTGCAATTTAAGGTACACCATATTAATTATTTACATTTCAAAAAGCATCATTCTTGTCCTTTAGAATAGCAAGAGAAGAAAAAATTATATAGCCTCAAAAAGGTATTACAGCGGCCATCAATACACAGTTTTCAAGTGGCCATTCTAGCTAGTAAAGGGGTAGATTTTGAGAAATATAAGAGAGCCAATGGAGAGCTCACACCAGTCAAGTCTCAAGGTGTCTAAAAGGCACCATAACTACCACTACATCGAGCACCCACAACAGCAATTACCTACAAGCATTAAGCCAACATAAGGAGCTTGTTATCCAAAACATATCCACATAATAGGGATATCATATTAGGGTTTACATAAAGTGGCTATCATCTATTGTATATCAACAAAGAAGGAATAGTGCTAAAGATGCAGTTACAAGGTGCATTATCTAAGGTTTGACTTAGATGAACCAGCAACTAAAATAAAGCACCTAAATTTATTGTTAGATAGCCATAAAACCTCTATTATAGTTCCCTTGATATGTCTTAGTTGGAACCATCTTCATAGCATCGATGTTTTCTTGGAAATAAGGCATAGAATAAAAGTTACTAAAGGCATTTGTGGGCAAGAAGTATGAAAAGAAAAAATATTAGAAGGAGGTCTACATGCATGAAATCTAAGTGCCACTTGCAATGGAAAGCCCATGAATTTGTGCCACTTGGCACAAAGGTCATCTTCACCCAATTATATCTAATGCTCAAGAGAAAGGTACCAATATGAGTAATGCCTTCCATCATAGTCTTAATACCCAAGAAGATATTCAACATATGTTGCGTTGTCTAACTATATTTAATAAATAGTGTTACTAAAATAGGAGACAAAAGGATCTTGGTAATACCTCATGCCACTTGGAATTTTTTTAAAGACAAGGGAAGCACATTTATAGCCATCATAAGTAATAATTCTCATAGAGGAGGAAGCACAGTCTGAGCCTGCATTGAATGTAGAGAAGTCAAGAGACATCTAAGTGGAATTAAGAACAAGATCAAGGTGCATTTAAGAGTGAATATACAAGGAGCTAAAAAGAAGGCAAAGGAGAATTAAATCCTGATAGCATATGCACTACCATCACTTTTGCCAATGGAATACAACACCCACTAATTAGAAGGTTACAACATTATAGAGGTAAAGTTTTACCTTAGTTAAAATTGCTTTCATTAAGGAGTGATAAGGTGTATAACTTATGGTTGAATTTCATTCATTTTTGCGTTGAGTTTTAATAAAATCAACCTTAATACATTTGAAATCATATCATAGGAGTACATAGTATTTCAAATCTCTTTAGTTGAAGTACAAGTATTTTAATATTTACAATTAAATACCATAGGATATATAAGGGTTTCTACTTGGAAAATCAAAACTTTATTATATTGTAAATATTATTATTTTCTAATATTCCAAATTAGGGATTTATAAGGAATACTACATCAAACATAGTTTATTGGAATTTAGAAAATTAAACTATTGGTTATTAAAGGATAAAGAAGCAAAATTATTGCTTACTTAAAAAGAGTTGGAATTATTTACTTATACTTGTCTCATAGTCACATTAAAGGGATAAAATAAATCCAACCATAGATAAATTTATCAAATTAAAAATTTAATTAGGAGAGATAAGGAAATTAATATTTGAATATAATATCAATTTTATCATCAAACCATCATGGAACATTGGTATATAGATTCAGGAGCAAGCAAACACATGATTGGAAATAAAAAATTGTTTAATTCTCTACAAAAGAAAAATAAGAAACTAGTTACTATAGTAGATAGTAAAACTTATGAAGTAAAGGGGATAGGAAATATTTTAGTTGAACTAGTAAATAGAAAAGGGATAATTAAAAATATTTTATATATCCTAGGACTACCCAATAATATACTTTCAGTTTCTCAACTCATGGATCAAAATATGACTATAGAGTTCAAGGTTTCCAATGGAAGAAAGCAATATTTGATTCTTAAACATGGAAAAAAGTGGTATTAGGTACCTATATAAATTAACTAATTTCTCTAGACATTACTGCATATTCAAATTTTGTAATTAAAGCCTTAGATCTATGACACAAACATATAGGACATACCAATGTATCTTATTTGAATGAAATTTTAAAATATAAAATGGTTGAAGGAATACCAAATCTATCCCTAGAATCTACGGTTTGCCCAAAATGTTTATCTTGAGAACAACATAGATTTCATTATAAACTTTGTCAACATAGGACTCAACAAGCATTAGAACTAATATATACAAACTTATGTGGTCCAATGAATGTCATTAGTATTGGAGGACATAGGTATTTTCAGTTATTTATTGATGATCACACTAGGAAAATGTAGATATACTTCATCAAGTATAAATCAATTGCATTTAGTTGTTTTAAATGATTCAAACTTCAAGTAGGGAAAGAATAAGGAAATACTATCAAAGCTCTTCATTCTGATAGAGGAGGTGAATTTCTATCAAAATAATTTGATTCCTTTATAAGAGAAAATAGAATTAAAAGATAACTTACTATAGCATATTAACCACAACATAACAAAATTGCTGAAATAAGAAACAAATCTATAATGAAAATGGTTAGGCGTATGTTAAAGAAGCACTTCTCAATCATAAATATTGGGTAGAAGTAGTTAAAAAAATAGTATAATTACAAACTAGATTACCTACAAGAATACTCTGAAATGTTACACCAGAAGAAGTATGGTCATGACAAAAACCAAATATAGAGAAACTAAGAATTTTTGGTTGCAAAGCTTATATGTATATTCTAAAACAAAAAAAGGACTAAACTAGATGATAAAACTATGGTAGTAATATATGTTGGCTATGATAATGAATCTACAGGGTACATAATATTGGATCTACATACAAAAGAATTATACATAAGCAAAGATGTATTTTTTGATAAGAAAATCAAGATATCTACATACAAGAAAATTATACATAAGCAAAGATGTATTTTTTAATAATAAAATCAAGATAAATACTGAGAAACAAAATACTGATGCAATTTTTTTTCTAAATTTCTTAGAGGAAGATGTAACAAGTGAATAAATTGAGTCATAATCCCTAGAAGAAGACCATGAATACAAAGAAACTTCCACAATTCTTTAAAGAAAAAAAAATAATGTCTTAGAGACACCTTCAAAGATTCAAAATTAGAAATAATGCTAGATATTACTACTACTAAACCTCAAAATCATAGTCAAATTAGAAAAAATATAGGGTTACTAAGCAATATAGTAGAGCCAACATCAATAGTTCATGCACTAAATCAAACCCACTATAAAATAGCCATGGAGTCTAAATATGCATCACTACAAAAGTTAAAGCATGGGATCTAGTAGAATTACCTCTAAGAAATAAAATTGTGGGTTGCAAATGGATTTACAAAATAAAGTATAAAGTAGATGGGACACTTGACAAGTACAAAGCTTGGTTAGCAACCAAAGGATATACTCAAACTAAGGGAATTGATTATGAAGAAACTTTTGCACCAATATCTAGAATGACTACTTCATAACATTTTATGCTCTATCAGTGCATCAAGATTGGAAACTTCATCAAATAAATGCTAAAAGAGATTTTCTTAATGGTGACTTAGAAGATAAAGTTTACATGTCATATCCAGAAGGATTTGTTGTCAAAAAATACGAGAGTAAGGTTTGAAAATTAGAAAAATTCTTATATGGTCTAAAGCAAGCTCCCAAAGCATGATATATCAAAATCAATAATCACTTATTACAACATAACTTCAAAAAAAGTACTTCTTATCCCAATATGTATACAAAGAGAATTAGAAATGATATATTAATTCTTAGAGTATATGTTGATGATATAGTGATCATTGGAAGCTCAAAAAAACTAGTAAGTGATATTAAAAGGGATCTTGAGAAGGCATTTGAAATGACTAATTTATAACTAATGAATTATTGCCTTGGCCTAGAAATCCATAGAAATAAAGATAATATTACAATTACTCAGACAAAATATGTAGAAGCTTAACTTTAAAAATATAGGATAAAGAATTGTAAGACAAAAGATACTCCTATGGAACTAGGAATTCAATTATCAAAAACTGATGAAACACATTTTGTTTCAACAACCATGTATACCAATTAATTGGAAGTCTTCTATACTTAAAAAATAGTCAACCTGACTTAGTATTTGATGTAAATTATCTTTCATGATTCATGCAAGAACCAAGAGAAAGTCATTGGAAGGCTACAAAGAGAATATTATAATATATTAAGAAGATTGTTGATTATGGCTTAACTTACATGAAAAATGTTAAATATTTGTGTCTATAGGGTTACACAAATTTAGACTATTCTAGTTCTATTGATGACATAAATTCTAATTCAAGGTATGTTTTTTTATCTTGGTTCGGGATCTATATCTTGGCATAGCAAGAAAAAACATACAGTGGCACAATCATATACTAAACTAGAATATCATGCAACAAGAAATACAATATGTAAAAAATTATGGCTATAATATATACTATCTGACATGGGCATCAAATGAACTCCAACCTTGATATATTGTGATAATCAAGGAGTACTCAATTTGGTCAAAAATCCAATTGTTCATGAATGAACTAAACATATTGAATCTCAATGCCATTTCACCAGAGATAACTTTCAAGACGATAATATCATCTTTAAGCATATTCCTATAGAATAACAATTAACATATATATTTACAAAGGTTCTTGGGAGAACCAAGTTTTAGACTTTCAGATATCAATTATGCAATTCAAAGAAATTTCATACCAATTAATGTAATACAAGGGGGTGTTATAGTATATTACATTATCTGGTATATTTTAATGTAATATATTGACTACATTATTAGATTAGTATTTTATCTTAGGTAAAGTGGTTACTTGAGGAATAATTAATAAATGAACAAGTGTTAGAATGTGTAATGATGTAAATGTGCATGTAGTCCACATGTACATGAGTCATAGGAAAATCTTGGGTAGAGTAAAGTACAAGGAATATATCTTCCTATATAATGGACTCTAAGTTCCATCATTATTTGTACAATTTTATTATATGTAATATGAAGTGATATTACATTATGTAGATCATTCTCTACTTTTGATATAATAGTGCCAAAACTATCAATATTATCCTGACAGTGTTCTGCTATAATATTTTTGAGATTATCTTCCTTTCTTCTTCCAAATCCCTCTTGATATCAAACCCATATGAGTTAAGTTGAATATTTGCAATGAAAAAATAGTCTAATAGTTATTAAATATTACTAAATTCTTATTCCAATAGGATATTCATTTCTTAAGCACTTGTGGTCTATTCCATTTGATTCTAGAGCCCTTTAATTTTGGTTTTTTAGTCCCTAACGACATTCTTGACCTCCTATATTTTTTTCTCTCTTCTATAATCTCCTCTCTATGGTCATAAAATAGTGTTTGATGATCTTACTCATGTTTTCATTCAATCTAGTTGTGTCCCTAGCTCCAATGCCTTATAGAATATTGGTTTCCTTGGTTATGTGGTAATCCTAGGGTTTCATTTGCCAATATGGCTTGGATAACTTTAGGTCTAGATAGAAAAAGTGGAAAACCCTCCCTAGTAGGTCAACCTAGATTTAGAGTCTACTCTCTACCAACTTTGTTTCTCATTTACCCTCCTTTTGTTCAAATTTGAAGATCCTCCTTTCGATGTATCTAAACTAGCTCGAGGAAGTGATAGAACTAACCACTAATTTCCATAATGGGGAAGGTGGTATCCCTAGCTGAAAGAATGGGTATTATGAGGTTGATTAAGGAATGGTAGGGAAGGGAATAATTCCCCTATCCAAGGTTGATTAGAGGTTTACCCATGGGATTGCAAGAGTGGAGGTCAACAATGTGAGATCCTTTATATTTTGGAGTCAAAGTCCCATGTGGAGGGTTGATGTAATGTGATTTTATAGAGGAAATATTATTGTTTAGGTAACATAGATGTGATTTTTTTGGCTTTTTAAGCCTTTATACTACTACAAAATATCCCAAGTTATCTAAACAATATCACATAGGTCTCAAAATATAAAATAGCCACAATAAAGGTCAATATAATAATATGATGAGTAGAATACGAGAAAATTAATATTTATATCAAGACCTATAATAAATCAAATAGCATTAATTTATATACTAAAATATGTTGGAATATATTACATTATTTGGTACATGCTAATGTACCACCTTGAATACATTTTTATATTAGGAGAGTATCCTAGATTAGAGTGTAAGTATTTAATTTATGCAATGTAATAAATGCACAAGTATTATTAAAGTGTGTAAAGTGTTTTAGTAATGTAAATGTTGTTCACATGAGTCCATAGATTAGGAATATGAAGAGTATCTAGAAGATTGAAGGCCAGGATTTCTCCATATGAAGAGCCGCATTCCATTATATATGTGTCTATGTGTGTGTGTGTGTTATATAGATAATTGTAGAATGAGAGTGTGGAGAAGTATGGTGAATTTGAGATCTTTATTCAATTGGGATACAATTTTTATGAGAATTTGTTAATGGAATTTCTATGAGTTATTTTTGAAGTTATTTGGTAGTTTGCCATTGTCATATGTTTTATATTTCAATTTTATTTTAGATTTTCTGGTTATTTTATCTTAAGTATTTATCTTTAAAAGCTAACAGTGGTATCAAAGCCACATGAAGGTTTTATCTTGCATAGATTTTAAAGTTTCAAAAGATATTTTAGCTATTTAATAAGAAAATATTGCTTGAAGAAATTACCTCTAGAAAAGTAAACTGGAGAAGATAGTATTTTTCACTGTGTTGTAGGAAAACTAGTGAAGGTTGAAGATTTACCTATTCCAAGAGCAAATTCAGAATAGAAAGAAATTTATAGGTCTTGAAGATAGACCTTGACATTGATGAGATTAAGATATCCTAGAAGAAGGTCTTATTGAAAATTTTAATAGAGATAAGAATATTCCAAATTAATATTTAGCTAGAGTATTTCCATAGGATTGAAGGAAAACTCGTGAAGACTATGACTCAACATAGATTTCTTTCCACTAGTTTTGATAATAACTAATGAAGTTTATTGTTTTTAGAATTCTAGAAATTTGAATGTATTTGGTTACTATTGTCTAATTTTTTTCTATAGAAAATTAGTTCTCAGAAGTTGAGAAGCTTCCTACAATAGATAGAGAAAAATTTCACCTTTGGTTGCCTAAAATTCTGTGTTTTCCTTGTGCAAGGATTAGTTTTTGAGTTGTAGAAAAAGAGTAGATATTGTAGATTGAGGTCCAAAAAGAGGCCTCATTGAATATTGAATATTGCATATTGGATTTTGAAGAGACCCAAGAAAGAGGTCACATTGAAGAACTTTCAGATTTTGAAGATAGAAGATTGAAGATTGAAGATAGAGAAAAACTATGAAAATGTCCTATTGAAGAGTTGAGAAGCAACAACATTTGGATATCCAAGAAAGAGATCTCATTGCAAAATTTTCGTAGTTGGAATATTGAAGAGACCAAGGAAAGGTCTCATTGATGTTTTTGAGAAGAAGAATTTAAGAATATTTTGAATTATAATACCCGAGGAATAGGTCTATAGAGAATTTGGAGAATAAGAAGAAGGATAGATAAATCCTTATTGCAAAGTTGAGGAAGTGGCCATTAGAAGAGATTTGAATAAAGTTCATGATATAATATTGCAAGTAGGAGAATCTATTAAAAATAATAATTTGGTACAATTGTCACCATATGACAACGAGACCAAAAGGAAGTATTTAGCAAAAATTTTGCCAAATTTTGAGAAGGTTTTTGAAGATCTCAAGACATTCAGATTCCTGAGGAACAGGACAATGAAAGAGATCAAATTTGAAGTTAGAATTTGAGAAAAATATTGAAGAGGGAAGAAGAATTGAAGAAGCCACATTTTTTATAAGTTTCAGGACAACCACAAAAGTTTTGAAGGGTGATTTGCAAAGGAGGAGGTTGCTATTTTTTGAGGTAGAAGTTGAAATGTCACATGGCAATGAATTGAAGAAAGTATAGAGCTACGAATTTGGGCAGCATTAGAAGGAGAAAATTCAGCTGCATTTTTAAGGAGTTTGGGGATATATTTGAAGAAGCTTTTGATAGCAAAGCAAAGGAAGTTTTGGCATCATTTTTGTATAAGAGAATAGCTGCATTTTTCAAGGTATTTGGACAATGAGAAAGCTGATTTTTGGGCAGAAATTAGAGCTCCATAATTGATGATTATGGAGAAGCAAATAAAAAGGTACTGGAGCTATAAAATTTATAAATTCAAGATAAAAAGTCATCAAGAAGACTAGCCACAAAGGAGGACATAAGAGGTATGTAATATTGGTTCTATAAAAGTGTTCTTATACAAGTATTAAAATTAGTTATTCCAAGTTTTTGAAAGCACCATATTAGAGATGTTAAAATTCAAAAAGAAGAAGTTTGATTTAAGTGTCTCCAAGCCAAGGAAGGAGACATCATTATCATCCTAGAGTCTACAAAACATAACAACAAGGATTGAAGTTAAAAAGTGCTTGAAAGGGAGTGATAAGAAAAAGTAATATATGTTGTTTTTTATAATCAAAATAAGTGCATACTTGTTATAAGATCTATTGAATAAAAGAAAGGCTGAATAGTGCTCAAATTTAAGTAATTTTTAAGGTGTCTAAATACACCATGATGAGAACTAAATTTTCCAAAAATATTGGTGAATAAAAGTCACTAAAAAGAGTGGTATATCTACCAAGCAAACGTGGAGAAAATACCATCTTGCAAAGAAGACACTAAGATAAAAGATCAAAGCCACTGAATTTAGAGGATCCAAGGTGATCTTGAAGCATAGGGAGTGAGCATCAAAGTATTTCTTAGGATAAGAGCCACCAGGTAGAAGAGAGGAGCCACCATCCATAGGAGAAGAGCCACCGTGAAGAGCCATCCGTAGATCACTATTTTAGAGAGACACCATTGAAAGGTGGAGCCTCCAAGCCTAAAAGGAGGAGTAGAGAAGTTTTGAAGTGAAGAAGATCCACCATTAGAGAAGAGGAATCACTATTTGCAAACTCTAAAATGTAAGCAATAGAAGAGTCACTATTTGAATATCAACAAGTGAAGAACACAAGCTTAAACTGAGAGGGGGGTGAACAGTATAAGGCCACTTTTTATTTTTCTTTCCCAATCAATATTATGCAATGTATAGATATAAATATCAACAACAGTAATCAAAGCAATGCACAAATAACCACACACAATAGAGACACCAATTTAATGTGGTTCAACCAATGTGGGATACTCCACAAAAAAAATATTTCACTAAAATTTTTTCAATCAATATCTTGGGAATAATTTCCCTATTATAATTTTTATGGACCTTTGTCCAAATGATACACCAATACCCTAATAAATTTTATGGATCTCTATCCATAGGATAACTCCTTTCTCCTTAGCTCTGACTGGTTATATTCTAGAAGAACTGTTGCCCCCACTACTCTAGCTAATGGATCTCTATCCACTGTAGACACTTGTCCTCACTACCCTGGCTAATGTATCTCTATCCACTCAAGAATTTTGTCCTCTATACCCTATCACATCCAAAGCTTTGTCTCAAATCTACACTAAACACAGTCCTTCAGTCTGGCACAAATATGCTCAATCTATGTCTAGTTTAGCACAAAATTATCCTCAAATCTACACCAAACTCTATTCTCAAATATGTAATAAACATAGTCCTTAAGTCTAGCACAAATATGTCCTCAATATATATCCTTTGATTTGCACTAAACACAGTCCTTTAGTCTAGCACAAATCTATCCTCAATCTTTGTCCTATGATTTTCACTAAACATAGTCCTTCAGTTTAGCACAAAATTGTCCTTAATATCTGTCTTCTGATCTGCACTAAACATAGTCCTTTGGTCTAGCACAAATCTATCCTCCATATCTATCCTCAAGCCTTAACACAAAGCTTGAATTTATCTCAAATCAACTCTGCTAGATCTACCCCAAACCTTAACTCGGGGTTTGAACAAATCAATCAATCAACTCTATTCACAAGTCCTCTCAAATATTTGTCTC
The DNA here is from genome assembly GCA_028583015.1 of Wollemia nobilis. Classification (NCBI taxonomy): domain Eukaryota; kingdom Viridiplantae; phylum Streptophyta; class Pinopsida; order Araucariales; family Araucariaceae; genus Wollemia; species Wollemia nobilis. The sequence continues at coordinate 2,082,900 of JAQPPZ010002765.1, forward strand.
AATTATACTCAATAAGTTCACACTAGAACTTGTCCAATATCATATAAACATAAAGATAATTGTTAGAGACTCAATATGCTTCACATTCATCACAATGATCAATAACTTTGAATCAATATTTAAGAAAAATATAGAGAATTGTTAGAGACTCAATATGCTTCACATTCACCTCAATGCTCAATCACTTTCAATCACAATTTTAGAAACATATAGATAATTGTTAGAGACTCAATATGTTTCACACTCACAAAATCTCAATCACTTTCTCAAATCAATTCAAAATATAGAACAATTTATTTCATAGAAATTGAACTATCACTTCAAAACATCCACTTGACTAGGCTCAACCAACTCTACTCAACCAATCACTCAATGAATTAACCTTTGCTTACAAACCCTAGTCCAAGAATATGAACACTCACTCAAATGTTTCCAACAATGCTTATCAATCAATCTCACATAACAATGATACTCATGATCTTTGCAAACCCTATTTCAAGTTCCTCACTCAATCAATTGCTTCAACAACAATGCTAATCTCACATAACAATGGTACTCATGATCTTTGTAAACCCTAGTTCAAATTCCTCAATTAATCACTTCAAAAACAATGCTTATAAAACAAGGTTTTATCAACAATTATTTATTCCAAAAAACCTTGAATAATTAAATCAAAACACACTCAACAATGCTTACCAAACAATCATTTTCACTCCAACTTTGCATTCACAACATTCAACAATCACTCACTAGGAAGATGTGCTCGTACATTTTGTTTGATGTAAAAGTGCCCTTAGAAAAACCTATCTCATTCACAATTTTATTCTTTCCAATTCCAATGGTTAGATGACAAAATATCACTCCAATAATTTCTAAAAATATTCGTTAGACACAAAAATAATCAAAGTTCAACTATGCCTTATTGCTCCCTTTTAAAAATTAACACCCATAAAATCATACATGAAAAATAATTACTTGGATACACCTTATAAAATCCAACTTAAAATAATATCCAACACCATACAACTTCCTAAAAAAGCTTACTACCCTTTCCAAACACTAAATCAAATAAAACCAAACATTTAATTTTGCATAAACCTTATAAATCCCCTTACAACCTTACAAACCAAATAAAATATGCAAAAATTAATTTTTAATTGCTCAACTAACCCCTCCGAATTTTTTTTCGCTCAAAACTTAATGCATAGTTTTTTCTTCCCCCAAAAGTATTTTGGCGTGATTCGAACTGTCGTCTCCCCAAGCCTAAGTGCCTTAGCACTTGGGAGCCCACCGTGTGGGCTATTGGTACCCACGTGAAGGAAGGATGACTTCCTTCCTCTTATACCTCCATGCACTATTGACTTCCCACGAAAACCACAAAGCACTCTTCTTTGATGCAACACAATTTGCACAAGCTCACATTAATTAAATTCGAAGGCATGGTAAGTTTGCTAAGGTGGGTAGTCCCCCTTTTATACACATTTGGTAATTTGCTCCCACGTCGATGCTAGGAATTTGAATTTCAAAATTTGAATTTTAATTTAATAACCCACCTTAGGGTTATTTAAAATTAACATAAACTAATTTATAATTAATATTAAAATCAATTAATAATTAATTTAAATAACTTAAGTAAATTAATTTATAAATTAATTTATAATAAAAATTATATTAATTAATTTATAATTAATTTAAAACTTCCCTTTATAATATTATAAAAAATATTATAATATTATTCACTTGGGCTTCTTATTTTGCACTTTGGACCACATATGACTTCCTAGAACTGGGTCTTGATTAACTGAAAATGGACTATCCTTTTGCACTTATTGGAGAACCTAAAATTGATGTTGCCCACTGAAACTGCCACTGACTGGTGCTGAAATCCTATCATCAATTACCACTCACTCTTGACATCAATGACAAATCATCTACTCAAAATGTCCAACAATCTCCCCCTTTGTCATTGATGGCAACCCAAATTATTTTTACCAAAACTTGGGCTCTACTTTTCTGCTTCCCCTGGGATGTTGCTCCCCCTAACTCAATGCTCTTTCGTTAAATCAAATCTCTCCCCATTTAACATCAATGGAAAGGGTCACCTTTGGGGCTCAGGACTAAGAATGAGTCTCTTAGCTTAGCCCCTTAACCACATCCTCTTGAGGTGGTTAATTCTGGGGTGGGAGTACTTCTAGTCCCAGTAAGCATCGTTCTTTAAATTTGACCTATTTCCTTATCATCTGATCCTTTTGATTCCTTTGATTTTTCTTGTTCATATCCATGTTCCTGTTCCTATCCATATTCTTGTTCCTATTCTTGTCCATATTCCTGTTCCTGTTCATGTCCATGTCCATATTCCTGTTCCTATTCTTGTTCTTATTCATGCTTGATTCTGGAATGTCTGCTCTACACCAGTTTGTTGTATGTCCATCATTATTGCACTTATAACATTTAATGTTATTAATCCTTGGAGGTGCAAATATCTTGGGATTTATCCTGGTGAACCCATATCTATTCCTATCATGACCCCTAAAATTCATTGCCTTGTGACCAAACTGATTACATGAGTAGCAATACCCATGGAAAAGTTGTCTATTCCTAAAGTTTCCATATTCTTGTCTTTCATGTGTCATGCATGATGAGCACTAGAAATGCTCATATTTTGTACATATTTCTTTGATAAATATGCGTCTGTATAATAAGGATTGCGTATTTTTATGAATGATTATATAGATATTTGATATAATTATGCGTGTTATCTAATTTATGCATTTTTAGTGTGTTTTGTGGAATTGCAGTTGGTTTAGTTAGATTTGGAACAGTCGAGGTCTATTTGATGGACATGGCACTTTATTTTATTAGGGGTCAATATAGAAAACATAGACACCTCCCTCTTCCAGGAAGGGTCCAATAGGAGACGAGTGCCTCCATACAACTAGAAGGCACCAAGAAGACAAGTGCCTCCCTGCAACCGAAAGGCGCCAACGAAAGATGAGCGCCTCCCTGCAACCGAAAGGTGCCAACGAAAGACGAGCGCCTCCCTGCAATTGGAAGGCACCCACATAATATGGGCACCTCCCTACAACCGAAAGGTTCCAACGGAAGGCAAGCGCCTCCCTCTTCCAAGAAGGCACCACGGTAGCAAGATACCTTCCCCATAAGGAAGGCGCCACTGATTCTTTTCTCATTGACCAGATTTGCACGACGTGCACAACAGTGGCTGGTGCAATTCCAACTCTATGTCAAGTAGAGCTATATTGGAGATTGCACCAACGTATGGAAACATCTTAGTGATTCCAAGCAAAGCACGAACACGCCGCCATTAGAACAGAATGCCAGACGTCGATTGCATTCACCCGACTGTCTTAATTTAGTCTGGGAAGAATCTATTATTGTAACTACTCTTGTAACAAAAGTTCTATGGGTGTGTTATATAAACACACGCAGATCGTTCTGAGAGATATATAGGAATAAATAAAGATCCATTTAGAAGTACAGAGATAGATTGTAATACTTTGGTCGATATAATACAGATCCAAGAGTTCTAAAGCGCGTGTTCGATCGGGAAGAAGCTGCTGGAGCCTGGGCCCACTCCAAGCCAGTATTTCTTCCCCATTTCCTTTCTGTTCAGTTACTTAGAATAATTTGTTGCTTTCTCCATTTAGTTATATTGTTGTTTCTAAGTATTCATAGTAGATTTATTTTCAAGAATGTACGTACGATTTATTTCTGTAGGTTTAGTTTTGTTTTTCTTACGTAATCTATTGAGGAGTGCATGAATGATTGACAACCATTTTGACACCCCCCAAATGTAGGATTAGCAGATTTACCTCCAGTGGTATTGTAGCGATCTGATTCCGACTCTTCGCAAGTTTACGAAGCTCCTTGGGTTGATAATTAAATGCATGGGCATGTGACAAAAATAGGAAACCATTCACCTTGTTTGGCCCACAACATTTTGGCACTGTTGTCGGGGAAGCGTCTCAATTAGATTACTTACAATACCCTAAAACCTTCCATCTGACCTTGTATGAGTTCTTCGAGAAGAAGAGGACCTAATGGTCATTTTATAAGAACCAATCCAACCGAGCATTTTGGGGTTGAGTTAGACTCGCCCGACCTACAAGCAGTCCATTGGAGTGAGGAACCGCACTTTGTGCAAAGTGCCTCCTCATCCCATCAACAAGGGGAAGAATGAATCATCACAAATCCCTTGTTTAATAGGACTCCTTTAGAGGAAGCCCTATTGTGGAAGGCTATGGAAGATCAGACGATCTCACTAGACAACCTTAGTGCTTTGACTCAGAAAGTTTTAAACGATCGGAAGGCCATAAGTGCTGCATTAGAAACCACATTTCCTAAAAAAATGGCCGATAATGATGAAGTCTCATCTGGATTTAGTTTCTCGATAGAGGAGGGAGTAGGAGATGCCAAAATGAAAAACATATCACCTGCTCACCTGCCATCCTTCAGAGGACACCCGACTGAGGACCCTGACCTATTTTTATTCAAGTTTGATGTCTTATGCAGGTCTATGGATTACAAATCTAACACACAGAAGCTGAAACTATTTCCTTCTACATTAGATGATGCAGCTCTACGATGGTTCATCGGTCTGGGAGACAAACACATTGCCACTTGGGACCAGATGAGGAAGCTCTTTTTAGAGCAATACCAAGATTTTGGGAGAGCAAGAGACTCCAGGGAGGAGGTCCTAAACATGACACAAAAAGAAGATGAGTCTCTTGAAGAGTATTGGGAGAGATTCAACTTTAATCTTCAACGGTCTCCTCATGTGAGATTATCTGATAAGTCCCTCAAAAGCATCTTCTTGAGAGGGCTTACCAATGAGTCACTGGAGGCTCTTAACATGATCTCCGGAGGTGATGTCTATCAGCATGCTATAGAAGACATCCGACAACTATGCCAAAACTACTCAAGAAGGTGAGGCAAGGCCACCTCCAGAACCATGAAGGCGACTGCTTCAGTCACCAAGACAGAGATAGGTAATATGCTGGAGGATCTAAAGAGCGAAATGCTCTCATCTCTAGCACTGCAGATGGATACGCTACTGTTAGAGAAGAAGAAACAAGAGAATGACACAACATTAGCCTATTTCTGTCCAAAATGTAGAGGAAGGCATGCAAAGAATGCATGCCTAGAGAACAAGGTCAGAGTATGCATAATTTGCAAGCTGAATCATAAAACTCGATTGTTCCCACAACTGCCTAGTAACTAGGAAGCGGTTGAGAGCACGGAGGCCTACTTCATAGGCAATAGGAAGAGTTGGCCATAGCCCCCCGTGGGGAATATGCCAACCGAAATGCCACCATATGGGGGAGGGCCATACATGCACCAAGGACCACCTCAACCACCTAACATGGGGTGGTGGGGGCCATCACCCTGGTCGAACGCACCCCTAGCAACATTCTCGAATCAGCAGCCATGGATGCCATATCCATATCCTGGGCAGCAGTGGAGAGGCCACACTACGTGGAATCAGACTCCATAGAATGTAGTTCCTGCTCACACCCAACAAAATTTACCGGCATTGCCAACAGTGAGACCTGCGTAGCTACCAGCACAACCGACAACAAACCTGAACAACAAAGTGAACCAACCAGCATATAATGTAGAAGGTGAGATGTATCATATGTATAATATTCAACTTAGATCAGGTAGGCAGCTAGGAGTAGGGACACCTCCACTGGTAGAAGAGGAGGAAGAAGTAGAGGAAACACCTCTGGTAGAAGAGGAAGAAGCACTTGAGAGAGCGGAGGCTCCATTTCCTAGCCGGCTGCAAGAATAGAGAAAAGTAACATAGCCAGAATTTGACATCTTGTCGAGCTTGAAGAATCTCACGATAACAATTCCATTATTTCAAGCAATTCGAGATGTCCCGATTTATACAAAGGCAATCAGAGAAATGTGTCTAAGGAGACCGGGATGAAAAGCCACCCAGACTATCAACGTCATGGGCAAACTGGCAGATTTAATGATGGGTGGAACATGCCATCCGAAGTATGCAGATCTAGGCAGCCTGGTGCTGACCATAAAAATTGGAGGACATTCCTTGTCCAACACATTGGTTGACCTCGGGGCAGCCATCAATGTGATGCCTCAAGAGACCATGTAGAGGCTGCAACTCATGAACTTGAAGCCAACCATGACAGTGTTGCAGTTAGTCGATCGATCAACCATGTCGCCAAAGGGGATGCTGGAAGACGTGATCATAACAGTCAGTGCATGGGAATACCCAATCGACTTTTTAGTTTTGCAAACCAAAACTAGGTTGGGCGGTTACCCACTCATCTTGGGGAGGCCATGGCTGGCAACAGTTGACGCTTACATCAGCTACCGAGATGGGCTAATGACCATCTCCAATGGGCAAAACATCAAAAGGCTAACCATTTCACCTCCAGCTCAGTCTATCGACTCGACAGAAGAACCTAGGATCACTGAGCATGGGAATTCAGAGCTGTCCATAATCCAGCTAGTGATGACATTGGAGGAGGTGGCAGAAGAGGATGAAGATGGTGCTATCATGGAGTTTCTCCAGGGAGAATCATCCACCTCCGCACCCGGATCACCGTTGACTAGCACCCAAGATCAGCACATTCGGAAAATACATGTTGGGCCAGGGAGGATATTAAATGTCAACAGCAGGTTGACGCCACCACAACTAGAAAAATTGGAAGAGCTTCTGGTAAAGCACCAGCAAGCATTTGCATGGGACTACGCAGATATGCACGACATCAGCCCAAAAATATGTACCCATCGGATTTATTTGGATGATCAAGCACTCCTAGCCGATAGCCATAGAGAAGGATGAACCCGACAATGAAAGACATTGTCAGAGAAGAACTGCACAAACTTTTGGCTGTCGAATTCATATATCCGATTTTTGACAATGAATGGGTATCGCCATTAGTGGTGGTCCCCAAAAAGAATGGGAAATGGCGGATCTGCATGGACTATCGGGCATTGAACAAAGTGACTAAGAAAGACCACTTCCCACTCCCGTTCATTGATCAGGTCTTGGACACACTCTCGGGAAGAAAATACTTCTCCTTTCTGGATGGATTCAGTGGTTACAACCAGATCCAGATAGGGGAAGAATATCAAGATAAGACAACGTTCACCTGTCCATGGGGAACGTTTGCCTATAGAGTATTGCCTTTCGGACTGTGCAACGCACCGGCCACCTTTCAAAGGGCGGTGCTTAGCATATTCTCAGATATGATAGGAGACGGGGTGGAAGTATACATGGATGACTTCACCGCCTATGGAGAAACCTTCGAGGAGGCAATGACAAATCTGGAAAGAGTGCTCGATAGGAGCAAGGAAAATCATTTGTCCCTAAGTAATGAAAAATGTTTTATGATGATGTAAGAAGGCATCGTACTGGGACACCACCTCTCTACGGAAGGAATAAAAGTAGACAAAAGGAAGATTGAGGTCATCAGGGACCCACCTAGCCATAGAACGTAGAAGGAGGTAAGAAGTTTCCTTGGATCAGCTGGGTACTATCGGCGATTTATCGCCAAATTTAGCAAGATTGCCAAACCACTGCACACCCTACTGTCTAAGGATGTAGAGTTCAATTGGACGGGAGACTACGAAGAGGTGTTCCAATTGCTTAAGGAAAAACTGATATTTGCACCTATCTTGAGAGGACCAAATTGGGCTATACCGTTCCATATTTACTGTGATGCATCCAACGGTGCGATTGGAGCAGTCCTCGGACAGAAAGATGGCAAAGAATTTTACGCCATCTATTATGTCAATAAAAACTTGGCAGGAGCAGAGCTCAACTACACGGTGACAGAAAAAGAATTCCTCGCAGTTGTCCATGCAATAAACAAATTTTGCCACTATATCATCGGATACAAGGTATTCGTCCATACGGACCATGCGGCTATCAGGTACCTAATGAGCAAGCCGGCCATTGGTGGCAGAATTATCAGATGGTTGTTGCTACTGCAGGAGTTCGACATCACCATAGTTGATAAGCCGGGCAAGGATAATGTCGTGGCAGATTTTTTGTCCAGATTGATACCAACAGATCATCAAGCAGTGGAAGATCAGTTTTTGGATGAACATTTGTTCACTATTAGTGAGCAAATCCCGTGGTATGCAGACATAGCCAATTACTTGGCCACCGAGAGGACCTCACCTGCTCTCTCTTACCGAGAAAAGCAGGTGGTCATAGAGAAGAGTGCATCGTTCCTCTAGATGGATGGTCTCCTATTTAAGATAGGATGTGACAAAATCATCAGAAGATGCGTAGCAGAATAGGAGTTCTTAGAAATATTCAAAGCATGTCACGATGAACCATGTAGAGGAAACTTTGCAAGGAAGCGAACTGCCTATCCTACAAGCTGGGTACTTTTGGCCCACTCTGTTTAAAGATGCGGCTGTGTACACCAGCAAGTGTGACGAATGCCAAAGGATGGGCAGACCAACCCATCGAGATGAAATGCCCCTCCAACCCCAGGTACACCTAGAACCTTTTGATAAGTGGGGCATGGACTTCGTAGGACCGTTTAATCCACCTTCGATGGGGAGGAGGTTTATTCTGGTCTGCACGGACTATGTCACCAAATGGGTCGAAGTGCAGGCATTAAGGGACTCAAAGGAAAGAACGGTTGTCGATTTCTTATTTGCCCATATTTTCACATGATTTGGGGTTCCTCGGGAGATAACAACAGACCAAGGGCCCCAATTCACCTCCAAATTGATTGAGGAGCTGATGGAGCAATACAGAGTCTAGCATAATAAAACCATGCCCTACCATCCGTAGGCAAACGGGCAAGTAGAAGTGACAAATAGGGAGATAGAGAACATCCTGACCAAAACCATGTAGCAACACAAGAAATATTGGGCTACATGGTTGCTGGAGGCAGTTTGGGCATACAACACCACGTGGAAATCCACCATAGGATTTACACCTTTCCAACTGGTCTATGGGAAAAATGCGATGATGCCCATCGAATTCGAAATCAAAACTCTGAGGACGGCTTCAAAATTAAATTTGAGCTTGGATGAAGCTCAAAAATAGAGGATTCACTAGCTAGATCAGTTGGACAAAATCCGACTGGATGCTTTGTAGAGGACAAAGATTATACAAAAGCAGAGAAAGAAGTGGCATGATAGCCACATCAAGCTAAAGCAGTTCCAAGTAGGGGAATGGGTACTATTGTATGATTCCCGATTCTAGGAAAGGAAGGGCAAACTAATGCAGAGGTGGATGGGGCCGTATGAGGTGGTAGAGCTCATCAGGAATGGGGCGGTGCGCGTCAAGACAATCGACGACAGCAACACCATGTTCACAGTCAATGGCCATCGACTACGCCCCTACAATACGTCCAAAACATTGCAGGTAGAATCCATAATAGGCGTGGGGGAGACCCCATCTTGCTAGATCTGGACCGAACTCTCACAGGTGAAATGGTGGGCATGAAAGTGCTCACCCAAAAAATTAGTTAATGTAGTTCTTTTTCATAGTGTGTGTTTTTGCAGGGATGACGCCCGCATGCAAGCTGCAGGCATCCTAATCTAGGGCCTAACAGGCACGGAACGCGTCTAACTGCCCTTAGTTTCCTTTTTTTTTATTGCTTTTTGTAGGTGGAGGACCTGACAGCACGAAGGATAGGTATCTGGGAAGCCAGGCCTGATTCGGCTCAGCATTCCGACACCGGCTCGTAGGTAGAAGCTGGGCAACATGAAGCAAAAACTGGGAAGGCTTGATCACCCTTTTCCAGCCAATCGTAACGTGACCGCCCAGAAGAAGGCGCCCAGCCAAAAGAAGGCGCCTTCCTACATCCAGAAGGCACCCAACCAGAAGAAGGCACCTTCCGCATCCAGAAGGTGCCCAGCCAGAAGAAGGCACCTTCCACATCCAGAAGGCGCCTAGCTAGAAGAAGGCACCTTCCACATCCAGAAGGCGCCTTCCATCCTTATAAGGGCGTCCAGTTCTAAAAAAAATATATATATATAGGCACCTTCCGTGGCTGGAAGGCACCAATATTTAAAAAAAAAAAAAAAGCCAAGGCGCCTTCCACATCAGGAAGGCGCATTCAACCAAGGCACCTTCCAACACCAGGAAGGCGCATCCAACCAAGGCACCTTCCAACACCAGGAAGGCGCAATGCCTTCCAACATCGAGAAGGCACAAGCAAACAGGCACCTCCCACATTGGGAAGGTGCATGCAAACGAGTACCTTCAATAGCAGGGAGGAGCTATCATCAAGAAGGTGCCATCATCAAAGCGCCTTCCACCAACAGACAATAGCCAATCAGAGGCACCTCCCACATGGGGAAGGTACCAAAGAACGCCTCCCATGTGCAGCATTCACACCTACCGGATGCCTCGAGCGAAATGAAGCACCACACGAATAAGCGGCATCAAATGACCATACCTCTCCCTCGTGTCACAAATCAGCAAATCAATGGCTGCCACGATGCCTAGAACACCGAATTAGGTACGCGCATGTTAAATCAAATTGTTTATATAATTATTTATAGAAATACGCAGTACCGATAAAGATACCGCCGTCATAGAGATCATATCCCCCCATAGCCGAAATCACGTGCCAATGATAGGGCATCCTCCATAACTGCTAGGGTTAGGCACCTTTCCTATAAGAAGGCGCCTTCCTGAAGAAGGAAGGACAGAAAAAAAAATACAATAGCAGAAGGCGCCATGGGAGGAAGGTCCAAGAACCACGCGGTCAAGAAGAACGAACCCAGTGATACAGATGGAATCAGAGGGGTGGTGAAGACCCAATTCGAAGCCGAGGGATGGCTTGAATACTGCACCCTGGTCAGTCAGGGCTAGGACGTGGAGGCAGCCAGAGAATTTGTTGCCTCTTTGAGGGGCGATGTGGCCCAAGTACGAGGGGTGGAAATTCCAGTCACCCCTGAGTTCATCTCACAGGCGACTGGATTGCCTCTCATGGGGGAATGCATATATAAGGGTGGATTGTTAAAAATGTACGCCGAGATACTGTTGTCGGGAGAAAGTGTGCAGATAGACAGGGAGGGGTTACTCAAAAATAGTCTCCCCATGAACCTACGAAAGATGTTCGAGTAGATTGCTCGATTCTTCACATGCATCGAGAAATATACCCATCTGCACGTTAATCATGTGCACTTCCTCAATCACCTGGTGCATGGGAGGAAGATAAATGTACCCTTCTACCTGGAGAATGCTCTAAAATACGAAGCGGCTCGGTACCAAAAGGGGGCACCGTCCGCCTTAGCCCACCATGGGCTGATATCGGCATTGGCCCGCCATGCAGAAGCACAAAGATAGAATCACGACACAGAGGGAGATGGCAGCCAAGAGAGGCAACACGATGCGGTTGCCGAACTAGGGCAAGACGAAGCATCCCCTGCAGAGGAGATAACGAACATCGAGCAATTGGCATTGCCCTATTTTTCTAAGGAAAGAGGGCAATCCCTAGTGCCCAAAGATATTGAGGAAAGAGGGCATTCCCTAGTGCCCGAGTGTGAGGAAGAAGGAGCGCCGCTTACTAGTGGTGAGGATGAACCAATCCCTAGGAGGAAACGTCTGCGATGACTCCTCTCGATAGAGGAAGAACAGAGTGACCCGGAGATAGACGTTGCGGCCCAAACCCTCCGAGAATTCATGAACCAGAGCCCACAAAATGAACTTTCAAGAATAACGACCAGATTGATGTAGCCTTGGAGGAAGCGCTCAATTGGTAGACTGATTACTAGATGGCACAGCAGATTCTAGAAGACTACCAGAACCAGCATGAAAGGGAGTTGGAGGAATGGGACAGACGGATCGCCCAACTCGAACAGCTGGTCTGGCAGCTGCAGGAGGAAAACTAGTTGCTGCAGGACAGAGGAACAGAAAGACGGGATGCATCCACTCAGACTGATTGGGCAGAAGAAGTCCCGACGAATTCTCCCACATCTATCGAACGAGTATTCTCTTCAGGGGATATTCGATCAGATGCCCGACAGAGCAGCCCGAAAGTATGGGAGGATTCCTCTATTTTCATGGGTGAAAATGAAAGAAGTCCTAGGATACCCCCTGTCATCGTCCTAAGTGACACAGAGCAGGATGAGAGCCTCCAGTAGCAGATAAGACCAGAGGATAAGGAGGACCTCCCCAAGACTGAAGAAGGAGAACTTGAGGGGTCGACACCAGGTAGACAGGAGAACGAAGGATCACCCCCGGAGATAGCAGCACAGCCGATCCTTCAGAGCAAGGAAAAGTCCCCCAAGGAGAAAGAGGAGACCCCTGTTCGAGCTGCCACATTTTTTGTAGAGGCCAAAGCAAAGAGGCCCAGGACGGCTCGACAGAAGGCAAAGGTGACCTTCACCGAGTCAGAGGAGGACGAATGGGACATGCAACCATTCTTCGAAAGGCAAAAATATTTCGAGCAGCTGCACAATGAAATGAAAGCAGCCAAAGAGGCCAGGAAGGCATCCTCGAGGGTGAAAGGAGACTCTGGCATCTGCGTCAATCCAGCAGAAGACAGCCAGTTTTGGGACATTTATGGTTCATCCTCGAGGGCGGCCTTCCATGATGAGGAGATACTTGGAACGGTGGGGGGTATATGGCCCCCAATTGGAGGCCGCTGCCATTGCAAAGGAAAATGTAGGGCTCACTCCTGAAGTGGCCAGATTATACAAGGCCCAAATAGTACCTTCCAGGGGGGATAATTTAGATATCCCTCTGGTAGTGGTTAGACCTCCAGATGTCGACCTCTGGCAAGCTGCCGAAGCCGCATTTCAAATAGCAGAGACCACGCTAGTCAGACCACCACCAGTAGCGGCCAGAACAAGAAGGGGGCAATTGACAGCCGCACCCTCAGTTTCCCATAGGCAAAGGCGAACCACACCTTCAAATGCCGACATGCAAAAAAGATAGACTCGAGTAGTAGGGGCAGCCAAACATTCCAAGAAAAGGCGACGATGAAAGGTCACAGGGCTACCTGCAATTTGGATGCCACGAGGGCGTGGCATATGTTAGGCGTGGGGGGATGATGAGCACCAGAAATGCTCATATTTTGTACATATTTCTTTGATCAATATGCGGTTGTATAATAAGGATTGCGTATTTTTATGAATGATTATATAGATATTTGATATAATTATGCGTGTTATCTAATTTATGCGTTTCTAGTGTGTTTTGTGGAATTGCAGTTGGTTTAGTTAGATTTGGAACAGTCGAGGTCTATTTGATGGACCTGGCACTTTATTTCATCGGGGGTCAATACAGAAAACATAGGCGCCTCCCTCTTCCAAGAAGGTACCAATAGTAGACGAGCGCCTCCCTACAACTGGAATGCACAAAGAAGACGAGCACCTCCCTGCAACCGAAAGGCGCCAACAGAATACGAGCACCTCCCTGCAACCAAAAGGCACCAACGGAAGACGAGAACCTCCCTGCAACCAGAATGTGCCCATAGAATACGAGCACCTCCCTACAACCAGAAGGTGCCAACGAAAGGCAAGCACCTCCCTCTTCCAGGAAGGTGCCACGATAGCAAGATACCTTCCCCATAAGGAAGGCACCATTGATTCTTTGCTCGTTGACCAGATTTGCACGACGTGGATGACAGTGGTTGGTGCAGTTCCAACTCTGCGTCAGGTAGAGCTAAATTGGAGATCACACCAACGTATGGAAATGTCTTACTGATGCCAGGCAAAGCACGAACACGCCGCCATTAGAACAGAATGCCAGATGTCGATTGCATTCACCCGACTATCTTAATTTAGTCTGGGAAGAATCAACTGTTGTAACTACTCTTGTAACAGAAGTTCTGCGGGTGTGTTATATAAACACACGCAGATCGTTCTGAGAGATATATAGGAATTAATAAAGATCCATTTAGAAGTACAGAGATATATTGTAATACTTTGGTCGATATAATACAGATCCAAGAGTTCTAAAGCACGTGTTCGATCGGGAAGAAGCTGCTGGAGCCTGGGCCCACTCCAAGCCAGTATTTCTTCCCCATTTCCTTTCTATTCAGTTACTTAGAATAATTTGTTGCTTTCTCCATTTCATTATATTGTTGTTTCTAAGTATTAGTAGATTTATTTTTAGGAATGTATGTATGATTTATTTTTGTAGGTTTAGTTCTGTTTTTCTTACGTAATCTATTGAGGAGTGCGTGAATGATTGACAACCATTTTGACACCCCCCAAATGTAGGATTAGCAGATCTACCTCCAGTGGTATTGTAGCGATCTAATTCTAACTCTTCGCAAGTTTACGAAGCTCCCTGGGTTGATAATTAAATGCACGGGCATGTGACAAAAATAGGAAACCATTCACCTTGTTTGGCCCGCAACAATGCACTGTAAAGCCATGTACCCAAATATGTGACATGAGAAACATCTTCCATTGAAATTTCCTTGCCTTGAACTAATTGGTCTCTTAGTCTCTTTTTCTCTATGTCAGTTCCTATTCCATTTGTTTCTTCTTTGTGCATTATTCCTTTGCTTGTTGAAATTTATGTTTTCCAACTCATCCTCAAGACTCTCACTTTCTCGTACACTATCTTCTTTTGAAGTTTCTTCTTATTCAAAACTTGAGGTTGACTTCACTTCCTATTTCTTTTGAGCCTATTCAAAACCAAGACCTGTCTTGCTTGATGTAGGCTTTTGTGCTTTGATGATCTTATCCAAATTATTTGAGCTTCTTCCAAACTTATGTAGCTTATCCTTAGACTTATCTAACTCTTCCCTTAGTAGAGCTACTTCTTGTTTTAGCTTTTCACATTCTAAGACATTTGCTTCTAACTTATCCTTGAAATTCTTTTTCTTAGCCATTGACTTGTTTAGATAATCTATAAGATTTCCTCTCTCTTCATCATATTATTGAAACTAGATATAAAGTTGGAAGCTTTGTTTTCTTACCTTATTTAAATTTTTAAGAGCATAAATAAGCTCTCCCTTATGATCAACTCCTCCTTTTTCGATTCTTCCTCTATTTGTTTACCTTTTTCAACATCTTTATTTTATTTTGATTTGTCTTCTATAGGATCACCTTCTTCTTCTTCTTCTTCTTCTTCTTCTAGTACCATTAGAATATTCTCTTCTGGTCCTTCAAGTGCATCCTTATATTCATCATAACTAAAACTAAAACCATTTCTTGTACATCTATCTTTAAGATGTCCAAAATTACCACATCTAAAACACTTGAGAATTATTGGTGACCTTTTATTAACTTCTTATTTTCTTCAATCAAAAATAGGACTTCATCTTTATAATTAATTGAAGAACTACTATCACTTGAGTACTTAATTGCCTTGTCTGCATAGTAGCTCTTCCTTTGTCTTTGAAAGAACTTATTTCCTTGTTTGCCTTGTCCATCCTTACCTTTATTTTGGTACTTGTATCTTTTTGTTATTCATTATTGCTATTTTTGGCTTCTTGACAGTCAGGTTCATAGTGACCATACTTTCCACAATTGAAACATCTAACAGACGTTACATCCTTAAATCTTCTTTAATCCTTATTCCTTCTGCCATAATTTGCTTCTTCATCACTGGATGACTCATTGCTTGAATCTAACTTCTTATCCTTTGTCTTCTTAATTGCTTTGAAGGTTGCTTCCTTCAAAATATTAGGTTCATATTTTGTTCTTAACTCAAAAGCTATAAGAATACCGAGTAACATATCTCTTTTCAAAGAATCACCATCATTTGCTTCTCCTATAGGTGAAGTATTTTCACTAAACTTTGTTGGGATAGACCTTAAGATCTTATCATAAACATCGGCTTATTCAACCTTAAGTCTAAGTCCTTGCATGGCATTAACCACCTCATCTACCCTAATTATATAAGTACTAATATTTTCCTCATCCTTCATTATTAATTCTTCAAATTGTCCTTTGGTATTTTGTATTTTTACCTTTTTCACACTTTTATATCCTTCATATATGCTTTGCAACTTATCCCAAATTCCTTTTGCATCTTTAAAATGTATAACTTTTATTATTTTTTTCTATGCAAACCTCTCAAAATTGCATTCATTGCTTTTGAATTGTAATGATGTAGAAGATTACATTCCTTACATGTAGGTGGATAAGTTGGTAGTATGTATCCATTTTCAACTACTTCCCAAATTTCATTGCCAAGTGCCTTCAGGTGAATCTTCATTATCATACTCCAAAATATATAATCACTTCCATCACATATTGGTGTTGAGTTATAAAGTAGATTCAGGGATTTGCTTCTTAGGAATTAGAGAAATAAAAGTAGAGTTGAGACATTTTGGGATATGATTTCTTGCTTGGAATTCTCTGACAGTAGAAATTACATCGTCACTTACGATGTCCCAAAAAGATTTATATAAATGAGTGGGAAAGCCATCGGGTCCTGGGGATTTGTCTGGATCCATGCTAAACAAGGATTCCTTAATTTCCTCATTCGAAAACGGAGCTAGAAGCTTAAGTTTTATATCCTCATTTATTATGCTAGGAATGGATTGCAAGAGAGTATATTTGGCCTCCTCATTGCACTGTGATTCCTGACCAAGGATAGAATTGAAATAAGTTATTGCCTCATTTCTAATTTTTGTTAAGTCCTGAGTAATAGAATGAAATTAATTATATGCACAAGATAGGAGTTATAAGGTTGAAATAAATTATTATTATCTAAGGTTAAGTTGAAATTATTTTATTGGAGAGATAATTCTTTGAAGTAGTATTTGAAATGTTAGAAACTTGATTTTTTTAATTTGAAATTTATACGAAGATTTGAATATTTATTTGAAAATTGAAGTAATTATTTTGAAGTTTTGTAATTATATCATTTGAATATACAAAAAAAAAATATTTACAATTTGATAAGTTTGGAGAAATAAGTTATTCAACATCAAATTAGGAATACAAAAATTGCATATATTCTTTTATAGAATTTCTAAATTTCTAAATTTGAAGTTATAAGGAATTCAACATCAACATAGATTTATAATATTTAGAATTGGAGAATTATTTTCTTAAAATTTGGGAGATAAAAGGAATCTAACATAGAAATTTTGACAAAGAAAAATTGCATTGATAATTTATTCTCTAATTCAAAAATAAAAGAGACATATGTTTGAAGACCTGAAAGTTTGAAATTGCATTCAAAATATTTGACAAGAGAAAAATAAAAGTAGTTATATTTAAGAATTATATTGAAACTAGGGATATATAAGGCTTTCAATATAAAATCAAAAATTGAAGACTGTCCTTAGTCTATCATTTGAAACTAAGGAGAAATAAATAATAGAGAGTTTGATATTGCATCAAATAATTATTTGATAAACTATACTAGGGAGACATAAGGTAGCCAATATAAAAGGTTTAAAGAATTAAAAGGTTTATTATTTAAAGCAAGATGGATGAAATAATTAGAAATGCATTTAATAAAAATAGTGAAGAGCTATTTCATGAACTTAGGTTTTATTCACAAAATATAATAGATACCTTTGATGGATTCAAACACTTACCTACATATTAAAAGGAAGCAAAGGAAGAGAAATTTATGACACTAATTGGATATCTTCATGAAACACTATTCAAGACTTGGTGGAATGCTCAAAATATGATTGTTCTTTCATTAGAAGAGTGTTTAATGGTTTATTTGTCATTAATAACTTTTGAGTTCTTTCAAGGAATGAAATAGAAGAAAGTAAAGAATACTAGTAATGAACCTTTGAATCCAAGTCATTTTTATTGTGATGATATACTAACTCATCACATTGAATATATATCACTCATAAAAGTACAAAAATGAAGAAGAAAGATAAACATGAAAAGACACCAATTCAAGCAATGCAAGATGAAGACTAAATCACAAGATAAAGAAGACATCTACATAATAGATCCAGTTTTTAATATATAGGAGGTAGATTGAAGAATCAAGACGAATATCCATATTGAAGACTAAAGTTCTCATTGAACTCCTCCTCATGAAGGATGGCTTAAACTCAATTATGATGGTGCTTCCAAAGTTAATTCAAGGGTTGCAGGTGCTAGAGGTCTGGTTAGGTATCACACTATTCAACTCATTGTGGCCTATGCTAAATTTTTGGATATCCAAACTAACCATTATGTTGAATATCATATATTATGGAGAGATCTAGAAGCTCTCAGATATTACACAAGAAATCTAAAAATAGAAAGTGACTCCATGAATGTTACAAACTCTATTATTAGTGATAAAATTACCTCATGGAATGTGCGCACTATTATTTAGAAAAATTAAGGTTTTGATGCAAAATTTTAGCAGCACTACAACCTACCATGTGTATAGGGAAGCTAACAAATCTATTGACTTAGTTGCAAATGTTAGGGCTAGTCATATAAATTTGTCCATTTGGCATCAATATTTTCCTCAAAATGTTCTTAATGCTACTATCGCTAACCTGGATATGTGCAATGGACCCTGAGAGTTCCACAATATCATTCTCAGTAGCATTATTAGTAGCATGGATACCATCAGTACCTCCCTAAAACTGCTGATCAAGAATCAGGGCCAAAAGAGTTCTATAGTTGAAGAGATTGTCGATGATTAGAGTTGGGTTGCTTTTTATTTTAAGTTTTATTCCCCTACATAGGATTGGTGGCTTAAATATTTTGACGTCTACATGGGTTTTATTTTGTCATTCTTTATTTTCTCCTTATATCTTACGTGGGTTATTTATTTTGGTTTTACATTTTCTGTTGATCAACTCTTGCATGGTTATGTTCTTTCTATGATTTGGTCCATGGATTTTCTAGGGTGTTTCTCTATGCAATTTTATAATATGCTTATGTATTTAGTTTTGGTCACCATTTAAAACCTACTTAATATAGTTCCAACCACTTACCAAAAAAAAAGACTAAAGTCTTCAATAACCAAATAATGTAATACGGGGGGTGTTGGAATATATTATATTATTTGGTACATGATAATTTACCACCTTGGGTACATATTTAGATTAGGAGAGTGTCTTATATTAGAGTGTGATTATTTACTTTATGCAATGTAATAAATGCACAAATATTATTAAAGTGTGCAAAGTATTTTGGTAATGTAAATGTGCAAAATAGTGCATGTGCACATGAGGCCATAGAGTAGGAAGATGAAGAGTCTCTAGAAGAGTGAAGGCCAAGAGGGCTCCATATGAAGAGTCACATTCCATTATATATGTGTCTATGAGTGTGTGTATGTGTTATACAGATAATTGTAGAATGAGAGTGTGGAGAAGTATGGTGTATTTGAGATCTTTATTCAATTGAGATACAATTTTTGTGAGCATTTGTTAATGGCATTTCTATGAGTTATTTCTAAAGTTATTTATGAGTTTTATATGTTTAGTAGTTTGTCATTATCATATATTTCATATTGTAACTTTATTTTAGATCTTGTGGTAATTTTATCTTAAGTATTTAGCTTCAAAATCTAACAAAATATGACTGCAAATAGTCTAAATCATTCATGTACTATGCATGAAGAACAACTTGCAATATTAATTACTCAAAATGTATACAAGCTTTATTTATTCTCTTCCTATTACAACTTTGATTATCAATACTTGATTCTTGATTGAATTGATTTCCTATGGAGCATTGTCTCCATAATATAGAAATAGTAATATGACTCTTCAAGTACTTGACTATTGCTCTCCATATGCCAAGTCTCATGAATCTTGGCTTCTCAACTTGTAACTTTCATACTTGATGAACACTTGACTCTATAACATTTTTACACCTATACATGACTCTTATAGTCCTACATGCATTCCTAATCTAGGACACTTGTGCACATATTTATATTATATATTTGCATTCTTACATACAAGAAACTTGTGCACATTTACTCAACCTACACATGCACTCTAACTTACATAATACTTGTGCATTTATTACACATTCAGACTTAATAAAATGGGAAATACTTAACCCTAATCTACTATTTACAAATGTACCATGAAGGTACCATGGTGGTACATTAGCATATACCAAATAATATGATATACCTCAACACCTCCTTGCATTACATTATTTGGTTATTGAAGACTTTAGTATTCAATATTGGTCTTCATATTTATATTCAATATTCATGTGACCTTAGATTTTTCATGAACCTTGGCTTCTCTTGAATCTTCTTCATAATATTGAACCTTGGGTTAATCCAATGCTTATTTCTGTAGGAAAAAATTTGACTATGTTGGATCCAATTCCTTGTATTTTATATTTATGAACACTCAAGGAATTTATTATTAACTTCATCTTGAGATAGATATTTAATAATCTCTTAAGAAAAAATAATTGAATCTAAGATATGTGTTCTATTTTTTATTGAACTTGTAGCTTTTTCTTTGTTTTTATTCTTGATTATGCCTTTGATATGTTCATTTATACATTTGAATTTAATTGATCTTCCTTTTTCAACTAATTGAGTAACTAAAATAATATTGGTTGATAGTATAGGAACATATAAAACGTTATCTAGAACAAAATATGAAAAAGGTATTCTAGGTATTACTCTACCTATTCCTTGAACTTTATATCTCTTATCATCTACAATATTTAGAGAGATATTATTCCCAAACTTATAAATACTCAAACCAATGTAAGTTTCCAATCATATGATGACTAGCTCCTAATTCTATATACCAAACATCATTTTTCCATTTGAACCTTTTGATTAGACTCAAGTGATATTATATTACATCTTTGATAAGAGTTTTGAAGAACTCTTTTGTGACCTTTCCCATTGTATTAGAAATTTGCCTTTGATATAAGTTTTGTGTTTGAAATTTTCCTTTCATAAAGTATGGTTTCTCCTTTTTATAATGTCTCCTATGTTGAAAAGATTGTTTTTGCCATATATTCATCTCATGTCTTTAAGTTGAAATACTTATATCTCCAAGGTTCAAATAACTTAAATAGGCATTTTGCTAATTTTATTCCTATGGAGGAGTAAACCTTATAACTCCCTAGTTTAGAAACTTAAATATAAATTTTACAAATTATATTTTTCTAATCCTTTTATGTTGAAAGCCTTTTAACTCCAAAATCCTAACTTTGCAAAACTTATGAAGTATTCTAATATATAATTATTTTTTCAAAAAAAATCAAAAATAAATCTTGTACCTTTCAAATATAAAAATCTTGAACAGTAAAAAACTTAACAAAGTAGACATCCTTATTATTCCATATATCTATAATAAAAAATTTAAATTTCAAAAACAAACCTTATAACTCCTAAATTATAATTATGGTCTACTAGTAACTCCAAAATAAAATAAATTGTTTTTTACTATATAAATACCTTATAACTCCAGAAAACCTTAATAAAAAAATAAAATTGAAATATAAACTTATATTGTACCTTACAAATCATGCTTTAGGATATTATCCAAATTGTTATATTGCTTACTAACATTCTCTGATTTGCTTGCTTACATGCATTCTATGAATCATTTTTCCACCAATATTCTTAGATTCACATTTTATTTATGTGCTTTAGAATACATTTCCTCTATAGCTTTTGAAAAAAATTTGGGAGTGCCTCATGTTGAATGATGAATACCATCTACATGAAACTTATAATTCACATTGTTCTCTTCATCTCTAATGCTCAATACATTACAAAATAATGTTGTAGGAATTGATGTGCTTGACTACAAAGCATTGATCCTTTAATGGTTGAATGCTTCATTATCTTCCAATGCTTGGATGCTTCACTATCCTCCGATGCTTGATGTTTTATCTTCCTCTAATGTTGAGTGCTCCACTATTATCCAATGCTTGATATTTCTTCTATCCTCCAACATTTGATGCTTTCCCCTAATTTCTAGATGTTGGTGCATTATTTCTATCCATACTTCAATGCTAGAAGCTTTGCTTCTTCTTTTGAATGCTAGAAAATTTGCTTTCCTTCTCTGGAAGTCTTGCTTTCTTTGGTTCATTGTATAGCTCTTAATAGACTATTGTACTACTAATATTTGTGTTGGTTATGATATTTAGGTTGATATTCTTCTATGTTAAGTCATTTCTATATAAAAACAATTTTGTTTTTGAATAAAAATTATTTTCCTTTTTTCTTGTACTATTGGACTAGCCAAATGGCTAATCCTTAGCTATATGGTCGAATGAGCCTTTCTTTTATTCTTTCTAAATTTGGATGAATTGCCTCTCTACTTGTCTTGTTGGATTTAGCCATATATCCTCTTTTCTTATTTTTTTTGGAGTTGGCTAAATGACCTCTTTTCTCTTCTTACTAAAGTTGCCCAAATGACCTCTCTGTTCTTCTTGATGGAGTTGGTCGAATGGCCTATCTATTATTCTTATGGGAGTTGGCCAGATAACCTTTCTTTAGTAGTATAGGCCTATTTATTTTTCTATATGGTCCTTTTATATTTATATGCTATCTGATATATTTTTCTATAAATACCTCTCTCTTGGGCCTTTCCTTCTATATGGGCCACTCTTCTTCTCTTATGGCTTCTCAAACCTTTCTCTAAAAATATTGATTTTGTTCCTAATATTCCTCAATATTAGAAAAAATTCAATGCTTTCTTCTTCTATAAACTTCAATAAAGGATTATTAGCCTTATTATACTCAATTTAGGATTTTATTGCCCTATTATATTCAGTGTAGGCATCTATGGCATTCCTATATTCAATGTGGATTGCTTCTGTTAGAAAAGTAGAATGCTTGATATCATTTGAATGAAAGTGGACTTGCTTAAATAACAAAGGCATACAATCTGATCCATTGGATCATAACCAACTAAGGTAATTTCATCCACACAAATTTATCCTAGTAATAACTTAGCATATAATATTTTATTCTAACACCCCCCTTAAGTGGTACTAGGATATACTAATACCCCCCCTTAAGTTATACTAGGAGGTAGTGAAAAAGAACAAAAGAAAACAAGTGGCATATCCACAAGTATGAGTCCTGGTAACAAGGCCTGATAAGGTACTCATGTACAATATGTGATCAAAAAATATCTGCTGAAAGATGATGAAAAACCTCAAGGGAGAAAACCACCTTCCAGAATAGAAAGAAGAAGAAGGAGGAAGATGTGCATGGAGGATGAAGGAAGATTCTCAACCCCCCTTAAGGATAAATTCCATCAAGAAGCCTATAAAGGATCTATCATATATCTCAAATAAATAGAGACTCATCGCTGAATTTAATGAAATAATTCTCCAAAACTTGTGCTTATGATACATATCAAGACTGTGAACCATGAAAAAAAAAGGTCACTAAAAAAACCCCTTGAAACCAAAGTGTCTCACAAAAAAAAAAGAGTGTGAAGATAGTGTGGAAATAACCACAAGAATCACAAGGGATGTCCAAAATCGACTCCACAAGCATGAGTATGTGGTTACCACCTATATGACTATAATGGGTTGTTAACAAGGTCCAAAAATATTTGGAAAAACAACAAAAAACAAGAAAAAAATGAGAAAAAATGGCAGCAATGACTGTCAAATGTTTTGTTACGGTGACCTCCTCATCTACTAGAATGCATGGGTAACCATCCGCTACAACCGCTAGGTGATATAGAGGAGATGACTAGATACTAGGATCACTTAAGAAAATTTTTGGGAGTGTTGGGTTCAACCGAGAATGCACTCCATAATACAATATTTTGAGCCACAAAAAAAGTGTGGAAAAATACTTTCAAAACTGAAAAAGAACTACACCATCTTGTTTGGCTTCGAAAAACCTTTCCGACGACTATAAACACCCTTATGATCGGGTGTAAAATGTACTTTATTTACAAAAAAAAAATGTCTTATTTTTCCCTCATAAAGGAATATTCTGGAATGAGCATGGCAGAATACAATGTTAAAACATTCTATTTCCCTCGCAGGGGAAATTACAGGGCTTACTCTAAAAAGAGAATAACAATAAGAGCAATTGTTCCACCTACATTCATGGATAATCTATTTCCCATACAAATCCAATTTATAAAAATGTGATTCATTTAAATAAAGAACTAAAGTGGACCCTCCACTTTTAAAAAAAAATCCCTTTCAAATATTTTTGTTAAAAGCAATTGAACCCTTTTGTCTCATCGTCAACACGCATCGACACAATGACCAAAATGCAAAAACCATAGAACAGGTAGTGCAACTCTCCGTGAATTCGATCACGAGGTCGAGGCCGCTTGATTTCTCCATCGCATGCTGCTCTGCCTCCTTTCCAATTTTTTTCCTTGACACAATATGTACAAAAATAGGTTTGAAAAAATATTGCAAGCTCCCACATTCACTTACAATTTTCCACTCTCATTGGAAGATAAAGTATCGAGAACATACACAACTACCATTTTGTTCCATTTAAAGACCTAAAAACTCGTCAAAGATGGCAGTGATGCAGCTCAAGCAGTTGGAACTTTGGGTCAAACTTGCCCGCTCCATGCATCTCTTGTTTTCGCCTGGTCACTCCAATAGGTAAAAAAAATAGCAAAAGACTCCACCACCATAGTGCGTCTTATTCTCCCAATAGTTGAAACTAATTGGGCATCTATTTCACTCCCCGTAGCAAAGAACAAAATATTTAGGAGGTGGAAATAGGTGGCTCCATGATGGCTCTGAAATAGTGGAATGAACCACGAAGAGGGCCGTAGAAAACCGAAGGGTAGCAGCTTTCCACAATCGCATCCATGCACCACGGGAAAAAATATTCACTACAAAAACAATGATGGAAATACCACAAAACATTACAACATTTGAAAGCAATGGCAGATATTATAAGCCACCGCGTATCAACATCACTGTATGCTTTTCTCCAGTAGGAATGGATGTCTTAGGCACATCACTAGATCTCACTACCACTTTCTTATTTCACCTGATTATTGCAGGTTCTGATGATGACCTTGATGATGTCAATGATATCCTTAAGCGAAAACGAGCTCAGGAAAAAAATGCAGTAGCTATTACCACAAATGGTCATTTTAGTTTATATCAAAACACGGTGCTGAAGATATAGAAATAGTGCCAACATAGGGCCCAAAAAAACATTTCATGTAGCACCTGCCACCTGTTAGAAAAATTAACCCAGATTTCACGCCTGTGCCCAACTACGCTCTGAACCTTGGGTGAAACCGGATTGTGCTCCAGATATGGGCGAAGTCGGACTGCGCTACCGCAGTTCGAGATCCCGGCAAAGGGCTGACATGACGCCGCACCTACCCTCTGACAGATGTGACGCTAGTGTGGCGATTGGTCAGAAACCCTAGTTGAGGGCTTGTCAGGACCTGTCAGAGGACAAACCCTAATCCTCCTCTTCTGCGGCTATATAAGGCATCTCGGGTATTTCAGAAGTGTAAGAGGAAGAGCAGTGCAAGAGGAGCAGAGGCAAAGAAGAGTATCTCAGTGAGCAGTTTGACTCAGCTGATTAATGTCTGAGCAGCCGACTCGACATTTTGTCTGTTTTAGTTTATCCTGCAGCGCAGCCTGCAGATGTTGTAATTTCCTCGGTTGAGGAACTCTGTAACCCCCGTTTAATATAAATAAAGTTTGTTGTTTGTTTTAGGCACCTTTAGGGTTTGCAGTTTGTTGTTCTCTATTCCGGTTATTCTCTCCTCTCATACGGGTGTTGCCAAGCTAGGCAAACCCAGCGACAGCCGCGAAAGACGAAGAAGTTGAAGGCCGAAAAGTCTGAAGTCGGCCACTGTCCGCACTTCACCCAGCGCAAGTCCGTCGGCTGACCGAAGTGCAAACTTCGCCCAGTTTCGGGCAAAGTCAGTAAGAAGCCGCGAAGAGCGAACTTCGCCAAGTTTCGGGTGAAGTCCGACTGCGGCCCCGAAGTGCAAACTTTGCCCAGTTTTGGGTGAAGTCCGGCTATGCAGCCGAAGTGCGCACTTCACCCATTCCTGGGCGAAGTCCGTCAGCGCAGTCGACGTTCGCACTTCGCCATAGTCTTGGGCAAAGTCCGTCAGAGCCCCCGACTCGCGCTGCACTTCCTGGCCATGTGCCCTGCGCAGTCGATCTGTGTAGACTTCGACGGCAGTTGAAAAAAAATTTAAATTCTTCAAATTGGTATCAGAGCTGATTGTGCCGTGACACGGAGATAGAAGCATGGCTTTCGAGAGAAACTCGCTGCAGTTGCAGATCCCATGATTTAACGGCAAGAACTACGATTACTAGAGCATCCAGATGAAGATCCTATTCGGATCTCAGGAGCTATGGGAGTTAGTGGAGAATGACTACCCAGAACCGGCAGATGCAGCAGCACGGCCGCCCTCTCTCAAGCAGATAAGGACCTGTTGAAAGAGCACAAGAAGAAGGACCAGAAGGCCCTCTTCTACATCATGCAAGCGGTTGAGGAGACCATCTTCCCGCGGATTGCATCAACCACCAAGGCCAAGCAGGCCTGGGAAACCCTAGCAAGTTCGTATCAGGGCACCGACAAAGTGAAGTTGGTGAAACTACAGATGCTCAGGAGAGAGTTTGAGAACCTCCAGATGAGCGAGTCCGAGTCGATGAGCGATTTCTTCACCTGGACGACGGACATTATCAACCAGATGCGGTTGAACGGAGAAAATATCTAGAGTTAGAGAATCGTGGAGAAGATTCTCAGAAGTCTGCCTGTGAAGTTCGACTCGGTTGTGATAGCAATCGAAGAGTCGAGGGATTTGACAACCCTCTCGTCAGACGAACTCATGGGTTCATTGCAGACCCATGAACAGAGGCTGAGCCGTTCATCTCAGACCTCTCTAGAGCAAGCATTTTGGGCTCAGGCCTTAGTACGAGACAGCGACAGACAAGACTCCCACCACAGGGCTTCTAGTTCTCAAGGAGGAAGACGCAGAAGTAGGCGTGGGAGAAGTAACAAACAAGGAGGGAGATCAAACCATCATGACGCTGAGCCTAGTCACAATTTTCATCAGCAAGGAGGAAGAGGCATTGGCAGAAATCAGCAAGGAAGCTCTGAGCAGAAGGACATGTCAAAGGTTCAATGCTACTATTGTAGCAAGTTCGGCCATTATGCCTCACAGTGCAAGAAGAAGATGGTGAACGAGAATCAGCATTAAGCCCATTATACGGAGGAACCCAAAAATGCGGCAAGAGGAAATGTACTGCTGACTTGTAGTATTGAAGAGGAGAGCAAGAAAAACATCTGGTATCTTGATAGTGGTTGCAGCAACCACATGACTGGGAACAGAGAGATGTTCTCACAACTGGATGAAACAGTCCAGTCCGAAGTCAAGATGGGGAACAACAACAAAGTTCCTATGATGGGGAAAGGAAAGATCCTCATCCGCACCCGACATGGTGAAAGAAAAACAATTCAAGATGTTTTTTATGTGCTTGGGTTGAAGCACAATCTTCTAAGTGTTGGACAGCTTGTGCAGAAGGGGCACACTATACTGTTCAAAGACGGTGTCTGTTCCATCAGAGACAAGGTGCATGGACAAATCGCAACAGTGTCCATGATGAAAAACAAAATGTTTTCACTGCAAATTCAGAATGAATCTTTGATGTCTCTGAGTGCAGTTGAGAAAGATGCTACCTAATTGTGGCATCTCAGATTCGATCACTTGAGCTTCAGTGGCCTGAATCAATTGCACAAGATGCGAATGGTGAAGGGTTTACCCCTTATTGAGCAACTGAACCAAGTGTGTGAAGGTTGCCTTGTCGGCAAGCAGCACAAGGATGCATTTCCTGTAGGACAGTCTTGGAGAGCATCACGACCATTGGAGCTGGTGCACTCAGACATTTGCGGTCCGATGCAGACCACCACGTTTGTTGGCAACAAATACTTCTTGACATTCATAGATGACTTCAGCCGAAAGACTTGGATTTATGCCATCAAGCTGAAGTCAAAGGCATTTGCCAGATTCAAGGAGTTCAAGGCTCTAGTTGAGAAATAGAGCGGTTATTATGTGAAGACTCTCAGAACTGATGGAGGTGGAAAGTACATCTCCAACGAATTCCACAACTACTGCAAGGAGCATGGAATTCGAAGGCAGTTCACTGCCAGATACATGCCACAGCAGAATGGCGTAGCTGAGAGGAAGAATGGCGTAGCATGATGAAGGCGAAGGGATTGTCGCATGAATTTTGGGTAGAGGCTGTAATATGTGCAGTCTACTTGCTGAACAGATGTCCCACCAAAAGCGTGAAGGACAAAATCCCTCGGGAGGCTCGGAGCGGAGTGAAGCCAAGTGTGGCTCACTTGCATGTGTTCGGGTGCATTGCATATGCACATGTTCCGAAGAGAAGCGGCAGAAGTTAGATGATAGAGTTGAGAAGTGCATTCTCACAAGGTACAGTGAGCAGGCGAAGGCATATAGGTCGTACAACCCTGTGACGAAGAAGCTCATCATCAGCCGTGATGTGAAGTTTCTTGAAGATAAAGCCAGGAATGGGAAGTCCGAGACTGGCCAGTTAAAGCCAGTAGAAGTTCAGTCTGTTGACTTGGAAGAAGGAAGTGTGCAGCCACCAGCAACTTCTAGCAGCAACAGCGGTGCCAGCAGTAGCACAGCCACTCCATCACGGTCGCCTCCACTTGTAAGCAGAATTCAAAACCTGAGGACACCTGCGAAGACTCGGAGCTTGCAAGACATTTACGAGGCAACCCGAACCCACATAGATGAAGAGCACTCTGACTTTGCATTCTTTACTGAAGTTGATCCAGTAGAGTTCGAAGATGCAAGTCAGAATCAGAAGTGGGTGCAGGCGATGGATGAAGAGATAGCAGCCATTGAAAAGAATGCAACATGGCAGCTGACTGATCTTCCAGCAGGGAAGAAGACCATTGGGGTCAAGTGGGTGTATAAGACAAAGTTCAACGCCCAAGGAGACATTGACAAGCACAAATCCAGATTGGTGGCGAAGGGTTACAAGCAGAAGTCAGGCATCGATTACCATGAGGTATATGCGCCTGTAGCCCGACTTGACATAGTCAGGATGATCCTAGCATTAGCAGCCCAACAAGGTTGGAAGATGTACCAGATGGATGTCAAGTCAGCCTTCCTCAACGGAGTGTTGGAGGAAGAGGTCTACATAGACCAACCACTAGGTTACGAAAAGGCCAGGAGGGCAAAGTCCTAAAGCTGAAGAAGGCCCTGTACGGTTTGAAGCAGGCGCCCCGAGCTTGGTACAGCCGGATTGACAGCTATTTTTAGGAGAATGGGTTTCAAAAATGCCCATATGAGCACACCCTGTACATGAAGACAAATGCAGCAGGTGAGCTCATTATTGTCTGCCTGTATGTGGACGATCTGATTTATACTGGCAACAACAATGTCCTGTTCGACTAGTTCAGAACAACCATGAAGAAGGAGTTCGAGATGACGGACTTAGGGTTGATGAAGTATTTTCTCGGCATTGAAGTTGACCAATCGGCAGATGGCATCTTCATTTCTCAGGGCAAGTATGCGAAGGATGTCCTAAAGCGCTTCAAGATGGAGGACAACAAACCTGCCATCACACCTGCAGCCATAGGTTTGAAGCTGAGCAAATTGGATTCAGGGAGGAATGTCGACCCAACCCTGTTCAAGAGGCTAGTTGGCAGTTTGATGTATTTGATTGCAACCCGACCAGATCTGATGTTCGGAGTCAGTCTGATCAGCCGTTTCATGGAGACTCCGAAGGACACGCACTGGCAAGCAGGCAAGAGGATCTTGCGCTATGTCAACGGGACACGAAACCATGGCCTATTTTACGCCAGACAAGACCAGTTGGAGCTAGTGGGCTTCACGGACAGTGACTGGGCTGGCAGTACCGACGATCGAAAGAGCACCTCCGGGTATGCTTTCCATCTCGGATCAGGGGCAGTATCATGGGCATCCAAGAAACAACCCATCGTTGTGTTGTCCACAGCCGAAGCAAAATATGTCGCCGCCACGTCAGCCACATGCTAGGCAGTTTGGCTGCGAAGAGTTCTGAGTGAACTGAACTTTCCTCCGGAAGGCGCGACAACAATTTTCTGTGATAACAATTCGGCCATTGCACTCTCAAAGGATCCTATGTTCCATGGCCGAACGAAGCACATAGACATCCGGTATCATTTCATCAGAGAGCTGGTGAAATTTGGTGAAGTACAACTGTAGTTTTGCAGGTCCAAGGAGCAGCTGGCTGACATCTTCACGAAGCCTTTGAAGGAGGAAGACTTCAACAGATT
Source organism: Wollemia nobilis (assembly GCA_028583015.1). NCBI lineage: Eukaryota > Viridiplantae > Streptophyta > Pinopsida > Araucariales > Araucariaceae > Wollemia > Wollemia nobilis. The sequence continues at coordinate 2,113,024 of JAQPPZ010002765.1, forward strand.
GCGAGAGCAGCTTGGAGTCAAAGCGCTCGTGAAATCAGGCTTAAAGGAGGGTGTTAGAAAAATTAACCCAGATTTCACGCCTGTGCCCAACTACGCTCCGAACCTTGGGTGAAACCGGATTGCGCTCCAGACATGGGCGAAGTCGGACTGCGCTGTCGCAGTCCGGGATCCCGACAAAGGGCTGACATGACGTCGCACCTACCCTCTGACAGATGTGACGCTAGTGCGGCGATTGGTCAAAAACCCTAGTTGAGGGCTTGTCAGGACCTATCAGAGGACAAACCCTAATCCTCCTCTTCTACGGCTATATAAGGCATCTCGGGTATTTCAAAAGCGTAAGAGGAAGAGCAGTGCAAGAGGAGTAGAGGCAAAGAAGAGTATCTCAGTGAGCAGTTTGACTCAGCTGATTAATGTCTGAGCAGCCGACTCGACATTTTGTCTGTTTTAGTTTATCCTGCAGCGCAGCCTAAATATGTTGTAATTTCCTCGGTTGAGGAACTCTGTAACCCCCGTTTAATATAAATAAAGTTTGCTGTTTGTTTTAGGCACCTTTAGGGTTTGCAGTTTGTTGTTCTCTGTTCCGGTTATTCTCTCCTCTCATACGGGTGTTGCCAAGCCAGGCAAACCCAGCGACAGCCGCGGAAGACGAAGAAGTTGAAGGCCGAAAAGTCTGAAGTCGGCCGCTGTCCGCACTTCACCCAGCGCAAGTCCGTCGGCTGACCGAAGTGCAAACTTCGCCCAGTTTCGGGCGAAGTCCGGCTGCGCAGCCGCGAAGTGCGAACTTCGCCCAGTTTCGGGCGAAGTCCGGCTGCAGGCCCGAAGTGCAAACTTCGCCCAGTTTCGGGCGAAGTCCAGCTGCGGCCCGAGTGCGAACTTCGCCCAGTTTTGGGCGAAGTCCGGCTGCGCAGCCGAAGTGCGCACTTCGCCCATTCCTGGGCGAAGTCCGTCGGCGCGGCCGACGTTCGAACTTCGCCCAACTTCGGGCGAAGTCCGTCGGCGCGGCCGAAGTTCGAACTTCGCCCAATTTCGGGCGAAGTCCGTCGGCGCGGCCGACGTTCGCACTTCGCCCTAGTCTTGGGCGAAGTCCGTCGGAGCCCCCGACTCGCGCTGCACTTCCTGGCCGTGCGCCCTGCGCAGTCGATCTGTGCAGACTTCGGCGGCGGTTGAAAAAAAAATTAAATTCTTCACCACCAACCAGGCCAATCGAACGCAAAAGACTACTCAAGACACCAAATGTAGCTTCTCTATTTCCTGGTGATGTCAGAACATAAAACACACATCAAAAGAATAAAAAATCAATCTGCAGCTGAATTTCAAAATATCATCCATGACTTTAATGATTTTATGCACCATTTGATGTTGCTTCTCTATTTCCTGGTGATGTCAGAACATAAAACACACATCAACTCCACATCGTATCCAGCAAATCAAACTTGTATTGATAGACTTCTAAATCTCCATATACGATCACGCTAGCTTGGCTCAGAGTGTTGCTTGTACTTGCTATGGGAAATATACTGCTCCACATCTTCTTCATAGAAGTAACAACATTCAATGTTGTATTCTTAGCAGAGGTATTTATTTTCTTCGATCATGCGATTAGTTGCGCGTCACTCATGGATTCTAGTCGCCGCATCCTCCACCATGCTTGAGCTCTACATCGGTGGTTGGCACTTCTTTCCAGCTTCACCTCCTCCATGGCCACTTGAAACTCCTCGTCCTTCTGCAATAGAGGTATTTATGTGAACTACTAATTGGAACTACACCACATAAATTGGAAGTAGTAACACATTTCACGATATCCTTAAATCTCGATCATCTTGTTAACGGTCACATCTTTCTCCATAACAAAATCACCATCATGAGTTACGGGTGCAGTAAATGTGCAAAAAAAAAAAACTGATTTCTTGTCTGGTGCTCCTATTGTATATCCCCAACACAAAAAGTCTCAACCTATAGCCAACACCAGCAATTGACGCTACGCAGCTTCATTTGACGAAAAAACACACAGTCAACTTTTTGTAGGCTAAAAAGAAAATCGTTAGAGATTTTCTAGCATGCTGAATGAGACAACACTCCTCCATCTGGGCGACAAAATTCATTATCTCCTTTGCTATACTAAAATAGTCTTACTATGCTGAATATGGGCCAGTGATTTGATTTACAGTGGTGATATTCCATAACGAAACCACCACCACGGGCTAGCTGGTATCACGTACGCAAATCACCATATCCAAATCTCCTATGGATAGCACCACCGATGCACCTCCATGTGGTTGTAGCCTTTTTTTACAGCAAACGGATGGTGTGGTAACTCCAAGAAAATTATACATAATTAACAGGCCCATTAAGCTGAATTTTGATATCACGTCACGGTGGTGGAGCTGAAGCAAAAGTTGACGTGTACATGTCAGCAACGAATGAATCTCTGCAACCACCACAACCAACACTAATCTTGTGAGCAAGCATCAATTGCATAGAACACACTCTTCTCATTCTTGAACTTGAGGGCAAGTTCCTCACTGATTTATCACCTTTGGAGCACGTTTGCCTCAATAGAAACAATGGCACTGCACCGCCTCTGGACATAGGAAGCCGCCACGATTCATCAAGCATTCACGGCTAAAACAATACCTCATTTTCTTGGAAATAAAAATAGATGCTATCAACAAGGCGGTGATGCACCCTCCACGTAATTGAAATCTCTCCTTACCATCATTGCATACCTATGCTTCAAAAATCCATCACAATCAGGTTAAAGTCATGTTGGTATTCTCTTCTCTAGGTTACAGTTCTTGAACAGAAAAAAACTCCAGCGCACATAAAAAAATATCAAAGTTTTGACGTCCACTCAGCCTCATCGAACTGCAAAAAAAATCATGGACTTTTAAGAAAAAATTCTAAGCAATAACTTCAGGCGCCAGAAAATAGACCACCATAAAAAAAATGAGCGATCTCCACTAGTATCATTGAAAAAACTAGCATCAGGCATAGGCGAGCATCGAATAGAGAACAACATCATGGATCAACATCATTATTACAACCAAACGTATCAAAAAATGAACCATCCACATTGTTGTCTTCCACATGGCTACCAAAGGAGGGTGAGCAAAATTATTTCCACCGCTACCAGACAATTTGATCACTTTCAAAGGAACCGGTAGCAAATCTCAGATTTACACTATAAGACTGCAAATCCATAGAAACTAAAAATAAAAAATAACCTCCCAAAATGTCGATTTTTTGACTATTTGGTTTCTGATCCATAAAAAAGATGGAGAGCATACTCCTTTGGTAAAAAGTTTAGGAAAAAATATGGGAGGGAGGGAAATCCTCCATGAGGAAAATATCCTCAGGCTCACAGGGCATGGAAGGCCTTCTCTGATACCGTGTTAGAAAAGTAGAATGCTTGATATCATTTGAATGAAAGTGACCTTGCTTAAATAGCAAAGACATACAATATGATCCATTGGATCATAACTAACTGAGCTAATCTCAGCCACACAACTTTATCCTAGTAACAACTTAGGATATAATATTTTATTCTAACAACTTAAATCTTTGTTGTTGCTATTGCAAATATGCTATGGTCAAATAAATTTATGAACTGATTTTTCTTCTTCTTTCCCTATTTATTTGTTCTTCTTCTATGCTCTAATTTTAGGAAGCTCTAAATGCTTCTCAATATGCTACAACTTAGAAGTTGAAAATATTCTCTACCTCTGTATGAAGCTTCTCAAACTTTTATAGCTTAATCTTTGTTACTATCTTATTTTCTAAAATATTCAATGTCTTAGGTTGCACCTAAGAACCCAAAATGATTCTCCTTCTTACTAGAGAACCCGATATAAATGTTAGGGTGGAAGTGAATATCCTTGAATAATCAATTATCTTTTAATTTGATTTTTCTTAATCTTCAATAGGTAATCCCTTCAAATCAATGTTAGGGTTGGCTATATCGTTTAATTACTAATATTCTTTCTGTGTTGGTTATACTTATCGATCAATGTCCAACTTCTCTTCTAAGTTGTACCTTTTATTCATTAAACTCTATCAAACTGGAAAAATTTTGGTGGTAGCTATGATATCACTATTGACTTTTTAAGCCTTTATACTACCATAAAATATCACATATTATCTAAACAACATCATACAGGTACCTAAATATAAAATAGCCATAATAAATTTCAATGCAATAATATTATTAGTAGAATAATATGATCAAATTAACATATTTCAAGGGGTATAATAAATCAAATAACATTCATTTATATACTAAAATAAATATATAAATAGCTTGAATCATTCATGTACTATGCATGAAGAACAACTTACAATATTAATTGCTCAAAATGTATACAAGCTTTATTGCTTCTCTTCCTATTACAACTTTGATTATCAATACTTGATTCTTGATTTATTTGGTTGCTTTCCTATCAAGAATTTTCTCCATAATATAGCAATAGTAATGTGACTCTTCAAGTATTGGACTATTGCTCTCCATATGCCAAGTCTCACAACTCTTGGCTTATCAACTTGTCACTTGCATACTTAATGAACACTTGATTCTATAAAATTTGCACACCTATACATGACTCTTGGAGTCCTACATGCATGTCTAATATAAGACACTTGTGCACAAATTTACATTATATATTTGCACTCTTATATACAATCCACTTGTGCACATTTATTCAACCTACACTTGCACTCTAAATTACATGGCACTTGTACATTTTCTACACAGTAACACTTACATCAAAGAGGAAATATAACTCACACTCTAAAATATAGACTCAACCCTAATCTACTATTTACAAATGTACCATGAAGGTACACTAGCATGTACCAAATAATGTAACACGTCAATAGAGTTCATGGTGGTGGACCTAGTGTCGAAGGTGGTGGGTTTTTTTAGCCTAACATAGAAAGAGGAGGGACATTGGAAAATTCCTTGGTTGTTTGGGTCATAGTAGCTTGGGGCTTTGCCTTAGAGGGACATTTCTTCTTCTTCTTGGTATGCAAGGAGCCAATATTGTGAAATGACTCCTTCCACTTTTCTTATGTTGAGGTAGATGCTTGAGACAATAGTTCTTGAATTGGGAAGTGTTGCTCAAGTTTCATGACATTTATAACCCATGAGGGGTATTTCTCCAATTGGATGACCTCATTATATCCTACCTCCATGTTAATCATAGCTTAGGTGATGGATTTTACAACCCATTTCCTACTACCTTCACTTTTTTTGGAACTCTCTTCTTTGGCATGCTCCTTATCCTAGCATTCTTCAAAATCTACATCCTCATCTATCTGACCAAATATTTGTGGTGTATTATTGATTTCTTACCATATCTTCCACCAAGCATTGATATTTTCCATCTTCCATTTCTACTTTGACAAGAAGTTTAGGTTAAGCACATGTATTATTGATTTCTTGCCATATTTTACACCAAGCACTGATATTTTCCATCTTCCATTTCTACTTTGACAAGAAGTTTAGGTTAAGCACATGGATATAATAGTTTGGATCCACCTTCCTAATTACCTAGTCAAAGGTATAGTAAGGCTTCCTCCCTAAAAGTGGTAGTGGGTCTTGTTCTAGTAGTTGCTTCAATAGGAATGTACATTATTTTTTTAAGGGGTTTTAGAGGGCTTCTAACTTTGGACTAGATTCTTGTATGAAATCTACTAAGTTCTTGATATTAATCAGCTACTCCATAAACTTTCTATTAGGGTTGTATTTCCACTCTCCCAAATATTTTTGTAGTTTGAATTCCTCGAGCTTCTTTTCTAAGAGCTTTGGACCCTTGTGTTTTATAAGGTTAACTTTGTTAAAAGAAAAGGGTAGATTAAAAAGGATGGTTTTGTTTCTTTTGCTAGCATATAAGGTATCAACAATTTCCAACTGTAGGAAAGCTTCAATGGTGAAGATCCATTCAAGCATGTGCTTTGACAATCAATATGTTTTCCTACTAAAGTCATACATCCTAGTGATAGTTTGATCATTGAAATAAAATAAGTTCCCATGGTGTTGTCCCCTAAAATATTTCCTACAATTTTCATTAAGGCACTCAGTGTTGGAAAAAAAAATCAATAAAATCATAATAAGAAGAGGAATATGATCTCCTCAATCATTATGTCCAATAGGATATGGGAAGTGAATGACATAAGTCATTATTTTATTTAATGGCTACTCCAAGGTGCATTCCTTGGTTCTAAAATAAAATTATATGGTCCAAGCATGACAAAAAATGGAAAATACAACTAGTTTTTCAAAATCTAACCAGTCCTTCATGCATATTCTTAGCAATATTGTCAAAAAAATCAACAACCACCCTTTCCATAAAATAGGTGTGTCTCATATAGTATAGGATCCTAATTTGAGCTTGTAAAATATCCTCCCCTTCAATATGAATATGAATGACAACATTATTATCATGTTCATGGTGCTATCCTTTAGGTATTTAATATCTAGGGGAAAGGTCGACAACTCTTTCCCTCTCACATTGAATTATTTTAAAATATAAGAGAGATTTTTAGGGATGGCATTGTAAAGCTTGATGGAACTTTTAAAATTAACCATAGTTGGTTGTATCTCCACCATTAATATTATTGAGTCAGTTTGGCATTACTTAGCACTCTGAAGCTCCTTTTAGGAGTTTGAATCTATTGGGTGTTAATATTGTATTGCTTAGTGTATGGGGTAATTATTTCAAAAAAATTTACACTTCAGGCACCATATATTGTACGAACTTGTTACTATAGATTCAGGAACCAAAATTTTTATAATAACTTTGCTTGAAGCACTCTAGCAACCCATATCTTAATATTTTAGTCCTTTTGGACATATTGAGATTCACTACTTCCTTTGATACATCCTTTAAGAACTCAAGGAATGTAGGCTTTGGGTAGGGGGTCATTTTTTTTCAACCAAAAATGGTTGGGGGAGGATTTTATGGGGCAAGCATGTGTCCTATCCTAGGTGCAATAATTTTAATGTTTATTTTCTTCTCCATTTATTCTTGGACACTTTTATGCAATCGAACTCTTATTAGGTTATACCTCCCATTTACTATTTAACACCTTGATGCTCTTCCAAAGATCATTATTTCAAAAATATATTTGAAGGTTTCTATTCCATTCTTATAGATCTCCCTATACAGTGTTAGCACACATATCAATTTTAGTTTCTCCATGCATTTGAAATAATCTCTTTTTTATGGGAGGCAATATGAATTATTTTTTGTCTTCTTAGCTTAGCTCTACTTTAATTTTTTAAAATGATTATCTTATTTTTTATTTGTATATCTCTTTACTCTATAAGATTCACCTTCGTTCCTACCATGAATGTGTAGTATGGATGCCAAATATTGATATATGTGGCACTTGCCCCAAAGCATAAAATTCATAACCACTATTTCAACAAGGAATGGGAAACATAATGCTAGAACCATATGATTCAAATTTGGCTAATTGGAATTCATGGGAATGCATGATTTCCAAAATGAATAAGTGTGCCACTTCAAAATGGTCCCTGTAGCAAATCATATTTTTTAGATTAACACACCTATTATGCTGATTTTATCTTTTGATTATTTATCATGTGCTTTCCAAAGTGTTAGTCATCACATCCTATGAACCTTATCATGGTGGATGTCTAATAATACTCCCCAAGAGATGAATTGAAATTTAGTCCTTTATTAAATTTCAATAAAGGACTAATCTCCATTGACTAATTTCAATAAAGAACTAATCTTCATAGTCATTTATGATTTTTGATGATTTTGTCTACAATGGTCAGTTTTGGATACATAGACTAATCTCCATTGACCAAATTGAAGATCAAGACCATTGTAGATTTTTTTCCTTTGCAAGCCTTCAATCCCTTTGTGTTGGAAATATTTCTTGATTTTCCTCAAAATATTTGTTTAAAGTTATATACAATATATACAGTATGTACAAATGGGTAGAATACCTAGTGAAGAATCATCTCATGCTAGTTGTTTTAAGCATATTGTTAGTATTGAACCCCCACGTCTCAAATTTCCATTTCTCTAGATAATCATCAAGGATGTATGGATGCATCTTGTCCATGAAGTAGTTAGATTATGATAGATTTTATTCTACCATGTAGGCTTGCTCTTCCCCATTTTCTTTGAAAGGGATTTTCTCTATGTGGTACATGTGGAGGGATTTTGATGGGATCTTGAACTTGGCCTCATACATTTTTTAGAGTAACATGTAAGTACTACTCAATTATAAGTAACCTACAATTTTAGCAGTGAAGTATCTCAAGAAACAAATTCCAATTGAGGAGGGGAGATCAATTACCACTATATTTTGGTGAACTATAAAGTTGGGGTATCCTTAGAGTACTAAAGGAATATCACAAATTAGCCCAAATTCTATAACCATAGTGCCATATAACTACACCACACTATTGTTGGCATGCTCTAAATATAGACCAAGTGCCTCTACTACCTTTTTTCTAAACTAATATTCTAGACCCTAAATCAACTATGCAATTATGTATAAACTGATATTTATAGATCAAGGTTAGGTAGAATGGTATAGGCTTGGGCCTACTAGGCTTTGGTCCTAGCATGATAGGCATGTATTATCTTGTTATATCTATTTACTTCTTTAGAGACTCTTCCAAGTTCATCTACTTTGGAATAGAAAGAACATTCAAAAGAGGCATGGCTATGGACAACATTCTTAGGTGCTCCATCACATTGAAGTATCTAATAGAAGGGGAACTTGGAATTATTGATGATGTTGAAATCTTAGTAATTTATACCATTAGAGGTGTCCTTGGTGGATTTCCAACAAGTCACCTTAGAGACTTAGAGGTAACTCTTATCATTGTTGGGATCTCTCATGCCTAATTCTCTAGTGTAACTTATGCTAGAGGGGTTCTTCCATTGTATATTTATCTACTATAACGTCTAACATCTATTATGTTGGTTATCCCTTAATATTTAATAGACCTCCTCTTGGAACAAGTGTTATAATTTTATTGGACTTGCAACCTCTCATTTAAGGGGTTTGTTTTTTCTAATACAACATATATTTCCACCTCATCCCTAGTAACAAAGTTTTGACAAGTTGGGAGATGGTATGGTTAGATATTGAGTAGTAGATTCTAGACTTGACATTGGGACTTTTGACTAAGGATAATGTGCAATATTTTGATTGAAAGGATTCATCCTGATAGCAAGAGATTCCATTTTAATATAAAATTTAAAAGAAGGATAGTTAGGAGTATGACAATACCTATCATAGGGTATTTAATGTAGTTGTTATAGGTACTCACCAAGTTCCTAGATAAGCTTGTAGTAATTTTTTGTATTGGTATTGACACGAGTACTATCTAATGAGTTGGGACCTAAGAATAATTTACATTCATATTGGCTAAAAATGGAGGTTTTGATATCAATATGGAGGTAGTTAGACACTTAGGTTTCCCTATTGGAAAGAAGGTTTTGGATAAACTGGGTAGGGAAACCTTTGGATATTATACAACCTCTTCAATGTTATGACATCATTAGAGATGGTCCTCATAGTTTATAATAATTCATCCATTTTGGCATCTAAAGGAGAGAGAGTTTGATTTTTATTTGAGTAAGCAACAAGATTATCAGACTGGTGGTAGGCTATATTGATGGAGAGGAATAATAATAAGTTTGAATGGTTATATTTGGATTAGGTCCTTTTTAGCTTGAATGTCTCTCATAGTGTATTGATAGTGAATTCCACCCTTATACTTGACCATCATGGCAATATCATAATTGAAATAATTTTCATAGTAAATAAAAGCCATATCTAAAGGTGGTTAGATCTTATTGGGGATTGTTTGCTAAGTCTTGTGGAATAAAACATTGAAATCATCCATTTCCTCCATAGGTACCCTATTGATGATCATAAATTATTTTTGGAGAGATGATTTGTTTGCATTCTCTTCAAATTTATATATTAGGAAGTCTACCAACTAGTCCCAATTTTTGATTGACCATGGGATAAAACTAAGGTACCATTCATAAGCTCTCTCTTGGAAAGAAGTTATCAAATGACCCTAATTCTATATCTTTATTTTCTATAAAATGCATAGTGCACAAGATCAACAGGTGTTATAAGTGTTCTGTGAGAGTGACAACTTCTTCTCCTAATAAGTAAAGTAAGGACTTGAGTTTTGGTGCAAGAATTGGGTTACATATGTTAGGTGGAACTAGTGGAATTAAGAGATATTTGTAATTCCATGTCAAATAAAAATTGGGAAGATGATATACTATAGCTACCATGTTGTGTCATTGGTTCCTCATTTTTTATCTTTGGTTTAGTGGTGGCACCAACTCTTGCTAATTTGATTGGGTGAAGGCTTTGGTTATGGGACTTATGCTCATATAATTTTGGGCCCTTATTTTAATAATGGATTCACTGGCTAGGGAGATTTTGCTTCAACAAGTTCAAGAGATAGATATCCAAATTAGAATATTGGTCTATCTTTTTTTGAATAATTTTTTCAAAGTATTTTTATTTTCAAGCAGAGTCACCAGGTGACTTTTTAAGTGCTTAATTTTAGGTGGACTTTGACCTTCATCAGGATCACATTCAACATTCTTCAATATTCATGGAGTGATTGTAGAATCTCATTATACCAAGTATGTTAGATAAGCTATTATCATATCTGAATGCACCTGGTAGTATAGGTAGAAAGCCCAAAGAGATAGATGCATTTGTGCCTCATGTAGAGTGAAACAATAAGAAGCATCATAAATAAAATACCACCTATGGGAAATCCTCCAAGGTTTTTAATCGAGGTAATATCCTCATCAAAATTAATCCTTGACTCATAAAGGTCTCCACAAGCTAAGGCCAAGGGGATTTACATGGAAAGGAATTATAATGAAAGTTAAAAAACAATAAAAGTAAATACTTACATAATTAATGGAAAGTTACTACACTAACATGTGGTTGGTTCTAATAGGTTGGGCTATGATATTCAATATTTGCATTCAATAGTGGGTGGTTCTTTTAAATGTTCCTTTATCTACTTCCCTCTTTATAATTAAGGTTTCACATGTTCTGAGATGAGATGGAACCTCCTTTAACCAATGGTAGACCTTCATCATTTAAGCACTCGTAATTTCCTCCTTAAGCTCCCAATATATTACCATATGTTTAGCTCTAATATTTTTTAGAGCCTTATCTTCTTTTTCACACTCTCCTCCATTAGGACTATGTAGGCTTTTGGATTGAAAATTAATGGCCTATGGGCCTTAACATCCTTGATGTAATTGATTTGGGTTATAAGAGAAGCATTGGTCATAGATGGAAGATCCAACAATTGACTTGCCTTAAAAGCTTATTCACTTTTTTTGGAGCTCTTTCCTTCCAAATGAAGGTGGGAAGCACCTTTTGACTATAATCTTTGGCCCATATTGCTTTTAACTAAGTTTATTTTGAGTGAAATGGGGATGTAGAAAAATCTTCCCTATAGTAAGATAGACCACAAAGCCCTAGTTACTCACCCTAATGGGTAAAATTATGGTATGTTATTAACTCAAATATTAACCTACTACAAAGTATTAAATTATGATGCATCTTTCAAAAGTATAAAGTAATTGTTCTTGATGATGAATCTTTTCACCAAAAGGTAAAATAAGCCCTAGGTTTTTTCTCCTTGTAGATTGATATAGAGTTTTTTTACCATGTCAAATAAGATATTGACCCTATCAAGGTATGGCAATAGCTACATGAAACTCCTAGAAATATTAATACTAATCGTATAATTCACTTGGAATTAGACCTTTTTTCACTTAAGCTAGTTGAGTTTGATAATGTTAAGGATTATATATTTGTTTTTTATTAGGGTAGAAGGGGCTTCAATGTACCCAAAACCATACATTAGGTTGTAAATATATTTTCAATAGACCCAATATCCTATTTAAAAGAAAATAAAAAACATTGATTGAACCATAATATTATGTAAGATAAAACTAAGACAACACACTAAACCATAAAACCAAACCAACCAAAGATAGAAATACTGTAAACATAGAATTATTGTGCACAATTTAGGTACTACAAAAATTATAGTGACTCCTTCAACCAAATGGAGCTCAACTTACTATGAGTGTCTTAAAGGAAAGTCCCTACTATGAGAGGACATTCATATGAACTTAACTAGTCATTTCATTATGATAGAATATTTAGACTGGACCATATAAATTGTTCTTAACCTACCTCTCTAATAGGTATTCTTCCTTCATTATTTTCTTAGCTAGTTTCATGAGAGTAGGAGTTCAATTTGCTAATCCTATAATAATTGAAGCCCCACTCCCAATAATCCCATCTAGTCTGCAACTTGATTGCCTTACCGATAAATATGTTGGATCTTGACCTATTCAAGCTTCTCTAGGTTTAATCTACTCTCCATGATCAATTTCAAAATTTTCCAACTTGCTTCATGCTCTTATTTAATTGCCTTGATGATGTTAAGGGAGTCCCCTTCTATTATCACCTTCCTAGCTCCTAATTGAAGTACATATTTAGTTCCCAATATTAAGGCCCTAGCCTCTACAAAATGGTTTTATTGGTTATCAAAAGGATCAACAAAGGCTAGAAGAATGAACCTAGTCAAATCATGAAGAACACCTCTAACCCTAGCCAACCCAATATTACCCTTAGTAGATCCATAAAAATTTAAGCTGATCCAATTTGTTTTGGGGGAATCTCAATGAACCTCGACCTTATATGGTTTCTCACAAAGAGGAGAGGGCCAAAATTTATGTCCTAGTCTTTAAAAATATCCTATTATTGAACAGAAAGTGGCTCCTAGTGGTTTTTAAATATCTTCTAATTCTCCACTAGTACACTCCCAATACAAGTACCAATTGATCCTGCATTTTTTTCCTGTGCTTGAAAATTTAATTGTTGCGCTCATGCCATATCCCCCAAAGGAAGTGAGGGAGGCATAATTTCCAAAGGAGGTTGAGCCATTTAAATTTAAATGGGGAGGACCATTGAAGGTAGACATCCACCATGTTGTCTGAGAGAGCCCAAGAGATTCTAAACCTAGAAAGAAGAAAACTTAAAACTTCATGAGAAAAATTATAGCCAAGAAAAAGGTGGTATACAAATTCCAATTCCTTTTCACATAGGGCACATCTATTGATGAGATTGAACCCTCTTTTAACTAAATTGTCTATGGTCAAATTTTATTTTTGCACCACAAGCCAAAAGAAAATGGTGATTTTGGAAATTAGGTTCTTGATCCATATCTTTTTTTTTTATTTGTGGAAAACATCCCAAAATGGATGCCACTTCCAGGTAAGACCCAAGGAGGCAGGGGTATCCATTCCACCTAAAATTCCCAGGACTCGGACCTGGCCTACCACCTTTGACATACTCAAGGAGAAAACAAACACATAAAACCAATTTAAAAATAAGTAAATAACAACAAAATTAATAAAATAAAATAAAAAACATGCTCCTTGAGTGTGTCAAAAACAAAAGCACAACCAAACACACACAATAAGATAAAATAAACCACAACACAAACCACATAGAAAAACACAAGAACCACATAACAAAACACAAACAAGACAAAAACAACATAACACTACAAAGACATAACCCAAAAAAAACATGAAAAATAAACACAACCAAAACCTAAAAAATAAAAATAAAAAACAACCAACAATAGACAATAAACAAAAACAAAAAACATAGAAAACACTCACACATAAAAACACGAAATAACACAAACAAAGAGAAACCCAAGAACAAGAACGAAAAAACACAAGAACAATAACAAAAAACATAAAAAAAAAACAAAAAACAAAATAAAAGAACCCACCCACCTTAAAAAACTAAACAAAAAAAAACAAAAAAGAAAAAAGAAAAAAAAAATGAACATAATAATGACTTATCTAGACTAGAAGACTATTAAGGAAAGAATCAACAGAGGAAACAAAATAAAGAATAGAATGAGCTAGGGAACTAAAAAAAACTAAATGAACCAAAGAGAAGCAAAAAAAAACAAGAAGAAACTAGGTACCTTCAGAACTGGAGCCATCCAAAGAAATGATATAAAGAAGAACTTACCTAATGTGAGAAGCCCACCATATAGGAGGGTGGCCATAACAAGTAAGATCACCTTTGTCCAAATCCCAATTAGCTAAAGCATCAACACTCTTGTTTTGATCTCTGACCACATGATTGTAATCAACTTTCAAAAATCCCATCTGGATTAATTGAATCTTCTCAATAATTATTTTTAATTCTTGATCCACATCTTATTCATGGGGATCCACCCCAAAATCTCTTTATCAATCAGTGAGTACCCAATATTAATAGTGTAGAGGCCCTTGCTATCCTTACTCCATATCAAAGAATCATTACCTCTAGTAGGGTTAATAGGAAAGACCCTCATCAAGTTTTGCTAATGAATTTTGGGATTTATCTTGGGCTTTTTAGAGACCTGGTAGACTTAGACTTTTCCAATGCTAGCTATCATCTCTAAAGACAAGAAATTATTTGAATTTACTTCTAATGGCTTCTAATATTTATTTTCTAAGAGGGAGAAATTAACCCAGGTGTTGTAGGTGAGTTGGAGAGGAGAGGGCAATCCTCCAAGGGAGGTCCTAGGTTCAAATCTCCACCCTACCAAAAAGCTGAATTGGGTATCTAAAATCCAATTGATAATGTTGGTGCGGGCAGGGTCGGGTGCGACCCTCGAGTGACTTTGATGGTGTAGAACCCCCTGTTCGTGGTCTCTCAGACCAAGGCGGCTCTGCAAGGGGTTTTTCGCTTAAAAAAAAAAAGAGGGAGCAATGAAGAATTGCATTCAAGAGGGGAATTAGTCAACCAAGCATATTTTCAAAAATCTACTTTTTTACCATTTTCTATATCCCATCTGATCCTTTTTCACAATAGGGGTTTTTAGCTTAGCAAATTTTTCTAGAAATAAGAACATCTAAGGTTTATCTCTGAATTGTTATATTCAAGGTATTAAGCAAAATTTTGCATCATTTAGATACAAAAAATATATAATTAATAATGCATTAAGACTATAATTTTTAATATATCCCCTTCCTTTTAAATGTTGAACCTAATGATTCACATGATTCCTATGTTATTGGAATCCTAAAAAAATATTACTCTTGATCAAATTTTTTCTCTCCTAGTTTCACTTTTAGGTTGCAATGCAAAATTGTGGTGATGGAACTTCTCAAATACATACTCACTAAAATAAATTCAAATGTCAAGAGGCTAAGACCTAGGGCTTCTAGGTAAGGCTAAGTCTTAAACTAAATTTAAGACAACTTATAGATACTATAAATGTGAGGGACATCCAATGAAGAACTACTTGCTAAAATTGCAAAATATTGAAGCTAACCAACATGGACATATTTCAAATGGTGAGGGAGATATAGATGGATTTGCCTCAACTAAAAATATGCACTAGGCCATCCATTATAGGTGGAATATATAATTTTCACTATTGTCTTCTATCCTTTGATTCTTTTTTCAAATTATGGGGGGTGTTCAATTTGTAATCCATTTCATAGAGAAGAGCCAACATTATGCAATGTATTGGATATGACTAAGGCAATTTCATTGTGAATGTATTTATTATCTTGTAATATTTTAGTATGTAATCCCAATGGGCTAGAGTTAACATTGTTTTGGCTAAACCTCATTTAACATTTATAATTAATATAGAATCACACTCATTATGTTGGCTTAGGTTAATTATATGATGTAATTAAGGGTTTTGGTATTGCAATAAATACTCCTCTCACATCCCTCATTTTTCATTGGAATGTTGTGTAATAATTTCTATGGATAGTGATTATTTATGGTTCCTATGAGTTCCCACCAAAAAAAAAAATTGCCCTTTCTTTTTCATTCTATGTATAAGATTTGAGTGCATGGTTTTTTCCAGGTCCTTTCTATAAAATATTATGAATTGCAACACATAAAATATAACATCGTATTCCCATATACCTATTCTTAGGTACCATATTAATATTTTTTCTCAATACTTATTTCTTAAGGAGTTGAAATATTTTTGATACAATGAAAAGAAAAAATTGTTTAGGCTATATTATGAAAAATGGTATTTATGTCCCTTTTCTTAATCCATCTCTTCCTATGGTTTTTGGGACTAATATCACTCTTCATTTTATTCCTTTTTAATACATTATGCTAATAATAAATTAATTATATTCCACGCATATAATTATCTTGGTCCATTCCATTTACTTCTATTACCTCTTACAAAATTGTTGAAATTGAATTTAATTTCTTATTTATTTTAAATATACCATCAAAATATTTGGTTTCCAAACACTTATTTCTTTCTTTATATATTTCATATTTTAAATTAAAGTATACATACATTATCATTCAAACCTTGCTTCATCCCACCATAACATAACCATTTGGAATAAATTAGGTCTTGGTGTTTGTTGTTAAATGATTGGCTAGTTTGATATTTGTGGTCTATGGATTTTGTCCTCGATTGAAAATTTTCCTTTCATTGTAAAAGGTTCTAGGACCTTTCATAAACCCTTATTGTATCTAATTTTATATATATATATATATATATATATATATATATATATATATATATATATATATATATCTTATCTAAAGAGAATGGTTTTATGGTCCAATCCCATTTGAAACAAAATATCTAAATGTATTACATACTCTATTTGCAACCATATATTATATAATAAAAATATATCCAATATTTATGTATTATGAGTTATCTTGATCCATTTATTATCCCATGTATGTTGAAAGTTTGAAGGAATATAATACTAAAGGACATTTGAAATGATAAATGAAGAAAAATACTCCATTAATTTATACTATTTAGAAATAGCACCCTTCCTTTCTAATAAATGAATGATATAGAACTATGTTAAAGTCCCACTTAAGAATCCATAATTCATAACTATGAATAATAATTGAATTTGACATAAATAATTTGAGGTCCTTCCATCATATTTCATGGAGTAATTAGAAATGGTGTGGTGGGAGTGAGGGTTTGAATTTTTTGGGTAGGAATTTCAGCCAAGATGGCAGAGGTAGAGCAAGTATGGAAGGGGTGGGTGGGAACATAGAGCATGGATCAAGCGAGGATATAGAGGAAGGTGGTCAGGCTATGGAAGATTTGTAGGCAGGCATCACGTGGGGGCCCAACCCTCCTCAGAGAGACCCCGATAAAAAATATACGAAGGACAATGCGAGGCCCAAGAAGTGGTTGTATTTTACTAAATCTTAGAGAAAAAAGAAAGGAGGTTCTCTCTCTTTCACCCCTAGTGTTGGCAATTTTGGGTACTTTGGGTACATTGCCTTTGCTCAAGTATATAAGTTTTCATTGATGTTAAGAAGCTCTTGAAGGAATTTGATTTGATGTCAAACAATTTGTTTTGATGAAGGTTACGGCATGACAGCTTCAAAGGTCTTTTGTAAACCCCAAGTTGGCAGGTTTAAATATTACAGGTGGATGCATTAGTTTAATGCATTTGGGTCCAGGAGGAAGTATTTATTTAAATAATTAAAAACCTTGTTAAGGTTCCTTTTAATTATTTTTAAATAGATATTAATTTATTGTTTGCATTGGGTTCTCCTAACACATGGTGCAAATGTCTTAACTTTGATGGCGCTATGTTCTAATATTGTGGGCGCTAGCCAAGACCTTCGCCAATGTGTTAAACTCCTCCGTCGACATGTTAAACTCCTTGCCAACGTCAAGAGTTTATGGGAAATATGCATATAAATCTCCCACGATGAAGATCAAAGATAATCCCATCCGCATTTTTGAAAAGTGTTGCTCGCTGTGATTTCACGATTTGATGTTCGATTTCTTCTTCGCTGAGATTTCATGATCCGCTGTTCGGATATCCATCATTCATTTTTTGTATCCATCGTAAGGTTTCATCGTCGTCATTCATGTCAGAAGACAGGGAGGCCTGCTATTTATTTTAGCCCTGGCACAAAAGGTACAAGGGAAACAGAGTGAGGTTTAAACCTCATCGGACGCCTTTGGCGCACCGATAGCGGCTAGGCTATTGGCACGCTACCCGAATGGGAGGTTCCATTTTCGAATAATGTGAAAGGGTTTTTTCTTCATTGAAGTGGACACAGTGGGTGGTGTTAGAGTTCGTGCGCAATTTCTCCATAGCGTGATTTTTGGTGTTGGCCAAGGTATTTTCGAAATTAATTTTTGCTAGTGTATTTTGCGGATGGAGGAAGTTTATTAGAGAGAAAAAATCTTAGGAGTTATAAGGAGTTTGAAGATTGCTTTATTTTGATAAAAGATTCTTTTTAAGGTGTTGTTTGCATTATCTTATTGCATTCTTATGAGAGATAAAGTTTATTTTTGATAAGACTATAAGGGAGAAATAAGGTGTATAAGGGATAAATATTTCTTGTAATGTTGAGAGTGCTTTTGGTTGATTATGGAAATGAAAGCATGATGTTTTAAGGTTAGAATTGCTTCTTGTGTGAAAGTGTAAAACCTTAAGTGGGTAGCTTTGAGATTCACATTAGCTTTCATTAAATTGGTTATAATCAAGCTATTATTTACTTGGTTAAAGTGTTGGGCTTACTTCTTTGTTGATGATTTGAAAAGTTGTTTTGTGCTTTGTGATTTGAGTTGGTGGATGATTTTTGTTCAAATAATGTTGGAGAGAAAAGGAGTTCTACTTGTTTCCTTTTCTAATGTTGATTGTGAAATGCTTCAAGGTTGTGTTTTGAGTTAAATGGTGTTGATTGAGCCTTGGTTGATAAGCATTGTTGTTGGAGCCCTAATTGATGGTGAAAAGAACATGAGTATCAATGTTATGTGATTATTTGCATAGTTGGAAATTGTTGGGGTTTCATGTTCTTGAAAGAAAGCATTCTATCCTATCCATTTCAGATATTGAGTTGAGTTTTCAGATTTGAGATTGAGATTGAGCTGAGTTGATTTGAGTTGAGTTTTGAGATTGGGATTTGAGTATAGAACATATTGAGTCTCTAACAATTCTCTTTATGCTTCTACGAGTTTGACAAATCACATTGGGTCTCTAACAATTCACTTTGTGATTTCCTACTAAGAAAGTTTTCTTGGTGAACTTGCTAAGTTTTTGGACAGGTTCCGGTGGGGACTTGTGAGCAATTTTTAGACAGGTTCCGGTGGGGACTTGTGAGCATTTTTTGGACAGGTTTCGGTGGGGACTTGTGAGAAAATTTGGACAGGTCCTAGCAGAGGACTTGTGAGATGATTTTGATAGTTCTATCAGATAACTTGAGGACAGAGGTGCACTGGTTCTATGAGAAGAACCTAAGGATAGATTTGGCAAGTCTTTGAGAAGGCTTGTATGCAGAGGATTGATTTGTTCAAGAGTTGGACAGATCTGATAGACAAAGGAAGACTTGTACTAGACCGACTGAATGTGTTTGGTACAGAGTTCGTTGAGCTATCGTGGACGTGATCATAGAAGGTAGAGGTCTCTTAGGCTAACCATTGAGGATAGGAGGTCTTCGGTGGAAAGGAGTTCCACGTGCTGGCAAGAGGTAGAGGCAGTTGATATTCTGAGGGATCATTTCCAAAGCAGAGGGGAAGATATCTCCTTTGAGCAGAGGCTCATAAATTCTAGTTGGGGGAATGTATCTCCTTTGAGCAGAGGCTCATAAATTCTGATTGGGGGAAGGTATCTCCTTTGGGCTGAGGCTCATAAACATTTTAATTGGGAAGGATTCCCAAAGAACTTTGAGATAAATTTTAGAGAAAAGTTTTGTGGACGTAGCCTGGCCATTCTAGGTGAACCACGTTAAAATTGGTGTCACTTTGTGGATGATATTGTGCATTGCTTTGATATTGCTTTGGGTATATTGCTTTACTATTTTGAAGTATAATGGAAAAAATAAAAAGAGGTCTTATACTATTCACCCCCCCTCTCAAGATAAGCTTGTGTTCTTCACCTAGTTCTAGTAAATAATAAAATTTTGGCCCCAACAAGTTCCATGAGCCCTTTTCTTTCAATGGAAGAATTCTCCCTAATAGGCAAGTTTTTGGGAGGTAGGTCGGACATGGAGACTATCAAGGTTTGGGTGATGGGTAAATGGTGACTAGTAGGTAGCTTGGAGTTGGTAGATCTAACTCGAGGGTTCTTCATTATATGTTTTAACAATATGGAGGATGCTAACCGCATTTTAATAGGAGGTCCATGGTTTCTGGGTAAAAGAAGCCTTTTTCTCAGACGATGGGGTGAATATTTTGACCCTAAAAATAAAAATATTAACATTAACCTTATTTGGGTTTGTATCTCGAGTCTACTTGCCCATTTATTCAATTAATATTGGTTGTAGGGCATAGCCAAAACTATAGGGGATCTGATCTCCATTGACCATGCGACCTTGGCTAGGACAAGGATGACTCATGCACGAATCTATGTAAATGCTAATTTGGATAATGAATTGCCAAGGTTTGTGGAGCTAGAGTATGGAGAATACTATCAAAAATAATTGATAGAATATGAGAACATATCGACATTCTATGCAGAATGTAAAAATCAAGGACATATATGCAATCAGTGCCCTAACCTGGCAATGAATAGAGAAAAATAGAACCAGGGAATGCTAGACAGAGGAATTTTGAGAATTTTCCCTTACAGAGGCATTTCAATCAAGAAAACTATGTCTACCAAAAAAATAAAAGAGAGGGTGCAGGGTCCCAACAAGACAAAGGAAAACAACAGGTTTTTGGAAACAAAAATACTCAGGTAAGTTCCAATCCTCTAGTTTCAAATAAATTTTCAATTCTATCCAATATGGGAGTAGGAGGATTATCGAAAGACATGGAAGCCCAAAACCTTCAGGATAACCTTTTTGACTCTCTAGAATCCCCATCCAAGTTAGGATCCTCAAACCCTAATGCTGAAATTACTGTAAGCCCCATGGGCATCACAAAGCCAAACCCTAATGCTCGATCTCTAGAATCCTCATCCAAGTTGGGATATTTAAACCCCAATGCTAAAAATACTTCAAGCCCAGTGGGCATCCCAAAGCCAAACCCTAATGCTGAAGAACTTAGGAAGAAATTTGAGGTATTGGAAAATAAAAAATCTCATCTCCCTAACATCATCACTAAGAGCCAGGTGAATCCTATTGAGGGGTCATCCCGCATACTAGGGGAATACAGGAAAAAATGAGAGTGGAGATATGTGAAACTCTTCAAAATGAGGAATATGATAGTCCGGTTCTACAACAAATTGCCTCCCCCCAGTTCAGTCCTAAACAAACCAGAAGCACTATGAAGTCTCCTATAGATTTTTACAGTGAAAAAATAAGAGGGAGAATATCAAATTTTGAGCATCAAAAAATTAAAACTGATAATGACATTGCCAATGGAAAATAGAGAACCTTGTTTCAACAGGTTATTTTGGGTTTCGAAGACAAAAAATTAGGAAAACCCCCTCAAGGGAGGGGGAGAGGAAGAAATCCCAAACAATTTAAATGAAGTTCCTCTCATGGAACGTGAGAGGCCTTAATGGCCTGCCTAAATACAGGGAAGTCTGTGCAATAATAAATCAAGTGAATCCAACTATTATAATATTGCAAGAAACAAAAAATGATGAGATTCATTCAAAAAAAGTAGAAAAAAAATCTTGAATCATGGGGATATGGTTTGCAAATCATCCAGAGGAGCGTCTGGAGGCATTATGACTTTGTGGGATCCCTAGATAGTAGAAGGCACCATTATTCAGTATGATGATAGGGTTCTTAGTGTTTTATTTAAGGAAATAAATAGTAATAGGTAGTGGATCCTTTCAAATATTTATGCCCCAACTTCAATTCAAGGGAGAGCTCTTCTATGGGATTACTTAGGCAATCTAAGTGAAATATTCCATAATGTCCTCTAGATTATGGCTAGGGATTGTAACACTCCTATTTACCCTTCAAACAAAATGGGTGGAAATGGACCACCTATCAGGAGCATGGATGAGTTCAATGATTTTGTGAGGCCCAACATGTTTATGGATGTACAAATTAGAGGAGCAAATTAAACATAGAGCAATCGACGGATAGGGTGTCATCTCATTCAAGAAAGGCTTGACAGGTTTTTTCTATCAAAGGATGCTAAAACTCTATTCAGTGATTCTACCTTGCAAGCCCTTCCAAAAATTACCTCTAATCATAATACCATTTTTTTGGAGATCCCTAACTCTATATCCTTCAATAAACCTTTCAAATTTTAATCTATGTGGATAAAACATTCCAGTTTTAGATATAACTTAACTCAATGGTGGCAGCAGCCTGTCAAGGGTAGTGCAGCTTTTAAACTTGCTAGCAAATTAAATTTTGTTAAGGAAAAGCTTTGAACTTGGAACAAAGAGGTATTTGGGAACCTCTTTGAAAATAAAAAATAGGTTGTTGAAATTTTGAAGATAATTGATCAGAGGATTCAACATGGTGATGCTGATGAAACTACTAGGCAGGAGGAATAGACAAAACTAGCAAAGTTTCATAACATTTTGGCCTGTGAGGAAATCTATTAGAGGAAAAAATCAAGGGCTCTTTGGTTGAAATATGGAGATTAAAATTCTAAGTTTTTTCACATCACCATGCTTAGAAATAGAAGCAATAACAAGATAAAAATTTAAAAAAATAGATGGTTCTATTACTTAGGACTTAATAAAAATAAAAAAGGAGGCAGTAACTTATTTCAATTCTATCCTTGGTCAGGAATTGCAGTGCAATGAGGAGGCCAAAGATATTCTTTTGTAATCCATTCCTAGCATAATAATTGAGGATATAAATCTTAAGCTTCTAGTTCCCTTTTCTGATGAGGAAATTAAGGAAGCCTTGTTTAGCATGGAGCCAGACAAAGCCCCAGGACCTAACGGATTTCCCCCTCATTTCTATCAAGATTTTTGGGACATCATAAGTGAGGATGTAATTTTTTCTATCAAAAAATTCTAGGCAAGCAATCATATCCCAAAAGGTCTCAACTCTACTTTTATTTCTCTAATTTCTAAGAAGCAAACCCCTGAATCTATGGCTGACTTCAGGCCAATCAGTCTGTGCAATATTTCTTACAAGATCCTAACTAAAGCCATTGCAAATAGAATGAGAGATGTTCTACCTCACATCATAGATCCATGCCAAGAAAGCTTTGTCTAGGGCAGGTCAATCTTGGATGGAGTTATCACAGTTCATGAAGCTCTGCACTCTGCTCATAAGACTAACAGGTCTATTTTTGCCCTCAAGCTTGATATGAACAAAGCATTTGATAGGCTAAATTGGGAATTTCTGATTGTTATCCTCCTTAAGTTTGGTTTTCACCACCAATGGGTTAATTTGATCAAATAATGCATTTCTAAAGCATGGTTCTCAATTTTGGTTAATGGAACAACTATTGGTTACTTTCAAAGTCGTAGAGGAATTCGGCATGGGGACCCTATCAACCCCATGTTATTCATCATTGTGGTAGAAGCTTTAGGTAGAACCATAAAAAATGCTTGCATTTCAAGGCTAATATCAGGAATCAAGGCAACATCTCTCACTAGGGATGTTTATCACCAACAATTCATCGATGATACCCTTCTATTGACTAAGGCATCGGTGGTTGAGGCCAAAAGAATTAAATACATCATGCAACTCTACGAGGACGCTGATGGTTAGAAAGTTAATTTCAGTAAAAGCAAGTTATATTTCTTGAACACCCCCATTCAGAGGCAAGGAAGGATTTCAGAAATTTTAGAGTGTGATATAGCAAACCTCCCCACTTCATATCTTGGTCTCCCTATTTTCATTGGTTCTCCAAGAGAGTCAATGTGGGATAGGATTATTGAAAGAATTCAAAAAAAACTTGTTGTATGGAAAGGTCATCTTCTATCTCAAGCAGGAAAGTTGACCCTCACTAAGGCCTCTCTTAAGAGCATTCCAGTCTATTTCCTCTCTATTTTCAAAGCCCCTATGAAGGTTTTCCAAAAAATTGAGAAACTCCAAAAATAATTTTTATGGACTGGATCAGAGGAGAAAAAAAGGACCAAAGTGGGCAAACCCAAGGAAAATGGGGGCTTAGGTCTAAGGAGAATTGCTCATATGAATTTAGTTTTACTAGCTATGCAGGCATGGCACCTCATTTCTGGTGAATAAAATGAATGGACAACTATCATCAAATGAAAGTATCTTCAAAATATGGAATTTCTAAGTGACTCAATTCCAATTAGAGGTTCTGCTTGTGGGAAAGCAATTCTCAATTGTAAATAAATCATCAAAAAAGGTTTAATATGGGTTTTAGGCAATGGTGAGAGGATAAATTTCTAGAATGACAGGTGGGCTAAGGACGAACCATTGACACAATATCCTAACTTAGCCCGAATCAGAGATATCACGAAAGAACTCATTGGCAAAAAAGTCTTCGATTATATGGTTGAGGACAGAGGCAGAATAAAGTGGAAAAAAATAAGGATTCAGGGATTTCAAACGGAATCAAATGATCTTTGTAACATTCTCGGGCAACATTTTATCCCCATGAGAGCCAAGGAATATCAAGTGACATGGGCTCCTACGAAAAATATACAGTTCACTATTAAATCAACTTACAAGCTTATGCTTGATGATGAGGATTTTGTCCTCCAAAAGGACTTAGTTTGGATAAAAAATTTAATTCCAAAAATTACAGTCTTTTCATGGCTGGTTATCCAAAGAATAATTCTTACCATTGATAACATGATGCATAAAGGTATTTGTATCACTAATCGATGTTATCTATGCAGGGCTAATTGGGAGACCATTTATCACATTTTCCTTGAGTGCCCTTTTTCCTTGACTATCCTAAGTGGGGTTTTTTAGGCCTTCAATATTTCCTGGGTTAAACCAGCCACCATACTTGATTTTTTCATCTAGTGGCCTTGCCTCTTTTCAAGCCAAAGACTTAGATACATGTGGAAAATTTGTCTCAATCACTATCTTTGGCAGGTGTGTTTAGAAAGGAACCATAGATTCTTTAATGAGTCTATCCATGATCATCAAACTATCATTGGTAGGATCCTATCCTTTGCCAATGAGATTGTGAACCTTATTCCTTTTAATAGTTGTAAACCTCATCTACAGGAGACCATGATTTCTCAATATTTAAACTTAACCTTGTTAGATGAGTCTATGCCTAGGGTAGTCAACCCCAGAGACAATATTAAGTGGTCCCCATTTCCTACGGGTTGGTTTAAGCTTAATTTTGATGGAGCGGCTAAGGAAAATCCTCGCAAAACAAGTGTTGGTGGCATTGTGTGATATCATAATGGAAATATGATGCTTGTATTTTTTGAATATTTGGGAACAAGGACGAACAACGAAGCTGAAGCTAGAGCTATGTGGAGAGGCCTTTAAAGGCAATTTGATCATAGAAGGAGACTCTATGCATGTTATAAATCTCCTCAATAATTGGAAAACACCTCCTTTGAGGATAAAACAATTGTTGAAGAGGCTAGCATCATTTTACAGGGAAGACAAGACAGAAAAGACCAACATGTCTTTCGGGAAGCTAACAAAATTGTTGATAAGCTAGCCAATTTGGGTGTCGATGGTGACAAACTTTTCAAATGGGAACATGGTTTCCCGAGTGAAGTAGAGGAGATTATTCAACAAGAATGCCAAGAATGATAATCGAATTTACCAATAGGGAAGGCACTGTAAGTTCAAATGCTAGGAGTATTCACTCCTCATTTTTGAAATGGACTCACAATAAAAATTATCCGAGTTGTCAGTCTTTGTGGATGCTGCTTGGAAATACCACAAAGACTAATGGGGATAGTCACATGTTAGATAACATGGCTCCTAGTCGTATTAGTAATTTGAGGTTGTTTGATAATCACAGGGCAGGAAAGAAACAACAATATAAGACTTCGAACCAAAGCCACATTGACCACCAAATAGCCACCGCCATAAATCTAGCCAGTAGGTTCACTTCTCCAAGGCTGATTGGCCAAGACGGGATGTGGTCCCAAAGCATGTCATATATGGAAGAAAGCAATTACCAAAGAATTATTAAGAGTAACTGTCAATACAGAGCTTGTGGGAGTTTTTTTCAGTACTCTACTATGTGTGTCTATAGTTTTTTGTTTCTCCACTGTTTCAAGGAAGGGATCCGTGTCTATTTATTTTTTTGTAATTATGATGTAGGTGTGTTTTCTCGGGGTATACCCAAAATGTTGTATGGGAAGTTTCTTTTTGATAACAGACTATGTGCCTTACCGGATGTAATGGCTTTGGCGGCATGTATATTTTACATATATAGGATCCTTAGTAAGGACATATTCATCAACAACCTTGGGCTGATTTTTGTAAAAGGTTTTGGGTCAACCTATAAAACCCAGTATTAATGCTATAGTATCTTATCTACCAAAAAAAAAAATTATTTCATGAGTGACTATAGTTGGAACATATACATTTATAACCTCTAGTTTGATATTTTACTCTTATATAAAAGACTAGAAACCCAATTATTTTTACTTCTAGTAATTGTCCATCCTATTTGTGTTTACCTCATAATTTTATAATACATCTTGAAGATCCTACAACAAAAAATAGTAGATAATGTCCCATATTCCAAATATTTTTGAATCCATGCTTTCATTCCTTACTACTAATTTTATTTTGTGTACTAATATAAACTTAGGACTATAAAACCTATTAATTCCCTGATAATTATTTTTTGCAGGACCTTATTGATGATACCTCTAATGTTCTAGGATACCATTTTCATCATCACTTTTTATTTTTATTTATGTGCTTAGATCCATTTATTATTAAATTTTGTAATATTTATTTTATGTTTTCTCATTTTGATATACATCTAAGTTTTTTTTTCTATTTTTTCTTGCTTTAAGAGTCTTCCTCTTATTTTTCCACTATCATCACTTTCATATTCATAAATATCATCATTTTCCCCAAATTTTTCATAATGAAAGTTTTCATATATATATTATTGTTGTCACTATCATCACTTTCATATTCATAAATATCATCATTTTTCCCAAATTTTTCATAATGAAAGTTTTCATATATATATTATTGTTGTCATAGAGAATTTAAAGTGTAAGAAATAGACTACAAACCACTTTATTTTTATGTCATATTGGAAATCTTAAAATGCAAGGATTGTACTCCATAGCAATTACTTTTTTTAATGATTCCCTACAAATCCTAAATTACTATTAATA
The DNA here is from genome assembly GCA_028583015.1 of Wollemia nobilis. Classification (NCBI taxonomy): domain Eukaryota; kingdom Viridiplantae; phylum Streptophyta; class Pinopsida; order Araucariales; family Araucariaceae; genus Wollemia; species Wollemia nobilis. Next base: position 2,140,257 of record JAQPPZ010002765.1, read on the forward strand.
AATATTTGGTATTATAAAATTTAAACCCTAAATTGCAAGGGATAACCTCTACATTAGTTTTATTTTTATTGCATGGGGAGAATTTTATACTGTTTGAGAAAAATGAAGACTCTTTACCTATATTAAACTTGACCTCTTCTGCATCTTTTATTTTAATATTTGCATGCATGTCTTCCTTTGCACCTTTAATTCCTTCTAAATGTAAGCTTCACATTATATTTTATGATATCATGTACCCTTATTTTTTTCATATAATGGTTGTTCTGAGTGAACCATGATGTCCTTCACCATTTGACAATGTATATGGCCTTTGTTTACCACTTTTTTGTGAGTAGAAAATATTTGAATTATTATAATATTTACTATGATATAATCTTCTTGTTTGGTTGAAGATTATATCCTAACCAATTTTTTTTTCTATTTTCCCATCACTTTCAATTGTAATATAGTGTCATGTGTCCAATCTTATAACATTTTAACTTTGAATATAGAAATTTTATAATCCACTTGTTGATATCTTAATTCACATATAATCTTAATGGATCATGGAAAAGGTTTTCAAATATCGATGGAAACACATATTTAGGTATATAAAGAATTATTTTTCTCCTTAGTCCTTGATACCTTACTAATAAAATTCTAAAGAGTAATTGTCAATATTCTTTAAGACATCATTACTTATAGGCTAATATAGAAGTCCAAAAATGTAACCCATGCTAGAAGCCTTTAATATTTTTTTCTCCACAAAAAATTGATATTCCAATGTTAGAAAATTTTTGGTTAAAACATATACATCCACATAAGTATTGTAATAAAATAAGTAAATCATGAAAGAACAAAATATTGCAATACAAAATAGAAATGCAAAAATCTATATTTTTTCGATTGGTTTATTAAAAGGGTTTTGAAAGGTCCCAAAAAAATTTACACAAATGTAGAAAAGATAGCTAGCCAAAATTAAACTAACTAAAATGAAAATAAACAATTCTAGAGGGTAATAAAACAACCAAATTTAAACTAGAAATAAGGTGTAGACATAAACAAAAAGGAATAAGGGTGCAAACTATAGTAACGACACCCAAAAGAAAATAAAAAAGGAAACAAAAAATAACTATCGAAAGCCCAACCAATATTACAATATTTGGCTTGATGAGGTTCAATATATGAGCTTATTGGAGCAACCACTTCCACTATGCTAGAAATTAGTAGTTTTATTTGTCATTCCTTGCCACCTGGGTTCACAAGTGACAGTTGCCTTGTGAAATTTCCACATTCCTTGCCACCTGGGTTCACGGATGATAGTTGCCTTGTGAACTCTCCACATCTCCTCAAAATTTCCCCAATATGGATTGCACAAAAGCGCATAATGGAAAGAGAATATGTGTTGGCATCCATGTTAGACAAACCATGTCTAGCCACTTGGCCCCAAATCATTCAATCAACACCAGAAACTAGTTAAAGATTAATATTTTCATTTGCATTAGTGTGGGCCATAATATATTGAGGGAAATTATCATACCAGACTTGGAGGTTATCCTATTCAACGCCTTGATTGGTAATGAGGTTAGCAAATTTGTTTCCTTTCTAATAAACATACTGAATTGTAAGATATCTAATGCCTTCAATTATCATTAAGATTTCTTGGACAACATTGAACATGCTCCAAGCAAGAAGCTAACATTTTTTTATGCATCGAATGAAATTCATAGAATCACTCTCTATTATAAGTCTTTCAAATCTAATCTACTTGCAAATGAGGAGGCCAAGGTATAATGCATGGGCTTCAGTAAAATTATTGGTTTGATTGTCCATGGACTTAGCAAACATGCACAAGAATTTACCTTGACTATTTCTAAAAATACCACTTCATCCAGCCCTATGAGTGTTTCCCTTTGAGGCTCCATCAATGTTGAGCTTGAGCCATCCACAAGGTGAGGGAATCCATTTCATCATTGACCTGTCAACCTTTGGAGGACCCCAGGGGGGTGTCAATCTGAAATTTGAGAGTATTGAAAATGGATAATTCCCAATGGTTTTTGGGATTTTTAGCTTGGATAAGATTAGAATTCTTAATGAAAAATGATAGAGCTCGGGAGAACACTAATCTAGCATCTTTTGTAGCAACACCAAAAATTTTGTTGTTCCTCTCCAACCATACCTACCATAAAAAATGAGGAAAACAATATGACCAAAAAACATAGATTTTTGGATTTAGAAATGGATTTGGCCACTGATGGAAAGCATCAACAAGATTTTCTAGGTATACCCATGACATGTTTGCCAGCTTGATAAAGGAATACAACACTTCATTAGAGAATGAGCACTCAAGAAATATATGGATCATAGATTCCCATCTATTTTTATAGAGGACACAATGATTAGGGATTATTAGGCCTCTATGGATTAGATTTTCAATGATCAAGATTTATTTTAAAGAAGTAAGCCAAAAGAAATGGGTAACTTTAGGGATTAGACTTTTCAACCAAACAATAGTAAATTCAGGCCAAGATTTGACTTCTCTAGTTTGGGCGTAGAAGGCAGACTTAATAGTATAAATCCCATCCTCACAAAGGTTCCATAATGGAGAGTCTAAAGCATTTAGATTACTAGGAATGATAGTGTTATGCAATATATCAATAATAATAGAAAAAGTAGATGATTGGGCAATGCTGATGTTGACAGAGGGAAAGGGCTTCCATCTGGCTCCATTATAGTTTCTAGAAATTTACATAGCTTAGAACCAAATAGGTGATCAGTGATTAGCTTGATGTAGGAGAGACTAGCATCACTGATCAAAGGGTGATTATTGAGCCATCTATCCTCCCAAAAGCCAATAGATGTTCCATTTTCTACCACCTAAGCCCAAATTTTAGGATGGGTCTTGTAGTAATCATAGATTTCCAAAAATGTGATCTAATTGGAAGTGGTTCATCACTTATAAAGGCTCTCTGCTACAGGTATTTATTCTTTATGATATTGATCCAGGTGGTTTTTTCATTTTAGATAATTCTCCAACCTTGCTTACCAATGAGAGTAGAATTCATCTTACTAGCTTTCCCAAAACCCAACCCTTGCTGATTCGTATTCAAGCATATCTTGTCCCAAGAAACCAAGGGAATTCTATTGGTATTTTATCTTCCTGACCAAAGAAATATCATTTGCATTTGTTCAGTATTCTTGCAAATAGAAGCTATATATTTAAATATGGACAAGAAATACACCGGAATGCCTTGCAAACAAGCTTGTACAAGAGTCGCTTTCGCTACCTGGCTGAGGAGACAACATTTTCACCTAGTCAATTTTTTATAAATTTTCTCCAAGATGTTGTTCCACACATTTGTAGGAGGTTTACCATGGAAAAGGGGCATACCTAGATAGGTGGAAGGAAGGCTTGATATGCTACATCCTAGGATTTTGGTAATTGTCTATCAATGGGAGTATTTAAGAAATACAGTTTACTTTTCTAAAAATTAACCTTTTGTCCAGCAGCAATCTCATAGTAAATTAGGATATTCTTGATTACCCTTTCTTCAAGAACTAAATATTTGGTTTCTGGTAACGTATCATCAACAAATTATTGATGCGTAACTGGTTGGGATATGGAGAAGGCCTTTATCCTAGATATAGTACCATTAGAGCAGCCAAAATTGAGTACCTTCCCAAGGAATTCTACAAGAATGATAAATAAATAAGGGGAAAGAGGATCCCCCTACCCGATTCCTTGGTTTCTCTTGAAATACCCTACAACAACACCATTTACAATGATAGAAAACCAAGCAGATGAAATACATTCCTAGATTAGGGTAATCCACTTCGGATGAAAGTCGAATTTTGCTAGCACATATAATCTATAATAGAATTATGAGACTCTTTAATGGGGTAAAATCCTAAGCACTTTGATTCAATATGAAAAATAGATACATCCATATGTGTCCTCTTTCCTTTTTAAATATTCTTCATAACCATAACATTATGCTCAAGGGGGTCAACTTACATGTAAATTACCATATAAGCTAGAATATTCTACCAAGTAGACAATTACATTCTTTATAATGGTTACATCAAATGACCCCACTTATCTAGGCACCTAAAGTGCAACATTACATAATATCATTAGGATGGGACTCCCATGGTAGAAAGGGGGTAATTACATAATATTGTTAGAATTATATAACAATGTTAGGATGGGGTATTAACACATTTCCTTTCAAAAAACTTTACTCTCAAAGCTAGATATGAGGAAACTACTATTGTAGCTGTTGGAGGGACTACCATGTGGTATATTTAGGTTGTAATCCTTTCCATTGAAGAAGAAAATCAATGATGACATGGTTGTGAAGGAAGCATGATCTTTATTCAGGATAGAGAATGATGGATCCTTTTTCATCCAAATCTAGTAAGGTGTATTGAACTTGTATCTTAATTCCAATAAAATTATTTAAGGAGGAGACATGAAATAGTATATGGATCTTGGAAATGGTTGAAAGGGGCAATTTTTAGACTATAAAATTGATTTATTGTAACACACGGTAGGGATCATAGTATTTTGTGGTAAATTTTTAGGATCAATAAAGCTAGAGTGAGGATGTTTTGTGTGGATATAGGAAAATAAAGACCTATCTACCACTTCAAATCTACACTTAAAATGTTGTTGATCAGTTTACTGATGCATATGATTCTTGGCTAAGATTTTCCTTAAGTTATCATACGATGGCGACATGCTAGCTGAGAGTGGTATTGACAACATGAACTTTAGAGCTTCCTAGAATGTATGATGAGGGAGTTCATGGAGAAATATTGTATACTGCTTCAAATGGTGTAACTTTAGTTGTAGTGTGATATGATGTATTGTTCCACCATTTGGCTAGAGGGAGTCATTTATCCCATTGTGTAGGATGCTCAAATTTAAAGCAATAAAGGTAGATTTCGAAGCACTTCTTAACAATTTTTATTTCACCAGTAGTCTAAGATTAATAGGACAATATCATTTTGAGTTGAGTGTCCTATAACTTAAATAGTTACTACCAATAATGGTTGGTAAAATTAGGGTCCCTATCTGACACAATAGATTTGGGTATTCTATCAAGATGAAATATAGAATCTAAAAATATTTGAGCAACTATAGAGACTATGTAGGGATGGGGTGAGTAAAAAAATGAGCATACTTTTTGAGATGATCCACTACCACCACAATTGCTAATTTCTTATTTATTTGGGTAATCCCTTAATTAAATCCATAGAAATATTAGTTCACACCTATTCTAAATTTGCAAGGGCTGAAGGGTTCCTAGGGAACACACAATTTTACCCTTAATTCTTTAGCACTTATCACTTTATGCCATAATATCTTTGCATTCCCTTCCAAAATAAATTGTTTTTGGTCCTTTCATAGGATTTTTAAAAACTTAGAATGTCCCACCGCTGGTGAGGCATGCATTTTCTACAAGATCAATTCTTGCATTTGTGAATTTTGGGGAATAACCAATTGGTCATTATATCTTATGTCTTGAACATCCCAACTATATCCAAGGTGTGAATTGGGATTTTCTTTGAGTTTTTGAATAAAATTTTATAGATTAGAATCCTTGGTTTTTTCTTATTTGAGTTTATTTATCCTATAGACACCTAAAACACGTCATTTTCAGGAGGCTACTCATGTGGACACATTTTCAGACCATATGACTAATCTTAGATATTTCCAAGACTTAATAGTGGTTCTAACCACTTAAATAGAGGTAAAACATCCTTTGTAGCATGCATCGTTGTACCCTCTAGTGGTGGCCTCATGACTACTAGCAGCAATGATGACTATAGCTCTGGTTGCTCTGATCGAAGATGACCTCATATGTAACAAACTCAGGCTACCCAATTTGAGTAAAATTGGTTATAGTGTAACCAATTTACAATATTTTGGTTCTATAAGCATTGACTAACCTCCTTGAGCCCAACCAAATCTTGATTCTTGGCTTGTTGAGCAAGCTAGGATCCCAATTTGGGAAGTCTATTTAAGGCACCCAAAAATGAGAGAAAATAGAGAGAATTGATCATCCATAAACCACAACAAAGTGTTGTCCTTTTGTGAATAGAAAGTGCAATATCTCATAAGCATCATGGTGCTACCTGTTGTACCCCATTGTCACAACTTAGTTTTAACCCCATTGTTTTTGAAAAATTTCATTGAATTGATGTCTAGGTGAGCTTAGGGTGCAAGGCCCAATTTTTGATGATTCCAAAAAATTAAGGCTTGGGTTTAATCTAAAATTTTGGCTTGAAAAAGTGTTGATATTTATATCTTGAAGGCTGAGGTCTAGTGGCAATGGTTTGGATTGAGAATTTTTAAATATTTTCAAAGGCTAAATTAATTGAACTCCATTTCAGGACTGCTCCAATCTCGTCACTTTTTCCCTGCATTTGGATGTAAATTGATATGGCAATAACTTGAGCTCGAAGACTCCATTTGAGCTAATCTAAAAATTGGGGGAAAGAGCTTGATTCAATCTTCACAATGGGACTGAATTTTAAGAATATCATATGGATCACACAAATATCTTGAAGAGCACACCAAGTTCTTAAAGGGTGCACAAGTTCATACTTTTAAAGTTGTGCGCCCCATTGACGTGCGTGTGCATTTATGTCTAAATTTAGAGGGCCATATATCACTAACTAGGAGGTATTTTTTTATTATTTCAACTTATTTGAGTACCCATTTGGCTTTTTTAGACACCTACAAAGTTTTGTCAAATTCTAACAACTTTAATTTTTGCCCTAATTTTAGAGCATGCGAAATCCTAGTGCACCCCATGTAAATTTTGTGTGTCTCATTTTCCTATGGAGCACACTAAGTTCTTGAGGGGTGCACAAGTTCGTGTGCCCCATTTTAAATTTGTGTGTACCATTGACGCGTGTGTGCATTTACGTCCAACTTTGGAGGGTCGTATCTCATGAACAGGGAGGCATTTTTTGATTATTTCAACTTATTTGAGTACGCATTTGGCCCGTTTAGACACCCATAAATATTTGTTGAATTTTGATAACTTTGATTTTTGTCCTAATTTTGGAGCATGTGAAATCTCGAGGGGCACATGAGGTTGCGCGACCCATGTTAAACTAGTGTGCCCAATGTAAATTTTGTGTGCCTCATTTTTCCAATGGAGCGCACCAAGTTCTTGAGGGGCGCACAAGTTTGTGTGCCCCATTTTAAATTTGTGTGCCCCATTGACGCGCACATGCATTTACGTCTAACTTTTTAGGGTCATAGCTTGTGAATAGGGAGGAATTTTTTGATTATTTCAACTTATTTGAGTACCCATTTGGCCCATTTAGACACCTACAAATTTTTATCTAATTTTGACAACTTTTATTTTTACCCTAATTTTGGAGCACGTGAAATGTCAAGGGGCGCACAAGGTTGTGCGCCCCATGTTAAACTAGTGCACACCATGTTAATTTTGTACATCCCATTCTCCTATGGAGTGCACCAAGGCCTTGAAGGGTGCACAAGTCATGCGTCCCATTTTAAGGTCATGCGCCCCATGTTAATTTCGTGCGCCCCATGTTAATTTTGCATGTCCCATGTTAAGTTCGTGCGCCTCACTTTAAATTCATGTGCCCCATGTTTTAAGAGACTTCCAATGAAAATTGAACATGTGTATTGAAATAAAGCAAATATACTTTTATATACATGGTACTGTTGATGGCATCTGTGAGTGCAGGACAATTACGAAAGGATAAAGAAATGTGACAATTAAGCAGAAGGGCTATGCTTTATTGGAAAGGTTGGGAGGATCAAAAGGAGAATAAAAATGAAGTGGGGTCTAGTTCACTAGGAGCACACGAGCTGAGTGCAGCATAGTCACCAGCCCAGGGCAACTGGAGAGATGATACACAATCACCGCCACCACCTGCGTAGATAGAAGGCATGGGCTATGTGCCCATTTTTATTACATACCAATTTTGAAGGGAATGAGATTGATCTAGCTGGAACAAATGGTTGTAGCCTCACTCCAGAAACTGAACACTATATAAGGAAGACTACTGTAGCAACATATTTTTATCGAACATCTAATAGAAAAGCTAGTCATAGCTTTATCTATTGTCTGAGTTGTATTTTCCCTTGTATCTCTTGTCTGTGTGTCTCATCACCCTTTTCTCTTGTCATTCACTAGGGACTATTGAGGTGCATTTTTCACTATGATTGTTTTTTGTGAAACTTGTCAGAGTTGAGAACTCTTACATCATTACAATCAGGATGAAGAGGAGATATCCCTTGTTCTGAATATTCAAATCGGGGGTTTAATGTAATCAAATGGCATATGAGGATCAAGCACTCTGTTGATCTATTCTATGCACATATTTTATTAATGAAAATCTCAACTCTTCCCTTGGCATCTTGTTGTGTGAATGTCTTGTGCTAGTTTATTTATGTAAAACTGCAATCAAAATCCATAAATAACACCTATTGCTAGTTTAATTGTTTTATTTACATTACATCATTTGAATGGAGTAAAATGAACTAGTTCTTCTTTCTGTTATCTTTTCTAAGGTCATTTATCAACCTGCTACGACTCTATAATGGATAAGGTACCGATATGGGTTTTTAAGAGTTCAAATATTGATAGGTTTGATCACTAAAAATATCAAAAACGACTAAATAACATTTTGTCTGGCATAGTGGGCGTGTGCATTGTAAAGCATTAGTGAAAGAACCCACTGCTTGGGGTTTCCTTACCCAACCTAGTTAGTTTAGAGTTTTCTAAGGTAGTCTATTCCCAGGTCAATGAGGTGGATCCACTAGAATCCACAGTGCTGGTTGTGATCTCCAGAGTTTTTTGTGACGTGACAAATCTGCTGAGAGTAAGCAAAAAAACTCAATAATTTTTAGCACCATTGCCAAGGAAGGACTTTTTAATTTATTTTTGTCATTCTACTCCCCTCCTACAACATATATATTTTTATTTTTATTTTTCCTATGAGGTTTTAGGGCTGAGAAATCTTAGCCAGAGAGCACCCCTCCCTTTTTGCACCTTATGCTGGCGACTCTGAAGAACCCATCATCAACAAGAAACTGATCTAGCGATCACAAGAAGCAATGAGAAGGAACTCTGCCCTGACCTTCCAGATCCATAGGTACTTTTTTGTCCATGTAATATTAGAAAGGAACTTTCACTCTCTGTTCCTTTAGATAAGCATCATAACAACAGTACTAGTTTTATTTCTAAAAGTCCCCATCTATCAAGTATTGTTATGTCTGTTGTACCTCCTGTGCTAAGGGGTCTAGTTACATAAATGGTCAATCCTCTTTTAAACAACTGGCCTACAAATAAATACAGGCCTTTTATATTACCCCCTGTCTTAAACCCATTACCCCCTAAGGCCCACAAATACATACCAAAATTCCTAGGGGATAAAACTATAATTGGGGAAGACCACATTCAAGATTTTATGTATGCCATGGATAGATTGGAAGTTAAGGAAGAAGATGTGGCTCTTAGGCTATTTTGGCAGACCCTAGAGAAAGATGCTTTAAACTGGTTCAATAGTCTTCCCCCACATTGCATATTGGGTTTCCAAGAAATGGAATAAGCCTTTTTAGAAAGTTATGGTGAGGAGAGGAATATACGTTCATTCCTAACTAAATTGGCTACAATGAAAAAATAGAAAAATGAATCGGTTAATGAATTTAACAAAATATTCATCAAGGTTAAGGATAAAATTTTCGATAAGTTAGCTCTTGATGATCAACGATCCATTTGCTTTTATAAAAATGCTTTCTCTACAAATTTAATCATGAACTAGGAAAAGAGCAATTAAACACTATTGATGAGTGTATGAATAAGGCTATTCACGTAGAAAGGAACATGATCAGGAGTAAATTTCCTTTCTATTAACCTGCTTGTAGTTCACCTCATAAGCCTTCTAGTTTTGCCATCTATTTAGCTTCACACCCTAGTCTAAAACTCAAGGATCGGCCTTGTAAAGCAGTCAGGACCAATTTATATTGCAAGGATAATCACACTAAATCTAAAGGAGATATTGAGGTCTGTCAAGAACAAAGAACTTTAATATCCAAAAGAGAGCAACTTCATCTTGAAACCTCTAATTTCATACTTGATGAAGCCAAATGGAAACCACTTATTATAGTAGTGGATCTTTTTCAAGAAAGCCATGCCATGGACTTTGAGAGTACAATAGATGAGATGAATGTTCCTAATATGGGTGAGATGAGAGAACAACACTCAAATGCAGAGGCACTATCAGATAAAATAGTATAGACTGAAGAAGAAGAAATTGATAAGGGGGCAACAATTAATAACTATGAGTCTAAAAATGGGGGTCCCTTTAAGTCCAATGCGAAAGAGAACCACAAAATAGAATGGATTGATCACAAACCATGGGTAAAAGGAGATATCAATATTTTCCTTGTCAATAATGAGAAAAGGGCTTTACTTACCAGAAAAGAACATCATCATCAAGCTCCTGATGATAGTTTTTAAGAAATCCAATAAGATTAATCTATAATAGTAGAAATTCCAAAAAGCCTTTAGATTGATGATTTCAACATATTAGAAATGCTAGAACAAAATTCAAAGGAAGAGGCATTGACCAACAAAACTGTGGAGGTTGAAGATGAAAAAGTAGATGAAAGGCCAATGATTGGGGATGATTTATCCAAATATGTAGTTCTCCTTGTGAAGCCCAATGCAGAGGTAGACCCTGAAACAAAATTGACTAATCACAAGCCTAAAAGTATGGTTAAGTCTGGAAAAGATATTGGTCAGAGAATCATAGTACAAAAGGAAGATGAATTTTCTAGGTTTTCTAAGCTTATTAATCAATCAGAAACAATGCCCCTCCATGTTTTCCAAATATATATGTTGAATTCAATGAATGACTACTCTATCTACAATCGTCCTCTTGATAATAGAACTTCATCTAAAATTATAGTTGATCTATTGAGTATTTCTTCTGCAAAGAACTATCTCCCTATTTCTAGTGCGAAATCAATCAGATTAAAACATGATAAATCAGATTAAATAGATAAATTAATTGGTCTAGGAAATTACATTGGCCCATTTGCTAACTTCACCATCATGTTCATTAAAAATGCCCCAATCGTAGATAGTATTGCATCTGTTACATCATTTCATAGTGAAATCCCCAAAGCCCAACCCATCATTAGAAACCCCACAAGAATTGTCCAATCTAATAGAAGATACATCATGAAAAGGACAAGGATAAAAAGAATGCATAAACTTCAACCGCAATTTGTTTTTCTCTAGAGTCATCAAGAATTGAGAGTGTATCCTAGGCCATACAAACAAAAATGAAAGGAATTTGAACTCACTCTACATCCTGAGGTCATTAAGATCTTTTTGCAAAATGAAATGTTACCCCCCATCTTGTTCTAGGTTTCATAAAAATTATCCCAAAAAAATTTATCATCATTGTAAATATTCCAATAAGATAATTTCCTTTTTGTTTGATCATCATCAATATCCAGAAGTGATTATGATTATTTCCTAAAACAAAATTGTTATACACTACAATTTTGATAGACTTGTTCTAATCAGTCAAAGGAAGAAGATCGAGAGTGAGGGTAGATGACACTGAGATCTGGTGGGCCAGGTTTTAGGCAATGGTCCAACAAATCCGAAGCTAAAAAAATAGGAGGAAGGTGTGGTGCATTATGCTGAAGCTTCACATCTCCCACATATTTTAAGGATATTCCAAGATCAAGAAGAATGAAGTCATCATTGATAGGATGCCTTGAGCTAAAAATACATACACTCTAATTCCTTAGCCTTACACATTCCTAACCCAACATGAGCTTTGCAATTCATCATAATCCTTCTCAAAAAGAAGAAAATATATAAATAATGTAAAGCATCTATATGTTGGGGTATCCAGATAACCTCTACCGAGGCTATAGATGCCTGGTTGGTAGTAGAGCAGGTCTGGTAGAAATCAAGGTCATCTCCACCGAGGCTATAGATGCCTGACTGATAGTGGAGCTATGTTAGGGTGAATATCTATTTGATTGAAATACTTAATAGGCTCGTCTCCTGCCGATATGGTGAATTTCTGACTGATCAAGGGATAAGGATGAATGCACAAAACACACACAAGCCTAGGCATGATGACACAACAACTTTCAAATAAATCTGCCTCAACTCTATAACATTGTTGATAGATTTGTTGCCCCTTAATTCAAATTTCATCTACTCTTAAACTAGGTCATCAGATTTTATTGATCATAACCAAGGTCCATCCTTTAGTATTTTTCTTTGTTGCCTTTGTTTTCCTTTTCGAATTTTAATCAAATTTTTTGTGGTCTCTTGATTGTCAACTGAAGATTCTAGAGTTCTCAGGAGCATTCATGTGCCATTCATACTACCTGTACTAATCAGAGCTAGTGTTGTACCCCATTTTCACAACTTACTCTTCACCCTATTATTTTTGAAAAAATTCATTGAATTGATGTCTAGGTGAGCTTAGGGTGCAAGGCCCAATTTTTGATGATTCCAAAAAATTAAGGCTTGGGTTTAATCTAAATTTTTGGCTTGCAAAAGTGTTGAGATTTGTATCTTGAAGGCCAAGGTCTAGTGGCAATGGTTTGGATTGAGCATTTTTAAATATTTTCAAAGGCTAAATTAATTGAACTCCATTTTAGGACTGCTCCAATCTTGTCACTTTTTCCCTGCATTTGGATGTAAATTGATATGGCAATAACTTGAGCTCGAAGACTCCATTTGAGCTAATCTGAAAACTGGGGGAAAGAGCTTGATCCAATATTCACAATGGGACTGAATTTTGAGAATATCATATGGAGTGCACAAATATCTTGAAGAGCGCACCAAGGTCTTCAGGGGCACACAAGATATCCCTTGTTTTGAATATTCAAATCAATGATTTAATGTAATCAAATGGCATATGAGGATCAAGCACTCTGCTGATATTTTCTATGCACATATTTTATTAATGAGAATATCAACTCTTCCCTTGTAATCTTGTTGTGTGAATGTCTTGTGTAAGTTTATTTATGTATTATTGCAATCAAAATCCATAAATAATGCCTTCTATTGCTAGTTTAATTATTTTATTTACATTACATCATTTGAATGGAGTAAAATGAACTAGTTATTATTTTTGTTCTCTTTTCTAAGGTCATTTATCAACCTGCTACGACTCTGTAATGGATAAGGCACCGGTATGGGTTTTTATGAGTTCTAATATTGATAGGTTTGATCACTAAAAATATCAAAAACAACTAAATAACATTTTTTTTGGCATAGCGGGCATGTGCATTGTAAAGCATTAGTGAAATAACCCACTTCTTTGGGTTTCCTTACCCAACCTAGTCGGTTTAGAGATGTCTAAGGTAGTCTATTCCCAGGTTAATGAGGTGGATCCACAAAAATCCATAGTGCTGGTTGTGATCTCCAGAGTTTTCTGTGACGTGAAAAATTTGTTGAGGGTAAGCGAAAAAACTCCACAACACTATCAAATTTGCATCATGGAGCTTGCATCAACAATCATGGAGTACAATTGAACTTGAAGGACCAATTAAAATGCTTTGCTTCATCAATTCACCATCAATTCTAAGTCAATTCTGTAATCAAACTGTGTTTCCAAATATGTAAAAACTTGAACATCAATTTGGCATCCAAATTTAATATCACCAGTCGTCGAGATTAGAGAACAAAGTCTCTATTTTGTGGTCTTTATTTTCAAAAATAACCCATAGGCACCACTACTGACATCAAAGATGACCAGTAGATCAAACCATTCTGATTGAAGATGGCCTTGTGATGACATTCACTTTACCTATATTTTCTAGATAGATTATTCTTAGATGTTTTTCATTTTATTTCTAACATAGATTAGTGGTATCTTTTTCATTATTTATGCATTCTTTCATTGTTTTTCATGCACTTCCTTATTTCTTTACACATTTGCTTCATAGTTTACATTTTCAAGAAATGGGTCTCATCTTGAGAGGCTTTCATTGCTATTGATTCTTTTGTAGTTTCTTTGTGTGCAGGTTACAGGCCTAATCAGGAGCTATACATCACCAAGATCCTCTTTCTTGGCATCATAAGGTAGAGGTAACTAATAACCCTCTATAATAATATTTGGAAAGAGCAAGAACCTTGTGGATTGCATCTTTTCCCCTTGTGGGATTACATATTGTAATTGTGTATCAAATTGGAAATCCCTAAGAGGGATATATTGTAACTGTGTTTCATATTATTAATAAGAAGAGCATCCCATTTTATTTATCTTGTTATCTTGATGGTTACTTAATTTCATTTGTCAATTTTTTTACATTGTTACATAGTTAGATGCATGGTTTTTGCTACTTTACAGTGGCAATCACATGCAGGACCATTCCTAAATCATTGCTAACTTGATTTTTTTTGTTTTTTTTGCATTGTAGATACCATAACCCTTAGTAGGTTCAGCTAAAAGTGGCTACCACCATCGACTCTGATAGCTAGAACGACTACTATTCTAATCATTGATGGCCTTGGGATAGATAGAGAAAACCTAATTTGCAACAACTTCTTCGAATGATGGCTACATTTGTAAGTGGCCCTAAACTAGTTTCTATTGTGTTTTTTTTTTAATTTACAGAATAACAATTAATTAAACAACATAGAGAAAGTTAAAGGCAAAAAAATTATATCTCTATTTGTTTGTTGGCCATAATTTTTGGAAACAATATCCTCTGCTGCTCGTCGCCTCAGAATCTAATGGCTAGATTTCTGACTAACTCTGTGTTTGATGACCACTACTATTGACCATTTTTCATAGATATGGCTCTTGATAGATTGTGTGTTAGGTTTTTACTACTTTTAGCTTTCTTAAAGGTTGTCTCATTTAGATCTGCATTGCATTTTTTTGAAAGATAAAATGTTTTTACTTGCATATTTCTAAATTTGAAACGTATTTTTCATGCATGTAGAGAAAATCATGGAGTGTTGTATCTTGCATATTTGCTTTTGCATCAATTAAAATGAACCACATGTTGAGTGGTATTTTCACCCAATTATGAAAGTACACTCTCCCTTAGTATTTGGGTTCCAAATACCCTCTTGCAAAGAAGTTAAACAAACAACTTCTCCAAGGTATCTGTTGTATTAGCATTTGCATGTGTATTAGTAATCTCAAATAAAGATATTCAATTTAAATGCTTGGAACACCTTAGTGATTGCAAGTAACTATAAACAAGGGGCAATGTTGGTTTATTTTACCATGAAACTTTAGTGATTTTTCATTGAACAAAAATAAAGCAAATGTGAGTTGGCCCTCATATGACCATGATGTAGTGCTCAAATTACCCCTCTTTCGTAAAATTAGAATTTTTATGGACAGGGTAATTTTAGGCTCAAAAAATGGAAATTTGTGAAAATGCTATAAAACATAACTCCTTCAATGAAATTGGAATTTTCATGAAGGGAATGTCATCATAGGCTCATGAGTGCAAAAAAAAACTAAAAAATGAAATTTGACCTTAAAATGAAAATTTTCTATTTTCAGATTTTTTAAATCTGTAACAAAACAGCAACTTCGATGAATTTTTTAAAATACTAAACAACTCTGAAAATGAAATTTCAAAATGCATATTGGAAGTTTGTAGTATAACTGTAGACACCAAAACAGCACCAATCCGATTATGTGACAACAAGCACTGATCGCACTAACACACACAGCCCCCAGGGCAGCCCCTAGAGGTTAAATAGTGGTTCTAACCACTCACACAATAGTTTTACAAGTCAGAGATCAATTTGGCACCTTTTAGACACTCTGCTACTTATTCGCTCCACCCAGGGACGAGTGCGGATTGGTACTCGTCCCACCCAGGGACGAGTGCGGATTGGTACTCGTTTCACCCAGAGACGATTACTAGCGCTCGCTTCGGGGTGGGACGAACGCCAAGTTTGACCAACAAAAAGTCAGACCTCGACGCATGACAACTCAGAACTGCCACTTAGATTTCCTTGCATGGCATAGGAGTGCGAGTGAGTTCTTTTGACAACTCATATCTCCCAATTGACTCTCCCTTCACTGCATGGGAATGAGAGTGAGCTTTTTAGGACAACTCGGGCAGGGAAGAGTCAGACAACTCAGATTTGCCACTTAGCTATCCCTTCATTGCATGGGAGTGCGAGTGAGCTTTTCTAAACATACAAAGACATGCACAGAGGCAGTTAAGAAGCCCTTGATCAAGAAGAAGTCTTCTCTTCACAAAAAAGCATTCATGCAAAGAAACACTTTTGCATGTTAATTCAAAGAGACCCCTTGGGTCTATAAAATGGTGAGCTTCCTCACCCAAAAGATATAGAGAGAAGGAGCATTTTGAGCGACGAAGTGCTGCTAATTCACTTACTTGCGATTTGTGCTTTCAACATCCATAATCTCTTAATCGAAAGAGAGGTTATTGGGTGACTTTTGAAGGCACGAATCAAGAACCAAAACCCAATTTTTTGACCACAATATCCTACCAATTTTCCGACAACACATCACATCAGGTTTCGGACCCATCCCAAGCGGATTGGTGTCGAAACAAAGTTTCACCCGTGGGTGGTTTGCCTTCGGGCACCCCCCGCTTTATTGCTTTTGGTGACTATTTCTTTTGTAGTATTTAGCTAGTTTCATGATTATGCTTTTGTCAAGTTTTCAGTTTATTTAGACTCATTTTAACCATCGTTAGATTTATCTTTTATTTTTCATACACAGGTGCTACTGATTCTTTGTTTGTTTCTTTGAACGTAGATTTTCAGCATTAGAGGAGCAGCGAGGAATCTACCTTTACCAACGCAAGCGGCGACAACGTTTTGGTTCGCCCATCTTATATGTGGGCACGCGGAAGAAGGAATTCTGAAACAAGTTGTAAAAGACCAACATTTAACGCTCCTATCCCCTAAAAAGGAAGGAGACGCATTGTAACACAAATTTGAAAAGCATATCAATAAAAGGGCCGTTCTTTTTATATTGCTTTGATATCTTGTGTTCATGTTCTTTCTTTTTACGCATTTTTCAATAACATAGGGTTTAAGCGTTATTTTAGTTTCGTTTACATTGCATTTTTAGTTTATCCTTTTTGTTTTCGGAATCTCGTGTTTTCAATGGCGATCACGGTGGGACCTCTGTCCTCTATTTTTTTTTAGGTTAGATTTCTGATCTGAAATTGCTTGTTTTGATTATAGGTACCTATTTTTCAATCATCAGACTGTTATTCGTTTCTGCAAGTGACGATTACAGAATTGGTATTCGTTTCACCCAGGGACGAATAAGCATTCATCTCACCCTAGAACGAATACTATTTTGATATTCGCCTCACCCAGGGACGAGTATAGTTCTGTGCATTTTTTAGAGCAAATCAGAAACATCCTGTTGGGCAGAGAAGAGGTAGGGGTTTTTAAAGCTTCTGTCAAATTTCTGTTTTTTGTTTTTGGTTTTCAGTTTTGTATGGCTTAGGGAAAGTTTCCTTTTCGTTTGCCTGTTTCAAATTTTTGCAAATTAAAATGAACCCCACACACCACGTGGTATTTTAAACACAAGGCGTTGGTCGTAAAACCCCAACCCTTGAGCAAGACCAAAGGTGGATTCCATTATCACTTTGGCTTGAGATATTGCATCCATTACCCCGATCGCGACTGTTGCTAGACGTAAATCCTGACGAAAGCTGACCGAGTGTAGCTAGGGTGATTCCTAGCGCATGAGGATAAGTCTTCTATGGTAGGTGTCATAAACAGAGTGATTCCCCTTCCGTACCGCCTATGTTCCACGTATCATCTGGCTCTCACGTACCTATAGTCTCCCTCACGTAAGGGCGGGTATATAGAGAGGTTGGTATATCGGTCCGACAATGGTATATTGAAGGGGCGACCATTTTGGGAGTCATAAGAGCCTTCATAATTGCATTTAAACGTTTCACAAAAATTTTCAAAAAAAAAACAAAAACAAACAACAAAAACACACTAAACCAGATTTAGGGCACACTATTAATCTTTAAAAGAGATAATCATTGCTTGTGTGTGTATGCTATTTTCTGTTTAGACAAAAAAATCATAAAAAAAAAATCATAAAAAGAATTTTTGCATCTTTAGGTTAACATTACCATGGTGTTTACTCGTAGCCAAGCCCAATCACGGGAAGAAGCTACAAAAAATGCACCAAGAGAGACAAATCATCTCCGATATAGCCCTGAAGACTTGGCCATCCCGCCTTGGCGGCAGGGTACACAAGTTAGTTCACACCATGCAGAACATGGCTCTAGAGGCACCTCCTTGAGGGGCACTCCAACTCATGCCATCAATAGACAGGACTATAGAGGCACCTCCCTAGGGGGAACTCCTAAGCAACAAAAATCTTTTCAAGAAAATAACCAATATGTAGCACTTGGTCTAAGTACGAGGCCTCCCTTTGAAGTTCATTATGGGTGGCCTAGTGATGAAGCATTGTGTATTGCTCTAGAACAACAAAGGGTCCAAAAGGAGGAACCATATGATTTTGTTACTCCTAATTTACCCCCGATTAATGTCAGACACACTAGACCATATCCAGAGTATCAGGTTCTCCCGACAGGGCAAGATAATTTGGCCCGCACCTTTTTTGCATATAACAGAGAGTGTGAGGAGGATCACTACGTTCCTCAAGAATAGTACACAGTGTGGGAACGATGCACGTCTACACCCGCTTTATATCCAGATCGCTCATTGAGACCAGAGCTTCAAGTCAATGTTGCCAACCTCGACAAAGGGAAGCAACATATAGGGGTCTCAGAGCACCATGATCGAAATAGATATGTAGGGGAGACATCTAGGCCTCCTAAACAAGAGACGGTGGAACAAAATGACTTGGCATTTGCCCAACTAGCCACCCGCCAAGCGCAAATCATGCGGCTTAGGCAAGACCAACAAAAATTAGAACATTTGTGTCACCTTAATCAAGAGCGCATTCAGCGTCAGACAACTGAATTGCTTCACAACAATGCGCTTGAGAAGGCCCCAGTCCCTCATGCACAGCAATCTGAGATGTATGTGAGGCACAACCCCCTAGTGCAAGACAGGTCTCCATGACTTCAGCAAGCACTGCCTCCAAGACCTCCTAGACCTGAGCGGGAGGCCACTCCTCGCAACCGTGATGGGCATCCTCCGCGGGCACCCATCAATGTTTACAGGCCTAGGCCAAACACTCCTCAAGAAGATTATGAGGATTATGACCAAGAAGAAGAGCGGGCTGAAATGCCCTATCAAGGTAGAAGGGATGCTACCCATTTATCCCTCCAAAGGCCTCAAGTTCCCCGCAACCCACAGCGGGAACAAACCAAGGAGGAGGAGATTACGTCCTCCGATGCATACAAAGTGTTGTTAGAATGCTTGGAGACTATGGAACTCAAGACTGCTGGGCCCCAAAAGCCTACCTTACGCCAACTCCGTAGTCATCCGATGCATCCATCAGTGCCAGCACCTCCATACCCCGAACATTTCAAGCTGCCCCAGTTGGCACTCTTTAGAGGGGATGAAGATGCTCAAGAGCATGTGACTCGATTTTTGAGCCAATGCTTTGGTATACAAGACAATGATGCATTGCTATTAAGAACATTCATAACCACATTCGTAGGATCTGCCTCGGATTGGTTTACCCATCTATCGAAGCATAGCATCTACAACTTGGATCAGCTAGTGGACGCATTCCTAGAACGTTTTGCTTTCAACACAAAGAAAAAGGCGTCACTAAGTGATCTAGCTAGCCTCAAGCAGTATGAGGAGGAATCTATGGTGGCATATGGGAATCGATGGAGGACGTTGCTTTCAAAGCTGTCCTACCTCCCTCCTATGTCCGACCTAACTCAAATGTTCGCAAAGAGCTATTTGCGAAAGATCTCTGTGCTATTGCAGCTACAAGCAATACGCCACTTTAGAAGAAGCTCGGCGCAAGCTAGAGTTATCGAAGAGATCAAGATACAGGATGGCAAAATTGCCAAGCCTAAGAAAAAAGAGTGGAACAAGAGCACCAAAATAGGGAATACGCAACAGAAACCCGTCGCGGTCAATCAAGTTGCTATCAATGCCCCTACGCCTGCCCAAGCAACACAACCTCCAAAGGCTAATTATCAGGTGGTGCCTCACAATAACTATGAGAAAGATAATAAAAAACAAGATCAAAATCAGCAGCGTCACCCTAGGCGGCAATTTACACCATACACTGAGTCTAGGGACTCCTTGTTTGACCGTTTGTCAACGGCAAACTTGATTAATCTGCCAGAGATTCCAACAATCGATCCTAATGCGCCAAAGCCTAAGGGCTACAGAGAGGATCTTTACTATAGATTCCATAGAAGGAAAGGGCATGACCTTAATGTCTGTTGGACATTTAAAGGTTTAGTGCAAGACCTCATTGATAATAACACATTGGTAGTGGATAACCCCATCGCACCCAACAACCAACAAATGGGTGTTTTCAAAGATCCTTTACCCACACATGATGCACAAGCAAAACCTCTTCATGTCAACGAAGTGCAACAGAATTGCCCCATGGAGGGGTATGTTGGGATGATTAGCATTGTGACAAGAAACAAGAGACACCCAGGAGCTGCCCCCGCGACAACCACCAGGGAAGTTCCATCCACGTCACAACCTCAACCGAATCCTACATAGTTGCCCCCGCCTAGACCAGTGGCCACGATTCGAACTAGACTTACTCAAAGTCTATGGACCACATCGGCTAGGCTCTCCATCTATGAGCTTATTCAACAATCGACACCCCATCGGGAAGCTCTTATGGAGATATTAAAGGCAATTGAGTTGCATCCCCATGAAGCGAATTCGTTCAACAATTTTGTGGGGCATGTCAAACAGTGTACTGAACCAGTCATCACCTTCAGGGAAGATGAGTTAAAAATGGTGACTGGAGATGTAGCGGATCCACCCCTGCACGTTATTGCGTGGGTCAACGGGACTCCGTACAAGCGGGTGTTGGTAGACACTGGTTCGTCCAGTAACATTATTACAACCGCTGCACTGAAACATTTGAAGTTGCCAGCCTCTCACATTGCACCTTCCACTTATACCCTTCGAGCATTTAATGATGCGATATGCTCGATAGTTGGCACAATTGTCCTGCCCATACAAGTGGGACAAAAGACCATTCATACGTTGTGCCACATTTTAGAAGGTGAGATGGCTTACAATATCTTGCTTGGGCGGCCTTGGATCCGGGATATGAAGTGTGTCCCTTCAATTGCTCATCAATGTTTGAAGTATACATTTGAAGGACAAGTGCACGTGGTCCCCGCAGATTTGGAACCTTTTAAATATTGCAACTCAGTGCAAATCATGCCGCAATCGACCCTCCCTTCAACGCATGTGGATTTCCAGTTAAATCCATCTAAAAGGGGTCCGACTAAGCAAGAATCTCCATTACCAAATCAATCAAATTCCCAGGCGGGTTCATCTTCTTCATCCGGTCCTCCCACAATGACGCCACCTACGGTGGCCACACCAACGGACAAAGGAAAGAAGCCCCTAGAAGCGGAACCACCTTTAGTCTCCAACATCTCTACAGAAGAGACGCCTAATAGAATGGAAGTTGAGACGCCTAGTTCACCCCACATGGAGTGGACTCAAGGAGAACTCCCATTCGCTTCCTCTCAATCACCAACGATTACTGTTGAGATGTCTAACACAGGCATGGGGGAGTATATAGTGCGCAATGTTGTTGCAACGCCCACACTTCAGTCTATGCAAGACATGGGAAGACCTCGACTCCCCATAGGCTCCGTGGTTCCTTTAGGCTACCCACCTAATCAGACAAACTTTATTTTTGGGGGCCTGGATCATGGCGTTGAACCTTCCCGACAAGAAGAGGAAGATGAAGATCCCTTTGTGGAAGATGTCAATTATCTGGCTAACCCGGACTTCGCATTACGATATCTTAGCCAATGCAATTGGCATGGATACGGGTTAGGCAGGTATGAACAAGGAATGCGTGTTTTGTGCCAACCAAGATACCAAATGCCTTATGACAAGTCAGGAGTAGGGTTTAATCACCCTTTGCCCCTTGACATCTTGGTCGAAAACATGCAAAGCCTAGGGATAGGCAACAAGGATGGGTTGGCATCAGATCCATATGCCAATCCAAATACAACTTATACACTGGGGGATTATTTCCCATTACAAACAAATAACCTTGTTGACCTCAACAACCCTTTCCCTATGGCCGAACAAGGAGAAACCTCATGGACTCACCCACAAGGGGAAGATGGACAAGACCACGAAGGGTCTTCTGAAGATGAGTCGAAGTACGATCATTCGCACGAATATCCAATGAATGACGATCAGGAAAGCTTCCTGATGATGTTCCCATTGAATGATCCCAGTGAGCATAGGCTACCTCAACAACAACAATATCCTTTGGACATAGATGACATGTTTGAACACTTACACATAGGTCCAAGACATAGGTGGCATCTCAACCCGGCGTAGTTATAGCAATTACTGCACCCGCCACTCCAGGTATACAGAGAGCATCTTTCGCCTGGAGACCCTATCAAACCATCAGTGCCTAGGGTAGACCCTATTTGTAGGTCCGTGCATAGGGCTGATCCCTTTGTGCCAGTGCCTACAGAGCCAGATCCAACGCACCAAGAACATCCCGAATGTCAGAGTTGTCACACTTGCGGTAATGGAGGTTACAATCATTTCATCAACATGATCTCCATTGACTTGACCGCCCCCATCCATGATCCAGCCAATCCAACATGATCATTGCATCTAGACATAGAGGCTATAGATTGGGATCGCGCTGACACACCACCATCTCCATCAGAGTATTGGCCTTGCGGTGGGATGTTTCATTTCACTCCAGGACAGACTCAGGATGTCTTCCATGTCTGAAGAGGAACTTGACGTTCCTAATGATGATCTTAATTCAGCAAACGATATCCATCTGATCCCAATTCCACACCAGTTGGAAGACGGATCCCATATGTCGGTCGAAGCAACGACTGATGTAGACATCGGCATAGATCCAATGAATCCATGGATTCTCAAGCTAGGGGTAAGTCTTTCCCCCAAAGAGCGAGCCGATTATGTTGCCCTTCTTAAGGAAAAGAAGGAGGTTTTTGCATGGTCATACAAGGATATGCCGGGACTAGACCCACAGCTAGTCATGCATAATTTAACGCTTGATCCGACAATCAAGCCAGTAAAGCAAAAACTATGCAAGATGCATCCAACAGTGGCCTTAATGGTAAAAGATGAGTTACAAAAGTTGTTGGATGCCCAGTTTGTCATCTGTGTGGATTATCCTCCATGGTTGTCTAACATGGTTCCCGTCAAGAAGCCCGATGGGAGGATTCGCATATGCACCAATTTTTGAGATCTTAACAAAGCGAGTCCTAAGGATGATTTTCCCTTGCCAAGCATCGACGCGTTGGTAGACGCCACAACGGGCCATGAAATGCTTTCCCTTATGGATGGTTTCTCAGGATACAATCAGATTCGTATCAATCCTGAGGACCAACTAAAAATGGCATTCACAACGCCTTGGGGGACATTTTGCTATAAGGTCATGCCTTTTGGCCTTAAAAATGCTGGAGCCACCTACCAACGTGCCATGACGTACATCTTTCATGATTACATGCACAAAACTTTGGAAGATTACATGGATGATTTGTTGGCCAAATCTCTTTTGCGCCTAGATCACCTCGGTGACTTGAGCAAGGTCCTTGATCGCCTCATTGAACATAAAGTCAGACTAAACCCCAAGAAGTGCGTCTTTGGCATCACCTCTGGAAAGCTCTTGGGTTTCATAGTCTCCAAACGAGGAATTGAGGTCGACCCAAACAAAGTCAAGGCAATCCTTGAAATGCATCCCCCAACCACCATCAAGCAGCTCAAGAGTCTACAGGGAAAGGTTGCGTCGATCAAGCGCTTCATAGCGCAGTTATCTGACAAATGCCGACCCATGAATAAATTATTGCATAAGGGGGTCACATTTCATTGGGATGACGAGTGCCAGTCTGCCTTTGACGACATTAAATAGTACTTGGCTTCGTCGCTAGTATTGGCACCACCTAGACCAGGAGTGCCATTCTATTTATACATCTCAGCCACTGAGGTGGCACTGGGCGCCATGCTATCCCAAAAAAATGAACTTCACAAAGAACAGGCTACATACTATCTTAGCCGCACCTTGGTCAGTTATGAACTTAACTATGCATACGTTGAAAAGCTCTGCTTGGCAGTGGTGTTTGCTACCAAAAAGCTATGCCACTACATGCTTAGTAATAAGACGTATGTTGTGTCTAAGGAGAATCCATTGCGATACATGATGAGTCGTACTTATCATAGTAGCCGCACGGCAAAATGGATCATGTTGTTGATGGAGTTTGACATAGAGTTCATTGGACAAAAATCCATAAAAGGTCAAGTCATCGTCGATCAACTAGCTGAGGCTCCTCTTGAAGACGATCAGCCTCTGACTTTTGAACTACCTGATGATGGGGTCTTCCATGTTTCAGAGTCGCCAGATTTTGATGAGCCTGAGTCACAAGCTGACATAACCCTATTCTTCGATGGTTCTAAATGTGAGCAAGGGGGTGGCACGGGAATTGTATTCTTCACTCCGCAAGGTGCTCCAATGCCCTTGTCATTTAAATTAGACTTCTCGTGCACCAACAACAATGCAGAATACGAAGCCTTGCTCATAGGTCTTCAGACAACAATCACCATGAACATTAAACGATTGAACATCTTTGGTGATTCGCTGTTAATTGTCAATCAAGTAAAGGGGATATTCCAATGTAAATGTCTAGTTTTGCAGGCCTATAAAGCCCTTGTGGACAAATTCCTGGCACAACTTGAATGGTATGACATCGAGGCACTCCCTCGATCATCAAATCATTTTGCGGATACTATGGCCTCCTTGGGGTCACTCATCCCGCAAGACCCTTCTGGTGAAATGACAACCATTCAGAGTTAAAACATTATCGCAATCTACGATGGAGCGTGCAAGCTCTGATCTGACGCCAGGAATCCACCTGATCCAGATTGAACCATCTCCGGATAAGTTCTCTCGAATTCGAGATTGTTTGACTCAAGCCAATTGGGGGTCCTTGTTCTCCCCGACCCCTCTTACTAGCAACACCACGTTGTTTTTACAAGTTCTTTCCTGCTCAGCTTTTGTTCGGGATGGACTTCAAGAGGGATTGGCCGTTCATACTATCGAGGTTTCTGATCAGCAAGATTGGTACACACCCATTCGAGATTACCTCAAGCTAGGTAATCTCCCACTTGGATTGACACAAGCCACGAAAAGATCATTCAAACAGAAAGCGGCAAAGCATGTCTTGTTAGGAGACATTTTGTATCATCAAAATTATGAAGGAATCCTCCTTCGTTGTTTGGACCAGCAAGAGTCCGCTTGGGCGATCACCCAAGCTCACGATGGTACATGTGGTGGCCACTTCAGCGGTATGGCCATCGCAAAGCGCATTCTTCGCATGGGTTATTATTGGCCATCTTTAGAGCGAGATTGTTGCGCATATGTGAAGAAGTGCATGAAGTGTCAGCACCATGCTAATTTGACACACGTACCTTCTCAGGCCTTGCAGCCGATTCAATCGGTTTGGCCTTTTTCGTAGTGGGGCTTTGATCTAATTGGAAAGATCTCCCTTGCGTCGTCTGGTCGTCACACGTTTATTTTAACGGCCACAGAGTACTTTACCAAATGGGTGGAAGCAATTTCGCTGACCACTACGACTGGATCCCGCATTGCGGAGTTTATTTTGCATAACATCATATGTCATTTTGGTATTCCATCCAAGATCCTGTCAGATAATGGGACACCATTCAAGAATAAAGATGTGCGTGCTTTGACCACAAAGTACAAGATTCAACATAGCTTTTCAACACCCTATTATCCGCAGGCAAATGGGCAAGCAGAGGCGTCAAACAAAATGCTAGTCGCCATTCTCAAAAAGATAGTTGCAGACAATCATAAGGACTGGCACATTCAGATCCCGCTTGCCCTATGGGCTTATCGCACCAGCATTCGAACGCCCACTGGGGCAACTCCATTTTCATTGGTGTATGGCTCCGAGGCAGTCATGCCTTTTGAGTTGGAAATCCCTTCCCTGTGCATTTCAATGCAAGAGTTCATCGATGATGACACTACGTGGCAGGCCCGATTAGATCAACTGACGTTGCTCGACGAACGACGCGTTAATGCTCTCGAGCATTTGCGTATCTATCAAGAGCGACTTAAGAAAGCATACAACATGAAAGTCCACCTTAGGGAATTTTAGGTTGGTGACTTGGTCTTAAAAGAGAACCAACAGAATTCTAATTTGCCGTCCCATCTACGGGACAAGTTCATGGCAAACTGGTTAGGTCCTTACATCATTGACAGTAGAATAGGACCCGAAACATACCGGCTTGCCTCTCTTGAAGGAATCAAGGAAACAGAACCCTTGAACATCATTCATTTGAGGCCATTCCACATCTAGAGAGCCATAGTCCAACCAAAAGCTCCAAGGATTATCATAATCACTTGGTCAACCCTAAACCCCCAAAGGTATCTATAAACCCTTGGTCAACCAAAACTCCAAGGATTATCATAATCGCTTGGTCAACCCTAAACGCCCCAAAGGTATCTATAAACCCTTTGGTCAAGACAAAAGCTCCAAGGATTATCATAATCGCTTGGTCAACCCTAAACGCCCCAAAGGTATCTATAAACCCTTTGGTCAAGACAAAAGCTCCAAGGATTATCATAATCGCTTGGTCAACCCTAAAAGCCCCAAAGGTATCTATAAACCCTTTGGTCAAGACAAAAGCTCCAAGGATTATCATAATCGCTTGGTCAACCCTAAATGCCCCAAAGGTATCTATAAACCCTTTGGTCAAGACAAAAGCTCCAAGGATTATCATAATCGCTTGGTCAACCCTAAATGCCCCAAAGGTATCTATAAACCCTTTGGTCAAGACAAAAGCTCCAAGGATTATCATAATCGCTTGGTCATCCCTAAATGCCCCAAAGGTATCTATAAACCCTTTGGTCAACACCAAAAGCTCCAAGCATTACCATAACTGCTTGGTCAACATAAATATTCAAAAATAAACAAAAACAATATAATCATCAAAAATCACAAAAACAATTGCATTTCAATTCCATGCATACTCAAAAAAAAAAAAAAATCATTTGCATTCCAATTCCATGCATTCTCATAAAAATCAAAATCACAAAAACAATTGCATTCCAATTCCATGCATTCTCATAAAAATCAAAATCACAAAAACAATTGCATTCCAATTCCATGCATTCTCATAAAAATCAAAATACAAAAATATAGGTTGCATTAGGCATCGCATCCATACATTATACATTTGCTAGGTCATACAAGTCAAAAGCACCATAGACAATCATTACTTGGCAATTCCATCCTTTTCCACATCAGATCCATTTTCATAAACGCCTACATCTAGAATAGCACCATCGCCATTTTTAGCATCGTCAGTTGTCTCCTAATGTATATAGGGTTTTCGTCATTCAGCTGTCTTTAAATTTCTAGCCAAAAACTGTACACAGTTAAGCAGATTTTACACGGGAAAGTTTTACTTGGATCACGCCTTGTTACGTAGCATCCCAACACAAATTAACACACATATAATAATTCCTAAGTTGTGTGAACGAAAGATGAAACCTGCAAAGTAATCCAGGTCACCATAAGCGAAACGGCTATCTTGCTCATCCCCCTGTGCGAATGACCCTAGGAATGCTGAGAGTTGGCAAAAGGACAAGCATCCTCCCTACCCAATTCCCCAAGAATCCCAAGTTCTCAAAAGTTGCAAAACATCAAAAATTTGCAAAACGTCAAAACACTAAAATTTGACATCCTACAAGTGCACACATCAAAAGGCACAAACAATAGTGATTCTCGTCACTCCATATCCAAATCCCTTGCTCAAAAAAAAAAAAAAAAACATAATAAAACAAAAATAAACAGTGATTTTATCACTACAAAGGAGCAAGTATCCCAATACAATTGAAGAAAAGAAGGGAGTCGAACTTGAATCCCTGGAACTCTCAAGCATTTCGACAGGTCATGAGGCAAGCTTCAGTATCGGTTTGGTTGATAGCCTATCGGTCACTGGCGGTAAACCTCCTGCATGACGATATATCCGTCACATTAACTTGTGTACAGATCAATGTTTGCATGTGGATGAGCTAGCTTATGGTATCCTAGATAGCATCGTAGATTAATCCGACTAAATACAATAAAGGAGTTAGTGGAGCTAATTAGGTGATCCTGAGTACAGGTTCGGTTGAAAGCCCATCTGGCACTGGCGGTATCCTAACAAATACCACATAAACGAACTCAATTGCACACACAGGGATGTGAAATAACTTGGTTAAATTCAAGTCGGATTTAGACCTTGTTCAAAAGTCTCACGAGATAAATGTATAGTCTTGGCTAGTTAGTTAAAATATCTCGCATCTCGGAAAAGCTTAACTACATTTTCAAACAACCGGTACATTTCATTCCGTACATCACCATCAAAAAATAGACAAAATACAAAAACAAAGTTTTCACATGCACAAGCATTCCACAAAGTTATCCCATTACTATAGCAAGTCAGTCAAATCTTGTACAGCTCTATGGTGCATTGACAAATCATCAACAATTCATTTCATTCATTCCATATGCATACATCATACAAATTAGAACCATCGCATTCATAATCGCATATGCATACATCAATATAAAAACATGCACATAAAAATAAATCATGAAAAATGTATAAACACCAAAAAGAGTCATCTGTATATATATATATCATAACAAAATTGCCCACAGGCTACAGTGCACCGGTCCTCGGACCTCGCTCCCATAATCCAAAAACTCAAAACCCCCAGCCTAGGGCGTCGGCCACCATGATCACGCAGGATCGGTGCGACGAGAACTACCCCCTGTAGTATTAGTCCTTTGGGACCTCTCAGGGTGACTGCTCGCCCCTGCATCATGCCCACTAGTGCCTCCCTCATCTCGTCGCCTACGACGGGATGATGTCGACTGCTCCGTCCCACTGTCTCTCGTCCGATACGACGAGCCACTCGTCGGAGGCTCTGGTATTCGCCCACCAAGGCGGATAATCTCACCCTCCATCTCTCATCGATGCCGACTCCACTCTGCCTCCCGCCTACGATAGTACGTGATTGCATCATCATGTTGTGCTAGCTGCACCCATAGGAGATCCCTCTCCCATGCAGCATCCGTATCACCCTCCTATCGGTGAGACGCAGCCCTTGCGCTCTCCCGCTCTGCCAACTGTGTCCGTAGGCGATCCCTCTTATGTGCCATCTCTCCAAGCTCTCCATCTCACCTCTGTAGCAACTCTGTCAACCGTGCCACCTCCGCGCGCAACCCCGCCTCTGTATCCCCCTGCATGGCCGATTGCGTCGGCCTCTCTGGAGCATCGGCCTGCTCCGGAGCATCCTGCATCTCTGGCTGCTCCTCATCACCAAAGTCCTCTCCTGCATCTGCAACCTCCACCATGTCCACATCAGTAGGAGCTCCCCAACCCTCTCCTGGTGCCTCTGCACCCTCTCCGCCTCCCGCTGCCTCATCCCCTCCCAATGGCCCCTCACCTCGCCATTGTCGGAGCGTCCACCACTCCTGGTACTCGGTAGTCACTCCGACGTCATCCACGTCTAGAATGTCCAGTACTGTATCCGCCTCCTCCCCTAGCGGCTCGAGGATCGGCGCAGCTAGGGTCCTCTCATCGCTCCGACGTCGATAGACTACGGGTTCCCCAGGAAACCCCTGGCGTACCCCAAACTGTCGTGTCACTCAGAGATAATGAAAGTATTCCTCGCTCCATCCCGTGTCGTCCAATGACCCATCTCCCTCTTCGGACCCGCCAAAGCCACTCATCAGCCTCTGGCCATGCGGGACAATCCCGATATGGCCTCCACACCACATCTCCTGGAGTCAGTCATGCCAATGCATCTCTGTAATGGTCCACGTCTCCTGCAAACCGTTGACTCTGCCCCCGCTCCTCAGACCGATACCATAAAGCACCATACCCAATATCTCTGTCCACCATGTCAACCCGTGTAGTCCAGGGTAGCCCTCGTGGTCGCTCTATGGCTATATGCTGCCATGCCCAGCACTGCAACAAGTAACTGCAACCAATCCCCTTTCGCTTTCGACAACGGACCTCATACAACTCATCATATAATTGAGCCAAAAGCGTCTGGCCCCATCTCATGATCATCGGCTCTGTCATCGGACAATCCACTAACTGCCACACCACCTCCAATAGGTTCCATGGGAACCTCGCTCCTGACGAGTCTGGCAGGAGCATGTTGGAAATGAGGCTCATGAGTAGTGCATGCCTCACTCCCAACACTCCCCTCGCATACCACCATCGTACCATAATCCCCCCAATCTAACAATCCACCTCCGCCCTCTCCACCGAGCTCATCCCATCCACATCCTCCCCGTGTCCAAAATATCGAGTCAGTACAACCGTCCTCTGGCCTCGTGGCATCGTCCGGATGGGAACCCCGTCTATCGAAATCCGGAGAATCCGATACACGTCCTCTAAGGTGACTGTCATCTCCCCTGTCGGAAGATGGAAGGTGTTCGTCCGAACATCCCATAGGCCGATCAAAGCTATAATGTACGCCCGATCCGCAACAACTGCATCCAACCGAGCCACATGCTTGAGCCCTAAGGCATCAAGCCACTCCCAGTCCTCCGCACTCAATGCCTCGCGGGCATTAGAAAAAATAGTCGGTACCCGATGTCGACTCTTCACCACCTGCACATCACAGAAAATAACACACATCAAAAACATGCATCAAATTACCATCACATGTACAAAAATGCATAACTGTACAGTAACATCTTTCATTCACATGTACATCCATTACAAAAAAAAAAATTTGACATGGTTTACCTATAGTTTTACCTAAGTTTACCATTTCAACAAAAAAATTCATCAAGTTTTCATCTTACATTTCATACAAAAACAACAAAAAATTTGACATGGTTTACCTACGGTTTTACCTAAGTTTACCATTTCAAAACAAAAAAATTCATCCATTTTTCATCTTTAATTTCATCAAAAACAAACAAAAATTTGACATGGTTTACCTACGGTTTTACCTAAGTTTACCATTTCAACACAAAAAAATTCATCCAGTTTTCATCTTACATTTCATCAAAAACAACAAAAATTTGACATGGTTTACCTACGGTTTTACCTAAGTTTACCATTTCAAAACAAAAAAATTCATCAAGTTTTCATCTTACATTTCATCACAAATAACAAAAAAATTTGACATGGTTTACCTACGGTTTGGACCTAAGTTTACCATTTCAACAAAACAATTCATCCATTTTTCATCTTTCATTTCATAAAAACAAACAAAATTCGACATGGTTTACCTATGGTTTCGACCTAAGTTTACCATTTCAACAAAAAAATTCATCCATTTTTCATTTTTTAATTCCATAAAAATAACAAAAAATTCGACATGGTTTACCTACGGTTTCGACCTAAGTTTACCATTTCAACAAAAAAAAATCATCCATTTTTCATTTTTTAATTCCATAAAAAAAAACCAAAAAAAAAAAAAAAAAACAACCAAACTATAAAAATGACAAATACCAACAAAAACACTAAAAATTGCCGGACAAAAGTGCTCTTGCACTTAACCTCTTGGCATAATAAAACTGATGTCGGGGTCTACCTTGTCATTATCCTACTCCCCAAGAAGGCTACCATAGCCGGACCGCTCCACGGGAAGACGGATTTTTGCCAATGTTAACCCCAAATAGCATTCCAAAATGGGTTCACACCCACCAAAAATAGGTCAGAACAATCGAGAAACTGCTCAAGCATGCATCGGCTAACATCTGAAGGCACCCTCACTTAAGTCATCTTGGGTCAAGTGACTCGTCGCTTTTCTCATGTCGGTCATTCCCTCATCGATTCGTCGCTTGAGGGGGTAGTCACACTTAGTTGCCAATCAACACCAATATACCTAGTCTTGGAAATGACACGCATTCAAAGGATCATTGTGAAAGACAATCGTGCCCCTGCTTGGGGTAGCAAACAAGCAATTATCACAAACTGATCATATACTTGGCATTCGTGAATCATGAACTCAAGGTTCCCATAGACAAAAGGTTGTGCCCTTTGCCTATTCATGACTGATCAATGTCTAAGTTCAAGTAATACCTCATCGAACCAGGTTAATGCTTGATTTAAGTTCCTTAGCTCGTCAGAAGCAATGATTCAAGAATGCGTGCCATTTCCATACTTGGGGCATCAAGAGTTGGTTAAGTTATTGAGAAACCCTAATCATTAGTGCTTTGGTTATATATTTATGCTCAACACTGCACCATGTGCAGCGCTTTCCAAAAAAGGGCATCTGTAGACACCAAAACAACACCAATCTGATTATGTGACAACAAGCACTGATCGTACTAACACACACAGCCCCCAGGGCATCCCCTAGAGGTTAAACAGTGGTTCTAACCACTCACACAACTGTTTTACAAGTCAGGGATCAATTTGGCATCTTTTAGATACTCATCTACTTATTCATCCCACCCAGGGATGAGTGCAGATTTGTACTCATCCTACCCAGGGATGAGTGTGGATTAGTACTCGTTTCACCCAGAGACGATTACTAGGACTCGCTTTGGGGTGGGACGAATGCCAGGTTTGATCAACAAAAAGTCAGATCTCGGCGCATGACAACTCAGAACTGCCACTTAGCTTTTCTTGCATGGCATAGGAGTGCGAGTGATTTCTTTTGACAACTCATATCTGCCAATTGACTCTCCCTTCACTGCATGGGAATGAGAGTGAGCTTTTTAGGACAACTCAGATTTTCCACTTAGCTATCCCTTCATTGCATGGGAGTGCAAGTGAGATTTTCTAAAATATACAAAGACATGCACAGAGGCAGTTAAGAAGCCCTTGATCAAGAAGAAGTCTTCTCTTCACAAAAAGCATTCATGCAAAGAAACACTTTTGCATGTTAATTCAAAGAGACCCCTTGGGTCTATAAAATGGTGAGTTTCCTCACCCAAAAGATATAGAGAGAAGGAGCATTTTGAGCGACAAAGTGCTGCTAATTCACTTACTTGAGATTTGTGCTTTCAACATCCATAATCTCTTAATCGAAAGAGATGTTATTGGGTGACTTTTGAAGGCACGAATCAAGAACCAAAACCGATTTTTTTGACCACAATATCCTACCAATTTTCCGACAACACATCACATCAGGTTTCGGACTCATCCCAAGCGGATTGGTGTCGAAACAAAGTTTCACCCGCGGGTGGTTTGCCTTCGGGCACCCCTCGCTTTATTGCTTTTGGTGACTATTTCTTTTGTAGTATTTAGCTAGTTTCATGATTATGCTTTTGTCAAGTTTTTAGTTTATTTAGACTCATTTTAACCATCGTTAGATTTATCTTTTATTTTTCATACACAGGTGCTACTGATTCTTTGTTTGTTTCTTTGAATGCAGATCTTCAGCATTAGAGGAGCAGCGAGGAATCTACCTTTACCAATGCAAGCGGCGACAACATTTTGGTTCGCCCATCTTATATGTGGGCACGCGGAAGAAGGAATTCTGAAACAAGTTGTAAAAGACCAACATTTAACGCTCCTATCCCCTAAAAAGGAAGGAGACGCATTGTAACACGAATTTGTAAAGCATATCAATAAAAGGGTTGTTCTTTTTATATTGCTTTGATATCTTGTGTTCATGTTCTTTCTTTTTATGCATTTTTCAATAACATAGGGTTTAAGCGTTATTTTAGTTTTGTTTACATTGCATTTTTAGTTTATCCTTTTTGTTTTCGGAATCTCGTGTTTTCAAATGTCATCATAGGCTCATGAGTGCAAAACAAAACTAAAAAATGAAATTTGAACTTAAAATGAAAATTTTTTATTTTCGGATTTTTAAAATCTGTAACAAAACAACAACTTTGATGAATTTTTTAAAATGCTAAATAACTCCGAAAATGAAATTTCAAAATGCGTATTGGAAGTCTGTAGTATAACCTACACAATGGTGAAATTATTTCTGGAT
Source organism: Wollemia nobilis (assembly GCA_028583015.1). Classification (NCBI taxonomy): domain Eukaryota; kingdom Viridiplantae; phylum Streptophyta; class Pinopsida; order Araucariales; family Araucariaceae; genus Wollemia; species Wollemia nobilis. The sequence continues at coordinate 2,174,388 of JAQPPZ010002765.1, forward strand.
TTTGACATTTTATAAATGTTTATTTTAATGCCTGAAAATTAAAAAAAATTAAAATTTTTGGAAAATAAAATGCAGAAAATGGAACACAAGATACATTCAGTTTGATGCTATCCTATTTCGACAAAATCAAAGATGCGAGGTTTTCATGCATGCAACCTAACCTATTGGACTTGCAAAACAAGCACAATCCGGATAAGCTAAGTTCTGGCTCCTAGGGTTTTAAATGAGGTTTTTCAGATTTAAACATTCGCATGAAGAAACCAAGAAAACTTGCATAAACTCCATTTACAAGCCTAAAATTTGAAAAGGGAAAAAATAGAAATTTAATCTTGCATGCAGAAAATGACTCCTTTCTTGTCCATAAGATGCAACTTTTTGAAACTTCTCGTATTAAATATTTGTCATTTTATAATAACAAAATTTTTTGGTTTTCCCAAACCAGTCAATGGAAGAAAAATAGCCCAAACAGGTCCAGAGTGGCCCTCTTGCATTCAAACCTGCAACTTTGCTTGCAGAAGTTTCCAACCCCTTATGGCCTCTTTGAATGGCATATTTAAAACCTCTGAATAAAATTTTTTTCTCCTTCCATGACTGTTATTTTTCTCCTTCCCTTGTGCATGAATGTGCTTTGATTTCCAAAAAGACTTTTTGTTTCCATTTTGTGGCCCTTCGTTTCATTCCCATGGTTTGATTTCGAAAAAAACGTTTCCTTTTCTCCACAAGGGCATGCGTCTGTTTCCTTCAATGTGTAACAACCATCTTAAATGATTTCAAATCATTAAAGATTCCTTATGTAACATTTTGTCTTATTCATTGGATTTTTTCCTTATGTCCATGCCACTATGCGGTCTTCAGTTTCACTATCCTGGTGTTCATCACTAATATCAGATGCACTATCAACTACTCAGTTCTCTTGGAAAAAATTGAACATGTGAAATCGTGACACTCTTGTCTCTCTACCGGCCTGCCCCTTTTGTTCGTGAAAATGCAACATGTCGCGATATCGTGACGCTTTTGTTTCTCTGCCTGCCTACCCTTTTTGAGTCGCAAAAATACATGTCGCGATATCATGACATTTTTTCTTGTTTGGCCTCGAAAATGCAACATGTCGTGATATCGTGACACTTTTTCTTGTTTGGCCGTGAAAATGCAACATGTCACAATATCACAACACTTTTTCTTGTTTGGCCGCAAAAATGCAACATGTCGCGATATCGCGACACTTTTTCTTGTTTGGCCATGAAAATGCAACATGTCACAATATCACAACACTTTTTCTTATTTGGCCGCAAAAATGCTACATGTCGCGATATCGTGACACTTTTTCTTGTTTGGTCACGAAAATGCATATCGTGACACTTTTTCCTTCTTGCTTTTTCTCTTTGCTTTGGATCGCGAAAATGCAACATGTCGTGATATCGCGACACTTTTTCCTTCTCATTTGGCCGCGAAAATACATGTTGCGATATCGTGACACTTTTCTTTTTTGTTCTTTCTCTTCTCTTTTGGCCGCGAAAATGCAACATGTCACGATATCGTGAAACTTTTTCTCTTCTCTTTTGACTGCAAAAATGCAACATGTCGCGATATCGTGACACTTTTTCTCTTCAATTTTGGTCGTGAAAATGCAACATGTCGCGATATCGCGACACTTTTTCTCTTCTCTTTTGGTCGTGAAAATGCAACATGTCGTGATATCATGACACTTTTTCTCCTCACTCTTTCTATTTGCTTTGGGCCGTGAAAATGCAACATGTCATGATATTACGATATTTTTTCCTCCTTGCGGTGTTTTGCTTTTTCTTTGATCTTTAGCATATGGGCCACTTCGGTCTTCTTAGAAACTATGCAAAATGGGGGTCCCCAATTTTGGGGTACGTTGTGGAGCAGCCACAAAAAATGGTGACTCTACTGGAAAATTCTCCTAAGCATTTCAATGAGAACCCAACCTGAAAACACACAGACTCAAATACAAGCGTCAGAAAATATCCCAAGAATGAAACTAGATGAGAAGTATGTGAAGCATTAGAATTATTAAGCATCAGCTCAGTGTGTGCAATGTGCTTCATTCCCTATCATTTTAAACTCATTCAACTTTCCCTTATTAGTTTCACTTATGATTCGTATGCAAGGCTATGAATGATTTGTGCAGGATTTGATGTATGACAACTATGCTAGAGATATAACAACCTGCTTTGCAAAGGCTCAAAATTTCTAGTATCATGAACAAACATATTAAAACTGTCAAACCCTCTTAGGACCAAATATGTGCATACTGAATTAATTTACTAGATCCCAAAGTTGGTTATGTGCCACTACCATCTTGAACCCATGTGCAAGTGTAAGTGAAATCAGAGCTTTGGGGAATAGGATTCCCAACCTAAGTGATATGGGAATTTAACCCTATCCTTGCTACTCTGATATGGAGTTCATTACCTCATCTTGAACAAAATGATTTAACCTGCTATGGATGAAACTGCTAGGCTAGCCTGTCCGTTTGAGTAGTCAGTGGTCTTTTTTTTAGACAAGACATGTTGCCACGCATGAGCATACTCCACTGCCAGTCAGATTTCTATAGCCCCCATGGAGATAAACCCTATAATCCAAGATTTGGCTCTACTTTTGATTTCTTGGACCTTGGGGATGACTACCCATCCTTGCAAGGGACATGTAGTACAATCCTTCCAATCCAATATTAATAAAGAAATGAAAAATATTTGCTTTGGAATTTCAAGTTCTTGAATGGGTAAAATAGAAGCTTTGGGGAATCGGATTCTCAACCTAAGCATGATGAGAATTAGACCCTATCCTTACTACTCCATGAAGGTTAAATCAGATCTTTGGGGAGTTGGATCCTCAACCTAAGTTTGATGGGGATTTAACCCTATCCTTACTACTCTGATTTTAGGCTTTAATCATTATGGGAGTGGTAAAAACCACTATTTTAAGGATTATGTTGCATGATATGACAGACACGAAATATTCCTTTCCCCTCACCTTTTCTTCCAAGTATGGTTTTGACCATTTTACTCAAGATCCTGTTTAATATGTGTAGAACGTGCTTGGTTCAAGATAGTTTGGGCATCAGTTCCCAACCTTAGGATCCTTTTAATATATGTTATGTAATAACCCTAAGAGGATTCGACACCTTTTCAATGATTGTATTTGAAATGCAACTGAGATGAAATGTATACGCAATGTTGAATGTAACATGAGATATGGATGAATGCATTGCTCTTTTTGAAATGCGGATGGAGTATACCACCTACTGTACCATAATGTGTAAAACTGACAACTTCATGCATCACAAGTTCCAAACGATATTCTTTAATTTGTTTGTGATACTTGTGGAGCTTTTTGCAATACAATTTCGATGTTTCATATTCTCTTAGTCTTAGTAAACATTCATAAGGACATAAGTTGACATCTCACTTTTTTTTTCTTTTTTTTTTCAAGACAAACCAAAAGTGTCCAAAGGACCAACACACAAAACTTAAAACCAAAATGAGATCCAATCCAAGACCAAAACACGAAAACCAAAAGTATATACAAATGTACGATATAATACAAGATGGTGCAAAATTTTGGATTATCATTTTCTCGGATCCCAAACCTGATTGGAATTCTTTAAAATACATATGACGTGATACGCATACCAATTTTTTTAGGAATCCAACAAAAATAAGATCAAACCAAACAAAGAAACAAACTTCCACTTGCCCCTCTCACCATACCAATTTGATTTAGTTTCATTAATAATCCTATGGTGGAGTTTCAAGTTTTTAAATTGATTAGACAATGATTGATATTCAATTCCTTTATGTCTATTCTTTAAGATGTCCATTCCACACTTTGATTCATGGTGTAGAAATAAGATTTCATTTTAATTCAATAAATCCATAACATTAATAATATTTGAATCAAACCATTCATTAGGAAAACCTTCATTCAAATTTTGCATGGTGAAACCAAAAAGGTGAGATTTTACCTTTGGCATGTTTTCATTTGACCTTACTTGAAGAGGATTTGAAAATTCCTCTTTTTTCTCATGACATTCATCATCATGTAGCACTTGTTCTTTCTCCGTGACTTGTTTATCAAAGGCACAAAACTTAGGTCCCCAATTGAAAATATGTCCATCCCTTTCAAACCATAAGTCTTGTCTATCTAGGGGTGGGTTAACTAACACATTTCCGTGATCAATCACTTGGGTTGTTTTGGGTAACATGAGATTTTCAATTGGATCATCAATGATATCAAACCCAAATGATTTAGGTTTTGTAATTTTCTCATTTTGAAATGGCATAATCATTGTAGCACAAGTAAGTGGATCAAGATTTTCAATTTCTTTTCCTTCAAAGGAATCTAAAGCAAATGACTTTCTTTCTTGATTCGTGGTTGTATAATCCCTATCATGTTCCAAAATTTGATGAGATTCAAATTCATCTTCCAAGACTTTCTCAAATTTTACAGGATTTATAGTATCCTCATGTGAGGAAGCAATTGAGTTATCTTGCATATTAATTGACACAACAAGTTTATTAGAATATTTAGATTGATAATGTTTTTCCCATTTCTTCCATGAATCATAGTAATCATTCTCCAAGTTCAAGTTGTGATGCTCAAGTACTTCTTCTTCATCTTCTGATTCATCAACATATTTCTCATCCCATTCATCTTCACCTTACTTAGATGGTTCAGTTATTTCCAAAAGTGGGTTATCTCTTGAATTCAAATTGGTAAAGCTATCATAATCCAAATTTGTAACCCATGATTCAATTTTATGACAATTTGGAATGTGTGGATCCTCTTGGTCATCACTTTTGAGAACATCATCCAAAGTGTCTTTCGATAACAAGTGGTGAAATTCGATTATGTCTTCAACTTCATTTGTTGATTTTCTTTCAAATTCATTTTCAACCACTTGTGATGGCTTAGGATATTCTATAATGGGATCAATTTTGAAATTCCATGTCATATAGTTGCTCCAATCATTTGCAAGTACATCTGACCAAATCATATCCACATAAGTTTTTTCATCCAAATCCTCCTTTTCGGGTAATGATTTTGGATATTTATTTACCAAAACAAGATGGTGATCATTTGATTCCAACTTCTTGTTACCTATACATAGAATTTCTTCTCCAAACAAATCATGCTCTTCAAGACTTTTTGAATAGGTATTTACTTCAATGTGAGTCACCTCAAAATATCTTGTATCGCTTAAAGAAGCATAACATAAAACATCATTAAGATCGGCATTATGAATTTTCTTCCTAGGATGATTTGGATGCATACATTGATGTGCTCATTTTTGTGGTGGAACATGCCTACATACCTTTTTAACCACTTGATGAGCACCAGAAATGCTCATATTTTGTACATATTTCTTTGATCAATATGTGGCTGTATAATAAGGATTGCGTACTTTTATGAATTATTATATAGATATTTGATATAATTATGTGTGTTATCTAATTTGTGTGTTTTTAGTATGTTTTGTGGAATTGCAGTTGATTTAGTTAGATTTGGAATGGTCGAGGTCCTTTTGATGGACCTAGCACTTTATTTCATTGGGGGTTAATGAAGAAAACACAAGTGCCTCCCTCATAGTCAGAAGGCGCCAACTGAATACCAGCACCTCCCTTTCCTTTTTGTTTATTAATTTTAATTAGTTTATTGCTTTCATAAGAACGTTTGTTAGTTTATTAGTTCCAGCATTTATAGTAGATTTATTTTTAGGAACACGTGCATTATTTATTTCTTGTAGGTTTAATTTTTTTCTTCTTACATAAATCATTGAGGAGTGCAGGAATGATTGACAAACCATTTCAAGAACACCCCCCAAAATGTAGGATTAGTAGATTCACCTCCAGTGGTATTGTAGTAACCTAATTTCGACTCTTCGTAAGTTTATGAAGCTCCCTGGGTTGATAATTAAATGCACGGGCATGTGACAAAAATAGGAAACCATTCACCTTGTTTGGCCCGCAATATTTTGGCATCATTGTCGAGGAAGCGTCTTAATTAGATTACTTACAATACCCTGAAACCTTCCATCTGACCTTGTATGAGTTCTTCGAGAAGAAGAGGACCTGATGGTCGCTTTATAAGAACTAATCCATCAGGACCTGAGTCAGCCAAGCATTTTGGATTTGAGTTGGACTCGCCCGACCTACTAGCAGTCCATTGGAGTGAGGAATCACACTTTGTGCAAAGTGCCACATCATCCCATAAATAAGGGGACGAAAAAATCATCATAAATCCCCTGTTTAATAGGACTCCTCTAGAGGAAGCCCTATTGTGGAAGGATGTGGAGGATTAGACGATCTCGCCAGACAACCTTAGAATATTGACTCAAAAGTTTTAAATGACCGAAAGGCCATAAACGCTGCATTAGAAACCACATTTCCCAAAAAAATGGTAGATAATGATGAAGTCTCATCTGGATTTAGTTTCCCAATAAAGGAGGGAGTAGGAGATACCAAAATGAAAAACATATCCCATGCTCACCTTTCGTCCTTTAGAGGACACCCAATTGAGGACCCTGACCTGTTTTTATTCAAGTTTGATGTTTTGTGCAGGTTTGTGGATTACAAATCAAACATGCAAAAGTTGAAATTATTTCCTTCTACATTAGACGATGCAGCTCTGCGATGGTTCATTGGTCTGGGAGACAAACACATCACCACATGGGACCAGATGAAGAAGCTCTTTCTAGAGAAATATCAAGATTTTGGGAGAGCAAGAGACTCCAGGGAGGAGGTCCTGAGCATGACACAAAGAGAAGATGAGTCTCTCGAGGAGTATTGGGAGAGATTCAGCTTTAATCTTCAATGGTCCCCTCACTCGAAGCTATCTGATAAGTCCCTCAAAAGCATCTTCTTGAGGGGACTTACCAATGAGTCACTGGAGGTTCTCAACATGATATTTGGAGGTGATGTCTATCAGCATGCTATGGATGACATCCAGCAATTATGTAGAAACTACTCGAGAAGGCGAGGCAAAATCACCTCCAGGACCATGAAGGCGACTGCTTCAGTCACCAAAACAAAAATAGGCAACATGCTAGAGAATTTGAAGAGCAAAATGCTCTCATCTCTAGCACTGTAGATGGATACATTGCTGTTAGAAAATAAGAAACAAGAAAATGATGCAGCATTAGCCTATTTTTGCCCAAAATGCAGAGGAAGGCATGCAAAGAATGCATGTCCAGAAAACAAGGTCAGAGTATGCGCAGTTTGCAAGCTGAATCATAAAACTCAATTGTGCCCACAACTGCCTAGTAACCAAGAAGTGGCTGAGAGCACGGAAGCCTACCTCATAGGCAATAGGAAGAGTTGGCCACAGCCCCCATGGGGAATATACCAACCAGAATTCCATCATATGGGGGAGGGTCATACATGCACTAAGGACCCCCTCAACCACCTAATATGGGGTGGTGGGTACCATCACCCTGGACTAACACACCCCCAGCAACATTTCTGAATCAACAGCCATGGATGCCATATCCATATCCTGGGTAGCAGTGGAGAGGCCATAATGTGTGGAATCAGACTCCATAGAGTGCAGTGTCTGCTCACATCCAACAAAAATTACCAGCATTTCTAGCAGCGAGACCTGTGTAGCTACCAGCACAACCGATAGCAAACTCAAACAATAAAGTAAATCAACCGGCATACAACGTAGAAGGTGAGATGTATCATATGTACAATATTCAGCTTAGATCAGGTAGGTAGCTAGTAGTAGAGACACCGCCTCTAGTAGAAGAGGAGGAAGAAATAGTAGAGACACCTCCACTATTAGAAGAGGAGGAAGAAATAGAGGAGACACCTCTGGTAGAAGAGGGAAAAGCACTTGAGAGAGAGGAGGCTCCATTTCCTAGCCGACTACAGGAACAAAGAAAAACAACACAGTCAAAATTCAACATCTTGTCGAGCTTGAAGAATCTCACGATGACAATCCCATTATTTCAAGCAATTCAAGATGTCCCCATTTACACCAAGGCAATTAGAGAAATGTGTCTAAGGATACCAGGATGAAAAGCTACCCAGACTATCAACGTCATGGGTAAACTGGAAGATCTAATGATGGGTGGAACAAGTCATCCGAAGTATGTAGATCCAGGCAGCCCAGTACTGATCATAAAAATTGGAGGACATTCCCTATCCAACACATTGGTTGACCTCGGGACAGCCATCAATGTGATGCCTCAAGAGACCATGCAGAGGCTATAGCTCATGAACCTGAAGCCAACCACGACAGTGCTGTAGTTAGCCGATCGATCAACCGTGTCGCCAGAAGGGATGCTAGAATATGTGATCATAACAATCAGTGCATGGGAATATCCTGCCGATTTTTTAGTTTTGCAAACCAAGACCAGGATGGGCAGTTACCCGCTCATTTTGGGGAGGCCATGGCTGGAAACAACTAACGCTTACATCAACTGCCGGGATGGGCTATTGACCATATCCAATGGGAAAAATGTCAAAAGGCCGACCATTTCACCGCCAGATCAGTCTATGGACTCGATAGAAGAACCCAGGATCATCGAGCATGGAACTTTAGAGTTGTCCATAATCCAGCTGGTGATGACCTTGGAGGAGGTTGCAGAAGAGGACAAGGATGGTGCTATCATGAAGTTTCTCCATGGAGAATCGTCCACCCCCACACCTGGATCGCCATTGACTGGTGCCCAATATTAGCACATCTAACAAATCCACATTGGGCCAAGGAGGATATTAAACATCAACAGCAGGTTGACGCCCACACAGCTAGAAAAATTGGAAGAGCTTCTGGTAAAACACCAACAAGCATTTGCATGGGACTATGCAGATATGCATGGCATCAGCCCAAAAATATGTACCCATTGGATTTATTTAGATGACCAGGCAACTCCTAGTCGACGACCATAGAGAAGGATGAACCCAGCAATGAAAGACATTGTCAGATAAGAACTGCACAAACTTCTGGCTGCCGAATTCATATATCCGATTTCTGATAGTGAATGGGTATCACCATTAGTGGTGGTCCCCAAAAAGAATGAGAAATGTTGGATCTGCATGGACTACCGAGCATTGAACAAGGCAACTAAGAAAGACCACTTCCCACTCCCGTTCATCGATTAGGTCTTGGACACACTCTCAAGAAGAAAATACTTCTCCTTTCTGGACGGTTTCAGTGGTTACAACCAAATCCAGATAGGGGAAGAAGATCAAGATAAAACAATGTTCACCTGTCCATGGGGAACGTTTGCCTATAAGGTATTACATTTTGGACTGTGCAACGCATCGGCCACCTTTCAAAGGGCGGTGCTTAGCATATTCTCTGATATGATAGGAGACGGGGTGGAAGTATACATGGATGACTTCACCGCCTATGGAGAAACCTTCGAGGAGGCAATGAAAAATCTAGAAAGAGTGCTTGACAGGAGCAAGGAAAATCATTTGTCCCTAAGTAATGAAAAATGTTTTATGATGATGTAGGAAGGCAACGTGTTGGGACACCACCTCTCTGCAGAAGGAATAAAAGTAGACAAGAGGAAGATCGAGGTCATCAAAGACCTACCTAGCCCCAGAACGTAGGAGGTAAGAATTTTCCTTGGATCAGCCGGGTACTATCGATGATTTATCGTCAAATTTAGTAAGATTGCCAAACCACTGCACACCCTACTTTCTAAGGACATAGAGTTCAATTGGACGATATATTGCGAAGAAGCGTTCCAATTGCTGAAATAAAAATTGATAGCTGCATCGGTCTTGAGAGGACCGAATTGGGCCATATTGTTCCATATTTACTGCAATGCATCTAACGATGCGATCGGAGCAGTCCTCGGGCAGAAAGATGGTGAAGAATTTTACACCATCTATTATGTCAATAAAAACTTGGTGAGAGCAAAGCTCAACTATATAGTGACAGAAAAAGTATTCCTCGTAGTTTTCCATGCAATAAACAAATTCCACCACTATATAATGGGATACAAGGTCTTCATACATATGGACCACGTGGCTATCAGGTATCTGATGAGAAAGCCAGCCATTGGTGGTAGAATTATCATATGGCTGTTGCTATTATAGGAATTTGACATCACTATAGTTAATAAACCGGGCAAGGACAATGTCATGGCAGATTTTTTATCCAGATTGATACCAGCAGATCATCAAGCAATGGAAGATCAGTTTTCGAACAAACATCTATTTGCTATTAGTGAACAAACTCCATGGTATGCAGACATAGCCAATTACTTGACCACCGGAAGGACCTCACCTGCTCTCTCCTACCAAGAAAAGGAGACGATCATAGAGAAGAGTGCATCATTCCTTTGGATGGATGGTCTCCTATTTAAAATAGGATGGGACCAAATTATAAGAAGATGCATAGCAGAACAGGAGTTTTCAGAAGTGCTCAAGGCATGTCACGATGAGCCATACGGAGGACACTTTGCAGGGAAATGAACTGCCTACAAAATCCTGTAGGCTGGGTATTTTTTGCCCACTCTGTTCAAGTGTGACGAGTGCCAGAGGATGGGTAGACCAACCCATCAAGATGAAATGCCCCTGCAGCCCCAGGTACACCTAGAACCTTTCGATAAATGGGGCATGGACTTCGTGGGACCATTTAATCCACCTTCGATGGGAAGGAGGTTTATTCTGGTCTACACGGATTACGTCACCAAATGGGTGGAAGTGCAGGCATTAAGGGACTTAGGAAATAATGGTCACATATTTCTTATTTGCCCATATTTTCACATGATTTGGGGTTCCTCGGGAGATAACAACAGACCAAGGGACCCAATTCACCTCCAAATTGATTGAGGATCTGATGGAGCAATATAGAGTTCGGCACAATAAAACCACGCCCTACCATCCATAGGCGAACGGGCAAGTAGAAGTGACAAACAGGGAGATAGAAAACATCCTGACCAAAACCGTGCAACAACACAAGAAAGATTGGGCCACACCATTGTCAGAGGCAGTTTGGGCATACAACACCAGGTGGAAATCCACCACAGGATGCACACCTTTCCAATTGGTCTATGGAAAAAATGTGATGATGCCCATCGAGTTCAAAATCAAAACTTTGAGGACAGCTTCAAAATTAAATTTGAGCTTGGACGAAACTCAAAAATAGAGGATTCACCAGCTAGATTAGTTGGACAAAATCTGACTGGATGCTTTGCAGAGGACAGAGATTATACAGAAGCAGAGAAAGAAGTGGCATGATAACCACATCAAGCTAAAGAAGTTCCAGATAGGGGAATGGGTACTGTTGTACGATTCTCGATTCCAAGAAAGGAAGGGTAAACTTATGCAGAGGTGGATGGGGTTGCATGAGGTGGCAGAGCTCATTAGGAATGAGGCGGTGCGCGTTAATACAATTGACAGTAGCAACACCATGTTCATAGTCAATGGCCACCGACTATGCCCCTATAATACATCCGAAATGTTACAAGTGGAATCTAGAGTAGGCGTGGGGGAGACCCCATCTTGCTAGATCTGGACCAAACTCTCACAGGTGAAATGGTGGGCACGAAAGTTCTCACCCAAATTTTTTTTTAGTTAATATAGTTTTTTTGTAATGTGTGTTTTTGCAGGGATGACGCCCACATGTAAGCTACAGGCATCCTAATCCAAGGCCTAACAGGCATGAAACATGTCTAACTGCATTTATTTTCTTTTCTTTTTTGGTTGATTTTTGCATGTGGATGACCTGACAGCATGAGGGATAGGTATCTGGGAAACCAGGCCTAATTCGGCTCAGCATTTCGACATCGGCTCATAGGTAGAATCTGGGTAGCATGAAAAACTGGGAAGGCTTGATCACCCTTTTTCCAGTCAAATCGCCATCCAAAATAAGGTGCCTTACTGCATCCAGAAGGTGCTAAGTCTAGAAGAAGGTGCCTTACTACACCCGAAAGGCACACATCCAAAAGAAGGCGCCTTACTGCATCCAGAAGAAGGTGCCAAGTCCATAAGAAGGTGCCTTACTGCACTCGAAAGGTGCCCATCTAGAAGAAGGCACCTTACTGCATCCGAAAGGCACCAAATTGGAAGACAGTGCCTTCCATCCATTCAGAAGTTCTATTTAAATATATATATATATATAGGTGCCTTCCATGGCAGGAAGGCACCAAGTCTTTAAAAAAAAAAAAAAAAAGACAGCCGAATACACCTTCCAACATCAAGAACGCACATTCATCCAGCCGATACACCTTCCAACATCAAGAAGGCGCATTCATCCAGCTGAATACACCTTCCAACATTAGGAAGGCATGAACCAGAAGGAGGCGCCTCCCACATTGGGAAGACGCATACAGGTAAAAGTGCCTTCCACCAATGAGAGGCACCTTGTAGCATCGAAAGGTGAATTCGTTCGAAGAAGAGCACCGACAATGTCGAAAAGGCGCTACAAGGGCACCATCCACATGGTAAAGGTACCAAAGAATGCCTCTTGTGTGCAAAATTTACATCTACCGGATGCCTCAAGCGGAATGAAGCATCGCACGAATGAGCGGCATCAAAGGACCATACCCCTCCCTCGTGTCACAAGTCAACAAATCAATGGCTACCATGATGACTAGAACGACAAATCAGGTGTGCGCATACTAAATCAAATCATTTATATAATTATTTATAAATACGCAGTACCGAAAAAGATACCGCCGTCATAGAGATCATATCCTCCCATAGCATAAATTGTGTGCCAATGATAAGGTGTCTTCCATAACTACTAGGGTTAGGCATATTTTCTATGAGAAGGCACCTTCCTGAAGAAGGAAGGACAAAAAAAAATATACAACAGTAGAAGACGCCATGGGAGGAAGTTCCAAGAACAACGCGATCAAGAAGAATGAACCCAATGATACTGATGGGATCAGAGGGGCAGTGAAGACCCAATTTGAAGTTGAGGGGTGGCTCTAATACTACACCCTGGTCAGTCAAGGCCAGGACATGGAGGCAGCTAGAGAATTTGCCACCTCTTTGAGGGGCGATGTGGCCCAAGTACGAGGGGTGGAAATTCCAATCACCCCTGAGTTCATCTCACAGGCGACTGGATTGCCTCTCATAGGGGAATGTACATACAAGGGCGGAGTGTTAAAACTATATGCCAAAATACTATTGCTAGGAAGAAATGTGTAGATAGACAGGGAGGGGTTACTCAAAAATAGTCTCCCCATGAATATACAGAAGATGTTCAAGCAGATTGCTCGATTTTTCACATGCACAGGAAAGTATACCCATCTGCACATTAACCATGTGCACTTCATCAATCACCTAGTGCATGGGAGGAAATTAAACATACCTTTCTACCTGGCAAATGCTCTGAAATATGAAGTGGCTCAGTACCAGAATGGGGCACCATCTTCCTTAGCCCACCATGGGCTGATATCGACATTGGTCCACCATGCAGAAGCACAAGGATAGAACCACGACGTAGAGGGATATGGAAGCCAAATAGAGTAACACAATGCGATTGCCGAATTAGGGAAAGACAAAGCATCCCCTATAGAGGAGATAACAAACATCAGGCAATTGGCGTTGCCCTATTTTATAGGAGGAGCAGAGCAGTCATCGATGCCCGAAGACATAGAGGACAGAGGGCATTCCCTAGTGCCCGAGTATGAGGAGGAAGGAGTGCCACTCACTGGTGGTGAGGACGAACCAATCCCCAGGAGGAAACATCTGCGACGATTCCTCTTGATAGAGGAAGGATAGAGTGACCCGGAGATAGACATTGCCACCCAAACCCTCTGAGAATTAACGAATCGAAGCCCATGAAATGAAGGAACTTTTGGGAGTAACGACCAGATCGATGCGACCTTGGAGGAGGTGCTCGAATGGCAAACCGATTGCTGGCTGGAACATCAAATTCTAGAAGATTGCCAAAACTAGCATAAAATAGAATTGAAGGAAAGAGATAGGCGAATTGCTCAGCTCGAGCAGCTATTTCAGAAGTTGTAGGAGGAAAATAAAATGCTCTAGGATAGAGGAACAACAAGACAGGAGGCGTCCACTCAGACTGATTGGGTAGAATTGTGAACAAACTCTTCCACATCTATCGAACAAGTATTCTCTTCGGGGGAGATTCGATTAGATGCCCGAAAGAGTAGCCTGAAGGCAGGGGAGGATTCCTCTATTTTTAGGTGTGAAAAGAAAAGAAGTCCTACCATTCCCCTTGTCATTGTCTTGAGTGACACATAGTAGGACGAAGGTCTCCAGCAACAGATAAAACTAGAGGATAAGGAGGACCTCCCCAAGCTTGAATAAGGAGAAGAGCCTGAGGGGTCGACACCATGTAGACAAGCAAACGAAGGATCACCCCTGGAGATAGCAGCACAACCGATCCTTCAAAGAAAGGAGAAGTCCCAGAAGGAGAAAGGAGAGACCCCTATCCAAGTCGGTGCATTATATATAGAAGCCAAGGCAAAGAGGCCCAAGACAGCTCGACAGAATGTAAAAGTGACCTTCATCAAATCCGAAGAGGACGAATGGGACATGCAACCATTCATTGAAAGGCAAAAATATTTCAAGCAGTGGAGCAACAAAATGAAAGCATCCAAGAAGGCCAGGAAGGCATCCTCCAGGGTAAAAGGAGATTATGGCATCTGCATCAATCTGGTAGAAGACAACCAATTTTGGGACATCTATGGTTCATCTCGAGGGTGGCCTACCATGATGAGGAAGTACTTGGAACGATGGGGAGTATATGGCCCACAATTGGAGGCCATTGCGATTGCAAAGGAGAATGCAGGGCTTACCCCTAAAGCGGCCGGATTATACAAGGCCCAAGTAGTGCCTTCTAGAGGGGATAACTCGGATATCCCTCTGGCAGTGGTCAGACCTCCAGATGCCGACCTTTGGCAAGCTGCTAAAGCTATATTTCAATCGACAAGAACAACACTGGCTAGACCACCACTAGTAGCGGCCAGAACAAGAAGAGGACAATTGACAGCCACAATTTCCCATAGGCAAAGGTGAACCACACCTTCAAATGTCAACATGAAAAGATAGACTCGGTCCACAGGGGCAGTAGAATCCTCCAAGAGATGGCGACGATGAAAAGTCAGAGGGCTACCTGTAGCTTGGATGCCACGAGGGCGTGGCATATGTTAGGCGTGGGGGGATGATGAGCACCAAAAATGCTCATATTTTGTACATATTTCTTTGATCAATATGTGGCTGTATAATAAGGATTGTGTACTTTTATGAATGATTATATAGATATTTGATATAATTATGCGTGTTATCTAATTTGTGTGTTTTTAGTATGTTTTGTGGAATTGCAGTTGATTTAGTTAGATTTGGAACGGTCGAGGTCCTTTTGATGGACCTGGCACTTTATTTCATCGGGGGTTAATGAAGAAAACATGAGCACCTCCTTATAGTCGAAAGGCACCAACTGAATACCAGTGCCTCCCTACAGTCGGAAGGTGCCAACTGAATATGAGCGCCTCCCTACAGTCGAAAGGCGCCAATCGAAGATGAGCGCCTCCCTACAACCGGAAGGTGCCAACCAAAGACAAGCGCCTCTCCACAGTCGAAAGGCACTATCAAAAGGCAAGCACTTCCCCATAGTCGAAAGGTGCTAACAAAATGCAAGCACCTCCCCATAGTCGAAAGGCGCTAGCAAAAGGCAAGCACCTCCCCACAACCAGAAGGTGCCACTAATTCTTTGCTCATTGATCAAATTTGAACAACATGGACGACAGCGACTGGTGCAGTTCCAGCTCTATGTCATGCAGAGATAAATTAGAGATTGCACCAATGTATCGAAACATCTTATTGATGCCAAGAAAAGCATGAACTAAACAACGAATGCGCTGCCATTAGAACAAAATTCCAAACGTTGATTGCATTTACCAGACTGTCTTGATTTAGTCTGGGATGGATCGACTGTTGTAACTACTTTTGTAACAAAAGTTCTACAGGTGTGTTATATAAACACATGCAGATCATTTTGAGAAATATATAGAAATAAAATAAAGATCCATTTAGAGGTACAGAGATAAATTGTAGTGTGTTGACGAATATATTAAAGTTCCAAAATTTCTAAGCATGTGTTCGATCGGGAAGAAGCTGCTGGAGCCTGGGCCCACTCCAAGCCAGTATTTCTTTCCCATTTCCTTTTTTTTTATTAATTTTAATTAGTTTATTGCTTTCATAAGAACGTTTGTTAGTTTATTAGTTCCAGCATTTGTAGTAGATTTATTTTCAGGAACGCGTGCATGATTTATTTCCTGTAGGTTTAATTCTATTCTTCTTACGTAAATCATTGAGGAGTGTAGGAATGATTGACAAACCATTTCAAGAACACCTCCCAAAATGTAGGATTAGTAGATTCACCTCCAGTGGTAGTGTAGTAACCTAATTCTGACTCTTCGCAAGTTTACAAAGCTCCCTAGGTTGATAATTAAATGCATGGGCATGTGACAAAAATAGGAAACCATTCACCTTGTTTGGCCTGCAACACCACTTTCTTTTGCTCTTTTACTTTCGATACAAACTCTTTGGGTTGAGTGGTAGTAGTAGGATTAGTTGGATTGATATCCATGAACAAAGCTTGAACATTTGTTGCAATGGTTCCATGAGTGACCCCATGATTCTCTAATTGAATCATAGTTGGATGGATGGAAGTATTTGTATAAGCACATGTGGGAGCATAAGTTGGTATGGTAGTATATAGTTGATTGTAGGGAAAAACATTTGATATCAATTTTTTTTGTGCCCATGCTTGATTTACCATTGAGGTTTGATTGCAAGCCTCTAGTTGTCCTACCATAGTTGATTTCTCCATTCCATAACCTTGTGGCATCAATTTTTGATCTACAATCATAGTTTTTGTTTAGGCTAATGCAAGATCAGTAACCAAGGGATTCATCCTAACAAATATGGCAAACAATGGATCCAATGCTCGAAAGTATATTTGAATAGCACCACTTTCCTCAATAGTATAGGGAGAAATTAATCTCGCATAAAGCTTTCGAAACCTCATGTTGAAACTTCTCACTGTCTCATTAGGTTCTCTTTTGCAAGAAGTAAATTGTTGATATATCGTGAGAGGGTCAATGAGCAACCTAAATTTATTGATAAACTCATCTTTCAATTGAGTCCAAGATGTAATAGAACCAGTGGGTAAATTTATGTACCAATCATATGCCACCTCATCTAGGGTTCCAAGAAACATTCTACATGCCACATCCTCATGTTTGACATTCCATCTAACTAGGATATCCACATAGGCTTGAATATGTTCCTCGGCTAATGTTGGACCATTGTGTTTAAATTTGGGCAAATGTTTTTCTACGTTCTTGGGTAAATCATGAGAATATCCAGTAATTTTCAAAGGATTAACATGTATCCCATACCATGTTCCTACAGTTGTAGCCATTAATGAAACTCAAAGAATAAATTCAAAACCAATTTGTTAGTCATGAATAAAAGAAGGAACCATGACAAAGCAATATTCTAAAAATGTAAATTAGTTTTTGATTCACCAGATCGCATATGCGCAAGTGAAGAGCATACTCCTAGTGTTGTAGGCTTTCTGATTCACAATATCACATTACATGCAAGTGAAGAGCATAATACCGACAACAACTACATTTTAGACAAAATAATTCCTTACAAATAAGCATGAAATGACTAGCAAATATCAAACATGTAACGTATGAATAATCATGTTAGCATCAACCAAGAGATGCATCCATTAACATCAAATGAAAGTAATTGCATGGAGACAACCTCGTTAGTCAAGACCAAAAAAAATTCAAAATCAAATCAAAACACATTATTTATGTATGAACAATCAAAAGAGTTAGAAAAATGCATAGCGCTTTGTGCCCTCATTTTAACACTACAAGATTGTATTGTTAAAATAGGGGTAAATATAATAATCAATAGGGCATGAAATATTCAAAATTTAAATCCCTATAGCATTTAAATCACACTGGAATAAACCAATTCAGGCCCTCCTTCTAGCGCCAAAATGTTGAGTGGTATTTTCACCCAATTGTGAAAGTACACTCTCCCTTAGGATTTGGGTTCCAAATCCCCTCTTGCAAAGAAGTTAAACAAACAACTTCTCCAAGGTATCCATTGTATTAGCATTTGCATATGTGTATTAGTAATCTCAAATAAAGATATTCAATTTAAATGATTGGAACACCTTAGTGATTGCAAGTAACTATAAACAAGGGGCAATGTTGGTTTATTTTACCATGAAACTTTAGTGATTGTTCATTGAACCAAAATAAAGAAAATGTGAGTTGGCCCTCATATGACCACGATGTAGTGCTCAAATTACCCCTCTTTCGTAAAATTAGAATTTTTATGAAGAGGGTAATTTTAGGCTCAAAAAATGGAAATTTGTGAAAATGCCATAAAACATAACTCCTTCAATGAAATTGGAATTTTCATGAAGGGAATGTCATCATAGGCTCATGAGTGCAAAACAAAACTGAAAAATGAAATTTGACCTTAAAATGGAAATTTTCTATTTTCAGATTTTTAAAATTTGTAACAAAACAACAACTTTGATGATTTTTTTAAAATACTAAAAAACTCCAAAAATGAAATTTCAAAATACGTATTGGAAGTCTATAGTATAACCTACGCAATGGTGAAATTATTTTTGGATTTTGACATTTTTTAAATGTTTATTTTAATGCCTGAAAATTAAAAAAAGTTAAAATTTTTGGAAAATAAAATGCAAAAAATGAAAATGAAATGCAAAAAATGGAACACAAGATACATTTAGTTTGATGCTATCCTATTTTGACAAAACCGAAGATGTGAGGTTTTCATGCATGCAACCTAACCTATTGGACTTGCAAAACAAGCACAATCCAGATAAGCTAAGTGTTGGCTCCTAGGGTTTTAAATGAGGTTTTTCAGATTTAAACATTCACATGAAGCAACCAAGAAAACTTACATAAACTCCATTTACAAGCCTAAAATCTAAAAAGGGGAAAAATAGACATTTAATCTTGCATACAGAAAATGACTCCTTCTTTCTTGTCCATAAGATGCAACTTTCTGAAACTTCCTGTATTAAAGATTTGTCATTTTAAAATAAAAAAAATTTCTTGTTTTTCCAAACCAGTCAATAGAAGAAAAATAGCCCAAAAATGTCCAGAATGACCCTTTTGCATTCAAACCTGCAACTCTGCTTGCAGCAGTTTCCAACCCCTTATGGACTCTTTGAATGACATATTTAAAACCTCTAAACAAAATTTGTTTCTCCTTCCATGACTATTCGTTTTCTCCTTCCCTTGTGCATGCATGTGCTTTGATTTCCAAAAATACTTTTCGTTTCTATTTTGTGGCCCTTCGTTTTATTCCCATGGTTTGATTTCAAAAAAAATGTTTCCTTTCTCCACAAGGGCATGCGTCTATTTCCTTCTATGTTTAACAACCATCTTAAATAATTTCAAATCATTAAATATTCCTTATGTAATGTTTTGTCTTATTCATTGGATTTTGTCCTTATGTCCACGTCACTATGCGGTCTTCAGTTTCACTATCCTGGTGTTCATCACTAATATCAGATGCACTATCAACTTCTTTGTTCCCTTGGCAAAAATCAGACATGTCATGAAATTATGACACTCTTGTCTCTCTTTCGGCTTTTCCCTTTTGAGTTGCAAAAATGCAACATGTTGTGATATCGCGACGCTTTTGTTTCTCTGCCTGCTTGCCCTTTTTGAGTCACGAAAATGCAACATGTCGCGATATCACGACACTTTTTTTTGTTTGGCCATAAAAATGCAACATGTCGCGATATCGCGATATTTTTTCTTGTTTGGTTGCAAAAATGTAACATGTCGTGATATCGCGACACTTTTTCTTGTTTGGCCGCGAAAATGCAACATGTCGCGATATCGCGACACTTTTTCTTGTTTGGCCGCAAAAATGCAACATGTCGCGATATCGCAACACTTTTTCTTGTTTGGCCGCAAAAATGCAACATGTCGTGATATCGCGACACTTTTTCTTGTTTGGCCGCGAAAATGCAACATGTCGCGATATCGCGACACTTTTTCTTGTTTGGCCGCGAAAATGCAACATGTCGCGATATCGCGACACTTTTTCTTGTTTGGCCGCGAAAATGCAACATGTCGTGATATCATGACACTTTTTTCTTCTTTCTCTTTCTATTTGCTTTGGACCATGAAAATGCAACATTACGCGATATCGCGACACTTTTTCCTTCTCATTTGGCCCCAAAAATACAACATGTCGCAATATCGCGACACTTTTCTTTCTTGTTCTTTCTCTTCTCTTTTGGCCATGAAAATGCAACATGTCGCGATATCGCGACACTTTTTCTCTTCTCTTTTGGCCACGAAAATGCAACATTTCACGATATCGTGACACTTTTTCTCTTCTCTTTTGGCCGCAAAAATGCAACATGTCGTGATATCGCGACACTTTTTCTCTTCTCTTTTGGCCGCGAAAATGCCATATGTCGCGATATCGCGACACTTTTTCTCTTCTATTTTGGCCGTAAAAATGCAACATGTCGTGATATTGCGACACTTTTTCTCCTCATTCTTTCTCTTTGCTTTGGGTCATGAAAATGCAACATGTCACGATATCATTACACTTTTTCCTCCTTGCGGTGTTTTGCTTTTTCTTTGATCTTTAGCATATGGTCCACTTCAGTCTTCTTGGAAAATATGCAAAATGGGGGTCCCAATTTTGGGGTACGTTGTGGAGCAGCCACAACACCACACACAGTTCACATTGTAAATTTAACATCAACTAAGTTGGAAGTGACATCCAACCACTGGTCAAGACCAATGGTGACCTTTAGCACCACTTGTTTGGATTGAATATTGTGATTTTTAAACTTGACCTTAGCCAAGGCTAGCTCCAAGAACCATTGTAGCCATAAAAAATTGCATGCACTCTTCTTCAAAAGGTGTATCATTGATTATGGTAAATTGGGTGAGGACTGGTAGGACTTGTGCTCCCTCATTGGGTATGGGTTTCATCTCCATACCCTAATAGGTTTCACAATACAAAATTCATCATCGGGTTAGCGTGTGAGATTATACAGGTAAAATCCCTTAAATATTTGAGAATTACATCAACTATTTTTCAAACTCATATAATAAAGTGGTAAGATATTCAACGCATTAAAACACACAAGCCAATTTTCTAGGAAACACAAAGCAATCCTTAAAAGAGAATCATTTTGTCTACTTTATGTATTTTTTTACTATTTATGTAATCAACATAAGATCCTACCATCCTAAGTAAATTTCTACTTTTTTATTCTACATCCAACAAATAAAAAATTGTACAAATTGAAGCTATAATGAAGAAGTTATGTTGGTTTTGTTATTGCTCTATTTTGAGTAACTTTTAAGCCAAAAATAGGGGGAAATGGCACTAAAATAGTTATAGAAATCCCTAGACAACCCCCAAAATCTCCAAATTTATTTTGTTGTCTTAGTTAGTCCCTCCTACACCTTTCACAGTATTTTTGAGGTCTAGCTCCATATTTTCTCAAAATTCCTCAAATTTACCATTTTTCCATGAGCCCTGGTTGGCCAAATATTCCACAAATACAAATTTTGACCTGAAATTTACTTTTTGGAGTCATAGCCCATTATGATCAGCTTGTCACACTATTTTTTTTGATATATAACACCCACAATTTTTTTCGTAAGTCAAAATTTTATTTAGTGTGGGTTTCCTTTAGGGTTTGCTTAATAAACACGTCATGATAGCTATGCTTAGTTGAGCTCAATCACAAGCCAACAAAGAAAAAAACTTATGAAGAGGTCCTAAACACCTTCAATATTCTCTTGAGGATATTCTTGTTCCTAAATGATGCCATGATAGTCATCATGAAGCTACTTCCTCACATAGAGAATCTACTCACCGAGGTGATACGGTTACCACACCTCACGCAAGAGTTGACATAGCTAAAAGCCCCCATAGTGAGATCGGAAGCCATCAGCCTTACACAACAAATCACATGGATCAGCTACTTAGACCTATCACTAGCTAGAAAGAGCAACCACTCCAAGCTCAATTGGAAGAGTTGTGTAATGAGAGAGAGTGCTTAGACCTTGAGCACAAAGAAAAATAGAGAGTACACTACCAATGTTTGTATGAACACAAAAAACATGAAGATATGATATTCGAGTAAAATTTACATGAAGAACAATCATGTATGGTAACTCATGAATAAGTATCCACACCTAAAATTCCTAGGCAACAACTCAACATGAGGTGCCCTATGCATCATCAAGAGTTGCCTCCTAGGTAGACAAACAACACCCTTGCTATCAACAATCAACAAATCAACATATTTAAATATCCCTTACCCAATCATGAGGTCAAGGAAGATCAAGTAGAGCATGTGAATGAGGTGCATATAGCCCCACCTAATGAGGGTTTTATTGGCATGATCAATATCATGATGGGGAGCAAAAAACTTCCTAACCAATCTGCATCACTGTCGAATCCAATCAACACTCAACATACATCACAATCCTCACAACTATTAAGTTCCATTGAACCATGCGAGGACCCTATGATTAATTTTTTGTAAATAGGAGATTAAGCCAGTCCCTATTAATGAACCTTATTCGTAATTGCACATTATAGCTAGCATCAATCAGATTTTGTATAAGAAAATTTTAATTGATACTAATTCATCCATTAATATCATCACTATCACTACATTAAAACATCTCAACATTCTACCTTCATATGTCATCGCATCTTCATTCACTTTATGACCTTTTAATGATGCCATATCCCCTACTATTAATGCAATTGTCCTACCTATTCAGGTTGGAATAAATATTATATGTACATTGTGCCATATCTTAGAGGGTGAAATATAGTACAATATACTATTGGGTAGACCTTGGATGAGAGATATGGAATGCATCCCATCCATAGTTCATCAATACCTCAAATTCATACACCAAGGTCAAGTACATGTGGTACACATTGATCCAGATCCCTTAAAATATTAAAAAGTGATTAAGGAATTGTAGGAACTTCCTTCACCATTTGCTCACCTAGATATCCAATCGTATGACATCATGAAATGGGCTCAATCGCTACAATCATATGTCAAATTATCACCACCTATTTTGGGTCCATCATCATCATTAGTTTCCCCCACTACCCCTTCTACTTCATTGAGATCCTTTAACAAAAATATCTCGATGGATCTAATCAAGGAGATTCCTCCATATTGTCCCATCATTGTAACACAAGGTATCATCACCCCTAAAGATGAGGAGGAAATCATAGTGGTCATAGCTAAATCAATACTTCCTATACTATCGGTATCCATATTACCTCATGCTTCAACTCATCCAACTAGCATCAAGCTAGGTGAGAACATAATGCAAAACATGATAGTCACACATGTCATCGAGCTAGGGAAGAACTTAGGTTTCCCTCTCATTGAATCTTCATCTATGGATACCATTACTGATTTGTTACCTAAAGATGGGGTATGAGATTCTTGTCAAGAGCCTCCTAAACTGATTGATGAGGCATGCATACCTCATCTAGATGAAGGATTTGTTGCAACAATTAATTTGGTGACACAGGACAAAAGTCCTGAAACTCCACCATTATTGATACAACACAATCCCTTCAATCACCTATCAAAAGTGACCAATCATCACCATTAATATTACAATATGTTCTAGATCACCTAGATAATATAGAGACACATATGGATCAACAAAATGGTGCTTTACAATAGATCATGCACCAGATCATGAACACAAAGCTACAAAAGAAAACTACATCTGAGGTCAAACCACATCCTTTATAACCACAAGATAAACCTCAATAGATCAAGCATAGAGTGAACCATGACAACCACCTCATATTTATAAGTCATTATCTAAACCGATGACATCAATATTTAAATAGTTATGCGATATGAAAACTATTACTTTGTCTAAGGTTTTCTCCTTAGATCCAAACCATCCAAAACCTAAGGGATATAAAGAGTATTTATACTATCTATATCATAGACAAAATGGGCATAATATTAAATCATGTTATGGCTTCAAGAATAAAATATAAGAGATGATTAATCAGAATCAATTCAAAATAGGAAAACCTCTCACTACTAAGGATCAACAAACAAGAAAAAATATTTGGTCCATCGCGTACATCAAAAAAATAGGTAGAGCAGCCTAAATCGGTGACTAAGACACGTGTAGTTGAGCCACCTTATCAATCTGGTTTATCTAGTCCCCTTGTTTCAAACACCAATGTCACATTTAGGCTCTATTATTTGATCCCATGTTGACTAATTTTTAAATATTACAAGAATCTAGGGCAATTAATCTACCTAACATATGCCCTACAGATCCAAACAAGACTAAGCCTAAAGATTATAGGGAGGATCTCTTTTATATTTACCACATACAGAAGGGTCATGACATTAATAATTGTATCATTTTCAAAAATGTGGTCTACAATATTATTGATTGGGAAAACCTTCTCATAGATAGTTTACCTACTTCATCTCAGTCGACCATAGCTCAGGCCACATCATCCCATTTGTGACCCTAAGGTCATTCGTATCCTCATAATCCAAAAAATACACCTTGTTGATATATCAGATTTTATATGACTACTTCGGACCTATTTCAAAAACTATACGAGGCTCATGCAATCACATTACCATAAGTTAAACCAAGAACCCCTAAACTCAGGTCACAAAATGAAAACTTTTATTGTATTTATCATTTCTAGCATGGGCATGACATCCATGACTGCTACTCATTCAATAATTTGGTCAAAGAGATGATAGAATGAAATGATTCCACACATATGTTTCACTTGTTGTACCCCATCAATACATTTGTATTTCAAAAAACTTTATGGTACAATAGGGGGAGTCGATTTTTGTCACTTTTCCTACTCAGACTGATTATATTGTCATAGACAAAGTGCACACTAGGGGTCTTCAAGGTATCACACCTTCCCCGTCACTCACATCATAATTGATGAATCAAGTTGGGGATATCAAAGGTATCACACTGTCCCCACTTTGATAAATTATCACACACACTAATGGTACATAAGGTATTGCACCTTCCCCCTAAAATCATAAAATAATCAAAAATTCAAAAAATAATCATCAAAAATTCAAACAAATCAGAAAACAATAAAATTCAAAAACAATTCAAAACATTAAAAATAAAAAACATTTGCATTTAGATTTTGTATTCCATTAATCGCATTGCATTAGGGATATTCATCCATTGCACTTGCATTAGGATAGGTCATATTTACATTCTTACAAATGACACCATGTTTGTATGCCAATCATGCACCCTCAAAATCATTATCATTCATATTCATTGTGAGTAATTGTGTTTTTCAGCACAACTTATGAGTTGCTATCAGGGGTATACTAGGATTTTTCGGTCATTCAACCATCCCTAGTTATCTTTTCATATTTTATAGAAATCTACCTTGGATTTTTGAGGTTAGGTCTAGTTTTGATAGTACCTTGCATATATCAAAATTCTAACACAACTATAAACATTAATAATCCTAGTTTGAACAAGTAAGTATGACACTAAAAATATCCTTGTCTCCTTAAGTGAAAGGTTTCCTTCCTCATCTTATTATGCACATGGTCTAGAATTATGATCATTGATAAAATGACAAGCTCCCCCCTACCCAAGAAATATCTTGATTTTATACAAAACAATCAAAATTCCCAAAGCATAGCAAAATAAGTTGTGATTTTCATCACTAAGAAAATCCCTTGCTCCAAAATAAAACAAATGTAAAATAAATAGTGATTTTCATCTCTAAGCATGAGCAAGGATCCCAAGAAATCAAAATAAAAGAAGGGGGTAATGAGCTTGAATCCCTAGAATATTTATTATTCAACTGCCATGGGGTGATCTCCATTAAAACAATGGGTTGAATAAAATATGCCTATCAATGGTGTATCCTTACGCGTGGTGATATGTCCATCACATTAGTAACCTTTTGTACAAACCAATGTTAGCTTATGGATGATCTAGCTTTAGGTGGTTTGCATTACCTAGTAGTCAAGTTTAACCGCATCCAAACTCAGGATCATGATGACCATATGGTGATCCTCATTACATTAATGGGTTGAATGAAACCCGCTTGGAAATGAGGTAGTCTTATGCTTCATATAATATATTCACTTTGCACACACAAGGATAGTGAATATCTTGGTCTTCTTAATAGGATTGTATGTTTCAAGAGTCTAGTGTAGTCATTATACAACTTTTGATCAATCGACTCGGGTGTTTGAGTCTCATGGAAAACATCAAAAATTTTCCTATAGCAACAAATCATATCATAAAACACTCATAGTTTTCCTTATGAAATTTTGTTTATTAATGGGTGTGTATAGAATAGGATAGATACCGTATGGATATCAAAAATGATATTTAGATGGACATTGACTATTTTATGCATATCTTTTAGTTTACAAAAGCTTATAGGGAAAGCCCCCACATCTCACATTATTACATATCACATATGGATGTATATATGATTAACTCTTATGATAAGATTTAATATTTTCATTCGTGATTCCAATACATTTTGTGGTGCCTTTCATTAGTCTATTAAATATAAATTATATTCATTCATTATGTTTTAAGTGATTAAAGCATAAAATTTCATGTGAATTTGACCATCAACATGAAATTAATACATTACATTCACCATATCATATAAACATATATTAAATGCATAATCAATGAAATATCTTAATGCATGCATTTAGCATTCACTATTGCATCCATATAAGCATACATAGTAGTACATTCACACAACTAGATCACAACATCTAAGCATATATCTATCATATAAATATTGCATGTCATTAGTACATTGCATAGATATAGCATAAACACATCACCACATAGCCATTACATCCATTAATGCATCCATTCATATTAGACATTTACTCACATCTAATAGTCCAAACTCTCATAATTGCAACTCACACAAACATTTGTACACATCACTAGGGCATTATCAGTATCATACTTCCCCTAATCAACAATCAACCAATCAAGCAATATGGAATAAATAAAGGTAGTGTGACTTCCTAATAAAAGGTCTATTTGAATCCAATTGGTATTCAAATAAATCAATTTCTAGGTTTTCAAATGGTTATGCCCTTTTCCTTTCATGTATCATAATCAAATTCTAGGTTTCAAAATGTTGTGCCCTTTTCCTTGCATTCAATCAATTCATCAATCCGCTGCTATGTTTCAAAAGGTTGCACCCTTTGACTTGCATTCAATCAACTCATCAATTAGCTGCCAATTTTTCAAAAGGTTGCACCCTTTGCCTCACTATCCCAATATCAAAAATCTCTAAAGAAGCCTAGTTTACTTTGGTCAAATCCCACCAAAGATGCCTAGTTTCCTTTGGTAAAATCTCAAAATATTCCAAAGATGTCTAGTTTCCTTTGGTCAAATTCAAAACACTCCAAAGGTGTCCATTTTCCTTTGGTTATATCCCAAAAAACTCCAAAGAAGCTTAGTTTCCTTTGGTCAAATCCCAAAAAGCTCCAAAGAAGCCTAGTTTCCTTTGGTCAAATCCCAAACAAATCCAAAGATGCCTAGTTTCCTTTGGTAAAATCTCAAAATATTCCAAAGATGTGTAGTTTCCTTTGGTCAAATTCAAAACACTCCAAATGTGTCTAGTTTCCTTTGGTCAAATCCCAAAAATCTCCAAATAAGCCTAGTTTCCTTTGGTCAAATCCCAAAAAGCTCCAAATATGCCTAGTTTCCTTTGGTTAAATTCCAAAAGGCTCCAAATATGCCTAGTTTCCTTTGGTCAAATCTCAAAAGGTTCCAAATATGCCTAGTTTCGTTTGGTCAAATTTCAAAAAGCTCCAAAGAAGCCTAGTTTCCTTTGGTCAAATCCCAAAAAGCTCCAAATTAGCCTATTTCCTTTGGTCAAATTCCAAAAAGCTCCAAAGATGCTTAGTTTCCTTTGGTCAAATATCAAAAGGCTCCAAAGATGCCTATTTTCCTTTGGTCAAATTCCAAAAATCTCCAAAGAAGCCTAGTTTCCTTTGGTCAAATCCCAAAAAACTCCAAAGATGCCTAGTTTGCTTTGGTAAAATCTCAAAATGTTCCAAATATGTCTAGTTTCCTTTGGTCAAATTTAAAATTCTCCAAAGGTGTCCAGTTTCCTTTGGTCAAATCCCAAAAAGCTCCAAAGAAGCCTAGTTTCCTTTGGTCAAATTCCAAAAAGCTCCAAAGATGCCTAGTTTCCTTTGGCCAAATTTCAAAAGGTTCCAAAGATGCTTAGTTTTCTTTGGTCAAATTTCAAAAATCTCCAAATAAGCCTAGTTTCCTTTGGTCAAAACTCAAAATGTTCCAAAGATGCTTAGTTTCCTTTGGTCAATCTCAAAAATATCCAAATATACCTAGTTTCCTTTGGTCAATTTCAAAAAGCTCTAAAGAAGAATACACCTTTGGTCAATTTCATAAAGTCATCTTGGTCAAGTGACTTGCTGCTTTAATAATTTTACATATCTTCATTGACGTATCGCTTGAGGGGGTAGTCATAATCAAACAATAATAATCATAATAAAAAATTAAACACTTAATTATGTTAATTGCATATGTCCATGAATCATTGCTAACAACTATCATAAGCTTCCCTTTTTGCTAGGGAAAAAGAAAAAATGAAAATCTAAACCTTTGTTGGTTTGAACCTATGATCCTCGTAGCTTGACAATGCTACCCATATGCTTTCAGAATTCATCAAAGTTTTAATCAAATTTAAGCCTATCCATTTTTTGGAGGTAATGATTAAAATATGCATGCTCTTTCCATGATTGGGGCATCTAATATTGACTAGATCAATGACAATCAATCAACCTGCAATGTGGCGTTAGGTTGTTTATTTTTATTGAGTGTTGTATTTTCCCATGACGCATCTCAAAAAGGAGAACCTTTAGACACGTAAACTGCATCATGTTGAGGAGGCTACTCATGTGGATACCTTTTTAGGATATATGACTAATATTAGACCTTTCCAAGACTTAGCAGTGGTTCTAACCACTCAAACAAGGTCAAATAGTCCTTTGAAGCCTCCATTGCTATACCCTCTAGTAGTGGCCTCATGGTCACTATTGACGATGATGACCATAGAGCCAATCGCTCTGATCAAATATGGCCTCATCTATAAGAAACTTGAGCTATGTGAGCTAAGTAAAATCGATTACAATGCAACCAATTCACAATGATTTTGGTTCTAGAAGCTTCTAGAAATGTCACCTAACCACCTTGAGCCCAACCAAATCTTGATTCTTGGCTTGTTGAGCAAGCTAGGATCCCAATTTGGGAAGTCTATTTAAGGTGCCAAAAAATAAGAGAAAATAGAGAGAATTGATCATCCATAGACCACAATAAAGTGTTACCCTTTTGTGAATAGAGAGTGCAATCTCTCATAAGCATCATGGTGCTGTTGAATTTGCATCATGGATCTTGCATCAATAGTCATGGAGTACAATCGAACTTGAACGACCAATCACAACACTTTGCTTCATTAAGTCACCATTGATTTTGAGCTAATTGCACAATCAAACTGTGTTTCCAGATACCTTAAACCTTGAACATCAATTTGGCATCCAAATTGACTATCACCATTCATTAAAATTAGAGAAAAAAATATCTATTTGGTGGTTATTATTTTTAATAGCGTCCCGCAGGCACTGTAATTGACCTCAAAGACGGCTAGCAGAGCCAGCCATTTTGATTGAAGATGACCTTGAGGTGACATTCAATTTACCTATATTTTCCAATTAGATTAGTCTTAGATGATTTTCATTTTATTTCTAACATAGATTAGTAGTATATTTTTTATTATTTACTAATTCTTTCATTGTTTTTCATGCACTTCCTTATTGCTTTACACATTTTCTTCATAGTTTGCATTTTCAATAAATGGGCCTAATATTGAGAGGCTTTCATTGTTATTGATTCCTTTGTAGTTTCTTTGTGTGTAGGTTACAGGCCTAATTAGGAGCTATACATCACCAAGATCCTCTTTCTTGGCATCATAAAGTAGAGGTCACTAAATAAACCCTCTATAATTAGATTTGGAAAGAGCAAGAACCCTACAGATTGCATATTTTCCCCTTGTGGGGTTACATATTGTAATTGTGTATCAAATTGGGAAATCCTTAAGAGGGATCTATTGTAACCGCATTCTATATTATTAATAAGAAGAGCATCCCATTTTCTTTATCTTGTTATCTTGATGGTTACTTAATTTTATTTGTCAATTTGTTTACATTGTTACATAGTTAGATGCATGGTTTTTGTTGCTTTATAGATACACTAAGAAAGTGGTGTAGATATACATTTAACATACCCTAATATTCATACTATAAAAATAACTACATTTTCAAATACATTTTTGTATGTGAATTCATAAACATAGCCTAATAATTTATATAAGCACCCTTATCATTTGGGTGTGGCTACCTATTGTTCCAAGAAATACTTAAGACTTTGATGGATGATTTTGATTGAAAACCAATGGCCAATGAGATATGTCCTCCAATGATTAACATTTAAAATGGATAGCATATTGTTTCATAAGTGAATTTTTCCAAATTCTATCCTAATAGTGCTCTACTGGTGAAATCCAATAGTCTCCCTTCTTATGTTAAAACTACACCAATTCAATTGCCAAAAGCATCACCTTCAATTACAAATGGTTTAGAAAAATCAAGAATTTCTTACACCAGGGTGGTTTTCATAGATTGATTTAATTTATTGGAATATTTATTTGTTAGTTCTAACCAAATAAATGAATTATTTCTCAACATGGATATTAAAGGACCCAATATCTTTCCATAATTCTACACATCAGAAATATCCAGTAAGTCCTAAATATCCTTGAAGTTCCTTGAGGTTTTGAGGATTTGGCCATTCTTGAATAGCTTGAATATTTTTAGGATCTATCTTCACTCCTTCTTTGGATACAATATAACCCAAATACTCTACTTGTTACAAACCAAAATAACACTTTGACCACTTGGAATAAAATCAATTCATAGACAAAATCTGGAAGGTTTGATCCAAATGTCAGAGATGCTCCTCCCAGGTATGGTTGTAAATTAGAATATCATCAAAGAAGACTAGAATATATTTGTGAAGGAATGTGCAAAAAATGTAATTCATCAAACTTTGAAAAGTAAAAAGTGCATTTATCAAACCAAATGGTATAAGTAAGAATTCATAATGCCCTTTACGAGTCCTAAAAGTTGTTTTAGAAATGTTGTCTTCCTTTATTTGAATTTTATGGTATCCTGACCACAAATCCAATTTTGAGAAATATTGGGTATCATGAAACTTATCTAATAGCTCATTAATTATCAGAATACAATTTTTTTAATAGATATTTTTTTGAGTTTATTGAAATCCACACACAAATACCAAGACCTATATTTTTTTGTACCAACATTGGGGAAGAATAGGGACTAATGCTAGGGTGAATAATCCATGTAGCAAGAAGTTCCTACATATTATTCTCAATTTTTTATTTTTGGACATATGGATATCTATAAGGAAAAATATTTGAAGGATACCTATAAAAAGTTGAATTGCATAGTCATGAGTATGATGAGGGGGGAGTCCTTTGGATTTCTCAAAGACTGGCATATTTTTACAATAGAAGTTATAATTCCACATGATGGTCCTTTTCCCCATGACCTAGAGCTTCTATAGCAAATATTTGGTTGAAAACTCCATGGGATGATTCTTTAATAGTTTCTCCATCCTATGAGATGAAACAATTTGAGTATCCCCAACCTTCATTCCCTATAAAGTGTATTTTATTCTTTGTTGATTGAATTCCTATAATACTAGGCCCAACATTCTCAAATACTAAGCTCCTAAAATAATATCACACCCACCTAGGGGTAAGGAAAACATATCCACCTTAATATTAAATTCCCTTGTTTGTACCTTGACATTTATACACTTTTCTTTACAAGGCAAAGTTCGTTAAAAATCATGAATTCAAAGGAATTATAAGTATTTATATGATAATTTCTCCATTTTCCCACTCTTGTATCAATAAATTTATGTGTGCTTCTAGAGTCAATGAGAATTATTACCATTGTCCTTTAAAGTGTCCTATCATTTTCATGGTTTGGGGATTTGATATACCTACCAAGGCATGCACCCAAATTTTTGGTTGGGTTTCTTCTAAGGTTTCTAGTTATTCTGTGTGTTCATATTCTTGATGATCCTCTTCCACCTATAAATATTTTGCTGTTTTTGCCTTTTCCACATCAAACAAATACAATTTTTTATGCACACATTTAATACTTTTCATCACAATTATAACATAGCCATTGGGCTCTTCTAGCTTCTATCTCTTATTGAATCAAATTTTTAATGACATAATATTTATTTGTAAGATTTGGTATTGTCTAGGACAAAAAAAGTGGTCATGCTTGTCAAAATTTGTAGGTGCCTTATTGAACCTTAAATTTATCTTTTTCCAAGCCATCCAAGGTTATTTCCTAATACAATGTTTGCATCCTTAACATTTTTGCTTTAGCTTTAACATCATCCTTCAACCCACTCATAAAATAACTTTGGAATAATTCTATACTCAAAACAACCGTACAATTCACCAATTTTTTAAATTGAGCTTGATAACCTTGAATAGTTAAAAAAAAAATGAGTTTAGTAAGAGCTCCTATAAAATATTCATACTTACTAGGTTCAAATAGAGTGAGTATTTGTTCCTCAAATTCATCCTAAGTAAGCACAAGGTGTGCCTTTCTAAGATATTGATAACATTGTAGGGCATCATATTAAAGATTGAAAGGTGTAATTATGAGATGTATATGCTACAGAACATGGCCCTAGCAAGGGCTTTGATATCACTTGTTATAAATATTCTAGTTAAATGTGCACATCCACATAAATATTGCAATAAAATGAGTAAATCATGAAAAAATAAATTATTACAATACATAATGGAAATGCAATTATCTTATATTAATTTCAACATAATCACAAAATTTAACCATGGACCTCTTTGAGGGGAAAACCTCCTAAGAAAAAAATTGATTCAATATGCAAAAGAAGATACATCCATATATTCCCCCTTGAATTTTTAATTTTTTAAAAAATCTTTGTAACCCTAACCATAATGCTTAAGGGTCGGCTTACATGTAAATTGCCACTTGAGCTAGAATCTTCTACCAAATAGAAAATTACATTCTTTATAAGGGTTACACTAAGTGACCCAACTTGTCTTGGCATCTCAAGTGCCACATACTATTACAAAATATTACATAATATGATTAGGATGGGGTTCCCACATTAAAAATGGGATCATTACATAAAAATATTAGAATTACATAATAATTTTAGGATGGGGTCCTAACATCCATAGTCTTAAACATATGGAATCACTCTCCCTAAATTAAGGGCCATTGCCCATTATCTTATACCTAATTTTAAAATTAAATATGATGAGGTAAAATCCTTCTTGAAGAAAAAGTCATGAAATAATTTGAATTCAATCCCCATTTCACTTGATCTAATTTTGAATCTTTGAAAAACCTAGCAAGTGTCTTTGGGATTTACATATTAACCATTTGCTTTTAAGAACCATTGTATCATTCTTAATCATCTCACCCTTGGTAATCATTTTTGTTATACTATTTACTACCTAAATTGGTATTTACATATATTTTATCTTCATCTTATATTTAACTAGGGCATCAATGCTTCCAACCAACATCCTTATTTATAGTTAGGACAATCAAAAATAGATTTCCTTTCATGATATTGAGATTTTTCTTATAAGAATACTTTATTTTTTGAATATTCCTAAAAATTTGAAATAAGAAATATAAAAAATTGCTCCTTACTTGTATTCACCCTTGCTTTCATTAACTCCATTCTCTTACCCAAATATCTAGAACAAGAAGAAGTGAGGCTCACTTTTTTATTGCATACACTCCTTGCTTGCACTTGATCATACTCAAACATGATTTTTTTCACCTTTTTTAATATTATTTTTTTGTAAGTTACATATTGGATTCTATTGGAGGCCATACCCATCAAAAAAAAAATATTATATTTGTTTCTAGCTCCATCAAAAAATATATATATACCTTTTATCAAAGTTATTATTCATTTTCTTTTATATCAAATATATTCTTCATCTTCCACAAATTCCTATGTTTCTTCAATTAACTCCTTGATATCATTTTATTTAAGAGATAAAATCACACTTATATAGTTGCCTTGTAAAATTTTAATTTCATAAAGATAAATATCAACATCACAATTGGATAAACTATCTAGTATCTAATTTTCTTGTTTGTAGGCATGCTCACATTTCTAAGAGATTAAATCAAAGAGTAATAACTGAACATCAAAAACAACATTTTTATCTTTTCAATAACCATATTCATACCTTTTTAATTAGTTATATGGGGTTCAAATGGGTCCCTCTCATGTTACAACATGATGATGTAGTGGTATTACAACAACTTGGCTATCATGCATATATCACTTGGAAATATTTGAACCTGAGTCCTCTCCTTAATGTTAAGAAATTTAATTTGTTGATCTAGTTCCATATAATTTTATGTTAAGGTTCACCCATGAGGATTGGACCTAGATAAAATATGAGAATTTTCTCATTTCCCATCTAAACCTCATATGATTTTTTCTATATTTTAAATATCAAGGTTCACCCATAGGATTAGAACATTGCTCTATAATATATAACTTATTATTTCCCATTGATTTTTCTACACTCCATAGATTTAAATGTTAAGGTACACCCATGGGATTAGAACCTTGGTTGATGGTATAAAATTTTTATACCAACTAATTTCTTTAAACACCATGAGTTTAAATATTAAGATTCATCCATGAGATTTCAATATTGGTTTAATATGTGAAAATCTTCAGTCCAACCTATTGCTTTATGTTGGAATTTCCATAAATTTCTAGTAACAAATAGAAGCAACCCATTCATCCAAATATTATATAGAAAGTAATAAATAGATAAAAAAAAGTATGATATAGATAAATAAATGACAGATGATATTGAGAGCCAAAATAATCATCGTATTATGTATAGTTAAGAATCATAACACTCTAATATAATGAATGGAGTGTTTTGGGGTATTCATGCTAATACCAAAAACTCTAAAACATAAGTGAAACTAAGTTGACATAATAAGTGTAATTTAGGTTAATTGCTAGTTATATGTTAGGTTTAACCATGACAAGGTTAATCATACCTCATAGGGGATAATAAATAATGAATTAAATATACTATACAATGAGTGCCTATAGGCCTATGTAAAAGTGCATCATATAATTTTGTCCTTGGCTATAAGTCAAATTAAGGGGACAAGGAGAGAACGCATTAGAAACAATATATTCCCTCTATAATGGATGTTCTAGTGGGACTTTATATTCGAGGAAGACCTACCTGAATACCTTTACCATTTGGAAGTCGAATGGTCATCTTAAAAATTCAACTTCAATCCTTTACAACTTCAATAATAATTGGATGTTTTTATTTTTTTAAGATTTAGCCTAGGCCTTTGAACCTTGGATATTTTTATACTTAGGTTTGAATTCATTTGTATATCTTGTATCGAGGTAGAAATATCACAATTCCTCATAGCTACCTAAAAGTGAACTAGGAGAGAAAAAGTTGATCAAGAGTTTTTGTATTTCCAAAAATATAGCAAACACATGAACCATGAGTCCAAGCATCTAAAATAGAGGAGAGATATTATAATGGACTTTCTTGACATATTATATGACATTTTATTCTTACCTCCAAAAGATGCAATATTAGCTCATAATACCTTGAGTCCCACATATGATCAGAGTTATTAAACTCATCCATTTTGATGGAAGCAAACTCTAGTTCCAAGTGGCTAACTTCAATTGTGTTCACTTTTACCAATATTTCATGTAATTTTATTGATATTTTGATAAGTGTGTTCTCATATTTGATATGGAAAAGCAATTTTGGTTCAATCAACAAGAAGAATAGGCCAAGCGCTTCTTATTTCTTATACTAGTGAGTTTTATGATCAAGGGATGCTACTTTCTTTACTTAAAATACGCATCATAGGTTTTTTCTATGTAATAAACAAGTCATCTAATTTGACCATTTGCTTTAATGTTTCTCATTAAGACAAGAAAAATAATCTTGATAATCCATCTCACATAATTTATCTAATAAATCTATAACACATCCTTGAGCTAATGTCACCACTTTTAGGAGCTCATAAAATCATGTGATTTTAAAAAAGGGGCACAAAATGCTTCCATACGTAAAAGTTATGGCCTTTGGAAAATTTAGCCTAATAGGTCTAAAAATTTAAAATATCAACCCTTCAAAACTTAGGATTTCTATATCCTACCATGATTCACCACTTGGAAATTGATTTGCTAGTGTCTACCATTGATAATTTATTACATATTTGTTGTTGGATATCTAGAATAAATGTGGTTTTAGCATGTCTCCACGTGATTATCTAATTCACCATCATCATATATATGTATATATAACACAAATGTGTAGTGGCATAAAAGTGCCACATTAGGTTCCATTTTGGAAAAGAATCCAATTCATTGTTTGAAAAATGCAAATGATTAGTGATACTTTTCATGTTCCATTATTTGTATTATAACACAAATGTGGCACTTTTTTATGCCACTACAATTTTTTTTATGTTCCTTTCCTTAAACCATTTTGATAAAATAACATGGCCTAGAGTTGTTACTCATTATAATATTTGTACTTTGGACCTTTAAAAACCTAGACATGCCCTAGCCAATGGTATTCATTTTGAATCAAATATAAGAGGAGAAGGCTTAAATCAAGCAACAAACCAAAAAATTTGTATAATCCCTCTCATTGAATTATTTTCTAATACATTTATTGATCAATTGCAATCTATATAATATGAATTTTTATGTTGGTGATACTTTAGGTAGGGTTTATTTGCTAGAAAAATTCCTTACATCAAGAGAATCTATATAATTTTGAAGTAACATTTTTACTCAATATTTTTTTGTGATATTTGAATAATGTCTATCTAAGTTTTTCCCTTAAGAACAAAATCATAACTCTATAATTATATAAGTGTGTCCCTCCAATCTTATTTCTTTTTCAAACCTTTTAACTTGATAATCTTATGTCAAAGAATATTCTTTTAAAAAGAATAAATTCTTAATATATATTATAAACTTATAAATATATATATATTAGAATTGTATATATACAAAAATATTAGTGGATATTGTGAAGTCTTGGGATTTTTATTTTGATCTTGTGAAGTAGATGTGGGGTAGTAGGAGTGTTATATCAAGATTAAAATCACAAATACGCTTATAAAGGGGATATTAGTGAAGGAACTAATATTGTGGTAAAGTAGAATTATTTGATATTTTTTATCAAAATGATAGTGGAATAGGGAATAACAAAACTTCAAGTTTATGGTGACTCAAAATGTGTGGTGAACTAGGCTTTAAGATTATTGGATATGTAAAATTTGATACTTAGGCCTTATGAATAGGTAAAATTGCTAGAAACATCATTTGGATAGATCTCTTATAAATATATCTACCTTGAATAATTGGATGGTACTATAAAAAACTACCTTGATTGATCAGATGATACTATAAAAAGCTACCTTGAATATTCTAGTTAGTACTTGGTTAAAAGAAGTAGTGTGTAGAACTCTGATTCAACCATAGTCTACTCCCTTTTGATACTAGTTTTTTTTATAGAAATTATAGTTTAAGATAATTTTTATGTTTTGATAATTATGATTATATATAAGATGACTAATGACTACATTATTGAAGTACCAAAATGGCACTTTGTAAGGTGATTGAAAACTTGCTCTAGGTTATTTATAGTTTTTATTGTATTAAGTGTGATAATTTTCAAAGAAAAATGAGATTTTAAATAGATCTTATTGAAATTATTTAATAAAACCTATATAAAAGTATAAAATACTTACTCATTATAAATTACTATTTTTTTTTCTTTTATATATATATATATATATAATTTAATAAAATGAATATTTAAACATATATTAAAATAAATATAATATATTTAAAATGCATAATAATGAAAAACATTACAATTACCTCTTTAAAATTATATTCTCATTATAAATATATAACTTTAAAATTAATTTTAATAAATCATATTAAATTATTAAAATTAATATATTAGGTGTACATAAACATAATCAACTTCTTTATTAATATAAATTAAAAAAATCAAAACATTAATTCAAATGTTATAGCTTGCCACATATTCATATAATATTCAAAAAAATTTAAAATAACTATATATATATATATATATATATATATATATATATATATATATATATATATATATATATATATATATAATTTAATTTATTAAACAATTTAATCTCAAGTTTTAAGAGCTATATTAGGTTAACAACAATTTTAATAATTTTTTTTGATTAGGTAGATGAAGGGGTTTTAGAAGGGTCCTCGAACCTTATATAAAAAGGATCCAACCAATAAAGAGGTAAAAGGGCATACAAGCCACCATGAGAAACCAGGATCCTAAGAAGAGCACACTCTCGCAAGAGCTACAAGAGCCAAGGAAACAAAAAACATCAACCACAAATGAAACTAAACACACCACAATCCCTCACAAGGGATTTCAAAATAGAATATGCACAAGCTACCCACGTAGGAGAAGACATAGACTCCAAGAAGCAAAACAAAACTTTTAAAATTGGGTCTAGGCCTTCCCGTCCACGTGCATTCCAATGTGTCTCTAAGTTATGCCCACTTGGAAAAGCCATCTGTCCTAGCTGCTTAAAGTTGTTGTGCAACTTAACTTTCTATTTAAATTCAAAATATTTGAATAAAGGTGTCTTTTTAAAAATAAAAACTATACCATTTCACTGTTGAACGAAGGAAGATAAATCCTTAGGGAGGACCTACTTCAAACCCAAGAATCTTAGCAACAAGCCAAAAATCTCCTAGATGAATGGGCATTCTACAAAAAGGTGCTCAGGTGTTTCTTTAGCTAATCCATTCAGGAAACATCTATTAGAAATCACAAAACCTCTTTTTTGAAGATTATCCAAAGTCAAACACTTACCTTGTACCACCAACCAAAAAAAGATGTTTAGCTTTGACATGAGACCATTCCTCCACATCTCTCAAGTTGGAAACCAAGGGTCAATTTGACTGTCTAATAGAGCATAAATCTATTTAAAGAAATGACCATCATTTTTGGCTTCCCAAAATAACTTGTCCTGCTTATCCCCATTGATTAAAATTATTTCTTTCAAGATATATATAAGGATTTGTAGGAATCCTCTTCCCCTAGCATCAGTCTAGGAAAATCCATAGGTTTCCAATGCTTTCTCTCATCCAGCACTTTGAAGAAGTCATAAAATTTTGAACTAAATATCTGACTCGTAATGGGTTCCACCTGTTTGAGATTGGGGTACAAAAATAAAGGTCAATCAACCGCCCACTTATTATCCCAAATGTTTATGTCTTGCCCATTTTATAAAATCCCC
The DNA here is from genome assembly GCA_028583015.1 of Wollemia nobilis. NCBI lineage: Eukaryota > Viridiplantae > Streptophyta > Pinopsida > Araucariales > Araucariaceae > Wollemia > Wollemia nobilis. The sequence continues at coordinate 2,214,018 of JAQPPZ010002765.1, forward strand.
TTCCTACCAACTAGATGTTAGAATGGCTTTAAACTATGCTTATCTAGAAAGCATAGCCTTGATTAGGATTTGGATCACTTCGAAAGAAGTCTTCATTTCTCAATATTTGGCTCTTAGAATTTGGACCCATTTTATATTTTCATTTTACGTTAGACGCCATCCTTGTTTGGACAATAATGCTCTATTCATGGTTCTCAATTTTCTCAACCCCAAACCCCAAGATTATTTATTGCTACAAACTTGGTCCCATGCAACCAAGGGAAATTTCTTCTTATCTTGATATCCAGACCAGAGGAATGAGGGTTGAATGTGTTCAAGGTCTTGAATGATATTTCCTAGCAACCTAAAAAATGAAAGGAAGTAGAGTGGAATGCTCTGGATAGTGGCTTTCACAAGAAAGGCCTTCCTAGCTTGGCTCAAAAGCACTTCTTTCCAACCCTAGAGTTTCCTTTGTACTCTTTCCACAACTAAGTTCCACAAAGAATATTTAGCACCATATTTAAACAATGGCATACCCAAGTAGCTGGAGGGTAGAGAGCCCACTTCACAGCCTAGAATGCTCTTAATTTTCCTCTACATCCTAAGGAGGGTGTTGAAGAAAAAAATCTACTTTTCCTTAGATTCACCTTCTATCTTACAACTTTTTTATAATCAGAAATGATGACTTTAAATGCTTTAGCTTGCAAGATTGAGGCAAGAAGGAAAGTAAGGTATCATAGGTAAACTGATGGTGGGAAATAGGATCAACATTAATGGATATATTAATCCCAACCACAGTAGGGTCAGCTTTGAGTGCTCTCCTCAAATATTCTGCCAATACAGTAAACAAGTATGGGGATAAAGGGTCCCCTTGCCTAAGCCCCCTACAACTTCAAAAGTAGCCCATCAGGGACCCATTAATAATAAATGAAAACTTAGCCAAGAAGATGCAATATTTAATTAGATCAATCCATATTGGATAGAAAGCCAATCTTAGATAGGATTTGAAGTAAAAAAATCCATGATACCTTATCATAATATTTCTCCATATCCAATTTTAGGAAAGCACATGACCTACCACTCTTGTCAACTGAATGAATGAGCTCATGCACTACTATAATTCCATCAAGAATTTGCCTTCCTACCATAAATCCACTTTGGGAATGATCAATAATATCTAGAAAAATAAGTTTCAATATGTTATCTAAGGATTTATTAAGGATTTTAAATAGAGTATTACACAAACTGATTGGTTGAAAATATTTAAATTTCTTAGCTCCCCTAGACTTGGGAATAAGAACAAGAAAAGTAGAATTGATGTCAGAAGGCACAAAATTTAGTGTTTGTATTTCTCTCAAATCCTCATAGATGTCCAAATAGGTGCCAAAATCTTTGAAAAAAATTAAGGGGAAACTATCCAAGGCCAAGGCTTTGAGAGAACCCATAGAAAACACTGTAACCTTGATTTCCTCATCTGTGAATGGAGTTTTTAACATTAAATTCATTTCTTTAGTAACAATATTGGGGATATTCTAAAGAAGTCTATCTTCTAATTTGTGGTCCCTATATTCTATTGAAAACAATAAGGATTTAAAATATATTACCACCTCATCCCTAATCCCCTCCATGTTCATCAAAACAGAGCCATTGGATTTCAAAATTTCTTTAATACTATTGTTACTCCTATGCCTCAAGGTGGAGGTGTGGAAAAATTTTGTATTCTTATCCCCTTCCCGAAGCCAAAGCAATCTGGATTTTTGGTGCCACAAGATTTCTTCCTCAGCTAGTGTGTTGTGAAGCTTGGTTAATAGTTATTTTTCCTTACATCTATCTCTTTCGGTCACCTCCTTGGATTTGAATGACTCTTCAAACTCCTTCAGTTGTTCTAAAATTTCTTTTTTCCTGTGGAAGATATTACCAAAAATATATTTATTCCAAATTTTTAGATTTTCCTTAACAAACCTGATTTTGGATGCCACTTGTGAGATAAGAAGACCTAAAAAAGTTCACAGCCACCATTCCTTGATTCTTATCTCAAGTTCTGGATGATGCAACCACATAGCCTCGAATTCGAAAGGCCTAGGAAAAAAACCTTGATTTTTAGATTTTTCTAAAACAAGTGGGTTGTAATCCGAGTCTGTTTTTGGAAAATAAATAAGAATAGCATCTCCAAAAAAGAAAGACCTTCCTAAGAAACAAAAATTTTGTCTAACATTAATTGAATATTCTGACTTCCCAGACACCTATTGCTCTATGTATATTTAGAGCATTTTGGGTCCACATCCATTAATGCTTGGCTTTTAACAAAGGAGGAAAACTCTTCCATACTCCTCATGCTTAAATTTTAGCCACCCTTTTATGTGATGAATATAGCAGGGTGTTAAAATCTCCTGCAAGAATCCAAGCCTCCTCCCTAAACAAATCCCTCATTGAGATTAAGGATTCATAAAGGATAACCCTATTAGGACCCAAGTTTGGGGTGTAAATGTTAGATGTTATCCATCTGAAGCTTGACTCCTTGCAACAAAATAAGATATTAATCACCCTATTTGAAATACATAAAATTGAACCATCCAGCTTAGCAAGGTTCCACAAACAACGAGACCCCCTGACACACCATTAGCTGAATTTGCCATAAAATTATCTTCCTTCCATATGATATTTTTAGTTTCCTCTACATTTAGTTTGTCCATATTGGTTTCTTGAATCAGAATTATATCTGGTCGAAATTCATTTTTAAGGGAAGATAAAACTCTCTTCTTTGCAGGCCCATTTAGGCCTCTAATATTCCAAGAGAGTAATTTCATTTACAATATTTGATACCTTTCCCCATTTAGATATTGGGGAGATCTATAGAAAGATTCCATCTTGAGTTCCTTACCTTTATTATTCTTCTTGAAATTCAATTGGGTTTGGATTCCATTTGCTATATCTGATTCTACCTCTCGAACTCTAACAATTTTATTAGAAGGCTTACCTACCTTCTTGCTTACTCCCACATCGATTTGGCTCTTAAAGGAGCTTCTAGTTTTGGATCTAGATTTAGCTTAGGAAACCTCACCAAGGCATGGCAAGCGTTGCAACTCCAAAAGGGTTGGGGATTCCTGCCCTGAATTTGTCATATCACCCTTCTTAAGAGGAGAACCGATTTACTCTAATACTGGCTCCTAAGAATCCAAACATTGGTAGGAATTTTGAATAAAATTTGAAGGAATAAGCACTTTTGTGACCAGATCCTCTTGGTTAACCTAGTCAATATTTCTATCGATGGACAAGCCTTCAAGTTGAACTACCACTTTGTCTAACTCAAAGACATCCACCAAGGTGATTTGGTCCATTGTTTTATCTTCCATATCATGTTCATCCAAAATTAAGGGCTTTGTGGGTATTTCCCCAATAAGGATAGGTTGTTCCTAAGCCATACCAGTTGGTTTTTTTTCTTTCATCCTTCTTTTATCACTACTTGGTACTTTACGCGTACAAGAGCCCAAAGAATACCCAAATTTCTTGCAAGAGGAAAATTAAATGAGCCTATTCTCATACACTATTGTATGAAGTCATGGGCCTTGATTGGACACCAACTAGATATGGCTAGGAAGTTCAACCTCTAGATCAGCCATAACACACATCCTGGAAAAAATCATCTTTTTTTTTTCTCTAGTAGCCAAATCAATCAAGATAAGTTCTCCAATTGCCTTAGCAATCCCCCTCAGGGTATCATCATTCCAAATAAGGAAAGAAATATTTGGAAGTCTCACCTAGAGGGGGGTTAGGTTCACCTTCTGCATATTTGGGTTGAAATCTTGGTGTAATGTCCCCTTTCCTAGGTAGTCAGTGTGTAGAGCAGGTTAACCTATACACAAGCTCCCGTACGCTAAGTTAGATGTTGGGGAGCCATGTGGAGGTGTCAGAATCTTCATAATTTGGTAGATAGCTCCTATTTGGTGGTCATTCAAAATTATTCAGAGATCACTTGATTGGACTTGCTATTTTTAGCAGTGTCTATTTTTAAGGTTTCAGGTGATGATTGGTAGCTCAGTGATATTCTTCGATGTACTAGGTGTCAGGAAACGTTCACTGATGGTTTTTTAGAGGAGCAGTGAAAAATGTTTTTATTGATGAAGATAACTTAAGTGATGTATTATTTAATAACATTAAGATCACTTACAGGATGTTATAAGGGGAATCAGCTTTGTTGATGTTCCCTTCTCGTCAATAGTTAGAGCAGATACTCGTAGCCTAGTCACAGTAGTCCCCTAGGCTAGACGATTATGGTAGGAACTCATATTGGTGAAAATTTGGCAGTTTCCAAGTGATAATTCAACGAATTCAAGTGTTGACCTAGGGAGCCAGTGCTAGGAAGGCAAAAGGGGCCACTTTATAACATCATGTTATAAAGTTAAGTTATAAACTTTGAAAACAACTTAAATTTGCACGTCTAGGCTAAGGGGGGATTGTGGCCCTCTTTTATGAAGAAAATGACATAATTTAGAATTAAAATAAAATAAATTACAGGCAACCCTAAGGGCACCCCAAACCCTAATTTTTTCCTAATTGTTATGCAACATTATATTATGGTGTTGAGGCTTCATTTTGGGATATGGAGGATTTAGTTTTTTTAGGAGACTATCAAATTTAACAAAGAAATTTAGAGGTCTTGTTGAGATGGATTTACTCGACAAGCATATCACATTTTTAGGTGTGAAATATCACCTCTAGCTGGATCAAGTATTGGATACTTCTATATAGGAGGTTCATCTATGCTTCATCAATAGACTACTGGAGCTGGGTTTTCCACACGGTCATTTTATTGTGCTTGTCTGAAGGCCATCGTTGCTCAGCTTTATACATCGATTTTGGAGCTGGAGTCCACATAGGATCGATAAATCTGAAGTTTCATATAGAGGTATTCATATTATTGTTGATTTAATATCAAGGGTTTGTAAATATTGTAAACTATGTGCTATTATTTAAATACATTTGGAAAATGGGTAGTGAGATGAATGTTTATTTTTGCAAAACAATATTGCAATGATTATTTATTTTAGTCCAGTAAATTAAGAAATATGTCAGAAAATTTGGAAAAAATTGCAAAAGGGGGTGGCCATTATAGTGGTATCAGAGCTGGTTTTTCTTGCCAACCTGTTCAAGGTTTGTACTTTTTTTCCTACAAATATTCATAGAGGTTCAAATTTGCAATAATTAAAGATATTGTATTTGGGGAGTATAGATAAATCATCTTTCGTCAGCGATGCCAACCTATGGGTTTGTAGAGTTTTTTAGAGATCAAGCATTATTTGGAAAAAATGTTGAAATAAGAAGATTAAAGGCATGACTCTCAAAATGGGCATCGTAGAAGGAGTACCCAAAAAATATTATAATTCTAAAAGGAAATTGTGCCAAGAATATATTCATTTTTCTCTGTCACAATTATTGAAAGGATTTAGATCAAAGCAAAAATCAATGAAAATAGTTTTGGGTGATTAATTTAATGTCAGTGGCATCTTCTTCCTTGAAGGCAATAAAAAATATTGGGAATAAAATGTTTAAATAAGCCAATAATGTTGATACGCATCCACTCTTTAAAGGAAACTAGCGGCGAATACCATTTTTAAGGAACCAAAGATTTAAAAAAGGAATCATCATGCTACATAATAAATGCATTAAGGCATGGTTATGCATAAGGGGTAGTACCGAAAAAGTATTTATCAAATCGGGGTGAATCAACGTGAAAAATGTATAAACTTTGGGGCAAATTTTTCAAAATTTTGAAGAAATTTTTTCAAAACATGGCGATTTTTTCTTTTTTTCCCACTAAAATTATCAACAAAATTATCACAAGGTGAGTAGCCGAAGGTGACTGGCAGAAGGCGATCGGCATAAGGTGACTAGTAGAAGGCGACTGGTAGAAGGTGGCTGGTAGAAGGCGACTGGTAGAAGGCGACGCAGAAGGTGACTAGCAGAAGGCGACTGGCAGAAGGCGACTAAGAAGGCAACTAGCATAGGCGACTAGTAGAAGGCGACTAGCAGAAGTTGACTGGAAGATGGCGAGTGGCACAAGGCGACTGATAGATGGCGAGTGGCACAAGGCGACCGACAGATGGCGAGTGGCAAAAGGTGACCACCATAACCCATCAATAAGATGATGCCATGTGTCCTCCCTTCTGCCACGTGTCATTCATGCGTTAACTCCTGCCATGCGAAAATCTATAAATTCAATTGTAGGGTCATTTGCAACATTTTCTAGAGCAATTTTAAACCTTTTTCCAGCATTTTTAGGGCATTTTCCACAATGGTTTCCAAGCAATTTTAGAGCATTTTGGCAGCATTTTTAGAGCATTTTGGCAGCATTTTGAGAGCATTTTGGTAGCATTTTTAGAGGGTTTTGGCAGCATTTTGGCAACATTTTTAGAGCATTTTAGAAGCATTTTTAGAAGGTTTTGCCAGCGTTTTCTTGCTTCTTTTCAGAGATGGCTAGTTGTTCCTCTCCTCTTCCATCAAAAGTGCATTTCAAGTACATCTTCTGCCCCAATATCAAGAGCATTTTCAACACTCCTGATAGAGATTCCCAATGGATTTACACCGTTGGACTTGCTGGTGTGTTGAAGATGCCTCAGTTGAACATTAACGTTCAGTTGATGCAACGGATCATTTCTTGTTACAACCATGACGTGTCCACTATTTTGATGCATGTGGATAACAAGGAAATTGTTTTTTTGGTTAAACCCTCCGATGTGCAATGACTAACAGGGCTGCCATTTTTGGATGTTGTACTGGTGAACAACTAGTACGCCTTAACCGACGATGATAAATCGACCCTGGGAACCCTTTACTCTGTTCATCCTGACAATCTGAAAGGTATTATTTGAAAATTTATTTTTTATTTAACATTAAATATTGTTCTGTTGTACTTTCATTTCTCTAAAAATGTTCTCCTTGTTTTATTTTTTGTTTTCTAATAATGTTCTCTTTTTTTCAGTTAATTCTTCTAAGTCCAAAAGGGGCTTAAACATTTCGAATGTTGGAGACAAATTTCTATATGCTTGCATTGAATTTTTTTAGGCAAGGCTTATTTTGTAGGGGCGACCTACATAAATGCCTTTTTGGGCACTTTCTTTATTGCTTCGTTGTATTGATGGCGGTAAATTTGATTGGTGCATGCACATTTCCAACCGCCTAAAGCACGACCTTTTGAGTGCCCAAAAAATTCAATCTTCTACTTACACAGTGACTACCAGCAATTTTATTCTTTGTTTATTTTAGGAAGCTTATTTCAACCTTCAACAGAGCAGTCCTCCCACTGCATTGCACCCTAGTTTGTTGTCTATTGGCATGTCTGATAGTGAGATACAGGTAAAAATATTTGTTGAAATATCATTGTTTTCTTTTTTTATTCTATCTTTTTATTCTCTAATTTTGTTTTGAAAATAGAAAAGAGCATCTCAGTCTTCAAGTAAGAGGGATGCCGCATTTAGGATTCAGGAAGTATCTGCTGATTCTGACACGCAATCGCAGTCATCACCAATAACTCCCAACAAACGTGTGAGGTCTCATGATGGTCGGATTCAGCATACACCTGCGGCACCTTTTACTGGAGAAACAATTACAGTTGACGTAGAAGAGGTTACCTCCAACCCACAAGGTAACCTTACTCTTCATTGTTCAAAAATGCTTTTTTAAATGATTTATTTTTTTGACGTAAAATTATGTTTTTTTAATGTGTTTTACGTATTTTTCAGACAAAGGGCAAATGGTTGAAACATCAATGGCTGCAGAGTCTGAGTCAGGTATGTATATTTTAAATAAATATTTTTTAATGCTATTGTTATTTACAAAAGATTTATTTTATGTTTTTGTGTGAAATTTAACAGAGGGACCTGCTAGATTCAAAAGGCTAAAAAAAATATGGCTCCACCATCTGACCAGCCACGACCATAGCCACAACCACAACCATAGCCACAGCCACAGCAGGTTCCACTGTCTGTCCACTCAAAGCAAGTTTCGGTCCATCCACATCAGGTTCCACCTATGAGGAACCAATCACGCATGCATGGTAAAATGTTCCTCACACCGCCACATCATCATGCAAGAAGTGCTATAGAGACACAAAATGTGTCATCATCTAATATTTCTATTGTACCGATATTAACCTTGGAGAATTTTTCAAATGTTGAGAGTGCATCTCAAATGCCCTCGGGAACTCTAGATTGTGACTTTCTTTATCAGGGTATGAATCCTGAAAATTACCCTTTAAAGGCAAGTGATATTCTTGAGGATGAAGAGGGCATTGATGGAGAAGAGGATGTCAATGTAGATGTCATCGAAGTTTCCCCCTCCGCCACACAACAAGTCATCGCTCGTACTATTACAGAAGATGATATCCTAAACTTTTTTGAAAATGTGTTATTAGTCGATGCATGTAAAGTTGTAGTTCATAATACTCTTCTTTCAGATATTGATAAATTGAAAGAATGGGAATATCGGGCCAAGGTTTTGATTAAAGCCATCAATGGCCGATATAAGAATTTTTCAAAAAGAAAAGAGTTGTTTTTCAAGATGGAGAATGAGCCCCAAAAGCTCGATGCCTTGCTACATAAAGCTGAATCTGGCACTATGGAGGCCGAGTCTACATACAGAGATGAAATTTTGGCCATTGTTTTGAATCATTTGGAAAACCTCAATGTAGAAGCCCAAGCATATTTCAATGAATGGGCACTTGATCAGAACAAAGTAGCGGTTGCAGAAACAACACGACTTACAACTGATGTAAGTTCTACATCTAACTAAAAAATATTATTTTTGTTAAATATGTTTTGTTTATAAATATTTACCTTTTTTTATTTCTATTTTGTAGTCTAATTTCCAGCACCTAAAGCAACAAGTCAGTGCCATGAAATTTTTGATCAAGACTACCAAAATTAGCATTAATAATGCTATTGAATTGAAGAAGAGGTTACAACAGACGGTTAGAGAAAATAATTTCCTGAAGAAGATTATCAGAGATGGGGGCCTGGATGTCGAGGCTAAACTAAAAGAAAATGAGGAGTTGAATGCACCTTTCAAAGAAGATCCAATGAAGGAAGAGAGTGCCTTGTTATCGGGGATCAACACTACAGCAGAAAGTTTGGTTAGGGTTGGGGCATTAGAAGAAAAGGATATTGAGGTAGATGTGGGTGGACCTTCAGGAAACATTGAAAAAGAATAGAACTTTGTTGTGTTGGATTTGAAGTGAAACAAAAACTCAATATATCTTTATATTTTTATAAATTATTTAAGACTGGTATTTTTTTGAAAATTGAAATCAATGATAGAGGCAATTTCTGAAAAATTCATATTATCATTTTGAAATTTTGTTTTTAATTATTGTTATGTTTTAATTTGAAGTGGAATAAATAATGTTTGATATGTTTGATATCCTTTTTGAGAATTGAAATCAATGAATGAGACTATTTTCGAAAAATGTGTTATCTATTGAAAATTTTGTTTTCAATGTTGTTATTTTTAGATTATATATGTTGATATTTTTAAATGAATTTGAATGGGAAGAAATAATGTTTGATATGTTTTGTAAATTGCAAATGAATGGTATCCTTTTTGAGAATTGAAACAATGAATGAGACTATTTTCGAAAAATGTGTTATCTATTGAAAATTTTGTTTTGAATGTTGTTATGTTAGGATTATATGTGTTGATGTATTAAGTAATTTGAACTGAAAAACATAATGTTTGATATGTTTTGTAAATTGCAAATGAATGGTATCCTTTTTGAGAATTGAAACAATGAATGAGACTATTTTCAAAAAATGTGTTATCTATTGGAAATTTTGTTTTGAATGTTGTTATGTTATGATTATGTGTTGATGTATTAAGTAATTTGAAGTGGAAGAAATAATGTTTGATATGTATTGTAAATTGCGAATGAATGGTATCTTCTTTAAATATTGAATTCAATGAAAGAGACTATGTTTTGATTATTTATGATGATGTAAAAGTTTGTTGTTCTTTATTTGAAGTGGAAGAAATAATGTTTGATATGTGTTATCTCTTGAAAACTTTGTTTTGAATGTTGTTATGTTTTGATTGTTTGTGTTGATATATTAAGTAATATTGAAGTATGTCTTTTATGTTATATGAATTAATTTGAAATGTCAGAAAATGCAGCATAGACAATTACTTTCACGAATAACAAATACTACAAGAAAAACATAAACTTTTAACTAATAGTTCAATAACAAGGCTAATGAAAAATGATATACAAAATATCCAGTAACACATTTCTATAATCCAATAAACAAATCATGTGTAATCAAAGAATATGTGTAACACATGTGTAATCAAATAATACATAATTAAATCAGAGGGCTATGCTATATAGAGTATCCAATGGCATCCTTTCATTCTGATATGTGAAATCAAATCAAATGATAATATGTGAAATCAAATCAAATAATAATATGTGAACTCAAATCAAATCAAATGAAAATATCCTTTCATTATGATATGTGAAATCAAAACAAATGATAGCATCCTTTCATTCTGATATGTGAAATCAAATCAAATGATAGCATCCTTTCATTCTGATATGTGAAATCAAATCAAATAATAACATGTGAACTCAAATTAAATCAAATGAAAACATCCTTTCATTCTGATATGTGAAATCAAATCAAATGATAGCATCCTCTCATTCTGATATGTGAAATCAAATCAAATGATAATATGTGAAATAAAATCAAATGAATGCATCCTTGCATCATAATGCTGGAAGCTGGAACAAACTCTTTTCAGATTGTACAAAATGTTCTGCACTCATTCCCAAAAATTTTGTCGTCACAATTTGACCAGTGTTACCATCATCCTCATCATTATCAATATTCGTTACACCTCTTCTCTCTACCAAAGAATTCCAATGTGACAATGCTCTTTCATAAGGAAACTCCTCCACCTCATAGGCCGACACATATACTCTCAAACAATTCTCCAAATTTTTGTCCAACCTATTTCGAACTTTAGATTTTATATATGATAGTGCACTGAACACCCTTTCATCTTCCACGGATCCCAAAATCATCGTTTGACATAATTCATATAAATGAAAATATTCACTCATAGTATGTTGTAAGACAATACTTGGTTGTAATATTCTCCACAAACGTGAAATAGAACCTGCTTCATGACGGTTAGAGAGTTGTGAAACTTGAGCAGACATTGTTGTTCCAAAATAGTTTGATTGTTTTGTCAAAAGATCTCTGTTGAGAATGCCATTGATTTCAATGCCATTGACTACAACACTTTTACTAAAATGGCCAGCAAGGCTGCCCATGTATTTGAGAAACAAAGAATTTATAATCTGGTATTCATTACAAGGATCCCAAAACATCGGATTTACCACACCCATAGCCTCTAGCAATTCATCTCTTTGAAAACGGTCTCTTATTTCTTTTGTCAATGATTCTGCTATTTGTTTTAGTTTAAGTTTTGTATCATCTACAACTACATGAAATCTGTTGTAGGTTATGGGCATTTGCTCAACTTCATTTGTAGCTATATCCAGTCGCACACCATAACAATATAAAGGTATTTCATTTCCATGGACATTAATACACAGATGATCATTTATATTGAACTTCAGAAAGCTTTGAGGACCATTCACATTTGTTAATGCTCTCCAACTCTCAAACAAGGGATCCATAAAATTTTGACCAGATGCATACATCATATCAATATGCATGCAAATTTGTATTCTCGCCTTGATGAAATCCATAATATAAATCGATCTTTCTTGTGCAATTTTGATCAAAGTATTCATTTTTTCCAACATTGGAAGAATTCCACACAATGTGAGAAGAGTTTCAAAGTCACTCATTCAAAAAAGTAAATCTTTAGCCTTATCAACCGCCCTACGATTTGCATACATAAACCCTATCAAGGATTGATATTCTTTGAAAACTCTTAATGTCGGTAGATACATCGAAATCCACCTAGTATCCACATCTTTCAACAATTTTTTACCTTCGGTAACTCCTAGTGCAAACTGTTGAAACTCTGAAAATATTTTTGGACTACATGAAAAATATTCATGAATTTCATGGACAAGCTCTTCCACTCTCGCAACATTTGTAAATGTATCCACAATTTTGTATGCAAGATTCATTCTATGAGCCATGCAATGAATAGGGATCAAATATGGGGCAACCGATGTTTGTAGTCTAACACAAAGACCATTCCTGTGTCCTTGCATTGTAGCAGCACCATCAGCTCCTACACATATTAACTTAGTGGCTATTTCAATTTCATTCATTCCTGCTTCTTCTTTTAAACTAGTTACAACAACATTGTAAATGTTTTTTGCATTACAATTTTCCACCATTTTGCATATTCCAAGTAAATGAGGTTGCCTTGAATGATTTTCCAATGTGTAAACATGCATGCAAATCCAAGATGTATTGTCAACTGCAGTCACCTCATCAATTGAAAGTGAAATGAATTTTGCCTTTTTTACTTTCTCTCTGAGGTCATCCTGCTCAACCAATGACAGACATTTTGCCATTTCCCAACCACTTCGATCTGACCAATGAGCGTTGGGTAAGTTCTGCACATCAGCTAGTCGAAATAGAGATTTATAATCCATGAAATCAGACATAGGTCTACCCTTCTTAAGAATAGAAAATACAACAGCAAACTGCAAACTTTTTGAAGCTAAAGTTAACTTATTCATTTTTTGAAATTGGGCTTGAATTGTTGCACCTTTCTCAACCAATGTTTGCTTTTGTTTCATTTCTTTATCATATTCTTGCGCATATCTCATATGTGCGCACTTGATGCATCCTTCCACCTATAAGTTTTTTGTGTTGCTCGATCACCTTCTTTTGTTTTGATATAAACCTTTCCACAATGTTTTTCTACTGTATCTTTCTTAAGTTGCAATCTATGCTCCTTTTCGTGTTTCCAACTGCAAATTACGCATCTTAATTCTGTTATATCATCACTACTATTCTCTGGGAAGCATTGGCTCAATAAATGGAAATTTTGATATCCAATCGGGCTGAAATGATCTGTTAATTGTCCACCTAGATAACCTTGCACGTTTATTTTTTTAGATGAAGATTCTCCGAAAGTAGGGACTGCATAAGAACTATCAGTTTCTTTTCTACTTGGCGTGTTAGATTCAAGAATCTCTTCATGTTGTTGTTCGATTTGATTGAGATTATCTTCATCTGTGGACTGTTCATTAACGTGGATATGTGGAAGTGGAGGAATACCAGGGTTAACAGTGTTTTCTGTAGAGATAATACTAGTGTCAATAGTAGATTCATTATCACTATGGCATTTAAAAGCATACTAGTGTTTTCTACAGATAAAAGTGGACAAAGCCATCAACCAAAAAACACACTTCTTTATGAATGAAGACATTATATTTAAAATTAACAAAGTAAAAAAATTAACTAGGGAGTAAAGTTGTTCATACCTTCAGTTTGTGCAGATGTTGATGGCTGACTGGGTTTTGAAATATTATGAAAGTATTTGAGGATACTCCTTTTATTGGAAGACTGGCCTCCCTTCTTTCCACTGCCTGTAGTTGACATTTTACCTGTATGAACAGAAGAATAACATGAACAAAGAACATCATTTTTAAATATGAAAATAACTGGTATAAAAGAGAACTACTACTAGAGACAACAGAATCTGTCCCATGAATATCGTTCGTAGGCAGAATAAACCTCCTTATTGAGTGTCCATTAATAAAATTTTAAATGAAATTTAATGGTAAAAGAAGCATACCGATAAATTGAGTCACCTTATGCCAGTTGCCTTACAGTCATTCGCCCTCTGCCAGTCGCCTTCTGCCAGTCGTCTTCTATCAGTCACCTTATTCCTATTGCCTTCGACCAGTCGCCTTCTACTAGTAACCTTTTGCCAATTGCCTTTAGCCAGTCACCTTTTTCCAGTCGCCTTCAGCCAGTCACCTTTTTTCAGTCGTCTTCTAGCAGTCGCCTTCTGGTTTTGTCAGTACTCTGCTTTGTATCGCTCGCTATCCAAAAAAAATGTTGTAATTGTATGGGAGTCGTTGTCAGGGTTAGCTATATATAATGGGGTACAAGGGGCGATTTGGGTGGGATATTTCTTATTTTTAATAAATTTAGGGCAAAAATTGGGCGGTAAACCTTATGACAATGGGGTGAATTTACCCTAAAAAAATTAGATCCCAAAATTTTTGGGCGAACGGGCCGACCTCTATGGTCCCAAAATTCGCAAAATTGACATTTTGGAAATCCGAATATTCGTGCTAAATTGCGAAATTCGCCACTAAGCAAAACTCTACATTAAAGAGTCATTCAATGTTTGCCACAAATCAGAGTAATACCCTTACCATTTGTTGTGGAGGTCAAATAGGTGTTATAGATCCCATTGTGAGAAGAAATCAAAGTCATGTTTGGCTTCCCTTTCAGGTTGTTTGTTTGAGTCAATTTATTGTCTCTATCATCAACTTGTGTGAACAGGCCATATTCCTTGGATTTGTGGGTGCTTTGGCATGATGGCTAGAGCACTATATTAATTTTGGGTGGTTGGACATATAATTTTCAACAATAGTCACCAGTTTTGGGTAGCATTGAAGAATTTTGACTCTATCGACACCTTCTAGTTAGTAATTTGAGGTTAAAAATTTAATTATCTCATTTCTGATATTTAAATATGACATCTACTTTAAATTTTATATCTAAGATAAAATATTGCTCTATGTTGGCAAGTGTATACTACATTTAATTAATTAATGGGATTTCAATTTTTAAGTATTTTTGCATGAAACCAAATCCGTTATGAAAACTTGCAAATTATTTCAATAAAAAACAAGGATACAGAATATTAGAAGGGATAGTGAAGTTGCATCAGAATATCAGTAGCAAACTATATGTTGAAATATATCTGAGGAAAGGATTGCATAAATTTTGAATAAATTTTGTGGTAAAGTCAAACCATAGCATCAATCAAAAAATAGCAAGTGATCTGTTTATAGAAGAGACCTGCAGTTGTTGGAATCAAAAAAAGAGAATGGTTCTACTTTGACATACATCTGTATCCATCATTATTTGTCATAGTAGAATTTCAATATTAACAGGGACAGTACAACAATAGTGGAAGTAGGCATATTGCAAGGCATAAAAAATCACAACAAAACATTAAAATTAGATCGTTAATGTCAGCAGATAGAAAAAATAAGAAAATAGTAAGGGAATAACCAGTCGAAAAAAACCATTGAGCAAGGTTTTCAAGAGTTTGGTACTTTTCTTTTTGGATACTCTTCAACTGATAGCAGTTTTGTTTCAACAAATTTGAGTTATATATATATATATATATATATATATATATATATATATATATATATATATATATATATATATATATATTCAACCTAAGCAAATCCTCAAACATAGCCTTTGCATTTCAAAAGAGAACTTGGGCAAACTATTTGACATAATGCCAATGATGAGTTATGCAAAACATTGGGTGAATCAATCAAAAGAGAATATGGGCACCCTCAAGGAATTTGCTAAGAATCAACAAAATATTTTGCATGAGCTATGAAAGATCCATGATAATATGAATGATCAGGGGTACACAATGGGGTTCACTCAATTGGTGACCAAACTTCATAATAAAATATTAGGGACAAGGAAAGAGTTATTTAAGGCCAAAAATCCAGTGGTGTTTGTAGAAAGGGGAAGCAAATTTTAAATTGGTGATGAAAAAGAAACCTTACCCCATGAGGTAGGTGTGTTAGAATCATGGGTTAACCTAGTGGACAGGGACGTACATATAGATTATGAGATTGTAATTCATGAGAACATTTGATTAGCACCAGAGGATATTCACCCATCACACCTTGGTGGTGATAGTACAGGTGAATAGGGGTTGCATTTTGCAATCAAATCCATTATGATGCAAGTTCCTTACACTTACATCTACTTTGGGGATCTGCCAAGTGAGTTACAATTGGAGTCACAAGGGTATCATATGCATGATGATGACATAAGGCACATAACAGCCCTCTTCAATGAGAAAATGCATGTTTTTTCTGACCATAACACACTTGAGGTTGGTGTTGATCACAAATAAAACTATTGGGATGGTTCATCTCCTAAGTATAACGATAGGGAGGCTCAAGAAGCATGGAAAGGCTTGGAAAACACTACTGATATGCATGGGGTTAGTTTTAATTTTTGCTTAAATTTTGGTAGCAACCAACTTAGTTTTGATGATTATGACAATTTGGGCAAAAATTGGAAGAGCCAGCTAATAGTGTCTATCAAAAATGAAGGGAGATATAGAGAGACTAATCAGTTGGTAGCAGGGATTGCAAAATTTTAGCAGGATTCTTTGTTTGAGTTGAGAGATTCATGCTACCCTCATATTGTGCATGATGACTATGAGTCTAACCTTGTGGACACATTGTAAGGTAAGGAGACAGTTAATGATTCAACAAAGGCTAAGGTGGCATGGTCGTGTGTTATACCGACATGCATCCCTTACTACTATCTAGTTGATATTCGTACTCTTCTTGGTGGGATGCAGTTTCCATCTGATAGGGCCACTTTAGAGTTGAGTTAACTCACCCAGGATCGTAGGCTTGCATCCATGAGCCTTGAGGATGATGGTAGAAGCATGTTTTGGGTGAGGGTTGATCATGATTTAAAGTGGTATTCTGTTGTTCACTCTTTGGGAAACAAGGATATTGATCCAAATATGTCTATTCAAGTGAATTGGAGATAGGTATTGAGCCAAGCTTAGAGACTGGTGGACTTGTGGATGGTCAGGGAGCACTCGTACTCAGGTGATGTTCTATTTGACCTAGGGAGTCATAGTATCAGTATGGGGTATTCAAATTTTGGTAGCAGATACATTTTATAGGTGGTCAATTACATTTTTACATCTGCTATCTCGGACCTACCAGATACATGACAGAGGATGGGCAACTTCCTGGTCAGCATCCTTTGGAGAGGTTTATTGAGTATCCTATTTTAGTATCAAGCATGGTATTTTCTTAGGAGCTCAGTACTCATATGAATTGTGAGTTTTAGGATTGGAGTATGGGTGAGTCTCCAAGTATCATAGATTTATCTACATCCATCTTGGTTGAGTTTCATGATGGACGACATCCTTCTAGAGGGTGTTTTGTTTACGATAGTTGATTGGGTGACATGGGATCATCCGAGTCACTTTCAAAGTGTGAGTGTTGGGGTATGCTAGTCAGTTTAGGATTATATAGGTAATTTTGGCATCATTGTTGCAGTGGCATATGATGATTATCTCTTGGATCAATTATGGCATGAGATGTTTTGGTTCAGATTAGACTAGCATGCTGATGTCGGTTGGAAGAGGGATCATGTCATACTATTTTAGTTCGGGCTTATGTTGTTCCATTGTGTTAGAGGGGTAATGGTGATTAGTGTGGTGCAATTTTAGCACAACGGGTTGTTTCTAAGGTTGTTATGGGGTCTGGGTATTCTGTGAGACCTCATTTGGGATGCAGATCACTAACTGGGATATGCCTGGGAATTGCTTGAGGACAAGCAATATTTGGGGAGGGTAGACTGTAATGTCCCCTTTTATAGACAGTTAGTGTGCAGAGTAGGTTAGCCTATACACGAGCTCCTATAGGCTAAGTTAGACGTTGTGGAACCATGTGGAGGTGTCAAAATCTTCATTAGTTGGTAGAGAGCTATTATTTGGTGGTCATTCAAACTTGTTCGAAGATCACTTGACCAAATTTTTTATTTTTAGCAGTGTCCTTTTTCAGGATTTTGAGTGAGAAATGGCAGCTCAATGATATTCTCCAATGTACTGGGTGTTAAGAAACCTTCACTGATGGTTGTTCGAAGGATTAGTGAACAATATTTTTATGGATGAAGATAACTTAAGTGATGTATTGTTTAATAACATTAAGATCACTTACAGGATGTTATAAGGGAAGTTAGCTTTATTGATGTTCCCTTCTTGTCAATATCCGGAGCAGAGACTCGTGGCCTAGTCACAGGAGGCCCCTAGGCTGGACAGTTCAGGTAGGGACTCAGATTGGTGGAACTTTGGTAGTTTCCAGGTGATAATTAAACAACTTCAAGTCCTGACCTAGAGAGTCGCTGCTAAGAAGGCAAAAGGGGTCACTTTATAACATTATGATAAAGTTAAGTTATAAACTTTGAAAACAACTTAAAGTTTTACATCTATGCTAATGGGGGATTATGGCCATATTTTATGAATAAAAGGACATAATTTAGAATTAAAATAAAATAAAGTATGTGCAACCCCAAGGGCACCCCAAACCCTAATTTTGCCATAATTGTTATGCAATGTTATATTATGGTGTTGAGGTTTCATTTTGGAATATGGAGGATTTAGTTTTTTTTAGGAGACTATCAAATTTCATAGAGAAATTCATAGGGCTTGTTGAGATGTATTTACTCAGCAAGAATATCATAGTTTCAAGTGTGAAATATCACCTCTAGCTAGATCAGGGATTGGATACTTCCATACAGGAGGTTCATCTGTGCTTCATCAACAGACTGTTGGAGTCAGGTTTTCTACACAGGGTCATTTTCTTGGTGCTTGTTTGAATGCCATCGTTCCTGAGATTTATACATCAATTCTGGAGATATATCCCACATAGGATCAACATATTTGAAGTTTCATACAGAGGTATTCATATTATTGCTGATTTAATATCAAGGATTTGCAAATATTGTAAGCTATGTGGTATTAATTTAATACATTTGGAAAATGAGTTGTGAGATGAATGTTTATTTTTACAAAACAATATTGCAATGATTATTTATTTCAGTCCAATAAATTAAGAAATAGATCAAAAAAATTGGAAAAAATCATAGAAGGGGGTGGCCATTATAGTGGTATAAGAGCTAGTTTTTCCTATTAGTTTGTTCAGGGTTTGTACTTTTTTTCTACAAAGATTCACAGACATTCAAATTTGTAAGAATTAAAGATATTGTATTTGGGGAGTATAGATAAATCATATTTAAATCATTAATCTGTCAGTGGTGCCAACCTATGGGTTTGTAGAGTTTTTAGAGATCAAGTATTCTTTGGAAAAAATAATGAAATAAGAACATTAAAGGCATGAATCATAGAAAGGGCATCGCAGAAGGAGTACCCAAAAAATATTGTAATTATGAAAGGAAATCATGCCAATAATATATTTGATTTTCTCTACAATAGTTGTCGAAATGATTTATATCAAAGCAAAAATCAATGAAAATAGTTTTAGGTGATTAATTTAATGTCAGTGGCATCTTCTTCCTTGAAGGAAATAAAGAATCTTGGGAATAATATGTTTAAATAAGCCTATAATGTTGATACGCATCCACTCTTTGAGGGAAACTAGCGGTGAATACCATTTTTAAGGAACTAAATATTAAAAAAATGAATCATCATTCTACATAATAAATACATTGTAGAGTCATTGTTCAATGTCTATCGCAAGTCAGAGTAATACCATTACTATTTTTTGTGGAGGTCAAATAGGTGCTATATATCCCATTGCAATAATAAATCAAATTCATGTTTAGCTTCCCTTTAAGGTTGTTTGTTTGAGTCGATTTATTATCTCTATCATCAACTTGTGTGAATGGGCCATATTCCTTGGATTTATGGGTGCTCTGGCATGACAGCTAGAGTGCTATATTAAGTTTGGGTGGTTGGACATATAATTTTCAATAATAGTCACCATTTCTAGGTAGCATTGAAGAATTTTGACTCTATCATTACCTTCTAGTCATTAATTTGAGGTCAAAATTTTAATTATCTCATTTATGATATTTAAATATGACATCTACTTTAAATTTTATATCTAAAATAAAATATTGCTCTATGATGGCAAGTGTATACTACAATTAATTAATGCATGGAATTTCAAATTTTAAATATTCTTGCATGAAACCAAATCCGCTGTGAAAACTTGCAACTTATTTAAAATAAAAAACAAGGAGACAAAATATTAGAAGGGATATTGAAGTTGCATCAGAATATCAGTAGCAAACTATATGTTGAAATATATCTGAGGAAATGATTGCAAAAATTTTGAATAAATTTTGTGGCAAAGTCAAATCAAAGCATCAATCAAAAAATAGCAAGTGATCTGTTTATAGAAGAGACCTAGAGTTTTTGGCATCAGCAAAAGAGAATATTTCTACTTTGACATATATTTGTATCCATCATTATTTGTCATAGTAGAATGTCAATATTAATAGGGATAGTACAACAGTAGTGGAAGTAAGCAGATTGCAAGGCATAAATAACCATAGTAGAACATTAACATCAGATCTTTAATGTCAGTAGATAGCAAAAATAAGAAAACAGTAATGGAATAACCAGTCGAAATCAACCATTAAGCAAGGGTTTTAAGAGTTTGGAAATTTTATTTTTGGAGACTCTTCAGCTGATAGCAGTTTGTATTCAACAAATCTAAGTATATATATTCAACCTAAACAAATCCTCAGACATAGCCTTTGAATTTCAAAATAGAACTTGGGCAAACTATTTGACATAATGTCAATGATTAGTTATGCAAAACATTGGGTGAATCAATCAAAAGAGAATATTTTCAAAAGAGAACTTGGGAAAACTATTTGACATAATGTCAATGATGAGTTATGTAAAAAATTGGGTGAATCAATCAAAATAGAATATGGACCCCCTCAAGAAATTTTCTAAGAATCAACAAAATATTTTGTGTGAGCTATAGAATATTTGTGACAGTATGAATGATCAGGGGTACGCAATGGGGTTCACTCAATTGGTGACCAAACTTCATAATAAAATATCAGGGACAAGGAAAGAGTTAGTTAAGGCCAAAAATCTAGTGGCATTTGTAGAAAGGGGAAGAAAATCTGAAACTGGTGACAAAAAATAAACCTTACCCCATGAGGTAGGTGTGTCAAAATAATGGGTTAACCCAGTGGACAGGGATGTACATATAGATTATGAGATTGTACTTCATGAGAACATGCAATTAGCACCAGAGGATATTCACCCATAATACCTTGGTGGTGATAGTATAGGTGAAAAGGGGTTGCATTCTGCAATCGAATCCATTATGATGTAGGTTCCTAACAATTACATCTACTTTGGGGATCTTCCAAGTGAGTTGCAATTGGAGTCACAAGGGGATCATGCACATGATGATGACATAAGGCATGTAGCAACCCTCTTCAATGAGAAAATGCATGTTTTTTCTAACCATAACACACTTGAGGGTGGTGTTGATCACAAATCAGACTATCAGGATGGTTCATCTCCTTAGTATAACGATAGGGAGGCTCAAGAAGCATGGAAAGGCTTGGAAAACATTGCTGATACACATGGGGTTAGTTTTGATTTTTGCTTGAATTTTGGTAGCAGCCAACTTAGTTTTGATGATTATGATAGTTTGAGCAAAAATTGAAAGAGCCAACTAACAGTGTTTGTCAAAAACGAATGGAGATACAAAGAGACTAATCAGTTGGTAGCAAGGATTGCAAAATGTCAACAAGATTCTTTGTTTGAGCTGAGAGATTCATGCTACCCTCAGATTGTGCATGATGACTATGAGTCTAACCTTGTGGACACATCGCAAGGTGAGGAGATAGTTGATGACTCAAAAAAGGCTAATGTGGTATGGTCATGTGTTATACTGACATGCATCCCTTAATACTATCCAGTTGACATTCGTACTCTTCTTGGTGGGATGTAGTTTCCATCTGATAGTTCCACTTTGGAGTTGAGTTCACTCACCCAGGATTGTAGGATTGCATCTATGAGCCTTGAGGACGATGGTAGGAGCATGTTTTGGGTGAGGGTTGATCACAATTTGGAGTGGTATTCTACTATTCACTCTTTGGGCAGCAAGGATATTGATCCAACTATGTCTATTTAAGTGAATTGGAGAGAGGTACTAAGCCGAGCTTGGAGACTGGTGGAATTATGGATGGTTAGAGAGCACTCGTACTCAGGTGATGTCCTATTTGACCTATGGAATCATAGTATCAGTATGGGGTATTCATATTCTAGTAGCAGATACATTTTCTAGGTGTCCAGTTACATTTTTACATCTGTTATCTCTGACCATGCCAGTTACATTACAGAGGATGGGCAACTTCCTAATTGGCATTCTTTTGAGAGGTTTATGGAGTATCCTATTTCAGTATCGAGCATGACATTTTACTAGGAGCTCAGTACTCATATGCATCGTGAGTTATAGGAGTGGAGTATGGGTGAGTCTCCAAGTGTCATATAAAATTATATTCACCCAACTTGGTTGAGTCTGATGATGGATGACATCCTCCTAGAGGGTGTTTTGTTTGCGATAGTTGATTGGATGACATGGGATCATCCGAGTCACTTTTGGAGAGTGAGTGCTAGGGTATGTTGGTTAGTTGAGGATTATAGAGGCACTTATAGCAACCTTGTTACAGTGGCCTATGATGATTATATCTTGGATCAATTGTAGCATGAGATGTTTTGGTTTAGATTAGACTCGCCTGCTAATGTCGATTTGGATAGGGGTCATGTCATATTATTTTAGTTGAGGCTTCTGTCGTTCAGTCATGTCAGAGGGGTAGTGGTGGCCAGTGTGGTGCAGCGTAAGCATGACAGGTTGTTTCTAAGTTTGTTATGTGATCTGAGTATTATGGGAGACCTCATCTTGGATGCAGATCACTAACTGGGATATGTCTAGGAATTGCATGAGAACAAGCAATATTTGGGAATGGCAGACTGTAATATCCCCTTTTATAGGTAGTTAGTGTGCAGAGCAGGTTAGCCTATACACGAGCTCCCGTAGGCTAATTTAGATGTTGGGGAGCCATGTGGAGGTTTCAGAATCTTCATCAGTTGGTAGATAGCTCTTTTTTGGTGGTCATTCAGACTTATTTGGAGATAACTTGACCATACTTACAACTTTTAGCAGTGTCCATTTTTAGGGTTTTGGGTGACGACTGGAAGCTCAATGATATTCTTCGGCATACTGGGTGTCAAGAAACTTTCACTGATGGTTGTTCGAAAGGGAAGTGAACAATATTTTGATGGATGAAGATAACTTAAGTGATGTATTATTTAATAACATTAAGATCACTTACGGGATGTTATAAGGGGATTCAAATTTATTGTTGTTCCCTTCTCGTCAATAGTCAGAGCAAAGACTCATAGCCTAGTCATAGGAGTCCCCTAGGATGGACAATTTAGGTAGGGACTCATATTGATGGAACTTTGGTATTTTCCAAGTGATAATTCAACGACTTCAAGTGTTGACCTAGGGAATCAATTCTAGGAAGGCAAAAGGGGCCACTTTATAACATTATGTTATAAATATAAGTTATAAACTTTGAAAACAACTTAAAGTTGCACGTCTAGGCTAAGGGGGGATTGTGGCCCTATTTTATGAAGAAAATGACATAACTTAGAATTATAAGAAAATAAAGTACGTGTAACCCTAAGGGCGCCCCAAGCCCTAATTTTTCCATAATTGTTATGCAACAATATATTATGGTGTTGAGGCTTCATTTTCGTATATGGAGGATTTAGTTTTTTTTAAGAGACTACTGAATTTCATAGAGAAATTCACAGGGCTTGTTGAGACGGATTTACTCGATAAGAATATCATAATTTTAGGTGTGAAAGATCACATCTAGCTGGATCAGGGATTGGATAATTCCATACAAGAGGTTCATTTATGTTTCATCAATATACTATTGGATCTGGGTTTTCCACACAAGATCATTTTCTTGGTGCTTGTCTGAAGGCCATCATTACTGAGCTTTATACATCGATTCTGGAGCTAGAGTCCACACAGGACTGACAAATTTGAAGTTTCATACAGAGGTATTCATATTATTGCTGATTTAATATCAAGGGTTTACAAATATTGTAAGTTGTGTGTTATTAATTAAATACATTTGGAAAATGAGTTGTGAGATGAATGTTTATTTTTGCAAAATAATATTGCAATGATTATTTATTTCAGTCTAGTAAATTAAGAAATAGATCAAAAAAATTGGAAAAAATCGCAGAAGGGGGTGGCCATTATAGTGGTATTAGAGCTAGTTCTTCTTTCCAGTCTGTTCAAGTTTTGTACTTGTTTTTCTACAAAGATTCACAGAGGTTCAAATTTGCAAAAAATAAAGATATTGTATTTGGGTATTATAGATAAATAATCTTTAAATCATTAATCCGTTAGCGACGCCAACCTATGGGTTTGTAGAGTTTTTAGAGATCAAGTATTCTTTGGAAAAAATGTTGAAATAAGAAGATTAAAGGCATGACTCTTAGAAATGGCATCACAGAAGGAGTATCCAAAAAATATTGTAATTCTAAAATGAAATCGTGCCAAGAATATATTCAGTTTTCTCTGTCGCAGTTGTCAGAATGATTTATATCAAAGCAAAAATCAATGAAAATAGTTTTGGGCGATTAATTTAATTTTAGTGACATCTTCTTCCTTGAATGCAATAAAGAATATTAGGAATAATATGTTTAAATAATCCTATAATTTTGATACGCATCCACTCTTTGAGGGAAACTAGTGGCGAATACCATTTTTAAGAAACCAAAGATTAAAAAAAGGAATCATCATTCTATGAAAAAAATGCATTATGGAGTTGTTGTTCAATGTTTGCCATGAGTCAGAGTAATACCATTACCATTTTCTGTGGAGGTCAAAGAGGTGCTATAGATACCATTGCGATAAGAAATCAAAGTCATGTTTGGCTTTCCTTTCAGGTTGTTTGTCCGAGTCGAGTTATTGTCTCTATCATCAACTTGTGTGAATGGGCCATATTCCTTGGATTTGTGGGTGCTCTAGAATGACGACTAGAGTGCTATATTAAGTTTGGGTGGTTGGACATATAATTTTTAGAAATAGTCACCAGTTCTGGGCAGCATTGAATAATTTTGACTCTATCGATACCTTCCAGTCATTAATTTGAGGTCAAAAATTTAATTATCTCATTTCTGATATTTAAATATGACATCTACTTTAAATTTTATATCTGAGATAAAATATTCCTCTATGTTGGCAAATGTTGGAGACAAAATATTAGAAAGGATAGTGAAGTTGCATCAGAATATCAGTAGCAAACTATATGTTGAAATATATCTGAGGAAAGGACTGCTCAAATTTTGAATAAATTTTGTGGCAAAGTCAAACCATAACATCAATCAAAAAATAGCAAGTGATATGTTTATAGAAGAGACCTATAGTTTTTGGCATCAACAAAAGAGAATGGTTCTACTTTGACATAGATCTGTATCTATAATTATTTGTCATAGTAAAATATCAATATTAACAAAGACAGTACAATAGTAGTGGAAGTAAGTAGATTGCAAGGCATAAATAACCACAACAGAACATTAACATCAGATCTTTAATGTTAGCAGATAGCAAAAATAAGAAAACAGCAAGGGAATAACCAGTTGAAATAAATCATTGAGCAAGGTTTTCAAGAGTTTGGCGCTTTTATTTTTGGAGAATCTTCAACTAATAGTAGTTTGTATTCAAAAAGTCTGAGTATATATGTTTTCAACCTAAAAAAATCCTCAGACATAGCCTTTGCATTTCAAAAGAGAACTTGGGGAAACTATTTGACATAATGTCAATGATGAGTTATGCAAAACATTGGGTGAATCAATCAAAAGAGAATATGGACCCCCTCAAGGAATTTGTTAAGAATCAACAAAATATTTTGCGTGAGCTACATAAGATCCATGATAGTATGAATGATTAGGGGTATGCAATGGGGTTCACTCAATTTGTGACCAAACTTCATAATAAAAAATCAGGGACAGGGAAAGATTTAGTTAAGACCGAAAATCTAGTGGTGTTTGTAGAAAGGGGAAGAAAATCTAAAACTAGTGATGAAAAAGAAACCTTACCCCATGAGGTAGGTGTGTCAGAATCATGGGTTAACCAGTGAGCAAGGATGTACATATAGATGATGATATTGTACTTCATGAGAAAATTTGATCAGCACCAGAGGATATTCACCCATCACACCTTGGTGGTGATAGTATAGGTGAACAGGGGTTGCATTCTGCAATCAAATCCATTATGATGTAGGTTCCTAATAGTTACATCTACTTTGGGTATCTAAGAAGTGAGTTGAAATTGGAGTCACAAGGGGATCATGCACATGATGATAACATAAGGTAGGTAGCAACCCTCTTAAATGAGAAAATGCATGCTTTTTCTAACCATAACACACTTGAGGGTGGTTTTGATCACAAATAAGACTATCGGGATGGTTCATATCCTTAGTATAATGATAGAGAGGCTCAAGAAGCATGGAAAGGCTTGGAAAACACTGTTGATATGCATGGGGTTAGTTCTGATTTTTGCTTGAATTTTGGTAGCAGCCAACTTAGTTTTGATTATTATGACAGTTTGGACAAAATTTGAAAGATCCAGCTAATAGTGTTTGTCAAAAACAAAGGGAGATACAGAGAGACTAATCAGTTGGTAGCAAGGATTACAAAATTTCAGTTGTATTATTTGTTTGAGTCGAGAGATTCATGCTACCCTCAGATTGTGCATGATGACTATGAGTCTAACATTGTGGACACATCACAAGGTGACGAGATAGTTGATGACTCAACAAAGGCTAAGGTGGCATGGTCGTGTGTTATATCAACATGCATCCCTTACTACTATTTAGTTGATATTTATACTTTTCTTGGTGGGATGTAGTTTCCATATGATAAGGTCACTTTGGAGTTGAGTTCACTCACCCAAGATCGTAGGCTTACATGTATGAGCCTTGAGGACGATGGTAGGAGCATGTTTTGGGTGAAGATTGATCACAATTTGGAATGGTATTCTATTGCTCACTCTTTGGGCAGCAAAGATATTGATCCTACTATGTCTATTCAAGTGAATTGGAGATAGGTATTGAGCTGAGCTTGGAGACTGGTGGACTTGTGGATGGTCATAGAGCACTCGTACTCAAGTGATGTCCTATTTGACATAGGGAGTCAGAGTATTAGTATGGGGTATTCAGATTCTGGTAGCAGATACATTTTCCAAGTGGCCAATTACATTTTTACATCTACTATCTCTAACCCTGCCAGTTACATGACAGAGGATGGACAACTTCCAGGTTGACATTCTTTGGAGAGGTTTATTGAGTATCCTATTTCAATATCGAGCATGACATTTTCTTAGGAGCTCAATACTCATATGTGTCATGAGTTGCAAGAGTGGAGTATGGGTGAGTCTCTAGGTATCATACAAATTTTTCTTCACCCAGCTTGGTTGATTTTGATGATGGACGACATCTTTTTAGAGAGTGTTTTTTTATGGTAGTTGATTGGGTGACATGGAATCATTCGAGTCACTTTTGAAGTGTGAGTGTTGGGGTATGCTAGTTAGTTGAGGATTATAGAGGCACTTCTAGTAACGTTGTTACAATGGCCTATGATGATTATCTCTTGGATAAATTATGGCATGAGATTTTTTGGTTCAGATTAGACTAACATGCTGATGTCTATTGGGAGAGGGATCATGTCATACTATTTGAGTTGGGGCTTCTGTCATTCCATCATGTCAGAGGGGTAGTGGTGATCAGTGTGGTGCAACATCAGCACAATGAGTTATTTTGAGGTTGTTATGGGAT
Organism: Wollemia nobilis; assembly: GCA_028583015.1. Classification (NCBI taxonomy): domain Eukaryota; kingdom Viridiplantae; phylum Streptophyta; class Pinopsida; order Araucariales; family Araucariaceae; genus Wollemia; species Wollemia nobilis. Next base: position 2,241,647 of record JAQPPZ010002765.1, read on the forward strand.
TCAAGTATTTTGTGAGACCTCATCTGGGATGCAGATCACTAATTAGGATATGTTCAAGAATTACTTGAGGACAAGCAATATTTGGGAAGGGCAGACTGTAATGTTCTCTTTTATAGGAAGTCAATGTGCAGAGTAGGTTAGCCTATACACGAGCTCTTGTAGGCTAAGTTAAACATTGGGGAGCCTTGTGGAGGTGTTAGAATCTTCATCAATTGGAAAATAGCTCTTTTTTGGTGGTTGCTCGAACTTGTTTGGAGATCACTTGACCATACTTGCTATTTTTAGTAGTGTCCATTTTTAGGGTTTCGAATGACGACTGGAAGCTCAGTGATATTATTCGGCGTACTAGGTGTTAGGAAACCTTCACTGATGGTTGTTATGAGGAATAGTGAACAATATTTTGATAGATGAAGATAACTTAAGTGATGTATTATTTAATAACATTAAGATCACTTACAAGATGCTATAATGGGAGTCATCTTTATTGATGTTCCCTTCTCATCAATAGTTGGAGCAAAGACTCGTAGCCTAGTCATATTATGGTGTTGAGGTTTCATTTTGGGATATGGAGGATTTAGTTTTTTTAGGAGGCTACCATATTTCACAGAGAAATTCACAGGGCTTGTTGAGATAGATTTACTCAGCAAGAATATCACAGTTTTAGGTGTGAAATATCACCTATAGCTGGATCAGGGATTGGATACTTCCATATAGGAGGTTCATCTGTGCTTCATCAATAGATTGTTGGAGCTGGGTTTTCCACATAGGGTCATTTTCTTGGTGCATGTCTAAAGGCCATCGTTGCTGAGCCTTATACATCAATTCTGGAGCTAGAGTCCACACATGATGGATAAATCTAAAGTTTCATACAAAGGTATTATATTATTGTTGATTTGATATCAAGGGTTTGCAAATATTGAAAGTTGTGTGTTATTAATTAAATACATTTGGAAAATGAGTTGTGAGATGAATGTTTATTTCTGCAAAATAATATTGCAATGATTATTTATTTCAATCCAATAAATTAAGAAATAGATCAAAAAATTTTGAAAAAAATTGCAAAAGGGGGTGGCCATTATAGTGGTATTAGAGCTAGTTTTTCTTGCCAGCCTATTCATATTTTGTACTTGTTTTCCTACAAAGACTCACAAAGATTCAAATTTGCAATAATTAAAGATATTGTATTTGGGGAGTATAGATAAATCATCTTTAAATCATTAATACGTCAACGGCACCAACCTATGGGTTTGTAGAGTTTTTAGAGATCAAGTATTCTTTGGAAAAAATATTGAAATAAGAAGATTAAAGTCATGACTCTCAGAAAGGGCATCACAGAAGGAGTACCCAAAAAATATTGTAATTCTAAAATGAAATCGTACAAAGAATATATTTGGTTTTCTCTGTTGTAGTTGTTGAAAGGATTTATATCAAAGCAAAAATCAATGAAAATTGTTTTGGATGATTAATTTAATGTCAACGACATCTTCTTCCTTGAAGGCAATAAAGAATCTTGGGAATAATATGTTTAAAGAAGCCTATAATGTTGATACGCATCCACTCTTTGAGGGAAACTAGCGGTGAATACCATTTTTAAGGAACCAAATATTAAAAAAAGGAATCATCATTCTACATAATAAATGCATTAAGGAGTCGTTGTTCAATGTCTACCGTGAGTTAGAGTAATACCATTACCATTTTATGTAGAGGTCAAAGAGATGTTATTGATCCCATTGCGAGAAGAAATCAAATTCATGTTCAGATTCCCTTTCAGGTTGTTTTTCTGAGTTGATTTATTATCTCTATCATCAACTTGTGTGAACGAACCACATTCCTTGGATTTGTGGGTGCTCTAGCATGACGGCTAGAGCACTATATTAATTTTAGGTGATTGGACATATAATTTTCAATAATAGTCACCAGTTCTGGGCAACGTTGAAGAATTTTGACTCTATTGATACCTTCTAGTCATTAATTTGAGGTCATAAATTTAATTATCTCATTTCTTAAATTTAAATATGACATCTAATTTAAATTTTATATCTGAGATAAAATATTTCTCTATGCTGGCAAGTGTATACTACATTTAATTAATGCATGGGATTTCAATTTTTAAATATTCTTGCATGAAACCAAATCCTGTATGAAAACTTGTAACTTATTTCAAATAAAAAATGAGGAGACAAAATATCATAAGGGATAGTGAAGTTGCATCAGAATATTGGTAGCAAACTATATTTTTGAAATATATTTGAGGAAAGGACCGTAAAAATTTTGAATAAATTTTGTGGCAAATTCAAACCATAACATCAATCAAAAAATAGCAAGTGATTTTTTTATAGAAGAGACCTGCAGTTGTTGGCATTAGTAAAAGAGAATGGTTCTACTTTGACATACATCTGTATCCATCATTATTTGTCATAGTAGAACGTCAATATTAATAGGGGCAGTACAATAGTAGTGGAAGTAAGAAGATTGCAAGGCATAAATAACCACATAAGAACATTAACATGTGATCTTTAATGTCAGAAAATAGCAAAATAAGAAAATAACAATGGAATAACTAGTCGAAATCAACCATTGAGCAAGGTTTTCAAGAGTTTGGTGCTTTTCTTTTTGGAGACTCTTCAACTGATAGCAGTTTGTATTCAATAAATCTGAGTATATATATTCAACCTAAACAAATCCTTAGACATAGCCTTTGCATTTCAAAAGAGAACTTGGGTAAACTATTTGACATTATGTCAATGATGAATTATACAAAATATTGAGTGAATTAATCAAAAGAGAATATGGACCCCCTCAAGGAATTTGCTAAGAATAAACAAAATATTTTGCGTGAGCTACAGAATATCTGTGACAGTATGAATGATCATGGGTATGTAATGGGGTTCACTCAATTGGTGACCAAACATCATAATAAAAGATCAAGGATAGGGAAAGAGTTAGTTAAGGCTAAAAATCTAGTACCGTTTGTAGAAAGGGGAAGCAAATCTAAAACTAGTGATGAAAAAGAAACTTTACCCCATGAGGTAGGTGTGTTAGAATCATGGGTTAACCTAGTGGATAGGGACGTACATACAAATTATGAGATTGTACTTCATGAGAACATCTTATCAACACCAAAGAATATTCACCCATCACACCTTGGTGGTGATAGTATAGGTGAACAGGGGTTGCATTCAATAATCGAATTTATTATGATGAAAGTTTCTAACAGTTACATCTACTTTGGGGATCTGCCAAGTGAGTTGCAATTTGAGTCACAAGGGGATCATGCACATGATGATCACATAAGACACATAGAAGCCCTATTAAATAAGCAAATGCATGTTTTTTCTAACCATAACACACTTAAGGGTGGTTTTGATCACAAATCAGACTATAGGGATGGTTCATCTCCTTAGTATAATGATAGGGAGGCTCAAGAAGCATGGAAATGCTTGGAAAACACTACTGATATGCATGGGGTTAGTTTTGATTTTTTATTAAATTTTGGTAGCAGCTAACTTAGTTTTGATGATTATGAAAGTTTGGGAAAAAATTAGAAAAGCCAACTAATAGTGTTTGTCAAAAATGAATGGAGATATAGAGAGACTAATCACTTGGTTGTAGTGATTGCCAAATTTTAGCGAGATTCTTTGTTTGAGCCGAGAGATTCATGCTACCCTCAGATTGTGTATGACGACTATGAGTCTAACCTTGTGGACACATCGCAAGGTGAGGAGATAGTTTATGACTCAACAAAGGCTAAGGTGGTGTGGCCATGTGTTATACCAACATGCATCCCTTACTACTATCCAGTTAACATTCGTACTCTTCTTGGTGGGATGCAATTTCAATCTGATAGGGCCACTTTGGAGTTGAGTTCACTCACCCAGGATCATAGTCTTACATCTATGAGCCTTGAGGACGATGGTAGGAGCATGTTTTGGATGAGGGTTGATCACAATTTGGAGTGGTATTCTGATGTTCACTCTTTGCACAGTAAGGATATTGATCCAACTGTATCTATTCAAGTGAATTGGAGAGAGGTACTAAGCTGATCTTGGAGACTAGTGGACTTGTGGATGGTCAGGGAGCACTCGTACTCAAGTGATGTCCTATTTTACCTAGGGATTTAGATTATCAGTATGGGGTATAAATATTCTGGTAGCAGATACATTTCTAGGTGGATAGTTACGTTTTTACATTTGCTATCTCTGACCCTGCTAGTTACATGATAGAGGATGGGTAACTTCATGGTTGGCATTATTTGGAGAGGTTTATTGAGTATCATGTTTCAGTATCGAGCATGACATTTTCTTAGGAGCTCAGTACTCATATGCATTGTGAGTTGTAGGAGTGGAATTTTGGTGAGTCTCCAAGTAACATACATATTCATATTCATGCAACTTGGTTGAGTTTGATGATGGACGACATCCTTCTAGAGGGTGTTTTATTTGTGGCAATTGATTGGGTGACATGGGATCATCTGAGTCACTTTTAGAGTATCAATGTTGGGGTATGCTGGTTAGTTGAGGATTATAGATGCACTTCTGGCAATGTTGTTACAATGTCCTATGATGATTATCTCTTGGATCAGTTATGGCATGAGATGTTTTGGTTTAGATTAGATTGGCATGCTGATGTCGATTGGGAGAAGGATCATGTCATATTATTTCAATAGGGGCTTTTTCCATTCCATCATGTTAGAGGGGTAGTGGTGATCAGAGTGGTGCAGCATCAGCACGGTGGGTTGTTTCTGAGGTTGTTATGGGATCCGGGTATTCTGTGAGACCTCATCTGGGATGCAAATCACTAACTGGGATATGTCTAGGAATTGCTTAAGGATAAACAATATTTGGGAAGGGCGAACTGTAATGTCCCCTTTTATAGGAAGTTAGTGTGCATAGCAGGGTAGCCTATACACGATCTTTCGTAGGCTAAGTTAGCCATTGGGGAGCCATGTGGAGGTGTCATAATATTCATAAATTGGTAGAGAGCTCTTATTTTGTGGTCGTTCAGACTTGTTCGGAGATCACTGGACCATACTTGCTATTTTTAGCAGTGTCTATTTTTAGGGTTTTGAGTGATGACTGGAAGCTTAGTGATATTCTCCAACGTATTGGGTGTCAAGAAACCTTCACTGATGGTTGTTCGGAGGAGCAGTGAACAATATTTTAATGGATGAAGATAACTTAAGCGATGTATTATTTAATAACTTTAAGATCACTTATGGGATGTTATAAGGGGAGTCAGCTTTATTGATGTTCCCTTCTCATCAATAGCCAGAGCAGAGACTCATAGCCTAGTCACAGGAGTCCCCTAGGCTGGACAGTTTAGGTAGGGACTCGAATTGGTGGAACTTTTGTAGTTTCCAGGTGATAATTCAACGACTTCAAGTGTTGACCTAGGGATTCGGTGCTACGAAGACAAAAGGGGCCACTTTATAATGTTATATTACAAATTTAAATTATAAACTTTGAAAACAACTTAAAGTTGCATGTCAAGGCTAAGGGGGGATTATTGCCCTCTTTTATGAAAAAATGACATAATTTTTAATTAAAATAAAATAAAGTACATGCAACCCTAAGGGTGCCCCAAACCCTAATTTTGCCCTAATTTTTATGCAACATTATATTATGGTGTTGAGGCTTCATTTTGGGATATGGAGGATTTAGTTTTTTTTAGGAGACTACCGGATTTCATAGAGAAATTCATAGGGCTTGTTGAGACGGATTTACTCAGCAAGAATATCACAGTTTTAGGTGTGAAAGATCACCTCTAGCTAGATCAGGGATTGGATACTTCCATACAGGAGGTTCATCTATGCTTCATCAACAGATTGTTGGAGCTGGGTTTTCCACACAGGGTCATTTTCTTGGTGCATGTCTAAAGGCCATCGTTGTTGAGCCTTATACATCAATTCTGGAGCTAGAGTCCACACAAGATCGATAGATCTAAAGTTCCATACAAAGGTATTCATATTATTGTTGATTTAATATCAAGGGTTTGCAAATATTGTAATTTGTGTGCTATTAATTAAATACATTTGGAAAATGAGTTGTGAGATGAATATTTATTTCTGCAAAATAATATTGCAATGATTATTTATTACAATCCAATAAATTAAGAAATAGATCAAAAAAATTCGAAAAGAATTGCAGAAGGGGGTGGCCATTATAGTGGTATTAGAGCTGGTTTTTCTTGCCAGCCTATTCAGATTTTGTACTTGTTTTCCTAAAAATATTCACAGAGGTTCAAATTTGCAAGAATTAAAGATATTGTATTTTGGGAGTATAGATAAATCATCTTTAAATCATTAATCCTTCAACGATGCCAACCTATGGGTTTGTAGAGTTTTTAGAGATCAAGTATTCTTTGGAAAAAATGTTGAAATAAGAAGATTAAATGCATGACTCTCAGAAATGGCATCACAGAAGGAGTACCCAAAAAATATTGTAATTCTAAAAGGAAATCGTACAAAGAATATTTTTGGTTTTCTCTGTTGTTGTTGTTGAAAGGATTTATATCAAAGCAAAAATCAATGAAAACAGTTTTGGGTGATTAATTTAATGTCAACGACATCTTCTTCCTTGAAGGCAATAAATAATCTTGGGAATTAATATGTTTAGAGACAAAGAATCCTATAATCTTTCGCAATATCATTCCACTCTTTGAGGGAAACTAGCGGTGAATACCATTTTTAAGGAACCAAATATTAAAAAAAAGGAATCATCATGCTACGTAATAAATGCATTGAGGAGTCGTTGTTCAATGTCTGTCATGAGTCAGAGTAATACCATTACCATTTGTTGTGGAGGTCAAAGAGGTGCTATAGATCCCATTGCGAGAAGAAATCAAAGTCATGTTCGGCTTCCCTTTCAGGTTGTTTGTCTGAGTCGATTTATTGTCTCTATCATCAACTTGTGTGAACGGGCCATATTCCTTGGATTTGCGGGTGCTCTGGCATGACGGCTAGAGTGCTATATTAATTTTGGGTGATTGGACATATAATTTTCAATAATAGTCACCAGTTCTGGGTAGCATTGAAGAATTTTGACTCTATCGATACCTTCAAGTCATTAATTTGAGTTCAAAAATTTAATTATCTCATTTTTTAAATTTAAATATGACATCTGCTTTAAATTTTATATCTGAGATAAAATATTTCTCTATGCTGGCAAGTGTATACTACATTTAATTAATGCATGGGATTTCAATTTTTAAATATTCTTGCATGAAACCAAATCCTGTATGAAAACTTGTAACTTATTTCAAATAAAAAATGAGGAGACAAAATATCAGAAGGGATAGTGAAGTTGCATCAGAATATTGGTAGCAAACTATATGTTTGAAATATATCTGAGGAAAGGACCGTAAAAAATTTGAATAAATTTTGTGGCAAAGTCAAACCATAACATCAATCAAAAAATAGCAAGTGATTTGTTTATAGAAGAGACCTGCAGTTGTTGGCATCAATAAAAGAGAATGGTTCTACTTTGACATAGATCTGTATCCATCATTATTTGTCATAGTAGAATGTCAATATTAATAGGGGCAGTACAATAGTAGTGGAAGTAAGAAGATTGCAAGGCATAAATAATCACATCAGAACATTAACATCAGATCTTTAATGTCAGCAGATAGCAAAAATAAGAAAACAACAAGGGAATAACCAGTCAAAATCAACAATTGAGCAAGATTTTCAAGAGTTTGGTGCTTTTCTTTTTGGAGACTCTTCAGCTGATAGCAGTTTGTATTCAACATATCTGAGTATATATTCAACCCAAACAAACCCTTAGACATAGCCTTTGCATTTCAAAAGAGAACTTGGGCAAACTATTTGACATAATGCCAATGATGAATTATACAAAATATTGAGTGAATCAATCAGAAGAAAATATGGAACCCCTCAAGGAATTTGCTAAGAATCAACAAAAGATTTTGCGTGAGCTATAGAAGATCTGTGATAGTATAAATGATCGGGGGTATGCAATGGGGTTCACTCAATTGGTGACCAAACTTCATAATAAAATATCAGGGATAGGGAAAGAGTTAGTTAAGGCTGAAAATCTAGTGGCGTTTGTAGAAAGGGGAAGCAAATTTGAAACTAGTGATGAAAAAGAAACCTTACCCCATGAGGTAGGTGTATCAAAATCACGGGTTAACCTAGTGGATAGGGACGTACATACAGATGATGAGATCGTACATCATGAGAACATCCGATCAACACCAGAGGATATTCACCCATCACACCTTGGTGGTGATAGTACAGGTGAACAAGGATTGCATTCTGCAATCGAATCCATTATGATGTAGGTTCCTGACAGTGACATCTACTTTGGGGATTTGCCAAGTGAGATGTAATTGGAGTCACAGGGGGATCATGCACATGATGATGACATAAGGCATGTAGCAGCCCTCTTCAATGAGCAAATGCATGTTTTTTCTAACCATAACACACTTGAGGGTGGTTTTGATCACAAATTAGACTATAGGGATGGTTCATCTCCTTAGTATAACGATAGGGAGGCTCAAGGAAGAAGGTGGGAAAAGGCTGCTGATACGCATGGGGTTAGTTTTGATTTTTTCTTAAATTTTGGTAGCAACCAACTTAGTTTTGATGATTATGACAGTTTGGGCAAAAATTGGAAGAGCCAACTAATAGTGTTTGTCAAAAATGAATGGAGATATAGAGAGACTAATCACTTGGTTGTAGTGATTGCCAAAATTTAGCGGGATTCTTTGTTTGAGTCGAGAGATTCATGCTACCCTCAGATTGTGCATGATGACTATGAGTCTCACCTTGGGGACACATCACAAGGTGAGTAGATAGTTGATGACTCAGCAAAGGCTAAGGTGGCATGGCCATGTGTTATACCGACATGCATCCCTTATTACTATCTAGTTAACATTGGTACTCTTCTTGGTGCGATGCAGTTTCAATATGATAGGGCCACTTTGGAGTTGAGTTCACTCACCCAGGATCTTAGGTTTGCATCTATGAGCCTTGAGGACGATGGTAGGAGCATGTTTTGGGTGAGGGTTGATCACGATTTGGAGTGGTATTCTGCTGTTCACTCTTTGGGCAATAGGGATATTTATCCAACTATATCTATTCAAGTGAATTGGAGAGAGGTACTGAGCCGATCAGTATGGGGTATTAATATTCTAGTAGAAGATACATTTCTAGGTGGCCAATTACATTTTTACATTTGCTATCTCTGACCCTGCTAGTTACATGATAGAGGATGGGTAACTTCATGGTTGGCATTATTTGGAGAGGTTTATTGAGTATCATGTTTCAGTATAGAGCATGACATTTTCTTAGGAGCTCAATACTCATATGCATCATGAGTTGTAGGAGTGGAGTTTGGGTGAGTCTCCAAGTAACATAAAGATTTATATTCACCCAATTTGGTTGAGTTTGATGATGGACAACATCCTTCTAGAGGGTATTTTGTTTACGACAGTTGATTGGGTGACATGGGATCATTTGAGTTACTTTTAGAGTGTGAGTGTTGGGGTATGCTAGTTAGTTGAGGATTATAGAGGTACTTCTGGTAATGTTGTTACAGTGTCCTATGATTATTATCTCTTGGATCAGTTGTGGCATGAGATGTTTTGGTTCAGATTAGACTGGCATGCTGATGTCGATTGGAAGAGGGATCATGTCATACTATTTCAGTTGGGGCTTCTATCATTCCATCGTGTCAGAGGGGTAGTGGTGATCAGTGTGGTGCAGTGTTAACACGATGGGTTGTTTTTGAGGTTGTTATGGGATCTGGGTATTCTATGAGACCTCATTTAGGATGTAGATCACTAACTGGGATATGTCTAGGAATTGCTTAAGGACAAGCAATATTTGGGAAGGGCAGATTGTAATGTCCCCTTTTCTAGGAAGTCAGTGTGCAGAGCAGGTTAGCCTATACACGAGCTCCCGTAGGCTAAGTTAGACATTGGGGAGCCATGTGGAGGTGTCAGAATCTTCATCAGTTGGCAGAGAGCTCCTATTTGGTGGTCGTTCGGACTTGTTCGAAGATCACTTGACCGGACTTGCTATTTTTAGCAGTGTCTGTTTTTAGGGTTTTGGATGACGACTGGCAGCTCAGTGATATTCTCCGACATACTGGGTGTCAGGAAACCTTCACTGATGGTTTTTCGGAGGAGCAGTGAACAATATTTTGATGGATGAAGATAACTTAAGTGATGTATTATTTAATAACATTAAGATCACTTACGGGATGTTATAAGGGGAGTCAACTTTATTGATGTTCCCTTCTCGTCAATAGCCGGAGCAGAGACTCGTAGCCTAGTCACAGGAGTCCCCTAGGCTGGACAGTTCAGGTAGGGACTCAGATTGGTGGAACTTTGGTAGTTTCCAGGTGATAATTCAATGACTTCAAGTGTTGACCTAGGGAGTCGATGCTAGGAAGGCAAAAGGGGCCACTTTATAACATTATGTTATAAAGTTAAGTTATAAACTTTGAAAACAACTTAAAGTTGCACGTCTAGGCTAAGGGGGGATTGTGGCCCTCTTTTATGAAGAAAAGGACATAATTTAGAATTAAAAGAAAATAAAGTACGTGCAACCCTAAGGGCGCCCCAAACCCTAATTTTGCCCTAATTGTTATGCAACGTTATATTATGGTGTTGAGGCTTCATTTTGGGATATGGAGGATTTAGTTTTTTTTAGGAGACTACCGGATTTCACAGAGAAATTCACAGGGCTTGTTGAGACGGATTTACTCGGCAAGAATATCATAGTTTTAGGTGTGAAAGATCACCTCTAGCTGGATCAGGGATTGGATACTTCCATACAGGAGGTTCATCTGTGCTTCATCAATAGACTGTTGGAGCTGGGTTTTCCACACAGGGTCATTTTCTTGGTGCCTGTCTGAAGGCCATCGTTGTTGAGCTTTATACATCGGTTCTGGAGCTGGAGTCCACACAGGATCGACAGATCTGAAGTTTCATACAGAGGTATTCATATTATTGTTGATTTAATATCAAGGGTTTGCAAATATTGTAAGTTGTGTGCTATTAATTAAATACATTTGGAAAATGAGTTGTGAGATGAATGTTTATTTTTGCAAAATAATATTGCAATGATTATTTATTTCAGTCCAGTAAATTAAGAAATAGATCAAAAAAATTGGAAAAAATTGCAGAAGGGGGTGGCCATTATAGTGGTATTAGAGCTGGTTTTTCTTGCCAGCTTGTTTAGGGTTTGTACTTGTTTTCCTACAAAGATTCACAGAGGTTCAAATTTGCAAGAATTAAAGATATTGTATTTGGGGAGTATAGATAAATCATCTTTAAATCATTAATCCGTCAGTGGTGCCAACCTATGGGTTTGTAGAGTTTTCAGAGATCAAGTATTCTTTGGAAAAAATGCTGAAATAAGAATATTAAAGGCATGACTCTCAGAAAGGGCATCACAGAAGGAGTACCCAACAAATATTATAATTCTGAATGGAAATCATGCCAAGAATATATTCGGTTTTCTCTGTCGCAGTTGTCGAAAGGATTTATATCAAAGCAAAAATCAATGAAAATAGTTTTGGGCGATTAATTTAATGTCAACGACAACTTCTTCCTTGAAGGCAATAAAGAATCTTGGGAATAAAATGTTTAAAAAGCCTATAATTTGATACACATCCACCTTTGAGGGAAACTAGCGACAATACATTTTTAAGGAACCAAAGATTAAAAAAAATCATCATTCTATGTAATAAATGCATTAAGGAGTCGTTGTTCAATGTCTACCATGAGTCAGAGTAATACCATTACCATTTGCTATGGAGGTCAAAGAGGTGCTATAGATCCCATTACGAGAAGAAATCAAAGTCATGTTTGGCTTCCATTTTTTCATTTGTCTGAGTCGATTTATTGTCTCTGTCATCAACTTGTGTGAACATGCCATATTCCTTGGATTTGCGGGTGCTCTAGCATGACGGCTAGAGTGCTATATTAAGTTTGGGTGGTTGGACATATAATTTTCAACAATAGTCACCAGTTCTGGGCAGCGTTGAAGAATTTTGACTCTATCGATACCTTCTAGTCAGTAATTTGAGGTCAAAAATTTAATTATCTCATTTTTGATATTTAAATATGACATCTACTTTAAATTTTATATCTGAGATAAAATATTGCTCTATGCTGGCAAGTGTATACTACATTTAATTAATGCATGGGATTTCAATTTTTAAATATTCTTGCATGAAACCAAATCCGCTATGAAAACTTGCAACTTATTTCAAATAAAAAACAAGGAGACCGAATATTAGAAGGGATAGTGAAGTTGCATCAGAATATCAGCAGCAAACTATTTGTTGAAATATATATGAGGAAAGGACTGCAAAAATTTTGAATAAATTTTGTGGCAAAGTCAAACCATAGCATCAATCAAAAAATAGCAAGTGATCTGTTTATAGAAGAGACCTGCAGTTGTTGGCATCAACAAAAGAGAATGGTTCTACTTTGACATAGATCTGTATCCATCATTATTTGTCATAGTAGAATGTCAAGATTAACAGGGATAGTACAACAGTATTGGAAGTAAGCAGATTGCAAGGCATAAATAATCACAGTAGAACATTAACATCAGATCTTTAATGTCAGCAGATAGCAAAAATAAGAAAACAGCAAGGGAATAACCAGTCGAAATCAACAATTGAGCAAGGTTTTCAAGAGTTTGGCGCTTTTCTTTTTGGAGACTCTTCAGCTGATAGCAGTTTGTATTCAACAAATCTGAGTATATATATTCAACCCAAACAAACCCTCAGACATAGCCTTTGCATTTCAAAAGAGAACTTGGGCAAACTATTTGACATAATGCCAATGATGAGTTATGCAAAACATTGGGTGAATCAATCAGAAGAGAATATGGACCCCCTCAGGGAATTTGCTAAGAATCAACAAAAGATTTTGCGTGAGCTACAGAAGATCCGTGACAATATGAATGATCAGGGGTACGCAATGGGGTTCACTCAATTGGTGACCAAACTTCATCATAAAAGATCAGGGACAGGGAAAGAGTTAGTTAAGGCCAAAAATCCAGTGGCGTTTGTAGAAAGGGGAAGCAAATATGAAACTGGTGATGAAAAAGAAACCTTACCCCATGAGGTAGGTGTGTCAGAATCACGGGTTAACCTAGTGGACAGGGACGTACATACAGATGATGAGATTGTACTTCATGAGAACATTCGATCAGCACCAGAGGATATTCACCCATCACACCTTGGTGGTGATAGTACAGGTGAATAGGGGTTGCATTCTGCAATCGAATCCATTATGATGCAGGTTCCTGATAGTTACATCTACTTTGGGGATCTGCCAAGTGAGTTGCAATTGGAGTCACAGGGGGATCATGCACATGATGATGACATAAGGCACGTAGCAGCCCTCTTCAATGAGCAAATGCATGTTTTTTCTGACCATAACACACTTGAGGGTGGTGTTGATCACAAATCAGACTATCGGGATGGTTCATCTCCTCAGTATAACGACAGGGAGGCTCAGGAAGCATGGAAAGGCTTGGAAAACACTACTGATACACATGGGGTTAGTTCTGATTTTTGCTTGAATTTTGGTAGCAACCAACTTAGTTTTGATGATTATGACAGTTTGGGCAAAAATTGGAAGAGCCAGCTAACAGTGTCTATCGAAAACGAAGGGAGATACAGAGAGACTAATCAGTTGGTAGCAGGGATTGCAAAATGTCAGCGGGATTCTTTGTTTGAGCCGAGAGATTCATGCTACCCTCAGATTGTGCATGATGACTATGAGTCTAACCTTGTGGACACATCGCAAGGTGAGGAGACAGTTGATGACTCAGTAGAGGCTAAGGTGGCATGGTCGTGTGTTATACCGACATGCATCCCTTACTACTATCCAGTTGACATTCGTACTCTTCTTGGTGGGATGCAGTTTCCATCTAATAGGGCCACTTTGGAGTTGAGTTCACTCACCCAAGATCGTAGGCTTGCATCTATGAGCCTTGAGGACGATGGTAGGAGCATGTTTTGGGTGAGGGTTGATCACGATTTGGAGTGGTATTCTGTTGTTCACTCTTTGGGCAGCAGGGATATTGATCCAACTGTGTCTATTCAGGTGAATTGGAGAGAGGTACTGAGCCGAGCTTGGAGACTGGTGGACTTGTGGATGGTCAGGGAGCACTCGTACTCAGGTGATGTCCTATTTGACCTAGGGAGTCGGAGTATCAGTATGGGGTATTCAGATTCTGGTAGCAGATACATTTTCCGGGTGGCCAGTTACATGACAGAGGATGGGCAGCTTCCTGGTTGGCATTCTTTGGAGAGGTTTATTGAGTATCCTGTTTCAGTATCGAGCATGACATTTTCTCAGGAGCTCAGTACTCATATGCGCCGTGAGTTGCAGGAGTGGAGTATGGGTGAGTCTCCAGGTATCATACAGATTTATCTACACCCAGCTTGGTTGAGTCTGATGATGGACGACATCCTTCTAGAGGGTGTTTTGTTTGCGGTAGTTGATTGGGTGACATGGGATCATCCGAGTCACTTTCGGAGTGTGAGTGTTGGGGTATGCTGGTCAGTTGAGGATTATAGAGGCACTTCTGGCATCATTGTTGTAGTGGCCTATGATGATTATCTCTTGGATCAGTTGTGGCATGAGATGTTTTGGTTCAGATTAGACTGGCATGCTGATGTCGGTTGGGAGAGGGATCATGTCATACTATTTTAGTTGGGGCTTCTGTCGTTCCATCGTGTTAGAGGGGTAGTGGTGATCAGTGTGGTGCAACATCAGCACGACGGGTTGTTTTTGAGGTTGTTATGGGATCCGGGTATTCTGTGAGACCTCATCTGGGATGCAGATCACTGACTGGGATATGTCTGGGAATTGCTTGAGGACAAGCAATATTTGGGAAGGGTGGACTGTAATGTCCCCTTTTCTAGGCAGTCAGTGTGTAGAGCAGGTTAGCCTATACACGAGCTCCCGTAGGCTAAGTTAGACATTGGGGAGCCATGTGGAGGTGTCAGAATCTTCATCAGTTGGTAGAGAGCTCCTATTTGGTGGTCGTTCGGACTTGTTCGGAGATCACTTGACCGGACTTGCTATTTTTAGTAGTGTCCATTTTTAGGGTTTTGGATGACGACTGGCAGCTCAGTGATATTCTCCGGCGTACTGGGTGTCAGGAAACCTTCACTGATGGTTGTTCGAAGGAGCAGTGAACAATATTTTGATGGATGAAGATAACTTAAGTGATGTATTATTTAATAACATTAAGATCACTTACGGGATGTTATAAGGGGAGTCAGCTTTATTGATGTTCCCTTCTCATCAATAGCCGGAGCAGAGACTCGTAGCCTAGTCACAAGAGTCCCCTAGGCTGGACAGTTCAGGTAGGGACTCAGATTGGTGGAACTTTGGTAGTTTCCAGGTGATAATTCAACGACTTCAAGTGTTGACCTAGGGAGTCGGCGCTAGGAAGGCAAAAGGGGCCACTTTATAACATTATGTTATAAAGTTAAGTTATAAACTTTGAAAACAACTTAAAGTTGCACGTCTAGGCTAAGGGGGGATTGTGGCCCTCTTTTATGAAGAAAAGGACATAATTTAGAATTAAAAGAAAATAAAGTACGTGCAACCCTAAGGGCGCCCCAAACCCTAATTTTGCCCTAATTGTTATGCAACGTTATATTATGGTGTTGAGGCTTCATTTTGGGATATGGAGGATTTAGTTTTTTTTTAGGAGACTACCGGATTTCACAGAGAAATTCACAGGGCTTGTTGAGACGAATTTACTCGACAAGAATATCATAGTTTCAGGTGTGAAAGATCACCTCTAGCTGGATCAGGGATTGGATACTTCCATACAGGAGGTTCATCTGTGCTTCATCAACAGACTGCTGGAGTTGGGTTTTCCACACAGGGTCATTTTCTTGGTGCCTGTCTGAAGGCCATCGTTGCTGAGCTTTATACATCGGTTCTGGAGCTGGAGTCCACACAGGATCGATAGATCTGAAGTTTCATATAGAGGTATTCATATTATTGTTGATTTAATATCAAGGGTTTGCAAATATTGTAAGTTGTGTGCTATTAATTAAATACATTTGGAAAATGAGTTGTGAGATGAATGTTTATTTTTGCAAAACAATATTGCAATGATTATTTATTTCAGTCCAGTAAATTAAGAAATAGATCAAAAAATTTGGAAAAAATCACAGAAGGGGGTGGCCATTATACTAGGCCCCAATGACGTAGGAGAATACACCTCTTGCCAAAGAACCATGGACCCCCACCCAAAATGCGATTGGCATCCTCCTCGCAGCTCAACTTGATGAGGAAGAAAGCATTGAATACAACAACAATAACGAGGAGCATTGGATACAACAACAATATGAGGAGCATTGGATACAACAACAATATCGAGGGAATCCAAAGGCTTTCATTTAAGGAACACCCACTGCCGAATAGAATCCAAGTCTAGCCTACCTCCATGGAACTTGCCAATCAAATTCCAAGACCCTTTTGCCATCGTAGTAGCCACTAGCTCATCTGGAATGACCAAGGTGTTGCTAACCAAAGAAAGGTCAAAATAGGGTTTTGGAACACGAGGACAAAGGCCTCTAGCAATAACTGCGGCAAAGGAAGACTTACCTGGGTTTAAAGTATGACCACTGAAAGTGCATTCAATCTCGACAGAAGAAGCACTAAAACCTTCGGGCACACTCTTATTTGCTTCCTCTAGCACTTCCTCCTCGATGATCGAAATTTTCTTCTAACTGACAAAATCGTCTCCATTCTGTAAATTGATGATGCCCCACCACCTCACTGACCTCTAAAGCTCCCTTCAATCTGCAATCCACCATCCTTCTTGCACTCAGATGCTCGACCATCCTGCTTTGAAACCCTCCCACCTCCGCTCATTTTCACTTAATAATTCATTCATCTCTTTTATTATTTAACATCTCATTTGCAACTTTAAACTACATTAAATTCTTTTGTAACAACATTTATTTATTATTTATAGATTATTTAAGTCTATGCTTCCTATGGGCATTACCTTCTTTTCTCACTTTTATACGGGAAAAATTGTTTGAGAAAACTGTATATTTTCTAGTAGTATCGTGATTTTCAATACATTTTGATTTTAATTAAATTTATTTTTTAAATAATATTATACTTTATTTTTTAAAATATAAATTTATATTTAAATATTTTTCATAACATTATCTAAAAAACTAAATAAAAATATTTATTAATTTTTTCCACATCCGCCAATTCCTTATATTTCAAATTTGAGCCATTAACCTTAAGCAACAAACTTTCACATGGTATAGAGTTTTCAGACTATTGTCCTCTACGGGGACATGAATATATTAGGTGGAACATCAAGAATCTCACCGAGATCACCCAAGTTGGAAGTTATTGGGCCATCCGTGGATTCAATTAGACTACAAATTTAAATGACAATATAGCAGTATGGTTATCAAAAAGTCAAACTTGTTATATTGCTTTTTTAGTTTGGTACAATTATAACACCTTTGCTACATATTCTTCTCCAAGTTCACATTGAAAGCCAAAGTGTACATTCTAAACTGTCCATATCTATACCATTATTATTTTTTTTTTGGGGGGGCAGACTGACCATAGATGTATGGGATATAATTCCCAAATCCATTCTTATCAGCAATTGATGTGGACAGTTTTGAAGGCCCCATAGTATCCTTGCTACAAGCTCCTAGAAACATGTTGTATGGTTATGTACAGAGAAATAAGAGTGGTGGTCCTGTACTTGTTTGAGCAGAATTTGAACTCATCCAAATCATAGAATTCCTTTACCTGCCAGCTCCTTTTCCAGTTGTTATTGTTGTCCTTTTCAATAATACATTTGAATTTTCAATGAGCCATCCACTGCATTGTCCCTGCAAACATCACATTCTCTAGGTATGTCTCTCTCCCTTGGCAGAAATTAGGTTGATACGGTCCTGATGGCTCCACATTTTGCACAAAGTTTGCAATTATTTTCATATGTAGAAGTAGAACTGAAATTTATAAGTCATAACAGTGGGAACAACGCCATGACAGTCGGCCCCAGAAGAGAAAGAAAGAAAAGTAAGTTGAATAATAAAGGAAGGAAAGGCTAATATCAAATAGCATTATCTTAATAAAACATTATCTTAATTTATTAAAGGAGGAGATCTAAGAGATACATGCATAAAGAAAAATGATTTCAATTTCATATGATCAAATTAAAATAAAATGGAAAGCCTAATACTGGCTTTATATGCAATTTGACAGCCCACAAGATAAAAAGTCCATGATGAGCATGGAAAACAAAAGCTTTTCCAAGTTTATGCGATTCTCATATACATATAGAAAAAGAATCCATGTGGGCCTAAGGAGTTTCCTTAACATGGCAGCCTTTCTCAAGGCCTGTGGAGACAGCTTTCCCCTGCTTTCAACCCAATTATTTCCTGTTCTTCTTGTTCTGCATCCACTTACATCCACTTACCCCAGACTCACATGCTTTCCTTTTCATTAAACTGTGAGTTCCACCAACTATCCTGATGTGGGTGCCTCCAAAAGTGAGTAGAGCTCTCCACCAAACGTACAATGCTCAATCAAAATGTTTGACTAATTACTAAATGGGCCACATCTCTGAAAAAAATCAAACACATTAGTTTGGAAGAGACTAGGTAGTACCCTAATAATTGTTCACTACAATATCTAAGTACCACTGAACTCGACTGCACAGAAAGTATCATAATATCATATATGCGTATTGTTACGCTCTCATCATCTCATCTCTCTGGTCTATCATTATCTATCTCACCAACACGATACTTTGATTGTGAAGAATTCTAAGAATGTATCTATGGAAGTACAGTTGTAATTATTTTTAATTATTTATTTTACTTTTAAGAGTATATTGGGTATTAGATATATATATATTTTTAATTTAGTGAAATAATTTTTGGAGGGCTGTCTTGTAGAAACGATGATCAGGGGTTCTACATTATTAAAATCACTCGCTCCACCTTGACTACACCAGCATTATCAACTGGATTTTGAGTTCCCTATGTACATTTAATAAGGTAAAGATTCGACCTCCCTTAAAAGATTGCCGTACCCTCTTCAACTGACTTATTACCAGTTCTTCAACTGATAACTGTTTAAATTTAAACATGAGTGTAAAAAGACTAGAACCCTATGCAATTTGATATTTGTCGAAACAAATTCTAATCCTTATAGTTTTGCCTTTTTCTATAAATCGGCAAAAACGCAACATCTAACTCATTCTTGTTATGTGCAAAGGTATGTGGGGTAAGTTTAAGAGAGAAAGTATGGTACATATCATAGCCTATAATCAATTTTGTTTCCATACAGGCAAACCACATCTAGTTTTAATCCTTGTATTTCTTTTCAATCATACAATCAATTTATCATTATATTTGTTTATAATAAAATAATAAGCATGAGGAAGATATAATATGCAAAGTTTTTTATGATCTTTTTTGAAGTGGATAGTTTTACTTTTCGAAAATAAGTAGGACAAGTTGATTTGGGGAGCTGAAAATGATGGCTTTTTCTTTGTTAAATCGGCTTATGCCTTGTTAGATGCTCATGATGATCCCTAGTTCCTCGTTCAAGATGTGTGGTGGAAAGGCTTTATGCCGAAAATTAATATATATTTTTTGTTAGCGATTCAAGGAAAGTGTTTGACTCTGGACAATCTTCAGAAAAGAGGTCTAATGGTTCCTAATAGATGCTATTTGTGTGGTATAGTGGAAGAATCTCCTAAACACATTTTTCCACGTGCATTTTTTCCTAGGAAGTATTAAGTATATTACTTAGCTATGCAAGTTTGGATTGGGTATTCCGTAGAGAGTGGACTTCCCTATTCCTATCTCCTCAACTCCGATCCTTTTGGTCCTTTGCTCTACCATATTTTTGGTGGTGTATCTCGAAAGAAATAAACTCCAAGGCTTTTAAGAACATCACCCATACTACGAAGTCTTTGTTTCTATGGGCGATAGTAGCTACTGTTGAGAATGTGGATCCCTTATCTTTGGATAAGGGTGCTTCCAACAAGGAATTAAAGATTTGAGAAGATTTTAGGATTTAAGTCTCCTACTCTAGTTCCTAGGACTCACCAATATTCTAGGAAAAATATATTTTTGGAACTTCCTCCCTTCAGTTGGGTGAAACTAAACTTTGATGGAGTATCCAAAGGAAATCGAAACTCAATGGGAGCAGGAGGAGTTTTCAAGGACTCCAATGGTCGAATCCTACTAGCCTTTTTTGAAAATATTGGAAGTCAAACTAGCCACGTGGTGGAAGCTAGAGCAATTTTCCAAGGTGTTTTACAACTGAGCTCTCTAGATTGTAGGTGGATTATTATCAAAGGTGATTCCCTTAACATTATTAATATGATCAAAGGAATTCATCTTCCAACCTGGACTATTTTGAATTTGATAGAAGAAGTTCATAAGATTAGCCAAACTTTGGAAGCTATCCAGTTTAAACATTATTTAGGGAAGGTAACAGGTCCGCAGACTTCTTGGCTAATCTAGGATTATCTCAAGAAAGCCTGTCAATTTGTTTGAATAACTTCCCAAAGGGATTAACGCAATTAGTCAATGAATGAAGAAGAGAATAATCTGGTTTTGCTAACGTTTTTTGTCCGTATTCTATCTTAGGGGTGGGCCTATGTTGATTTCTCAATGCCCTATTCTTATGGAAGATCCTCTATTTTCTAGGGCCTCTTTTGTCTATGTCTCCCCTTGTGTGGGTTTTTTGGTGGTCTTTATCCCCTGTGTGGGGTGGCAGTTGTAGTTGTGTTCCTTTTTCTCCTTGTGTTTTTAGTTTGGAGTTTTTTTTTTTTTTTAGGATCCTAGGTTCTCTCGGTGGCCTATGTGCCACCTGTATCTAGTTAGGTTAGTTGGATCCACTTTGTATGGGATTTGGGGTCCCTTTCAAAAGCCCTTCATCCACCTAATAAAAAAAAATAACAAGATAAATATATTTTAAAAAAATTTAAATATTAAATTTAAAAAATATATATTTTATGATAAAAAATATAAGTGTAAAGAATCAAGATTAATAATTTTTTTCAATATGAATAATGGTTCGGGTCTATATTTTGTTTTTAGCACTAATAATATGGTATTTTATCCAAGGCTTGTTGCAAGGGAGCCACATTACTTTTATGGGGGTCCTTCGTGGTCATCTGTGGTTAGTGGTAAGAAGAAACCCCATCAACCTTGTTTTACCTAATCCTTGAAGGAGGTAAAATTATTTTCCCATATGAGCTTTTAGATATGGAGATTGAACAAGGGTCTAAGAATCTTGTAGGATATTTCATGGATACTCATACAAATCTAGACATGGTTAGAAAATAGGTTACATCAAATTGGAGATCCAATGGCCACATGGAAATAGTTGCTTTGTCAAAAGGCTTTTTCATTCTCAAGTTGTTCTCTAAGGAGGACTCGGACATAATTTTGGGGGGATGACTATGGTTTTTTGGATAAAAGTGTCTCATCTTGTGAAGATGTAGCCCAAACTTGGACCCAAATTCTCAAAAATATTTCCAAGCCTCAATTTGGGTTAGGCTACAAAGTTTACCCTATCACTTCTAGAATGAGGATGTTTTGGTAGGTATAACAAGATAAATAGGGGTCCTGGTGACTATTGACCCTTCCACTAGATCCCATTCTTGATTTATTTATGCAAGAATTTGTGTCAATGTAGACCTTGAGAAGGATTTGTCTATCTCAGTCAATTTGGTATTGAAGTTATGGGTTTAGAACTATAATATTGAGTAAGAGAATGCTTTGGTCATGTACACAATATGCAAGAAACTAGGGCATTCATTTAATGTATGCCTTGAGCAAAAAAATTCCTCCTAAAAACAAAAAACATGGAAAAAGAAATAGTCTAAAGGAGAGAGCTCTAGAAAAGGTAATGGAAGATGTGAGAATCAAGGGAATGG
This sequence comes from Wollemia nobilis, assembly GCA_028583015.1. NCBI lineage: Eukaryota > Viridiplantae > Streptophyta > Pinopsida > Araucariales > Araucariaceae > Wollemia > Wollemia nobilis. Next base: position 2,263,614 of record JAQPPZ010002765.1, read on the forward strand.
CTTCTTCCATTGAACTTCTCTAGATAAGGATCATATACTAATGAAGAAGCAAGAGGTATGTTTAATGAACTCCTTGTCAAAAGATTCTGGAATTCCTATTTCAAATGCTTTTAATATTTTAGAAGTTGGTAATCTTGATTTAGCTATGAATTCTCAATTAAAATGATCTAAAGGAGGCTTTGTGCAATCCAAATATAATTTTGAGTATCAAGAAAAAACTCAAATGCCCCGCAAGGAGGATGTTCCCTAGAAGAAAAAAAATATGATAAACTAAAATGGGTTCTAGAAGTTAGGTCAACTTAAAAACATCAAAAAAGAAACTAGAAAAAAGTGGGAATTAATGTTGATATAGAGAAATATCTAGGTAGACCACCAAATTAGAAGATTACAAAATGATAAATAGTAGCTGACATAGCCAATGTAACTTAGACTATCGTATCCCTATGGGGAGGGATAAAATGCTCGAAAAACCTAAAAAATGAAACTTCTCTCATAGAATATAAGGGGACTCAATGCCCCTTCAAACAGAGACTTGTAAAAGCATTGAGAAAAGAAAATAGACCTTAAATTTTTCTTCTACAATGAACTAAAATGGACCAAAAAATATGGAGGCAATTAAAAATAGGATCTAGAAAGAGGTGAAGTTAGCAACTAGCCAAATATGTGGAGCTTATGGAGGTCTACTTTAATCATTAGAGGGAAGAAATTTAATCCAAACTGAATGTAAGAAAACTAATAATCAGTGGATTATAATAAATGTGTATTCTCCAAATACAATTTTTGGGAGAAAATAACTTTGGGATCATGACCATAAATGTGAAGCATTCAAAGGAATACCTTGGATTCTGATTGGGTATTTCAATTCTTCCTTGAATTCATCTAATAAGAAATGAAAAAATCCTATTATTTTTAGAAGGAATGATTGATTTTGTCAACTTTATTAATGATAATGAACTAATATATGTGGATCTTAGGAGAGTGAAACATATTTGGAGTAACCATCATTTAGGGAAGCATCTTATCCAAGTAAAATTATATAGAGTTTTATTGTCTCAAGAATATTTAAAAATTTTTAGAGAATCCCTCCTATCTACCCTCCCTAAAGTTGGTTCTAATCACAACCCTTTGATTTGGGAATCAAGTGACTTAAAATATTTTTTTTTATCCCCCTTTAGATTTGAAATTTTGTGGCTACGACATGAGAATTTGGAAGCTCAAATTGCAACTTGATGGAAGAAATAATTCTCTAGTGACAAGGTTCCCAAATAGCTAAGAGGTTAAGGTTCATTAAAAGGAATCTAGAGTAGTGCAATAAACAAGTTCTTGGGTATATTTTTCAAAAAAAAAACTAAGTTAAAAAATCAACTATAGGATATTGAAGATTTGATGGATAAGGAGGGTCTATCTAGTGAGTTGCAAGATAGAGAAAAACTTATTCTTACTAAATACCATAATACCCTGGCTTGTGAAGATATTTTTTTGAGATAAAAATTACGAGTAACTTGGCTTAAATAAGGGGATTATAACACTAAGCTTTTCCAAGTTTTTGCCTTAAGACATCAAAGCAACAATAAAATCATGGAAATTAAAAAAAATTATGGGCAAGTAACAAAGGATTTGGAGGAGATTAGAAAGGAGGTAATTCATTTTTCTTAGATTTGATTAGTGTTTCCGCTCCCCAATGAGGAAGTAATGGATTCCATGATCCAAAATATCCCTACTTTTATCACCGATCAAATGAATGACTATTTTTAGATTCCTTTCATGGATGAGGAGATACACAAGACAATATTTGATATGAAATGGGGATAAAACCCCTGGGACAAATGGTTTTCTAATGTGCTTCTTCTAGCATTTTTGGAACATTGTAGGTCCTGATATCATTGGTGCAATGGAGGAGATTTAGAAGAATCATCATATTCCTGATAATGTGAATGCTACCTTCTTGGCACTTATTCCTAAGGTCGAAGAGGCTAGAAATTTTGCTATTTTTTGTCCTATTAGCTTGTGTAATACACCATATAAAATATTCTCCAAATATTGGCTAACAAAATTAAAGTTGTTCTACCATTTATAATAGACTAAAATCTCAATAGGTTTGTGAAAGGATGATAGATTTTAGATAGTATAATCATAATTCATGAAATCATCCATTCTAAAAATAAAAGTGGGGAGGATGGGATGCTTCTGAAATTGGATGAGTAAGTCTTATGATAGGGTTTCCTAGGAGTTCCTCATTCGAGTGTTAAGAAAATTTAGATTTTACCAGGACTAGACTGACTTATTAGTAGCCTATTTTACCTCAACTATGTTATATATTTTAATCAAACAAGGTCTATGAAAAACAAGGAGTAATGCATGTTCATGAAAGGCGGATTTAATTTATTTAACTCTAGAAATACCTCGAATATATATCAAAATTTATGGAGGAGTATGTCCATAAATTTCTCCATATGGTGTCACCTTTGTAACAGTGTGACAAGAATTAAAATATCGACATTCTTCCAATAAAAGCCATTTAAACCACTAATGAGGATGCTTAGATGACAAAAAAGATACATTTCTAAGCACTTGTTAACAATTTTCGTTTATCCATATATTTGGAGATGGTAGTCCAAGCTCATTTTGATTTTTGTGCATATAGTTTGAATAGTTACTACCAAATATGACTAGTCGAAGGTGGTATCTCAATAAAAAATAATTGATTAGGGCATTGCCATGTAGAGAAAAAATGAAATCTAGGAATATTTGGGTAGCTATTAAGGCCTTATAGGGATGGTATAGGGAAAAGGAATCAACATACTTCAATAGATGATCCACCACCATAAGGATAAGTATTATACCCCCATATTTTTGAAGCCCTTCAATAAAATCCATGGAAATATCTTTCCAAATTGTTGTTGGAGTAGAAAGAGGTTGGAGTATGCTTGGAGTGCATACAATTTCTCCTTTCATGTGCTAACAAATATCACATTTAGCCATAAAATTATGAATATCCCATTTCAAACCCTGCCCACAAGAAAATGTATTTAGCCCATTTATAAGTTTTTAGAAACCTAGAATGACCTATAGTTGGGGAAGCATGCATTTACTATAATATATATTAAAAGAAAATTAAATATGGAGGAATAACAAGGTGGCCTGGTTATCTCAATTGATTCCTATCTCACATATATCCTAACTAAGATCTAGGATAGTTTTGAAATTGTCAAATTAAAGCTTGCAAGATGAAGTCCTGAATTACCTCTACTTGGAGCTAATGGATCCATCGAGAGAGTGGAGTGGCACACAACATACTCTAGTCCTCATATTGGTAAGAAAGAGAATCAATAACTATATTCTCCTTACCCTTTTTATAATTATTTCATGGTCATACCCTAGTAGTTTGGTGACCCATTTGTGTTGTTCTAATGTGAAGACCCACTAATTCAAAAAATATTTTAGATTGTGTGTATACATAGAAAAAGCACCATAATATAAAATAAAGAACATGAAATTTGATATATTTGATATTGAGACATTTGAATACAATGAACCCTATTGGACGTTAAATGAGTCATATGTTTAAGAAAGGGGGTTGCCCCTTTTACAAAATTAGTGAACAATGGTGCAAATATCTTTTCTATGTTATACTCCTTTATTAGGTGGATTTTGATGGAGTTCTCTTGCTTGACCACCTAAAGTTCCTTTTTTCTGTTGTAAATTATTTACACACAAGCTCACAAAAATTGGGTTGAAGGGCCCACTATGGTTGGTCCCAATTTGAAGAGAGAGATAAACCAAGAAACTCTAAAATATCAATAAAGTGAATTAAGATATGCAAAGATGTCATAAAACACCAAAAGTATACTTGTTTTTACCTTGTTTCTTTGTTTGTGGTTAAAATCTAGGTATCATTTTGGTAATGTTTTTTATATGCTCCCTCCCTCTCTCATGTCTGATCGAATTTTAAATATTTAGACATAGACCTCCTATCATTCATGCATGTCTCTTTTGAGGAAAAGGAAGGGGGTATTTATAGGAAACTATGAGGGAGAGGGGAGGGTACCCAAGATTTGGAGTGACTATTTTTACCTAGTGTGAAAGGGATTTAGGAATTTAATGTGCATTTAATGTGTGTGGCTTGGGCCTCCATTTTGAATTTTAAATTTAAATAAACTCATTTGGTAGTGTGAAATGATGAAATGAAGGGTATGGAGAGATTTAATGGGCATTTAATATTTTTGAATTGGGCCACCAGTGTAAATTTTATATTCAAATAAATTCAAATTTAAATCACATGGAGTGTGAAAGGGAATTTTTGCATTTAATGTGGGTGTTAGGTGGAATATTAGAGGGGTTTAATTAGTGGGTATGCGATATTATGAAGAATTTGAGGAAGATTAGGGAAATAAAAGAGGATTTTGTGGTAAATTGGGGGTTCGGTGAGTTGGTAGGGATTTGAAGGGTTTTGATTGATTGTGCAAATGATTAAAATTTGGTGTCTACAAATGCTTCTTTTTGTACCATATTGTATAAAAACATAATGTAGTCCAAAAAAAGAGACACATGGGCCCTTGGATGAAAACCTTTTGTTTTTCAAGATGATTTCGATGCTATTAAGCATTAGCTCACTTCCTCACCATTTTTATCCTTTCCTCGATGATGCATTCCCTTTCATCTATATATATCTACCATTGACTTTGCTTTAGGAACTTTGTTGGTGCAAAAAAATAATGCCAATCAAGAATAAGTCATTTATTAGATTAGTCACACTTTGGTGAGTTATGAAACAAAATATGCCTATGTGGAGAAGTTATGTCTCATTGTAGTTTTTACAAGCAAAAAACTTTTCCATTACATACTAAATTATACCATATATGTCATCGCTAGGGAGAATCCACTACATTATATGATGAGTCACACTTACACAAATACTCAAACCACCAAATGGATAATACTTTAAATGAAACTTGACCTTGAACTCATAAGTCAAAAATCCATAAAAGGACAAGTCATTACTGACCAACATGCAAAAACTCCCCTTCAATATGACACACCACTTATCATCGAGCTTCCAGATGACTTCATATTTAGTGTTACTAAACTTGAATAACCTATTGAACCTAAGGATAAGTTTGATCTTATCCTTTTATTTTATGGTTCTAATTTTGACCAAGGGGGAGGTGTTGAAATTGTACTATTCAGACCTCAAGGAGACCCTATCCCTTTTTCATTCAAAATCAGCTTTCCCTATACAAACAATAATGTTGAGTATGAAATATTAATACTTGGAATCCAAATCGTTGTTGCCATAGGCATCAAATGTATAAAAATAATTTGTGATTCCCTTATTATTTTTAATCAAGTTAAGGGGCTTTACCAATGCAAATGGATGGTCTTAAAGTATTACAAGTAGATCATGGATAAATTGCTTACCCACTTTGATTGGTATAATATTAATAACTTGCCACTATCATCTAATTATTTTGTAGATACCATGGACTCTCTCAGGTCCCTTATTACACAAATTCCTTTTGATAGCATTACTAATGTTCATGTTACCATGATTTCCCAATTAACTATGTTTTGTGAGTCTTCTAACTATGAACAAGATATCCATCACATTTAGGCAGATCCATATCAAGACTTGTTTACTCAAATCATGATTTTTTTAAAACTTAGTGCCCTTCCTATCAAATTGTCATCAATCACTAAACACACTTTAAGATAAAAGTGGCTCAATACATTCTCTTGGGGGACATGTTTTTATTCTTATTCTTGGATATCAAGCTCTAACTACCAAATTGCATGGATAACTAGTCATTGCAACTTCCAGGTAACTAGAGTAGATCACTAGATATAAGGTTCACGCGAGGATCTAGGCTAGCTAATCTATGACAAGAAAGTAAATCTAAAGCTACTACAGGAAAGAAAAATCTATTCTAGATGTTGACCAAAGGAGTTGGGTGCCTTTGGAGTATTTTAATTGAAATGAATAATGTTGACCATAGGGGTTTGGTGCCTTTGGGGCCTTTAAACTGAAATGTGATAAAAGGGGTTTAGTGCCTTTGGATCCTTTGAATTGAAATGGAAAATTTTGACCAAAGGGATTTGATGCCTTTGGGTAATTTGAACTAAAATGTGACCAAAGGGATTTGGTTCCTTTGGGGCCTTTGTACTGGAATTTTATTTTTGAGATGGTGAGGAAAAGGGTGAAACATTTGATAAAAGGACACAACATTTTGAACCTATAATTGATTTGTGAATTTGAGGACAATAAGAGAGATGATATTTTTAATTGAGACTAAAGAGACCTCCATTTGGTAGTCATTTAAATATTATTTTTTGAGTTGAGGATGAGGTATGGGCATGGATATATGAGCGGATGGCTCAATTGATTAATGATATAAATATGTTGATAAGTGAATGGGTTCCATGATATGATATGATGTATGGATAGGGTTATATATGTATTTTATATTTGGGTTATAGATGATGGAGGCTTGCAACCAGAGAGATATGACATGTGATAGGACATGGAATGAATACGTTGAAGTGCATAGATGATGATGTGTAAGGATTTTTTTTGGTTTTTTGATGGTTTGAATTTGATTTGAGTTTTTTGATGTTTTTATTTGAGTGGATTTTTTAATGTTTTCATTTATATTGTATACTATTTTTATTTTTTTTGTGATGGTGGATAGAAATATGTGGTTAGATAATAATAATGTGTTAGATGGTATGAATTATGATGCGGATGTGATGGATGATGAAGATGTGTTGAATTATGCATGGTAGATGTTCTAGATGAGATAAGGAGAATATATAACAACTAATTGTGGTGAATGTGATAGTCATAATAGAATAAAAGTAGAAATTTGGTTATTGTTCAAAAAGTGCTTAGAAACGTATTGCTACTCATGATTTTAATGGATTAATCAAGGGTATCAATATAATGGTAATGACATGACTATAGAATGGATGATAGGAAGTGAGACACAAAATATGCATGGGGTGAGAAAAATAGAGAAGTGAAGGTGACACAACTTGTCAGCTCATGTGTCCTAGGGAGAAGGAATCTCAAAGTGCTTTCAAGAAGCTCAAACACCCTAGTGACATCGATCAAACTCATCTACTAATAAAGCAAGCACTTGAAGATACTGAGACTAGTATAGTGAGTCAAGGTTCTCAGGGACCAAAGTGTGTGTATTGATGTTCATTTATGATTTTGAGCGAGGTAGGACTAATTGTTTGTAAATCAAGCCAATATAAGCTAGCTCATGCATAAATGACCAGAGGTTTGTACAAAAAATATCTCTAATGCGACAGACATATCACCATTAGGAGTGTATACTCCACTACTAGTCAGGCATCTACAACCTTGATGTTGATAGCCCCATAATCCTTTGATGTTGCTCCACTGCCATCCAGACATCTATATCCCCAATGGAGACATATAAAATACCCAAGGATACAAGACAATATATGTCTATTGATTTTGATTTTGATTTGATTTTTTTTCTACTTTTTATGCTTGATGTGATTTCTTTTATAACATATATGTCATTTGGATCATCAAGTTCAAATTATGGACATGATAGGATGAGCAGGGGAAACTATTCACTTTATGGCTAGAGTGGCATATGGTGTCATATATCCTAAAATTAAAATTTTAGTAATATGTGATATGTGTATGGTCCAAGAGAAGAATCAAGGTAACCACAAAAGGTCTATAACTCTCAAAGACCAGAAGACATTCAATGAAGGTTTGATTAAGACACTAGGTATGGTTGAGAAACCAAAATAACATAGATTTTCTTTAAAAAAAATATTTCAAAAGAGACATGGTGTCATATGGGTAGTGTTAATAAACACAACAATTATTATAAATGGTTGTGGGAGTAAATAACATGGCGGTAATGAGCATACAAAGAGGAAATATAAATACAATGATGGAGTTGCCCTTGATTAAAAACCAAACCAAATAGAATAGGAAAAAATAAACCAAACAAGAATCAAATTAGCATCGAGAAATGGAATAGATATGGATTTATTAAAGAGTGAATGTTAGTGGATTGTGCATGTGTGATGTGTGATTTGTTGTAGTCATGAAAAAAATTGATGAATAAAAGAGCCATTGTAAGAAGATCATGTGGAGGAGAGGGTTAATTCTCCATGATCTAGGAGGTCATGTAGTAAATTCGTGAACTGTCGATAGTATTTGATGGCATACCCCTTATCACAATGATAGATATAATAGTGATATTATTTAAAAGACTTGGGTTTAGGTCTATTGGGGTCTACAGGATGTATGGAAGGTAAAGAAATTATTTTTGTGTCTTACAACTTTCAATAGTGGCTCTGATAGCGGTGTCTAAGTACATGATGGATGAGGTGGACAAGGTCATTTGGAAGGTTTTTATGAAAGTGAATTGGAGGAATATGTAGTAGAGGAGAACTGAGAGGGTGTTGAAGAGGTGTCTAGGTGACTCAACTGTAGCTCAATGCTTGTGAGCCAATCCAATATTTATTGTAGGTTAAGGGGAGGTGGATTTGGAGAGGTCTCTTGGTGACTCAATTGTAACTCAATGTTGGTAAGTTTATCCAACATCTATTTTAGAGTGGTTGGAGGTGGAGTTGGAGGTTAAGTGGCCCAAATTGGATTGAATTGGCTAGGGATTTTGTTAGAAGTAAGGTGATAAGTATGAGGACATGAATATTGGGGAAGTGGAGGAAGGATATAGGATGAGTGGTAGAGTTGTGAGCATTGGGCCATGTGAGGGGCATGGGATAGAGAATAAGGGGTTGAAAGTAGATGTCATAGAGATGGGGTTGGAATAAGGGGTGATAGAGATGGGTTTATAAGAAGAGATGGTATATATGTTGTTATAAGAAGAGGTGGTATAAATGGTGTTGGAAGAAAATATGGTAGAGACGGGGTCAAAATAAGAGGTGGAATACATGAGGGGGATCGACGAGAGGAGTTTTTCATTGGTTGCATGTAACAATACATAGGTGACATGGTTGGAAGGGACTACAACTTTAGGCTTGAATTTAGGGCTTTGAACATTCCATGATATGAGGGGAGGGAGAATGTAAAGGCACTTATGGACTATAGGGCGAGGTAGGGGGAGTTTCCTTCGAATAAATTGGAGGAACATTAGGTGGGTGAGAGATTTGGTTTTCATATAAAGTATCAGGGTAAAGGGCATGAATGGTGAAAACTTGGAGAAATTTTAGAGGAAGCAAATGATCATGTTTATGATTGATATATTTAGCAGAATCATTATCCTCAATATCAAGAGTAAGATATTGGAGGTATTTCCCAAGGAGTACTCATGAGTTTTTATGATAAATGATTGTCCCTAAATATCTAGTAGGGAAGATCAAAAATAAATAATAGACCCTATTTATCGCATTTAAGGCCAAATTTGTGCCAATTGAAACATTGAAAATATTTCATGGTAAAGTATAAATTGGATATATAATTAATGGTACTACAAAATGGAATCATAGACTCGATAGAAATTGGTGGTTCAAAGTTAACGTCGAGACACCCATATAATAAGTTGGTATAATTGGTGGAAGAACCACTAGGATGATAGCACCAACAATTATGTTTATGTCATGGGGGTGACCAAAATCCATAATTGACTTGATAGTGGGGGGGAGACAATGACCTTATGGACAAAGGAATTCCATGAGATAAGATTGGATGTCTACATAGAGATAATATGAGACACTTGGTTGAATAAATAGAGGGAATACTCTAAGTGAGGTGGCTTGGAAGAAGTGGAGGGCACAATAGCAGAGGATGGGATCTCAAATAGAGTGGAGGAAGAGTAAGGTGGTGTAGATTGAGAGGATAACAAATTGGAAGAGGAGGTGGATGGAGTGGTGTGAGAAGATGATGTGATAACAAGAACATAATAAGAAGTGGTTAGAGCTTGATCACCAAGATCACCATTTTAAAAAATTCCCCATCGTGATTTGCCATTTTGTATACATAGAAAAAACACCATAACATAAAACAAGGAAAATAAAATTTGACATATTTGATACTGATCACTTTGAATACAATAAACCTCTTGGGGGTTAAATGAGTGATATATTTAAGAAAAGGGGTGGCATATTTTAAAAAAATAGTGAAAAATGGTGAAAATATATTTTATATGCTACACTCCTTTGTTGGGTGGGTTTTTATGGAGTTCTCTTATTGGACCACCAAAAGTTCCTTTTGTTGCTACAAATTATATACACACAAGTACACAAAAAATGGATTAATAGTGTTTGAAGGGCCCACCATGGTTGGGCCCAATTTGAAGTAAGAGATAAAAAAGTAAGCTCCAATATATCATTAATGTGAACTAAGATATGCAAAGATGTTGTAAAACACCAAAAGTATATTTGTTTTTACCTTGTTTCCTTGTTTGTGGCTAAAATTTAGGTAAAATTTTGGTAATGTTTTTTAGATGCTCCCTCCCTCTCTTATGTCTGATTGAATTGGATAAATTTAGACATAGACCTCCTATAATTCATGCGTGTCTCTTTAGAGGAAAAAGGAAGAGAGGGATTTATAGAAAATTGTGAGGGGGAGGGGAGGGTACCCAAGATTTGGAGTGACTATTTTTACCTAGTATGAAAGGGATTTAGGAATTTAATGCACATTTAATATGTGTGGCTTGGGCCTTCATTTTTTAATTTTAAATTTAAATAAACTCATTTGGTAATATGAAACTGTGAAATGGAGGGTATGAAGAGAGTTAATTGGCATTTAATATTTTGACTTGGGCCACCAATGCAAATTTTAAATTCAAATACATTCAAATTTAAACCACATGGAGTGTGAAAGGATATTTTTCATTTGATGTGGGTGTTAGTTGTAATATTAGAGGAGTTTAATTAGCAGGTAAGTGGGATTATGAATAATTTGAGGAAGATTAAGGAAATAAAAGAGGATTTTATGGCAAATTGGGGGTTTTGGTGAGTTGGTAGGGATTTGAAGGGTTTTTATGGATTGGTTGTGCAAATGACTAAAATTTGGTGTCTACATTGTGATGATGCTTTTTTATAGAAAGATGTCAACCAATAAGGTAGTATCTCTAGTCATTAACAACATGTATGATCATCACCATTTTCTTCCCTTAGATGGATTTACGCAAGCTTTTCCTTAATATTTCTTTGCTAGTGAAATCTAATGACCATAATTATTGCATAAGCATGGTACCAATTCCACTATCCAAAGCATAAATTTCAATCATAAAAGGCTTGTAGAAATCAGGAATTGCTAGTAGGATCATTGATAACATGGAATGTTTGATGTGAAAGAAGGATTGTTCCACTAGTTCTAACCATACAAATGAGTTCTTTCTCAACATCATTGTTAACGAAGATTCAATATTCTAATAATATCAAATAATTTTTTGATAATAACCAATGAGATACAAAAAAACCTAAATATATTTGAGAGTGTGAAGCTTTGGCTAGTCTTGTATGGAAGTAATTGTTCTTGGATCCACTTTTATCCCTTCTCTTGGAACTATATCCTAGGTACTCCACTTCATGTATTTCAAAAGAATATTTAAGACCATTTTGCACACAATTTGTTATTAGTTAGACATTGCAAGGTTTGGTCAAAATATTACAAATGTTTCTCCCATGTGCAACTATAAATTAAGGTATCATCAAAGAAGACCAAAATTAATTTGAGCAAAAATGGGCAGAAGATAGTATTCATAGGACTCGAGAATGTGGATGGTGCTTTGGTAAGACCAAAAGTTATGATAAGTAATTCATAATAATCCTCATCAGTCTAAAATTCTATTTTTGGAATATATTCTTATTTTATTTTAATCTAATGATATTGTGAGCACAAATCCAACTTAAAAAAATCAAGCACCATGCATCTCATCTAACAACTCATCAATGACTAGATGGGAAATTTTTCCTTGATAGAAATTTTGTTGATCTCACAAAAATCTACACATAATTTCTGAGACCCATCCTTCTTGTGAACCAATAGCAATAGAGAGGAGTAAGGACTTACACTTGGTCAAATAACTCCTCTTGCTAGTGATTCCTAACCATTTTTCAATCCTAGTATTTTGGACATACGAGTACATGTAAGAGCAAATTTTGGGTGGTAAGCTACCTAGTACAAGCTAGATGACATGATCATGATTATGTTATGGTGGTAGACCTTGTGGGTTGCAAAATATAGATTCATGCTTATCCAATATAATATGGAATTTTATTGAGTGACTTGTATCACTAGAAGTTATAGCCTATACTATATATAGTTGTAACACCACTCTATGAGATGATTTCAAAAAAAGTTTCTCCATTTGATAAAAACTAATAAGTTGGGTAGATTTAGGGATTATACCATGAATATTATTTTACATTTCCTATTGATTTAATTGCATTCAAAGTTTATAAAATTTCTGAACTACTAGACCTAGAGTATGGAGTCATTGTGTTCCGAACATAATATCATATCCTCCTAAAGGAAGGAAAAACATGTCAACCTTGAGGTTGTATTCACCCATATACAATTAATATTTCTACATTTTCCCTTGCATGACAATGTTATTCAATTTGCTATCATAACTTCAAAATAATTACATAAGTTTATGTAACAATCTATTTTTTTGACCACCCTAAGATCAATAAAATTGTGTATACTACCAAAATTGATGAGTATTATGAGTTATTGATCCTTGAAATTCCCCATAAATTTCATTGTTTAGGGAGTGGAAATGTCTACTGTAGTGTGTACTAAAATGTTTGGTTGTTGTTCCTATATTAATTCAAGTTCCTTTGGTTTTTCCTCTTCTCTATGATCCTCCTCTTCTTCAAGGAAATCCATAGTGGAGGATTTACCCACATCAAACAAGTATAATTTTTGCTACACACATTTGTAACCTAGGGAATATTTGTCATCATAATTATAGCATAGTCCTTATACTTTTTAAACCTCCATTTCTTCTTTGGTTAGACATTTTATTAGGGGTATTTTATTGGTAGGGTTCATTTTTGGTCGATATTGAAAAGAGGACTAAGATTATGGGAGTTTGGTAGTGTGCCTTTGAGACAAAAATTTATCTTTAGATAATCTGGTCAAACCTACTACTTACGTCATGGTTTTTGGTTTAAACATGTGTTGGAAATTTTTAGTCCCTAAGTCAAAGTTGTCATTGATGTCACCATATGAGGTCATAAATAATTTAAGTAGGAAATAAAGACGATAAATATGGTTATTTGATATCCAAAAAGAAGGCAAAAGATAGAGGGAAATAGTGCAAAAGACAGAAGTTAAAAAGGAGTTATAATATTTATTTAATAAATTATTTAAATTCAGCATGAATTTAATTTTTATAAATAAATATTAAAGGTACTTTATCAAAGGATTAATATTATAATGGTGGTTATTATAATATTAAAATTGCCATGGTGAAAACCCAGATAAAATAATTATAATCTTTATTATAATATTTTATAAGGCAAGGAGTTTTATAAAGTCCAAAAGTAATTTTTATTAAAACCTAAGGTTGGGTTTACTAAGGCTTTCAAAGCCTTAAAGTGCTGATGTAATACATTTCAATAAAAGTGCCAACGTCTAGACAAAGGAGGAAGGGAAATATAAATACATGCCCAAAGTTGTTTATTATCAATCCTTGCTCGATTGATTGTTGAGTTGCACATGCAAAAAATGAGCTCGTGGTTAAAACGTTAGGAAAGAAGAGTACAGGATAATGTGGAGAGAGACAACCTCCAATTCACATTGGGCAGTATGGCCTAGTGGTAGCTTGGAAAGCGTGAAGGCATTGGTAGCATGGAGGTCATGCATTCGATTCTTGCGAATAAGTTTTTGGTGGAGTTTTTGTGGAAGCGCCAAGGCACACATTTTTAAACATGGGCAAGGAAAGCGCAAAGAGGAAGCACATGGTACTTTCCCCTTTGCAAACGAGCGTGTATATTGTGTAGAAACCTTAGCCACAACTAAGGTGCTCACAGTGAGGGCAATACATGGGGTCAAATCCCCTTGAGGCAAGTACGTTTTTGTGTTAATTAATTTTATGGTTATGCCCTAAGGTTGGAGTGATAAGGATGTTATAATTATTTGAGCTTTATTATTTGGAAAGTATTATTTTGAGAGTTATATTTTAAGAGGTATAAGGAGTTATGGTAAAGTGTTAATTGAGATTTATTTTGAGACTTTTTTATTATTTTTTTCATAAGGGTTTTATTCTAAAAGGACTTTGGTGGATGTGAAAATTAAGTTGGAGTAAAAAGGTGTATTTAAAGTTATATTTTACATTGTGATTTTAATTGAATTCCTCTAACCCCTATGTGATTTTGGAAAAGAGTTTTTTTGAAGTGTGGTAGATTTTATGGACAACTTCTTGGAAACAAAAATGTATGGGAAAAATTATTCTCTATTGAGTTGGTTGATTGGCTTGATTGAAAATTAAGTTTGGAGTGAAAAAGAATTGATTAGGGTTTCCTTTTTGAAAGTGGTTGAGTTAATGCTTCAAGGTTTTCTGAATTGAGAGTTGTGATTAAGCCTTGTTTTATTAGCATTATTGTTGAAGCCAATTGGTTATGCAAAGAACTTGAACTTGAGTTAGAAAAGAACATGAGTATCATTGTTATGTGATATTTATTGTTGAGAATTTTTGGAAACATTTTGAGTTGGTTGATATATTCTTGGACTAGGGTTTGTGATAAAGGGTTGTTCCTTGAGGTGATTTGTTGAGTAGGGTTAGTTGAGCCTAGTCAAGTGGATGTGAAGTGGTTGTTCAAGTTACATGCAACAAACTATTCTATATTATGATTTGAGTTGAGATTGAGCATTGAGTATAGAATATATTGAGTCTCTAACAATTCTCTTTATGCTTTTATGAGATTGAGTTGAGAAATTGATTGAGAATTGAGTATAGAACATATTGAGTCTCTAACAATTCTCTTTATGCTTCTAAGAGATTGATTTAATAAAATGATTGAGAATTGAGTATAGAACATATTGAGTCTCTAAAAATTATTTTTATGCTTCTATGATATTGAGTTGAGAAAGTAATTGAGCATTGAGTATAGAACATATTGAGTCTCTAACAATTATCTTTATGATTCTATGAGATTGGACAAGTTCTGTGTGAGATTGTTGAGCAGATTTAGACAGGTTATGTGTGGACCTATTGAGCAGATTTGATCAAGTTTTGTGTGAGTTTGTTGAGAATATTTGGACAAGTTTTGTGTGAGCTTGTTGAGCAGATTTTGATATTGTTCTGTGTACTTGTTGAGTATATTTGAGTAGGTTTTGTGTGGACCTGTTGAGTAGATTTGAGTATTTTTTGTGTGGACCTATTGAGCATATTTGAGCAAGTTCTGTATGGACTTTTTGAGCATATTTGAGCAGGTTATATGTGGACCTATTGAGTAGATTTGAGTAGGTTCTATATGGACCTGTTGAGCAGATTTTAGTAGGTTCTGTGTGGACCTATTGAGAAAATTTGAGTAGGTTCTGTTTGGACCTATTGAGAAGATTTGATAAGGTTCTGAGTGAACCTATTGAGTAGATTTGATAATGTTATGAGTGAACCTATTGAGAAGATTTGTGCTAGACCAAATGAACTATGTTTAGTTCAAAATATTGAGCAAAGTTGTGCTAGACCGAATAAACTATGTTTATGCAAGACATTGAGCAGAGTTGTGCTATGTTGAATGAACTATATTTAGTGCAAGAGATTGAGATGATTTGTGCTAGACCGAATGAACTGTGTTTAGTGCAAGAGATTGAGTAGAGTTTTGCTAGACCAAATAAACTATGTTTAGTGCAAGAGGTTGAGCTAAGTTGTTCTAGACTAAATATACTGTGTTTAGTGCAAGAGGTTGAGCTAAGTTGTGCTAGACCAACTAGACTGTGTTTAGTACAGTGTTAAGACAGAGTTATGGAGGTGACAGGGTAGATAGGATAAAGTCTCCAGTGGATAGAGATCCATCAACCATAACATTGAGGACACGTCTTCTTAGTGAGGACAAGAGTCTTCAGGTGGAGAGAGATCCACCAGTCAATGCATTGGAGGTAGTGTCTTCTAAAGGATCACTAGCCATATCAGAGGAGAAAGAGTTCTCATGTGGATAGATATCCACAAACCAAATTTAGGGGTTCAACATCTCCTTTGGATAGAGGTCCATAAACATTATAATAGGGAAAGTATTTCCAAGATATTATTTGAGAAAATATTTAGAAGAAATATTTTCTCTATGGAGGTAGCCATATTTGGGTGAACCATGTTAAATCTGTGTCTCTATTGTATGTGATGATTTGTGCATTGATTTGGTTATTGCTATTGATATTGCCATTGATTATATTGATTAATATTGTTTGTGAAAGAAAAGTAAAAAGTGGTCTTATACTATTCACCCCCCTCTTAGTATAAGCCTGTGTTCTTCAACATGTTCATCTCAACCTGAATATCTTCTTTTATCCCACTATTGAAATAATTTTAAAAAATATTATCACTCAAGCCCTTTGTGGAGTTTTCCAAATTTTCAAATTGTGTTTGATAGTCTCTAACTATTGTGGTCTATTTCAACTTGGTGATATATCCTATGAAATCCTCATGCTCACTAGGTTTGAAATGAATGAACAAATGGGTCTCAAATTCATCCTAAGAGAGATATAGATGCATATTAATGAACCACTAGTACCATTGAAGCATTTTAGATTTAAAATTGAAGGATTCTATTGTGAGCCCTAGGTTTTGGGGAATATTATGAAGAGAAAAATACTAGTCAACCCCGTATAACCAACTAGTAGGGTCCTCTCCATCATGTTTTGGAAAATCTTGTTTGGGTATTTTACAAATTTTATTATTGAACATGGTATTATGTGCTCCCTTTTCTAAATTTTTTGTATTACTTTTTGGTCCCTTGTTACCTATTTCATCATATTTATTATCCAATATCAATAAAGCACTCTCAATTTCATTTAGATTGGAAGAGAATAGATTTTTCCAACTTTCCTATTATTATACCAAGTAACTCACTTGTTCACCTAATTGTTTTAACTAGGTAGCTCTAGTAGATCCGATCATTTTTAGGTACCCTAATATTCCCAAAAAATATTGAGTGTTATATAACAAAATGATCAAATCTAAGAGACAGTAAAAATGGTCTATACCACAAAAGTACAAAATGTGGCCTAAGAAAAATATTATGGATGCTAGATATCAAAACGATCAACTTTAAGAGATTATTGTAATGTGCTCTATCAAAAATGATAATTTTTATCTTTAAAACTCTTTTTTATAGTTGACTATTACCATCCAAGTGTTATGATAACCAAATCAGATATTTTCTATCCTATCAATATTTTGATGGCTAGATAGGGTGTTTTTTGCACTATTAGACTAGCAACTAACAACTACCTACTCTGAAAAATTCCAACTAACTATTATGAAATATTCCCTAGAATGATATATTTATTGACACTTAAAAATGATGGCTTTATTATATTCCTTGTAATGTAAAGTATATATTATTTTTTAGAGCACAATGAATTTTTATGACCCATCAGTCTATGATGTGAGGTCTTTCTCTATAGTATGCTCAATTTTGGTTTTGTTTTGGTTTCAACTAGGAAGGATATAAATAATTTAATAGGGACACTCTTGGACAATGTGTGTTTGGTTTCATGGAATTTATGATATATAAAATTTATTCATGATTACTAGTTGACCTCGTATCTCAAAGCTCTAACTATGGAAGGTTCCACCATACCCATAACCACACTATTTGTTTACAAGTGTACTATCAGAGCAACTTCTTAGGGATAACCACTTACTAGTGCACCATAAAAATCAAATGGTCAATATCTTCCTAAACCTAAAGGTTTCTACTATTTCTAAGAGGTCTCCCTATATACCCAAGGGTAAGTGAGATATTATTATAGTATATGGGTGTTGTATAATGCCTAGGTATTGGAGTCTAAGCACCCTAACTTCACTAGATGCTTTATAGTCAATCTAGCTCAACAAAAATGACAAATACATGATGTTTTAAAACCCCCAATTTAGGGTTTCTAACATAAACCATTATAAATAGAAACATGTGTTACTTTCTTGCAAGCTATTTAGTGGAAATATGCAAAATAAATAGAAAATATAGCTAACAAGGAAGTGATAAAAATACAATAATTGTTTCAACTACAGTGAAACACAACCCCAAAAATTTATTTGATATCACTTGTTAGAAACCTTCAAATAAAAAGGAGCACATTCACAACATAAATTTTAAAAATTAACAAAAAATGTAAGAATGAAATAGCAATAGTGTTAAAGCAACATAGAAATAAAATGTAACAATTTTATTAATCAAGAGAAACAAATATCATAGGTGTCTTCAAGGGGGAAATATCCTTGGAAGCAGAGCTCCATTATAATTTAATAGAAAACTTGATATATTTCTTTTCCACCCTTGACCTTAAATAGACTCATATTTATCCTAATCCTCACACTCAAGGATTGATCCACATTCAAGGAAAAACTTGAGCTAGTAACTCATACTTACAATAAAGATAATGGTTACATATTTACTAAATCCTCTTACAATAAGTAAAAGTTACATCATAATACATCCATATGTACTAGGTATCCAAGGTGCCACATACACCCAATAATAGAAAATTACATAATAGTGTTGGATAGGATCCTAAAAATATTTTGGGCTAGACTTCAATAATAATCATAGTTGGAAATTAGGAATATGGGGATCACTTTTTGCATTACAAAATAGAAGCAAAGAGGCTTAATGATGGGGTTAGAAGACCAAGTATTCTGTTTGGGTTAATAGTGGTCCAAGGATGTTATATGGTGTGAAGTGTGGGATGGCAACACATCAGACTAATAATGGAGGCATATATAAAGGTTTTACAAATGTTCGACCACAAATAAATCCAAACTAAAAGAGCCAATTTCAGATGAGATTATTCTATTAGAAATAGGTATATCCTTTGTAGAGGTAGTTCTTATGATTCATCTTCTAAGATATCTTAAAAATAATCAAAGATATGGATGCAAACATTTGGCCTAAAGCTATATTAGAAGAATATTTAAACAAAAGTAAAAGCATGGATAAATAAAAAAACCAAGTGGATGAATAAATGCAATATCAACCTGGATGAATGAAAAAATAGTAACAAAGACAAAAAATATTTTTTAAGAAAATATTTAAAACAATCATGTGTGAAAATAAGTTACGATAAAAAGTATAATATTATCTTGTTGAATTTAACCCTACATATTATAAGCACCAAAAGACATATATAGCAGTAAACATCAATTGGAGAGTAAATACGGTCATGACCCAACTGAGGACTAGTTCACACCAATTTAGATGTGAAATAAGCATATGTAAGAGACCAAAAGATGAATGGAAGGATAGGATATGTATCATTTGTACTGTATAGGTTGTTGAGACATAGAAGCATTTTATTTGGAATGTAAGGCATATAGTGATATTTAAGCTAGCTATGTTGATGCTCTAGTAGTGGAATCATTGTAAGAATTATTTGAAGAGAATAGAGTAGAGAAAGTAGAAGAATTCATCATCAGGATCAGTAACAAATTATCAAATTTAAAAAAATAAAAATGATTGGACCAAATTTGGGATTGATATTTGTGGTTATTTGTAAACTTCTTCTTTCATAGGATACTTTTGCCATCATGGATATGAAAACCCTTTTATTCTATCCTAGTGTTTGAACAAAGTAGAATTATGTGAATTTGAATATTGATAAATATGGTTAGAGGTAAACACTTCATGCCTATATAAGGTAGGAGATCATGACACCACAAATAATGGACTATAGGCAAAAAATTATTAGCCATGATACTAATGATAACAAGGAGATCTTATTTTATTCATATGACAATGAAACTGAAATAAAACTTTCTAAGTTTCAAAATTAGCATTAATTAACTTCAATATTTTGTTACAAATTTGAAAGTATAATTTACTACATCCAATTTTAAGATATAAATTTATTTTATAAGGCTTGTATTAACATATATATTTCATTGGTAATTTGAAATTATAATTTTGTACATCAATTATAATTTTTTTTTGTAAATTTAAGACCTTTCAAATTAGGATTTTGGGGTCAAAATATTTTCAACAAAATACAAAATTGTGCACCATATATATTTTCTTAATGGTTTTGTACGATTCTCTCTCAATTTATCAAAAAATGTTAATAACTCGAATGGTATCACAATAATTGTTTTTATGAGAGAGACAAATAATATATTTAATGTGTTCCATAATGTTTTTCTTATTTTTTTATATTTTAGTTCAAAGAAATTTTTAAAACTCTATCAGATTTCCCACTCTTATAGATTTATTCTTAGTGTTTGAAAAATTCTTTACTTGTTTAGATATGTTTGTAAGAGTTTAGCCATAACATGTAGGAAATTTTTTAAATAATATGTACTTTGTGATGGCCAATATATATAAAGAAATATTAGCCTGATGCCTACCATTATAATATAATCATGCACATATTTATATATATATTTATTTAGTTTGATAGGGGTTCTAGACATAAAAATGTTAATTATAAATTTTTCTATTATACCTAAGTTTGGATGAGCCTAAAAGGGTATTACATCCCATAAGTGAAGATCCTAACACAAATATAAATTAATTGAAACTTTGAATAATAGGTATAAAGTAGAGGACATTAGGTTGGACTCATGGATAAAGATAAATAAAAAATATAACTAATAAAAAATAATAACTTGAAAACAAATAAGGTAAATGCAATATAAGATAAATAAAATTAATCATAAAGAGAATATATTTATACTAATATTTGAGGGCTTTACCTTAAAATTGAATGTCCTTTGGTGAATATATTTTCCTTCAATGCTTTCTTTGAATTTTTGAATGCCTTATTATGCATTTATTTTCCTTTGACAATTATTGATGGAGGCTCCTTAAGGAGGATTTATAAAGGTACATTTATTGATTGATAACTCCCCACATTGACCTTGAGGAAATAAAAACTCTATAGAAGGAGAAGACTAATCTAGAGTTTTTAAATAAGATCCTTATATCCTTTGAAAAAGTAACGAACTAAAAAATACACTTCTTTACGAGTAAGATCTTCTTCCTAAATACCCCTCCATCAAGGTAGATAAATATTGCTCATGTTCTCGTGTGGAATATTTTTGACCTCCCTTATTTATATCTTGGGATCCCCATTTTTAAAGGTATGATTAAACATAATTTTTGGGATCTAGTGGTGGAGAGGGTTTAGAGAAAGTTTTTTGGTTGGAAAGGTGTCCTCTACAATCAAGTAGAGAAGGATTTGTTAGTTAAAACTACATTTTAGAGCATTCATATATTTTTCATGCCTCTCTTCAAAATACCTAGTAAAAAAATATCACGTTTAGAAAACCTTTCTCTAGTCAGGCACAGAGGAAAGAAAAATATTCTCTCATCTCCTAAGAGTAGGTTTGTAGCAGAAAGAAAATTGATGGCTGGGTCTCAGGAATATAAATCAAATGAATAAATTTCTTATGGCTAAGCAAGGATGGAGGATAGTTTGCAAGGACAACATAGGATGAGTGCATATTTTATTAACTAAATACATGAACCATAAAAAAAATTTCTTAGTGGACCCCCTCCCTTATTTAATATTTTATTTTTGGCTTAACATCCTCAAAACAAGATCCATAATCTTCAAGAGATGTAGATGGAACCTAGGATATGGGAAAAGAATAGACTTCTAGGAGGACCCTTGGATTTTGAATTTCCCTCGCATCCATTATACAAATTTATCAGTAGTGGAGCCTAAAACTAAATTTACCTTTGGCTTAAAGGTGGTTGATTTTATTGAATCCTTCAACGATAAGAAAACATGGAAATATTTGGAAATCCATGGCCTAAATTAGGATGAGAAGGCTTTGAAAATCCTTTTTGATAGCTTGAAGTTCTAGGTCATCAAGAACTTTGATGAATAATATTAATTCTTCTAGAAAGGCAACAATGGATCTTTTTCTGTGAAATATGCTTACTTCCTAGTTGAAGATAATCCCCCTTCCTAGCTTCCTAACAAAAATTTTTGGTTGAAAGGCCTCACTCCTAAGGTAATTTTTTTCTTTTGGCTTGCCATCTAGGATAAGATCCTTACTATTGAAAATATTAAAAAAAGAGGAATGTATCTCCCTAATAGATGTTATATTTGTGGTTCTTGAGTTGAGTCTTCTAATCATTTATTTTTTTAGTGCCCCTTTTCTTTGGGTGTGTTTTAATCCTTCATGAAAATTTTGGGGGTTTGTTGGGTTCCCCCGAGCATCCTGTATTATTTTTATGATCATTGGGATACCCCTTTCTCTACCCCTTGATTGTGTGTGCTTTGGTATTTTATTTTACCCCACTTATTTTGGAGAATTTTAAAGGAAATAAACAATAGGGTCTTTACAAAATCCAAAAGATATTTTGCCTCAATGTGTTCTAAGACTATATTAACTACTATGGAGAATATCTCAAACATTCACCTAGAAGCTAGTGGAGACATCAAGGTGGAGGTTGATCTAGAATTGAAATTAGATATTAAACCTAGAACCATAGGTGTAGAGCAGTCAGGGTTTAGCATAAGAGCTCAAACCAAATGGTATCCCCTCCTCCGAGGTGAATTAACTAAACTTTGATAAGACATCTAAAAGAAATAAAGGAAATCTAGAGTTGGAGGTATGTTCAAGAATGGAAAAGGTGATATTATCCTAACCTTCTCTAAAAATTTAGGTGTTCAGACCAATCACTTCATGGAGGCCAAAGACCTATTCCACGTTTTGGAAATATGAGCAAGATTTGTTGTCATTAATGTCAAAATTCAGTTACAGTAAGCAATGCAAGAAGAAGTATTTCAAGAGTTAGTTTCATAAATAATAAGGTGATCAAATAAGGTCTACAGGAGAAGTGAAAAAGCCTAAGAAAAATAATACTATAATATTTTATTATAATATTAAAGGTCTAATGGAAAGACCTAAGGAAATTAAATTAATTATAAATTAATTATAATAATTTCATTATAAATTAATTTGTAATTTAATTTAATTAACCCTATGGTTATTAAATTAATTATAAGTTAATTATAATAATCTTATTATTAATTAAATTATAATATAATTTAATTAACCCTAAAGTTAGGGTTGCAAGGCAAAAAGAAATGCGCCAACGTCATAAATAAAATCCCTCCACCGACATCTAAAAACTATGGTGGCATAATGGTATAAATACCATATGCCTTAGTGGTAAGAAACTTACCTTCATTTGAATTCAAAAAGGCCTGCGATTAATGTGATTAATGTGATTTTGTGCGAGGAAGAAGACAAGTTTTCTTGTCTTGTGTGTGCCAACGAAGGAATAAGTTCGATGAGGCTTTAAGCCTCATATCCATCCGAAAGGTTGACCTGGTGTCAAATGGTTGTGACTTAGTACTTTGGTAAGCGGAGGACCCACAATAAAATATCAACAACAGTGTTTGTGAGTGTTTTTTTTGGGCACCAAAGGAAGAAACACAGTTTTTGTTTAGGTTCCAAGAGGGGAGGATATAGATCACATGGTGTTATTTGCTCCCAAGGTGAGCACATAGATTATGCGGTAGTTGGAGCCATGACTAGGGCACTTATGGAAGTGCAGCGTAGATTTGATTCCCACCAAGGGTAAAAGGTATTAAAATTTTTCAATTTAATTTTTGTCCAGAGGTTGTTTTGGCATTAGGTTTTTAGGGAGATATAAGGGTTGTGAAAATTTATTTTTATATTGTGATTTTTGGTGATTAGAATATTGAATGGAGTGATAAGGCATTAGATGGTTTTGAATGTTATTTCAAAATAAATTTTTATTTTGTTTAATATTTGAAAGGAGTGATAAGGTTAATTGAATTCTCATATTGTGAATGGTGAAAATAATTTGTGAGGAAATTATTGATTAAATTATGAGAAGGTTTTTAGTACCTAACCCTTGAAATTTGCAAAGAGAATAATTGTGATTGAGATATGTTTTTAAGGGCACTTCTTCATCAAACAAAAAGGTATGGGCACATCTTCCTTGTGAGTGATTGTTGGATGTTGTAAATGCTAAGTTGGAGTGAAAAGGGTTGTTTTATAAGCATTGTTGAGTTTGATTGTTAAAGGTTTTTCTAGAATAAAGGTTGAATATAGAAACCTTATTTGATAAGCATTTTTGGAAACATTGAATGAACCTTCATATGCATGATTAGGGGTTGTGCAAGAACATGAGTATCATTGTTATGTGAAGTTGTGAACTATATTGAACTAGGGTTTGTGAAAGAACATGAGTATCATTGTTATATGATATTGGTTGATAATTTGAGTGAGTTTTCATATGTTTGGACTAGGGTTTGTAAGTAAGGAGTATTTCATAGAGTGATTTATTGAGTGGAGTTGATTGAGCCTAGTTAAGTGGAAGTGTTGAAGTGATAGTTCTAATTATATGAAACAAATTGTTCTATACTCTTATTTGATTTGAAAAATATATTGAAAGTGGTTAATCATTGTGATGACTGTGAAGCATATTGAGTCTCTACCAATTATCTATATGTTTCTATGAGATTGAACAAGTTTTTGTGTGAAATTTGTGTGAGTTGATGTGAGTAAGATTTTGTGGAAGCTTACAATACAAAATTGAGGTAAGTCTTAGGAATACTTGTTGAGCAAATTGGATAAGTTCTAGTGAGGAATTATGGAGCAGAGTTGAGGTAAGTCATGGTGAAGACTTGTGGATAAATTAGTGTGAGCTTTTTGTGGAAGTTTACAAGGCAAATTTAAGACAAGTCTTTTGGAAGACTTGTGAACAGAGTCGATTGATTGATTTGTTCAAACCTTGGGTTAAGGTTTGGGGCAGATTTAGCATAGTTGATTTGTGATTGAGTCAAGCCTTGTGTTAAGGCTTGAGGACAGAGATTGAGTAGATTTGTGCTAGATCAAAGAACTGTGTTTAGTGCAGATTTGAGGATAGAGATTGAGCATATTTGTGCTAGATCGAAGGACTGTGTTTAGTGTAGATCAAAGGACAAATATTGAGCATAATTGTGCTAGACCAAAGGACTATGTTTAGTGCAAATTTGAGGACAAATATTGAGAAAATTTGTGCTAGACTGAAGTACTCTATTTAGTGCAGATTTGAGGATAGATATTGAATAAATTTATGCTAGACTAAAGGACTATGTTGAGTATATATCAGAGACAAATATTGAGCAAATTTGTGCTAGAACTAAGGACTATATTTAGTGCATATCAGAGACAAATATTGAGTAGATTGGTGCTAGAACAAAGGACCGTGTCTATTACTGAGAGCAAGATTTGGAGCTGACTGAGTATAAATGACAATAGTCTCCAATGGATAGAGTTCCATTAGCTAGGGTAGTGAGGACATGTCTTTTGTGTGAGGGCAAAAGTCTTCAGTGGATAGAGATCTATAAGCTAGTGTAGTGGAGGCAATAATTCTTCTAGAATATCATCATCCAGAGCTAAGGAGAAAGAGTTCTCCTACGGATAGAGATCCACGAAATTGTTTAGGGGATTGGTGTCTCCTTTGGATAGAGGTCCATAAATATTGTAATAGGGAAATGATTCCCAAGATATTTTTTGAGAAAATTTTAGTGAAATATTTTCTCCATGGAGTAGCCCACATTGGGTGAACCACATTAAATTGGTGTCTCTATTGTGTGTGGTGATTTGTGCATTGCTTTTATTATTGTTGTTGATATTGCTATTGATACATTGCATAATACTAATTTGGAAAAAAAAAGTAAAAAGTGGTCTTATACTGTTCACCCCCCCTCTCAGTATAATTTTATGTTCTTCAATTGGTATCAAAGTAGGTTCCTTCAAAATAATTTAACAACTTGAAGGAAAATCTTACAAGAACAAAGATGGATTCTCATAGTGGATCCTCAGGAAATTCAGCACCATTTTTTGATGGGAACAATTATACACTATGGAGTACAAGGATGAAGTTTCATCTAATGTCACCTGGAAATGAAGTATGGGAAGTAGTTGAAAATGTATACATACCACCAACAACTCCACCTATAGATAAATATGGTAAGCTTATACATAATTATAATTCAAGAGCAATGAATGCAATACAAAAAGGATTAAATTTTAAATATTATGTATTACAAATCAGCAAAGACTATTTGGGATAAGTTGCAAGGCATATATGAAGGAGATAAAATTTCAAAAGGGAAAATTTGCAAAATTTCAAGAGAGCATTTGAAGATCTAAAAATGAAGGATGAAGAAAATATTACGGGATATCTACTTCATGTGGATGAAGTTGTTAGATCCATGCAAGGACTTGGGCTTGAATTTTCAGAACCTGATGTGTGTGATAATATTCTAAGGTCACTTTCAAAAAGGTTTAGTGAAAATATTTAAGCTATAGAAGAGTAAAAAAATATTGATCATTTGACAAGAGATGAATTACATGGCATTCTCACAACATTTGAGATAAGAATAAAATAGGAACTTATTCCCCAAAAATAAGTAGTATTTAAAGCCACTAAGAATACTAAGGGTAAGAAGTCATATTCAAGCAATGAGTTATCCAGTGATGAAGAATCCAATTATGGAAGAAGGAAAAAGGACTCAAGAAAATATAAAGGTACAAAATTAGTTAGATGTTTTAAATGTGGAAAATATGGTCACTATACATCTAATTTCCTAGAAGTTAGAGATAACAGTGGTGATGAGAAACAGGATCATAAGAATAGGGATACAGGAAGGCACAAGTACCAAAATAAAAATAGGGATGGAAAAGGTACACAAGGAAAGAAGTTCTTCCAAAGGCATAAGAAAATTTTCTGTGCAGATAAGGCAAGTAAGTACTCAATTGATAGTGATGATAGTTCCTTAGATAATTATAGAGATGAAGTTATATTTCTATCAAAAGAAAAGAAAGTGGTTAGGAATATAACACCAATAATCCTCAAATATTTTAGATGTGGTAACTTTGGTCATCTTGAGGATATTTTTACAAAGAGTGGTTTCAATTTTAGTGATGATGAATATGAAGATACACTTGAAGGACTAGAAGAGAAAATTCTAATGGCATTAGAAGAAGGAGGTGATTCTATAAAATATGGGTCATAAAAGAATGAAGATGTTTTTGAACATAAAAAAATAGAGGAAGAATCATAAGAAGGATAATTTGATCTTAAGGGAAAGCTTATTCATGCTCTTGATGCATTAAAGAAGTTAAGAAAGCAAAAATCCCAACTTAAGCTTTAGTTTCAAGAATGTGATGAAGAAAAATGAAAACTTATAGAGGATCTAAATAAGTCAATGGGTAAGACAAGGAAGTTCAAAGATATGTTAGAAGCAAAGGTCTTAGAATGTGAAAGGTTGGAGCATAAAGTAGCTTCACTAAGGAAGGAAGTAAAAGAGTCTAAGGATAGGTTACACAGGTTTGGAAGAAGCTCAAAGAATCTAGATAAGTTTATCAAGACACACAAACCTACAACAAGAAAAATAGGACTTGGTTTTGAACAAGTACAAAAGAAACAAGGAGAGGAGTCAACCTCAAGTTTTGAAGAAGAAGAAACTTCAGAAGAAGAGAGTGTAAGAGAAAGTGAGACTTATAAAGATGAGTTGGACAACATAAATTTTAGCAAGGAAAGGAACAATGCACAAAAGAGGAACATATGGAACAGGAACCAAGACAGGATAAAAGAGACTAAAAAACCCATGGGGTCAAGGCAAGGTAATTTCAATGGATGATGATTCTCATGTCATAGGTTTGGGCACAAATATTCTCAGTGCAGGACACATGAAAGACAAGAATATGGGAACTTCAAAAATAGATAGTTATTTCAAGGGTATTGCTACTCTTGTAATCAATTTTGTGACAAAGCAATGAATTGCAAGGTTCATGATAGGAATAGATATGGCTTCACCAGGAGAAATCCCAATAAGTGTTATAATTTTAATAATTATGGACATACAACAAAGTGGTGTATAGCAAAAATTCCAAAGACAAGCAGGAACAAAAATAGTCAGAGGAATCAAAAATAGCATATGAGGAAGACAGTGGACAAAGGAAAAGAGCAGTGCATGTTGGGAGTAGAAATACTCCAACCCATAATTAACCACCTAAAGAGGATGTGGGGGAGGGACTAAGCTAAGAGTATCATTCTTATCCCTGAGCCCTAAAGGTGACCCTTTTCCATTGATGACAAAGGGTGAGATATTTGATTTAGGGCGAGAGCATTAAATCAGGGGGAGCAGTTTCTTAGGGCGAGTAGATCATAAAAAGGTAAAAGGAATGGTAAAAGGAAAATGGGTTGCCATTAATGACAAAGGGGGATATTGTTGGAAATATGATCAATATTTGTTGTCATTGATGTCAAAAGTCAATTATAGTGAGCAGTGTAAGAAGAAGGATTTCAAGAGTCAGTTTCAAAAATAAGAAGGTGATCAGATAAGGTCTATAGGAGAATTTAAAAGGCCTAAGAAAAATAATATTATAATATTAAAGGTCTAATGGAAAGACCTAAGGAAATTAAATTAATTATAAATTATTCAAGTGCAGCAAGGGTGCTGGTAGAAGCGTAGCGTGGGATCAATTCCCACCAAGGGAAAAAGGTATTTAAAATTTTCAATTTAATTTTTATCTTAAGGTTGTTTTGGCATAAGGTTTTTAGGGAGATATAAGGGCTATGAAAATTGATTTTTTGTATTGTGATTTTTGGTGATTAGAATATTGAATGGAATGATAAGGCATTAGATGGTTTTTAATTTATTTCAAAATAAAGTTTTATTTTGTTTAATATTTGAAAGGAGTAATAAGGTTAATTGAGTTCTCATGTTGTGAATAGCGAAAATAATTTGTAAGAAAATTATTGATTAAATTCTGAGAAAATTTTTACTACCTAACCCTTGAAATTGGCAAAGAGAATAATTGTGATTGAGACAGGTTTTTAAGGGCACTTCTTCAAAAAATAAAAAGGTATGGGCACATATTCCTTGTGAGTGATTCTTGGATGTTGTGAATACTAAGTTGGAACGAAAATGGTTGTTTTATAAGCATTGTTGAGTTTGATTGTTAAAGGTTTTTTTGGAATAAATGTTGAAGATAAAAACCTTGTTTGATAAGCATTATTGGAAATATTGAATGAACCTTCATATGCATGATTAGGGTTTGTGCAAGAACATGAGTATCATTGTTATGTGAAGTTGTGAACTATATTGAACTAGTATTTATGAAATAACATGAGTATCATTGTTATGTGAGATTGGTTGATAAACATTGTTGAAAATAATTGAGTGTTCATATGCTTGGACTAGGGTTTGTAAGCAAGGAGTATTTCATAGAATGATTTATTGAGCAGAGTTGATTGAGCCTAGTCAAGTGGAAGTTTTGAAGTGATAGTTCTAATTTTTTGAAACAAATTGTTCTAAATTATTATTTGATTTGAGAAAGATATTGAAAGTGGTTAATCATTATGATGAGTATGAAGCATATTGAGTCTCTAACAATTCTCTATATATTTTTGTGAGATTGAACAAGTTTTTGTGTGAAGCTTGTGTGAGTTTAGGTGAGTAAGATTTTGTGGAAGCTTACAATATAGAATTGAGGTAAGTCTTGGGAAGACTTGTTGAGCATATTGGACAAGTTCTAGTGAGTACTTATGGAATAGAGTTGAGGCAAGTCATGGTAAAGACTTGTGGATAGATTAGTATGAGATTTTTGTAGAAGCTTACAAGGTAGATTTGAGACAAGTATTTTGGAATACTTGTGAATAAATTTGACTAATTTATTTGTTCAAACCTTGGTTTAAGATTTAGGACAAATATAGTAGAATTGATTTGTGATTGATTCAAGCCTTGTGTTAAGGCTTGAGGACAAATATTGAGTAGATTTGTGTTAGACCGAAGGATTGTGTTTAGTGCAAATTTGAGGATAGAGATTGAGCATATTTATGCTAGACTAAAGGACTATGTTTAGTGCATATTAGAGGAAAGAGATTGAGCAGATTTGTGCTAGACCAAAGGACTGTGTTAGTGCAAATTTGAGGATAGATATTGAGCAGATTTATGCTAGATTAAATAATTGTGTTAAGTGTATATTTGAGGATAGAGATTGAGCATATATGTGCTAGATCAAAGGACTATTTTTAGTGTAGATCAGAGATTAATATTAAGCATGTTTGTGCTATACCTAAGGACTATGTTTGGTGCATATCAGAGATAGAGATTGAGCATATTGGTTCTAAACCGAAGGACCATGTTTATTACATAGAGTAAGATTTGGAGGTAACATAGTATAGATAACAATAGTATCTAGTGGATAGAGTTCCATTAGCTAGGGTAGTGAAGACAAGTCTTCTATGTGAGGGCAAGAGTATTCAGTGGATAGAGATCCATAAGCTAGTGCAGTGGAGGTAGTAGTTCTTCTAGAATATCACTAGCTAGAGTTAAGGAGAAAGAGTTATCCTATGGATAGAGATCCACAAACTTGATTAGGGGATTTGTGTCTCCTTTGGATATAGGTCCATAAATATTGTAATAGGGAAATGATTCCCAAGAGATTTGTTGAGAAAATTTTAGTGAAATATTTTCTTCATGGAGTAGCCCATATTGGGTAAACCACGTTAAATTGGTGTCTCTATTGTGTGTGGTGATTTGTGCATTGATTTGATTATTGCTATTAATATTGATATTGATACATTGCATAATACTAATTTGGAAAGAAAATTAAAAAGTTATCTTATATAGTTCACCCCCCTCTTAGTCTAAGATTGTGTTCTTCACCAAGGAACATCTCAGTTAGAGTCTCTTGACTACAAAAAAGTGATCACTTAAGGGGACTTCCTTAAACATTATTAATTTAGTGAGTAGCTCTCAAAATACCAACTATATCATATAAAACATGATTGTGAAATCCAAAATATTCATTCATTCTTTGGATGAAATAAAATTTAAACATGTTTCTAGAGAGGGAAAAGGGTCTAGAA
The DNA here is from genome assembly GCA_028583015.1 of Wollemia nobilis. Taxonomy (NCBI): domain Eukaryota; kingdom Viridiplantae; phylum Streptophyta; class Pinopsida; order Araucariales; family Araucariaceae; genus Wollemia; species Wollemia nobilis. The sequence goes on from JAQPPZ010002765.1 coordinate 2,294,646, forward strand.
ATTTATTTACCAATTTGATGTTGGAATATATTACATTATTTTGTACATGCTAATGTACCATATTGGGTACATAATTATATTAGGATAGTGTCTTAGATTAAGGCTTGATTATTTACTTTATGTAATGTAATAAATGCACAAGTATTATTAAAATGTGCAATGATGTAAATGTGCATGGTGTCCACATGTACATGAGTCTATAGGATAGGAATATGAAGAGTCATAGGAAGATGAAAGACCAAGTGCCATGTATCATTGTATATAGGCCTTTGGTAGATGATTTGAGAAGAACAAGAAAGTAGAATTATAGGAGAGTTAGTAGAGTAGAGAGATAGTAGTTACAATGTAGAACTTGTATGAAGAATAGAGCATTGAGATCTCCACATATTGTAACAAGTTCAATTTTTTATGAGATTTCATTAATGGCTATTTCAATGGTTATTTTAGAATTTCTCATTCTATTTACTTTATTTTTAGATTGAAATTATCATAGTTATAATATTGCATGTTTATTTCATTACTTGTGGTTGCATTTCCTTTAATTTTATAGCTTCAAAAGCTAATAGTGGTATCAGAGCACTAGGTTGATTAATAGGAAATAGAAATATCCACAAAGAGATATTGAGAGGATATAGGAAACCTCATTTTCAAAATGTTTCAAATTGCATTTGACTAGAGTATTTCAACAAAGTTGCAAAAAAACTTGTGAAGACTAGGACTCAACATTGATTCCACTAGATTGATAAATCAACTAGTGAAGATTCATTATCTATATATTTAAAGAAAATTCTATTATCATTTTCTAATACTTTATTATAGAGAAAAGGAGATTGAAATAAGTTGGGAAGCTTCCTTAAAGAGATAGGAAGAATATATTTTTTTAAATAAACCTAGAACTTGAAGCAACAAGTTAAATATTGAATATTTTGAAGGCCTTGAGGAAAAGGTCCCATTGCAATAGTTGCAGATTTTCAAATAGAATATTGAGACTTGATGAGACACGATAAAGAGATCTCCATAGAATATTGAAGACGTAACATTGAAGAGTGAAAAGAAGACCTAAATGAGGTCCCATTGAAGAACTTCCATATTGGAAGATTGAAGATAGAGAAAGACTAGCAAAGGTCCTATTGTAGATTTTAGAAGCAACATATTTTAGAGATACAAGAAATATATCTCATTACAAAAATTCCATATTTGAATATTGGAGAGATCAAGGAAGGTCTCATTGAAATTTTGAGAAGAGGACAGGTTGTAGGATTTGAAGGCCCAAGAGAAGAAGGATAGGAAAGCATAATTGAAGATTTGAATAAGGTCATTGAAGGAGAATTGAAGAAGGCCATTGAAGGAGATTTGAAGAAGGCCATTAGAGGATATTTAAGGAGAACTCAAGGGAAAAAATTGCTAGAAGTTCCTGATAGAGAAGAATTTGGGACAATTTTCACCATCAGATAACAAACCCAAAAGGAAGAAGGATTTGGAAAGAATTTTACCAAACTTTGAAGGAGAACATTGAAAACCTCAAGATATTTAGATTCTTGAGAAGAATATAAAAATGGAGGTCAATACTGAAGTTAGAATTTGATAGGGATATTGAAGGAGGAAGGAACTAGAAGAGACCACAAGACTTGATATTTTTGAAGATTACCATTGAAGGCTTGAAGTTTTACTTGCAGAAAGAGAGATTGCTATTTTTTACAACATAAATTAAAGAGTTAAAGATAGCTGCAAATTGGAGGAATTTCCTACCAAAGTTTAGAAGTTAAAGGCAACACATTAGACGAAAAGTTAAAGGAGTTTTAAAGCTACAAATTAATAGAATTTAGAAGCTAATTTGTACAACATGAATAGCAACAAAATAGACCAAGTTTAGGGGAGCAAATCATATCATATTAAAGCTATAAATTGGAAGATATTAAGAGCTATTTTGGATAGCAAGGAAGAGCTAAAAATTCATCAAAATTAGGGTAGCATTTAGGTGATCCAAATCACCAAGAAATCCATTTTCAAATGAAAGTAAAAAGGTATGCAACATTGGTGCAAAATATTTAATTATTTTAGCATTCATATTTGATTTATTATTAAGTTTTAGAAGCACCATATTCAAGGTTTAAAGTTGCAAGAGGAAGGTTTCAAATTTAATTCTTGAAGGAAGTGCAGAATATAGTTGTTACAAGGTTAAAACTTGCATATAAGAAGGATTTAGATATATTTCAAGAGAAATAAAAATATCAACTTCCTACTATCTATTGGAATAAAAGAAGACATTACTCTACAACATATATTGCATATACTATAGTGCAAATCATAGTCATTCAAAAGGTATACTATTTGCATGGTTAAAAGCTTGGAATCATATTTGAAAAATGAAACAATAATTGATTCAAGCAAAGGAGACATAGGATACAGTTGCCAAGGAGAATATGGCAACATTAAATCACCATTATCACTACTTGCACCAAGAATATGTACCACTACCACATCCAAAAGGAGTATCCATCATATTTTGAAGGTAAGGTGAAGTTTGAATTACCGAGGGTAAGTATATCAATATTCCTACATACAATAGCAAGGTTGAAATCACCATAGCACCCATTAGAAAGCAAAGGAGTGAAGAACCAAGCATATTTTACCTCTAAAGTCTAAATGTAAAAAAACAAACAGGTGAAGTGTCATACATGATTGAGTAGTCAAGAAGGTAAGGAACATTGCATAGAGAAGTAATAACTTGAGTTGGCCATGTAGAGAAGCCAAGGAAAGATTTATAGTTCCAAGTGGAGAGTGTTACATGTGAAATAAGAATACATAAAGGAGTTACACTTCTTAACTGCCTCTTCGAAGAAATTTTATCAGCATTAGCCCCACCTAAATAATGTTTTATAGTGCAAGAAGATGTCATTTGGATATAGGACAATGTCATTCCAAATGTAAGAAGATTTATGCCACTTGGAAGGAGAACAACTCATTAGGAGAATAAATAAAATTACAAGAAGTTACAGTGCTTAGTAGGAGGAGTTGAAGAAGATTACCACCAAGTGTCATAGTACAAGGGAAAATAAAATGTCTATATTTCTTGATATATAAATACATTACGAAAATACATTACAAAAGAGAAAAGTGGAGGTTACAGAAGCACACTATGGAAATACATTATAGAAGATAAAAGTGGAGATAAACCCAAGACACAGTGAGGAATACATAACAAACAAATCTAAATTGGAGAGCACATTATTAAGTCAACATTTTCAAGATGCCAAAGTGAAGTGCATTTAATGTTGTCATAAGCATTGGAAGGAGAGAATAGAGTATAGTGCCTGTATTGCCCAAATTTTTTGCACCCTTACCTTCAGGCTAAAGGATCCATGCCCGAAAGGGGATGTGAGAAGGATGGGACAATACCTCGGATGGACAGGCCCTTTGAAGGTCGCGCCTCTCGAAGGAGGGGTATAAGGGTGAATTTTTGACGGATGGTGGGGTTCACCAGGAAACTTTGAGTGGCAGTTTCCACACCTAGGTTGAGAATGGTTTTGATGTGTTCATTTTATGTTCAATCATTTAGATTCCTAGGTTGGCCAAAATGAATCTAAGCTATTCTATATGAAATTTTTGGTTTATATGAATACAACAAACATAAATGAATCCTAAATACAAAAAATATCTAAAATGAAGAAGAGTGCACCTGATTTCTGATGTCTGATGAAGATTTTGAAGCTTGTAGGAATCCAGATCGTCTCGGATATGACAGGATCATCTATAATTATACAGAATCATTCAGATCACAGGAGATCATCTGAGATCAGCCAAGATCGTCAATGACCTGATGAATTTGTTAGATGAATTTGTTAGAAACCTGCAATCATGAAAACAGACACCAAAAACCAAAAATACAATTGCAAGAATGATACAAAATGATAGAAATAAGAATATAAATGCTTAAATGATAAATACAGATATCAAATCAAATGGAATGAAATGTTTTAATAATTTATTTTGAATTTTATCATGCAAATATGCTAAATGAGGTGAACTCCAAGATGTAGAATAGAAGTGAATTAATCTAATGCACAATTAAATAAGAAAAAGAGATAGAGAATGCAAACTCAAGGCTTTGATTGCCCCCAATCTGAATTGCAGTCAAAATCATCTACAATCGTACGAGATCGTCACCGATATCAACAAGATCATCCAAAATTATGGTTGAATCACCTACGATGATCCGAGCTTCCTCTAGCTAAAACACAGTGAGATATTGCAATAAAACTTGAAAACACAAGTGCAAATGATGGGGGATAGGATGTTATAACACAACAGAAACTAAAGTTGCAGGGAAATGATCAGCTAGGGGGATAAATTGGGAAAATCCCAAGTTTATATAGGATTAGGGGGAGGTTAGGAGGTTGGGGATCATCCCAATCTGGGAGATCTCCAATGTAGGAATCTCCAACCGCGCAGACACGCTTCTGCCCGAGTTGGAGAGGTTGTTGAAACAGAGGCTAATTATGAAAATTTTGTTTTGGAATGAAATTGTCAGGACGTTCTATTGCAGATGAATTCATCCAATTTGGTATGATATCATCAGATCGTTGACGATATCGTCCAATGGTCAAAACAACTTTTAAAAATTGCATGAAAAATGAGGTGAGCGGTTAACAGGCTATTTCAGGGTTAAAATTCAATTTTTTTATCTTTTACTGATGGTTTAACTGCATCAAATTTAGGGTGCTACATTTTGCCCCATCTTTAGCATATTTTCTGAAGAAAATGTGTTAAAGATGAGTTTTTCATGCTTTACGAGAAAGCAAAAATTTATTCCATTTTTTAGACGACGATTCTAGGTCAAATCGTACAACTGTTTGCTATGGTGTCCCCTCTGAGTTTTTACCCAAATTAAACGTTTGAGGCAAAAGCTCGAAAAAGCAAAAATTAAAAAAAAATAAAATAAAATAAAAATAAGAAAAATAGGGTAAAACCCTAATTCATTTTTATTGTTCACTTTCGCTGTTTCAGAGCTCTGTAGGCGAAATGGTGGAAACGACACATAGATCGACACAGGTTCGACGCGGGTTGCGGGTAAGGATCTAAACCTAGTGTACTATGTTTTTAGCTTGATTTGTTTAATTTTTTACTTGAATTTTAATTTTTTTGGGCATCACGACCATTTTTAGGCCGTCGACAACGTCGGGACAAAATTGTCCCAATTTCATTGAAATCATCCCTATATCGTCGATTTCGTTTGAGGACGAAATCGAAGAAATAGGGGCGATCCCGTACAATAAGGGGCAATTCCCAAATTGAAGAATCGGAGATGATTTCATCCTATTAAGGATGATTTAACTAAATTTGGTATGATATCGTCCAATAATGGGCGATATCATTTTTTTATGAGATGAAATTGATTTTAATGATTATGTATTAATGATTTTTGTTGTTTTATTGTTTATTTTGCAGAGGGGATTGCTAAAGATTCGAGAGTGGAAATACGGGGGTCTCAAGGATGACTTATCTATGCTCAATCAGGCTGAGTGATACAGAATAGCAGAGGTCAAACTGCAAAATGTGGCAGAGATGCCACAAATTCCTACAGACATGGGGCTACTGACAGCCCTAGCAGAGAGATGGTATCCAGAGTTGTCCTGCTTCTGGCTACTGATAGGGGAGATGACTCCCACTCTAGAGGATGTATGGAGGATCTTGAGGATCCCCATACATGGGTGGTTCATGACTCCTACGACCAATCAGGGCCACGCCATGATGATATTATGTAGTGACCCAAGCTTCACCCTAGAGAAGGGCGGAGTGAACATCGAGGATTTGAGGCAGATGCCTAGGGCATCTCGATTGACCCAAGTTTTGGTAGGGGTGGTGGGTGGCCTTCTTCTATGCCACCAAAGTGGATGTAGGTTATCGTGGCTCCTCTCAGATGTGGTTTGTGACATGAGAGACCACGGATACAGGTTTTCTTGGGGTAGCTTTGTATTATGTCGCTTGTATAGGATCCTTTACAAGGTCGTATACAAGGGAGGTCAATGTCTGGTGCTAACATCACTGCTATAGGTTTGTTGCTAGGAGAACATTATGGTGCAAAGACTAGTAGGGCTTCCATTGATAGGAGTTCACCAAGAAAGACCTTAGGTTTTCTATTGGTGGCTCCAAAGAGGGTCACAGTGATGGATAGATCTGTCGATGTCTCGAAGGTTGCTAGATGACCTCACCTTAGATCATATCACCTGGAGACCATGGAGAGAGCATCCAAGGTGGGTAGAGGATGAATAGGAGTTGTATTGCATCAGGCAAGTCATCTAGTTGAGGATAGAGTAGGGAGAGGTAGAGCTCCACTGTTATGACCAAGTTTTGAGGTAGTTTGATCTACATCAAGGGATCCCTTCTCTTAGGGATTATGATTACTCCTGGAATATGTAGGATAATACCACATTGAGCAGGGCTCCATACATGTAGCGGTTATAGAGTCAGGATGCTGATGATGCCCCCATTTAGCCAGTGTATGGGGATGGCATGGGGGTAGCAAACGGGTATGATTCTTGGTATGTAGGCATCCACCCTCCGTGGATGATGAGGGCATAGGGTCTGATGCATGTTGTAGTGAAATGGATAGAGAGGCGGTTCTAGGCTACCATCGATGTAGTGAGGGGTCACAGAGGGAGGGATCAATGATGACCTCCTCAGGAGAGACATCGAAGAGTACCACAAAATTTGAAGAGATAGCAGCAGTTGGAGAGGAGGGAGAGACTCCCTTCTTAGTAGAGGGATAGACCACCATCGCCCGATAAGGGAAAGGGTGTCGAGGTGGGGGAGAGGAGTGAGATGGCAGCTCTTCAAGCTAAGAACCTATGAGCTCAGGTGTAGACTCTTTAGGATGAGACATGGATCAAGGCTTGGAGTGGAGGGGCAAGCATTTTGGAGCTGGCATGGGTTGTTGCACAAACCATGTTCTACCAAGGGTTGTACTATCATGTGGTTCCAGAGGAGCAAAGGATATCGCTACCAGCCAACATTGAGAAGCTAATCAGGATGGGGTCATTGAGGACATCATCATGATTGACATCGAGGACCCGTGATACAACATGGAATCTGATGGGACCACCTCTTCCACCTCAGGGCAGGAGAGGAGATGAGGCTGAGAGCTCGAGGGCTTCTCGAGACTAGCTGCTCATTGTACATAGACCATATATTTTTGAGATAATTGAGTATGTTAGGGTATATATTGTGGCATACCAATCTATTTTGATATGATGTATAGACTTTTTTTTTTTTTTGGTAATTAAGGTACAAATTCATTACAACCGGGTTTTACAGGTTGACCCAAAACCTAGTACAACAATAGCACAATGTTGAACCGGAACAAGGCCTCAATAGGGACAATCTGGCCTTATCCCCCTACTAAGGTTACACTGCCAACCAAGAGCAACACCCTTACAAAATATGACCCACACCTTAGAACATAGGCGGACGACACTTTCTTCTCCTAACATTTTGTCTTCTCTTTTGGTCGTGAAACTACATGTCACGATATCGTGACACTTTTCCTTCCTCCTCTTTCTTTTCTCTTTTGGTCACAAAAAAGCGACATATCACAAAATCGTGACACTTTTCCTTCTCGCTCTTTCTCTTTTATTTTGGTCACAAAAATCCTACATGTTGTGATATCATGAAAAATTTTCCTCTTGCTTATTCTCTTCACTTTTGGTCGTGAAACAGCGACATATCGCGATATCGCTACACCCTTCCACATGTCACAAAATCACGACACTTTTTCTTTCCTCCTATTTCTCTTCTCTTTTGGTCACAACAATGCAACATGTAGTGATATCACGACACTTTTCCTTCTTGCTCTTTCTCTTCTCTTTTGGTCGCGATAGGATGACATGTCGTGAAATCGAGACCCTTTTTCCATCTTGCTTTTTCTCTTCTCTTTTGGCCATGATAAATCGACATGTCATGATATTGCCACACTTTTTCCTTCTTGTTCTTCTCTTATCTTTTGGCCATGAAAATCCGACATGTCACAAAATCGTGACACAGTTCCATTCAAGCTCAACACATCACCAAAAAATGACACTATTTCCTTCTTGCTCACCATGTCGCGAAATCATGACACTCTTTCTTTCTTTCTAAGCATGTCACGATATCATGACACTTTTTCTTTCTTGCTATTTCTCTTTTATTTTTGTTGCAAAAATGTGACATGTCACGATATCGCGACACTTTTTCCATGTCGCAATATCGCAACACTTTTTCTTTCATCAACATGTCACGAAATCACGACATTTTTTCCTTCCTCCTCTTTCACTTCTTTTTTGGTCGCAATAATGCGACGTGTTGCGATATCATGCCACTTTTCCTTCTTGCTCTTAGTCTTCTCTTTTGGTCATGAAAATATGACATGTCACAAAATCGTGACACATTTTCTTTCTTGCTCTTTCTCTTCTCTTTTAGTCGCAAAAACACATGTCGCGATATCGTGACACTTTTTCCCACTTGCTCTTTCTCTTATTTTTTGGTCGCGATAATGCGACATGTCGCGATATCATGACACTTCTTCCTTTGAGCTTAACTTATCACCAAAAAGTGACCCTTCTTCCTTCAAGCTTAACTTATCGCCAAAAAATGACACTATTTCTTTCTTGCTCACCATGTCGTGAAATCGCGACACTCTTTCTTTCTTGCTAAGCATGTCACGATATCGTGACACTTTTTATTTCTTGCTCTTTCTCTTTTATTTTGGTCATGAAAATGCAACATGTCATGATATCGTGACACTTTTTCCATGTCGTGATATCGTGACACTTTTTCTTTCATCAACATGTCAAGAAATCACGACACTTTTTCCTTCCTCCTCTTTCACTTCTTTTTTGGTCGCAAGAATGCGATGTGTCACGATATCGCACCACTTTTCCTTCTCGCTCTTAGTCTTCTCTTTTGGTCATGAAAAAATGACATGTCACGAAATCGCGACACATTTTCTTTCTTGCTCTTTCTCTTCTCTTTTAGTCATGAAAACACATGTCGTGATATCACGACACTTTTTCCCACTTGCTCTTTCTCTTCTTTTTTGGTCGCGATAATGCAACATGTCACGATATCACGACACTTCTTCCTTTGAGCTTAACTTATCGCCAAAAAGTGACCCTTCTTCCTTCAAGCTTAACTTATTGCCAAAAAGCGACCCTTTTTCCTTCTTGCTCAGCATGAGGGAAAAAGTGTTGCGATATCGTGACATGAAGAGCAAGAATGAAAGAGCATGATGTATAGACTTCTTGATATATATATATATATATATATATATATATATATATATATATGTTCTTTTTGTGATATGACTTGTGCATATGTTTTATGATGCTTTAATATTTGTTTTTTGACTATTCATGTAATTATGTCGTTGAAAATATTATAATTTTATGTCATGCTATAAAATTAAATGAAATAATATGATGTAAACAAATTGGTTGTTGTGGTATGATTTGATGAAAAATAAAGTGACTTCTAACAATAATTTCAAAGGACATTATCATTGTTACATGACCATTTCATGGAGTCGCTGCTCGCTAGGTCATCAAGCTAATCCCGGTATGAGAGAAATATTGCTAAAAGTAAAAGGGTGCTTAAGAGACTTTCTTAAGACTTTGTGTTGTGATGATGATGGTGATGATTTATTTTCAGATTTCCATGAAAATATTATGCATGAAATATTAAAAATATGATTTTTTCTAGGCATAAAATTCCTAAGTGTGATAGAAATTTGAACAATTGCCTAGGAATTATACCATCGTTGCAAAACTGGATGTTGACATAATGAAATGAAATAGAAAAGTTTTCGTTCTTTTTAAAGCACAATTGTGTAACATAATGATTTAAGCCATATGCTTTTATGGATTAAATAAATAGGAGATAAATTTAGAATGATGGCTTGCACTAGGAATAGAATTTTAGGTATAGACTTATACCATCATCGCAAAATCCAAAGAAGAAATTGATGTAATAGTTTTATTGCATAGTTGATTTTTGATTTTGAGATAAAAAATATAAAAATGAGGACTTGCACTAGGCATAAATTCCAATTTAGGTTTAGGAACTATACCATCATTGTGAAAGTCAAAAATATATAAATGTGACTTTATTGCTAGATTTTTTAACATGCTTTGAAAGAAATTTTGGATTTTTGAAAAAATGTATTTAATTGTTTTTACGCTAAGCAAATATTCTCAAGTAAGAAAATCAAATTATTCTAGAAGATTTGCATAAATATTTTAAATTATCTCAAAGACAAAATTTAGATTTATAAGGAACCCCATGTGCATATGTGAGTTCATTGCCGATCTTGATCTATCATAATAATACAAAATCTCTCAAATACAAATGTGTGTGCAATTGTATTGTTCATTTACCAATTTTGAGCAAGATAATTTTATACAAGTAATTTGAATTAACCAAATGAGTGTTCATTGACTATGATTTATATGCATGTAATCGTACCAGACTACTATGTAAGTCGGATCATTAAGAGCTAGCTAATCCATGAGCGGACATAGGTCTGTACAAAAGAAGGTCGCTAATGTGATAGACATATCACCATGCTAGGAGTTACCCAAGGCCAAGCGGGTTGGGCACAAACCACCTGTTATGGGGCTTACCTCACAGTTTTCAAATAATTGAGAATTCTAGGGATTCAAGCTCATTCACCCTTCTTTTCTTTCAAAGGGTAGGGGAAGGGATTTATTGCTTTTTGTTTTTTCTTTTCTTTTTCTCTTTTTTTTTTTGTATTTTTCCTTGACACTGAGATAATGCTGAAATATTGTTGAGGTGGTACAAAATGATACTGAAACATGCTTCTTTTTCTCATGATTTTTCTTGACTTTCCTTTTTTTTTTCTTTCTATACTAGGGATACTTGCTCGAATTGGTTGTAGAGCAAGGGATTTTTATTTTTGTCAGGGGTGAGCTTGTCCTTTTCTCAATTCTTAAAGATTCTAGACCATGTGCATGATAGGATAGTAGGGGAGACTTTTCACTCAAGAGACCACTTCTACTGTGTAGCATCGCTTTGAATTTTCAATGAAGTCATTTTAATGTGAAAATGTGTACTTGGTTCAAGTAAATAACAAGATCAGTTCTCTATGCTCAAAACTTTATTTAATTCAACTGTGGACTTCGATATAAGAGAGATTAATAATCATACCAAATAAGATCAAGATATTTATTCTTGTGAGTGTGAAAGTGAGGGATTCCAAATAAATTCTACTTTATCCAAAATAACTAAAAATATAACTGCAATACTTCAAGAATTGATAGGTGCAAAAATAGAAGATGTTTTTGAGGATTTTGATGATTTTGATTTTAATTTATGAATTAAGATAATACATAATATTACTGTTTTTGAAATTTTTATATGAATTACTAAAATAAGACAATATGTATAATATATATAGTGACAAAATTACTAGATTTATGCATAATAGCGCTTAAGATGCATAATGTTCATAGGATCTTTAAGATATTTACCATCTAAGGTAGCTACCGATCCAAATTTAGCAGTGATAATATATGGCCCAAGCTAGTTAGGCTCAAATTTACCTTTAAGGTCTTTAGTTGCATTAGTATTTTTTTTATTTTCTTTTAAGACGAGGTCTCCAATCTCAAAGAATCGATTATGAAATTTCTTGAGATATGCTCGTTTGAGCTTCATCTGGTAGGTACGAAGATGCTCCAAAGCATTAATGCACTTCTCATATAGGAGTTCCAGCTGACTAAATTTTTTAGCATGATATTCATCTCCTACTTCAGTATCTTGAAGTAGCAGAGCCAAAGAAAGAACTTCTAATTCAAAGGGAAAAATAGCTTTAGCGCCATAAACCAAAACAAAATGTGAAGTGCCCGTGGGAGTACGAATGCTAGTTTGATAAGCCCAAAAAGCAGGATATAATTGAATGTGCCAATCATGGCCATATTTATTGACCAGTATTTTGAGGATTTTAATTAATGTTTTATTATATTCTTTTGCTTGGCCATTACCTTGAGGATAATAGGGAGTGGACCAATGATGTTGAATTTTATAATTTTGACATAGTTTTTTTACATATTTATTTTTGAAACAAGTTCCATTATCTAAAATGAGATTTGTAGGAATTCTGAACCTACAAATAATTTGATTAAAAATAAATTTAGAAACTTGAGTTCCAGTGCAAGAAGCTAAGGGCTTAGCTTCAACCCACTTCGTAAAATACTCGGTGGCGATTATGATGAATTTATGTCCATCAGATGACACAGGATTGATTTTTCTAATGATGTCTAAGCCCCATTTTGAAAAGGGCCAAGGAGATGAAACAGCCTGCAGTTCTTGTGTAGGTGCATGGACAAGGTCAGCGTGTTTCTAGCACTTTTCACAATGGTGCACATAATAATGTGCATCATTCTCCATGGTAGGCTAAAAATATCCTATCCTAAGGAGCTTCTTAGCAATGGTGCTACCACTAAAGTGTCCCCCACAAGATCCATTGTGGGCTTCACTCAAAGCTGATCTAGACTCTTCTAGATTCAAACATCTTAGTAGGATACCTTCAAAAGATATCCTATATAAGGTATTGCCAATTATGATGAAGCGACTTGCTCGTCTACGTAATAACCAGCACTGGTTTCTATTAAAACCTTTAGGGAAGGTCCCATTTTGAAGAAAATTGAGGATATCAGTGTACCAAAGTTCAGGAGTAGTTTCATTGATTATAAACATGCCCAAAGGTTCCAAGAATGATTTAATTGAAGTAGGTTCTTGGAGTCGATGAATAATTATCGTAGCATATTCATCATCTAACTCCAAGGGTAAAAGATATGCAGCTGCGGCCATGGCACCAGCTGCACGATTGCTATTTCTAGGAATAGCTTCCAAGGTAATTTGATCAAATAAAGATATTAATTGTAATACATATGCTTTATATGGGCACAATTTATCATCTCTAGTCTGATAAACATCATTAATTTGATTTATAACAAGTTGAGAATCACCAAAAACTAATAGATTTTTAATTTTCAATGCTAGGGTTGCTCGTAATCCAAGGATGAGAGCCTCATATTCAGCAGTGTTATTAGTATAGGCAAATGTTAATTTAAAGGATAGAGGTATGAGATGTTTCTGTGGAGATATCAAAATAATACCTGCACCAGCCCCACTCATGCATCGAGCTTCGTCAAAGTATAAGGACCATTGCTCTGAATAATTGGCCTCTAGTTTAAGGCATTCGTTAGGAAACTCAATGACGAGGGGATGGATGGATTCTAAGGGTGCAACAACTAATTGATATGCTATGATTTGACCCTTATCATAATTTTGTCCTATAAATGTGAGTTCAAACTTACTTAGCATAAGAACCCACTTTGTTGCACGACCATATAAATAAGGTTGACTCATGAGATACCACAAGGGATCGGATTTAGCAATAACGTATGTTTTTTGACTGAGCATATAATGGCATAGTTTCTGTGTAGAAAATATGACTACTAGACATAACTTCTCTAATGTTGTGTAGTAGGTTTCATAACTAATTAATGTATGCTAATGTAATAATTAGCACGCTCTCTTTTCTCATCATAAAGTTTAGCTAACATAGCTCCTAAAGAAAAATCTGAAGCAAAAATATACAAGATAAATGGACGATCAGGTTTAGGTGGTGAAAGTATAGGTGGGTTAAGAAGATATTGTTTGAGGATTTCAAATGCTTCCTGACATTTTTCATCCCAATGGAAAGAGACATCCTTCTTAAGAAGCTTAAGAAAGGGTCCAGTTTTATCCACTAGCTTATCGATGAAGCGACGGATAGCTTGAAGCTTACCTTGTAGACTTCGTAATTCAGATATATTTGTAGGTGCGGGCATATCAGTGATAGCCGTAATCTTGAGAGAGTCTATTTCAATGCCACATAAAGAAACTATAACCCCTAGTAATTTACCTGACTTAACTTCAAATATAAATTTGGCTGGATTCAATCGGATAAGATATTCCCTTAACCGATCAAATACTTTTCTCAAGTCACCTAAATGGTCATCTTCTTCAGTAGAATGATCTATAATGTCATATACATAATCGTGTAGTATATAATGCATCATATCATGAAAGATATAAGTCATGGCTCGTTGATAGGTTACACCTGCATTCTTCAACCCGAATGGCATCACTTTCCAACAAAAAGTCTCCCAAGGGGTAATAAAGGCTATTTTAACCTAATCTTCAGGAGCTATCATGATCTGATTATAACTAGAAAATCCATCCATTAAGGATATCATTCCACTACCAGTAGTAAAATCAATGATTTGATCCATATTGGGAAGGGGAAAATTGTCTTTAGGGCATGCAACATTAATATCTCTAAAGTATATACAAACCCTAAACTTAGTAGCTTCTTTCTTAGTTACTGGAACTACATTCGAGATCCATTCAGCATAATCAATGGCTTGTATAAAAATAACATTTAGGAGTTTTTCTAACTCCCATTTGACTAGTAAGGCCACTTTAGGTTGCACTTTTCTAAGTTTATATTTAACAAGTTTAGCATCCGGGTGCACTACTAGGTGATGCATAACTATAGAAGGGTCTAATCCTGGCATATCTTCATATGTCCAAGCAAAGACATCTTCATATTCTTTAATAAATACAATGTATTTATCCTATTTTTCTTGACTCAATTCTGATCCAATGTTGATTATGTGGGGGTTATCATCGGTTCTAATGTTAATTTTTATGACATTTTCTACTTCCATGTGTATATCTCTCTCAAAATTAGGTGGTGCGGGTGAAATGCCCAATTCTTGTAATTCTTCCAAGGTTAGCTTGGATAATTCGTCTTGAGGAGTCATGGCCTCAAGCTGGGCTATACTAGGTATAAAGCCATCAAAATAAAATCCATTATGTAATAATTCCTCAACGGAGACATCATGAAAGATATCTCCCTCCAACTCATCATCGAATTCAGCGATCATCTCAGGATAAGCTATAGATAGCATATTACATGTGAATGTCTTATTTATTAAATGCAAGGCATCATGTGCATCTAAATAATCTTGGTAACATATAAGTTGGTCATCATCCTCAAATGGGAATGGCTGACCCTTACTAGGAAATAGGCCCACACCACATCGGGCGGGCCATGCTTCTACCTCAAAACGTTCTTTCATACCATTCTAGAAAGGTCCCAAACCTTTCCCTTTATATCCCAATTTCAGCATTATAGTTTTGGCTTTAATATACTCATTAGTAAAATAACATTGAGCATATCCATCATAATGAGTTCTTATGTTTCTAGGTATTCTACCCCAATCATATCCCTTATAAATAAAGGCACAACTCCCAACTTGGTAAATACTTCCCATAGGATGTGGGAGGCCCAAGGTACAAGGAGATGGTGGCAAATTATTTAAAATAAGGGAATCTTGCATAGAAGCATTCGTTTCTTCTGATATAAGGATTTTAGATAGATCGGGTAAGAGCTCGTAAGTAAGAGCATAAGAGGTAGAAGGAACATTCCCTATGTCTTCTGATGTGGAAAATATGACTTTGGTGGATGTAGACGGTGTAGAGGTGTCGATAGATGGGTCTATTATAGGTATGGAAGTTATAGGAGTAGAACAAGAGACATTGGTTGTGGGATTAAGATCTCTCTTATGTCCTAATGTGGTTTGTTCAGAAGATGGTTGAGCTATATGTGAAGGTGCAACTTATGGAGAAGAAGTAGATGAATTTGTGGGTATAATTTTCACATGTTTATATGGATAATGAGAATTAGGATGTGTGGATGACAGATCAAGGCAAAATTGAACTCCAATAGGTTATGCCAAAGCACACATATCAAAGGGTCTTGGATCACCATGAATGGTAACCAACTGATTCTTAAATTTGAACTTAACACATTGATGTAAGGTTGATGGAACAGCTCACATCACGTTGATCCAAGGATGACCCAAGAGTATATTATACTGCAGTGCAATGTACAATAAACATAATCATATCCAAGGTTCTCGGACCAACATGCAATGCAATGGTAATAACTCCACACGTTTCTTGTGTTTCATCATTGAAATATTTTATGATCATATCGGTTCTTTTCATTTCATCACTTCTAAACCCAAATATTTGGTAGAAGTCAAAAGTGCATATATTTAAAGATGAACCATTATCAATCAAAACTTGTTTGATTGCTACATCTCCAATTAAAGCAGTAATATACAAGGGGTTATCTTTATGTAAACTATGTTGAGGTATGTCTCTATCCCGAAAGTCAATACAATCAACTTCACGAGTTATTATAGTATTGGCCATGGCTTTAGGTTGAATGTCTTGTGGTACCATCATCTGGATTAATGTGAGCATTAATTCATCTCTATGTGTAGGAGAAGATCTTAAAAGGTCTAAGAGGGAAATTCTAGTTGTAATATTTGATAATTGTTCATTAATATTATAAGGAGGTTTAGGTTGAACATTAGGTGAATGTTTCCCTTTATTAGGAGCCTTCAAAACAAATGGAGTTGATCCACAATTATGAATTTGATCTTGTTGATAATTTTGAGCTTGTTGTCTAGTAATAGCTCTGATGGTACCCAAAATATTATTTTGTGGATGATGAATGGGTCTTGGTCTAGTGTTTATAGCTAGCTCATTAGAAAGTAATTGGTGATACGATGGTCTAGTAGTGACTCTTCTTGGAAATGGTTCTTCTAGAACCATATAACTTGTGATAGGGTGAATAGTATCCGATTCATCTTTAGAACTATTCGATTGATTTGATGTGATTTCCATATCACTCTCAATATCATATTCTGTATCACTAAGATCAGGTATCTGAATATTATATAGAGGCCTGGTTGTAACCATAGATAAAGTTGTGTCAAATATTTCCAGATCATGAGTAGGTAAATGCCCACTAATAGTTCCTACATATCGGGTAGGAGGAGGGACATTATGATGTTCAATTTGATTAGCCACCTCCTTACCATGTTTTGGTAAGAGATGTTGAAAGATGTCTAATGACTTATTGGCATTCTGATTATGGTTTTTTGGGGTGTTCTTTTGAACATTATTAGGAGGATTTTGCTTAGGTTGAAAGGCTTGCACCTCCATCTCATTGTTATCAATCAAGTCTTGTATTTTATGTTTTAATCTTTTACAAGAGTTGGTAGTGTGTCCAGGTCCTCTATGGAAGTCACAGTATAAATTTTCTCTGTATCTGGGTATAGTTGGATCAGGTTCTTGGATATTTGGTAATTGAATCAAACCTCATTCTAATAATTGTAGTAGAATAGTTGATAAAGGTTGATTTAACCTAGTAAATTCTCGAGGAGGTATATTAGGAGGTTTCAGTACAAACTTCTCCACTATCTTTGCAGCATTAACATTAGCAATATTTCTTCTATCGATGACTCCATCACCCACAAATTATTTATTATTATATTGATTTTTGGATTTTTTCTCATCGTCTTTCTTTTTAATCTAGCCTCTCCTAATGAGAGCATCTTCCACTCTTCGGGCTAAGTCTATAGCCTGATCGAAGGTGGTCAAGGTAGCAGTTGATAATTCGTAAGATATTTGCTCTTGCAAATTATTAATAAATATGTCCAACATCTCCCTATAAGGTAACACAAAGTGCAATTTTTCTATCAATTGTCTCCACCTAGCTAGGAAATCAGCAAAGCATTCATCTTTGCCCTATTTTAAGTTATACAAATATTTAATGGTCACATGTCTTTCGATATAGGCACTAAATTGATGAACAAAAGACTCGGCAGTTTCTTCGAAATTCCTCAAAGAATTAGTGGGTAATTGATAATACCACTCTAATGCCATTCCTCCCAAGATTTTCGAGAATATTTTTAGTAATAACAAGTCATCATGTGATATGTCATGACATGTTATCCTAAACATATGAAGATGCTCTATGGGATATTTGATTCCTTTATATATGGGAAGAACAGGCATAGGAAAATGTTTAGGATATAGCTATGATACGACTATAGGATCTAAATGCTGACTACACATCTCTCAATAGTTGTACGAGGGACGGTAGGGATCTATCTGGTCCATGCGGGAAACTAGCTATTTCACCATGGTTTCAAGATTACTAGTTTGTCCACCATATTGGTTCAATGGGACATAGGTATGGGATCTATGAGTGTATGATGGTGTGACATAAGGATTAGATGCTATATTGTTATTATGCAAAGTTTTGGTAGGAAGAGTATTATGAAGGGGATTTGTAATAGTATTATGTTGTACCCCAAATTGTTGGTAATTGGTGTTTGGTTTTGTTTTGGGTTTTTGTTGATTTGAGGTATTTTGATCAAGAGATTGGAAAAATAGAGTAGTAAATGATGGTTTCTTTTGTACAGAAATTACCCTAGGCTTGTTAACAGGCACTTTAGATTTTTGGGTAACCTGTTGTTGTTGTATGTTTTGAATCACAGCTGCCATATCCAAATTGGATGGTCCAACTTGATCACTCTCTTGATCAATAAATGACAAGGGATTAGTGCGTGTTTGAAATACTTCTTCTAGAGTTTCTTGAGTGTCACTAATTCGATCCTTTTCCATATGGGATACTTTATTAAAAACACCAATATTAGTGTTAATGAACTTCCAAAATTGTTCCATGTTTTCAAAAGTGATAGCTCCTCCCAGAAAATTTTTAGGGGATGTGGATCCTTCCTCTCTAACAGTTTCTTCTTGTTCATTTCCTACAACAAGCTCTTCTTCTTGCTAGTCTAGGGTTCCTTATTCCAAAATTTGGTCCTCAGGAGGGATAGTTTGGTCAGTTAATGGTCTTCCTAACCAATCTTCATCTTCTTCGGTTTGTTTTCCATTCCTAAGTCTAGGAATTGTGCTAAACTTAGGTTTTAGCAAATATATATACTTTATATATATATATATATATATATATATATATATATATATATATATATATATATATATATATATATATATATATATATATATGCGATAGGGTTGAGAGGTATATATTTTAACTACATACCTACTATAATACTTTAAAAGGAAAATGTTTTGGTTTTTTTTTGTGATTATATTATTATTTTGCGAGAGTAAAAATAACAAACAACATGCTAGTTGCAAGAAATAACAATAGTAAAAAGAATGACTTAGTTTTCTATGAATAGTTTATGGATATCATTTATAGGGTCAAGTTCATTAGGAGTCATGAAATGCTCCTCTTCAAATTGGAAGTGGTTTTTTAAGAATTTGACAAAGTGTGCTATGGTAATATGATCTATTTTAGACCCTGACATGTAAAAATAAAGTTCATGGAAATACTCTCGATACAACACAACTCTAGGAACTCTATTCCATATTTTTCTATCCGTAAGAATGACTTCTTGATCCTCTATACGAGATAAAAATTTATGTACTACAACTGCATTCTCAAGGTATTCCTCAAAGGTGTATAATTTAGAAGACACAAGTGCTCTTTTATCTGCTAACCACCTATGGCAAGCTCTCTAAATTTCATGATACAAAGTCACCTGATCAGGATCCAGGATTCTATCTAGGACAAACCTCTTAATTTTCCTAAGTTCTATAGATCTGGATTCAATAATACCCAATCTCCTATCAAGTTCGTCCCACAAATATTGGGCTCTATTTGTTTGAGGCACTCGAAGCACATAAGTAATCTCTATGGTCGTTAATTGATTTTCAATATTTATGGTGACAAATCGTATTCTATTATAATCTACCATCTAAGTATGATATGCAAATTTAACGATTGTCTAATTATTCTAGATGTTCTTAATAATGTGGTTTTTTTTTTTGAATTGTTTTCAAAAGGTGTTTTAGTTTCACATCGGGTTTACCAAAATGTATTGCCCAATTTTTTTACACCCTTACCTTTAGGCTAAAGGATCCATGCCCGAAAGGGGGATGTGATAAGGATGTGACAATACCTCAGACGGAGAGGCCCTTTGAAGGTCATGCCTATGGGAGGGGTATAAGGGTGAATTTTCGACGGATGGTGGGGTTCACCAAGAAAATTTGAGTGGCAGTTTCCATGCCTAGGTTGAGAATGGGTTTGATGTGTTCATTTTATGTTCAATCATTCAGATTCCTATGTTGTCCAAAATGAATCTAAGCTATTCTATATGAAATTTTTGGTTTATATGAAGACAAAAAACATAAATATATCCTAAATATAGAAAATATCTAAAATGAAGAAGAGTGCACCTGATTTCTGATGTCTGATGAAGATTCTAAAGCTTGTAGGAGTCCAAATCACCCCGGATATGACAGGATCATCTGTAATTGTATAGAATCATCCAGATCATAGGATATCATATGAGATCAGCCAATATCATCAACGACCTGATGAATTCGTCAGACAAATTCGTCAGAAACCTGCAATCATGAAAATAGACATCAAAAACAAAAAATACAATTGCAAGAATGATACAAAATGATAGAAATAAGAATATAAATGCTTAAATGATAAATCCAGATATCAAATCAAATGGGATGCAATGTTTTAATAATTTATTTTGAATTTTATCATGCAAATATGCTAAATGAGGTGAACTCCAAGATGTAGAACAAAAGTGAATTAATCTAATGCACAATTAAATAATAAAAAGAGATAGAGAATGCAAACTTAGGGCTCTGATTTCCCCCAATTTGAACTACAGTCAAAATTGTCTGTAATTGTACGAGATCATCACCGATCTCGATAGGATCATCCGAAATTGTGGTTGAATCGCTTGCGATGATCCGAGCTTCATCCGTCTAAAAAAAAGTGAGATCCTACAATAAAACTTGAAAACACAAGTGCAAATGATGGGGGATAGGATGTTCTAACACAACAAAAACTAAAGTTGTAGGGAAATGATCATCTAGGGGGATAAACTGGGAAAATCCCAAGTTTATATAGGATTAGGGAGAGGTTAGGAGGTTGGGGATCATCCCAATCTCGAAGATTTCCAATGTAGGAATCTCCAACCACGTAGACACACTTCTGCCCGAGTTGGAGAGGTTGTTGAAACAAAGGCTAATTATGAAAATTTAGTTTTGGGATGAAATTTTCTGGATGTTCTGTTCCAGATGAATTCATATGATTTGGGATGATATCGTTAGATTAGCAACGATATCATCCAATAGTCAAAACAACTTCTAAAAATGGCATGAAAAATGAGGTGAGCAGTTAACGGGCGGTTTCGGGGTTAAAATTCATTTTTTTTTATCTTTTACTGATGGTTTAACTGTGCCAATTTTAGGGTGCTACAGTGCCCAAGACAAGTGTGACTTGCAATTCAAAGGAGGAAGACTAAAATCAATGCATGCACAAATTTAAAGAGGTATACAATTTATTTGATTAAAGTACATTTCATAAAGTTGAAGGAGGAACAAGGGATTTATTACTTAGGTTGAAACTAATTAATTCTTGATGCTTGAGATTAATAAGTTAACTAGAGATATAATGATTTACTTTGATATAGTATAACCTTAGATGCATTATTAAATATTTGAATGTATTCTTGAAGAAAAGAAGGTTTAATTAAAAGCATTTGGCTTTACTTTATTCAAGCATTAGGATTATTTGCAAATACCTTACTTTGGAGGAAAAAGGAATTCTACATATACATTGAAACATTAAATTTTCAAATAACCATAGTTTCTAAATTTCCAAATAGGGAGATATAAGGAGTTCTACATCAAATTTAGACCATTGAAATTTAGAAAACTAAATTTTTAAGAATTGAAAGGAGGAAAGCATAAATACTATTCTATTAAAAATTGAAAGAATATTTTATAGCATTTATATAAAGTTGGAAATTGCATTTAGAATTTATCTCTTGTTCTAATTTATGAGATATTAGAAATCCAACTAGAATATCTTGAAGGTAAAAAACCTTATCAAAACTTGAAGGTGCATCATAAATAATCGTTAGCTTTCCATTTATTCATTAATAGGAGAAATAAGGTGGAATATTAGGGAGATAAAAGGGATTCAACTCAAAGAAAGCTAAGCACACTATCAAGATTATAGTACATTCAAAACACTTGCAAGATATAAATTTACAAAAGTTGAGAAATTGAAAATAACTTATCAAACTTGATATTTTACTAAAATACTTGGAAGTTAAAAGGAATACTACAAAAGTTGAAAATTTGAAAAATAGTATCATATAATAAAAACTCTAGGGAGATATAAGGTAACTTACAAGCATCATCATGACAACAAATAAGTTCATTCTTACTCTTCAAGGAATAACAAAGTGATGTCAATATTGATAGTTGAAAAGTTTTAGGATGTTGTTAAAGGAGCAAAAACTAAACCTACTATAGGGGATAGTGATATATAAAAGTTTGAAGAAAATGAAGCAAAAGAACTCATGATAATAACTTTTGCAATTACTAATGAAATACAACCATACATTAGTTCAACAGAAACTTCTATAGAAGCTTGGAAAACCTTAGCCAAGATATTTGAAGAAAAGAATAAAGTCATTATCTTGAATCTCCAAACTTAATTGCATTCTCTAAAATTGAATAGTGGTGAAAGTATAGAATTGTTCCTAAGAAAAGTAGTAAATATAAAAGGATAATTTTTAACCTTAGGAGAACAAGTAGAAGATAAGTTTCTTGTTCAAGTAACCTTGAGAGCACTTCTAGAAAGCTACAAGCATTTAGTTACATCTTTACAAATTCTAAGTAAAGATACATTGTTTGATGAGTTATTCAATATTCTACAAGAATATGAGGTAGAAAATATAGTAAAATATGAAATTACTAAAAATGAATTAGTTAAAAAATATAACCCACGAGGAAATTTTGCATCATATCCAAAAGGAAGATCAATATGGAATAATAGATATTGTCAAGTATGCAGGAAGAAAGGACATAGTACCAATTATTGCAAATTCAATCCTAGAAACTAGTATCAAGGAAATAAAACCAATTTTGGAATTCAATAAAATAGGCCATTCCAACCAAGATAATATCAAAATTAATATAATCCACATAAGCAAAAAATTCAATGTCCATATACTTCTTAGAATCAATACAATCATCTACAACTACAATACAAAGAAAGGAAACAAAAAGGACACTTAGTTCAAGAGATTCAATAAATTTAGGAATTGGAAGAACCTACAGATGAACATGAAAGCCCTTTCAAAAAAAATAGCATTTTATGAAGATACTAACTATTTACTTGATCAAGATATAGATAGGAAACAAAATGAAGAAGACAAAAAAGAAGAGCTCAAATTGTAGAACCAAAATAAATACCATATTGAAGACTAATGTCTTAAATAACCAAATAATGTAATACAAGGGGGTGTTGGAATATATTACGTTATTTGGTACATTTTAATGTACCTTCTTGAATACATAATTAGATTAGAAGAGTGTCTTAGATTAAGGATTGAGTATTTACTTTATGTAATGTAATAAATGTACAAGTATTATTAGAATGTGCAATCATGTAAATGTGCATGGTGTCCATATATACATGATTCTATAGGATAGGAATATGAATTCATAGGAAGATGAAAGGCTAAGAGTCATGTCTCATTATATATAGACCTTTGGCAGATGAGTTGAGAAGAAGGACATAGAAGTATAGGAGAGATAGTAGAGTAGAGAAATAGTTGTTGGACATTTTGAGTCCATAGAGTTGTCATTGATATCAAGGCATGAGTTGTCATTGATGTCAAAAGGAAAGCAATTGATTGGTTCCAAAAAGTTTCATAATGTCTTAAAAAGCATGACAAAAAAGGTTTTTCATTAAAATCCTAATGGAGCAAAATAAAATATTTTCCATTAAAATCATTGGTGGATAAAATAAAAGGTTTTCCATTAAAACCATTGAAGGAAAAAATAAAATGTTTTCCATTAAAATCATTTAAGAGAAAATAAAAGGTTTTCCATTAAAACCACTGAAGGAGAAAATAAAAGGTTTTTCATAAAAACCATTGGAAAATAAAGTATAATAATTTTATTATACTAAGGAAACTTAAAGTTATTTACCCAGGTGTTGTAGGTGAGTTGGAGAGGAGAGGGCAATCCTCCAAGGGAGGTCCTAGGTTCAAATATCCACCCTACCAAAAAGCTGAATTGGGTATCCAAAATCCAATTGATAATGTTGGTGCGGACAGGGTCGGGTGCAACTCTCGGGTGACTTTGACTGTGTAGAATCCCTTGTTCATGGTCTCTCATACCAAGGTGGCCCCGCAAGGGGTTTTTCACTATATAAAAAAAAAATTATAATTTAATTTTAAATTAATTTATTAGTTAATTTACTTAACTTGAAAAGTTATTTAAATTAATTATTAATTTATTTATTTATTAAATTAAGGTTAAAACCCTAAAGTGGGTTTTATATTTGAAATTCAAAATTCAATTTTGAAAAGCACTGACATGAGGAGGAATATGCATATAAAAAGGAGCACCTACCACTTTAATGAAATTACCATGCCTAAGAGATGAACGTGCGAAGCAAAGAATTTAGTGTTGCGACCAACAAAAATGAAAATGTGTTTTTCACATGTGAAAAGGAGAAGTGTTGAAGGCATAATAGGAAGGCATATATCCTTCATTCACATGGGCCTTCGTAGCCCACATGATGAATTCCCAAGCGCCTAAGCGCTTAGGCAAGAGGAGACGTCATATCGAGTCACATCGAATCCCCTTTTGGTGGGGAATACAATGTAGGTAAGGTGTTTAATCTCCAAAATTTTTGAAGGTTGGTTGGGCAAGTTAAAAATTAATTTTTCATGTTTATTATTGGTTCTAAGGTTGCAAGGGAGTTATAATATTTGGCAAAATTATATTTTTAATATTGTTTGCTCAAATGTTTTATGCATGGAGTGAAAAGTGTTTGGTCAATATTCTATAGTGGTGAATATTATTAAGAATGGTTGATATTCTATAGTGGTGAATATTATTAAAGTTGTTAATATCCTATGGTGGTGGATATTATATTAAGAGTGGTTGATTTATTAGGGTGTTGGTCACTATTCTAATATTGAATTTGATAAGGTGTTTCCAAGTATTTTTTTATGTATGATTTGTTGAAAGAAGAAAAAATAAGGCATTTCTTATATTTTTGTCCAAGGAATATCTTTAAGGAAATATTGGAATAATATTTTTGTATTCTAACCTTCTTGAGTTTTGAAAATAAGTGTTTTATGGTTGTGGCAGATTTGGGAGGTCTACTCCTTATCATCAAGATAAAGGTATGAGCACATTCTTCCATAGTTAAATTGATTGGTTGGTTTTCTGAAAAATAAGGTTAGAGTGAAAAGGACTTGATTAGGGTTTCCTTATTGAGTGTGTTGAGTGAATGCTTCAAGGTTTTATGAAATAAAGAATTGTTGTTAAACCTTATTTGATAAGCATTTTTGTTGAAACCATTGGTTGTATGAAGAACTTGAATTAGGGTTTGATTATCATTGTTGTAAACATTGTTATTGAAGTGATTTATTGAGCAAAGAACTTGAACTAGGATTTGAAAATATCATGAGTATCATTGTTATGTGAGATTTATTGCTAAGCATTTTTGGAAACATTTTGATTTGGTTTTTACATGCCTGGACTAGGGTTTGTGAGAAAGTATTATTTCATTGAGTTATTGGCTGGGTAGAGTTGGTTGAGCCTAGTCAAGTGGATGTGTGAAGTGATTGTTCAAGTTCCATAAAACAAACTATTCTATATTCTGATTTGAGTTGAGAAAGTATTTAGTATAGAAAATATTGAGTCTCTAACAATTCTCTTTATGTTTCTATGGTATTGGGCAAGTTCTGTGTGGAATTTTTGAGTAGATTTGAGCAAGTTCTATGTGGACTTGTTGAGTAGATTTAAGAAAGTTCTATGTGGAATTATTGAGTAGATTTGAGAATAGAGTTTGGTGGAGATTTGAGGACAGATTTATGCCATATCAGAGACAGATATTGAGCAAAATTGTGCTATACCGAAGGACTGTGTTTAGTACAAATTTGAGATAGAGCTTTGGAGGTGATAGAGCAGATAGGAAAATAGTGTCTAGTGGATAAATATCCATTATCCAGGGCAGTGAGGATAGGTCTTCTAAGTGGGGACAAGAGTATTCAGTGGAGAGATATCCACAAGCAAGTGTAGTGGAGGTAGTATTATTCTAGAGGATCACTATCCATAGTAGAGGAGAAGGAGTTCTCCAATGGATAGATATTCCCAAGAGATTGATCGAGAAAATTTTAGTGAAATATTTTATCTGTGGAGTAGCCCACATTGGGTGAACCATGTAAATTGTGGTGTCTCTATTGTGTGTGGTGTTTTGTGCATTACTTTGATTACTATTGTTGATATTGCTATCTATACATTGCATATATTTATTTGGAAAGAAAATTAAAAGTGGTCTTATATTGTTCACCCCCCTCTCAATATAAGCTTGTGTTCTTCAATAGTAGTTATAATGTAGAACTTGTATGAAGAATAGAGAATTGAGACCTCCACATATTGTAACAAGTTTAAATTTTTATGAGCTTTCATTAATGGATATTTTAGGAGTTATTTCAAAATTTTCTCCTGCTATTTAATTAATTATTATATTGCCATTATCATAGTTATAACATTTCATGCTTATTTCATTACTTGTGGTTGAATTTCCTTTAAGTTTATAGCTTCAAAATCTAACATTTGGGTTTGCACAAATATGGGATTTAAAATTGGAGGGGAGATTTCCCTCAAGGTATTATACAATTGAGCAATGTTATTTGAGTCTCTTTGTGTTTTTTTCTCTTTTCTATTCATGATGATTGGCTTTATGAAACTTCACTTATGCTATAATATGGAGATATAATTTATTGTAGGTCTAGGTTCTCACTGTCCTAGCCCTCTGAAAAGTTTTCCAAGAAACTTATATATTTTTAAATTTGATTCTTTTCAAAGTGATGTAAATCTTCTTGAGTTCTAGGACCCTCTTTCGAGGTGGCAGAAGAGGCAATTCCATGCTAGTAAATTTAATCAAATTAAAATGGGGGTTTATCAATTCCTTTGGTGGCATGAACTCTTGTTCAAAAAGCATATTGTTCATGTGGATATTGCTTTGGTGGTTGTGGTTTTAGAGGTTTTTTACACAGACCATTTTAAAAAATTATTGCATTGGGTGGTGAGCCCCATTGGATCTAACATCATGAATTTATCAACATGGATGCCAAAATGGGTATTCATCCTTTGGAAATATTTAAAAGGAAATAAAATAAACCTTGGCAATCATGTCTCAATGTGATTGGCAAAATTCTTCTTTAATTAGGCTTGCATGGGATGAAGTAGTAGTTCATGTCATGGGGTAGCATCACATGTATCTCTAATAATGGGATTAGGTGCTGAAAAATATCTCAATTATCCTCTAAAATCCTCCATAATCATTATAGATATGGGAACCAATATACCAGGTGGCTTTTATTTATTTTAAGGGTTAAATTTTTGGGTCCTCATTATTTGGACTATCTTATTTTTTCTTAGCAAGAATTCCAAATGTGAGGTGGCTTATTTTTAGTACACCTGACTTTGGTATAACCTATGTAGGGCTTATGATCTTAATTAACATGTTGCTTGGGAAAGGTGATATCCATTATCTTATTATTCTTGATGCTCCATAATTTGTCCTAAGGTAATTCATTGGGCTTAATCATTGACATTGCTTCTAAATTCTAATACATGGGTTTTTTTCGAAGCAACGATATCTTGTACATATGTGTATCCATCAGGGAGCTCCAAACATTTTTTATGTTTTCTTTAGAATTTTTGGAATTAGTTTTCCCATTACATTGCTTAATTGAAGTATTATAACTACAATATTTTGGAATATGGAAGGGATGGTAACTAAGCCAAGTGCCCTTGACTTAGATGAGGAATTTAGGAAGATCATGAAAAAGGTGGTCTTCTCTAGTGTTTCATGAAGTTTAATGAGTTTGATAGGGAGGTATCAAAGAAAATGGATTATTATTTTAGAAATGGGCTGGTGAGATGTGGATATCTAGAGTTTGAAATCTCCATCCCTTTAATTTCTATAGTTATTGATCTCCCCTTGGATGGTGTATGTCATAATAGGGAGAAGCACTCCATTGTGAAGAAAATTAAGCATTTTTTGGATGAGGATGAAAATTTGGTTAAAGTTTATAATGGCTACTAGAGAAATCCCCTTAAGTTACAATGGGATAGGGTGGCCTTGGTCATAATGGAGTACTTTATACTAGATGAGAATCAAGACATCCTAAGGAGCTACCATTTTGTGTTCCTAAACTAGCTTTAATGGAAGAGGGTTCTAAAAATTTCCTCCTTTCATTTTAAGTCCATGTATGTCCATGTTACATGTAAAAAAATATGAAGCATCAAATCCCATACACCATGACTAGGTAAAATTGATCTATAATCATATGGTAAAAGTTAGGGGTATCTCGAGGAAGGTGATTTTGACTCCGACGACCAAGCTTCCTGTTGTTGAAGTTTCACTTGTCTTATCCCAATCCAAGTATAGTAATTATTAGGCTCATGAGGTGAAACCTACCATCCCTATCTTTGTAAAAGGTATCAAAAAATTTGAAGGGACAAGAAGAAGCCTCTAAAACCCCTAAAAAAACTAGTAAAATTGAGGAAAAATCCCAAGTGTTCCAAATATCTATTCTCTAAATTGATCAAAGCTAAGAAGACCTCATTCTATGTTGAGGATTCTAACTCAAGTGAATCAGCTCCTCCTATAAAGAAAGCAAATATCTCCTTTGGTTCAGCGGTTAGGAGGAAGGTTAAAAATTTTAAACCATAGGATCCCTCTAAAGCTCTAAAATATTTCAAAAATATGATGATGGAGTTCTAGAATTCCCTTATTGGCACCTTGAATGTGGTCATTTCATGTGCTAAAGAAATTAAAATTATGATAGGATGAGATAAATGGGATCTAAAAGTCTCGATGATGGTTAAGGATGGATATGGAGAAGGTGAACTAGAAAATTGAGTCCTCTTATTCTTCTAGATTATATTTTGGTTTCTTTGTCGTATGCTAGTTTTTTTTTCTATGTACATATCCCTTGAGTGGGAGTTGATGTATATCCTTTGGTATTTTATTTGGGTTCTCTTTAGGACCTTGGGATCTCTACCTCCTCTAGGATCTCTTTGTTTCTTTATTCATTTTCTATTGCTTCATTGTGGAAGCTATGATTTTATTTGGTGGTTGGTCCCACTTTTTGAGATAGTTCCATTCTTTGTAGTCTCTAGGTTCTCTCCTCATAATTTAATTTATCTCTTTGTAAAAGGTTTGGGGATCCTTTCAAAATACCTTATTTCACCCAATTAAAAAAATTCTAGGGGATGAATAAGAATAATTTATCCTTTTATATAATGCTTCTATGAGAAATAGGAAGAAATTGTAAAATACCTCAAAGAAGGATCTAGTATAGGAATTTAAATAGCAATGTGCACACACAAGTTCTAGCTAATATATACTAAATGTAGATTGGTTATGATAAAATTTGCATTCATGTGATAGATGTGTATATACAAGTGGGAATCAAGAATATATAGTTCTTTGGTTTCAACTATTTTTTGACTACCTAAAACTTTTAGACATAACTAAATATAACATCATGATAGTATACTATTCATAACATTATGAAATTATTACATCATTGCTCAATCAATGCAAATACAAGAAAGTTTAAAACAATTTTAAACTTAACACTTGCAAGAGAATTTATCAAGATATTTAAACATTGCTCTTCACTTAAACAAAATTGAGGTTGTATATTATGTTCTTGAACATGTTTATGAATCAAGTGGCACTAAACTTTCATGTGTTTAATATGCTCACAAAAAACTAGATTATAGAAATTTTTAGAACTCCTTAGTTGTCATAGCTCAAGATCATTGGTTGCTTATATGGAATGCCCATTCCTGAAAACATGTAGCATAGTTATATTACCTTGCAAGAAGCGCATCCTACAATGTGATATTCAGCCTTGGTGGAAGATTGAACAACATGTTTCTCCTTAATTTTCCATGAAATTGGATTGGATTCCAAAAATAATACATGTCTACATGTGGATATCTTATCATCAATGGATTTTACAAAGTTTACATTTGTGAAACCTATCAAGAAGAATTATGAATTCATCATATACTTTAGATTGTATTTAGTTGTATCTTGGATATATTTGATTACCCCCTTCATTGCTTTCCAATGACATACCTTTGGTTCCTGCATGAATTATGAAATATAGCTAACAACATAGCTAATATTTGGTCTGGTGTAAGTTAAATATGTGAAAATACTAATAAAATAGCAATAAAGAGTTATATTCACCTATGAGAATGGATTATTTTGGGAGAAATACAACTTTGTATCCATTAGAGTGGACATGGGGTTCTAATTTATCATCTTCTTGAGTAATGTCCTAGCATTATTTATTTATGGCATAAACACATGAATCTCTATCTTCATACCTCCAATCTAAGATAATTATGCATAATCCTAAGATAAATAATTTCAAATGACTATGTTAATGCTCTATTAGAATCCTCAATTAGGTTCACTAAACTCCCAATGATGACCAAGTCATCAAGATACATTATTATGATCATGCACTATCTTACTTATCATTTGAAGGAAAGGACTATGATGAAATCCATGTTGTAAAATATGCTCATCTATCTTCACATACTAGGCTCCAAAATCCCACTTCATCCTATGGAGAGATTTGATGAACCTACATACCTTTATCTCCTAACCAATTATGAAAACTCCCTTTGGCTATATCATGTAGACTTTATTGAATTTACCATTGATAAAGTTACATTTTACATCCATTTGATGTAACTTAAAATCAAATTATAAAATCATTGCAAAAACCATTTAATTGGTCTTGATTTTAGTTTTTGGTATAAAATTCTAATCATAATCAATTCTTTATTTTTATATATAGCTCTTTGTATTAATATTTATATTATATTGTTTAATACTCCCATCAATTTTGTGTTTGGTGCCGAGGACTTACTTACAACTAATATGTTTCTTTCTAGGTGGAAGATGAAAAAACACCACATCTTATTCTTCATCAATACCTATTATTAGAAATTCATGGAAATTATTCCACTCTTTTATTTTAGTATCCTCACTAACTATTCAAGGTTCATAATTGTTCAATACTATGGTCATAAGGTCTAGTTTATCCTTGTTTTAAACTCTTCTCTAAGTTCTTGGTCTTGTACTAGATGTGAATGGGACACCATCTAAATTCATATAATAAATTATATTGATATGCTACTTGGGACTTCACATGGTATTTATAGTGGATGGTTTTGTGTAATCATATCCATTAGAATCGTCATCATCATCATCATCATAATTAGGGTTATGTGTAAGGGATCGACCCCAAAATGTATTTATAAAAATTTGGCAAATCAGTTTTGAAATCCAGGAAAATAGTGCCCAAACACATGTAGAAGGTTCACTATTATTAGGGGTAATGTTGGAAATTTAAACTTAAAATGGTCAAATTATTATAAAATTGGGGCAAATCGACCCAAAAAAAAATTACACCCAAAACTTTTTGGCCAATGGGCCCTGGTCAAGGGTCCCAAATATTAGCCACTTCCAAATTTTGAAAATCCTAATTTTAGCCAATTTGGTGATAAATATTTGCTATGCATAACCCTGATCATAATCATCATCAAAACCTACATATTTTCTCTTAGAGTCATCATAATCACTAAACAATAAAATACCAGCTACTTAATATAGTCAAAATAAGAGGTATGCTCATTCTTCTTATCAAACACATCTCAGCTAATATATAACTTCTTATTTCCAGGATCCATGGTCCAATATCCTTTTGACTCACTACTACATCCAATGAAGATACAATTTTTAGAATTCTCATCCAACTTTATTTACTTTTCTATAAGAATGTGCTTGAGTGTTGTGCATCCAAATATTTAGATATGAGATATTGTAAGTTTAACACCTATCAATACCTCATCATGTGTAACATCATTCAATGGGAGTGTGGTTGCATGGTTAAATAAATAAATTATAGTATGAACAAGTTCTACCCAAAATTTTAGATCCAATTTGGTATCACTTAGCATGTATCATACCATCTATCAAATAGTATGATTATGCCCCTCTATAATTATATTTTGTTGAAGGCTGTAGGTAATTATCAACTATCATTTAATGACATTATGCTTTAGGAAAAAATAAAACTCATTATTAATGTACTCACCCCTCAATATAAGTGGAGTATTAGAATATGATAACTAGTAGATTTTTCCACATGAGTTTTGAACTCTTGTAAATAGTAGAAGGATTCAATTTTACCTTTAGGTAATAAAACAACATTTATCATGGATGATCATTAATGAATAATTGAAAATATCACCAACCACTAAAACATAGATCCATGGGTTTTCATATATTGGCATGCACCAATTCAAATCAACAATCCACTCTATGACTACTTGGGACAACTAAGGCTCTATGTTTTTTCTTACCAAGTATTAAGTACAAATTTCATGAGGTTTTCTAAGTGATAAAATTCCTATTACCATGGAATGATTGATAAGTGATTTCATGTGGAAAAAACTATGATGTTTAAATTTTTTGTACCAAAGTATAGCACCTTCATCCACCTTGGCTTCCAAATTTTTCTTATCTCATATTACAACTACAAGCTAGAACATCTTTTTCATGCCAATTGCACAGGTAATAATTGATAAACATATAGACTTTTCTTGAATGACGTACAATTTATTTTCTATCTATTTTGATAAAATAAAATCTCAAACTATGATAAAGAGACTAATACATAGATATAAAGCTCTTTGTGAGGCTAAGCACATAAATAACTTTATTTAAACAATAAGGTATGCAAACCAAGATACAATTAAACATCACTTATACTAGCAATATGTATGTTAAGTTGTCACCAAGAGTAACCTACCCATAATAAGACAAATAATAAAGGATCATAAACCATACCATTTGGCATAAAATATGTGCTCCTAAATTGACATACCAAACTTGGATAGGTTTTAAAAAAACAAGAGGAATTTGCATAAAATAGAAAGTCTTATTCTTATTCATCAAAATTGTCATTGTTTGCTACATTGCCATGTTGGCATTGAGGCACACTCCTCCTCTATTAGTAAGGACCCTTCTACTTGTATCTTGATGGATTATTCTAGATATTATTTAAATAACCTTGTGAGAATAGTTTGTACTTACACTCTTGGAGTACATGTTCCTATTTCCCATAAATGAAACACTGACATTATTTTGTGAATTGTTCCCTTGTCTTTGTAATTCTTGTTGATTTTCCTTTCATATTTTTGTTGGTTTTGGTGTTTTTTTGTGGCTCTACCACCTTTATTCAACTACATTGAATTCTTGATTGTTTGATACATGACTAAAGCATTTTCATCATTAGTCTTTGTATTTTGAATTACTTCATCCTATTGAAGCAAATTCATATGAGTTTGAAAAGTGGGAGTCTGATTAATCATATTCATAGTCATTACAAAAATTTTAAATGCAAGTGGTAGTTCTCATAACACTATTATAATAAGCACATCATGACTAATAATTTTTCTTACTGCTTCAATCAAGGCTCATAACTCAATAACCTAGTATAGTAAGCTCTCTATATTTTCAATGCTTATTATCTTTAAGCAATGTAATTGACTATGTAGGTATACAATTTTGTTCTTGATTTTTAAATTTGAACACCATATTGAGTTTGTCCTATGTATCCTTAGTGTTTACTGTATCATGAGTATATTATTGGATCTCATCATTCACACCAAAAATTATGATCACTCAAGCTTTTTGATCTAATTTATAAAACCTTGTTTGTTTATCAAGGTTAGTGGAATATATTTGTATGGTACCAAACATCACTTCCCATAAATCTTCAAATTCAAGGTGAATATTCAACATTATCTTCCATGTAGAACAGTTGTCACCTTTCAATAGTTATAAATTGGGCCACATATTTGGGGTACTAACAACTATTTTCAACCTTAAAAAATTTAAAAATTGATAACCTGTTTGGATAGAGATCAAAAATATATTTTTGATGAGTACAAACACTCGTATACCCATGAAAAATAATATTTTTCCAAACACAAAATAATGAATATGGTGACAATTTTTTATGTTCATAACTTATTTTGTTAAGAATTATTTATTTTTATGTTGGCTTTCAATTGATGTTAAAAATAATTTCAACACTTTGTTTGCATATAAAAATTCTAATTCCTCTTTATTGAATATATTTTTTAATTAATTGTTAGAACCAAAAAATTCATGTAGAAATATATTTTTAAATTTTTAATTGTTCCACAACCATATAATGTATGCAATAACATTTTTTTTTTAATTAATGATGACAATGTCATATGAAAAGTATTTATATGGAATCTTGAGATAAAAATGCACTATGATATAGCTTTAGATGGAAATGAACTTCAAATAATAATGAACTAGATAGTTGCTTCAAATGAGATATAGATGATAGGTTTAGATGGCAATATTAGATAGAAAAAATTAATACACAAAGATAACAAATTTTATTCAATTAAATAACCTTCAATTTTTTTTGTAGGTAAAAATTATTAAGTGCAGAGTTTAAATGGGCCCCAAACCCAAGTACATAAATTGGTAGCTAAACCAATAGCATAAGATAACACAGGCCTACATATTGGCCAACAAAAACTTGAATAAAAAGGTCCAAACAACAATAGAGAAGGCTGGATGGAATGCTAATGTCAGATAAACAAAAATACAATCTGAGCATACCCATGTAGGGGTTTATTAAGAGAAGTAACTACCTAAAAAAATTGTAAAGGAGCTATGATAAAAACCCGCATAGGGTAAGCTCACAAAATATCCATAAAAACTATAATAGACACCTGTATAGAAATAAACACAGTGCTCTAAAAGATCCATGCAGGGATACTATAGACTATAATTAAAATCCCACACAGGGGATCAAAATACCAAAAATAGAGAGATACAATATGAGAAAAAATAGAGTACTCAATAGACCTACACCTAGACCTTTGTAACATATTCATTTACAGGAGAATATTTAGGATGGTTCAAGAGTAGCACCTTAAGAGTCTCGTTGATCTTATCCATGGCATTGATAATGCTACTGATGATGGTAACATGGATTGTGTTGCAAGTAGTAATGCAAGGATCGTCACTGTGTTCATCCAAAATATGGTAAAGGGAGCTCTAACTGGTATCAACCCTTGATTTCTTAAGCTAGGCTGACCTCCTAAATTGATGTGGATGAAAGCTTCAATGATATCTTACTCAGCTCCTTTTAACTTTCTTAGAAATATAATGATACCATAAGATTCAATAAATATGTAAGACAGGTGATAAAGATGAAGGGTAGATAGCTCAAGCAAGGCCATGTTGGCAAAACTGAGGAGAAAGGAAGACCATAAAATATTACTACTACCTATAACACACAATGGTGAATAAAACCATATGGTGATGGACTGACACAAAATAGAGATGTAAATATAGAATTTTTTGGCACCATAGATGTCCTTTCCAGAAGTTGAGTTGGTGTGATTGATAGACCACATATTAATTCTCCTTAGGAAACTGACATTAGAAAAAATAGACATGGCATAGGACAAAATTTACACCTGATAGGGTTGGGAAAGGATTGGGAGTTCCAAATGACTGAAAAATGAATATTAAAATTCATAATACATAAAATTAATCATCTCGAGACTTGACACATATTGATGTTGTTGGATAGCATCTAATTGCACAAACTAGACTTACTCAAGGAATTGACACGCTTGGAGAAGACAATCATGAGGTAAACCCACTGACAGGGCTTATCTTGGAACATTGTATACTTCATGAAAGGGAAATAGGGGAACCAAAAGTTAGAACTGATAGCAAGATAGAGAGTCATGCTAATCAAAATATTTTTACCGTAAGAACTGGAATCAAAGAAACACATCATGCTAAAAAGGGTAGAGTCAACATTGGAGAAGTTGATCCACCAAAACCTATGACCACATATTTCAAAACAAATCATTATTAGTAGTATTTAAAAATTCTTTGGGAAATATTTCTTTCCAAATGGATAGATATTTATGGATAACTTCCCAATTGGAAATAATATCTACAAGTCTATTAGCTTCATGGTACACCTAGTTGATAGATATATCATTGAAATTTTGTGATAGCTTGTTAGATTCCTGAATAATAGATCTGACATTCCAAGAGGACACCCTATTATTTTTAAGAGTTTTTATAATGTTTAAAGAATATCCCTCGATAAAAAAATTGTCTTTATAATCCTTGAGAAGATCTAGCCCTCTCCACAATGCACTATCTTCAAAAAAATAATTATTTTAACACCCCAGATTCTCAACATAATCCATAATAACTTATCCACTACTATCTATGACTAGGACACCAACATCCCCTAGGTTTCCTTTGGAGGTACCATCAAAGTTAAGTTTTATCCACTCACTTAGGGGAGGAATCCAATGGGCACCTACTCTGGAATAGGGGACTGGTAAACTAGAACTGGAGTTGTAGAGAATATTTAAATAAGGGAATAGAATAGACTCCAATCTAGAATCAGGGGTTTGGGACAAGGGAATATATGGTCATTCTTGATAGCAAAGTTAATAACTTTGTTGGCAACTTATATGGGATCCTTAGAGGAGGAATAAAAACCCTACTATTTATTTCAAGCCATAATTACCATAAGATATGATGAAGGCTCACTTTCCATAAAGAAGATAATATGAGATTTTTGAATGGAGCAAGCCATTGGGTGAAAAAGTGACTCAAAAAATTAGGAGGAATCCAAGAGATATGAAAATTGGACATAAGATGATCCAAAGCCCTCAAATTTTTAACTATGGTCCTCAAGTATTTTTTTCTAGAAACTCCACTTCATTGTTAGCAATAATAATTTTGATGGTGCAATCACTTTTTGAATATAACACTTCACTTTTGACTTTGATAAGGCAACATGTAAACTACACTTCAAGATAAAAATGCTACATGGATGACCCTATTAATGTATTTTTTATATTTATTTAATCTTCCTTTGAGAATGGCAAAAAGGTTTGATAGAATTTGCAAATCATTTTTGTGGGTGGGACCGGAGTTGAAAGACAAGTTTCATCTAGTTTCTTGGGAGCATATTTATAGGAGAAGAAAATATGGGGTATTAATCTTAAGAAGGTAGGACTAATGAAAAAATCCCTCGTAGAAAAATTGGGGTGAAGGCTCTCTATGAACCCGAACTGTTTGTGGTGTCAAATTTTGAAAGAAAAATATGACTTCAATTATTTTCTTTCTGATCCCCTCTTTTCGGGTGGTTCTACCTTTTGGAACAGCCTAATAAAATCCCAACAATTCATTAAATCTAATTCTAATTGGGTGGTGGGTTTTGGGAGTTTGGTGCTATTCTAGGAGGATGCATGGCTCCTTAATCAGCCTCTATCTCCCGATCTAATATTTTGAGATTTAAGTCTTTTAGCCAGGGAGGTTGGCTTTCTTAGAGTGTCTAATTTCTTTTCTCATAGAGATGGCTGCCTCAAGTGGATTGTTTCACCTCCATTTTTGAAGGGTTATCAATATATAATGGCTTGGCACTCTCTTTATGATCTTCTTCGTCTGTATGTGATCAGAAAATATGGGGCCTCAGATCGTCTTGTTTGGGTTGGTGATAACAAAGGTAGCTACACTGTGAAGTTGGCCTACGACATTTTGAGTGCGATTGAGGGCGGTGATACTTTTTTCTCAAGAATTTGGATTAAAAATCTAACTCCCAAAGTTAATATTTTTTTTATGGTTGGAAACTCAGAACAATATTTTAACACTTGATAATTTGTAGAAAAGAGGTTTCAATTTGGTGAATAGGTGCTTCTTGTGCAAACGAGAATGGGAGTCCTCCTCTCATTTGCTTCTGAATTGTGAAGTTTTTAGGGAGATTTTCTATTCAGTCTTAAAAATATTGGGTGTTGATTGGGTGTTATCGTACTATTTGAGAGATTGTGTTCTATAGTGGAATTCTCCTTTATCTTTGCCTAGACTAAAATGTTTATGGAGGTTTTTGTTACCACATTTTCTTTTGGCCACTTGGAAGGAGAGGAACACATGTGTTTTCAAGAACAAAGAATATGATATTAAGCTGATTGGTTGATGGGCTTTGTGGAAGGTTGTAGAGAATGTTTTCTCTGCTATTAAGGATTCATTGACTGCTACCTCACATTTCCATATAGAATTTGATATCGAATCCCATATTGGTTTCCTCCTAGAGCTTCGACCTCCTCCTGCACCAAATTTAAGAGATAATATCATATGGAGCCTGCTCCCTACTGGTTGGGTTAAATTAAATTTTTATAGTACTTCAAAATACAATCTGGGTACTTCCAGAGTGGACGGGGTCATTTGTGACCATATCAGGAAGATTTTGATGGCTTATGATGATCAAATTGGAAATCAAACTTCACATTGGGTTGAGGCAAGGGCTACTTTCCTAGGAAATTTGTTGTTGGTTAACACATGTTTGAGCAGGTTATTATCAAAGGTGATTCATACAATATTATATATTTCCTTCTTGAGAAGAGCCAAACCAGCTGGCATATTTTAAACCTGATTAGTGAATGTCATAATCTTACCCATTCTTTGGCTGCTGTAGAGTTTCACCATATTTTTAGAGAAGGTAATTCGATGGTAGAATTTATGGCAAATATCGATGTAGCCACTCGGAGCCTCTCAGTTTAGCATTCAACTTTTTTGCTCGAGTTGATGAATCTAGAAAATGTAAAATTCATTAATTGAATTAGTTTATTGGTTGAGTTGACCTTTTTTGTTGACATCGGCTTCGACTCTTCTCTTTAGTTTGGACTTGTCAACATTAATAGTCTGGTTGGTGTTTTGATGGATGATTGGGTGGATTGTTAGGCTTTTCAAATTTTTAATTCTTCCTTCCTACGGTTCTTCTTTGGCTAGGTGCTCTTTTCTAGTTCTTTAGAGGCTTCGGGAAGCTTCCTTTCATGTTAATGGGCCTATCTTGCCTTGTTTTGTTCACATTGATTTGATTATTATTGTTGTTCTATTATCCTAGCATTCGAGTATTTTGTTGTATTTGAAGTTGACAGGTGTTTTAGATGAGTCTGTGGAAATGTCTAACCTGGAAACTATGGATTATTAGAAGGTTATTTCTGCAATGTAGAATCACCTCAATTCTCTGTGGAGGTTATTTTGAGTAAGTTCTATAGTAGTTTTTTCTTCTACCTTGATCACGACTTGGTTCTGTTGTTCTTTTTGTTTTCTTCTATTTCTTGCTCTCTGAGCATGTGCTATGTAAAGATTGTGGGATTCCTTTAAAATCCTCTTCTTATTAATATTACCAAAAAAAATGATGGCCTTGCTTCACTTTAGATTAAAATAAAATCCAAATGGATTAGATAGTGATGTTCCATTCAAATTTTTAGATGATGTATCTCTTTGATTCAAGATGGCTCCTTATGCACTTTTAATATGGAAACTTGTGTTTTTAAGGTAGTGCTATTATGATAGCTAGATGAACCTTAGTCAAGCATATAGATATCCAATGTTGAACTTGTGACAACATGCTTTTGTTATACTCATGAAATTAAGTCCACTTCCAAATTTATTTTATGGATAGGATAACTACATACTAGATGAAAATAATAATATTTGTCAATATGGCATGCTAGATAAATGGAAATAATCCATATGATGGTCTCTTCACTTCATCAAAAAACACATTCAATATCAAATAAAATATTCCTTGTTGGTATGGGCATTTAAATATAATTGAATGATAATACCATTGATAATATATTAACCATTAGATGAGCTCCAATTTGGTTTGTCTGGACAATCTTCTATATCTAGGATTTAAACTTGTAGATACAAATAAATAGGAAGAACAAGAACATAAAATATTCTCAAATACAATATCTTCAATAGGAACTCTCTCCTTAATTAAATCTAATTATTTTCATGTTTTTAACTCCCATATTGACCAAGGAAACACTCTCAAACTTCAAATGGTGTCTCCATATACAATATTGTTCTCACCTTTAAAACATTGAAGCTCTAATACCAAATTTCATGAATGCATATTGGTTGAAATAAACATTACATTGATGTGATAGATATGTATATACAAGTACAAATCAAGAAAATATAAGCCTTTTTTTATAATTATTCTGTAACTACCAAAAAATCCCCAACATAACTAAATATTACATCATTGTGACATAGTATTTGTAATTAATATTTGGTAAAATAAAATCCTCTAAGTGTTATGTGCTTGTTTCATTTGGGTATATGATCTAGTTAATGGTAATTATTATTATAATATCATAGGATGTAACATTTATATGAAATTTTTCTTTAGACTTAACTCAACATGAGCACTGATTGAATATAGGTGCTACCATCAATGCGGGTAGAATTCAAGCAAGAAAACTAAAACACAGTTGAATATCATGAAAGAAATTAATTTCCTAAATGATTTTAATATTTGAGGTGACCTAAATAAGAGTGTCTAAGTTTGTTTTGCCACTAAAAATATGGCACTCTTACTATAGCAGTGTTTTGACTATTAAAAAGTATATGCTTGAGTTAATAAAACAACAATTAGTGAATTTGACTAGATGAAATCAACCTACAACCATTTTGATCAGCCTAACAATATTTATAGCTCCTAAAACACATTAGGATTCTTATTCCAAGAGGTGGATTATGGAAAGTAAGGGAATCCAATAAGGATATATGATCTAGTATACCTTAAGGTTTACCTACCACATTTCATTGGAGAAAACAACTAAGAAAGAAAATAAATATTTATAACTAAGATTTGGATCAAAGTACATTTTTTTGTTTACAATTATTTTCAATAGTTATATTATAAATACTAATACGACCAATACATGAATCCTTATATTTATTCATTTTAACTAAACAACCACAACTATTAAGTTAACACATCTTACATAACCACCATTAATGATATAAACATATTTACAAGGTGAAATATTATAGTTACCTATTACAAAGTTAAAGCTCATTGTCTCTATATTTATTATTATGTAATTAATTGTTAAATGATTAAATATAGTTTTCTTTCCATTCTATAATCTAACAATTAATATTGATAATTATTAGCTATAATAATTTTCAATGATTCATGTGGCATTGAAAAAATATATATTTTATTCCCCTACTAGTTTCTATTTTGGTTAAAGTTAGGATTTGGAAAGATCTACTTTTATATTCTCATAATGCAAAGAATATTGATGATAATTTGTGCTTTGACTTATTTTAATATTCTTATTACTAATTTTTTTTATTGATTGGAGGAGTGGGTTTTGAAAGCGGCCCCAAAATATTATTTACAAAAAGTGACTCAAAAGGATTAGGTCAACAAAGGACCTACACCAATAAGAGCAACCAATTAGGCCATAAAAACAATCCCATTACATAAAAATGAAACCAATAGGAAGTTCTAGAATGAGGAGACCAACAAAAATAGCAAAGGAAAACCAAGAAGGACTCAAATTTAAATAGACTCAACACTATTTTTAGGATTATCATCATA
This sequence comes from Wollemia nobilis, assembly GCA_028583015.1. Classification (NCBI taxonomy): domain Eukaryota; kingdom Viridiplantae; phylum Streptophyta; class Pinopsida; order Araucariales; family Araucariaceae; genus Wollemia; species Wollemia nobilis. The sequence continues at coordinate 2,336,306 of JAQPPZ010002765.1, forward strand.
TATATTTTGGAGGTCTTTGAGTTGATGATAAAGATCTTCCATTACTGTGGCAACTTACTAGTACAGGATCCAAGTTGTCTTAGAAGCATTTAATGCAGTAGACAGTGTCACCATGGTCCCAACTAGAGGATCAAGAATAGATTTTTGAAACATGTTGATGGTGGGTCCATCCAAATATTTAGATAATCTCATGCATGTGGGATTGTCTTCAATCATCAACCTCAAGGGAGAATATTCAGTCTTCACATTTTGAATCTTAGGTTTAGGGGACTCCCAAGAAATATTGGGGTTATATTTATGCTTACTCCTTGTCTTTTTTCTCCTCAAGGAATGGTAATGAATCTTAAAACTACTAGACTACAAAATGTCATCCTAAATTGGGTCTAAAATTGATTTATTGTTTGATTTAGGGGACCCTGTTTCTAAACCACCTTCTTTTTTCACCACTTCATTATCGGGGAACTCCTAGCTAGAACTATAGACATGGGACAGGTCATAAGGGTTAATAGTATAGGAAATAATTACTTTCCAGGTCTAATTGTAGAGGGCATGTCTATAAATCATCATATGTAGGCCTTGGTGAATGGAATGAGATGAATTATCTTTCCTAAAACTATCAATGGAGATTTCCAAGGACCTATATAGGTAGTTGGGCATGTTAATTACCTTAATATCCTTGAGGTGGTTTTAAAAAATGAGATGTAAGCTTCACAAGGGAAAGTCAATATTATCAATAGTGAAGTGTTACATCACCAAAATCATTACTCTATCCCAAGGAGTTGGAAGGGACGCTCTTAAAATTCTATTTTTATTTGGCAATATTTTTAACTTTGTCAAAAAAGTGATTCTTTTCCTCCACCATAGAATTTTTATCATGGTAGATAGTCAGTCCATCATTTGGGAGCTTGGTGATCCCAACCAATATATGAACACTAAAATTGAATTAGATTCCATGAACATTGATGCATCCTTTGACCCATGACTTCATGAACTCATAAAAAAGCTTTGCATCACTCCCATTGAACTTCTTTAAAAAGAGCATAAATTCGTAGTTGGCTAGGATGTCTTCAATAATTGGGTCAATTTGCAAGGTTTCAAGCTCGAACAAGGCCATACTTACAACTAAAGCAGGGAGGGGAACTGAGGTACTAGCAATGGCTAAGATCATCCTTGTAGAAAAATTAAAAGAGCTGCACAAGAAATTTTCCTTTATAAGCTTACAAAGGATGCATTCCAAATAATATGGACTTAGTCTGCTTCAAGGACCGTTGATGAGTTTCATAGTTGGAAATATTTGTAATGTGTGACCTATCACGTGAGTAGATCACCATATAAAAAAGGTACCATTGGGGTGGGTTAAGACCACAAATAACATCAATGGAGTTGGTTGAGAGGGCATCTTAGAAATGATTAATCTAGGATGTACCCTTGAAAGTATTGATGTTAATCAAGATAATATTGGGAAGGTTGCAATGGAAGTGCTCCATTGGCTAGCAGCATGGGGGAAAGGGACCCACCACAAAACAAATATAGGAGAAGGAATCCATGGGGGATATGGGTTTATCAAGTAAGCAAGGAGGAAGTGAACAAATAGAAAAGGTACCATAGGAAGGAAAGGGGTGATTGGGTGGGGTGATAGGACAAACACAGGGATAGGCATGAAGGTGGTAAGGATGAAAAATGGTAGGGGATTTAGATGTACAAATGTGGGGGGATGGGATGATAAATGGAAATGGATTGAGATGTGTAAAGGTATAGAGGCACAAGATAATGATGGTAGGTGGCTAAGATATGCAAAGGTGGAGGGGTACATGATGATAAAAGGCAGGGGATAAAGATACACAAAGGTGGAGGAGCATGGGGTGTGAGGGGTATAAAAAATATTGACATAATTGTATAAGGTCAAGAATGGCCACATGTAAACCTTAAGATAATCAGGACCAATAAGTGGAGGAGAAATCAATTAGAGGTTGAGGAAAGACCATGTTCCAAACTTCGAGGGACTCAATGCGAAGATCAATGTTGACCATGAGAGTGGCAACATGATTTCCATCCTTGTAAATGTGATAAATGGAAGTGTTTATGTTCTTGCACATGATACACTTAGACTCAGATATGATATTGGATACTCTCTAGGTAGGGACCTTGTTACCTTCGAGATAGTTGATAATGTTATGTGAGTCTCCTTCGATGACAAGCTTGTAGGGAAGGTCACTAAGGATGGATAGACCCAAAAAAAGAGATCTAGCTTCCAAAACATGATTTATTTGGGAGCATATGCTCTCTATGAATGCAAGGATGACATTGCCATGGTGATATTTAATGATGCACCTAATTCTAGCTTCCATGGGTTTAACTTTTACAGCACTATCAAAATTTATTTTTAACCATTATTTAGTTTGAGTTCAATGGTAGCACAAAGCACATTTTTACTAATGGAAAGGGGATATCTGATAGAATTTAAAAATGCTATATTGTTATGTTCAAGCCAAACCTACCAAAGAAAGTGGTGGATATAGAAGGACCACAAATATTCGAGATGATTTTTTAGGAATGGGTTAGGCCATTGAGTGAACAAATTGGTTATTGAGCATAGTTGAGCCCATAAAATATTGAAGGTTGATAGGAGGAATATGAGAACTAACCTTGAGAAATATTAATCAAGGAAAATATGGTAATTCGATTCCCACATGGAATTGTAAAGATAATAGCAATTGGAGATGACCAAACCTCTAATTAGGATATTTTCAATAGTTAAATTTTCATTTTAGACCACCAACCAAGAGAAAAACACTATATTGGGAATAAGACCTTTGATCCAAATAGAGTTGATCAGAAGTGAACAAACAATGGGGTCTTTCTAGAAGAAATAGGTGGTGTTGTAGACACCTAAAATTCACACATGGTTTCTTCCCCTATCTCCATGGTTGATTAAATTGTAAAATTCATAAAATTGTATTAATTAACCTTAAAAAACCTTACATTTATTAAAATAGGTATTCATTAGCTCCTTGGGCCACTTAAGCCCTTTCCTATGTTTAACCATGGTTCTCATGTGACAACCATAAAAGGCTTAACCTTGGATAAAAGTTACTTTATGAGCAAAAAGTCACTTTATCATTAGAGTGCACTTAAAATGGGTAAACTTATGCTTAATTAATATTAATCATAATTAGGCTCTAACCTTCCACCTCATCCCCTTGAACTTGATCTAACATATGGCCAAACTAATTAGGGTTAACACTAATCCTTGCTCACACATGTGTGCACCCATAATCCTAATGGATATTTTTTGCTCACACATGTGTGCACAACTCATCCAAATGGATATTTAAAATATCCTCTCTCAAAGCATGGGAAGAGGTGAGTCACCTTCCACCTCATCCTCCACATGGGTGAAGGATTCCTTTACACAAAACCCATCATGAGATACATTTCACATGGGACACCTCACAAGGGACACCTCATAGGGATACCTCACTCCCCCTAGCCTCTCAAAAGAACTATAAATAGTAATCATTTTATCTTAAAATCCATACACCCTCATTTTACATAACAAAACTCTACAAAAATCACATCAAACAATCATCCACCAATCATAAATAAATCATCATGACAACCACTTCATTTGTACTCTTTTGTGTACTATTTTGATAGGTTTTTATAGGCACAAAAGTAGATTCGGTACTAACCAAGAGTTTCAACTATCATAGATCAGCATCATCTTCTACAAAAATTGGAAAATAATAGTTATAGGTAGAGTCATAGGGTACCCTAGAGAGAGTCAAATCACAGGTGACAACAGGTCACCAAACCCTTCTGAAATGTAACTTTTACTATTTTTCCAGCATTTACAGTCATTTCTAGCAACTTCTATTATGCATTAGATTAGTTTATTTTGTGAATTTTATCTTAATAAATAAAAGGCTTGATACATGATAGTCCCCCAAACACACTAACCCCTTTTTCTAGGTCATACAAGTCCTAAGAACAAGTTTTATCAACAATGACACATGAGCATTAAGCCCACCCATTTTGAGGATCTTTGGAAGACCAATTAAGGGTGTTGTTGACTTGTTCATTGAAGAAAAGGGAATTTCATCCCATGAAATCCCTATTTTTAGAATTCTAAGTAAAACCCCATAAATAAAAGTAGAATCCTTTGGAAACCCCTTTTTGATCACTTATATTTCAAAGAGAGTGGCCCATTTTATATCATGTTCATTTTGGCACGCCCGTTGGGACCCCCACTTTGTTTATTCTTATTAGTTAACCCACTAGAATAATTGACTAATTTTTACTATTTTTTTAAGTTACAAGTGACAAAAAACCACCCAAAACCCTACAAAAACCTAAAAAAACAACTCAAGTTTGAGATGATTGTATTTCTAGTCTATGAGCCAAAGTTGCATGGTAGGGTGTGACCCACACTAAGTCATAGGGTACCCTGCAACCCATACAAGCGCTCCAAGATATAGTTAAGGAAGCAACTCTTACACAACCAACAACAATCCCTGAGTTGCAAGTAAGTCTAGGGGACTAATTTTCCCTCATATGGGATTGCTATTCCCCTTGCCAAAAATAGTCTTCATAGGCCAAAAATTTCTTAAAGAAACTAGCACCCCTAAAGGTATAATCAACCTTTCTCTACTAATTTTGAGCTTTGGAAAAACTTGGTACTACACCATATTTCTAGGTTCTTGTTTTTTAGTTTTAGCAAAACTTTGTACTGCACCATATTTCTAAGCTTTTATTATTTCTTGAACTCTTTTAAAACTTGGTAGCACACCATCTTGATAGGTTATTGTGTTTTTCATGTTTTGCAAAACTTGGTACTGCACCATCTTGCTAAGTTTTTGTTCTCTTTATGTTTACAAAACTTGGTATCGCACCATATTGTAAACTTGTGTTTATTTCACATATTACCTCCTTAGGCATTTATTTTGTTCAATTACTATTATTTTTAGTTACATGTACTGGTCCATAGAAACAATTACTATTAGAAAGCTCAAATTTTTCCTAAATTCCTCTTTTCACTAAATTTGTATGGTAGGGTGCGACCGAAGCTAAAGTGCACATAAACCTCTAAATTTCATTCTCAAAGACTTACATGAGCTAGAGAATACAGGTAATCCTATAAAAAACTATCTGGTTCCAAAAATAGTAAGTTTACATTTAAGTTTTACCATATTTTACTTTCATAAAAGGCCTTAAAATCACTTTAGTCTTTCTTATAAAAGTTGGTAGTTACTTACAAAAGGCTTCAAGATTGTTTGGTTCACACATCTGCATATGTAGGCTTGCATTTCATGCACCTTAGAGAGCTAAATAGTTCTATAAGTTGTCTTTTCCTTTTTGCATGTTGAATACCTTGTATATATTTCCTTTATAAAAACAAATTGGCATCATGATATTTGCACTTCTTGTGTTGCTCTTGCATTTCTCTTATCCCTTAAAAATATATTATACTTTCAAAATAACAAATATTATTTTCTTAGAGTAGGACACACACTTCACGTTTAGCTTAAACAATGGTAATATTGGATTTCATCACCAATCCCCACTCGATACTGGTGATGTTGGCTTTCATATCCTTCCACCAACTCACCCCCTACACACCATAGTAGCCTCTCGCAAGTGGTTTTTTAGACTTCATCACCATAAAATACCCTACTATTGAGATACCTTGTTCATGCCTTAAAAATGAGGGTTAAGTGAAAGCACGATTATTTCGGTAGTAGAACATTAGACAAAATGATCCCTTTAGGGGTTATTTACTTTCTTAGGTTGTACCTTGAGCCATTACCTCCATTAGAAGCCATTTGACCATTTGAATACAATTATACCTTGTATGCATTTGGGAATAATAGGATATTGTCCACAGACACACCTACTTTTAGAATAAACCCAACACATCCTGTTTCATTTCAATTTTAGGGATATTCTAACATTAAAACACACTTTTGCAAAATTTTAGTTGCTCATGCTTGTTTCTTGTTGTATGATTTAATTTGTGTTACAAAAAACTCAAAAATATGTTTCAAAACCAACAAAAATAGATCCCACACTTCTCTAGACATAAATATAGAACTTTTCTATTTTTGTAATCAGTTTCAGCAACAATCATAGAATACCTTGCGACCTAGAATAGTTGCACCCTACCCTACAACCTAGACTTCTATTTTACAGAAAGGTTTTGTTACTTCCAAAACATCATTATGATTATTTTTCATAGCGGATTTGGTAGAAACTAATATTTTTCTAGTCTATTACCTTTTGATCATTGTCCTTACCCAAAGCTAAATCTTGTGCATGAACACTTCTAGCTATGGAGGCTTTTCCATGCTACTTCCTTCCCAAACCAATTTCTAGGGCATTTAGAGGAAACCACCTCTACTCATTCTCGAAATTCATCTATCTTCTCAATATGATAACAATACTTCATATATTTCCTCTCATTCCCATAATCGAGATCCACCAATTTTCTCTCATTTTGATGATGACCTTTATCAATTTTCTCTCATTCCAATAAGAAAAATCCATCTACTTCTTCACATATCAGCACCAAACATCCATCTATTTTCTCTCACCCTAGAAAAAAAATATATCCACCCCTCCTCATTGTTTAATCTTGCATCATAGATCAAGTAATCATATTTCATATTATGATAGATACCTTAGGTGTCAGGATAGATGTATTGTTCATCCCCTAAGCTCTTATGTGAGCACCATTCTCTCATATTCATACCCATATCCCTCACATCGTCGTCACTCTTTCCAAATATCACCTATTACACCTTTTCTTCCTTTAATTCACATCACTCAGTCTACGATCATCAATTATTATTCATATCAATCATCACCCTCTACAACTGGTATTCATGCCCATCCTAGTTCTACATCACCACCACCCTCTTCTATTGACATGCAATACATCTTCACCCGTATTGACAAGCTAGATTTGCACATGCACCATTGTTAATGTCACACATCCAACTATTATCCAATCATGACATAATTTCCAATGCCTTCATATTCACACATTCTCATCCTCAAAAGCAAGGTCCCACACAACCTAGGTAGGATTCTACCCCTAACAATACTTCATATATTTCCTCATAAGTGGTATTCATGCCCTTAGTTCATATCAATCATCACCCTCTACAACTGGTATTCATGCCCATCCTAGTTCTACACCACCACCACCCTCTTCTATTGAGATGCAATACATCTTCACCCGTATTGACAAGCTAGATTTTCACATGCACCATTGTTAATGTCACACATCCAACTATTATCCAATCATGACATATTTTCCAATGCCTTCATATTCACACATTCTCATCCTCAAAATCAAGGTACCACACAACCTAGGTAGGATTCTACCCCTACATAGTCCATATTGCATTCAATCATTGTATCCCATGTGTTCCACTGATCCTGCACTGGTTATCTCTAAGCATTCATCTCACAATTTCCAAAAATTGCATTAGGTAGGGCTCTTAGTTTTACTTGAGATCAAACTAACAAATCCACACCACACAAAACCAAAAGGGTACAATGAGCATCAATTTTGTGTTCATCATCACCAGCAAGGGTATGATATCAACACTTGTCACATTTTCGAACACCTAGTTCACAACATGATGGATGAGGAGGGATTAAAATGCACTAATAATTCTCCCTATTCCACTAAGAATCAAGGTATATATTCAAATACATCATCCCACACCATGCTTCCACAACCATACATTAACGCTTCATCATATTCATCCAATTCTTGCTAGGCCCATCAGGTCCACAACCACACATCTTATCAAGATAGTAATCATGTTGATCTTGCAACTAGTCTTTCATAGTATTTACAATGACATCCTCCACAATATTATAATTATATCATGTTTTTTTGCATTTATACTTTTTCCTTATTCTCTTCTTCATATTATTTCCTCATTCTCTATCTTTTATTCTAGAACATTGTCAATGTTGTATGGTTATGCTACAAGCAGCTACATACCTTTGATTTGGTTTTATTTTCTTCTCTTTTATTTCCTTTCCTCTTTATAGATTCATATTGCTATTGTATGGTCATTCTACAAGCATCTACATACCTTTGACTTAGTTTGATCTTCTTCTCCTCTCTTTCATCTTCCCTTATTTTCTCATTCTATATTTTTTCTTCTAAAACCTTGTCAATGTTGTATGGTCATGCTACGAGCAGCTACATACCTTTGATTTAATTTGATTTTCTTCCTTTCTCTTTTATTTCCTCTGTGTAAAACCATGTTTCTATTTTATGGTCACACTATGAGTGGATACATACCTTTTACATGGTTCAATCTTCTTCTCCTTCATTTTCCTTTCTTCTCTTCCTCTTCCTCTTTCTAGCTGCTTGTTTTCCATCATCTAGGAGTTTTATCTCCTCGTAAATACATATTCCAACACTAGGAGGGGTTTTCATCTCCCTCTATCACATCTTCCATATATTGCGAACTTCATTTCATACCACCTTCTCTTTCACAATTGAGGGATTTTTTCATATTATATCCCCACTTTCTCTATTTTCTACCTTTTCATCTAGAACCATGTCAATGTTGTATAGTCACACTATGAGCAACTACATACCTTTGATCCAATTCAAAATTACTTCTTTTCTCTTTTTCGTTCTTCTTCTTCTCTTCTCCCTTCATTATTCCTCCATTTATTCTATCTTATCTTATTTTCCTTGCCCATACTTCTCCATCTCCCATATTCTTCATTGTCCCAATTACTAAGGCCTCCCATTCATTCCCTCCATTCATCCACTCACCATTATGTCACTCTTTCACATACATTCACATGCATCACTCATGGTTTCTACTACCACACATTGGCATTCATTTCACTTCATATGTACATCCATCCACATATTTTTGATTTGGTCTAGTACATTGGACATCACATGGGAATACATCACCTTGTATTTTTATATTGCACTTGCTTTGTTTCTATCAAAATCAAACTGGTCACATACTACCCTACATTTTTAGGCATTTTTTTGTGTCATGTCCTCTTGTACATATCATATTATATGTCTTGTTTGTAGTCATTTTCACATATTTATTGTACATAGGCCATCCATCACTTGTATATAGTACCACTTTGAGGAGTTAAAAATGCATTTTTTAGTAGGACTAATATGGTATCCGGTTATATTCTTAGTTGCATGGTAACGAGAAGCTTTTCTATTTCTCAACCATTCATAGTCAGTCTAATTAACATGTATTGAACGTCATCAAATTCTACATGATTTCAAAGATAGCCCTAGTTGAATTGAGTTCATTCATAGACTACCCCCGCATTTCACATCTTAAGAAAATTTTGAGTGTAGGGAGAACAACACCTTGTGTAGGCCTTGCCATTTAGAGAATAATTTCCCTTTCTCATCCTATCATTTGCATGATCAACATAAACTTAGGGGTAAACAAAGGTACAAACAAAAGCAAACAAAAAAAGGGGAAAAAATAAAAGCCAACACCCACAAGTAAAAAAAAAAAAAAGAGGACCACAAATAAAAGAGGATCAAATGATAAAGAGGTAGAAAACAAATGGAAATGCCTCAAGAGTACTATTAAAATATTGAATCTTAGAGGTCCTTAGGTCTAAAATAACATCATAGGGTAATTTCCATCACTAGTAATAGGCTCCAAGAGCCTGCCTAGCAGTGAATTAAGCCTTATAAGTGGTGACACATCTGTCACATTAGAAACCTTCTCTTGTATAGATCATTGTGCACTTATGAATGAGCTAGCTAATTTGGCTAGTTTTACAATAGGTTCATCCAACCACCCTCAAAATGGATAAATGAACATCATGTGCATACACAGGTCCATGATAGACTTAACCTAGTTTAGGATAGTTAAGATGTCTATAGGATACTAATTGTCTACTAGATAAGTTTTATTCTTTAAACTATGTTGTTTGAGTGTCTAAAAACTCTTGTAAACATCCACCATGCTTGAGAATTAGGAGTGAATAACATCACCACTGATTATGCCTATAACAAGTGTCTCTTCATCATATTTGTATACTATCATTCACTACATATTTAGTCCATCGTTTACATTGTCACTACGTATATCTTGTACATTATCATCCATTTATACACTTTATATTTACTTATTGCATATTGTAGACACCTAAAACACGTCATATCGAGACAACTACTCATATGGGACATTCTAGAAGACTATATGAAAGATATTGGATAGATTCCAAGGTGAAGCAATGGTTCTAACCACTTATTTAGGCATTTTGGCCTAATTACTGTTGTCCACGGTTGACACCCATGATTAATAGGTTTGATCATGCCTTAGAGCCACGATTAGCCTTCAAAATTAGTTGGACCTCGACCGACCCAAAATTGGTCACAACAACCAATTGGTTTAATATCCAAGTATTTAGAGAGTGGAAAGTTCTAGAAGTTTCCATCCAACTTCCCCAAATATCTCTTTTTGATCTTAGATTCTCCATGAAGCTAAGACATAGCCTTCCCATGTGCTATAAAACCCCCCTCCAAATTGGGGAAAATTCTGGAAGAATATTGAGTTGAAGAGCAGCATAGCCCTATCAAATTGTATACTCACTTGTATCCATTGAGAGGAATAATTTTACTTCCTAATTGGAGATCACATGGCACTTGGAACCAAGAAGGCTATGGAGGGCTAGGAGGAATCAAGAAACTCAATCAATCCCATTCCATCACCAATTCAATCAATTCAACTACAAAATCTATCAGAGGACATCGTGGTGACCCTTGATCATCAATTCATCAAGGAGAATTGGAGATCTAAGACCAAAATATAAGAGCAACTATATTTTTAGCTCAGTTGTGGTTGTCAGTCGTGGCTAAAAGTGCTAGTTGCACCATAGATCTATGGTCAGGTTTAATTTTCTTTTCTCCTTGGTTTTATCAGTATTTTATCTTTTATTTGTAGTAGCTTATATGCATTTGATCTAGATTTGATTGTGCGATACAAGTAGGAATTTAAGACTTGTTTCCTTCATTTCTTATCATTTGGTAGTTAGATTAGTCATGGCTATTTATTATGTTTTCATTCCTTCAATTGTTTAAATAGGACATCATATGGATTGATTTATGTTTCCTTTATATTTCTTGATGGAAAATTATCATGTTTAGTGTATATTATCATGCTTTATGCATTTTATTGATTTCAAGATTTCATAACATATTATATGCAAGATTCCTCTAAAAGCCTCATTAAGAGAGGCCTCATTTGTTTTAATTATTTCTTGTTGTTTATTTAATGTAGGGTTAACAAGGTCTTGCCATTCAAAGCAAAACATACCTCTAATAGTGGAAGAAGGCCACATTTGCCTTGGAGAAATTCATGTCAACCTAGGAAGCCTACAGATTACACCTACCCTTGCATGGGGATTTTCCATGATTGTAATAATTGTATCACATTGGGTATCCCTAAGAGGGATGAATTTGTAATCGATTTTCATTGGAAATTTAATAAAAGAAGCCCTTATTTGTGGTTATGTATAAATTTTTCCATTATTTTATGATTTGTATGATTTCCAGTTATTATTAGCTTAGGTGTATGCATCCTATATTGCTATAGAAGATGATCATGGTGGAACCTCATATTTTATGCCATAGAATGCTAACTTACTATATTTTGTGATGACGGGTCTTACTCATGGCTGATAGTCATGGTTAATAGTTGTAGCCACACCATAGAGCTGTAGGCAATAGTTACAACCGTGCCTGACATACATGGTTAGCAGATAACAGGGCATACAACAGGAATCCAAAACTTCATCAGATATAGATCTGAGGTATGCTTCATTTTCCTGTGTTTTTTCTGTCTGTATGTGTTTTTGTTTTCCAGAAAGCAAATATGTTAGGGTAATTAGAAAACTTAATGAAAGGTAGAAATGGGAAAATGCTAGCTCATTTTTTAGTTTTATACTAGCCACTACTAGGAATAGCAGATCTTTGATTACAGTCTACCCTAGTCTCCAGTGGTCTAGGCCATTCTGTGTTTCGAGTTTGCATGTATGAGACCCAATTAGTGGCCATTTTCTTCATACATAATTGCATTCTCTAAAAAATCATCTAGAATAGTCATGCATTCTTTTAAAATCAAAGGTTATTTTGAAAAGTATGTAGGAAAAATCATGTGAATGCTATTTTATGTATTTTGTTTTCATGTAAAGTAAAAATAACCACACACACCATGATACATTGTAAACACTAGTGAGTTAGAAGTCACATCCAACCACTAGTAGGGTTCAACGACGGTGGTGGTGATTTGCATCCGCTGGTCCAACTCCCTCGATCCTTTGGTTACTAGACCAATATCGGATCCAATATGCCTTCATAGCCCATGGAAAATACAAACATATCTCTCTTTGAAGAGGTATATCTCTAACTGCAGGTGAACACAATGAGGATCAGGAGGACCTGTGCTCCTTGACTGTGTGTGGACTTCATTACCACACATTATATGTGGGATTACATGGCCTAGAGTTCATTTTTAGGTTGTCGATTTCGAGTATATAGGTGAAAACCATTAAATAATTGAGTATATCATCAACTTATTGAAAACACGATGAAATTTACTTTCTGATACAACAAATATCAAAACACATAAAAATAGTTTAGCGATAATAAACAAAAATGTAAAATATATAATCATCATTGTTCACTTTGTTTGCCTTAAAATTTACATACGAGATAATATAATATCATGGTGCAAACACAAATATGTCGATACAGGCATAGACCCGAGGTTGAGGCCAAAGATATACCCAATAAACAACAAGATGTGTAGGACCCTCAACCATAAAATCCTCCCAAACATCGTTCAGTGAGTATTAGATGGGATAATTCTATGTGCGAGGATCCTATTGAGAATACCCTATTTATAGGAGCCACTAGAAACTCCTTGAGACACATATTAGAGCATAGGACTTCCTAGCATGGGGGTCTCGAACATGGTTACATTTACCATGATCACACTCTACTTGCATCCATGATATCTGATAAAGAGTATGTCATAGAGGAATCCAAATTGGTACCCCTTCGACCTTTAGCCAAGGGAGGTGCAATGTCCCCACCATCTAAGTATTGATAGGCTCAAGATACACCCATTCAGGGTTAAATAGATAAGTTCACTTTTGAGCATAGTCCCATGTGAAATCCCAATAGAAGTTAACCTTATAGGATCACTATAGAAATTTCTAAAGTGGAAGCAAATGGTATGAAACCTCATGAGCCATGGTGTAGTAGATAGATGGTTTGGATAGAGTCTTAGGATAACTAGGTTATAAACCTTTTTTTGTGCCTTCTTGTTTTACGAGTGTGTGTAGTGAAAGTACAATTAGGAGTGTCCAAGAAATTTTAGAATGCTCCAAGAATTCTGGTGATATGCATACCCTTGCATCCCATGCGGGCATAGAGTATAGGTGACAACTAACTGTAAATTTCATCTTCATAGACAAGGGTAAGAGTGTAGAAAATCAATCTATTGGGGGACACACCCATAAAGCCGCTCAAATACAGTGCACACACCAGAGGCCTCATACAGTTTATCACATAGATAGATCTCACAAGCTAGTATCCAAGTAGAGATGTCAGATCCTCCAAGACTAGTTGGAAGATATTCATGTAGAGTGGTAACACCTCAAAAATGAGGACACTCAGAGGTAAAGGTTCATAAGACAATGCTTATATGAATAGTGTATGTGCGAGCAATGTATCCTTAATCAAAAGGAGTGTTTTAAGGAGGACCAATTGACTAATGTTAGTTTACCTCCCCATAGTGAGTACAAGGAGAGCATTGATAGACAATATGCTTCATAGCCTGAGTTGCACCCTGACCATATAGACATCCATACTCACCATATGGCCCAACATAGATATCAACATCCCACATATGAACATCATGGGCATAAGCAGTATGAACAAGAAGTGGGAGATGAGCTAGATCAAGAATATATCAAGATATCACAAGTCAAAGTGGATGATGAGCGAAGTCCTCTTCCTCGATCGAAGAAGAATGTGCCTCCAAAGGTGTCTCAAAGGAAATCCAGAGAAGAGGAGTTTCTATATTTGCAGGCCTTTAAGGCCTTGGAAGAAAAGGTTAAAGATATCAAAAATCAATGAATGACTTATCAAAATCCTACCTTAAAAAATATTCATAATGAACCTTTATGTCCATCAATGCCTATTCCTACCTATCCTGAGTATTTTGAGATACCTAGGTTGGAAAATTTTAAAGAAGAGGAGGATGCTCAGGAGCATGTTACAAGTTTTTTAGACATGTGATTTCATATTGAGAGCAATGATTCTTTACTCCTGTGGAACTTCATTACAACCCTTTTAGGCCCATCTCGGGAGCGGTTTAATCAAATCAAAAGGCACAACATCACCAACTTCAAGAAATTGGTCGATGTATTTCTTGAACGCTTCTCCTTCAGCATCAAGAAAAATGTGAATTTTTTTTATTTGGTTGCTTTAATACAACATGATGACAAGCTAGTTATGGATTATTGTAAATTATGGAGAAATATGATGGCAAAGTTACCATTCGCCATACCTACTTTTGAACTAACTCGAATGTTTATGAAAAGTTGCACAAAGCACATTTCATTATTATTACAGTTGCAACAATATCAGACCTTTGAGGAGGCTTTGGATCAAGCCAAAGTGATAAAGGATATCAAGTTACATAAGGGTAACTTGAAAATGATAAGCAAGAAGGAATGGAACAAGAAGAGAACTGAGAAACAATAGGCCAAAATGATCTACATTAATCAGGTGGTTCTAAACCTTCAGAAAGGGGATAAGAGGTAGCAACAATGAAATTATCAAGCCAACTTCCTCCTATGTAATATGAGTAGCACAAAAACAATCAGAAGGGTAAGGACAAATAAATATGTCCTCCTCATATAATCACTCAATTATCAGAATTTTTGACATTGATCTTCCATCAATTATGCAAGGCAAAGGTAATAAACTTCCTAGAAATCAAATTAATGGACCCTAATCAACCCAAGACTAAGGGGTATGAGGATGATCAATATTGCATATTTCATCAAATGAAAGGTCACAACATAGAGGTATGTTGGTATTTCAAAAATGTAGTGCAAAATATGATCGAAAGAGGTACGCTTTTTATGGAAAATCTATAAGGTCCTGACAATCAAAACATGGGGATCTACAAAATTCTCTACCTAACCATGAGGTACCAAGGAACAATGTTAGCCAAGTCAATCAAGTATGCATCGAACCACCAACCCATAGGTTCATCGTAATGGTCAACATCATCACAATAAATGTGAGGTATGAAATACAAAATTAACCTCCATTTCCTATTAGGGTCCAATCTACACCTCCTCCAAGGCCAGCCCAAAATGTGCTAGGCCCACCAACTAGACAGGTGGTGACAATCAAGAGTAGGTTAATTCAAAACCTACAGATGACTCCAATGAATTTTTCAATTTATGAGATGATTCAACAGTCTCTCAAGCACAGGGAGATACTTATGGATATTCTACGTTCCATAGAAGTGTAGTCCCAGGATCTCTAAGTATTCATACACTTCGTGGGACACATGCAACAGTGTCAGGAATCGATTATACAATTTTACAATCATGAAATCAAGATGATTTCCACTATGACAATGGACCCACCACTCCACATAATTGCATGTGTAAATCACAAACCTTTAAATCATGTTTTGATTGATACGGGATGATCAATCAATATAATCATTACTAAGGTTTTGACATACCCGAAGTTGCCAAAGATGCATATCATACCTTTTGCCTTCACGTTGAGAGCTTTTATCGATGCATTATGCTAAACTGTAGGCACAATAGTATTACCTATTTAGATGTAATTGAAGATCATCCCTGTGATGTGTCATGTGATAGAAGGTACTATGTAGTACAATATACTTCTAGGTAGACCTTGGATAAGAGAAATGTGTTGTGTCCCTTCCATTCTCTATCAATGTATTAAATATGTGCATGAGGGATAGGTTCATGTGGCACCTTAAAATAAATAACCATTCAAATACTTGAATTTAGCATATTTCCTAGGGGACTTTGTGATCCCTTCAATTCACCTGAACATATGGCTAGTGTCATCGATCAAATATCTAGGAGGAAAAATGAAGGAAGTGTGTGCCAAACCTACAATATCTACATCTCAACAATCAAATCACATGACAACTGTGTCTACCAGACCATCGACATCCATAATGCATCAATACAATAATAATATTAAGGAAAATATGGACAAAAAAAGATAAAACAAGCACCCAAACCAACTATCATCAAGGTCCCTACTCCCATGGAAGTAGAGGATGCTCAAGAATAAGTCGAAGAGGTACCTCAACCTGCTTTTCCTGCATATTCGATAGGATCATATGCACTGTAGGTGACCATTCATTTGGTTAATCCCATATGAGGGGAGTATATTATGCAAAATGTGACATTTACACCAATCATTGAGACTACATAGGATATGGGCCAACCACAAGCCCATCGTCTTCCCATAGGGATGGTGGTACCACTAGGGATACTTCCTAATAAAACCAATTTCATCTATGGAGGGCTCGACCAACTTACATCTCACACTCCCATGGATGAGGATGATGATGAACCATTCACTGTGAATGTTTATTATCTCTCTAACTTAAAATACACCTTACAATATTTTGAGCATTACCATTGGCATGGTTACGATCTTGGATTATTCAAGTAGGGGTGTATGAGGCCTTATGAACCATAGTATCAGTTTTCAACTGATAGGTTTGGGTTAGGATATTATATTTGAGGATAGGATGAATTCCTCACTATATATTTAGACCACATGTACCTTAGTATAGGGGGTGAAGTCAACTTCAATCCTTATCACCCCAATCCCTCCTCTTTTTGAAGGGATAACTGGTTAGTGTCTTACGTCACTATAGAATAGCCCAAGATATATCACGAAGACATCTTGGTGGAGACCAGTTCATAAAACATACCAAGAGACAACATGGATGAATAAATCCATGGGGTAGTTGATGACATGGGCTTGCAAGTTCAGAATGTTAGTATAGCAACATATTTTGAGTTACAGGATCATCTTGATGAGAATATAGCAGAGTCCATATTTGAGAGAGGTAGACCAATTTGCATGTATGAGAGTGATGATGATGATGAGTCCTTACGCAATGAGCAATATGAGGATGAAATTGAGTTGGCCTACCTAGGACCTCTAAATTTACATCATTTGTTACCCTTGGAGATAGTCATCGTGGATGAAAAATCCTCCATTAACGATAGTGGTTATCAAGAATGGGCTTACATGGGGCCCCATATTCCTGATCTCCCAATTCCAATAGGTAGCAATGAAGGTTTTTATTATGATAGTGATGACAAATATGAAACAGAAATATTATTTGGGATTTCCCTACTTACGTCATAATAATGTTCCATACACTATAGAGGATATGTACAGAGATATCAATCTCCACCCTCACCTCAGAGGAATACCATATAATTTGGATAGGATTTATAATATGGTATTTCCTGATCCATTGACATACAGGGATCTCCTAGAGCCTAGCGATCCTATGTTTGATTTTATCCATAGCTCAGATCCAGAGATCCCCATACCCCTCAAAACCATATCTCAAGGATGGAAGTTATATAAATTTAGAATCATATGCATTTGTTCCTGGAGACATTATCCATTCTATAAATATGGTCTCCATTGATTTGACCACTCCACTTCACAATCTAGTTGATACTTCCAAACCATTGTATCTTAATGTAGATGTTATTGATTAGGATTGCACTAAATCACCATTGCAACCTGAAGATTTCTTCCCTAATGAAGAAATACTATAACCTTTTCATTTTGTGCCAGACTATGGACATGATGTTTATCATGCTAAGGATGCTTCCAACATGGAACTTGTAAACCTAGCAGATGACATCCATTTGATCCCTATGCCTCACCAGCTTGAGGAGGGATCCCACATGTCAGTAGAGGAAACCTTTGAAGTGGATATCATCGATGATCCCATGATTCCTAAGAAGGTTAAATTTAGATAAATTTTACCTCCTGATGAGCATGCCATTCTCATACCTCTACTAAAATAGAGACATGATATCTTTTCTTAGACTTATAAGGGCATGGTAAGTCTAGATCCAAAATTGGTTACTCAAAACCTTTTGCTAGATCTCTCAAAAAATCTAATCAAGTAGAAACTTAGGAAGATGAATCCAAAAGTAGCCTTAATGGTTAATGATGAATTGCAAAAGTTGCTGTATGTAGAGTTTTTCATTTCCATCGACTATCTAGAGTGGGTATCAAACATGGTGCCTATAGTAAAACCTGATGGAAGGATACGTATCTGTATGGATTTTAGAGACCTAAATAAGGCAATACCAAAGGATTCATTTCTGTTACTGAACATAGATTCTCTCATAGATGCAATTATGGGTTATGAAATACTCTCCCTAATGGATGGTTTTTTTGGTTCAATTAAATTTGGATTAAGATCGAATACCAACATAAGATCAGGTTCAAAATCCATGGTGTAAGCCCTAGACTAAGGTGGACTTAAATTAAAGTGGGTAGAGATAAAATTAACACAAAAATATAACCAACGATAATATTCATTAATAAAATTAACCAGCTAAATAACCTTACAATAATTTAAACCTTATATAGGCTTAATACAAGTGAAAGAGTAGGGAAGGGAGGTTGGAGGAAGATCGAGAGGATTAGAGAGAACGAAGGAGTAGGAAGTGGAGAGGGAGGTGGTAGTTGGCATGGGGAGAGGAAGGAAGTGGAGTGATAAGGGAAAATGGACGATAAGAAAGGAGGAATGACAATGGAGGAATAAGGAGAAGAATAAGGTGAGGGATAAAAAACAATAAAAAACATGTCGACCATCAAACAGGTTTAGCCGACAAAAGGTAAGAGAGTTCACACTTGCTTAGAAAAATAGGATTTTTCTAAGTCGTTTAAAAATAAACCTTGTTCACACTTGCTACATTCTCCCCCTTAAAGTTGAGAGGACTAACTATATAGTCTCTCATCTTTACAAATTGATCTTTGGTCAGTGCCTTGGTGAAGATGTCCGCGACGTTCTCCAAAGTGTGGAAATAGTGAAGCTCAACAGTATCAGTTTCCACCATATCTCTGATGAACTAGTACTTCATATCAAAATGCTTTGATCTACTATGGTGTATAGGATTGTATGCCAACTAAATGGCACTAATGTTGTCACAAAATATTCTATTTGGACCACTTTTCTACTCTCCAATCTCATATAATACCTTTCATAGCCATAGAGCTTGAGTACTAGCATGAGTAACCGCTATATACTCAGCTTCTATTGAAGATAGCGCTACTGCTTTTTGCTTATTGGAACTCCAAGTTATTAGGCCCGAACCAAGACTAAAATATTTACCTGATGTGGATTTTCTATCATCAACATTGCTTCCCCAATCACTATCACTAAATCCTGCAAGCTTGATAGTATCACTTCTGTAGTATTGGATTTCAAAATCCAATGTACCCTTCACATATCTCAAAATTATTTTAGCTTCCTGCAAATGCAGCTCAGATGGATTAAACATAAATCTAGAAACAAGAGATACAACATACTGAATGTCTAGTCTAGTGTTGTCGAGAAACATCAAACTCCAAAAAATGCTTCTGAAAGTGGTCACATAACCTTTCGGTGCTCCATCATCCTTGCTTAATTGGATCCCATGTCCAATTGGAGTTGCAATTGATTTGCATTGCTCCATAGCAAACTTCTTAATCATATCTCGAGCATACTTAAGTTGATAGATGAAGATCCCTTAATCTATCTTATGGACTTCCATTCCAAGAAAGTATTTCATTAATCCAAGATCCTTTATCTCAAATTCCTGCATCATGGAGTGCTTGAACTCCATATTGACTTTTTCATTACTACCCATAAAAATGAGATCATCCACATACAAACAAACTATGAGGATGCCATTTCCTTGATTCAGGTAGTAGAGCGTGGGTTCATTTTTGCTTCTGATGAACCCATAATCTTTAAAGTACCCATCAATGCGTGAGTACCAAGCTCTCGGTGCCTACTTGAGGCCATAAAGTGCCTTCTTCAGTTTATAAACAAGATGTTCCTTATCTTTCTCTTCAAAGCCTTGTGGTTGCTCAAAATACACTTTTTCTGTCAAGTAACCATTGAGAAATGCACTCTTTACATCCATGTGTTGGACTTTCCATCCCTTATGTGCAGCTAAGGCAAGAATTGTTCTGATAGTCTCCTATATTGCTATAGGAGAAAAAGTCTCTTCATAATCAATTCCATATTTTTGAGTGAATACCTTTGCAACTAATCTGACCTTGTGTCTCTCGATGCTACCATTAGCATTAAAATTGGTCTTGAAGACCCACTTACATCCAACACATTTCTTTCCTTTAGGAAGCTTCACCAGCTCCCAAGTGTCATTGTTTTTTATAGAGGTGATCTCCTCTTTCATGGCATCTTGCCAAATATTTTGAGTACAAGCCTTATCATAACTAGAAGGTTCAATATGTGAACTAGTTAACAAAGCATAGTTAACTAGATCTCCCCTAGGCTCTTGCTGGGATACATCATCACCATACAAGTGCATATTTTATAATATTTTTAGAATAGAATTCATTTCACTAGCTTGACTTCTAGTGTATATTTTTGAAAAAAAATTATCCAACATCTAATATGATGGATTATTCTGTAGAGTTCTCTTACCTCTGGATGGAGAATCTATGTCCATTGGTGAGGAACTTAATGATCTCTGTGGATAAGGACTTGGTGAAGAAGTTGAATCAGAATATGAACTTGGGTTTGTGGGAGGATATTGCTTACATTTTTGTGTTGTCTATTGTTGCACCTGGTTAGAAACTACATCATTGGATTCATCATAACTGAATATTTGGGGCTTAGTCCATTCTCCCCCTTCATCAAAAATCACATCCCTGGAAAGCACACACTTTCTAGTCCTGGTATTGTAGAGTCTGTAAGCTTTTGTATTCTCACAGTATCCTACAAAGATACATGCCTGAATCTTTGGATTGAGATTCTTTCTTAGCTCATCAGGAATGTGAGAATATGCCAGTGATCCAAACACTTTGAAATACTTAACATTTGGTTTTTTACCATACCAAGCTTGGTAAGGTGTTTGCCCTTCCAAACTTGAAGTAGGACTTATGTTCAAGATATGCACATTGGTCCTGGCTGCATCTACCCAATATGAATTAGTCAAATGCTTCGTCTGAAGAATAGACCTTGCCATCTCCACAATTGTGTGATTCTTCATCTCTGTGACACCATTCTGCTGTGGAGTGTAGGCAGTAGTGAACTACCTCTTAATGCCATGTTGTTTACAAAAATTCAAGAACTCATTAGAGGAGTATTATCCTCCCCTATCTAATATAAGACATTTTACAAAATATCTACTCTCACTTTCAACTCTTGTTTTGAAATTGAAAAAGCATTCAAATGCTTCATCCTTATGTTTCAAAAAATATATCTAGCACATTCTAGTAAAATCATCAATGAAGAGTAGGAAGTAAGAGTTGTTACCAAGACTCTTGGTTTGCATCGGACCACAGATGTCTGTATGGACTAGCTGGAGTGGATAGCTGGCTCACCATGCTTGTCCATGAGGAAATTTTTATCTGGTATGTTTCCCCAGAGCACACCCTTCACAGACTTCCTTACTATCCTAAACTTTAGGAAGTCCAATTACCATCGCTTGTGAAGTTAGCATTTTCAAACTAGATGAATTCAAATGACCATATCTCAAGTGCCATAGGACACTTGGATTGGAAATAGAAACATTTGCTAACTTATCTCCCCCTGGATGACCAAAATTTAAAGGAAACAATCTATTCTTTGACATTGGCACTTGTGTAATGATTCTATTATTGTTATTTTTATCAAAAATAGTGCATTTACCCTCATCAAAAAGCAACTTGTAGTTCTTTTCTAACATTTGACCAACACTTAAAATATTGTGTTGAATATGGGGTGTGTAATAGATATCAATTACTTGTTTTATGCCTTATTTAGTTGGAACTTCCATGGCTCCAATGCCTTCAACTGCAAATGATTTATCATCTCCCAATTTGATGCTGGATTTGTATGAGGAGTTTAGAGTAGCAAAGAGTTCTTATTTTCCACTCATATGGTTTGAACACCCAGTGTCCAATATCCATGTATCATTCATGTTATGATTTGCCTGACCATAAGAGAGAAAGAGATTTGTGGCCTCTTCCTCTTCTCCAAAATTGCCAAACTAACTTCTCTGGCTGCTACTGCTTCCTTGTGAAGGCTTTGTCCAATAGTCATGAGCATAATGGCCAAGTTTGCCATAATTGTAGTAAGTTTGTTTTGATTTATCTCCTCCTTTGCCTCTACTTGATTTTTTCCCTCTATTTTGTTGTCCTCCTCTATTCTGTTGTTCACCTATGTTTGAGAATCCTCCTCTGTTCTGATTTCCTCCTCTGATAGGAGTTCCACCTATCTGATTATTTCTACCTCTACCTCTATACTATCCTCTGCCATGGCCTCTACCTCTGACTTCATGAGAAGCAAAGGCTTTATCATCTCCTCCATAACTTGTGGAAGGAGTTTGTTGTAACCTCTATTCATGTGAGAGAAGTGATCCAATGAGGGCTTCAAAAGACAAAGAAGTTAGGTCTTTGGATTCTTCTATAATTATGGAAACTGAATTCCACTTAGGAAGAAGTGTCCTTAACACTTTCTTCACTATAACTTCAGGCTTTACATCTTCTCCTAAAGTGACCATATTATCTACTACGGCTTTCACATGCATGCAGTAATCACCAACCTTTTCACTCTCTTACATTTTAAGAGTTTCAAACTCTCGTTTCAATGTTTGTAGTTTAACTTGTTTGACTTGGTCACTACCCCTATAACTTTCTTTTAAAGCATTCCAAGCAGATTCAACAGTTATAAAAGAAGCTATTATAGGGAAAATACTTCTATCAAGGGCAGATTGGATGTGATAAAGGGTGGAAGAATTATTCTTTTGAGCTTCCTTTAGCCCTTTTATCAGCAACATTCAAAGCTGCCCAATCAACAGCAGTAGGTTTAGTATATCCCTCTTCAATCACATCCCAAAGACCTTTGCCTATCAAAAGAGTTTTCATTTTAATTGACCAATACTCGTAATCACCACCATTGAACTCAAGGATTGGTAGACTATTATTTGATGCCATTTCGGAAAGCAAACTTTATTTCAACTTCAAACAAGTAGTAAAAATAAGTACAAAATAGATCACTGATTTAAATCAAATCTAGCTTCCTTAATATGCTCACTGATTTGGCGTTCTTCATCTTGAGGATCACCCAAAATTGGAAAGGTGAAGTTGTTTGCTTTGTCGTCACTAATTATAATGACTTCTTGTGCTGCTACTATCTCATGATGTCTGTTGAGAACATCTCATTCTTTAGTTGTAGGTTTCACCTCCACTGGTTCTTCTTCCTCTTCTTCTTCTTCTTCTTCTTCTTCTTTTGGTTCTGAATCAGGAGAGCGAGGTGTATAGCTCTCACTTTTTTTTACTTTAGGCACTGCAGGTGTATAACTGTCACTTGATTGTCCTTTAGGTACTATTTCAACCGTATCGAATTCAACTATCCTTTGCCCAAAGATATTATCTTTAGAATCCACCTCGTATCTAGAATCTTGTTTCCTCAGATGAGTAATCACTTGGTTTTCTAATTGGAAAAATATTGTATGAAGTCCATACTGCTAGACTTTCTCATCAAAGGAATCAGGTGTCTCTCTTCTCAACAGAGAGAATAATGCATTATAGCATCCAGCTGACTGGATCATCTACCCAGAATCACACCGCATGAACTGGGTTACAAATTAATTTTATGATGCCAAAAAATCAAACCTTTTACCTCAAAATATCTTTTCACCCTTTTATTTTTATAAATTTTTTTCCAAATTTTGTTTTAATAAAGGCCTTTTAATTTTTTTTTAACAATTTCCTATATATATTTTTTAATTATTTTTTTAAATAAATTGATATTTAAAAACATAATAAAAAGTATAAACATATAAATTATTTAAATAATTTTTTTAAACCTTTAAAAAAAACTAAATAATAAAAAAATTATAAAAATAAACCTTTTTTTTGTGAAATCCTCGATGAGATTCGAACCACTGACCTCCGACGTCTACCCGAAAGGCTTAACCACTGCACCATGTGGCTATTGTGGTAGAACAATGTCAAAATGTGTTCATAAACCCTCTTCTTCAGTGATGTAACACAAAAAAATAAAAAAACCTTTGTTTTCTTGACCCCGACAGGATTCGACCCCGGGTCACTTCTCTGCAAGTGGGAGTCTTGACCGCTAGACCAAGCTAGCCGGACGAGAGGAGGAAGGAAATAGGATAGATATCAATTGGTGGCTTAAAACATTTTTTTTCATGTAGTGGGAGGTGGGTGTGTTCAGGCTTTATCAAAGCCTGCGAACACACAGTAAGTCGATTACCTTCGGGTAATCGACCACCCGAACCTTTTGCTCAACCTTGGCCAGTAAACCTCCACCATGTGGCACACTCGGTGCACCTATGCCACATCAGCGCCCACATTAGCACTTTGCTCATCCACATCAGCACCCTACTCGCCTATGCCACATCAGCACTATGCTCATCCACATCAGCACCCTACTCACCTATGCCATGTTAGCACCCATGTCAACCTTGATCCACGTGCTACCTAGTTAGCACTCTACCAGCTTTGTTCCACATCAGCGCCTTCCACGTTAGTTGCCACCTAGCTCTGCCACCAGTTTGACACCGCCATGTCAGCCTATTTTTTGCATCCAATGTGATCATTAGGATCCGTGCACTCCTCGAGATACTTAAGGAGGAATATGAGAACTAACCTTGAGAAAGATTAATCAAGGAAAATATGGTAATTCGACTCCCACATGGAATGGTAAATATAGTAGCAATTGGAGATGACCAAGCCTCTACTTAGGATATTTTCAATAGTTAAAATTTCATTTTAGACCACCAACCAAGAGAAAAACACTATATTGGGAATAAGACCTTTGATCCAAATAGAGTTGATCAGAAGTGAACAAACAATGGGGTATTTCTAGAAGAAATATGTCGTGTTGTAGACACCTAAAAGTCACACATGGTCACTTACCCTATCTCCATGGTTGATTAAATTGCAAAAGCCATAAAATTGCATTAATTAACCTTAAAACACCTTACATTTATTAAAATAGTTATTCATAAGCTCCTTGGGCCACTTAAGCCCTTTCCTATGTTTAACCATGGTCCTCATGTGACCACCATAAAATGCTTAACCTTGGATAAAAGTTACTTTATGAGCAAAAAGTCACTTTATCATTAGAGTGCACTTAAAATGGGTAAACTTATGCTTAATTAATATTAATCATAATTAAGCTCTAACCTTCCACCTCATCCCCTTGAACTTGGTCTAACCTATGGTCAACCTAATTAGGGTTAACACTAATCCTTGCTCACACATGTGTGCACCCATAATCCTAATGGATATTTGTTGCTCACACATGTGTGCACAACTCATCCAAATGGATATTTAAAATATCCTCTCTCAAAGCATGGGAAGAGGTGAGTCACATTCCACCTCATCCTCCACATGGGTGAAGGATTCCTTCACACAAAACCCATCATGAGCTACATTTCACATGGGACACCTCACAAGGGACACCTCATAGGGATACCTCACTCCCCCTAGCCTCTCAAAAGAACTATAAATAGTAATAATTTTCTCTTAAAATCCATACACCCTCATTTTACATAACAAAAATCTACCAAAATCACATCAAACAATCATCCACCAATCATAAATAAATCATCATGACAACCACTTCATTTGTCCTCTTTTGTGTACTATTTTGAAAGGTTTTGATAGGCACAAAAGCAGATTCGGTACTGACCAAGAGTTTCAACTATCGTAGATCAGCGTCGTCTTCTACCAATATTGGAAAATAATAGTTATAGGTAGAGTCACAGGGTACCCCATGATCCATAGTCGATCACAGCCTAGGGTGTGACTCTAGAGAGAGTCAAATCATAGGTGACAACAGGTCACCAAACCCTTCTAAAATGTAACTTTTACTATTTTTCCAGCATTTACAATCATTTATAGCAACTTCTATTAAGCATTAGATTAGTTTATTTTGTGAATTTTATCTTAATAAATAAAAGGCTTGATCCATGATAGGCCCCCAAACGCACTAACCCCTTTTTGTAGATCATACAGGTCTTGAGGACAGGTTTGATCAATAATGACACATGAGCATTAAGCCCACCCAATTTGAGGATCTTTGGAAGACCAATTCAGGGTGTTGTTGACTTGTTCATTGAAGAAAAGGGACTTTCATCCCATGAAATCCCTCTTTGTAGCCTTCTAAGGAAAACCCCATAAAGAAAAGGAGAATCCCTTGTAACCCCTTTTTGATCACTTATATTTCAAAGAGAGTAGCCCATTTTCCATCATGTTCATTTTGGCATGCCCGTTGGGACCCCAACTTTGTTTATTCTTGTTAGTTAACCCACTAAAATAGTTGACTAATTTTTAATATTTTTCTAAGTTACAAGTGACAAAAAACCACCCAATACCCTACAAAAACCTAAAAATACAACTCAATTTTGAGATGTTTGTATTTCTAGTCTATGAGCCAAAGTTGCATGGTAGGGTGTGACCCACACTAAGTCATAGGGTACCCTGCGACCCAACCAAGAGCTCCAAGAAGTGGTTAAGGAACCAACTCTTACACAACCAACAACAACCCCTGAGTTGCAGGTAAGTCTAGGGGACTGATTTTCCCTCATATGGGATTGCTATCCCCCTTGCCAAAGATAGCCTTCATAGGCCAAAAATTGCCTAAAGAAACTAGCATCCCCAAAGGTATAATCAACCCTTCTCTACTAATTTTGAGCTTTGGAAAAACTTGGTACTACACCATCTTGCTAGGTTCTTGTTTTTTAGTTTTATAAAAACTTGGTATTGCACCATATTGCTAAAATTTTATTATTTCTTGAACTCTTTTAAAACTTGGTAGCACACCATCTTGCTAGGTTCTTGTGTTTTTCAGCTTTGGCAAAACTTGGTACCGCACCATCTTGCTAAGTTTTTGTTCTCTTTGTGTTTACAAAACTTGGTACCGCACCATCTTGTAAACTTGTGTTTATTTCACATCTTACCTTCTTAGGAATTTATTTTATTCACAAGAGATTACTATTATTTTTAGTTACAGGTACTTGCCCATAGAAAAAATTACTATTAGAAATATCAAATTTGGCCTAAATTCATCTTTTCACTAAATTTGCATGGTAGGGTGCGACCGAAGCTAAAGTGCACATAAACCTCTAAATTTCATTCTCAAAGACTTACAGGAGCTAGAGAATACAAGTAAGCCTGTAAAAAACTATGTCTGGTTCCAAAAATAGCAAGTTTACATTTAAGTTTTACCATATTTTACTTTCACAAAAGGCCTCAAAATCACTTTAGGCTTTCTTACAAAAGTTGGTAGTTACTTACAAAAGGCTTCAATATTGTTTGGTTCACACATCTACATATGTAGGCTTGCATTTCATGCACCTTAGAGAGCTAAGTAGTTCTATAAGTTGTCTTTTCATTTTTACATGTTGAATACCTTGTATATATTTCCTTTATAAAAACAAATTGGCATCATGATCTTTGCACTTCTTGTGTTGCTCTTGCATTTCTCTTATCCCTTAAAAATATATTTTACTTTCAAAATTACAAATATTATTTTCTTAGAGTAGGACACACACTTCACGTTTATCTTAAACAATGGTAATATTGGATTTCATCACCAATCCCCACTCGAGACTGGTGATGTTGGCTTTCATCTCCTTCCACCAACTCACCCCCTACACACCATAGTAGCCTCTCGCAAGTGGTTTTTTAGACTTCATCACCAAAAAATACCCTACTCTTGAGATACCCTTGGAGTAGGAAGGATTAACAAGCCCCTTTACCATAGGGCTTTTCAAATAATTAGTGGATGTAGTTGTCATTCTTGTTCATGCCTTAAAAATGAGGGTTAAGTGAAAGCACGGTTATTTCGGTAGTAGAACATTAGACAACATGACCCCTTTAGGGGTTATTTACTTCCTTAGGTTGTACCTTGAGCCATTACCTCCATTAGAAGCCATTCACCCATTTGTATACAATTACCCCTTGTATGCCTTTGGGCATAATAGGAGATTGTCCACAAACACACCTACTTTTAGAATACACCCACCACACCCTGTTTCATTTCAATTTTAGGGATATTCTAACATCAAAACACACTTTTGCAAAATTTTAGTTGTTCATGCTTGTTTCTTGTTGTATGATTTAATTTGTGTTACAAAACACTCAAAAATAGGTTTCAAAAAAAATAAAAATAGATCCCACACTTCTATGGACATAGATATAGAACTTTTCTATTTTTGTAATCAGTTTTAGCAACAATCGTAGAATACCCTGTGACCTAGAATAGTTGCACCCTACCCTACAACCTAGACTTCTATTTTACAGAAAGGTTTGGTTACTTCCAAAACATCATTATGATTATTTTTCATGGAGGATTTGGTAGAAACTAATATTTTTCCAGTCTATTACCTTTTGATCATTGTCCTTACCCAATGTTAAATCTTGTGCATGAACACTTCTAGCTATGGAAGCTTTTCCCATGCTACTTCCTTCCCAAACCAATTTTCTAGGGCATTTAGAGGAAACCACCTCTACCCATTCTCGACATTCATCTATGTCTTCTCAATATGATAATAATAATTCATATATTTCCTCTCATTCCCACAATTGATATCCACCAATTTTCTCTCATTTTGATGATGACCTTCTATCCATTTTCTCTCATTCAAGCAAGAAAAATCCATCCGATTCTTCACATATTGGCACCAAAAATCCATCTATTTTCTCTAACCCTAGAAAAAAAATATATCCACCCCTCTTTATCCTTTAATATTGCATCATAGATCAGGTAATCATATTTCATATTATGATCGATACCTTAGGTGTCAGGCTAGATGTATTGTTCCTTTCCTTAGCTCTTATGTGAGCACCATTCTCTCATATTCATACCCATATCCCTCACATCATCATCACTCTTTCCAAATATCACCTATTACACCTTTTATTCCTTTACTTCATATCACTCAGTCTATGATCATCAATTCTTATTCATATCAATCATCACCCTTCACAACTAGTATTCATGCCCATCCTAGTTCTACACCACCACCACCCTCTTCTATTGACATGCAACACATCTTGGCCCGTCTTGACAAGCTAGAGTTGCACATGCACCATTGTCAATGTCATACATCCATCCATTATCCAATCATGACATATTTTCCAATGCCTTCATCTCCACACATTCCTCATCCTCAAAAGCAAGGTCCTACACAACCT
Organism: Wollemia nobilis; assembly: GCA_028583015.1. Classification (NCBI taxonomy): domain Eukaryota; kingdom Viridiplantae; phylum Streptophyta; class Pinopsida; order Araucariales; family Araucariaceae; genus Wollemia; species Wollemia nobilis. Next base: position 2,365,848 of record JAQPPZ010002765.1, read on the forward strand.
AGGTAGGAAATAATTCTACCCCTACCTAGTCCATATCACATTCAATCATTGTATCCCATGTGTTCCACTGATCCTGCACTGGTTCTCTCTAAGCCTTCATCTCACACTTTCCAAAAATTACATTAGGTAGGGCTCTTAGTTTTACCTGAGATTAAACTAACCAATCCACACCACAAAAAACCAAAAGGGTACAATGGGCATCAATTTTGTGTTCATCATCACCAACAAGGGTATGATATCAACACTTGTCGCATTTTCGAACACCTAGTTCACAACATGATGGATGAGGAGGGAATAAAATGCACTAATAATTCTCCCTATTACACTAAGAATCAAGGTATATCTTCAAATACATCATCCCACACCATGCTTCCACAACCATACATTAACACTTCATCATCTTCATCTAGTTCTTGCTAGGCCCATCAGGTCCACAACCACACATCTTATCAAGATAGTAATCATGTTGATCTTACAACTAGTATTTCATAGTCTTTACAATGACATCCTCCATAGAATAATAATTCTGTCATGCTTTTTTGCATTTATACTTTTCCTTATTCTCTTCTTCATATTATTTCTTCATTCTCTATCTTTTATTCTAGAACTTGTCAATGTTGTATGGTCACACTACAAGCAGCTACCTACCTTTGATTTGGTTTTATTTTCTTCTCTTTTATTTCCTTTCCTCTTTATAGATTCATATTGCTATTGTATGGTAATTCTACGAGCATATACATACCTTTGACTTAGTTTGATCTTCTTCTCCTCTCTTTCATCTTCCCTTATTTCCTCATTCTCTATTGTTTTTTCTAAAACCTTGTCAATGTTGTATGGTCATGCTACGAGCAACTACATACCTTTGATTTGGTTTGATTTTATTCCTTTCTCTTTTATTTCGTCTGTCTAAAACCACATTTCTATTTTATGGTCACACTATGAGTGGATACACACCTTTTACATGGTTCAATATTCTTCTCCTTCATTTTCCTTTCTTCTCTTCCTCTTCCTCTTTCTAGTTGCTTGCTTTCCATCATCACTTCTACACCTTCCCATCAATCGTATGATTGGGGGAGGGGTGTTCCCATTTTCTCCCAACCCATATTTCACACTTGGGGGAGTTTTATCTCCTCCTAACTACATATTCCAAAACTAGGAGGATTTTTCATCTCCCTCTATCACATCTTCCATAGATTGCAAACTTCATTTCCTACCACCTCCTCTTTCACAATTGAGGGAGTTTTCCATATTCTATCCCCACTTCCTCTATTTTCTACATTTTCCTCTAGAACCATGTCAATGTTGTATGGTCACACTATGAGCAACTACATACCTTTGATCCAATTCAAAATTACTTCTTTTCTCTTTTTCGTTCTTCTTCTTCTCTTCTCCCTTCATTATTCCTCCATTTATTCTATCTTATCTTATTTTCCTTGCCCATACTTTTCCATCTCCCATATTCTTCATTGTCCCAATTACTAAGGCCTCCCATTCATTCCCTCTATTCATCCACTCACCATTATGTCACTCTTTCACATACATTCACATGCATCACTCATGGTTGCTACTACAATACATTGGCATTCATTTCACTTCATATGTACATCCATCCACATATTTTTTATTTGGTCTAGTACATTGGACATCACATGGGGATACATCACCTTGCATTTTTATATTGCACTTGATTTGTTTCTCTCAAAATCAAGTTGGTCACATACTACCCTACAATTTTAGGCATTTTGTTGTGTCATGTCCTCTTGTACATATCATATTACATGTATTGTTTGTAGTCATGTTCATATATTTCTTGTACATAGGTCATCCATCACTTGTATATAGTACCACTTTGAGGAGTTAAAAATCCATTTGTTAGTAGGACTACTATGGTATCCGGTTATATTCTTTGTTGCATGGTAATGATAAGCTTTTCTATTTCTCAACCATTCATAGTCAGTCTAATTAACCTGTATTGAACGTCATCAAATTCTACATGATTTTAAAGCTAGCCCTAGTTGAATTGAGTTCATTCATGGACCACTCACACATTTCACATCTTAAGAAAATTTTGAGTGTAGGGAGGACAACACCTTGTGTAGGCCTTGCCATTTAGAGAATAATTTCCCTTTCTCATCCTATCATTTGCATGATCAACATAAACTTAGGGGTAAACAAAGGGACAAAAAAAAGAAAACAAAAAAAGGGAAAAAAATAAAAGCCAACACCCACAAGTAAAAAGAATAAAAAAAGAGCACCACAAATAAAAGAGGATCAAATGATAAAGAGGTAGAAAACAAATATAAACGCCTTGAGAGTACTATTAAAATATTGAATCTTAGAGGTCCTTAGGTCTAAAATAACATCATAGGGTAATTTCCATCACTAGTAATAGGCTCCAAGAGCCTACCTAGCAGTGATGTAAGCCTTATAAGTGGTGACACATATGTCACATTAGCGACCTTCTCTTGTATAGATCATTGTGCACTTATGAATGAGCTAGCTAATTTGGCTAGTTTTACAATAGGTTCATCCAACCACCCTCAAAATGGATAAATGAACATCATGTGCACACACAGGTCCATGATAGACTTAACCTAGTTTAGGATAGTTAAGATGTCTATAGGATACTAATTTTCTACTAGATAAGTTTGATTATTTAAACTCTTGTAAACATCCACCATGCTTGAGAATTAGGAGTGAATAACATCACCACTGATTATGCCTATAACAAGTGTCTCTTCATCATATTTGTATACTATCATTCACTACATATTTAGTCCATCGTTTACATTGTCACTGCATATATCTTGTACATTATCATCCATTTATACACTTTATATTTACTTGTTGCATATTGTAGACACCTAAAACACATCATATCAAGGCGACTACTCATATGGTACATTCTAGAAGACCATATGAAATATATTGGATATATTCCAAGGTGAAGCAATGGTTCTAACCATTTATTTAGGCATTTTGGCCTAATTAGTGTTGGCCGTGATTGACACCCATGATTAATAGGTTTGATCAGGCCTTAGAGCCAAGATTAGCCTTCAAAATTAGTTGGAGCTCGACCGACCCAAAATTGCTCACAACAACCAATTGGTTTAATATCCAAGTAGTTAGAGAGTGGAAAGTTCCAGAATTTTCCATACAACTGCCCCAAATATCTCTTTTTGATCTTGGATTCTCCATGAAGCTAAGACATGGCCTTCCCATGTGCTATAAAACCCCCTCCAAATTGGGGAAAAGTCTGGAAGATTCTTGAGTTGAAGAGTAGCAGAGCCGTATCAAATTGTATACTCACTTGTATCCATTGAGAGGAATAATTTTACTTCCTAATTGTAGATCACATGGCACTTGGAACCAAGAAGGCTATGGAGGGCTAGGAGGAATCAAGAAACTCAATCGAGCCCATTCCATCACCAATTCAAGCAATTCAACTACAAAATCTATCAGAGGACATCGTGGTGACCCTTGATCATAAATTCATCAAGGGGAATTGGATATCTAAGACTAAAATATAAGAGAAACTATATTTTTAACCTAGTTGTGGCTGTCAGTCATTGCTAAAGGTGCTAGTTGTACCATAGATCTATGGTCAGGTTTAATTTTATTTTCTCCTTTGTTTTATCAATATTTTATATTTTATTTGTAGTAGCTTATATGCATTTTATCTAGATTTGTTTCATTAGAGACCATTGTGTGATACAAGTAGGAATTTAAGACGTGTTTCCTTCATTTCTTATCATTTGGTAGCTAGATTAGTCATGGCTATTTATTATGTTTTCATTCCTTCAATTGTTTAAATAGGACATAATATGGATTGATTTATGTTTCATTTATATTTCTTGATGGAAAATTATCATGTTTAGTGTATATTATCATGCTTTATGCATTTTCTTGATTTCAAGCTTTCATGACATGTTATATGCAAGATTCCTCTAAAAGCCTCATTAAGAGAGACCTCATTTGCTTTAATTGTTTCTTTTTGTTTATTTAATGTAGGGTTAACAAGGTCTTGCCTTTCAAAGAAAAAATACCTCTAATCATGGAGAAGGCCACATTTGCCTTGGAGCAATTCGTGTCAATGTAGGAAGCCTACAGATTACACCTACCCTTGCATGGGGATTTTCCATGATTGTAATAATTGTATCACATTGGGTATCCCTAAGAGGGATGGATTTGTAATCAAGTTTCATTAGAAATTTAATAAAAGAAGCCCTTATTTGTGGTTATTTATAAATTTTTCCATTCTTTTATGATTTGTATGATTTTCAGTTATTATTAGCTTAGGTGTATGCATCCTATATTGCTATAGAAGATGATCATGGTGGAACCCCGTATTTTATGCCACAAAATACTAACTTACTATATTTTGTGATGACGGGTCTTAGTCATGGCTGATAGTCATGGTTAATAGCACATAGATGTAGGCAATAGTTACAACCATGCCTGACATACATGGTCAGTAGATAACAAGGCATACAATAGGCATCCAAAACTTCATCAGACATAGATCTGAGGTACACTTCATTTTCCTATGTTTTTTTTGTCTGTAGGTGTTTTTGTTTTCCAGAAAGAAAATATGTTAGGGTAATTAGAAAACTTAATGAAAGGTAGAAATGGGAAAATACTAGCTCATTTTTTAGTTTTCTACTAGCCACTACTAGGAATAGCAGATCTTTGATTATAGTCTACCCTAGTCTCCAGTGGTCTAGGCCATTCCGTGTTTCGATTTTTCCTGTATGAGACCCAATTAGTGGCCATTTTCTTCATATATAATTGCATTCTATGAAAAATCATCTATAATAGTCATGCATTCTCTTAAAATCAAAGGTTATTTTGAAAAGTATGTAGGAAAAATCATGTGAATGCTAGTTTATGTATTTATTTTTCATGTAAAGTAAAAGTAACCACACACACCATGATATATTGTAAACACTAGTGAGTTAGAAGTCACATCCAACCACTAGTAGGGTTCAACGACGGTGGTAGTGATTTCCATCTGTTGCTCCAACTCCCTCGATCCTTTGGTTACTAGACCAATATCAGATCCAATATGCCTTCATATCCCATGGAAAATACAAACATCTCTCTTTGAAGAGGTATATCGCTAACTACAGGTGAACACGATGAGGATCGGGAGGACCTATGCTCCTTGACTGTGTGTGGACTTCATTACCACACATTATATGTGGGATTACATGGCCTAGAGTTCATTTTTAGGTTGTCGAGTTACAAGTATATAGGTGAAAACCATTAAATAATTGAGTATATCATCAACTTATTGAAAACACGATGAAAGTTACTTTCTGATACAACAAATATCAAAACACATCAAAACAGTTTAGGGATCATAAACAAAAATGTAAAAGAGATAATCATCATTTTTCACTTTTTTTGCCTTAAAATTTACATACGAGATAATATAATATCATGGTGCAAACACAAAGAGGTCAATCCAGGCATAGACTCAAGGTTGAGGCCAAATATCTACCCAATAAACAACAAGATGTGTAGGACCCTCAACCATAAAATCCTCCCACACATCGTTCGATGAGTATTATAGGGGATAATTCTATGTTCGAGGATCCTATTGAGAATATCCTATTTATAGGAGCCACTAGAAACTCCTCGACACACATATTAGAGCATAGGAATTCCCAGCATGCGGGTCCTGAACATAGAAACATTTACCACGATCGCACTCTACTTGCATCCATGAGATCTGATAAAGAGTATGTCATAGAGGAATCCAAATTGGTACCCTTTCAACCTTTAGCCAAGAGAGGTGCAATGTCCCCACCATCTAAGTATTGATAGGCTCAAGATCCAACCATTCAGGTTTAAATAGATAAGGTCACTTCTAAGCGTAGTCCCATGTGAACTCCCAATAGAAGTGAACCTTATAGGATCACTATATAAATTTCTAAAGTGGGATCAAATGGTATGCAACCTCATAAGCCATCGTGTAGTATATAGTTAGATGGTTTGGATAGAGTCTTAGGATAACTAGGTTATAAACCTTCGTTTGTGCCTACTTGTTTTACGAGTGTGTGTAGTGGAAATACAATTAGGACTGTCCAATAACTTGTAGAATACTCCAAGAATTCTTGTGATATGCATACCCTTGCATCCCATGCAGGCATAGAGTATAGGTGACAACTGAATGTAAATTTCATCTTCATAGACAAGGGTAAGAAGATAGAAAATCGGTCTATTTGGGGACACACCCACAAAGCCACTCAAATACAGTGCACACACCAGAGGCCTCATATAGTTTATCACATAGATAGATCTCACAAGCTAGTATCCAAGTAGATATGTCAGATCCTCCAAGACTAGTTGGAAGATATTCATGTAGAGTGGTAACACCTCAAAAATGAGGACACTCAGAGGTAAAGGTTCATAAGACAATGCTTATATGAATAGTGCATGTGCGAGCAATATATCCTTAATCAAAAGGAGTTTTTTAAGAAGGAGGACCGATTGACCAGTGTCGGTTTACCTCCCCATAATGAGTACAAGGAGCCACTAGAAACACCTCGAGACACATATTAGAGCATAGGAATTCCCAGCATGGGGGTCCCGAACATGGCAACATTTACCATGATTGCATTCTACTTGCATCCATGAGATCTGATAAAGAGTATGTCATAGAGGAATCTAAATTGGTACCCCTTCGACCTTTAGCCAAGGGAGGTGCAATTTCCCCAACATCTAAGTATTGATAGGCTCAAGATCCACCCATTCAGGGTTAAATAGATAAGGTCACTTCTGACCGTAGTCCCATGCGAACTCCCAATAGAACTGAACCTTATAGGATCACTACAGAAATTTCTAAAGTGGGAGAAAATGGTATGCAACCTCATGATCCATGGTGTAGTAGATAGTTATATGGTTTGGATAGAGTCTTAGGATAACTAGGTTATAAAACTTCGTTTGTGCCTTCTTGTTTTATGTGTGTAGTAGAAGTACAATTAGGACTGTCCAAGAACTTGTAGAATGCTCCAATAATTCTCGTGATATGCACACCCTTGCATCCCATGCGTGCATAGAGTATAGGTGCCAACTGAATGTAAATTTCATCTTCATAGACAAGGGTAAGAGCATAGAAAATTAGTCTATTGGGGGACACACCCACAAAGCCACTCACATATAGTGAACACACCAGAGGCCTCATATAGTGAAAATCAGTCTATTGGGGGACACACCCACAAAGTCGTCCAAGACTAGTTGGAAGATATTCATGTAGAGTGGTAACACCTCAAAAATGAGGACACTCAGAGGTAAAGGTTCATAATACAATGCTTATATGAACAGTGCATGTGCGAGCAACATATCCTTAATCAAAAGGATTTTTTTAAGAAGGAGGACCAATTGACCAGTGTCGGTTTACCTCCCCATAGTGAGTACAAGGAGAGCATTGATAGAAAATATGCTTCATAGCCTGAGTTGCATCCTAACCATATAGACATCCATACTCACCATATGGCCCAACATAGATATCAACATCCCACGTATGAACATCATGGGCATAAGTAGTATGAACAAGAAGTGGGAGATGAGCTAGATCAAGAATATGTAAAGATATCGCAAGTCAAAGTGGATGATGAGCCTAGTCATCTGCCTCGATCGAAGAAGAATGTGCCTCCAAAGGTGTCTAAAAGGAAATCCAAAGAAGAGGAATTCCTATATTTGTAGGCCTTTAAGGCCTTGGCCGAAAATTTTAAAGCTATCAAAAATCAATGAATGACTTATCAAAATCCTACCTTAAAAAATATTCATAATGAACCTTTATGTCCATAAATGGCTATTCCTTCCTATCCTGAGTATTTTGAGATGCCTAGGTTGGAAAATTTTAAAGAAGAGGAGGATGCTCAGGAACACGTTACAAGTTTTTTAGACATGTGATTTCAGATTGAGAGCAATTATGCTTTGCTCCTGTGGAACTTCATTACAACCCTCTTATGCCCATCCTGGGAGTGGTTTAATCAACTCAAAAGGCACAACATCACCAACTTCAAGAAATTGGTCGATGTATTTCTTGAACGCTTCTCCTTCAGCATCAAGAAAAATGTGAATTTTTTTTATTTGGCTGCTTTAATACAACATGATGACAAGCCAGTTATGGATTATTGTAAATTATGGAGAAATATGATGGAAAAGTTACCATTCTCCATACCTGCTTTTGAACTAACTTGAATGTTTATGAAAAGTTGCACAAAGCACATTTCATTATTATTATAGTTGCAGCAATATCAAACCTTTGAGGAGGCTTTGGCTCAAGCCAAAGTGATAGAGGATATCAAGTTACATAAGGGTAACTTGAAACTGATAAGCAATAAGGAATGGAACAAGAAGAGAACCGAGAAACAATAGGCCAAGATGACCTACATTAATCAGGTGGTTCTAAACCTTCAGAAAGGGGATAAGAGGTAGCAAAAATGAAATTATCAAGCCAACTTCCTCCTACATAATATGAGTAGCACAACAACAATCAGAAGGGTAAGGACAAATAAATATGTCCTCCTCCTATATTCACTCAATTATCAGAATTTTTGACATTGATCTTCCATCAATTATGCAAGGCAAAGGTAATAAACTTCCTAGAAATCAAATTAATGGACCCTAATCAATCCAATACTAAGGGGTATGAGGATGATAAATATTGCATATTTCATCGAATGAAAGGTCACAACATAGAGGTATGTTGGTCTTTCAAAAATGTAGTGCAAAATATGATCGAAAGAGGTATGTTTTTTATGGAAAATCTATAAGTTCTTGACAATCAAAACATGGGGATTTATAAAATTCTCTACCTAACCATGAGGTACCAAGGAACAATGTTAGCCAAGTCAATCAAGTATGCATCGAACCACCAACCCATAGGTTCATCATAATGGTCAACATCATCACAAGAAATGTGAGGTATGAAAGACAAAATTAACCTCCATTGCCTATTAGGGTCCAATCTACACCTCCTCCAAGGCCAAACCAAAATGTGCTAGGCCCACCAACTAGACAGGTGGTGACAATCAAGAGTAGGTTAATTCAAAACCTACAATTGAATCCAATGAATTTTTCAATTTACGAGATGATTCAACAGTCTCCCAAGAACAGGGAGATACTTATGGATATTCTAAGTTCCATAGAAGTGTAGTCCCAAGATCTCTAAGTATTCATACACTTCGTGGGACACATGCAACAGTGTTAGGAATCGATTATACACTTTTACGATCATGAAATCAAGATGATTTCCACTATGAAAATGGACCCACCGCTCCACATAATTGCGTGTGTAAATCACAAACATTTAAATCATGTTTTGATTGATACGAGATCATCAATCAATAAAATCATTACTAAGGTTTTGACATACCCGAAGTTGCAAAAGATGCATATCATACCTTTTGCCTTCACGTTGAGAGCTTTTAATGATGCATTATGCTCAACTGTAGGCATAATAGTCTTGCCTATTTAGGTGGAACTGAAGATCATCCCTATGATGTGTCATGTGATTGAAGGTGCTATGTAGTACAATATACTTCTAGGTAGACCTTGGATAAGAGAAATGTGTTGTGTCCCTTCCATTATCCATCAATGTATTAAATATGTGCATGAGGGATAGGTTCATGTGGTACCTTCAAATAAAGAACCCTTCAAATACCTGAATTTAGCAGATTTCCTAGGGGACTTTGTGATCCCCTCAATGCACCTGAACATATGGCCAGTTTCATCGATCAAATATCTAGGAGGAAAAATGAAGGAAGTGTGTGCCAAACCTACAATATTTGGATATCAACAATCAAATCACATGAAAACTGTGTCTACCAGACCATCTGCATCCATAATGCATCAGTACAATAAGAAGCTTAAGGAAAATATGGACAAAAAAAAGATAAAACAAGCACCCAAACCAACTATCATCAAGGTCCCTACTCCCATGGAAGTAGAGGATGCTCAAGAATAAGTCGAAGAGGTACCTCAACCTGCTTTGCCTGCGTCTTCAGTAGGATCATATGCATCGTAGGTGACCATTCATTTGGTTAATCCCATATGAGGGGAGTATATTATGCAAAATGTGACATTTACACCAATCATTGAGACTACATAGGATATAGGCCAGCCACAAGCCCATCGTCTTCCCTTAGGGATGGTGGTACCACTAGGGATACTTCCTAATAAAACCAATTTCATCTATGGAGGGCTCAACCAACTTACATCTCACACTCCCATGGATGAGGATGATGATGAACCATTCACTGTGAATGTTTATTATCTCTCTAACTCAAAATACACCTTACAATATTTTGAGCATTACCATTGGTATGGTTACGATCTTGGATTATTCAAGTAGGGGTATATGAGGCCTTACAAACCATAGTATCAGTTGTCAACTGATAGGTTTGGGTTAGGATATTATATTGGATGATAGGATGAACTCCTCATGATATCTTTAGACCACATGTACCTCAGTCTAGGGGATGAAGTCAAATTCAATCCTTATCACCCCAATCCCTCCTCTTTTTGAAGGGATAATCGATTAGTGTCTTACGTCACTATAGAAAAACCCAAGATATATCATGAAGACATATTGGTGGAGAATGATTCATAACACATACCAAGAGACAACATGGATGAAAAAATCCATGGTGCAGCCGATGACACGGGCTTGCAAGTTTAGAATGTTAGTATAGCGACATATTTTGAGTTACAGGATCATCCTGATGAGAATATAGTAGAGTCCATATCTAAAAGAGGTAGACCAAGTTGCATGTATGAGAGTGATGATGATGATGAGTCCTTGTGCAATGATCAATATGAGGATGAAATTGAGTTGGCCTACCTAGGCCCTCTAAATTTACATCATCTGTTACCCTTGGAGATAGTCATCGAGGATGAAAAATACTCCATTAACGATAGTGGTTATCAAGAGTGGGCTTACATGGGGTCCCATATTCTTGATCTCCCAATTCTGATAGGTAGCGATGAATGTTTTTATTATGATAGTGATGACGAAGATGAAATAGAAAGCCTATTTGGGGTTTCCCTACTTACGTCATAATAATGTTCCATACACTATAGAGGATATGTACAAAGATATCAATCTCCACCCTCACCTCAGAGGAAGACCATCTAATTTGGATAGGATTTATCATATGGTCTTTCCTGATCCATTGACATACAGGGATCTCCTAAAGCCTAGCGATCCTATGTTTGATTTTGTACATAGATCAAATCCAGAGATCCCCATACCCCTCAAAACCATATCTCAAGGATGGAAGTTATATAAATTTAGAATCACATGCATTTGTTCTTGGAGACATAATCCATTCCATAAATATGGTCTCCATTTATTTGACCACTCCACTTCACAATGTAGTTGATACTTCCAAACCATTGTATCTTAATGTAGATGTTATTGATTAGGATTGCACTAACTCACCACTGGAACCTGAAGATCTCTTCCCTAATGAAGAAATAATGTAACCTTTTCATTTTATGCCAGGCTATGGACATGATGTTTATCATGCTAAGGATGCTTCCAACATGGAATCTGTAAACCTAGAAGATGACATCCACTTGATCCCTATGCCTCACCAGCTTGAGGAGGGATCCCACATGTCAGTAGAGGAAACCTTTGAAGTGGGTATCATCGATGATCCCATGATTCCCAAGAAGGTTAAATTTAGATAAAGTTTACCTCCTAATGAGCATGCCATTCTCATCCCTCTACTAAAAGAGAGACATGATCTCTTTTTTTAGACATATAATGGCATGCTAAGTCTATATCCAAAATTGGTTACTCAAAACCTTTTGCTAGATCTCTTAAAAAATCTAATCAAGTAGAAACTTAGGAAGATGCATCCAATAGTAGCCTTAATGGTTAAGGATGAATTGCAAAAGCTGCTGGATGTAGAGTTTGTCATTTCCATTGACTATCTAGAGTGGGTATCAAACATGGTGCCTGTAGGAAAACCTGATGGAAGGATACGTATCTGTGTGGATTTTAGAGACCTAAATAAGGCAATACCAAAGGATTCATTTTTGTTCCTGAACATAGATTCTCTCATAGATTAAATTGCGGGTTATAAAATACTCTCCCTAATGGATGGTTTTTATGGTTATAATTAAATTCGGATTAAGATCAAATACCAGCATAAGACCGTGTTCAAAATGCCATGGTGTAAGCCCTAGACTAAGGTGGACATAGATTAAATCAGGTCGAGATAAAATTAACACAAAAATATAACCAGCGATAATATTCATTAATCAAATTAACCAGCTAAATAACCTTACAATAATTTAAACCTTATATAGGCTTAATATAAGCGAAAGAGTAGGGAAGGGAGGTTGGAGGAAGATCGGGAGGATTAGAGAGAACGAAGGAGTAGGAACTCGAGAGGGAGGTGGTAGTGGGCATGGGGAGAGGAAGGAAGTGGAGTGATAAGGGAAAATGGACGACAAGAAAGGAGGAAGGAAAATTGAGGAATAAGGAGAAGAACAAGGTGAGGGATAAAAAATAATAAAAATCATGCCGACCATCAAACAAGTTTAGCCAAAAAAAGGTAAGAGAGTTCACACTTGCTTAGAAAAATAGGATTTTTCTAAGCTGTTTAAAAATAAACCTTGTTCACACTTGCTACATTCTCCCCCTTAAAGTTGAGAGGACTGACTATATAGTCTCTTAGATTTACAAATTGATATTTGGCCAGCACCTTGGTGAAGATGTCTGCGACGTTCTCCAAAGTGTGGCAATAGTGAAGCTCAACAGTATCAGTTTCCACCATATCTCTGATGAAGTGGTACTTCATATCAAAATTCTTTGATCTACTATGGTGGACAGGATTGTATGCCAATTGAATGGCACTAATGTTGTTATAGAATATTCTAGTTGGACCACTTTGCTACTCTCCAATCTCATCTAATACTTTTCATAGCCATAGAGCTTGAGTACTAGCATGAGTAACCGCTATATACATATCTTCTGTTGAAGATAGCGCTACTACTATCTACTTCTTGGAACTCCAAGTTATTAGGCCCGAACCAAGACTAAAATAGTTACCCGATGTGGATTTTCTATCATCAACATTGCTGCACCAATCACTATCACTAAAGCCTTCAATCTTGATAGTATCACTTCTGTAGTACTGGATTCCAAAATCCAATGTACCCTTCACATATCTCAAAATTATTTTAGCTACCTGCAAATGCAGCTCAGATGGATTAGACATAAATCTAGAAACAAGAGATACAACATACTGAATTTTTGGTCTAGTTTTGGTGAGAAACATCAAACTCCAAATAATGCTTTTCAAAGTGGTCACATCAAATTTCAATGCTCCATCATCCTTGCTTAATTGGATCCCATGTCCAATTGGAGTTGCAATTGATTTGCATTGCTCCATAGCAAACTTCTTAATCATATCTTGAGCATACTTAAGTTGATATATGAAGATCCCTGAATCTGTCTTAAGGACTTCCATTCCAAGAAAGTATTTCATTAATCCAAGATCCTTCATCTCAAATTCCTGTATCATGGAGTGCTTGAACTCCATATTGAATTTTTCATTACTACCCATAAAAATGAGATCATCCACATACAAAAAAACTATAAGGATGTCATTTCCTTGATTCAGGTAGTAGAGTGTGCATTTATTTTTACTTCTGATGAACCCATAATCTTTAAAGTACCCATCAATGCATGAGTACCAAGCTCTCAGTGCCTGCTTGAGGCCCTAAAGTGCCTTCTTCAGTTTGTAAACAAGATGTTCCTTGTATTTCTCTTCAAAGACTTGTGGTTGCTCAACATACACTTTTTCTATCAAGTAACCATTGAGAAATGCACTCTTTACATCCATGTGTTGGACTTTCCATCCCTTATGTGCAGCTAAGTCAAGAACTATTCAGATAGTCTCCTGTCTGGCTACAGGAGCAAAAGTCTCTTCATAATCAATTCCATATTTTTGATTGAATACCTTTGTAACTAATCTCACCTTGTGCCTATCGATGCTACCATTAGCATTAAACTTGGTCTTGAAGACCCACTTACATCCAACATGTTTCTTTCCTTTAGGAAGCTTCACCAACTCCCAAGTGTCATTTTTTATAGAGGTGATCTCCTCTTTCATGGCATCTTGCCAAATATTTTGAGTACAAGCCTTCTCATAACTAGAAGGTTCAAGCTGTGAACTAGTTAACAAAGCATAGTTAACTAGATCTCCCCTAGGTTCTTGTTGGGATACATCATCACCATACAAGTGCATATTTTCTAATCTTTGTAGAACATAATTCATTTCACTAGCTTGACTCCTAGTGTATATTTTTGAAAAATTTGTATCCAACATCTGATATGATGGATGATTCTGTAGAGTTCTCTTACCTCTGGATGGAGAATTGATGTCCATTGGTGAGGAACTTACTGATATCTATTGAGAAGGACTTGGTGAAGAAGTTGAATCAAAATATGAACTTGGGTTTGTGGGAGGAGACTTCTTACCTTTTTGTGGTGTCTATTGTTGCACCTGCTTAGAAACTACATAATTGGATTCATCATCACTGAATATTTGGGGCTTACCACATTCTCCCCCTTCATCAAAAATCACATCCCTGGAAAGCACAAACTTTATAGTCCTGGGATTGTAAAGTCTGTAAGCTTTTGTATTCTCATAGTATCCTACAAAGATACATGCCTGACTCTTTGGATCGAGCTTCTTTATCATCTCATCAGGAATGTTAGAATATGTCAATGAGCCAAACACTTTGAAATACTTAAAATTTGGTTTTTTACCATACCAAGCTTGGTAAGGTGTTTGCCTTTCAAAAATTGAATTAGGACTTCTGATCAAGATATGCACACTAGTCCTGGCTGCATCTACCCAATATGAATTATTCAAATGCTTCATCTGAAGCATAGACCTTGCCATCTCAACAATTGTGTGATTCTTCCTCTCTGTGACACCATTTTGCTATGGAGTGTAGGCAATAGTGAACTGCCTCTTAATGCCATGTTGTTTACAAAAATTCAAGAACTCATTAGAGGATTATTCTTCTCCCCTATCTGATATAAGACATTTTACAAAATATCTACTCTCACTTTCAACTCTTGTTTTGAAATTGACAAAGCATTCAAATGCTTCATCCTTATGTTTCAAAAAATATATCCAGCACATTCGAGTAAAATCATCAATGAAGAGTAGGAAGTAAGAGTTGATACCAAGACTCTTGATCTACATCATACCACAGATGTATGTATGCACTAGCTAGAGTGGATAGTTGGACCACCATGCTTGTCCATGAGGAAATTTTGATCTAGTATGTTTCCTCAGAGCACACCCTCCACAAACTTCCTTACTATCCTGAACTTTAGAATGTCTGGTTACCATTGCTTGTGAAGTTAGCATTTTCAAACTAGATGAATTCAAATAACCATATCTCAAGTGCCATAGGACACTTGTATTAGAAATAGAAACATTTGCTAACTTATCTCCCCCTGGTTGTCCAAACTTTAAAGGAAACAATCTATTCTTTGACATTGGCACTTGTGTAATGATTCTATTACTATTATTTTTATCAAAAATAGTGCATTTACCCTCATCAAAAAGCAACTTGTAGTTCTTTTATAACATTTGACCAACACTTAAAATATTGTATTGAATATGGGGTGTGTAATAGATATCACTTACTTGTTTGACACCTTCTTCAGTTGGAACTGCCATGGCTCCAATGCCTTCAATTTCCAATGATTTATCATCTCCCAATTTGATGCTAAATTTGTATGAGGAGTTTAGAGTAGCAAAGAGTTCTTATTTGCCACTCATATGGTTTTAACACCCAGTGTCCAATATCCATGTATCATTCATGTTATAATCTACCTGACCATAAGAGAGAAAGAGATTTGTGGCCTCTTCCTCTTCTCCAAAATTGCCAAACTGACTACTTTGGTTGCTACAGCTTCCTTATGAGGGCTTTGTCCAAAAATCACGAGCATAATAGCCAATTTTGCCATAATTTTAGGAAGTTTGTTTTGATTTATCTCCTCCTTTGCCTCTACCCGATTTTTTCCCTCTATTTTGTTGTCCTCCTCTATTCTGTTGTTCACCTCTGTTTGAGAATCCTCCTCTGTTCTGATTTCTTCCTCTGTTAGGAGTTCCACCTCTCTGATTATTTTTGCCTCTACCTCTATACTATCCTCTACCATGGCCTCTACCTCTACCTTCATGAGAAGCAAAGGCTTTATTATCTCCTCCGTAACTTGTGGAAGGAGTTTGCTGTAACCTCTATTCATGTGAGAGAAGTGAGCCAATGAGGGTTTCAAAAGACAAAGAAGTTAGGTCTTTGGATTCTTCTATAATTATGGAAATTGAATTCCACTTAGGAAGAAGTGTCCTTAACACTTTCTTCACTATAACTTCAGGCTTTACATCTTCTCCTAAAGTGACCATCTTATCTACTATGACTTTCACACGCACACAGTAATCACCAACCTTTTCACTCTCTTGCATTTTAAGAGTTTCAAACTCTCGTTTCAAGGTTTGTAGTTTAACTTGTTTGACTTGGTCACTACCCCTATAAGTTTATTTTAAAGCATTTCAAGCAGATTCAGAAGTTATAAAAGAAGTTATTCTAGGGAAAATACTTTTGTCAAGGGCAACTTGGATGTTATAAAGGGCAAAATTTTTTTTTTTTCTGAGCTTCCTTTTTAGCCCTTTTATCAGCAACATTCAAAGCTGCCTAATCAGCAGCAGTAGGTTCAGTATATCCCTCTTCAATCACATCCCAAAGACCTTTGCCTATCAAAAGAGTTTTCATTTTAATTGACCAATACTCATAATCACCACCATTGAACTCAGGGATTGGTAGACTAGTATTGTATGCCATTTCAGAAAGCAAACATTATTTCAACTTCAAACAAGTAGTACAAAGAAGTACAAAATAGATCACTGATTTAAATCAAATCTAGCTTTCTTAATATGCTCACTAATTTTGCGTTCTTCATCTTGAGGATTGCCCAAAACTGGAAAGGTGAAGTTGTCTACTTCGTCATCACTAATTATAATGACTTCTTGTGCTGCTACTTGCTCATGATGTTTGTTGAGAACATATCATTCTTCAGTTGTAGGTTTCACATCCACTGGTTCTTCTTCCTCTTCTTCTTCTTCTTTTGGTTATGAATTAGGAGAGTGGGGTGTATAGCTCTCACTTTTTTCTATTTCAGGCACTACAGGTGTATAACTGTCACTTGATTGTCCTTCAGGTACTATTTCAACCATATCGAATTCAACTATCCTTTTCCCAAAGATATTATCTTTAGAATCCACCTCGTATCTAGAATCTCGTTTCCTCAGATGAGTAATCACTTGGTTTTCTAATTGGAAAAATATTGTATGAAGTCCATACTGCTATACTTTCTCATCAAAGGAATCAGGTGTCTCTCTTCTCAATAGAGAGAGTAATGCATTATAGCATCCGACTGACTAGATCATCTACCCAGAATCACACCGCATGAACTGGGTTACAACTTAATTTTATGATGCCAAAAAAAAAAACTTTTTACCTCAAAATATCTTTTCACCCTTTTATTTTTATAATTTTTTTTCCAAATTTTGTTTTAATAAAGGCCTCTTAATTTTTTTTTTAACAATTTCCTATATATGTTTTTTAATTATTTTTTTAAATAAATGGATATTTAAAAACATAATAAAAAAAATATACATATAAATTATTAAATTAATTTTTTAAAACCTTTAAAAAAAACTAAATAATAAAAAATTTATAAAAATAAACCTTTTTTTTGTGAAATCCCCGATGAGATTCGAACCACTGACCTCCGTCGTCTACCCGGAAGGCTTAGCCGCTGCACCACATGGCTGTTGTGGTAGAACAATGTCAAAATGTGTTCATAAACCCTCTTCTTCGGTGAAGTAACACAAAAAAATAAAAAAAAACATTTGTATTCTTGACCCCAACGGGATTTGACCTCGGGTCAATTCTCTACAAGCGGGAGTCTTGACCGCTAGACCAAGCTAGCCACACGAGAGGAGGAAGGAAACATGATAGATATCAATTGGTGGCTTAAAATAATTTTTTTTTTTAATTTTAGTCCCACATGCAATGGGAGGTGGGTGTGTTCAGGCTTTATCAAATCCTGTGAACACACAGTAAGTCGATTACCTTTAGGAAATCGAGCACCCGAACCTTTTGCTCAACCTTGGCCAGTAAACCTCCACCACGTGGCACACTCGATGCACCTTTGCCACTTCAAAACCCACATCAGCACTCTGCTCATCCACGTTAGCACCTTGCTCGCCTATGCCACATCAGCACTATGCTCATCCATGTCAGCACCCTACTCACTTATGCCATGTCAGCACCCATGTCAGCCTTGATCCACATGCTACCCAGTCAGCACTCTGCCAGCTCTGTTCCACATCAGCACCTACCATGTCAATTGCCGCCTAGCTCTGCCACCAGTTTGACACCGCCACGTCATCCTATTTTTTGCATCTAGTGTGATCCTCAAGATCTGTGCACTCCTCGAGATAAGTGAGGAGGAATATGAGAACTAACATTGAGAAAGATTAATCAAGGAAAATATGGTAATTCGACTCCCACATGGAATGGTAAAGATAGTAGCAATTGGAGATGACCAAGCCTCTACTTAGGATATTTTCAATAGTTAAAATTTCATTTTAGACCACCAACCAAGAGAAAAACACTATATTGGGAATAAGACCTTTGATCCAATTAGATTTGATCAGAAGTGAACAAACAATGGGATCTTTCTAGAAGAAATAGGTCGTGTTGTAGACACCTAAAAGTCACACATGGTTTCTTCCCCTATCTCCATGGTTGATTAAATTGTAAAATTCATAAAATTGTATTAATTAACCTTAAAACACCTTACATTTATTAAAAGAGTTATTCAGTAGCTCTTTGGGCCACTTAATCCCTTTCCTACGTTTAACCATGGTTCTCATGTGACAACCATAAAAGGCTTAACCTTGGATAAAAGTTACTTTATGAGCAAAAAGTCACTTTATCATTAGAGTGCACTTAAAATGGGTAAACTCATGATTAATTAATATTAATCATAATTAATCTCTAACCTTCCACCTCATCCCCTTGACCTTGGTCTAACCTATGGTCAACCTAATTAGGGTTAACACTAATCCTTGCTCACACATGTGTGCACCCATAATCCTAATGGATATTTGTTGCTCACACATGTGTGCACAACTCATCCAAATGGATATTTAAAATATCCTCTCTCAAAGCATGGGAAGAGGTGAGTCACCTTCCACCTCATCCTCCACATGGGTAAAGGATTCCTTCACACAAAACCCATCATGAGCCACATTGCACATGGGACACCTCACAAGGGACACATCATAGGGATACCTCACTCCCCCTAGCCTCTCTAAAGAACTATAAATAGTAATAATTTTCTCTTAAAATCCATACACCCTCATTTTACATAACAAAAATCTACCAAAATCACATCAAACCATCATCCACCAATCATAAATAAATCATCATGACAACCACTTCATTTGTCCTCTTTTGTGTACTATTTTGATAGGTTTTGATAGGCACAAAAGTAGATTCGGTACTGACCGAGAGTTTCAACTATCGTAGATCAGCATCATCTTCTAGAAAAAATGGAAAATAATAGTTATAGGTAGAGTCACAGGGTACCCCATGATCCATAGTCGATCGCAGCCTAGGGTGTGACTCTAGAGAGAGTCAAATCACATGTGACAACAGGTCACCAAACCCTTCCGAAATGTAACTTTTACTATTTTTCCAGCATTTACAGTCATTTCTAGCAACTTCTATTATGCATTAGATTAGTTTATTTTGTGAATTTTATCTTAATCAATAAAAGGCTTGATTCATGATAGTCCCACAAACACACTAACCCCTTTTTGTAGGTCATACAGGTCCTAAGAACAAGTTTGATCAACAATGACACATGAGAATTAAGCCCACCCATTTTGAGGATCTTTGGAAGACCAATTAAGGGTGTTGTTGACTTGTTCATTGAATAAAAGGGAATTTCATCCCATGAAATCCCTATTTATAGCATTCTAAGGAAAACCCCATAAATAAAATGAGAATCCTTTGTAAACCCATTTTTGATCACTTATATTTCAAAGAGTAGCCCATTTGGGGTCATGTTCATTTTGGCATGCCCGTTGGGACCCCCACTTTGTTTATTCTTATTAGTTAACCCACTAAAATAGTTGACTAATTTTTACTATTTTTTTAAGTTACAAGTGACAAAAAACCACCCAAAACCCTACAAAAACCTAAAAATACAACTCAAGTTTGAGATGACTGTCTTTCTAGTCTATGAGCCAAAGTCGCATGGTAGGGTGTGACCCACACTAAGTCATAGGGTACCCTACAACCCATCCAAGCGCTCCAATATATAGTTAAGGAAGCAAATCTTACACAACCAACAACAATCCCTGAGTTGCAAGTAAGTCTAGGGGACTGATTTTACCTCATATGGGATTGCTATTCCCCTTGCCGAAAATAGTCTTCATAGGCCAAAAATTGCTTAAAGAAACTAGCATCCCTAAAGGTATAATCAACCTTTCTCTACTAATTTTGAGCTTTGGAAAAACTTGGTACTGCACCATCTTGCTAGGTTCTTGTTCTCTTTGTTTTTACAAAACTTGGTATCGCACCATATTGTAAACTTGTGTTTATTTCACATCTTACTTCCTTAGGCATTTATTTTGTTCAATTACTATTATTTTTAGTTACAGGTATTGGCACATAGAAACAATTACTATTAGAAAGCTCAAATTTGGCCTAAATTCCTCTTTTCACTAAATTTGTATGGTAGGGTGCGACCAAATCTAAAGTGCACATAAACCTCTAAATTTCATTCTCAAAGACTTACATGAGCTAGAGAATACAGGTAATCCTGTAAAAAACTATCTGGTTCCAAAAACAGTAAGTTTACATTTAAGTTTTACCATATTTTACTTTCATAAAAGGCCTCATAATTGCTTTAGTCTTTCTTACAAAAGTTGGTAGTTACTTACAAAAGGCTTCAAGATTGTTTGGTTCACACATCTGCATATGTAGGCTTGCATTTCATGCACCTTAGAGAGCTAAGTAGTTCTATAAGTTGTCTTTTCCTTTTTGCATGTTGAATACCTTGTATATATTTCCTTTATAAAAACAAATTGGCATCATGATCTTTGCACTTCCTGTGTTGCTCTTGCATTTCTCTTATCCCTTAAAAATATATTTTACTTTCAAAATAACAAATATTATTTTCTTAGAGTAGGACACACACTTCACTTTTAGCTTAAACAATGGTAATATTGGATTTCATCACCAATCCCCACTCGATACTGGTGATGTTGGCTTTCATCTCCTTCCACCAACTCACCCCCTACACACCATAGTAGCCTCTCGCAAGTGGATTTTTAGAATTCATCACCAGAAAATACCCTACTCTTGAGAGACCCTTGGAGTAGGAAGGATTAACAAGCCCCTTTAACATAGGGCTTTTCAATTAATTAGTGGTCATAGTTGTAATTCTTGTTCATGCCTTAAAAATGAGGGTTAAGTGAAAGCACGGTTATTTCGGTAGTAGAACATTAGACAACGTGACCCCTTTAGGGGTTATTTACTTTCTTAGTTTGTACCTTGAGACATTACCTCTATTAGAATCCATTTGCCCATTTGAATACAATTATCCCTTGTATACCTTTGGGAATAATAGGATATTGTCCACAGACGCACCTAATTTTAGAATAAACCCAACACATCCTATTTCATTTCAATTTTAGGGATATTCTAACATCAAAACACACTTTTGCAAAATTTTAGTTGCTCATGCTTATTTCTTGTTGTATGATTTAATTTATGTTACAAAACACTCAAAAATAGGTTTCAAAACCAACAAAAATAGATCCCACACTTCTCTGGACATAGATATAGAAATTTTCTATTTTTGTAATCAGTTTCAGCAACAATCGTAGAATACCCTACGACCTAGAATAGTTGCACCCTACCCTGCAACCTAGACTTCTATTTTACAGAAAGGTTTGGTTACTTCCAAAACATCATTATGATTATTTTTCATAGCGTATTTGGTATAAACTATTATTTTTCTAGTCTATTACCTTTTGATCATTGTCCTTACCCAAAGCTAAATCTTGTGCATGAACACTTCTAGCTATGGAGGCTTTTCCATGCTACTTCCTTCCCAAACCAATTTTCTAGGGCATTTAGAGGAAACCACCTTTACTCATTCTCGACATTCATCTATCTTCTCAATATGATAACAATACTTCATATATTTCCTCTCATTCCCATAATCAATATCCACCAATTTTCTCTCATTTTGATGATGACCTTTATCCATTTTCTCTCATTCCAGTAAGAAAAATTCATCTGATTCTTCACATATCGACACCAAACATCCATCTATTTTCTCTCACCCTAGAAAAAAAATATATCCACCCCTCCTCATCCTTTAATCTTGCATCATATATCAAGTAATCAGATTTCATATTATGATCGATACCTTAGGTTTTAGGCTAGATGTATTGTTCCTCCCCTAAGCTCTTATGTGAGCACCATTCTCTCATATTCATACCCATATCCTTCACATCATCGTCACTCTTTCCAAATATCACCTATTACACTTTTTCTTCCTTTACTTCACTTCACTCAGTCTACGATCATCAATTATTATTCATATCAATCATCACCCTCTACAACTGGTATTCATTCTCATCCTAGTTCTACACCACCACCACCCTCTTCTATTGACATGCAATACATCTTGACCCGTATTGACAAGCTAGATTTGCACATGCACCATTGTTAATGTCATACATCCATATATTATCCAATCATGAAATATTTTCCAATGCCTTCATATTCACACATTCTCATCCTCAAAAGCAAGGTCCCACACAACCTAGGTGGGAAATAATTCCACCCCTACCTAGTCCATATCACATTCAATCATTGTATCCCATGTGTTCCACTGATCCTGCACTGGTTCTCTCTAAGCCTTCATCTCACACTTTTCAAAAATTGCATTATGTAGGGCTCTTAGTTTTATCTGAGATCAAACTAACCAATCCATACCACCCAAAACCAAAAGGGTACAATGAGCATCAATTTTGTGTTTATCATCACCAACAAGGGTATGATATCAACACTTGTCACATTTTTGAACACCTAGTTCACAACATGATGGATGAAGAGGGAATAAAATGCACTAATAATTCTCCCTATTCCACTAAGAATCAAGATATATCTTCAAATACATCATCCCACACCATGCTTCCACAACCATACATTAACACTTCATCATCTTCATCTAGTTCTTGCTAGGCCCATCAGGTCCACAACCACACATCTTATCAAGATAGTAATCATGTTGATCTTGCAACTAGTATTTCATAGTCTTTACAATGACATCCTCCACAAAATTATAATTATATCATGATTTTTTGCAGACTTATAAGTGGTGACACATCTATCACATTAGCGACCTTCTCTTGTATAGATCATTGTGCACTTATGAATGAGCTAGCTAATTTGGCTAGGTTTACAATAGGTTCATCCAACCTCCCTCAAAATGGATAAATGAACATCATGTGCACACATAGTTCCATGATAGACTTAACCTTAGTTAGGATAGTCAAGATGTCTATAGGATACTAATTGTCTACTAGATAAGTTTTGTTCTTTAAACTATGTTGTTTGAGTGTCTATAAACTCTTGTAAAAATCCACCATGCTTGAGAATTAGGAGTGAATAACATCACCACTGATTATGCCTATAACAAGTGTCTCTTCATCATATTTGTATACTATCATTCACTACATATTTATTCCATCGTTTACATTGTCACTGCATATATCTTGTACATTATCATCCATTTATACACTATATTTAATTGTTGCATATTGTAGACACCTAAAACACATCATATCGAGGTGACTACTCATATGGGACATTATAGAAGACCATATGAAAGATATTGGATAGATTCCAAGGTGAAGCAATGGTTCTAACCATTTATTTAGGCATTTTGGCCTAATTAGTGTTGGACGCGGTTGACACCCATGATTAATAGGTTTGATCATGCCTTAGAGCCATGATTAGCCTTCAAAATCAGTTGGACCTCGACCGACCCAAAATTGGTCACAAAAACCAATTGGTTTAATATCCAAGTAGTTAGAGAGTGGAAAGTTCCAGAAGTTTCCATCCAAATGCCCCAAATATCTCTTTTTGATCTTGGATTCTCCATGAAGCTAAGACATGGCCTTACCATGTGCTATAAAACTCCCTCCAAATTGGGGAAAAGTCTGGCAGAATCTTGAGTTGAATAGTAGCAGAGCCCTATCAAATTGTATACTCACTTGTATCCATTGAGAGGAATAATTTTAATTCCTAATTGGAGATCACATGGCACTTGGAACCAAGAAGACTATGGAGGGCTAGGAAGAATGAAGAAACTCAATCGAGCCCATTCCATCACTAATTCAAGCAATTCAACTACAAAATCTATCAGAGGACATCGTGGTGACCCTTGATCATCAATTCATTAAGGGGAATTGGAGATATAAGACTAAAATATAAGAGCGACTATATTTTTAGCTTAGTTGTGGCTGTCAGTCATGACTAAAAGTGCTAGTTGCACCATAGATCTATGGTCAGGTTTACTTTTCTTTTCTCCTTGGTTTTATCAGTAGTTTATCTTTTATTTGTAGTAGCTTATATGCATTTGATCTAGATTTGTTTCATTAGAGACCATTGTACGATACAAGTAGGAATTTAAGACGTGTTTCCTTCATTTCTTATCATTTGGTAGCTAGATTAGTCATGACTATTTATTATGTTTTCATTCCTTCAATTGTGTAAATAGGACATCATATGGATTGATTTATGTTTCATTTATATTTCTTGATGGAAAATTATCATGTTTAGTGTATATTATCATGCTTCATGCATTTTCTTGATTTCAAGCTTTCATGACATGTTATATGCAAGATTCCTCTAAAAGCCTCATTAAGAGAGGCCTCATTTGCTTTTAATTGTTTCTTGTTGTTTATTTAATGTAGGGTTAACAAGGTCTTTCCATTCAAAGCAAAAAATACCTCTAATAATGGAGAAGAAGACCACATTTGCCTTGGAGCAATTCGTGTCAACCTAGGAAGCCTACAGATTACACCTACCCTTGCATGGGGATTTTCTATGATTGTAATAATTGTATCACATTGGGTATCCCTAAGAGGGATGGATTTGTAATCATGTTTCATTGGAAATTTAATAAAAGAAGCCCTTATTTGTGGTTATTTATAAATTTTTCCATTCTTTTATGATTTGTATGATTTTCAGTTATTATTAGCTTAGGTGTATGCATCCTATATTGCTATAGAAGACAATCATGGTGGAACCCTGTATTTTATGCCATAGAATACTAACTTACTATATTTTGTGATGACGGGTCTTAGTCATGGCTGATAGTCATGGTTAATAGTTGTAGCCACACCACAGATTTGTAGGCAATAGTTACAACCGTGCCTGACATACATGGTCAACAGATAACAGGGCATACAACAAGCATCCAAAACTTCATCAGACATAGATCTGAGGTACGCTTCATTTTCCTATGTTTTTTCTGTCTATATGTGTTTTTGTTTTCCAGAAAGAAAATATGTTAAGGTAATTAGAAAACTTAATGAAAGGTAGAAATGGGAAAATACTAGCTCATTTTTTAGTTTCCTACTAGCCACTACTAGGAATAGCAGATCTTTGATTACAGTCTACCCTAGTTTCCAGTGGTCTAGGCCATTCTGTGTTTCGAGTTTGCATGTATGAGACCCAATTAGTGGCCATTTTCTTCATAGATAATTGAATTCTCTAAAAAATCATCTAGAATAGTCATGCATTCTCTTAAAATCAAAGGTTATTTTAAAAAGTATGTAGGAAAAATAATGTGAATGCTATTTTATGTATTTTGTTTTCATGTAAAGTAAAACTAACCACACACACCATGATACATTGTAAACACTAGTGAGTTAGAAGTCACATCCAACCACTAGTAGGGTTCAATGATGGTGGCAGTGATTTCCATCTATTGGTCCAACTCCCTTGATCCTTTGGTTACTAGACCAATATCGGATCCAATATGCCTTCATTGCCCATGGAAAATACAAACTTATCTCTCTTTGAAGAGGTATATAGCTAACTACAGGTGAACACGATGAGGATCGGGAGGACCTGTGCTCCTTGACTGTGTGTGGACTTTGTTACCACACAATATATGTGGGATTACATGGCCTAGAGTTCATTTTTAGGTTGTCGAGTTATGAGTATACAGGTGAAAACCATTAAATAATTGAGTATATCATCAACTTATTGAAAACACGATGAAAGTTACTTTCTGATACAACAAATATCAAAACACATCAAAACAGTTTAGGGATCATAAACAAAAATGTAAAAGAGATAATCATCATTGTTCACTTTGTTTGCCTTAAAATTTACATACGAGATAATATAATATCATGGTGCAAACACAAAGAGGTCAATCCAGGCATAGACTTGAGGTTGAAGTCAAAGATCTACCCAATAAACAACAAGATGTGTAGGATCCTCAACCATAAAATCCTCCCAAACATTGTTCGGTGAGTATTAGAGGGGATAATTCTATGTGCGAGGATCCTATTGAGAATACCCTATTTATAGGAGCCACTAGAAACTCCTCGAGACACATATTAGAGCATAGGAATTCCCAGCATGGGGGTCCCAAACATGGCAACATTTACCACGATCGCACTCTACTTGCATCCATGAGATCTGATAAAGAGTATGTCATAGAGGAATCTAAATTGGTACCCCTTCGACCTTTAGCCAAGGGAGGTGCAATGTCCCCAACATCTAAGTATTGATAGGCTTAAGATCCACCCATTCAGGTTTAAATAGATAAGGTCACTTATGAGCGTAGTCCCATGCGAACTCCCAATAGAAGTGAACCTTATAAGATCACTATATAAATTTCTAAAGTGGGAGCAAATGGTATGCAACCTCATGAGCCATGGTGTAGTATATAGTTAGATGGTTTGGATAGAGTCTTAGGATAACTAGGTTATAAACCTTCGTTTGTGCCTTCTTGTTTTACGAGTGTGTGTAGTGGAAGTACAATTAGGACTATCCAAGAACTTGTAGAATACTCCAAGAATTCTTGTGATATGCATACCCTTGCATCCCATGTGTGCATAGAGTATAGGTGACAACTGAATGTAAATTTCATCTTCATAGACAAGGGTAAGAGGGTAGAAAATTAGTCTATTTGGGGACATACCCACAAAGCCACTCAAATACAGTGCACACACCAGAGGCTTCATACAGTTTATCATATAGATAGATCTCACAAGCTAGTATCCAAGTAGATATGTCAGATCGTCCAAGACTAGTTGGAAGATATTCATGTAGAGTGGTAACACCTCAAAAATGAGGACACTCAGAGGTGAAGGTTCATAAGACAATGCTTATATGAATAGTGCATGTGCGAGCAATGTATCCTTAATCAAAAGGAGTGTTTTAATAAGGAGGACCAATTGACCAGTGTTGGTTTACCTCCCCACAATGAGTACAAGGAGAGCATTCATATACAATATGCTTCATAGCCTGAGTTGCACCCTGACCATATAGACATCCATACTCACCATATGGCCCAACATAGATATCAACATCCCACGTATGAACATCATGGGCATAATCAGTATGAACAAGAAGTGGGAGATGAGCTAGATCAAGAATATATCAAGATATCACAAGTCAAAGTGGATGATTAGCCTAGTCATCTGCCTCAATCGAAGAAGAATGTGCCTCCAAAGGTGTCTCAAAGGAAATCCAGAGAAGAGGAGTTCCTATATTTGTAGGCCTTTAAGGCCTTGGCAGAAAAGGTTAAATCTATCAAAAAGCAATGAATGACTTATCAAAATCCTACCTTAAAAAATATTCATAATGAACCTTTATGTCCATCAATGCCTATTCCTACCTATCCTGAGTATTTTGAGATGCCTAGGTTGGAAAATTTTAAAGAAGAGGAGGATGCTCAGGAGCATGTTACAAGTTTTTTAGACATGTGATTTCAGATTGAGAGCAATGATGCTTTTCTCCTGTGGAACTTCATTACAACCCTCTTAGGCCCATCCCGGGAGTGGTTTAATCAAATAAAAAGGCACAACATCACCAACTTCAAGAAATTGGTCGATGTATTTCTTGAACGCTTCTCTTTTAGCATCAAGAAAAATGTGAATTTTTTTTATTTGGCTGCTTTAATACAACATGATGACAATCTAGTTATGGATTATTGTAAATGATTGAGAAATATGATGGCAAAGTTACCATTCTCCATACCTACTTTTGAACTAACTCGAATGTTTATGAAAATTTGCACAAAGCACATTTCATTATTATTACAGTTGCAACAATATCAGACCTTTGAGGAGGCTTTGGATCAAGCCAAAGTGATAGAGGATATCAAGTTACATAAGGGTAACTTGAAACTGATAAGCAAGAAGGAATGGAACAAGAAGAGAACTGAGAAACAATAGGCCAAGATGACCTACATTAATCAGGTGGTTCTAAACCTTCATAAAGGGGATAATATGCAGCAACAATAAAATTATAAAGCCAACTTCCTCCTACGTAATATGAGTAGCACAACAACAATCAGAAGGGTAAGGACAAATAAATATGTCCTCCTCATATATTCACTCAATTATCAAAATTTTTGACATTTATATTCCATCAATTGTGCAAGGCAAAGGTAATAAACTTCCTAGAAATCAAATTAATGGACCCTAATCAACCCAAGACTAAGGGGTATGAGGATGATCAATATTGCATATTTCATCGAATGAAAGGTCACAACATAGAGGTATGTTGGTCTTTCAAAAATGTAGTGCAAAATATGATCAAAAGAGGTACGCTTTTAATGGAAAATCTATAAGTTCTTTACAATCAAAACATGGGGATTTACAAAATTCTCTACCTAACCATGAGGTACCAAGGAACAATGTTAGCCAAGTCAATCAAGTACGCATCGAACCACCAACCCATAGGTTCGTCATAATGGTCAACATCATCACAAGAAATGTGAGGTATAAAATACCACATTAACCTCCATTGCCTATTAGGGTCCAATATGCACTTCCTCCAACCACCAACTAGACAGGTGGTGACAATCAAGGGTAGGTTAATTCAAAACCTACAGATGACTCCAATGAATTTTTCAATTTATGAGATGATTCAACAGTCTCCCAAGCACAGGGAGATACTTATGGATATTATAAGTTCCATAGAAGTGTAGTCCCAGGATCTTGAATTATTCATACACTTCGTGGGACACATGAAATAGTGTCAGGAATTGATTATACAATTTTACGATCATGAAATCAAGATGATTTCCACTATGACAATGGACCCACCACTCCACATAATTATGTGTGTAAATCACAAATCTTTAAATCATGTTTTGATTGATACGGGATGATCAATCAATATAATCATTACTAAGGTTTTGACATACCCGAAGTTGCCAAAGATGCATATCATACCTTTTGCCTTCACGTTGAGAGCTTTTAACGATGCATTATGCTCAACTGTAGGCACAATAGTCTTACCTATTTAGGTGGAACTGAAGATCATCCCTGTGATGTGTCATGTGATTGAAGGTGCTATGTAGTACAATATACTTCTAGGTAGACCTTGGATAAGAGAAATGTGTTGTGTCCCTTCCATTCTCCATCAATGTATTAAATACATGCATGAGGGATAGGTTCATGTGGTACCTTCAAATAAATAACCATTCAAATACGTGAATTTAGCAAATTTCCTAGGGGACTTTGTGATCCCCTCAATGCACCTGAACATATGGCCAGTGTCATCGATCAAATATCTAGGAGGAAAAATGAAGGAAGTGTGTGCCAAACCTACAATATCTACATCTCAACAATCAAATCACATGACAATTGTGTCTACCAGACCATCTGCATCCATAATGCATTAGTACAATAAGAAGCTTAAGGAAAATATGGAAAAAAAAAAGATAAAACAAGCACCCAAACCAACTATCATCAAGGTCCTTACTCCCATGGAAGTAGAGGATGCTCAAGAATAAGTCGAAGAGGTACCTCAACCTGCTTTTCCTACATATTCAACAGGATCATATGCATCGTAGGTGACCATTCATTTGGTTAATCCCATATCAGGGGAGTATATTATGCAAAAAGTGACATTTACACCAATCATTGAGACTACATAGGACATGGGCCAGCCACAAGCCCATCGTCTTCCCATAGGGATGGTGGTACCACTAGGGATACTTCCTAATAAAACCAATTTCATCTATGGAGGGCTCGACCAACTTACATCTCACACTCCCATGGATAAGGATGATGATGAACCATTCACTGTGAATGTTTATCATCTCTCTAACTCAAAATACACCTTACAATATTTTGAGCATTACCATTGGCATGGTTACGGTCTTGGATTATTCAAGTAGGGGTGTATGAGGTGTTACAAACCATAGTATCAGTTGTCAACTGATAGGTTTGGGTTAGGATATTATATTGGAGGATAGGATGAAATCCTCATGATATCTTTAGACCACATGTACCTCAGTCTAGGGGATGAAGTTAACTTCAATCCTTATCACACCAATCCCTCCTCTTTTTGAAGGGATAACTGGTTAGTGTCTTACATCACTATAGAATAGCCCAAGATATATCACGAAGACATCTTGGTGGAGACCGGTTCATAACACATACCAAGAGACAACATGGATGAACAAATCCATGGGTCAGCCAATGACACGAGCTTGCAAGTTTAGAATGTTAGTATAGCAATATATTTTGAGTTACAGGATCATCCTGATGAGAATATAGCAGAGTCCTTATCTGAGAGAGGTATACCAAGTTGCATGTATGAGAGTGATGATTATGATGATTCCTTGCGCAATGAGCAATATGAGGATGAAATTGAGTTGGACTACCTAGGCCCTCTAAATTTACATCATCTGTTACCCTTGGAGATAGTCATCGAGGATGAAAAATCCTCCATTAATGATAGTAGTTTTCAAGAGTGGGCTTACATGGGGCCCAATATTCCTAATCTCCAAGTTCCAATAGGTAGCGATGAAGGTTTTTATTATGATAGTGATGACGAAGATGAAACAAAGAGAGCCTATTTGGGGTTTCCCTACTTACATCATAATAATGTTCCATACACTATAGAGGATATGTATAGAGATATCAATATGGTCTTTCCTGATCCATTGACATAGAGGGATCTCCTAAAGCCTAGTGATCCTATGTTTGATTTTGTCCATAGATAAGATCTAGAGATCCCCATACCCCTCAAAACCATATCTCAAGGATGGAAGTTATATAAATTTAGAATCATATGCATTTGTTCCTGGAGACATAATCCATTCCATAAATATGGTCTCCATTGATTTGACCACTCCACTTCACAATGTAGTTGATACTTCCAAACCATTGTATCTTAATGTAGATGTTATTGATTGGGATTGCACTAAATCACCACTGGAACCTGAATATTTATTCCCTAATGAAGAAATACAGTAACCTTTTTATTTTGTGCCAGGCTATGGACATGATGTTTATCATGCTAAGGATGCTTCCAACATGGAACCTGTAAATCTAGCAGATGACATCCACTTGATCCCTATGCCTCACCAGCTTGAGGAGGGATCCCACATGTCAGTAGAGGAAACCTTTGAAGTGGATATCATCGATGATCCCATGATTCCTAAGAAGGTTAAATTTAGATAAATTTTACCTCCTGATGATCATGCCATTCTCATCCCTTTGCTAAAAGAGAGACATGATCTATTTTCTTAGACTTATAAGGGCATGCTAAGTCTAGATCCGAAATTGGTTACTCAAAAACTTTTGCTAGATCTCTCAAAAAATCTAATCAAGTAGAAACTTAGGAAGATGCATCCAATAGTAGCCTTAATGGTTAAGTATGAATTGCAAAAGTTGTTGGATGTAGAGTTTGTCATTTCCATCGAATATCTAGAGTGGGTATCAAACATGGTTCCTATAGGAAAACCTGATGGAAGGATACGTATCTGTATAGATTTTAGAGACCTAAATAAGGCAATACCAAAGGATTCATTTCTATTCCTAAACATAGATTCTCTCATAGATGCAATTATGGGTTATGAAATACTCTTCCTAATGGATGGTTTTTCTGGTTACAATTAAATTTGGATTAATATCGAATACCAGCATAAGACCATGTTCAAAATGCCATGATGTAAGCCCTAGACTAAGGTGGACTTAGATTAAAGTGGGTCGAGATAAAATTAACACAAAAATATAACCAGCGATAATATTCATTAATCAAATTAACCAGCTAAATAACCTTACAATAATTTAAACCTTATATAGGCTTAATACAAGCGGAAGAGTAGGGAAGGGAGGTTGGAGGAAGATCGGGAGGATTAGAGAGAATGAAGGAGTAGGAAGTGGAGAGGGAGGTGGCAGCGGGCATAGGGAGAGGAAGGAAGTGGAGTGATAAGGGAAAATGGATGACAAGAAAGGAGGAAGGACAATGGAGGAATAAGGAGAAGAATAAGGCGAGGGATAAAAAATAATAAAAATCATGCCGACCATCAAACAGGTTTAGCCGACAAAAGGTAAGAGAGTTCACACTTGCTTAGAAAAATAGAATTTTTCTAAGCTATTTAAAAATAAACTTTGTTCACACTTGCTACATTCTCCCCCTTAAATTTGAGAGGACTAACTATATAGTCTCTCAGCTTTACAAATTTATCTTTGGCCAGTGCCTTGGTGAAGATGTCTGCGACGTTCTCCAAAGTGTGGCAATAGTGAAGCTCAATAGTATCAGTTTCCACCATATCTCTGATGAAGTGGTACTTCATATCAAAATGATTTGATCTACTATGGTGGATAGGATTGTATGCCAACAGAATGGCACTAATGTTGTCCCAGAATATTCTAGTTGGACCATTTTGCTGCTCTCCAATCTCATATAATACCTTTCGTAGCCATAGAGCTTGAGTACTAGCATGAGTAACCATTATATACTCAATTTCTATTGAAGATAGAGCTACTACTGTCTGCTTCTTGGAACTCCAAGTTATTAGGCCCAAACCAAGACTAAAATAGTTACCCAATGTGGATTTTCTATCATCAACATTGCTGCCCCAATCACTATCACTAAAGCCTTCAAGCTTGATAGTATCACTTCTATAGTACTGGATTCCAAAATCCAATGTACCCTTCACATATCTCAAAATTATTTTAGCTTCCTGCAAATGTAGCTTAGATGGATTAGACATAAATCTAGAAACAAGAGATACAACATACTGAATGTCTGGTCTGGTGTTGGTGAGAAACATCAAACTCCAAACAATGCTTCTAAAAGTGGTCACATCAACTTTCGATGCTCCATCATCCTTACTTAATTGGATCCCATGTCCAATTGGAGTTGCAACTGATTTGCATTGCTCCATAGCAAACTTCTTAATCATATCTTGAGCATACTTAAGTTGATAGATGAAGATCCCTTAATATGTCTAATGGACTTCCATTCCAAGAAAGTATTTCATTAATCCAAGATCCTTCATCTCAAATTCCTACATCATGGAGTGCTTGAACTCCATATTGACTTTTTCATTACTACCCATAAAAATGAGATCATCCACATACAAAAAAACTATAAGGATGTCATTTCCTTGATTCAGGTAGTAGAGCGTGGGTTCATTTTTGCTTATGATGAACCCATAATATTTAAAGTACCTATCAATGCATGAGTACCAAGCTCTCGGTGCCTGCTTGAGGCTATAAAGTGTCTTCTTCAATTTGTAAACAAGATGTTCCTTGTATTTCTCTTCAAATCCTTGTGGTTGATCAGCATACACTATTTCTATCAAGTAACCATTGATAAATGCACTCTTTATAGCCATGTGTTGGAATTTCCATCCCTTATGTGTAGCTAAGACAAGAACTATTTTGATAGTCTCATGTCTGGCTACAGGCGCAAAAGTCTCTTCATAATCAATTCCATATTTTCGAGTGAATACCTTTTCAAATAATCTCACATTGTGCCTCTCGATGCTACCATTAGAATTAAACTTGGTCTTGTAGACCCACTTACATCCAACACGTTTCTTTCCTTTAGGAAGCTTCACCAGCTCCCAAGTGTCGTTTTTTATAGAGGTGATCTCCTCTTTCATGGCATCTTGCCAAATCTTTTGAGTACAAGCCTTCTCATAACTAGAAGGTTCAAGTTGTGAACTAGTTAAAAAAGCATAGTTAACTAGATCTCCCCTAGGTTCTTGCTAGGATACATCATCACCATACAAGTGCATATTTTCTAATCTTTGTAGAACATAATTCATTTCACTAGCTTGACTCCTAGTGTATATTTTTGAAAAAAATTTATCCAACATCTGATATGATGAATGATTCTATAAATTTCTCTTACCTTTGGATGGAGAATCGATGTTCATTGATGACGAACTTATTGATCTCTGTGGAGAAGGACTTGGTGAAGAAGTTGAATCAAAATATGAACTTACGTTTGTGGGAGGAGACTGCTTACATTTTTGTGGTGTCTTCTATTACACCTGCTTAGAAACTACATCATTGGATTCATCATCACTAAATATTTGGGGCTTACCCCATTCTCCCCCTTCATCAAAAATCACATCTCTAGAAAGAACAAAATTTCTAGTCCTGGGATTGTAGAGTCTATAAGATTTTGTATTCTCACATTATCATAAAAACATACATGCCTGACTCTTTGGATCAAGCTTCTTTCTCATCTCATCAGGAATGTGAGAATATGCCAGTGAGCCAAACACTTTGAAATACTTAACATTTGGTTTTTTACCATACCAAGCTTGGTAAGGTGTTTGCCCTTCCAAAATTGAAGTAGGAATTCTATTCAAGATATGCACGATGGTCCTAGCTACATCTACCCAGTATGAATTACTCAAATGCTTTGTCTGAAGCATAGAACTTGCCATCTCCACAATTTTGTGATTCTTCCTCTCTGTGACACCATTTTGCTGTGGAGTGTAGGCAGTAGTGAACTGCCTCTTAATGCCATGTTGTTTATAGAAATTCAAGAACTCATTAGAGGAGTATTCTCCTCCCATATCTGATATACGAAATTTTACAAAATATCTACTCTCACTTTCAAATATTGTTTTCAAATCGACAAAGCATTCAAATGCTTCATCCTTATGTTTCAAAATATATATCCAGAACATTCTAGTAAAATCATCAATGAAGAGTAGGAAGTAAGAGTTGTTACCAAGACTCTTGGTCTGAATCAGACCACAAATGTCTATATGCACTAGCTGGATTGGATAGCTGGCCCGCCATGCTTGTCCATGAGGAAATTTTGATCTGGTATATTTCCCTAGAGCACAGCCTTCACAAAATTCCTTACTATCCTGAACTTTAGGAAGTCTGGTTACCATCGCTTGTGAAGTTAGCATTTTCAAACTAGATGAATTCAAATGACCATATCTCAAGTGCCATAGGACACTTGGATTGGAAATAGAAACATTTGCTAACTTATCTCCCCCTGGCTGACCAAACTTTAAAGGAAACAATCCATTCTTTGACATTGGCACTTGTGTAATGATTCTATTACTGTTATTTTTATCAAAAATAGTGCATTTACCCTCATCAAAAAGCAACTTGTAGTTATTTTCTAACATTTGACAAACATTTAAAATATTGTGTTGAATATGGGGTGTGTAATAGATATCACTTTCTTGTTTGATGCCTTCTTTAGTTGGAACTGCCATGGCTCCAATGCCTTCAACTGCCAATGATTTATCATCTCCCAATTTGATGCTAGATTTGTATGAGGAGTTTAGAGTAGCAAACAGTTCTTATTTGCCACTCATATGGTTTGAACACCCATTTTTCAATATCAATGTATCATTCATGTTCTAATATGCCTGACCATAAGAGAGAAAGAGATTTGTGGCCTCTTCCTCTTCTCCAAAATTGCTAAACTGACTGCTCTGGTTGCTACTGCTTCCTTGTGAAGGCTTTGTCCAATAGTCACGAGCATAATGACCAAGTTTACCATAATTGTAGCAAGTTTGTTTTGATTTATCTCCTCCTTTGCCTCTACCTGATTATTTCCCTTTATTTTGTTGTCCTCCTCTATTCTATTGTTCACCTCTGTTTGAGAATCCTCATCTGTTCTGATTTCCTCCTCCATTAGGAGTTCCACCTCTCTGATTATTTCTGCCTCTACCTCTATACTGTCCTCTTCCATGGCCTCTACCTCTTCCTTCATGAGAAGCAAAGGCTTTATTATCTCCTCCATAACTTGTGGAAGGAGTTTTTTGTAACCTCTATTCATGTGAGAGAAGTGAGCCAATGAGGGCTTCAAAAGACAAAGAAGTTAGGTTTTTGGATTCTTCTATAATTATGGAAACTGAATTCCACTTAGGAATAAGTTTCCTTAACACTTTCTTCACTATAACTTCAGGCTTTACATATTCTCCTAAAGTGACCATCTTATCTACTACGACTTTCACACGCATGCAGTAATCACCAACCTTTTCACTCTCTTGCATTTTAAGAGTTTCAAACTCTCGTTTCAAGGTTTGTAGTTTAACTTGTTTGACTTGGTCACTACCCCTATAACTTTATTTTAAAGCATTCCAAGTAGATTCAGCAGTTATAAAAGAAGCTATTCTAGGGAAAATACTTCTGTCAAGGGCAGCTTGGATGTTATAAAGGGCAGAACATTTTTTTTCTAAGCTTCCTTTTTAGCCCTTTTATCAGCAACATTCAAAGCTGCCCAATCAACAGCAGTAGGTTCAGTATATCCCTCTTCAATCACATCCAAAAGACCTTTGCCTATCAAAAGAGTTTTCATTTTAATTGACCAATACTCATAATCACCACCATTGAACTCAGGGATTGGTAGACTAGTATTGTATGCCATTTCAGAAAACAAACATTATTTCAACTTCAAACAAGTAGTACAAAGAAGTACAAAATAGATCACTGATTTAAATCAAATCTAGATTTCTTAATATGCTCACTAATTTGGCGTTCTTCATCTTGAGGATTGCCCAAAACTAGAAAGGTGAAGTTGTTTGCTTCGTCATCACTAATTATAATGACTTATTATGCTGCTACTAGCTCATGACATCTATTGAGAACATCTCGTTCTTTAGTTGTAGGTTTCACCTCCACGGGTTCTTCTTCTTCCTCTTCTTCTTCTTCTTCTTCTTCTTCTTCTTATTTTGGTTCTAAATCAAGAGAGCGGGGTGTATAGCTCTCATTTTTTTCTACTTCAGGCACTACAGGTGCATAACTATCACTTGATTGTCCTTCAGGTACTATTTCAACCATCTCGAATTCAACTATCCTTTGCCCGAAGATATTATCTTTAGAATCTGCCTCGTATCTAGAATCTGGTTTTCTCATATGAGCAATCACTTGGTTTTCTAATTGGCAAAATATTGTATGAAGTCCATACCGCTGGACTTTCTCGTCAAAGGAATCAACTATCTCTCTTCTCAATAGAGAGAGTAATGCATTATAGCATCCGGCTGACCAGATCATCTACCGAGAATCACACTGCATGAACTGGGTTACAACTTAATTTTATGATGCCAAAAAAAAAAGACTTTTTACCTCAAAATATCTTTTCACCCTTTTATTTTTATAAAAAAAAAATCCAAATTTTGTTTTAATAAAGGCCTTTTAAATTTTTTTTTTTAACAATTTCATATATATATATTTTAATTATTTTTTCAAATAAATGGATATTTAAAAACATAATAAAAAATATATACATATAAATTATAAAATTAATTTTTTAAAACCTTTAAAAAAACTAAATAATAAAAAATTTATAAAAATAAACGTTTTTTTTATGAAATCCTCGATGAGATTCGAACCGTTGACCTCCGTCGTCTACCCGGAAGGCTTAGCTGCTACACCATGCGGCTGCTATGGTAGACAATGTCAAAATGTGTTCATAAACCCTCTTCTTCGATGAAGTAACAAAAAAAATAAAAAAACCTTTGTTTTCTTGACCCCGATGGGATTCGACTGTGGGTCACTTCTCTACAAGTGGGAGTCTTGACTGCTAGACCAAGCTAGCCATACGAGAGGAGGAAGGAAATAGGATAGATATCAATTTGTGGCTTAAAACAATTTTTTTTTTTTAAGTTTAGTCCCACATGTAGTGGGAGGTGGGTGTGTTTAGGCTTTATCAAAGCCTACGAACACATAGTAAGTCGATTGCCTTTGGGCAATCGACCACTCGAACCTTTTTCTCAACCTTGGCCAGTAAACCTCCACCATGTGGCACACTCGCTGCACCTTTGCCACGTCAGCACCCATGTCAGCACTCTGCTCATCCACATCGGCACCCTGCTCACCTATGCCACATCAGCACTATGCTCGTCGACGTCAGCACCCTGCTCACCTATGCCATGTCAGCACCCATGTCAGCCTTGATCCATGTGCTACCCAGTCAACACTCTTTGAGCTCTGTTCCACATCAGCACCTACCATGTTAGTTGTCACCTAGCTCAGCCACCAGTTCAACATCGCCATGTCAGTCTATTGTTTGCATCCAGTTTGATCCTTAGGATCTGTGCGCTCCTCAAAATCCATGAGGAGGAATATGAGAACTAACCTTGAGAAATATTAATCAATGAAAATATGGTAATTCGA
The DNA here is from genome assembly GCA_028583015.1 of Wollemia nobilis. NCBI lineage: Eukaryota > Viridiplantae > Streptophyta > Pinopsida > Araucariales > Araucariaceae > Wollemia > Wollemia nobilis. Next base: position 2,404,649 of record JAQPPZ010002765.1, read on the forward strand.
CTCCCACATGGAATGGTAAAGATAGTAGCAATTGGAGATGACCAAGCCTCTACTTAGGATATTTTCAATAGTTAAAATTTCATTTTAGACCACCAACCAAGAGAAAAACACTATATTGGGAATAAGACCTTTGATCCAAATAGAGTTGATCAGAATTTAACAAACAATGGGGTCTTTCTAGAAGAAATAGGTCATGTTGTAGACACCTAAAAGTCACACATGGTTTCTTGCCCTATCTCCATGGTTGATTAAATTGTAAAATTCATAAAATTGTATTAATTAACCTTAAAATACCTTACATTTATTAAAAGAGTTATTCATTAGCTCCTTGGACCACTTAAGCCCTTTCCTATGTTTAACCATGGTTCTCATGTGACAACCATAAAAGGCTTAACCTTGGATAAAAGTGACTTTATGAGCAAAAAGTCACTTTATCATTAAAGTGCACTTAAAATGGGTAAACGCATGCTTAATTAATATTAATCATAATTAGTCTCTAATCTTCCACCTCATCCCCTTGAACTTGATATAACATATGGCCAAACTAATTAGGGTTAACACTAACCCTTGCTCACACATGTGTGCACCCATAATCCTAATGGATATTTTTTTCTCACACATGTGTGCACAACTCATTCAAATGGATATTTAAAATATCCTCTCTCAAAACATGGGAAGAGGTGAGTCACCTTCCACCTCATCCTCCACATGGGTGAAGGATTCCTTCAAACAAAAACCATCATGAGCTACATTTCACATGGGACACCTCACAAGGGACACCTCATGGGGATACCTCACTCCCCCTAGCCTCTCAAAAGAACTATAAATAGTAATCATTTTCTCTTAAAATCCATATACCCTCATTTTACATAACAAAAATCTACCAAAATCACATCAAACCATCATCCACCAATCATAAATAAATCATCATGACAACCACTTCATTTGTCCTCTTTTGTGTACTATTTTGATAGGTTTTGATAGGCACAAAAGTAGATTCGATACTGACCAAGAGTTTCAACTATCGTAGATCAACGTCATCTTCTACCAAAATTGGAAAATAATAGTTATAGGTAGAGTCACAAGGTACCCCATGATCCATAGTCGATCGTAGCCTAGGGTGTGAATCTAGAGAGAGTCAAATCACAAGTGAAAACAGGTCACCAAACCTTTCTGAAATGTAACTTTTACTATTTTTCCATCATTTACAGTCATTTCTAGCAACTTCTATTATGCATTAGATTAGTTTGTTTTGTGAATTTTATCTTAATCAATAAAAGGCTTGATCCATGATAGTCCCCCAAACACACTAACCTCTTTTTGTAGGTCATACAGGTCCTAAGAACAATTTTGATCAACAATGATACATGAGCATTAAGCCCACCCATTTTGAGGATCTTTGGAAGACCAATTAAGGGTGTTGTTGACTTGTTCATTGAAGAAAAGGGAATTTCATCCCATGAAATCCCTATTTATAGCATTCTAAGGAAAACACCATAAATAAAATGAGAATCCTTTGTAAATCCCTTTTTGATCACTTATATTTCAAAGAGAGTAGCCCATTTTATATCATGTTCATTTTGGCACGCCCATTGGGACCCCCACTTTGTTTATTCTTATTAGTTAACCCACTAAAATTGTTGACTAATTTTTACTATTTTTTAAAGTTACAAGTGAAAAAAAACCACCCAAAACCCTACAAAAACCTAAAAATACAACTCAAGTTTGAGATGATTGTCTTTCTAGTCTATGAGCCAAAGTCTCATGGTAGGGTGTGACCCACACTAAGTCATAGGATACCCTGCAACCCATCCAAGCGCTCCAAGATATAGTTAAAGAAGCAACTCTTACACAACAAACAACAATCCCTGAGTTGCAAGTAAGCCTAGGGGATTGATTTTCCCTCATATGGGATTGCTATTCCCCTTGCCAAAAATAGTCTTCATAGGCCAAAAATTGCTTAAAGAAACTAACATCCCTAAAGGTATAATCAACCTTTCTCTACTAATTTTGAGCTTTGGAAAAACTTGATACTGCACCATCTTGCTAGGTTCTTGTTTTTTAGTTTTAGCAAAACTTGGTACTGCACCATATTGCTAAGCTTTTATTATTTCTTGAACTCTTTTAAAACTTGGTACCACACCATCTTGCTAGGTTCTTGTGTTTTTCAGCTTTGGCAAAACTTGGTACTGCACCATCTTGCTAAGTTGTTGTTCTCTTTGTGTTTGCAAAACTTGGTATCACACCATATTGTAAACTTGTGTTTATTTCACATCTTACCTCCTTAGGCATTTATTTTGTTCAATTACTATTATTTTTAGTTACAGGTACTGGCCCATAGAAACAATTACTATTAGAAAGCTCAAATTTGGCCTAAATTCCTCTTTTCACTAAATTTGTATGGTAGGGTGCGACCGAAGCTAAAATTCACATAAACCTCTAAATTTCATTATCAAAGACTGACATGAGCTAGAGAATACAGGTAATCTTGTAAAAAATTATCTGGTTCCAAAAATAGTAAGTTTACATTTAAGTTTTACCATATTTTACTTTCATAAAAGACCTCAAAATCACTTTAGTCTTTCTTACAAAAGTTGTTAGTTACTTACAAAAGGTTTCAAGATTGTTTGGTTCACACATCTGCATATGTAGTCTTGCATTTCATGCACCTTAGAGAGCTAAGTAGTTCTATAAGTTGTCTTTTCCTTTTTACATGTTGAATACCTTGTATATATTTCCTTTATAAAAACAAATTGGCATCATGATCTTTGCACTTCTTGTGTTGCTCTTGCATTTCTCTTATCCCTTAAAAATATATTTTACTTTCAAAATAACAAATATTATTTTCTTATAGTAGGACACACACTTCACGTTTAGCTCAAACAATGGTAATATTGGATTTCATCTCCAATCCCCACTCGAGACTGGTGATGTTGGCTTTCATATCCTTCCACCAACTCACCCCCTACACAACATAGTAGCCTCTCGCAAGTGGTTTTTTAGGATTGTACTTCCATTGATTTTACCACTCCACTTCACAATGTAGTTGATACTTCCAAACCATTGTATCTTAATGTAGATGTTATTGATTAGGATTGCACTAACTCACCACTGGAACCTGAATATTTCTTCCCTAATGAAGAAATACTATAACATTTTCATTTTGTGCTAGGCTATGGACATGATGTTTATCATGCTAAGGATGCTTCCAACATGGAACCTGTAAACCTAACAGATGACATCCACTTGATCCATATGCCTCACCAGCTTGAGGATGGATCCCACATGTCAGTAGAGGAAACCTTTGAAGTGGATATCATCAATGATCCCATGATTCCCAATAAGGTTAAATTTATATAAATTTTACCTCCTGATGAGCATGCCATTATCATCCCTCTACTAAAAGAGAGACATGATCTCTTTGCATATACTTATAAGGGTATGCTAAGTCTAGATCCAAAATTGGTTACTCAGAACCTTTTTCTAGATCTCTCAAAAAATCTAATCGAGTAGAAACTTAGGAAGATGCATCCAATAGTAACCTTAATGGTTAAGGATGAATTGCAAAAGCTGCTGGATGTAGAGTTTGTCATTTCCATAGACTATATAGAGTGGGTATCAAACATGGTGCCTGTAGGAAAACCTGATGGAAGGATACATATCTGTATGGATTTTAGAGACCTAAATAAGGCAATAGCAAAGGATTCATTTCCATTCTTGAAAATAGATTCTCTCACAGATGCAATTATGGGTTATGAAAGACTCTCCCTAATGGATGGATTTTTTTGTTACAATAAAATTTGGATTAAGATCGAATACCAACATAAGACCGTGTTCAAAATGCCATGGTGTAAGCCCTAGACTAAGGTGGACTTAGATTAAAGTGGGTCGAGATAAAATTAATGCAAAAATATAACCAACAATAATATTCATTAATCAAATTAACCAGCTAAATAACCTTACAATAATTTAAACCTTATATAGGCTTAATACAAGTGAAAGAGTAGGGAAGTGAGGTTGGAGGAAGATTGAGAGGATTAGAGAGAAAGGAGTAGGAAGTGGAGAGGGAGGTGGCAGTGGGCATGGGGAGAGGAAGGAAGTGGAGTGATAAGGGAAAATGGACAACAGGAAAGGAGGAAGGACAATGGAGGAATAAGGAGAAGAATAAGGCAAGGGATAAAAAACAATAAAAATCATGCCGACCATCAAACAGGTTTAGCCGACAAAAGGTAAGAGAGTTCACACTTGCTTAGAAAAATAGGATTTTTCTAAGCCATTTAAAAATAAACCTTGTTCACACTTGCTACATTCTCCCATTTAAATTTGAGAGGACTGACTATATAGTCTCTTAGATTTACAAACTAATATTTGGCCAGTGCCTTGGTGAATATGTCCGCAACGTTCTCCAAAGTGTGGCAATAGTGAATCTCAACAATATCAGTTTCCACCATATCTCTGATGAAGTGGTACTTCATATCAAAATGATTTGATCTACTATGGTGGAAAGGATTGTATGCCAACTGAATGGCACTAATGTTGTCATAGAATATTTTAGTCGGACCACTTTTCTACTCTCCAATATCATCTAATACCTTTCGTAGCCATAGAGCTTGAGTACTAGCATGAGTAACCGCTATATACTCAGCTTCTATTGAAGATAGCACTACTACTGTCTGCTTCTTGGAACTCCAAGTTATTAGGCCCAAACCAAGACTAAAATAGTTACCTGATGTGGATTTTCTATCATCAACATTGCTACCCCAATCACTATCACTAAATCCTTCAAGCTTGATAGTATCACTTCTATAGTACTAGATTAGGCAGATCAGATGGATTAGACATAAATCTAGAAAAAAGAGATACAACATACTAAATGTATGGTCTGGTGTTGGCAAGAAACATCAAACTCCAAAAAATGCTTCTGAAAGTGGTCACATCAACTTTTAGTGCTCCATCATCCTTGCTTAATTGGATCCCATGTCCAATTGGATTTGCAACTGATTTGCATTGCTCCATAGCAAACTTCTTAATCATATCTCGAGCATACTTAAGTTGATATACGAATATCCCTGAATCTATCTTATGGAATTCCATTCCAAGAAAGTATTTCATTAATCCAAGATCCTTCATCTCAAATTCCTGCATCATGGATTGCTTGAACTCCATATTGACTTTTTAATTACTACCCATAAAAATGAGATCATCCACATACAAACAAACTATGAGGATGTCATTTCCTTGATTCAGATAGTAGAGTGTGGGTTTAGTTTTGCTTTTGATGAACCCATAATATTTAAAGTACCCATCAATGCATGAGTACCAAGGTCTCAGTGCTTGCTTGATGCCATAAAGTGCCTTCTTCAGTTTGTAAACAAGATGTTCATTGTATTTCTCTTCAAAGCCTTATGGTTGCTCAACATACACTTTTTTTGTCAAGTAACCATTGAGAAATGCACTCTTTACATCCATGTGTTGGACTTTCCATTCCTTATGTGCAGCTAAGACAAGAATTGTTCTGATAGTCTCCTGTATGGCTAAAGGAGCAAAAGACTCTTCATAATAAATTCCATATTTCTGAGTGAATACCTTTACAACTAATCTCATATTGTGCCTCTCGATGCTACCATTAGCATTAAACTTGGTCTTGAAGACCCACTTACATCCAACACATTTCTTTCCTTTAGGAAGCTTCACCAGCTCCCAAGTGTCATTTTTTATAGAGGTGATCTCCTCTTTCATGGCATCTTGCCAAATATTTTGAGTACAAGCCTTATCATAACTAGAAGGTTCAAGCTGTGAACTAGTTAACAAAGCATAGTTAACTATATCTCCACTAGGTTCTTGCTAGGAGACATCATCACCATAAAAGTGCATATTTTCTAATATTTGTAGAACAAAATTTATTTCACTAGCTTGACTCCTAGTGTATCTTTTTGAAAAAAAATTATCCAAAATCTGATATAATGGATGATTCTATAGGGTTATCTTACCTCTGGATGGAGAAACGATGTCCATTGGTGAGGAACTTACTGATATCTATGGATAAGGACTTGGTGAAGAAGTTGAATCAGAAGATGAACTTGGGTTTGTGGGAGGAGACTGCTTACCTTTTTGTGGTGTCTATTTTTGCACCTGCTTAGAAACTACATCATTAGATTCATCATCACTGAATATTTGGGGCTTACCCCATTCTCCTCCATAAAAAATAACATCCTTGGAAAGCATAAAATTTCTAGTCTTGGGATTGTAGATTCTGTAAGATTTTGTATTCTCATAGTATCCTACAAAGATACATTCCTGACTCTTTGGATCGAGCTTCTTTCTCAACTCATCAGGAATGTGAGAATATGCTAGTGAGCCAAAAACTTTGAAATACTTAACATTTGGTTTTTTACCATACCAATATTGGTAAGGTGTTTGCCCTTCCAAACTTCAAGTAGGACTTCTATTCAAGATATGCACGCTGGTCCTGGCTGCATCTGCCCAATATGAATTAGTCAAATACTTTGCCTGAAGCATAGACCTTGCCATCTCCATAATTGTGTGATTCTTCCTCTCTGTGACACCATTCTGTTGTGGAGTGTAGGCAGCAGTGAACTGCATCTTAATGCCATGTTGTTTACAGAAATTCAAGAACTCATTAGAGGAGTATTCTCCTCCCATATCTGATATAAGACATTTTACAAAATATTTACTCTCACTTTCAACTCTTGTTTTGAAATCGACAAAGCATTCAAATGCTTCATCCTTATGTTTCAAAAAATATATCCAGCACATTCTAGTAAAATCATCAATGAAGAGTAGGAAGTAAGAGTTGTTACCAAGACTCTTGGTCTGCATCGGACCATAGATGTCTATATGCACTAGCTAGAGTGGATAGCTGGCCCGCCATGCTTGTCCATGAGGAAATTTTGATCTGGTATATTTCCCCAGAGCACACCCTTCACAGACTTCCTTACTATCCTAAACTTTAGGAATTCCGATTACCATCTCTTGTGAAGTTAGCATTTTCAAACTAGATGAATTCAAATGACCAAATATCAAGTGCCATAGGACACTTGGATTGGAAATAGAAAAATTTGATAACTTATCTCCCCCTGGCTACCCAAAATTTAAAGGAAACAATCTATTCTTTGACATTGGCACTTGTGTAATGATTCTATTACTGTTATTTTTATCAAAAATAGTGCATTTACCCTCATCAAAAAGCAACTTGTAGTTATTTTCTAACATTTGACCAACACTTAAAATATTGTGTTGAATATGGGGTGTGTAATAGATATCACTTACTTGTTTGACGCCTTCTTTAGTTGGAACTGCCATGGCTCCAATGCCTTCAACTGCCAATGATTTATCATCTCCCAATTTGATGTTGGATTTGTATGAGGAGTTTAGAGTAGAAAAGAGTTCTTGTTTGCCACTCATATGGTTTGAACACCCAGTGTCCAATATCCATGTATCATTCATTTTATAATCTACCTGACCATAAGAGAGAAAAATATTTGTGGCCTCTTCCTCTTCTCCAAAATTGCCAAACTAACTGCTCTGGATGCTAATGCTTCCTTGTGAAGTCTTTGTCCAATTGTCACAAGCATAATGGCCAAGTTTGCCATAATTATAGCAAGTTTGTTTTGACTTATCTCCTCCTTTTCCTCTACCTGATTGTTTCCCTCTATTTTGTTGTCCTCCTCTATTCTGTTGTTCACCTCTGTTTGAGAATCCTCCTCTGTTTTGATTTCCTCCTCTATTAGGAGTTCCACCTCTCTGATTATTTCTACCTCTACCTCTATATTGTCCTTTGCCATGACCTCTACCTCTACCTTCATAAGAAGCAAAGGCTTTATCATCTCCTCCATAACTTGTGGAAGGATTTTTTTGTAACCTCTATTCATGTGAGAGAAGTGAGCCAATGAGAGCTTCAAAAGACAAAGAAGTTAGGTCTTTAGATTCTTCTATAATTATGGAAACTGAATTCCACTTAGGAATAAGTGTCCTTAACACTTTCTTCACTATAATTTCTCCTAAAGTGACCATCTTATCTACTATGGATTTCACATGCATGCAGTAATCAACAACATTTTCACTCTTGCATTTTAAGAGTTTCAAACTCTCGTTTCAAGGTTTGTAGTTTAACTTGTTTGACTTGGTCACTACCCCTATAACTTTCTTTTAAAGCATTCCAAGTAGATTCAATAGTTATAAAAGAAGCTATTCTAGGGAAAATACTTCTGTCAAGGGTGGCTTGGATGTGATAAAGGGTGGAAGAATTATTCTTCTGAGCTTCCTTTTTAGCCCTTTTATCAGCAACATTCAAAGTTGCCCAATCAGCAGCAGTAGGTTCAGTATATCCCTCTTCAATCACATCCCAAAGACCTTTGCCTATCAAAAGAGTTTTCATTTTAATTGACCAATACTCGTAATCACCACCATTGAACTCAGGGATTGGTAGACTAGTATTGGATGCCATTTCAAAAAGCAAACTTTATTTCAACTTCAAACAAGTAGTACAAAGAAGTACAAAATAGATCACTAATTTAAATCAAATCTAGCTTTCTTAATATGCTCACTAATTTGGCATTCTTCATCTTGAGGATTGCCCAAAACTAGAAATGTGAAGTTGTTTGCTTCATCGTCACTAATTATAATGACTTCTTGTGTTACTACTGGCTCATGATGTCTGTTGAGAACATCTCGTTCTTCAGTTGTAGGTTTCACCTCCATTGGTTCTTCTTCTTCTTCTTCTTCTTCTTCTTCTTCTTCTTCTTCTTTTGGTTCTAAATCAGGAGAGCGAGGTGTATAACTCTCACTTTTTTCTACTTCAGGCACTACAGGTGTATAACTATCACTTGATTGTCCTTCAGGTACTATTTCAACCGTCTCAAATTCAACTATCCTTTGCCCAAAGATATTATCTTCAAAATCTGCCTCGTATCCAGAATCTGGTTTCCTCAGATGAGCAATCACTTGGTTTTCTAATTGGAAAAATACTGTATGAAGTCCATACCGTTGGACTTTCTCGTTAAAAGAATCAGGCGTCTCTCTTCTCAATAGAGAGAGTAATGCATTATAGCATCTGGCTGACCGGATCATCTACCCAGAATCACACCGCATGAACTGGGTTACAACTTAATTTTATGATGCCAAAAAAAAAAGACTTTTTACCTCAAAATATCTTTTCACCCTTTTATTTTTATAAAAAAAATTCCAAAATTTGTTTTAATAAAGGCCTTTTAATTTTTTTTTAACAATTTCCTATATTTTTTTTTAAATTATTTTTTTAAATAAATGGATATTTAAAAACATAATAAAAAAATATACATATAAATTATTAAATTAATTTTTTAAAACCTTTAAAAAAACTAAATAATAAAAAATTTATAAAAATAAACCTTTTTTTTGTGAAATCCCCGATGAGATTCGAACCGCTGACCTCCACCGTCTACCCGGAAGGCTTAGCTGCTGCACCATGTGACTGCTATGGTAGAACAATGTCAAAATGTGTTCATAAACACTCTTCTTCGATGAAGTAACAAAAAAAATAAAAAAAACCTTTGTTTTCTTGACCCCGACGGGATTCGACCTCGGGTCACTTCTCTGCAAGCAGGAGTCTTGACCGCTAGACCAAGCTATGCAGAAGAGAGGAGGAAGGAAACAAGATAGATATCAATTGGCGGATTAAAACAATTTTTTTAAAAATGTTTAGTCCCACATGCAATGGGAGGTGGGTGTGTTCAGGATTTATCAAAGCCTGCGAACACACAGTAAGTCGATTACCTTCGGGCAATCGACCACCCAAACCTTTTGCTCAACCTTGGCCAATAAACCTCCACCATGTGGCACACTCGATGCACCTCTACCATGTCAGCACCCATGTCAACACTCTGCTCGTCCATGTCAGCACCCTGCTCGCCTATGCCACATCAACACTATGCTCGTCCATGTCAGCACCCTGCTCACCTATGCCACGTCAGCACCCATGTCAATCTCGATCCATGTGTTTCCTAGTTAGCACTCTGCCAGCTTCGTTCCACATCAGTGCCTGCAACATCAGTTGCTACCTAGCTCTACCACCAGTTTGACACTACCACATTAGCTTGCTATCTGCATCCAGTCAGATCCTCGGGATCCATGTGCTCCTCGAGATTTGTGTGCCAGTCACTCCTCAAAATATGTGTGCTCCTCAGGATCCATTTCCTAGTCGCTGACCATTCTACTGTGCTCAGCTTCCATGCCTCACCTCGGCCCTCGGGATCCATGCCCCCCTTGGAGCTCTGATACCAGTGTAAGCCCTAGACTAAGGTGGACTTAGATTAAAGTGGGCCGAGATAAAATTAACATAGAAATATAACCAACGATAATATTCATTAATCAAATTAACCAGCTAAATAACCTTACGATAACTTAAACCTTATATAGGCTTAATACAAGCAGAAGAGTAGGGAAGGGAGGTTGGAGGAATATCGGGAGGATTAGAGAGAATGAAGGAGTAGGAAGTGGAGAGGGAGGTGGTAGCGGGCATGGCGAGAGGAAGGAAGTGGAGCTATAAGGGAAAATGGACAGCAGGAAAGGAGGAAGGACAATAGAGGAATAAGGAGAATAATAAGGCGAGGGATAAAAAACAATAAAAATCATGCCGACCATCAAACAGGTTTAGCTGACAAAAGGTAAGCCGTTTAAAAATAAACCTTGTTCACACTTGCTACACATGGGGGATATTTTGTTATAAGGTTATGCCATTCAGCCTCAAGAATGCTGGTGCTACATATCAGCGGGCTATGAAATACATCTTTCATGACTACATGCATAATATCTTGGAATATTACATAGATGACTTGTTAGCAAAGTCATTACTGCATTCAGAGCATGCAAAGGTCCTAAGGAAGGTTTTTGATCGATTGATAGAGCATAATGTCAAGTTTAATTCTAAGAAGTGCATATTTGGCATGACTTTAGGAAAAATATTGGGATTCATAATTTCAAAATGAGGGATCAAAGTTGACCTAGAAAAGGTCAAGACCATTTTAGAAATGAGTCCTCCCATGAATATTAAGGAATTAAGAAGCCTTTAGGTCAAAGTAGCATCCATAAAGTGATTTATCACACAATTATTAGATAAATATCAACCCATGAATCAAGTGCTACATAAGGGGATCCCATTCAATTGGGATAAGGACTATCAAGTAGCCTTTGTTGAGATTAAGCACTACTTGGCAATGTCACCAGTGCTAGCTCCACCAAGACCAGACATACCATTCTTGCTATATATCAGCAACTCACTTTGCATTAGGGACCATGTTAGCCCAAAATAATGTGCAATATAAAGAGTAAGCTATATATTACATTAGCCACCCAGGGTTTGTAGGTGAGTTGGAGAGGAGAGGGCAATCCTCCAAGGGAGGTCCCAGGTTCGAATCTCCACCCTACCAAAAAGTTGAATTAGGTACGCAAAATCCAACTGATAATGTTGGTGTGGGCAGGGTCGGGTGTGACTCCTAGGTGACTTTGATGGTGTAGAACCCCCTGTTCATGGTCTCTCAAACCAAGACAGCCCCACAAGGGGTTTTTCTCTCTATATATATATTACATTAGCCAAATCTTGGTGAGTTACGAGCTAGGATATGCCTATGTGGAAAAACTATGTTTAGCAGTAGTGTTTGTAATAAAGAAATTACAACATTATATGTTAAGTCATACAACATATGTCATATCAAAATAAAATCCTTTGTAGTAAATTATGAGCAAAACGTATCATAGTACATGTATTACAAAGTGGATCATGCTATTGAATGAATTCTATTTGGAATTCATTAGCCAAAAGTCCATCAAGGGATAGGTCATAACTGATTAAATAGCGGAGGCACCACTAGAAAATAGTAGGTATCTCACCATTGATATTTAATATGATGCAATATTCATATTATCAGAAGCACTAGAACCCAAAGATATGGATAACAAAGCTAATATGACCTTGTTCTTCGATGGTTTGAAGTGCAATCAATGGGGTGGTGCAAGGATAGTGTTGTTCATGTCGCAAGGTGCTCCCATGCCCTTGTCATTTAAGTTGGAATTTCCTTGTACTAACAATAATGTTGAATACAAAGCCCTAATATTGGGCCTCTAAACAACTATCGACATGTAGATCAAAAGGTTAAATTTCTTTGGCGATTCCCTTCTCATTGTCAACCAAGTGAAGGGACTTTTTCAATGTAGGTGTCCTATCCTGAAGGCCTACAAAGATCTTGTTGACAATTATCTAGCTCATTTGGATTGGTACAACATCAAGGTAATCTCTAATTTGTCAAACAAATTTGTAGACACTATGGCATATTTGGGATATTTAATTCCTCAAAATTTGTCTACTGATTTTACTACCATCCACGTAAAAACACTATCGCACTCTACTGTGCAGTGTGAGGCTTTGGATAACAAATATTCAGTCAACATGATTTATATAGAACCAAACCATGAATGGTTCTATAGATCTAGAGACTTTCTCAAGAGGACATCCTAGGGATCATTAATCTCGTAGGGTCCCATAGGGAATGGTACTACCATTCACCATAAGGTTATTTCCCAATCTAAATTTACGAATGTTAAACCATAGGAGGAACATGCTATCTTATCAGTTGAGGCTGAGGTCTATCAAAATTGTATGTCACAAATACATGACTTCCTAAAACTTGGTGTAATCCCCCATGGATTATCTTGTGCTGCAAAACACACATTTAAACAGAAAGTGACAAAGTATATCTTGTTAGGAGAAATTTTGTATTGTTGAAGTTACGATGGGGTTCTCCTTCAATGTCTTGAGCCCCAAGAGTCATCTTGGGTAATTTTGCAATCTCACAGTGACACGTGAGGTGGCCATTTAAATGACATGGCTATCATCAAGTGTATCCTTTGCATAGGCTATTATTTGCCTACTATAGAGAAGTATTGTAATGTGTATGTCAAGAAATGCGTTAAATGTTCGCATCATGCTAATATTGCACACTTGTCATCATAGGCCTTACAACCCATTCAAGTAGCTTGGTTATTTGCACAATGGGATTTGGATCTAATTAGTAAGTGATGGGCTGTCGTTAAACACATCATTAATTCTCAATGAATTTTTCAATCCAGGGTGGTTTCCAAGGCTATTTACGAGAGAAAGTTCAAGCAGGGTTGTAGTCAGTTCATTTGGAAGTAGCAGGTCTTATTGGTGGAATTGATTGTGTGGGGGTTCTGTGTCACTTCTACCTCTAAATTGCATAAATTGAACTTTAATATATTTGCAAGAATGAAAACTAATTGCTAATTGCATAAATGAAACCCTAGTTACAGTTGCAAGAATGAAATATAATTAAATTGTAGAATTGAAAGTTTATTTAATATTGCAATAATTGAAATGAAGCATAAAAACTAGATCCTATCAATGCTCTATAACAGAAGGTCGTCAATATTCTGTGCAGGGTTTTGATAGCAAAAACAAGAATGCAAGAAAATTACAAAAAACTTGTAAATTGCTGGAAATGGAAATTTACAGTGAATTGGAAATTTTTTGGGAATGAAAAGAATAACCAAATATACCACTAATCATATCACAAAAACATTATGAACAAGTATTAAACAACTAGGAATGTTAGTTGTGTAAAAGAATAAAAAATGACAAGTTCACAACTTATTTTGTTGCAGCAAAATCAAAATAAAACCTGTTTGTCAATCCTCCTCCTAGGTCTAGAAGTGGCTAGCCTCCTTTCTCAGAAGAAGGTTTGAATTCTTCTTTAAGTCCTACTCACACTCAGAAATTAAAAAATAAATGGAATTAAACTACACTTGTATTGCTTCAGAAACATAATTACAATTCTGCTAAAATCTGTTACAGGTCTGAAATCACTATTCTATTATCTCCCTATTTATTTTCTATCTCCTCTATCTAATAGCTCAACCTGGACGGGAGCTATCTTTTATAGATGCCTAAAATCTAATTACAAACAGAAAATATGTTGTTCCTAATATCCTGCAGAATTTCCTAGGTTTATCCTAGAAGAGGATCAATTTGATCTTTTCTATAAATGGTGGCTTTGGATAGCAAGGATGGCAAAGTTAGATGGGAGATATTTTCACTTAACTTCCTCAACCTTCTTATCCCATTTTCCACTACCAAAGGTTAGTCAACAAGTCAAAAAGTGCTTTCTATTCTCATTCTAAAGAATCTGTGTTCATTCCGAAGACATTGTGTTCATTCCGGAGACACTGTGTTCATTTCGAAGACACTGTGTTCATTTTGAAGATCTTTAGAATGAAAAATTGTGTTGAATCCAAATGGTTTTGACTACATTTCTCAGGTGGATTAGCCCTTAGGATCAAATCGCAATAGTATTCATTATTCCTTAGATGTGAATTTCATGCCTTGCCATTCATTGGCAGCTGGCTGGAATTTATATGGAAAAACTAGTTTTCTGTTGCATGGTAATAAGTCTTTGTACTATTTTCTGAATTTAGAGAAACTAATGCTTAATGATCATCAAAATAAGACTATTTAAGTGCTGCTATCAACCTAAACATGACAAGATAACATAAAACTATACAAGAACTATTAAAAATCAGAATATAATGTCTTTAACACTTCAATCATGCAAACAGTTAATACACAACATATTAAATCAACTTAACTAGCATATAAGATAATTCACAAGAGTTTTAGGTATTTTTAACTATTTAAAACATGCTATAAATGAGGCTTATCTAGGCCTCATCATTCCCCCCAACTTATATTAATGCATGCCCTCATGCATTGCAGTGGGCTATGGAGTCACAAATGTCCATACTCATATTCCATGTTTCATAGAACAATTTAGTGCCTGTGTAATTTCTCATGAAGGTTTCTGAGTCATTCTTAAAACTGATCATCTGGTTGGGAATCCTCTTAAAAATAGGAGGGAACGAGAGTAATGATGGTTGGAGGCTTGAATCTGAGACCTACCCAATAATGTTGCATAAAGGTTTTTCTATGGATTGATAACTCCACTTTCTGCTATAATTCTCTAATTTTCTTTTCATATTTTCTTTCCTCAATCCATCTCATTTGTATTTTTATAACAATCTTGGATGCTCTCAGTTGTTTTGTGATGTCCACCTCATCTTCTTCATTTGACTCAAAACCTAATACTGACAAATCAACTGCAGTTTGTTGCTCAACAACGATGTCATCCTCTGCTTCAGACCCCTACTCCTGTACAGGAGGTTCCATGAAATTATCTATGATTACATCCAAATTCTTAGTGGCTTGTTGCACTTCTATGACATCAGGGTTATCCTGTATGGTCTTCTCTTCAATCATTTTTTCTTTTATCTCTTTTTGTTGGAGTCTTGTAGACCTCCTAGTCCTTAATGTATATTTTCTCTTCTTGCCCTATTTTCTTGTGGTAACAGGGGTTATAGAGATAGCTTCAGGATCTTCACTGGGAAATTCACTCTCCTATTCTGATAGATAAATAACATATTTAGAAAAATGAACCTCTTCTATTTTATTTTTTTGTTGTCAGTTTCAGCCCTTCTCTTCTTAGTCTGTGAGGTTGATGGTTCTAGAGAAAAATGTTTTGTTGCTTTTGCTTGGTGTGTTTCCTTCTCTACAATAGCATTTTTTTTATTTTAGAATTTTCTTCTTCCTCAATAGCATATATTTTTTATAGCAACATCTGTATCCTCTTCTCCTTCATATTCTTCTTCAAAAACTACATTAGTTAGGGTAGAATAAAACCTATTAAAGCTTCTAGGGTTTCCCATAAAATGTTGTTGGCACACCAATTTAATAAGACCATGATGATGAGGGCTCCTTTTTTTCCTCTTGATAATTTTTTTCCATGCTCTGTAGTTCTCGGTGTAGGTATGCTAGAAAATTCACTCTAAATTTAGGTTGTTGCCTACCATGCCTAAGGTGGTTTAAAATTTTGAAATGATGCCCTGACAAAATTACATACTACCCTTCACAGGTTGAAAAATATGGTAACCCATGTGGTTACGTTATTCCAAGGTTCTTGTAGGCTGGCATTTTTTCATTTTTCACTTCATTTCTCTATTCTGATGCTAAGAATACTGCTCTCTTCTGCTACTACAGTCATCCGCTAGGTCACTGATTTCTGGTTTCTACAAAATTATAGGGTTTGCTCTTGTTCTTCTTTAGAAAGAACTTTTAATTTTTTTTTACTTTTCCTTGTAATCATTAGCAAATATGTCTTCGAAAAGAAAATATGACACACTTCCTTATTCTGTGCTCTGAACACCTGGCCATCAATCATTGGACATCCTTGCCATCAAATTTTCTTTACTATTTTTAGCTTGTCCATTCTTGTACTAGCAATGAATGGTGGTGGCATGTTTGTTGGTTATTTTCCTTGTGATTCTCGTACTTCCTCGATGGGTGCAAAAGATGAGATGAATCTAACCGCAAGCCAGCTAACATGTGTCAATGATCACATGGAGTAAAAAAATTCTGCTGACTATGTCTTTTTCTCCCTCCTTGGATGCCATGTGGAAACAAACTATCAAATCTTCATTCTAAAGATTATGTTTCATTCCAAAGACTAAGCTGGGCATTTAATCCGAAGATAACCTCATTCCAAAGATAAAACTTCATTCCGAAGACACACCTTCATTCCTAAGACAAACCTTCATTCCAAAGACAAACCTTCATTCCGAAGACACACCTTCATTCCGAAGACAAACCTTCATTCCGAAGACAAAGGCTTCATTCCGAAGATACCACGGTTATTGAAGATACAACAGTCATTCTGAAGACATAGCAGAAACCAAAATTTTTCTCTTTCTTCAAGCATGTTTTATTTATGCCAACTATTATGAACACTTTTCTACTAATGGTTAATTGTCATATACTATATATCAAATATTTACAATGAGAAAAGTGCAAGAAACATATATACCTGGTTAAAACAAGTTAATGCAATTTTTGAAATATGACTGCTTCTATTGATATTCTGCTGAGGCTTCCTGCAACACTTCAAAAACAAGTGCATTTGGTGAATTTGTACAATGGTGACTCAGAAATTTCAAGGTTATACATGCCAAAAAACTGGTTTTCATGCATACCAACTCAGTAGCACCTTAGAAAAATATTTTCACTGCTGAGCTATTCATTTTTTTCTATTTTTTTTTATTTTTGTCTTTTTGATTATGATTGTGCCTGTGAAGGAATTCATGACTTCCCTGAAATCATGCCCATGAAAAAATTCACAGCCATAATTTATTCATATTTTTATTTTCTATTTTTTCTAATTTTTTTTCTTTTTATTTTTCTTTTAAGATTCAAAGATATAATCATTTGGAATATTCATAAGAAGAAGAAGCCTCTTCTGTCAAATGTAACTGTGTGAAATACCGAGAAAATTCCACCTTTGTTAGTGGTTTATGGTACAACTGTAAAATATGTTTATTCACCACTAATATCCTCCTTAAATCATCAACTAAAGAAAGTTGAACACATTCATTCTCAAACTCCCCTGGTTCATCCTTGTTGCTCTTAATGTGATCATCGTGCCACATTTTCCATTTTTGTTGAGTGAACTCTATTTGGTGAAGTGCTTCCAACCAAAGTTCATCAAATGCATTCAACTGCAAAATTTGTTTTTTTTGTACCTGCAAAAACACAATGCCAACTGCTAAAGATGCATAAAATGTTAGTAAAGCATTAGGATGTTGCATCAATATATCAAACGAATTTGCTCCCTAGTTTTTAGTCAACCAACTATTGTTGTTCAAAGGTTGTTTTGGCTGTATTTCAGTTTGTTTTGTACCAAGATGATTTGAATGGGTTCTTGGATAATGATGCATTAATAAATTAAGAGAGTAATTATATTGTGGAAAAGAATGAGAAATATTTATATGTTTACAAAAAACAATTCTTGAAAGAAGTAACTTTGATAAATGATAATGAAAAGATGAGAAACAATAATGAAATCCATGTGGTAAATAAAAAAAATGGTTTTGTACTGGAATGGGTGATAAATTTTCAGAATTATGTTTTTCATCGGTCTGTAGTAATTGCTGAACAATAATTAGTTCATCTTTAAAATATGAGTTTTGAACATTTTCAGCAAAAACAAACTTTTTGGAGGAATCCAACTCTTCTACATTTTTATTTACAACAATGGAGGCCAAAACTAAAGTATTCTTTTCATTTTCGTTATGTGTTCTAAGAAATTGTGGGCTTTCTATACAATCATACTTAGGTGTAATAAGTTTACCTGAAAACAAGTTAACTAATTTTCCACCTTTTTGTATGGTTTTAGGATATACCTTTTTTTTTTTCTTGGTTTTCTAAAACACATTTCTTGAAAAATCCTATTAATTATTGGTACAAATTGAGGTAAAGGGATTGTAACAATTAAATGTTCTAATTCCTTTATCAAATCTAATTGTGAAGATGTTATTTTTGATATCTCAGACTGTTCAAAATATGATACTTTATTTGATGAGGTATCTTGTTCTTCTTGATGTTGTTTTAGTGTGGATTTGTTTTCATGTTCATTCTTTTTAACTTCACTTTCTACACTGATAAGTGGAATAGGTTCAAGTAGTGGTTCACCTAAACACAACTAAGTTTTAACACAGTCACTAACATTTATTAGGGTTGTATTTTTTGATTCAACCGCAGAGACAGGGGTTACCTGTTTAACATGATTTGTACTGACCACAGGTTGAGTTGAAAATAGAGGTTGTTTTAATTTTTGTTGTTTTTGTCCATGATAGAAATTATGGATATAATTAGGCAACAAATTTGATTTTTGTTTTTGACAATGTTGCTGCCCTTTGTATAGATTTTTATGTTGTACCCATTGATATCCCTATAATTTTGGCTGCAACCATGGTGGATGTTGTTGATTCTATTGTTGTTGCATCCATACATGTTGAGACCATGCTTGGGAGTATGCCCATGGTGGTTGAATCCAACATTGTTGAAGTGGACCTAAAGCAGACCATGGCATATACCAAGGATTATTTCCCCAATGTGCAAGAAATTGAGAAGCATTCTGATATGGAAATTTATGAAAATTATTCCTTTGTCCTTGTACTACAAAATTAATTTTTTTCATAGGTTGAGACTATTTTTCAAAGACACTTGTAAGTTCTGGAAATAAACTACACTGATCTGTGAGGTGTCCTAATTGACAAATGCTACATGTAGCAGGTATAAATATTTTTTTCAAAGGACAATCATGAAGAGAGTGTTGCTTTTTACATTCTGAACAATAGATGGTTGAAGATTCAATAGATTCATTTTTTTCATCTAATTTTATATCATGTACTAAAATATCAGCCTCTTTCATGCATTCTTTCAATTCATGTTTTTCATTACCAATTCTGTGTTTTCTATGCCTTGAATGAGAGTAATTTTTATAGAGTTTAATAATTTCCTGAAATTTAAGTGCATTTGTATCTCCTCTTCCCAATATATCCAATGTATCCCTAGATTCATCTTGTAGTCCCCTTACGAATACGACTTTGTAAATTTTAGGTTCAACACTTCCACATCTCTTATGAACAAAAGAAAATTTGTCTAGATAATTTTCTAAGATTTCATTTTCCTCTTGTTTCATTGTAAGAATTTCATCATTTTTATTCTTGACTTGACAATATTCTTGGTATCTCTCCAAGAATATGTTTTCCATCTCATCCCAAGTTCTAATTGAGTTAGGTGCTAAGGTGATAAACCATTGTAGAGCTAACTCTTTAAGAGTGGAAGGAAATAGTTTGAGCTTTTGATTTTCATTAGTGTAATCATGAGCTTGACATACAATTTTAAAC
This sequence comes from Wollemia nobilis, assembly GCA_028583015.1. NCBI lineage: Eukaryota > Viridiplantae > Streptophyta > Pinopsida > Araucariales > Araucariaceae > Wollemia > Wollemia nobilis. The sequence goes on from JAQPPZ010002765.1 coordinate 2,424,452, forward strand.
TCAAACAAAAACATATCAGGATCTTCGGATGTAATTCCCTTGAAATTTGGTAATACTGCAAGTGAAATGACCTTCATGGGAGCATTTTGATTAAGATCTAGTTGGATGGGATTTTGAAAATTTTTGGCAGGTGCACTAGTTGCACTAGGGTGGAGCACATTGTTGGCTCTACCTTGATTCTCTTGTGAGTCTTCCATTGTAGGTTCCCAAAAAAAATTATATATCTTGTCAAATTTTCTTGATTGTATGGATTTTTCAAGAGAAAATGGTGTTGAACTACTTAATTTTCCTCTTTGTAATTATTTCTCAAAGGATCTTGCAGTGTTGGAAGTGGATGATTGGGATTCTTTGAAAATTCCAACATTTTTGGAAATAAAAAATTTAGACATTTTTGACATAATTTCAACCTCTTATGAATTTTTTCTTTTTGTGGTTTCTTGCTTATTTCCTAAATGGACTGAAATACAATTTACCAATAACAATTACTTATACCAGTCATTACATTTAGATTTTACTCTAAAATTCACAACTTAGCATATTTAATAATTATTGGACTTCTTTTCACCTTCTAACAACACCGTGTTCCCTAGTAACGGTGCCAAAATGACACGTTGTCGTTAAGCACATAATTAATTCTCAATGAATTTGTCAATCCATGGTGGTGTCCAAGGCTATTTATGATAGAAATTTCAAGCAGGGTTGTAGTTTAGTTCATTTGGAAGCAGCAGGTCTTATTGGTGGAATTGATTATGTGGGGGTTTTGTGTCACTTCTACCCCTAAATTGCATAAATTAAACTTTAATATATTTGCAAGAATGAAAAATAATTTCTAATTGCAGAATTGAAACTCTAGTTATAGTTGCAGAATTGAAAGTCTATTTAATATTGCAATAATTGAAATGAAGCATAAAAACTAGATCCTGTCAATGCTCTATAACAGAAGGTCATCAATCTTCTGTGTAGGGTTTTGACAACAAAAACAAGAATGCAGGGAAATTACAGAAAACTTGTAAATTGCTGGAAATGGAAATTTGCAATGAATTGGAAAGTTGCTAGGAATGAAAAGAATAACCAGATCTACCACTAATAATATCACAAAAATATTATGAACAATAATTAAACAACTAGGAATGTTAGTTGTGTAAAAGAATGAAAAATGACAAGTTCACAACTTATTCTACTACAGCAAAATCAGAATAAAACCTGTCTATCAGTCCTCCTCCTAGGTTTGGAAGTGGCCAGCGTCCTTTCTCAAAAGAAGGTTTGAATTCTTCTTTAAGTCTTACTCACACTTAGACATAACAAAATAAATGGAATGAAACTGCACTTTTATTACTTCAGAAACATAATTACAATTCTGCTGAAATTTGTTATAGGTCTGAAATCACTATTCTATTATCTCCCTATTTATTTTCTATATCCTCTATATAATAGCTCAACCTAGATGGGAGCTATCTTTTATAGATTCCTAAAATCTAATTACAAACAGAAAATATGTTGTTCCTAATATCCTACAAAATTTCTTGGGTTTATCCTAGAAGAGGATCAATTTGATCTTTTCCATAAATGGTGGCTTTGGAAGGCAAGGACAACAAAGTTATATGGGAGATATTTTCCCTTAACTTTCTCAACCTTCTTATCCCATTTTCCATTGCCAAAAGTCATTCAACAATTCAAAAAGTGCTTTCTATTCTCATTTCGAAGAAATTGTGTTCATTTCGGAGACACTGTGTTCATTTCGAAGACACTGTGTTCATTCCGAAGATCTTTAGAATGACCAACTGTGTTGAATCAAAATAGTTTTGGCTGTATTTCTCAGGTGGATTAACCCTCAATATCATATTGCAATAGTATTCACTCTTCTTTGGATGTGAATTTCATGTCTTTCCATTCATTGGTAGCTGGCTGGAATTTATATAGAAAAACCAGTTTTTTATTGCATAGTAATAAGTCTTTGTACTATTTGCTGAATTTAGAGAAACTAATGCTTAATGATCATCAAAATAAGACTAGTGAAGTGATGCTATCAACCTAAACATGACAAGATAACATAAAACTATACAATAACTATTAAAAATCAGAATATAATGTCCTTAACACTTCAATCATGCAAACAGTTAATACACAACATATTAAATCAACTTAACTAGCATATAAGATAATTCACAAGAGTTTTAGGTAGTTTTAACTATTTAAAACATGCTATAAATGAGGTTTATCCAAGCCTCATCAGTAAGATCACTCCTTTATCATCAGGCTAATATACATTCATTATCACAACTACATAGTACTTTACTAAGTGGGTGGAAGTAATATTGTTAACAACAACAACTGGAGCACATATTGTAGAGTTCATACTTACCAATATCTTATGTTGTTTTGGGATACCATCCAAAATAATTTTAGATAATGGAACATCATTCAAAAAAAAAATTGTGAGAGCTTTGACATCCAAGTACATGATCAAACTCAATTTTGTGATTCCATATTATCTACAAGAAAACGGGCAAGTTGAGGCTTCATACAAGATAGTGGAATCCATATTGAAAAATACAATACAAGAGCACCACAAATATTGACACATACAACTACCCCTTGCATTATGGGCTTATAGGACTAGCATTTAGACACCCACTAGGGCAACTTCATTTTCACTAGCATATGGTATTGAGGCCATTATGCCCCTAGAGCTGGAGATTCCAATACTGTGCATCACATTGAAATATTTCATTGATGATGACACTGCACGACAAGCTTACCTAGATCAATTGACACTACTCGATGAACATCACATGAATTCTCTTGAGCATCTCTATATTTATAGAGAGAGCTTAAAATGAGCTTACAATAACAAAGTCCACTTGAAAGACTTTGAGGTTGGTGATATTGTGTTGAAAGAGAACCAACAAAACTAAAATATATCACTAGAATTGTGAGAAAAATTTATGGCTAATTGGTTAGATCCTTATGTAATCTCTGAGAAAATTGGACCTGGGACATATTGCTTAACATCACTTTGAGGGTTTGAAGAGCCTGAACCTCTCAACATCCTTCATCTTAAAGTGGTCTATGCCTAAAAACCATTACAAGGGTCCAAAGGTATCTATAAGCCCTTTGGTCATCCTATAAAAGGCTTCAAAGGTGTTTTTAAGTCCTTTGGTCAAGTAAAAATTTCAAAAATCCAAAAAAATTAAAAATTCAAAAACATTTGCATCAAGCATTTTCATTTTGTACATGCATTTCATTTTGTATTGCATTAGGCATTTCCATCCATAGCACTTGCATTAGGATAGGTTGTGTTTGCAATCTTACAAACAATACCATGTTTGTGTTTCAATCATGTATATATGCATTATCATCATCACACATCACCCTTGTGAGTAATTGTATTTTTCAACACAACCCTACTTGTTGCTATGAAGAATATACTAAGGTTTTCTAGTCATTCAACCATACCTAGTGGTCTTCTCAAAAGTTGGTAGAAATATTGCTTTGATTTTATAGATAAAGTCTAGCTTTGATAGCACTTAGCATATCAGAATCCTATCACTAATTAACAAATTAAAAAAATCCTAATTAGGACAAGGGAAAGCTGAAAGTTGCAAAGTGGTATTAGGTATCCTAAGGTGAAAAAGTGTATCTTGCTCATCCCCCTGTGCAAACAGTTCAAAAATGCTGAAAATTGGCAAAAGGACAAGTTTGGTCCCTACCCGAATAAATCCCTTGCTTACATCAAAAGAAGCAAAATCCCATAATGAAATCCCAAAATCAAGTCAAAGAAAGATCAAATTCAAAATAAAATCAAATCAATATAAAATCCCTTGCTTAGAAAAAATAGGAGTATATACAAAATAAATAGTGATTTTTGTCACTATATATGAGCAAGTATCCCAATAAAATGAAGAAAAGAAGGGGTTGAACTTGAATCCTAGAGTTCTCAACATTAGCGAACTATGAGGTTATCCTTAAACACGATGATATGTCTGTCACATTAGCATTTTGCTTTTGTATAGACCAATGTTTGAATGTGTAAGAGCTAGCTTTAGGTGTCTTGTACTTCATAGTAGTCCAAGTCCAATTGAAATTCAAACCTAGGATTAGGTGAGCATGGGGTGATCCTCATTATAGTAATGGGCTGAATGAATCTTATCTGGCAATGAGGTAAGTCTTGTGTCTCATCAAAAATATTCATTTGCACACACAAGGATAATGAATAGTTGGGTCTGTCCTAGCAAAAACTTTATTTTTAGAAGTCTAGTATAGTCAGTATACATCTTCTGATAAGTCAACTAGGGTGTTTGAGTCTCATGGAAAACCTCAAAAATTCCCAAATAGCAACAACCAATCAAATTGCAATCATCAAATATCAATTTATTTTATGAGAATTTGTTTATTAGAAATTTTCATAATATAGGTTAGATACCGGATGAATGTTAGAGATAATATTTAAATGGCCATTGACTATGTTATCCATATTATTTTAATTTAGAAAATATTATGAATAGAAACAATACATCATTTCATAGACACATGGGTGTTTTAATTGATAAAATCTTATGATAAATTACAAAAATTATAGTTCATGATTGTTATACATTTTGTGGTGTCCTATATTAGATTGTCAAACTCATATTACATTCATACATTATGTTTTAAGTGATTAAAGCATACATGTCCATTTACGAAAAATCATCATCATGAAAAATATGCAGTACATACATGGCATGAAGCATGTCATAGCATCATAAATTAAATGCATACAAGTATAGTAAATTAAATATGCATTTAACATCAAACATTACATTCATATACATTCATCAGAATTAGTCCATCTACACATGTATATCACTGCATCTAATCATACATCACATAGCTATCTAGTGCACGTAATACATAAATCACATAATATAGCATAAAATAAACATAACACATTAGCATTGCATCCATATGCATCTCATAAACATAAAATAAATAAAAACCACATATATAATAAGTCTCAAATGTTAGATTATATAGATATGTATATCAAAAATAAAGAGTACATTGGAATGTGTCAAAAATACCCATAGGCTACAATTGTGTAGGTCCTTGACCTTACACTAAAAAATGGTACAACATTTGAAATAGGTATGTGCTAAGCAGCACCTGCACTCCCAGTTTATGAGGCTTTGTAGTTGCCTCCACCCTCCCTATGAGTCTATTTGGAGTTGGCACCTGAAATCCTCTCACCTATGTGACTTGTGACTGGAGTGAGCTGAGGACTAACATGTCTCTCTGATTTGAGTCCTCTGAGATCCTAGAGCTATGGATCTCTTAGGAACCTCACCCTCAAGTAGCTTAATCTCTCCCACTAATTTATATATGTAGGCAACATCTAATGTTCACTCATTGATGTGTTGTTGCACCAGAGCTCATAGTCTCTTGATCTTTGCCATCGGGTCCATAACTACTAATCCCTGCACTATTGGTATTGTTGGTACTACTAGAATTTCTAGAGTATCAAAAGCTACTAGAATAACCTATGAAGATGAGGGGTCTACCCTCACAGCCTTGAGTGAGTCACACTCTACTGTCATAACATCTAACTAGGATTAAATGAGGATGTGCTACCTTGTAATCCTTTGGATCTTTGTATCTATCATGGTAATATGTACTTGGAGAGCAGTATTCTCCTTTTCATAGTCACACCACTGAGACTTCCCTACTATGATATATGACTATAGATCACTAACCCATAACTGTAAGGTAGCTATAGAGGTATCTATCCCAAGTATTTGCATCTATAGTGTGCCTACCTAAGTCTATAGGCTAGCAACTTGAGCCTTGAGCTATCCAATATTGCTGTTAGGAGCTACCCCACCCTCTTCTAGGACCTCAACCTCCTCCTTAGTCTAAGAGACCTCCTCTACAGCTACTCCCTCACCTAATCCTCCCTAATTCATATAATAGACTCAACATCCATGAGGATCGACCTCTACTCCCTCTATACCCTCTAATGTAGTCTTGTAACCTGGTTTACCTAAGGGGCCCTCCAAGCCCTTCCATACCTTGGTCATCCACCAGGTATCATAGTCAAGAGTAGTCCCTGCATCTGCCAGGCTTAAATATTGAGAATCATCATCCTCATCACCTAGTGGAGTCACCCTAGGCCATGTCAGTTCTCTCTCTAAAGTGAGGCAATGGTATATAGTGGGCAGCTTTGGGATGTCCTACCTGATACAAAACTATCTGGTGATGCAAGAGAAGTAGAAGAACTTACATACCTCAAAATTGCATCTGAGGATCCATATATCTCTGCATGCTCGTTGTAGGTAGTCGTCAACCTCCATCCATGAAGGGCAGTCTAGGTAGGGGTACCACTAAATCTAGTCTATATGCATCCATGCAAACTGCTCTATGTAGTAGCTCAGGTCCCTTACACGAGACTTTCTCTAGAAGCCCTCCTACTCTTGGGGCCAACATGATGCATAACATTGGTGATCCTCCTCCTTAATATCTTTGATCTTGAGAGGTAGTCTTGTAGGGCACAATATTGATGTGCTACCACCCCCAGATCTGAAGAATTAAGTTGTAATAGATACCCACTATGCTTCTCTAAGTGATTTGATACATCTAATTATAGAGTTGTGCTAATAGGGCACTCCCCAAGATAGGATCAGGGACTACTGAATGGTGCTCGCCAAGAAATATCACATCCTAGCCAGGATTTTCTAAGGAAACCTTGCTCCAGAAGTATCAGGGAGAACAATCTGCATAATCAAGTGCATGAATACATTCGCTCACCGAGAGAAGACCTATTGGGTGTACCAGAGCTCAATGTGGACCCCTTCATGGTCTGAATGTTGTGTTGCATCACTACATCGATCAAATATCTAATTGAAAACTATCTTCTTCATCTCAATCGGTGAAGACGTAATGGCCTCACCATCCAAAGGGAGTCGAAATATGTGATACACATCCTCTAGTGTCACTATCATCTCATCGTTAGGTAGGTGAAATGTGTTGGTCAACGTATCCTAGCGTCGGGCCAAAGCTATCATTTAGGCCTGATTGGCACAGATAGTGGGGAGGTGCAATATAGAGCCAAAGCCTATGACCTTGAACCAATCCTGCTTTACCTATGTCAAGGCACTGTGCAAGTTGTGAAGGATCTCTGATTCCCTCACCCTCATAGTCAGAGTCTGGTTGAAAGTAGAGTAATAAGGTAAAAATGATTAAAAAATCAGCCAAAAACATCAAAAAAGGACTTAAAAACGTCAAAAAAAATCACAAAAATTTCAAAAACAAATAAAAATAAAAAAATACACTCAAAAAAAAAAAAGACAAAGCACTTCAAAAAAGTCAAAAAAATTAATTAATTCCTTTTAAAACTCAAAAAATTTGAAAATTTTAAAAACAATTTCTAAAGTTGTCAAACCGTGGTTTAGAACCACGATCGGGGTGGCGGTCAATTTTATGACCGTTGGGATTTTAATCCCACCATGGATGATAGCTATGGTCCCTAATTTACCAATTGGGAACCGTACCTGCCAGCCGCAACTAAAGGAGATGACCTTTTTAAGGTCATTTCCCATCCTGAGACCCCCAAAAAAATTAAACCCTCCCCTTTAAGCTAACCTAGGCTAAACCTATCTAGGGTGAGGTTCATTACCAATAGTTTAGTGATGTTAATTTAACCTATTACTTAATGAGGTTCAATTTTATCTAGTAATTAAAAAAATGAGGTTTTATGTGCTTCTACCTTAGTAGCACTGGAACCTCCAGGTTGGTCTACTATCAATATAGGTGGTAGTAAGGTTGAGTTTGTAGCAACGTTCTGCATCAAATTTGGTAACTCACCTCTCAGAGCTCTTAGGTTTCCAAAGCTATCAATTGGAAATAATGACATTGAAAATGATAGATTTTTATTAAATATTTTCCATTTTTCTCTTGACCACGACTGACACCCATGGGCGTAGAATTAGGGTTTTTCGACTATGGATCAGAGCCATGGTTAGAAAATTTTGAAAATTCAGCTGTATCTGATAAGAGTAGCTAGACACTTGCAATAAATGCTCCAAAAATCTAATTGTGAGGAGTTTCAAAAGGTAAAATTAAAAATATATAATGGGCTAGAACCTTCAAAATATTAAAAATAACAAAAAAAATAGATAATTCAAAAGCCAAATGCACCTCGTATCCAGTTATTTACCCTATACACTTGGCGGTTGTAGATACTTGCACTCCATACAATCTGATAAGATGAGTAAATTACCATAAGGATATTTGGGGTGAATTCATTATCGTTTAATTGATATGCTTCATTTCAATCCTAAAGAAGGCCTTTGAGGCTGGAACGATCCACGAGAATGAAACAATCATGTCAATTATTCTATGATATTTTTAGTATATCATTGACAATATGATTCAACACGTGCCTAATTATAATTGTTATCATTTCGATTCCCTAAGAAGGTCTTCGAGGCTGGACCACTCCATGGGATAGAGATGTACAATTACTATTAATAGTTGTAATCATAGCTGATTAGGCCTAGCCAAGTATCAAGTGCTAAATCTTAAATTATTCAAGTCATTCATAGTGGTCAAGCGACTCATCACTTCATTTAATTGTCATTACCCTCATCGACTCGTCACTTGATGGGGTAGTCATTATATCATAATCATTATCAAAGTCAACAAAATATCCCTTGATCGTAGATCCCTTGATCTTGTCAAAATTATGTTCGTCTTACGAATCATTGCCAATGACTATCATAAGCTTATCCTTTGCTGGGGCAAAAAGCAAATATGATAGTTTAGTTTGTAGCTCTCTTCCTTTTAGATACATAGGCTTGGAAACCTATAGTAGCACTGAAGCTACCTAAATGTCTGATGATGAGTACAAGCTTTTTCAAGTTAAGCATTCCATCGAGTTGGAAGAAATGATTCTAGGATGTGCATCCTTTTGTAGGTCTTGGGCATCTAATGTTGATCATACTAATGATCATCATCCTACCTACAACATCATTTTATGAGGTCTATTTTTTCTCAACATTGTTCGATCGCACAATGCATCTCAAAAGGGATATTTTTAGACACCTAAAACACGTCATGTTGAGATGACTACTCATATAAGACATGATATAAGACCATATGAAAGATTTTGGATAGATTCCAAGGTGAAGTAGTGGCTATAACCATTCATTTAGGTATTTTGGCCTAATCAGTGTTGGTCGTGACTGATACCCACGGCCAAAATGTTTGACCAGACCTCAGAGCCATAGTTAGCCTTCAAAATCAGTTGGACCTCAATCGATCCAAAATCAGTTACAATGATCAATTGGTTGAATATCCAAGTAGTCAAAAAGTGAAAAGTTCCAAAATTTTCCATCCAACTACCCCATATGTCCCTTCTTGATCTTAGATTCTCCATGAAGCTAATACATGGTCTTACTATGTTCTATAAAACCCCCATCCAAATTTGGGAAAAGTTTGGAAGAATATCGAGTTGAAGAGCAGCGAAGCCTTGTCAAATTGTATACTCACTTATATCCATTGAGAGGAATACTTTTGCTTCCTAATTGGAGATCGCATGGCACTTGGAACCAAGAAGTCTATGGAGGGCTAGGATGAATCAATAAACTCAATCGAGCCCATTCCATCACCAATCCGAGTAATTCAATTGCCAAATATATCAGAGGACATCGTGGTGACCCTTGATCATCAATTCATTAAGGGGAATTGGAGATCTAAGACCAACATTTGAGAGCAGCTATATTTTTAGCTCAATCATGGCTAACAGTGCTAGTTGCACTGCAAACCTGCGGTTAAGTTTAATTTCCTTTTTTCCTTGGTTTTAACAGTTGTTTATCTTTTATTTATAGTAGCTTCTATGCATTTGATCTAGATTTGTTTCATTAGAGACAATTGTGCGGTAGAAGTAGGAATTTAAGACTTGTTTCCTTCATTTTTTGTCATTTTGTAGCTATATTAGTTGTGGCTATTTTTTATGCTTTCATACCTCCAATTATTTAAATAGGACATCATATGGATTGATTTATGTTTCCTTTATATTTCTTGATGGCAAATTATCATGTTTAGTATAGATTATCATGCTTTATGCATTTTCTTGATTTCAAGCTTTCATGAGATGTTATATGCAAGATTCCTCTAAAAGCCTCATTAAGAGAGGTCTCCTTTGCTTTTAATTATTTCTTATTGTTTCTTTAACATAGGGTTAACATGGTATTGCCATTCAAAGCAACAAATGCCTCTAATCATGGAGAAGAAGGCCACATTTTCCTTGGAGAAGTTTGTGTCAACCTAGGAAGCCTGTGGATTACATCTACCCTTGCATGGGGATTTTCTATGATTGTAATAATTGTATTAGATTGGGTATTCCTAAGAGGGATGAATTTTTAATCGAGTTTCATTGGAAATTTAATAAAATAAACCCTTCTTTGTGGTTATTTGCAAATTCGTCCATTATTTTATGCTTTGTGTGTATTTTTAGTTATTATTAGTTTAGGTGTATGCATCCTAGATTGCTACACATATCATGGTCATTAGGTAATGCGATTATTCATTTGTTTTTATTAATCATTACACTTAATATAGTCAAGACACAAGGTGGATTGTTATCCATATTGCTATATTTTTATGTTCCATATGTACACATGTTATCACATTTTTACATTTGTACATCTCCATTTGTGCATATTCACAATCGGTTACGTTCATTTTACTTATCATTCATCATGTTTCCAATAACATCATCAATACATAATAACGTATGTTAAAAAGTACACATGCACATCATTCACATACATTCACATTAATCATATCACATACACATTGCAAATAATCATACAAAATCATCATGTATATATATCATATCAAAATAGCATACAATGTACATAATCATCTCACCCGTAGGCTACATGACATATACAATATGCTACACTATGCCTCACTCAACTATCATGTACAAAACCTATGGATTTTACCACACCAAAAAAAAAAACATAAAACAATACACTATAGGCTATCTCAACCTTACACCTCACCATGAGTGTCTCCAATCCCCCCTCATGGGACTGTAGGCTCCTCAACCCTCCTCAATCCTCCTTTGTTGCTCTAACCCAAGGTAACCTCACTCACCTATGGCCATCTCATAGACTGCACACTCCTAATTTGATAGGATCATGATCCAAACTTAGATGATTATGGGACCCTAATCCTATGAATCACCAACTACACTTGTAGTAAATGTACCTTCCTCCCCTCCCTATAGTACAAATCCTCTAGGTGATCCTTCACCTAGTGCATCTCACTCATCTCAACCACCATAGCCTCCATCTAGGCCCTCTCACATGCAGCCTCCTCTCAAATTTGAGCCATATATATTGTCATAGTCTCCCTCTAGGCCCTCTCTTGTGCATATTCCTCTTGTAATCATACTAAATCAACCACCATGACCTCCTCACAAGCCCCATATCTCTCTGCTATTAGTGTGGCTCACTCTTGACTCCATACCATCTCTTACTAGGTCATCTAAACCTCTACATATCATACTATACGCTACAACACATGATTATCCTCATACGCATGTGTCATGTTGTGTAGATAGATACTCAAATCCACCTTGTTCATATCTAGATCATCATTCCCATAAAGTACCACCACTAGATCCTACCATCCTCTCATAGGGACCTCACCCCTCTAAACACACTACCACACCCATTGTAGCACCTCAGCATTAGTCTCCTCCTCACTGCCATTCTCTACCACATCATTGGGCCCCATAGCTGCCTGATGGGGGCTACTCATTCCCACATCTACCACATCATATAACCCCATATCATCCTAATGAGGACTACTCACCCATATATCAATAGGTCCACCCTTGACATCTCCATCGATCCATTCCAAACCTCCACTTTCCCAAACTACCATGGCTTCTACATATATATATCAATCACACCTATACCTAACTCCAAAATATAAGTAGACCACCATGCATCATATCCTAATATTGTGCCTACATCCTCCACATCTATGATATCTATGGCTACATCTACTATGGGATCTAGCAGATCCACCACTAGTCACCGTCCAGGATCTCCCTTAACCCACCAAATCATGATGAGTACCTCGGGTACCTCCTATCATAATCCAAACTACCATTGCACACAAATGAATGTAAATGATTTTTTTTAGGTAGCCTCCTACCTAATAAACCACCATCTCCACCTAACTCAACATAACTCTCACCCAGTCTCATCCCAATCTGGCGTTCCTATCCATGGTCACTAGATAATGTCCTATGGCTCCAACCTACTAAATGCACCTTTATAATAAAGAGCATATCCCTCATATGGATTGTGTAATCACACCTTCATATTTGTTCACCACTATAATATGTAGGGTACATCTATCCCCATATACTCATGTGCCCTGTATGGTAGGCCCTCTAGTCTCTCCATGGTGAAATGCTCCCATTCCCATTATGGATCAACAAAACCACTCCCATCATATACCACCCCACCTGTTGTACTCCATGTAACTTTATAAATATTTGTGCCAATAAGATAGGTTCCTGTTGGTCTGAATTTTATACACACCCTGTGAAGAATGAGCATAAAACTCTGATAACACTTATACGGGATAAATCCCACTCACTTTAGGATCTAGCTGGTTATCCAAGGTGTGAGTTACAGAGTCGGGTCGAATGTCAATTCACTCTTTTCCGCTTCTAGAATAGTTTTCAATATGGACTGTCTTTTACCTTACAACGGGCTCACTGAACTTGTTCAGTAATGTTCAGTAGTTGTCACTTGTTGACAATCAGATTTAAAATTAATTCTTTGATCTAGCTCTTATGGGTCAGCAGATTTAAATAAAAGACAAATTTAAAAGAAAATAAAAATGGATCATTTCACGGTAAAACAAAGAGGGTAGGGTAAGGCGAGAAGAGAAGTTTATCAAACTTAGCTGTAAAACAAAACTACCAATTTTATTTATACTATCAGCTTCACAATAGAACAAATCAAAGAAGAAAGTGTCCAGCTTTCTAAGATCACTTTCTACTAAGAGCATAAGGTAGAGATGGAACAGATCTAACAAAAAAATTATAAACAGAAGGGAAGTCGGTTAAAATTGATATCTTTCACCGGTAGCCTAGCTCGCACAGTGAGGACAGAGCAATTAGAACAGGCCTGAACCTTAAATCTGTAATTTTTCCCTAGCATACAATAGAACAAATGAAGCCCAACAACATATTTAATCTTGATAACACAGATTCACAGCATATATTTAATAAACTTTAAAGAAACGGATAACAAAAGAAGATGAACTTATCACAATCTGAAAAATATTAGGCTCCTGGCCATGCTATCACGAGAAAACAAAAGCACATCAACTCCAAGTCCGGAAAAATAAAGTATTTAACAAAATTTGCAAGAAATTGCTTCAATAGCCTTTTATTTCTAAGTTTTCGCCTCCTGCGATTACATTGAGAAGAAGTATTTATAGACTCAGGACAGACCCTGATATTTTCAGAAATATCTTCTTCTCCAATCGTAAATCTTATCATCTTAAACCCTAGGACCCGGGTTTTACAATATAAAGCCATTTAAAACAAAGTCTTGATAAAACTTAACCACTCTGCAACTCAGTGCAGTCACTTGCCATAAATGGAGAAGATAGAATTCGAATGCCACTTGCATTCACCCATAACTGTGAATAAATGCCCTCATTAATTCCCTCGGGTAAGCTGGATGAGTCACCACTTCTCTGACATTTCATCTCCGTAGAGCCATCCCTGAGTTGAAAATGCTTGCAAGCCATTAATTCTGCCATAAATTTTCATTAAATGCATCCATCGGCAAATTTCGGTAATGGTGTGCAGATATTTTCATTTTTCGGCCAATTCTCGACATATTCCATTAAATGGGCGAGTTGCTTAGTCACCGTAAAGTCTCTTTGCAGCCAGATCTGTAAAATTTGGATGAAACAGCAATTCTCGGCATCTTTCCTTTCAATATGGCTGTCTTCGATTAATTTGCACTTAACTTTGTCTTTATGGCCATTTCTCCGTTATCATGTAAGTGCCAGATGGCTTCCTGCATGAAAGACAAACAAGGATTAGCATTTTAAAATTATTAAATCAAAAGCTTAAATATTAAAATGAAGCCCTAAAGTTCAGTATACGTCGGCTCTAATCATCTGATACGTGGCTTGCTTTGTCTTGACACGTGTCGCAAAATCGTGACACGTGTCCATTTCAATTGTCTTTTCATTTTCGGGCCCTTTGTCTGCCAAGTCGCGAAAATGCGACATGTCACGATTTCACGACATGTCGCAAAATCGCGACCTGCTTCCCTATCGCTGCAGCGAAAATGCGACATGTCGCAATTTCGCGACATGTTGCGAAATCGTGACCTTCCTTGGCATCGTACAACTCTTTCTCAACCACGTCACGATTTCACGACATCGCGAAATCGCGACGTCACGATTTTGTGACATGCACCTTGCCTTAGCTATTTTCTTCCTCTGATGCTGCGAAAACGTGACATGTCGCGAAATCGCGACCTGTTTCTCCCCTTCGGCACTTTTTCTCCTGCAAGCCACGAAAACGTGACATGTCATGAAATCATGATGGTCCGTATGCATTGGGCAACTTTCTTGATTTGTGTCATGATTTTGTGACACCTTTCGGTCTCGGGCCCCTTCTGCCAACTGCATCGCGATTTCGCGTCGCGATTTCGTGACAATTTTATGCCTTAGTCGATTTTTCAATTTTGGTTCCTTTTGACTACTTTCTCTTCTTGCCCTCGCCCCACCATGTCACGATTTCGCGACATGGTGGCGGCCTGCCTTGCCTTTGTGATTTGTGTCACGATTTTGCGACGTCACGATTTCGTGACACCTTTTGGCCTTGCCTCCCTTTCTCTCAAACTGTCACGATTTCACGACGTCGCGATTTCGCGACATGTTCCTGCCTTAGCTTCTTTCATTTGATTCCTCTTGCTTCTTCTTGCTTGCTTTGCTTCGACTTGGACCTGTCGCGATTTCGCGACATGTCGCGAAATCACGATAATCCGTACGCCCCAGGCTTCCTCTGTGAAAAACATCGCGATTTCGTGACATGTCACGAAATCGTGCCTCTTTCATGCCTTAGTCATCTTTTTCACTCCTACAGTCGTGAAAATGCGACATGTCACGATTTCGTGACATGTTTTCCCCTTTGCTTCCTTTTGCCTCCTATCGCCGCGATTTCGTGACATGTCACGATTTCGCGACATTCCGTACACTCTTGATTTCTCTCTCCAAAATCGTAGCGATTTCGTGACATTTCCAAAAATGGAAAGTGTCGCGATATCGTGACATTTCCAAAAATGGAAAGTGTCGCGATTTCGCTACGTTTTTCTGACTTGGCGGATTTTTCTGAAACCTGTCGCGATTTCGCGACATTTCCAAAAATGGAAGTGTCGCGATTTCGTGACTTTGCCAAAAATGGAAAGTTTTGATTTTCAATGAATTTATCTATCTGTTTTCTGCATTTTTTTCATACCGGTGAAAGATTTTCTTTAATCAGCAATGATTCTAACATGTGAAAAATGAATTCTGGAATAAAACAAAGCCAGATGCAAATAAAAGCACAACTTGAAAAAGGAGGCAAGCAAATTTGGAATTTAAAACCTGGAAAACATCAAGAGGGTCCTTACTGCAAAATGAAAGCTCAAAGTTTTCAAAGGATGGAAATTCATTTTTCAGTGGGGGTGTGTTGCTTCTCAACAAATGGCGATATCTGCGGGTAAAATAGTAGCATTATTTTAGAACCCAGGACTCTAGTTTCAAAACAACATAGACCATGTATCTTGCCTTGCCACGGATATTCTTCAAAATAAATTGACTACTAACTGATAGTTGTTAAAATTTCCCAAGGACATACTAGGCTGAAT
Organism: Wollemia nobilis; assembly: GCA_028583015.1. Taxonomy (NCBI): domain Eukaryota; kingdom Viridiplantae; phylum Streptophyta; class Pinopsida; order Araucariales; family Araucariaceae; genus Wollemia; species Wollemia nobilis. The sequence goes on from JAQPPZ010002765.1 coordinate 2,440,396, forward strand.
CATTTAAGGAAGATTTCTGATGTGCAATTACAAGCGTATAAAACTTTCTTCAAGAATGACTTGGCCTTCGAATGTTGAACTCTGGATTGATCGGCTTTTCTAGATTGTAAAAGGGGAAACCGAGTAGAGCTCTTTTTACTAGTTTAGCCTTTTACAGCCCCGACAGAGTTACCCTTTAGATTTACACGACCCAAATTTACAACTGTAAGGTAGAATCTACAACTTGGTAGAAGAAAAACATCTTTTGAAGTCTTGGCTGCCTCTTTCATTATATAACTCTTTTTTTTTTTCTTTTTTTATATATATATATATTTTTTTATATATATATATTGGAAATAACAGAGTGCCAATTTCATGCTGCCTGCTCAACTTTCATCTCTTTCTTTTGAAATACATCAACATCTGAAAAGCCTTAGAAAGAATAACAATTTTCTTTTAATATTTCATCAATCTGGAGCTGCTTCAGTCTGGGCACTGATAGCCTCTGTGGATACTCAAATAATTACATGAATCATAGTCCCCTCTTATGACCAACTTTTCTTGGATTCCCCGGGAGTTTCTCCAACCAAACAGCATAGCAGTTTCTTTATAATTAAAACAACTGTGGCAAGCAAGACACAAAATCCAATCATCCTTCCACTGTTGTTCTGACTAAAAAAATAGTTCCACTATTCAGTTCAAACAGACTATCTCACAATTATGATAATGAACACTGGATATGGACTCAGAATGAAACAATTTTTAGAAGGCTGAATTTTTTATTGATGCTCAGGCAAAGGTTAAAGAACAAAATCTTAAAAGCTCAAGAACTTTGTACAGACTTCCAAGGATAAACACAGGCCTTTGAGAACAAAATAAAAATAAAACTGTACAAGCACCAAAGGAAATGAAATAAAATAAGACTACAGAGCTATTTACAAAGGAAATAAACTGCACAGACCTTAAATAAAAATAAAATAAAGAACTTTAAAATAAAACAACACTACACAGACAACAAAGGAAATAAAATACATAAATGTACAGACCTGAATGGAAATAAAACTACAGGGTTATTTACAAAGGAAATAAAATACAGAACTTCAAGACAGACTGAAATTGCATAGACAATTAAGATTAAATAAAACAAAAGAACACTGCACAGACATTTAAAAAATAAAATAAAATAAACAACACTATACAGACATTTGAAAACAAACTAAAATAAACAACACTGTACAGACATTTAAAATAAAACTAAAAACTGTACAGGCATTTAGAATTAAATAAAATAAAACAACACTAAAATAAACTAAAAACTGCAGAGTTATTTACAATGTATACACATGTTACAACTTCTTTGTGACTCATTCAAATGATACATTGGACGGAACAGTCGAGAAATAATGTTTTAAGTATTGACCATTAACAGGGAGGTCCAGAAAATTACCATCAAGGTCTTGTAAACGAAATGCATTATTACCCAGAATCTCAGCAATTTGGTACGGGCCTATCCATAGTGGCTGCAACTTTGTATGCTTACCCTTCTTTTCATGGGCCTTGTCCCATAGAAGCACCAGGTCTGCCAGTCTGAAAGCTTTCACTTTGGCCCTCTTGTCAAACCAGCGCTTGACGGTTTCTTGGTGCCGACTGAAGTGTTCCAGGGCTTGGAGTCTTTCATCCTACAAATTAGTTAGATCTAAAACACGGGCTTCTGCATCTGCTTGATCCTCAAAATAGTCTAAGACAAATTGGTAAGTAGGTAATTTCAGAGAGATGGGAACAATTGGCTGGGTACCATACAACAAAGCAAAAGGGGAAGTTTTAAGAGCCACTTTATATTTTATCCGGTCAGCCCAAAGTGCATATTTCAATAATGTATGCCACTGCCTGGGTTTGTCTGCTGTAGATTTCTTAATGGCATTCATTAAATTCTTATTTGTGGACTCAGCCAGTCCATTGCCTTGGGGATAATAGTTGGATGAAAATCGGATAACTATCCCCATCTGGTATGCCCATTCTGCAAACTCCAATGATTGGAAGGCTGGTCCATTATCACACACCAAATTCAGAGGAACCCCAAACCTGGTTATGACATTTGACTCTAGAAATTCAATCACTTCATGAGCTGTACTTCTTGTGGTGGCTACTGCTTCGACCCATCTTGTGCAGTAATCAGTAGCTGTTAGAACATACTTATGCCCTGCTGAAGAATTTGGATTAATCACTCCCACAAAATCAAGTCCCCATTGCATGAAAGGTTTATTTATTACAACAGGCTGCAATGGTAGAGCCCGGTTGGCCTCTTTGGCTGCAAAAGTTTGGCACTGATGGCAGGTTCTCACATGTTGATGGGCATCTTTAAATAGTGTAGGCCAGTAATAGCCTGCTCTCAATATTTTATGCGCAGTAGCAGATCCTGATGAATGCCCTGCCCCTAACTTTTCATGAAAACTGGACATGACTTCATTGACTTCACCCCGAGAAATGCATCTCAAGAAAATGCCAGCATAATTCTCTCTGTACAAATTACCTGCTTTGAGGAGATAATGAGCAGCTTTCAGTTTTAATGCTCTCCTTTGGGTTCTGTTCAAGTGAGACGGGCAAACTCCAAATTGCAGCAGATGAATAATATCTCCATACCAGTCATCAGATTCAGAATTTAACTGATTAACTTCTTCCCGTACAGGTACTTCGGCAATGTGTCGGGACAAACCAAGTCCTCTGATCAATTTTGCGGGCCGAATCTCTAAGTCATACTCTTGCAGCCTTGTAACCCAATTACCTCTTAGTTCACCCAACTCATTCTGACTTAGAAGGTATTTAACAGCTGGGTCTGGAACTATAGCATGAATTCTGCTTCTTAGTATGTAGTGCCTGAACTGCTTAACTGCTCTCACCAAGGCATAAGCTTGTTTGTCTAAACGAGAATATTTCAGCTCAGCCCCCTTTAAATTGGTACTCTTGAAAGCAATTGGATGTTCCCCAGTTTCTCTCCGTTGGGTCAGAACTGCAGCAAGTGTGTGTTCAGAAGAAAAGGTGTACAGATAAAAATCTGCACTGAAATATGGGCTTACCAGAACTGGTGCTTGTTTGATGGCTGTCTTGATTTCTTGGAAGGTTGTTTTAGCTTCTGTGGTCCAGACAATGCGAGCAGTTTGCTTTAGCATGTCATTCATTGGCTTGACTATCTCTGCAAAACCGGAGATGAACTTCTTGACAAAGTTAATTTTTCCAAAGAAGGACCTCAACTCTTTCTTGGAGTTGGGAAATGGTATGCCGGATATGGCTTCAACTCTGTCCGGATCCATGGAAATGCCATCTTTTGTGACCAAGTGCCCAAGGAGCTTTCCTTCTGTTACACCAAAAATGCACTTCTTCGGATTCAAAGAAATGCCGAACTCCCTGCATTTGTTAAACACAGACTCCAAGTGTTTTACATGGTCAAACCGAGATTTAGAGAAGACTGTTAAATCATCCATGTAAACAACAATACATTTACCCATAAGGCCCTTGAAAGCATGATCCATTGCTCGTTGAAATGTAGCTCCGACATTTATTAATCCAAATGGCATCCTCTTGTAAGCAAAAGTTCCCCACTTAGTTGTGAAAGCAGTTTTCATTCTGTCTTCCTTCTCAACCAATATCTGATTATACCCTGAGAAACCATCCAGGAAAGACATCATCTCCGAACCATTGACAATCTGCAACACCTCATCCATAGAAGGCAGAGGATAATTATCTTTCTCAGATGCCTTGTTTAAATTTCTAAAATCCACACACAGGCGGATCTCTCCATTTTTCTTTCTGACTGGCACCAGATTGGCCACCCAAGTAGAATGCCTGATGGGAAAAATAATGGCGGCACTCAATAGTTTTTCTACCTCTTTCCAGATGAGGGGCTCTAACTGAGCATTGACATGCCTCTGTTTTTGCCGAAAAGGTTTGCAAAATTCTTTTAAAGGTATAATATGAGTGTAAACTTTCGGATCAAATACCTTTAAGTCTTTGTATGACCAGGCCATAACATCCTTGGACCTGTGAAGAAAATCAATCATACTTCTTTTTATTTTTGGATCACAGTTCTTAGCCAACTTGATGTGCCTGGGATCTTCTTCAGTCCCTATGTTCAGGTTTTCAGTCTCACTGTCTGTGGCACCCACATAATCCTCAGAATTCACCTTTTGCTTGATTTTGTCAACATCAAAGAGCCGCTCCAGCTCCACCATCCCTTTTGGAATTTTGTTGTCTTTCAACCTCATTATTCCCCTGTCATCATCTAAGCTGCTCCAGTGAGTATCCCTTTGGCCCTCATCGATTATAGCATTTTCAAATGTGTTAGTACTCTGCAAAAAGTTTACAATCTGTTGATCATCAGAGAAAACCTAAAAATTATCTATATTATTTGGGACTGAAGGACAAGGGACTAACTCAATTGAAAACTTGTTCCATTTAAATTCTTCCAGTGGTTTTAAACTTGCGGCTGAAGAAGCCAAGACATCTGCATGTGAATTCTGCTCTCTGGGTATGTGTGTCAGATTAAAAGCATCAAAGTCTTCTACAAGATCCCAAGCCCGATGTTTGTATCCTTTTAAATAAGATGCTTTACACTGGAATTTACCCTTGACTTGATTTGCCACCAATTCCGAATCAGTAAAAACTTGAATATTTCTTGCTCCTTTGTCCAAAGCAAATTTCAAACCTAATACCAGAGCTTCATACTCTGCTAAATTATTTGTACAAGGGAACTGTAGGCGGTAAGACATAAAATATGTCTGACTTTCAGGCCCTTTAAGGACTGCCCCTGTTCCAGAACCCTGTTTAGATCTAGCCCCATCCACATGAAGTGTCCAGACTTCATTACTATGAACAGGATGGGCTTTATTAAACTTCTCATTTTGCCCCGTTGTTAAATTGTAGACTCCAATATCTACCTCCGCAATATTTATAGTTTCATTCTCTGCATTGTACTCAGTAATTGTATGCTTGTACCTGGGTTCTCTTTCAACCCGTAATTGATTTGCCACTCCTTTCCACGGCAACCACATGTGTGAAAAATCTGTTGCCAAGTATCCGTTCAGAGATCTCGACCAATCCCTGCTCAAAAGCATCCCGTACCCCACGGGGATATCCACAACCTGAATTTCAATTTTATGTTGAGCCCTTGGCTCAGATGCTAATTGGATATGAATATTTTGAAGTTCTCCAACTACTTTAACCTCTGATTTGTCCAATTGGACAACTCTCCTTTCAGACTTCATTGGGGTCAGACCCAATTGCTGACAAATGGCCAAAGGCATAACATTAGCAGATGCACCCGAATCTACCAAACAATTGTGTAAGTTCTTCCCAAAAATACGAACGGTCGGTAAAAAGGGGGGAACTTCAGTTTTCTCTTTGTACATGGCTACATTGGCATTTGCCATTTTCTTTCCTTTGTCCACAGGTTTAGTAGTAGGGCCAGAGTATGTTTTTATCAGGTTGTCCCTCTGCTCTGAAATTTGGGCCAACTCATGAAGAGTAATGTTGGCCTTGATATTTTTCATATCCTCCACTATGTTATATCCCTTATTAAGTGGAGGGACAAAAGCATCTGGTCCTCTCAGATTTCCTCCCTTTGGTGGAGATGGATTATTGCTTGGAGAGGGGTCTGGAGGAACATTGTGAGAGTTGTCCGGAGGGGTTGATGTAGTATTAGGCTCCGGATTCCTATTTCTCAGGTTGTAGTTATCCCTTCTATACTGTTGGAAAGCCTGCACCTCATCCATAGGCATTTCAACTACATTCTCAGATTCATCCGGGAAAGTGAAAGAATCCAAGACCATAGCTGCACTGTGGCTGGATGAACTTGGGCCATCGGCGGTTCTTTGATTTTCAGGAGAGATCAAATCCCCAGACAAAGCTTCAAATGCATTACAAAATTCCAGACAATCCAACTCCCCATGCTGAGAAGTGGCATGTATTCTGCACCAGTTAGGCAGAGCTAAATCACAAATATTCACATCATGGCCTTTACCCTTGTAATATTTATTAGGTTCATACGGGGGCCGGTTGAATCTGTTCGGTTGATATGAATACCTGTTTGAGTTGTCCCCAGTAGAAACTTGCCTTTTAAAACTCAAAAAATCATTGGCCAGCTTCTGAACTATCTTTGAGACTTCTTCAACTCTTGCATTGTCAGCCTCTTTGCCTGGGTTCTGTACATTCTCAACAGGTGCTACAGCCAATGGATTTGCTGATGGTAGAGTCTGAAAAACTGGCAACATCATCTGATGTGGTATGGGATTGAACACAGGGGCAGCTTGTGTAACCAGAGGAATTTTCTGAGCATTTAAAGGTTGGGGTCCCAACTGTCTTTCCAGAATCAAAGCTTCTTTATAAGCTTCTGTCAAATTAGTAACAGTGGGATCTCTCTTCAAGAAGACAGAGGTCATGGGATCTAGGGAATTTCTAAAGATCTCTAATGCCGAGTCTGCATTCGGTACATAATACCCGAGTAAGTCTACCATAAGCTTTCTGGAATCTAACATTATAAGATCTGATAGATTCACTTAATTCTCTTTTGATACCAGAAAACTGCTGGTATAATATACTAGGATCTATCACTTCACCGAACTGTGACACAAAAACCTTTTCTAAGTCATTCCAGCTGGTGACAGAATCATTAGTGAGGTTTAGAAACCAGTCATAAGCTCCCTCCTGGAGAGTGAACGGGAACAGTCTGCAAGCAACATCTTCATGTTGTACATTTAATAATTTCAAAGCATTCTTGAATGCAACCAAATGTTCTTCTGCGGTTCTTGTCCCATCATGTTTATATCTGGGGAGATATCTTTCCGGATTTTTGGGCAGGTCATGGGCTATACCCGAAATATTCAAAGCAGTGGAACCCAACCAATTTGCCATTACTACTTGGTTGACGGTGATATTCTGAGTTGTGGTTGGAGTAACTATCAGCGGTGATAAAACTATTTCAGACAGAGACTTGGCCCTTATGAGGCTACTTCTTCTCGGAGTTTCTAATTCAGGCACAAGGAGCTCTCCGGCTCTGGGGTGGGACCTTGTTACCCTGTATGTAGAATCCAGCTTTTCACAAGCACTTACAAACTTACAATCCTTAACAGAGTACTGAACTTGAGGTCTTCTTTTCTGGCAATCTTAAAATATTATACTGACAACTTACAATACTGATCGGAGTTCAGTGGGCCCTCCTTCTAGCGCCATTTTTAAATGTTGGTCCGACTTTTATACACACCCTGTGAAGAATGAGCATAAAACTCTGATAACACTTATACGGGATAAATCCCACTCACTTTAGGATCTAGCTGGTTATCCAAGGTGTGAGTTACAGAGTCGGGTCGAATGTCAATTCACTCTTTTTCGCTTCTGGAATAGTTTTCAATATGGACTGTTTCTTACCTTACAACGGGCTCACTGAACTTGTTCAGTAATGTTCAGAAGTTGTCACTTGTTGACAATCAGATTTAAAATTAATTCTTTGATCTAGCTCTTATGGGTCAGTAGATTTAAATAAAAGACAAATTTAAAAGAAAATAAAAATGGATCATTTCACGGTAAAACAAAGAGGGTAGGGTAAGGTAGAAAGAGAAGTTTATCAAACTTAACTGTAAAACAAAACTACCAATTTTATTTATACTATCAGCTTCACAACGAGAACAAATCAAAGAAGAAAGTGTCCGGCTTTCTAAGATCACTTTCTACTAAGAGCATAAGGCAGAGATGGAACAGATCTAACAGAAAAATTATAAACCGAAGGGAAGTCGGTTAAAATTGATATCTTTCACCGGCAGCCTAGCTCGCACAGTGAGGACAGAGCAATTAGAACAGGCCTGAACCTTAAATCTATAATTTTTCCCTAGCATACAATAGAACAAATGAAGCCCAACAACATATTTAATCTTGATAACACAGATTCACAGCATATATTTAATAAACTTTAAAGAAACGGATAACAAAAGAAGATGAACTTATCACAATCTGAAAAATATTAGGCTCCTGGCCATGCTATCACAGAAAACAAAAGCACATCAACTCCAAGTCCAGAAATAAAGTATTTAACAAAATTTGCAAGAAATTGCTTCAATAGCCTTTTATTTCTAAGTTTTCGCCTCCTACGATTACATTTAGAAGAAGTATTTATAGACTCAGGACAGACCCTGATCTTTTCAGAAATATCTTCTTCTCCAATCGTAAATCTTATCATCTTAAACCCTAGGACCCGGGTTTTACAATATAAAGCCATTTAAAACAAAGTCTTGATAAAACTTAACCACTCTGCAACTCAGTGCAGTCACTTGCCATAAATGGAGAAGATAGAATTCGAATGCCACTTGCATTCACCCGCAACTGTGAGTAAATGCCCTCATTAATTCCCTCGGGTAATTTGGATGAGTCACCACTTCTCTGACATTTCATCTCCGCAGAGCCATCCCTGAGTTGAAAATGCCTGCAAGCCATTAATTCTGCCATAAATTTTCATTAAATGCATCCATCGGCAAATTTCGGTAACGATGTGTAGATATTTTCATTTTTCGGCCAATTCTCGACATACTCCATTAAATGGGCAGCTGCTTAGTCACCGTAAAGTCTCTTTGCGGCCAGATCTATAAAATTTGGATGAAACAGCAATTCTCGGCATCTTTCCTTTCAATATGGTTGTCTTCGATTAATTTGCACTTAACTTTGTCTTTATGGCCATTTCTCCGTTATCATGTAAGTGCCAGATGGCTTCCTGCATGAAAGACAAACAAGGATTAGCATTTTAAAATTATTAAATCAAAAGCTTAAATATTAAAATGAAGCCCTAAAGTTCAGTATATGCGGCTCTAATCATATGATACGTGGCCTGCTTTGTCTTGACACGTGTCGCAAAATCGTGACACGTGTCCATTTCCAGTTGTTTTCCACTTTTGGGCTCTTTGCTGTCAAGGTCGTGAAAATGCGACATGTCGCGATTTCGTGACATGTCGCGAAATCGCGACCTGCTTCCTTGTCACTGCCGCGAAAATACGACATGTCGTGATTTCGTGACATGTCGCGAAATCGTGACCTTCCCTTGGCATCGTACAACTCTTTCTCAACCGCGTCGCGATTTCACGACATGCACCTTGCCTTAGCTATTTTCTTCCTCTGATGCCGCGAAAACGCGACATGTCACAATTTTGCGACATGCCGCGAAATCACGACATGTCACGAAATCGTGACCTGTTTCTCCCCTTCAGCACTTTTTCTCCCCACCATTCCAATCCACTCCTCATTCAACTTTCTTGATTTGTGTCACGATTTCGCGACATCGCGAAATCGCGACGTCGTAATTCGTGAAACCTTCCAGTCTCGGGCCCCTTCTGCCAACTGCGTCATGATTTCGTGACATCACGAAATCGCGACGTCACGATTTTGCGACAATTTTATGCCTTAGTCGATTTTTCAATTTTGGTTCCTTTTGACTGCTTTCTCTTCTTGCCCTCGCCCCACCATGTCATGATTTCACGACACGGTGGTGGCCTGCCTTGCCTTTCTGATTTGTGTCACGATTTCGCGACGTCACGAAATCGCGACGTCACGATTTCACGACACCTTTTGGCCTTGCCCCCTTTCTCTCAAACTGTCGCAATTTCGTGACGTCGCGATTTCACGACATGTTCCTGCCTTAGCTTCTTTCATTTGATTCCTCTTGCTTCTTCTTGCTTGCTTTGCTTCGACTTGGACCTATCGCGATTTCGTGACATGTCATGAAATCACGATAGTCCGTACGCCCCGGGATTCCTCTGCGAAAAATGTCACAATTTCACGACGTCATGATTTCGCGATGTCACGATTTTGTGACATGTCGCAAAATCGTGCCCTTTCTGTGCCTTAGTCATTTTTTCTCTCTTGCAGCCGCGAAAATGCGACATGTCGCGATTTCGCGACATGTTTTCCCCTTTGCTTCCTTTTGCCTCCTACAGCCGCGATTTCGTGACATGTCGCGATTTCGCGACGTTCCGTACACTCTGGCTTTCTCTCTCCAAAACTGTAGCGATTTCGTGACATTTCCAAAAATGGAAAGTGTCGCGATATCGCGACATTTCCAAAAATGGAAAGTGTCGCGATTTCGCTACGTTTTTCTGACTTGGCGGATTTTTCTAAAACCTGTCGCGATTTCGCGACATTTCCAAAAATGGAAGTGTCGCGATTTCGTGACTTTGCCAAAAATGGAAAGTTTTGATTTTCAATGAATTTATCTGTCTGTTTTCTGCATTTTTTTCATACCGGTGAAAGATTTTCTTTAATCAGCAATGATTCTAACATGTGAAAAATGAATTCTGGAATAAAACAAAGCCAGATGCAAATAAAAGCACAACTTAAAAAGGAGGCAAGCAAATTTGGAATTTGAAACCTGGAAAACATCAAGAGGGTCCTTACTGCAAAATGAAAGCTCAAAATTTTCAAAGGATGGAAATTCATTTTTCAGTGGGGGTGTGTTGCTTCTCAACAGTGCCCATGCAAACACATGACTGTGATCTACCACATCATAAATGAATCCCATCAACCTCCATAGAAATTAACAACTAAAAACATCAGGAAACACATGGTTTGCTATCATGATCATAACCATGCAATGTCTCAATGTGATCATCCTATCATACCAACAGTTCTCATAGTCCACACTCCCACTTCTCACTCTCATATACTACCATATATCTCTCAACATGCACTATAGCATAGCCTTCCATTGACCTTGTCCTATGGCTATCACTATCAATCCCTCCACTGGTAATCTGTAGATCCATAATACATACTCCAATGTGATCATCATATCCTCCATTGAGAGATGAAAGGTATTATTGTATAGATCCCACTACTCACATAGTGCCTCAACATATGCATTATCACAATGTATAGTCTTCTTCTCCACCAATCCACACAACCCCACATCTTGCAACCACTACCAATCACCAACGTCCAACATGTCCTTTAGATCCTCCAACAAAGGATGTAATAGGTGCCTCAAATTGATATTTGATACATATTTCACATAACATATTTTGATAGTACAAAAAACAAGATCACACACACACTTCATCCATGCATCCATACAATCTATTTTGTACTCTACCTTCAGTGGCATCCAACAAAAAAAATAAAAAATAAAAAACAAAATTTTGTATGACTTTATGGTCTTAGGGTACCCCACGATTGTACACGATCATAGGGTACCCTATGACCATATAGATATGGGTATTTTTGGATACCCATTTCCTCATTTTACACCCCCATGGTAATATTTTTCACACATTCCCTCCCTACACATGTCAAATCACAATCATACACGCACACTAAAAAACATGCAACAACACACAAATGCAATCAAATGATATTTTTGAACACACATTTGTCTAATTCACCCATACATCACAACACTTTTTCACAAAACAATTTATAAACACACAAAAACATCACAAACACATTCATACACATGCATATTGAAAAACGTGTATTTTCCAAACAAAAAAAAAATACTACACACGTGCATACACATCGATCCACTTTCATTCTCACATGTATACATTTCTATATCTACACATTTTTTTTGTCTTGTGCATATCTAAAAAGACCCCAAGGTTCATTTTAATTTATAAAATTCAAATTACGCGGATTTTGAAGTCCACTTATCGGTACCACTTGCCCTCCACTGAGACCTTGAGCAACATTTCTAGCCATATCATCCTTCATGATCACAATATGATAGCACTTCATTGTAAAAATCTTCTCCTCTTTCTCATATCTCACAATTTGTAAATGCGTAAATGATGTGTGTGCCCTACGACTGCACCTTTTATAGTTACATCGCATGGTCGCATGGTACCCTGTAATCATGTACAGTTGCACCCTACCTGAAATAGAGAAAAATGATGCATGAAATGAAGATAAAAAGTGTGTGTATCTATGTCCTATTGCTTATGAGAGTCAAATAAAAGCATAAAAGTGATATGGAAAATATAATGAATAACAATAAATAAAGCAAAGCAAATATATTTCTTATTAATCAGACGGATCAAATCTAGGTTAAAAAGCATCCCCTTTGAGGGCTCAAAATGGATGATATAATTTTTTACAACTCGGGTGCTCAAGGATCGAAATACTTCAAAAAATTTGGGTGCTCAAGGATCGAAATCCTTCAATAAATTTAGGTGCACATCCAATGTCTTTCCTTGTACCCACAATCAAGGTGGGTGGTCCAAGGTTGTTTTTGCTTGTGTATTTGATTCAGATGTATTATGGTCCTTCCCAATGCACTATAATGACTTGCACCTCCACACAAGGAAACCAAAAATGTCAAATAGTGAATGCGTGTGATAAAAGGCATGCAATCCCCATAGGGGACAAACGACTAGTAATGAGAAAATGCATCAAACCTACTCCAGATGACTAGAGATGAAATGGGTATGTAAAATGAGTGTTTTGGAAAGATATCACCAAAAATTGCACCAAAATTGCATCCGATGGGTATTTGCAATTCAAGTGACCATTCGCAACCTATAAAACCCAAAGAAAACAATGTTTACCCCTACGCATACCCAAAATACATGAAAATTGGACAAAATACATAGAATTATATTCTAAGAAAATCCATTTGATCAGATTTGCAAGATCAGTTACTGTTTAGGTTTTCTTTCAAATGACCACCGAATACCTGCAAGAGACCCTAAAAAACACTAAAAATGTGATATATCAGCTAATATAGCTGAGAAAGACCTGAATTTTAAACTACAACATAATAATAGCATATAGAAAATAACCAATCAAAACTAGTAACAAAATCATGCACATATTTATATTCGTCACGGGGTGGGATGAAAAGGACTGTCACAAATTGGGGGGTGTTCAGGGGTGGGATGTCCACCGTTTCTACCTATATTTTTCTACAAATTACACCAGGGATTGATGCAAAACACTATGGGATGTATTGTAATAAAATTTGGTGAGGGAATTCACTCATATGCTTCAGTTTAGTAACAAATTGTGCCTTCTAGTTCACTCACAAACCTCCTTCGCTAGGTAGATATTTCGAGGGAAAAATGGGTACAAAAGGGTGGAAGGAAATCTTGACACTACTCCTTCACTTTTTGCTCAAAATATCCTCTCCCTTTGTGTGGAAAATACATGCACTTTATAGCCCAAGGAGGCTTATGGGTCAAAAGGCATGTGAGGGTATGTGAGGCAAGAGGTGCCACTTGGCCACCAGGGTGACATGCATTGGAGGGAGAAGAGAATCTCCCAATTTTGCCTCCCTTATGGTATGTAGCATTAATATGCTACGTTATCTAAGTTTTAGGCATTGGAAGATAAAAAAAGTAATAGTTGTCAGGCACCATTTGTCCAGATTTGACTTTTTGCCAATCAAACCTGCTATTCATCCCACTCTAGGATGAATGCTGCTATTCATCCCAAGGTGGGAATAATAGGATTTTTATTCATCCCAGGGTGGAACTAATAGTAGTAGGGTCTCCAAAAGGTCCCAAAAGTGGCCTAGAACCTTTCAAAACCTTATACAAAGTGGTTAGAACCATTGTATTCCTCCTGAGGGCTGCCCTAGGGGACTTGGTGTGTCATGAAGTTGTTGCTTATGGTAGCATAATAAAATTGACCATATTTTAGTGTCTATAGATGACTATTTTTGGGATGCATTGTGTGCAACATAGTGTTGAGAAAAAATATATGACTAAAAATATTCAATGATTAGGGTTAAGAACCTAACCAACTTTAGATGCCCCAATCCTGGAAAGAGCATGCGTTCTTGAATCCTTGCTTTTGATGAGCTAAGGAACTTTATTTATCTTGGATGTTGTTCAATCATGATGTGGGGATTACCAATGTTACACATGCTTACTAAATTTCAAGTGTTTTAATTTGGTGTTATGTGCTTGTTTGCTTCCCCAAGTAGGAGCACAATTGTCTCTGTCAATGATCCATTGAACGAACGCAATTTGCATAATTGAGTGTGTGATTGTTGATTTGACTTGAGTATGACTACCCCCTCAAGCAATGAGTCGATGAGGGAATGAATCATGATAAAAATGATGAGTCGATTGACCCAGATAACTTTTAGAGAGGTTGCCCTAGGTTGTACACATTGAAAAATGACACAGTTTTGAAAGGAGTCGAATGATACTATGGAGGTTTCCTAAAAGCAAGGGTTAAAAAATTTATTCCAGTGGGGAAGTCCAGCCACAATGGTATTATTGGGGAGTAAATTAAGGAATTTTCCATGCTTCCCTAAGAAATTTGTGTTCCATATTGACCCTAAATGAATTCCATCAAATTTGACATGTTTTTGGTGGGTTTTGAACCCTTTTCTTTGCTACTTACTGGAGGAAAGGAATGATAAACCTCATTCCCATGGTGTGGTACAGCCATAGTGGAATTCTTAGGAATTGAATTAAGGTTATTTCCAAGAATATATGGGTGTTATTATTTACCTCTTGACTGATACAAAATTTTTGACCAAAATAGAGCTATTTTTGTGGGTTTTTGGACCCTTTTTGTGCATTTGAAGTTGTTTTGACCTATGAATCTTGTATTCGCCCCAGGGTGGAACAAATACAAATTTGGTATTCATACTAGGGTGGGAAAAACAACCAAATATGTGTTCGTCCAAACTTGGAATGAATAGGACTATTGTAGGCCTATATAAACCCCAAATGCAAGTTTTGCGCTCATTATTGCATGTTTTCTTTTGTGGTTTGAGAGGTGAGGAGGAGGAGAGTGATTTTGCATAATGAAGCACTATCAAAATCATCCTACTATCATCATGAGTCATTAGGCGAAGGAATCCAATGAAGGGGTCAGTGCGAGGAAGGTAAATGCTAACTCAAATGACCTCGTTTATTATAAGTGTAATACCTATTATTTTTGTTTGGGTTTTTGATGTTTTTATTATTTTTGTTAGGTGGTAAAGAGTTAGTATAAAAAATCGAAGCTTTTAGGGACCACGTGGGATGCCTTGACTAAGGCTGACTTGGAGTGGATTTATGCCCTAGGGCTTAAAGAAAGTTACCCGATTGGAGCCTATGGTAGGTGACTGAGCTTATCTAACTACATTGATTAGTTTGTGAAACCCGCACACCAACACATTCCATCTAACGACGAGGGAGATGATGGTGATGTTGGAGGATGTCTATCAAATTTTGAGGATTTAGATATAGGTTCAACCTATCTGGTCATCGCACCATAACTTGAGGGGTGTGGTGCTAACGAGGTGTTTCAATGAGGATGCATATGTGATGAATATGGATTACCATAATGGTGGAATATTGGTGGGGTATTGGCATGAGGAGTGGGTGTTGGGGGTGAGGCATGCGTTGCTAATGACTCTCATATCCAATATGCTCCCCCCAGACTCATCAGGATCTAATTTCCATTGGAACCTATTAGAGCTGGTGTACACCCTGGCGGGGTGCAATAAGGAGGAGCCACTGGTGATGGCATAGGGACTACCCTGCTAGCACATCTCTACGATGATTTGTATGAGATCTACTATTGTAAGCAAAAGGTCTTAGGTTGCAACTTATTATTACAGTGTTGGGGGTGGTAGAACATAGTTGTGGGGTGACCACAAGGCTTACCATGGATGTGCAACTAGCATACATGGATATAGGATATGGTATCCTATGGTAGACAATGTAGGAGAGAGGGCAGAGTCATCAGTTTGTAGATGATGTGGATCACTATGTTGATCTCTTATCTCACTTGGTACCAGGGTAGGTGTTATGGCGATCATACAAGGATTGTATGGTCTGGTAAATGTTGGAGAGGAGCTCCAATAGGTTAGGTGGGGCACATGGCTAATTGCATGACATGGAATCGAGTGAGAGTACTTCCCATTTGGTTAGGTCATGCGATAGTTTAGGCTATGATAGGGACTGCCCAAGGAGCCAGTAGTGTATCTACATCACAGGGATGAGAGGATGCTATTATGGCCTACTGTGGAGGAGGAGGGTGAGGAGTTGGATCCTATAGTAGTTTTTCCTGACATGGACAATGTTGTGACTACATAGGAGTACAACTCATGGTGGGTGGTATTCTAGTGGTGAGGTGTAGGGGCCTTAGGGGGCGAGAAAGTTGGGACGATAGATGAGATGATGTCAGATGCTCTAGAGGAGGACCAAGAGGAGGGCAATGAGCAAGGAGATCTCCTGGACTTGGAATATCAGGGTGATGACATGGATGTAGAGGATCCTATGGCATAGCTACTATAGGGTGTATAGGATGATCAGTATCTAGAGTTACAGGCTAAGTTAGCTAGGGTGATATAGGAGAGAGATCTCCTATGGGTATAGACATGGGTTGAAAATACAAAGATATCCTCCCTATAGATGAAACTGAGAGCTCAGGGTCTAAGGTAGGAGGGATCCAACACTAAGGAGGCAAAGACATGGTAGATAGAGGTATTACAACTACAGTCAATGGTGGAGACCTATCAGGCATGAGGATAGCATAGGTAGGCATATGTGGATCGATTGGATATGGAGGTGGTGTGCCTTGGGGGGTGCCTATCATATTATGGAGAGACCAGTAAATCACACTGGTCTCGATAGAGTGATACAGTGTAATCCTCTACTAAGTGGAGGGAGGACAAGGCTGGTGGAAGTAGAATTGGGGATCTTAGTAGACCCAAACTACTAGTGGTAGTGTGAGTCATAGCACCAATCCTACATGATCATGGTGATGGAGACTCATGGGATTATTTTTGGGTTTCTTGGATGTTTAGCATTGTGAGGTCTGAGGACACACTTTATTGTAGCCTCTGGGCATTTTGGAAACTGTGATGTACATGTTTTTCCCCATATATATATATATATATATATGAGATTTTATTGTGGTCGTCATGTGTTTCATTTATTTCTTTATTGTATGAATGCAATGTGTGTAATGATTTATGCTTATATGTTAAATTCTTAGTATGTTATGCATATGGATGCAATGAAATGATGATAGATAGATATCATGTATGCATGTGTATTTTGATTTGATTTTATTTGCAGCTATCTATATGCATGGATGCACAGTGAGACGAGACATGTGGTTGATTGATAAAATGAACTATGGCTAATGATTTGGCACACTATGTGAACACTATAGACTGTGCAACACACATTAACGCTCTTTTTTGTTTCTTCTCTTTTTTTTTGTGTAATGAAAATGTGAGACCATTATTGCGATGTGGTGAAATGGAGTAAATGAAATGAGATGTGTAAATAATGTAGGTGAGGTTTTTTTTATGAGACTCAAACACTCTATCTAATTTGATCAAAAGTTGTATACTGACTATGCAAGACTTTTTTATGAGGTATGAATCTTCTAGGATGACCAAGGTACTTCATATCCATATGTGTGCAAGTGAGTTTATTCATGTGAGATGCATAAGGATACCACCATTTCCAGATAGGCTATCCACCAAAACTGGAATGAGGATCACCCTATGAATTTCATGATTTTAGGTTCTATACTTAGTAGGATTAGACCCCTAGGCAATCTAGATTACCAAAAGCTAGCTCGTACACATGCAAACATTGGTTTGTACACACACAAAAGCTAATGTGATAGACATATCATCATGCGGGAGGGTACCACCATTGACAAGTAGGCTATCAACCAAATATATAATGAGGATCACCTGATGGTTGTCCAAATGCTAAGAATTCTAGGGATTCAAGTTTAACTCCCTTATTTTCTTCAATTTTATTGGGATACTTGCTCATATGTAGTGATGAAAATCATTTTTTATTTTGTATTTTGTGTTCTTTGAGCAAGGGATTTGGGATTTGGGATTGTGGATTAGTGGTGAGAACCACTGTTTATTTTTATTTTTTCTTTTTAAGGATTTTGATATTGAACTTTTGGGATTTTGATTTTTGACTTTTGATTTCTTTGATTTTTTTTGAGGGATTGGGATTTGTGGAAATTGGGGATTTTTGGTAGTGGTGAAAACCATTGTTTATTTTGGGGAATTGGGTTGGGAAGAGCTTTTCATTTTGCCAACTCTCAACATTATTGAACCATTCACATAGGGGGATGAGTAGGATGACCTTTTCACTTAAGGTAACCTATACCACTTCATGGATTTCATATTTATTTATGCAAAACTTGGATTATTAATGTTAAAATATGTTTGGGATATGATGTACACAAGGCATGATCTAAGCAAGACTCTACCTCCTAAAAATAAATATAGCTTTCTATAATATCTAAAAAGAAAATAGATATGGCTGACTGACTGAAAACCCTAAGGACAATCTAGAACAAATGCCTATGTGATGGTAACAAACACTACTATGACCAGTGTGAAATGTAAGTAGATATGTTAGGTGATAATGGAATGATGTGAATGATTACTTTGACATGATTGTTTTGGAATAATGCATAATGTACAGGCTTAGTGCTAGACATGTATGAGCAACCCTAAAATGTAGAATGCAATGATGAGTATGCCTAATGCCAATGATAATGTGATGAGATGCGATGTAATGAAAGGAAATATAATATTTTTGTATTTTTGATTGATGTATATGATCTTTTTGATTTTTTTGTTTGATTGATATATACATGTGATCAATGGGATTATTGGGGGCCATTGGGGTATTTGGGATGACCAAAGGACTTATGGATGCCTTTGGGGCTTTTGAGGTGACCTAGATGGTCATAGACCACCTAGGGGCATTTTGAGTTGACCAAACGGGTTAAAGGCATCCTTGGAGCATTTTTGGGTGACCTAGATGATTATAGACTGCCTAGGAGCATTTTAGGTTGACCAAGCAGGATGAAGGCACCCTTGGAGCATTTTAGGGTGACTTGATGGTTCAATACTACCTAGGAGTATTTTAGGTTGACCAAGTGGGTTAAATGCACCCTTGGAGCATTTTGGGGTGACCTAGATGGTTCAAGACCACCTAGGCATGGAATGGACATAAATGAAGCATGTTCAAGGGTTCAGGATCCTCAAAACTGTTGGTTCGGCTTTCATACACACCCCATGAAGAATGAGCATAAAATACCAATAACACTTATACGGGATAAATCCCACTCACTTTAGGATCTTGCTGGTTATCCAAGGTGTGAGTTACAGAGTTGGGTCGAATGTCTATTCACTCTTTTTCGCTTCTGGAATAGTTTCAAGTGGACTGTCTGTTACCTTACAATGGGCTCGACCTTCATTCAATAATGTTTTAGAGGTTGTTATCTTTGTTGACTATCAGATTTACGATGAGTTCTTTGATATAGCTCTTTATGTTTTAGCAGATTAAATAAAAGACAAATTTGAAAGAAAATAAAAATGGATCATTTAACGAGTAGAACAAAGAGAGTAGGGTAGGGCAGAAAAGAGAAGCTTATCTAAGTTAGTTGCAAAATCAAAACTATCAATTTCAATTACACTATTTAACTTCACAATAGAACCAATCAAAGAGGAAGGTGTCCAGCTTTCTAAGATCACCTTCTACTAAGAGCATAAGACGGAGATAACATAGATTTGAAAGAAAATCATAAATAAAAGGGAAGTCGGTGTTAACTCGGTATCTCTCACAAGCAGTCTAGCTCACGTAGTGAGGACAGAGCAATTAGAACAGACCAGAACCTTAAATCTTTAATTTTCCCTAGCATATAACAAATGGAGTGAAGCCTAGCAGCATATTCAATCTTGATAACACAGATTTACAACTAAAATAAATAGAACTTTAGTGAGACGAAAATAGAAGAAGGTGCACTTATCGAAATCTGAAAGAGATTAGGCTCCTGGCCACGCTATCACAGAAGAACGATTTCACACCAACCCCAGGTCCAGAACAAAGCATTCAAACAAGATTTGCAAGAAATTGCTAGAATGTCTTTTATTCCAAGTTTTCGCATCTGGACTTTACATTCAAGAGAAGTATATATAGACCCGGGACAGACCCTGATCTTTTCAAAATATCTTCTTCCAAATATCTAAATCTTATCATAAAAATCCCACCATCGAAGCTTTACAATATAAGGTATTTTTATATAGAGTTTTGATAAACCCTAATCACTCTAAAAATCTTCGTGTGGATCTTGCCATAAATGGAGAAGATAAGATTTGGTTTTATCCTCATCAAATGGGCACTGCGTGTAAAATGTATCTTTATCTTTCGATAAGCTGTCAGAGCATCTCATTAATTCTTCTGCAAAATTCGGATGAGTCACTGACTTTCGAGGCCTTCCATCCTCGCACAACCGCCTTTGTTTGGTTCGAGTCGAGATTCTCTCCTCGCCATTACTTTTGCCATAAATTTTCTTGGCAAATGTATCCACCGGAAAATTCCTTGAAGTCTGTATTTGCGGCCAGATCTACAAAATCTGGATGAGTCACTGATTTCCCGACATCTCTTATCTTTATCTTTCGGCAAGCTGTCAGAGCATCTCATTAATTCCTCGCTTGATTTGTGCCGAAATTCAGGTTTGTCTGTCTTTCTCGCCATTACTTCTGCCATGAATGTAACTGTCGAATTACTTTCTGCAAAAGAAAAGCAAAGATTAGAATTAATTAATTTTCCCATTTAAATATTTCTAGGGTTTGAATCGTGTCGAAAAGCTTTCACTTCCTTTGGATGGGTGATGAAAAATTTAAAGAATGGCCAAATTTTGCAAAATGAATATAAATCCAAACATGTCGCGATATCGTGACATTTTCTTCAAGTCACTTCTTCCTTGCTTGTGCCTTCACGAAAATGGAACATGTCGCGATATCGTGACATTTCCTTCACTTCATGTCTTTAAGCTTCTACCCTCGCGAAAATGGAACATGTCACGATATCGTGACATTTCCTTCACTTAGTCTCTTCCAAGTCTTGGCCCTCGCAAAAATGGAACATGTCACGAAATCGCGACATTTCCTTCACTTTGTCTTTCAAGCTTTCTCAAAATGGAACATGTTCAAAAATCGCGACATTTCCTCCACTTAGTCTCTTCCCCACATTCACAAATCCGACATTTCCTCCACTTAATCTCTTCCAACTCCCTCATGAAAATGGAACATGTCACGAAATCGTGACATTTCCTCCACTTAGTCTCTTCCAACTTCTCTCGCAAAATGGAACATGTCGCGAAATCATGACATTTCCTCCACTTAATCTCTTCCAAGCTTCCCTCACAAAATGGAACATGTCACGAAATCGTGACATTTCCTTCACTTATCTCTTTCAAGACTTTGCCTCACGAAAATGGAACATGTCACGAAATCGTGACATTTCCTCCACTTAATCTCTTCCAAGTCTTGGCCCTCGCGAAAATGGAACATGTCGCGAAATCGTGACATTTCCTCCACTTAATCTCTTCCAAGCTTTGCCCTTCACGAAAATGGAACATGTCCTGAAATCCTGACATTTCCTTCACTTAGTCTTTCATCGCGAAAATGGAACATGTCGCGAAATCGTGACATTTCCTCCACTTAGTCTCTTCCAAGCTTTTGTTCTCCAAAAATGGAACATGTCGCGAAATCGTGACATTTCCTTCACTTATCTTTGCCCCTCCAAAAATGGAACATGTCACGATATCGCGACATTTCCTCCACTTATCTTCCAAGCATTGCCCTCGCAAAATGGAACATGTCGATATCACATTTCCTTTTCTTAATTTCGAAAATGGAACATGTCGCGATATCGCGACATTTCCCTCAAGCTTTTCTTCTGAGATTTTCCTCTCGCGAAAATGAGACAGGTCCAAAAATGGAACATGTCGCGATATCGCGACATTTCCTTCAAGATTTTCTTCTGAGCTTTTCCTCTCGCGAAAATGAGACAGGTCCAAAAATGGAACATGTCGCGATATCGCGACATTTCCCTCAAGCTTTTCTTCTACTTTGCAAATTCTCCAAAAATTGTAGGTTGACTCCAGTGACTTTGTCCATCTGTATTTGGCATTTTTACATATTGGTGAAGGATCTTCCTTACTCAAAAATAATTTTAACATTTGAAAAATGAATTTTAAATTGCTCGAGAATGATCGGCTTCACATGGTGTAGAAAAAATGATGAAAAACTCAAAGTGCCCAGAATTTGATGAAACTTTACAAGCATCTAAAAAGGCCCAAAGGGTATCCAAATTTGCAAACGGAACTTTAAAATTCATCACGGATTAAGGGAAAATGCATTTAGAAGTTTGCTGGCCAAAAATAGAAACTGCTATTGAAATCAATGCCATATGCAAGTATACTTGGACACTTTGATGTAGGCGAAGCTTGAAAAAGGGTGCAAGCAAAATTTGGAATTAAAACCCGAAAAACTCAAGAGGGTCCCTACGAAAAAATGAAAATTAAATATTTTCAAAGGGATGGAATTTCATTTTTTTAGTGGGGGTGTGTTGCTTCTCAACAAATGGCGATATCTACGGGGAAAATAGTAGCACTATTTAGAATCCAGAACTCTAGTTTCAAAACAATTTAGACTATGTACCATGCTTTGCCACAAATATTTTCTAAAATGACTTAACTACTATCTGCTAGCTGTTAAAGTTTCCCAAGGACATACTAGGTTGAACCACTTAAGGAAGATTTTGATGTGCGATTACAAGTGTATAAACCTTCTTCCAAGGATGACCGGGGCTTCAAATGCTTGCTATGGATCGAACAACTATTTAGATTGTGTAGGGGAAACCGAGTAGAGCTCTGTTTACTAGTTTAGCCTTTTACGACCTTGACAGAGTTACTCTTTAGATTTTCACGACCCTGATCACAACTATGAGGTGGCATCTATAGCTTGGTGAACATGTTTGAGATGTATCCTTCGGGAGCCTTGGCTATGTGCAGGAAAGAGTGCCAATTTTATGTTGGCTTGCCCAACTTTCACCTTCTCTCTCTTTTTCTTTTGAAAGATACCGATTACTGGAGTGCCTTGCTGCTTCTCTTTTTTTTTTTTTATATTCATCGAGCAATTGATCAACTAACTGTTTCAGCTCAGGTACCAACAACCTCCTTGGACGCTTTGATGTAATTTTATGAATCGGATTCCCCTCTCATGACCAACTTTTCTTGGATTCCCTGGGAGTTCTTCAACCAAACAGTATAGTAGTTTCTTTATAATCAAAATAATTGTGGCAAGCAAAATACAAAATCCAATTATCTTTCTACTGTTGTTCTAAATAACAAGTAGTTCCACTTTTTAGCCCTAGCAGACTATCTCTTAACAAAATAAAACAGAATGAAAACCCACTACTTCAACCTTAAAATAAAACAAAATAAAAACACACTAGTGCCAATTTTAAACATTGATTTGTGTTTTTTTTGTTTAGGCAAAAGCTTCAAACAAACCAGATTTTAAAGAGCTAAAGAGGAGGAAAAAGGGCCACCTAGTAAAGGATAAATTTGCACAGACCTACAAAAGATAAAATACAGAACTTCAAACTTTTAAATAAAACAAAAATAAAAACACACTACTTCACACTTTATTTATAATATATACATATACACAAAATCTTTGCAATTATTCAAATGATGTAGTGGATGGAACAACTGAGAAATAATGCTTCAGATATTGACCATTGACAGGAAGGTTCAAAAAATTACCTTCCAAGTCCTGTAGGCGAAATGCATTATTACCTAGGATTTCGGCAATCTGGTATGGCCCTATCCATAGAGGTTGCAACTTGGTGTGTTTACCTTTCTTTTCATGGGCTTTGTCCCATAGAAGCACCAAGTCTGCAAGTCTGAAGGCTTTTACTCTGGCTCTTTTGTCAAACCAGTGCTTGACTGTCTCTTGGTGTCGGCTAAAATGCTCCAAGGCTTGAAGTCGTTCATCCTGCAAATTAATTAAGTCCAATATACGAGCTTCTGCATCTGCATGATCATCAAAGTAATCTAAAGCAAATTGGTAAGTGGGCAATTTTAGAGAGATAGGAACTATGGGCTGGGTGCCATACAACAAAGCAAATGGGGAAGTCTTAAGAGCTTCTTTATGTCTTATCCTGTCAGCCCAAAGTGCATACTTCAATAGTGTGTGCCATTGTCTGGGTTTGTCTACAACAGACTTCTTGATGGCATTCATCAAATTCTTATTTGTGGACTCAGCTAGTCCATTACCTTGGGGATAATAATTGGATGAAAACTTGATGACTATCCCCCTCTGGTATGCCCACTCTGCAAATTCGAATGACTGAAAGGCCGGTCCGTTGTTGCACACCAAATTCAAAGGAACTCCAAACCTGGTTATGATATTTGACTCTAAAAATCCAATCACCTCGTGGGTTGTACTTTTCATGGTGGCTACTGCTTCAACCCATCTTGTACAATAGTCAGTGGTTGTTAAAACATACTTGTGCCCTGCTGATGAATTCGGGTTTATCACACCTACGAAGTCAAGTCCCCATTGCATAAAAGGTTTTTCTATTATAACAGGTTGTAATGGTAGAGCTCGATTAACCTGCTTGGATGCAAAGATCTGACACTGTTGGCAAGTTCTCACATGTTGATGTGCATCTTTAAACAATGTAGGCCAGTAATAGCCTGCTCTCAATATCTTGTGTGCAGTAGCGAAACCTGAGGAATGCCCTGCTCCTAAATTTTCATGAAAACTAGACATCACCTCGTTCACTTCATTCTGAGAAATGCATCTTAAGAATATGCCAGCATAGTTTTCTCTGTATAAGTTGCCTCCTTTGAGTAGAAAATGAGCAGATTTCAGCTTCAGTGCTCTTCTTTGAGTTCTATTCAGGTGAGGTGGACAAATTCCAAACCTTAGCAGATGAATGATATCTCCATACCAATCATCCACCCCAGAATCCAGCTGATTAATTTTTGCCTCTACAGGTATTTCAGCAATATGTCGGGACAAACCAAGTCCTCTGATTAATTTTGTAGGCCAAATTTCTAAGTCGTATTCCTACAGTCTCATGGCCCAATTACCTCTTAGCTCACCCAATTCATCCTGGCTTAATAAATATTTGACAGCCGGATCAGGAACTATATCATGGACTTTGCTCCTCAATATGTAATGCCTGAATTGCTTGACTGCTCTCACCAAGGCATAGGCTTGCTTATCCAAGCGAGAGTATTTTAGCTCAGCACCCTTTAAGTTGGTACTTTTGAAAGCAATCGGGTGTTCCCCTGTTTCCCTTCGTTGGGTTAAAACTGTTGCAAGTGTGTGTTCAGAAGAAAAAGAGTACAGGTAAAAATCTGCACTGAAATCTGGGCTCACCAGAACTGGAGCTTGCTTGATGGCAGATTTGATCTCTTGGAATGTTGCTTTGGCTTCTGTTGTCCAGGCAATCTTAGCAGTTTCCTTCAGCATGTTATTTAGCGGCTTGACTATTTCTGCAAAACCAGAGATGAATTTTTTGACAAAATTAATTTTCCCAAAAAATGATCTTAACTCTTTCTTAGAGTTGGGAAAAGGTATCCCCGATATGGCTTCAACTCTCTCTGGATCCATGGAAATGCCATCTTTGGTGATTAAGTGTCCAAGGAGTTTTCCTTCAGTTACACCAAAAACACACTTCTTTGGGTTTAAAGAAATGCCAAACTCTCTGCATTTGTTGAAGACAGATTCCAAGTGCTTTACGTGGTCAAACCGAGATTTAGAAAAAACTGTCAAGTCATCCATGTAGACAACGATGCACTTACCCATGAGACCTTTGAAGGCATGATCCATTGCACACTGAAAGGTAGCTCCAACATTTATCAATCCAAATGGCATTCTCTTGTAAGCAAAGGTTCCCCACTTGGTCGTGAAGGCAGTTTTCATCCTGTCTTCCCTTTCAACCAGTATCTGGTTGTACCCCAAAAATCCATCTAAGAAAGACATCATTTCTGAACCATTCACAATTTGTAGCACATCATCCATGGAAGGCAAAGGATAATTATCCTTTTCGGAAGCCTTGTTCAAGTTTCTAAAATCCACGCACAAGCGGATTTCCCCATTCTTTTTTCTAACCGGTACTAAATTGGCTACCCAAGTAGAATGTCTGATGGGAAAGATAATGGCAGCACTCAATAATTTCTCCACCTCCTTCTTGATGAGGGGTTCCAACAAGGCGTTGACATGCCTCTGTTTCTGTCGAAAGGGTTTGCAGGACTCCTTTAAAGGTATTATATGGGTGTAAACTTTTGGATCAAAAACCTTTAGGTCTTTATAAGACCAGGCCATAACATCCTTGGACCTGTGAAGGAATTCAATCATATTCTTTTTAATTTTAGGGTCACAAGCTTTAGCTAACTTAAGGTGTCTGGGATCTTCTTCAGTCCCCACATTCAGTTTTTCAGTTTCACCGCCTGCTACACCAATAGAATTTCCAAAACTTCCTCTTTGTTTAATTTGGTCGACATCAAATAGTCGCTCAAGTTCTACCATTCCTTTCGGAATTCTATTATCTTTCAAACTCATTATCCCCCTTTCATCATCAAACTGTTCCAGCATAGTATCCTTTTGACCATCATCAATTATAGCATTTTCAAATGCATTGGTATTCTGTAAAAAGTCTATAATTTGCTGGTCGTCAGAAAAGACTTGAAAATTGTCTACGTTATCTGGAACCGAAGGACAAGGGATTAATTCGATTGAAAATTTCTTCCATTTGAACTCCTCCAATGGCTTCAGATTTGTGGCTGATGAAGCTAAGACATCTGCAAGTGAATTCTCCTCTCTAGGAATGTGTGTCAAATTAAAAGCATCAAAATCCTCTATGAGATCCCAAGCTCGGTGTTTATATCTTTTCAGGTAAGATGCCTTGCATTGAAATTTACCTCTAACCTGATTAGCCACCAACTCTGAGTCTGTGAAAACCTGGATATTTTTCACACCTTTATCTAAAGCAAATTTCAATCCCAGCACTAGTGCTTCATATTCTGCCAAATTATTTGTGCAAGGAAACTGCAAGCGATAAGACATAAAATAAGTCTGATCTTTAGGTCCTTTAAGAACTGCCCCTGTACCAGAACCTTGTTTGGACTTAGCTCCATCGACATGAAGCATCCAAACTTCATTATCATGATCAAGATGAGCTTTAACAGGTTTCCCCTTTTGTGCAGTTGTCAGATTATAAACCTCGATATCTACATCAGCAATATTAACAGTCTCATTCTTGGCATTATACTCAGTGATCACGTGTTTATATCTAGGTTCTCTTTCGATTCTCAACTGATTTGCAACACCTTTCCAAGGTAACCACATATGTGAGAAATCAGTCGCCAAGTACCCATTCAAAGACTTTGACCAGTCTCTGCTCAGAAGCATTCCGTATCCCACGGGAATATCTACCACCTGAATGTCAATTTTGTGTTGTGCTCTCGGCTCAGATGCTAGCTGGATGTGTATATTCTGAAGTTCACCTACCACCTTAACCTCAGTTTTATCCAATTGGATGACTCTTCTCTCAGACTTCATAGGGGTTAAACCCAACTGTTGACAGATGGCTAGAGGCATGACATTGGCTGAAGCACCAGAATCCACCAGACAGTTGTGTAGATTCTTCCCAAATATACGGACAGTTAGCAGGAAAGGCGGAACTTCTGTCATTTCTTTATACATGGCCAAGTTTGCATTCGCTATCTTCTTCCCCTTTTCTAGAGGTTTGGCGGTAGGCTCAGAGTATGTCTTAATCAAATTATCCCTTTGTTCAGTAATTTGAGCCAACTCATGAAGAGTGATGTTAGCCTTGATCTTCTTCATATCCTCCACTATATTGTATCCTTTATTGAGTGAAGCAAAAAATCCACTTGGTACTCTTGGATCTCCTCCCTTGGGTGGAGGTGGGTTATTATTTGAAGATGGATCTGGAGGAACATTATGGGAGTTGTCTGGAGGTGTAGATGTAGTATTAGGCTCCAGATTTTTGTTCCTGAGGTTATAGTTGTCCCTTCTATACTGTTGAAAGGCTTGCACTTCATCCATAGGCATCTCCACAACATTCTCTGACTCATCTGGAAAAGTGAAAGAATCTAACACCATAGCTGTACTATGTTTGGATGAACCTGGACCATCAGCATTTCTTTGGTTTTCAGGAGAAACCAACTCACCAGATAAAGCTTCAAAGGCATTGCAGAACTCCAAACAATCTAATTCCCCGTGTTGAGAT
This sequence comes from Wollemia nobilis, assembly GCA_028583015.1. Classification (NCBI taxonomy): domain Eukaryota; kingdom Viridiplantae; phylum Streptophyta; class Pinopsida; order Araucariales; family Araucariaceae; genus Wollemia; species Wollemia nobilis. The sequence goes on from JAQPPZ010002765.1 coordinate 2,468,451, forward strand.
GTTTCGTGTATCCTGCACCAGTTGGGCAAAGCCAAGTCACAAATATTCACTTCATGCCCCTTACCTTTATAATCCTTATTGGGTTCATAGGGTGGTCTAGTGAATCTATTCTATTGATAAGGAAATCTATTTGAGTTGTCTCCGGTGGACACCTGCCTTTTGAAACTCAAAAAGTCATTTGCCAACTTTTGGACCATCTTTGAGACTTCCTCAACTCTTGTTTTATCAGATTCTTTCTCTGTATTCTGTACATGTTCAGCATGTGTTACAGCCAATGGATTTCCTATTGGTGGAGTTTGGCCTGATGGCAACATCATTTGATGTGGGATAGGATTTAAAATAGGAGTATTTTGTGTAACAAAGGGAATTAGAGGAGCGTTCAAAGGTTGAGGTCCTAATTGTCTTTCAAGAACCAAAGCTTCTCTATATGCCTCTGTTAGATTAGTAATATTTGCATCTCTCTTCAGGAAAACAGAGGTCACTAGATCTAGGGAATTCCTAAAAATTTCCAATGCTAGGTCTGCAGTTGGCACATAATGACCCGTCAATCTACCATAAGCTTTTTGAAACCTGACATTGAAAGATCTGACAGTCTCATTGATTCCTCTCTTAATGCTGGAAAACTGTTGATATAACACACTGGGGTCAATCACTTCCCCAAATTGTGATACAAAAACTTTTTCTAGGTCATTCCAACTAGTAATAGAATCATTAGTGAGATTCAAAAACTAGTCATATGCTCCCTCCTGGAGAGTGAATGGGAATAACCTACAAGCCACATCTTCATGCTGCACATTTAACAATTTTAGAGCATTTTTATATGCCACTAGATGTTCTTCTACTGTTCTAATTCCATCATGTTTGTAGGTAGGGAGATACTTCTCAGGATTTCTGGGCAAATCATGCACTGCACCAAGAATATTCAAAGCAGTGGAACCCAACCAGTTTGCCATTACTACTTGATTAACGATGATATTTTGAGTTGCAGTTGGAGGAACTACAAGTGGTGACAAAACTATGTTAGACAAAGACTTGGCTCTTCTGAGGCTACTTCTCCTTGGGGTTTCTAACTCAGGCACAAGGAGCTCTCCAGCTCTAGAGTGGGACCTGGTTACTCTATAGGTAGAATCCAGCTTTTCACAAGCAACTTACAATCCTTAACAAATACTGAATGGAGGTTCAGGCCCTCCTTCTAGCGCCAATTTTAAATGTTGGTTCAGCTTTCATACACACCCCATGAAGAATGAGCATAAAATACCAATAACACTTATACGGGATAAATCCCACTCACTTTAGGATCTTGCTGGTTATCCAAGGTGTGAGTTACAGAGTTGGGTCGAATGTCTATTCACTCTTTTTCGCTTCTGGAATAGTTTCAAGTGGACTGTATGTTACCTTACAATGGGCTCGACCTTCATTCAATAATGTTTAGAGGTTGTTATCTTTGTTGACTATCAGATTTACGATGAGTTCTTTGATATAGCTCTTTATGTTTTAGCAGATTAAATAAAAGACAAATTTGAAAGAAAATAAAAATGGATCATTTAACAGTAGAACAAAGAGAGTAGGGTAGGGCAGAAAAGAGAAGCTTATCTAAGTTAGTTGCAGAATCCAAAACTATCAATTTCAATTACACTATTTAGCTTCACAATAGAACCAATCAAAGAGGAAGGTGTCCAGCTTTCTAAGATCACCTTCTACTAAGAGCATAAGACGGAGATAACATAGATCTGAAAGAAAATCATAAATAAAAGGGAAGTCGGTGTTAACTGGTATCTCTCACAAGCAGTCTAGCTCACGCAGTGAGGACAGAGCAATTAGAACAGACCAGAACCTTAAATCTTTAATTTTCCCTAGCATATAACAAATAGAGTGAAGCCTAGCAGCATATTCAATCTTGATAACACAGATTTACAACTAAAATAAATAGAACTTTAGTGAGACAAAAAAAGAAGAAGGTGCACTTATCAAAATCCGAAAGAGATTAGGCTCCTGGCCACGCTATCACAGAAGAACGATTTCACACCAACCCTAGGTCCAGAACAAAGCATTCAAACAAGATTTGCAGGAAATTGCTAGAATGTCTTTTATTCCAAGTTTTCGCCCCTTTACTTTACATTCAAGAGAAGTATATATAGACTCAGGACAGACCCTGATCTTTCCAAAATATCTTCTTCCAAATATCTAAATCTTATCATCAAAAATCCCACCGCCAAAGCTTTACAATATAAGGTATTTTAATATAGAGTTTCGATAAACCCTAATCACTCTAAAATCTTCGTGTGGATCTCGCCATAAATGGAGAAGATAAGATTTGGTTTTATCCTCATCAAATGGGCACCTGCGTGTAAAATGTATCTTTATCTTTCGGTAAGCTGTCAGAGCATCTCATTAATTCTTCTACAAAATTCGGATGAGTCATTGATTTACGAGGCCTTCCATCCTCGCACAACCGCCTTTGTTTGGTTCGAGTCGAGATTCTCTCCCCGCCATTACTTTTGCCATAAATTTTCTCGGCAAATGTATCCACCGATAAATTCCTTAAAGCCTGTATTTGTGGCCGGATCTACAAAATCTGGATGAGTCACTGATTTCCCGGCATCTCTTATCTTTATCTTTCGGCAAGATGTCAGAGCATCTCATTAATTCCTCGCTTGATTTGTGCCGAAATTCAGGTTTGTCTGTCTTTCTCGCCATTACTTCTGCCATGAATGTAACTGTCGAATTACTTTCTACAAAAGAAAAGCAAAGATTAGAATTAATTAATTTTCCCATTTAAATATTTCTAGGGTTTGGACTGTGTCGAAAAGCTTTCACTTCCTTTGGATGGGTGATGAAAAATTTAAAGAATGGCCAAATTTTGCAAAATGAATATAAATCCAAACATGTCGCGATATCGTGACATTTTCTTCAAGTCACTTCTTCCTTGCTTGTGCCTTCACGAAAATGGAACATGTCGCGATATCGCGACATTTCCTTCACTTAGCTTCTTTCAGCTTTCGCCCTCGCGAAAATGGAACATGTCGCGATATCGCGACATTTCCTTCACTTAGTCTCTTCCAAGTCTTGGCCCTCGTGAAAATGGAACATGTCACGAAATCGTGACATTTCCTTCACTTAGTGTCTTTCAAGCTTTTGCTCTCTGAAAATGGAACATGTCGCGATATCGCGACATTTCCTCCACTTTGTCTCTTCCAAGTCTTTGCCCTCGCGACAATGGAACATGTCACGAAATCGTGACATTTCCTCCACTTAATCTCTTCCACCCAAATGGAACATGTCGAAATCGTGACATTTCCTCCCTTTTTTCTTCTCGAAATGGAACATGTCACGAAATCATGACATTTCCTTCACTTAGTCTTCTTTCTAAGCTTCCTCAAAAATGGAACATGTCACGAAATCGTGACATTTCCTTCACTATTCTTTCAATTCTCCGAAAATGGAACATGTCGCAATCTGACATTTCCTCCACTTAGTCTCTTTCCTCATGAAATGGAACATGTCACGAAATCGTGACATTTCCTCCACTTAATCTCTTCCAAGTTCCCTCCAAAATGGAACATGTCACGAAATCCGTGACATTTCCTCTTCACTTTATCCTCAAAATGGAACATGTCACAAATCGTGACATTTCTCCACTTTTTTAAATCTCAAAATGGAACATGTCACGAAATCGCGACATTTCCTTCACTTAGTCTCTTCCAAGCATTGGCCCTCCGAAAATGGAACATGTCGCGATATCGTGACATTTCCTCCACTTATTCTCTTCCAAGCATTTGCCCTCCAAAAATGGAACATGTCACGATATCGCGACATTTCCTTCACTTATGTCTTCCAAGCTTTGTTCCGAAAATGGAACATGTCGCGATATCGCGACATTTCCCTCAAGCTTTTCTTTTAAGCTTTTCCTCTCGCGAAAATGAGACAAGTCCAAAAATGGAACATGTCGCGATATCGTGACATTTCCCTCAAGCTTTTCTTCCGAGCTTTTCCTCTCACGAAAATGAGACAGGTCCGAAAATGGAACATGTCGCGATATCGCGACATTTCCTTCAAGCTTTTCTTCTACTTTGCAAATTCTCCAAAAATTGTAGGTTGACTCCAGTGACTTTGTCCATCTGTATTTGGCATTTTTACATATTGGTGAAGGATCTTCCTTACTCAAAAATAATTTTAACATTTGAAAAATGAATTTTAAATTGCTCAAGAATGATCAGCTTCACATGGTGTAGAAAAAATGATGAAAAACTCAAAGTGCCCAGAATTTGATGAAACTTTACAAGCATCTAAAAAGGCCCAAAGGGTATCCAAATTTGCAAACGGAACTTTAAAATTCATCACGGATTAAGGGAAAATGCATTTAGAAGTTTGCTTGCCCAAAAATAGAAACTGCTATTGAAATCAATGCCATATGCAAGTATACTTGGACACTTTGATGTAGGCGAAGCTTGAAAAAGGGTGCAAGAAAAATTTGGAATTAAAACCCGAAAAACTCAAGAGGGTCCCTACGGAAAAATGAAAATTAAATATTTTCAAAGGGATGGAATTTCATTTTTTTAGTGGGGGTGTGTTGCTTCTCAACAAACACCTTAAAGGGAGGCTAGGCGATAAGTTTTAGGTCTTATCTGACTAGTAATGACAAAGGACCTAACCAATTTACCATAAACTTATCCCTTATATGGGTCAACAACTTAGAATTCTGATGGTTCTCTTTCAGAACAAGGTCACCAACCTAAAATTCTCTAAGATGGACTTTCATATTGTAGGCTCTTTTAAGTCACTCTTGATAAACGTGTAGGTGCTTGAGAGCATTAATATGATATTCGTCAAGCAGTGTAAGATGATATAGGTGAGCTTACCACATGGTGTCATCATTAATGAACTCTTGCATGGATCTACGTAGCGATGGGATCTCCATCTCTAACAACATGACTGCTTTAGCACCATACACTAGTGAAAATGGCCCTAGTGGGCATCCGAATACTAGTGAAATAGGCCCATAGAGCAAGGGGTATTTGTGTATGCCAATCTGTGTGATTTTCTTTGACCATTTTATTGAGAATGGCAATAAATGTCTTGTTGGAAGCCTCTACTTGCAAATTTGCTTGTGGATAGTAGGGTATTGAAAATATATGCTGGATATTATACTATGTTGTCAAAGCATGCACATATATGTTCTTAAATAATGTCTCATTATTTGAGATGATCTTGGATGGAATACCAGAATGATAAATGATATTATGCAAAATGAAATCCACGATGCAGGGTCCTATCATAGTGGTAAGGGGAATCACTTCCATCCACTTTGTAAAATACTCGATGGTCGTAATGATAAACATGTGATGGCCTGAGGATGCGAGGGATATTTTTTTTGATTAAATCCAACCCCCATTGCAAAAATGGCCAAGTCAATTGGATTGACAATAAGGACTGAGAAGGTACATGTGTCAAGTTAGTATGGTGTTGACACTTCATGCACTTCCTCACATATGTACAACAATCTTGTGCCAACATTGGCTAATAATAGCCCGTGCAAAGAATGCGCTTTGTAATGGCCATACCACTAAAATGGCTGTCACATGTACCATCATGCACTTGGGAAATTTCCCAATCTGACTCTTGATACTCTAAGAAGCAAAGGAGGATCCCTTTGTAGCTCCGAAAATATAGAATGTATCCTAGCAAGACATATTTTTTCACCTTCCATTTGAATGTTCTTTTAGCGGTGTGTGATAATCTGGGAGGGAGATTATCCAGCTTTAGATATTCCCTGATTTGTGTGGACCAGTCCTATTGATGGGAAGCCTTGATTGCATGAATTGTTTGTTCCTCTTGAAATTCATCTCAAGAAAATGCTAAGTAGAAAAAAACTTGTAATAATAGTGTTGTACTGCTATCAAAATGAGCTTGAGGGAATAGAGTCCCCCAATCGACATGATTCAAGCGCTCGTGAATGCACAATAATATCTCTTGATGAGGTTCAATTTGAATCAAGTGGACTTCTAGCATGGCCTGAGTATCCTCATACTCAACCATATACTATGAGAGCATCTTGACCTGAATGGTTGTCATCTCATCAGCGGGGTTCTGCGAGATCAAGGAACCTAAGGAGGCCATCATATCCACAAAATTATTAGATGATCATGGGAGCTCCTAAATGTCATACCATTCAAAATTTGCAAAAAAATTATCCACAAGGGCTTTGTAGGCTTGCATAACTGGGCACTTGCATTGGTAGATCCCTTTGACCTGGTTAACAATGAGCAAGGAGTCACCAAAGATGTTAAGCTTGGTGATTTTCATGGCGATAGTCATTTGAAGACCTATGAGCAAGGCTTCATACTCGACATTGTTTTTGGTGCACGGGAAATCAATTTTAAATGACAAGGGTATGGGAGCCCCATGCGGTGTGAAAAATATGATCCCTGTGCCACCTCCTTGCATGAAATTGGAGCCATCGAAGAATATAGTCATATCTTCCTGTGACTCAGGCTCATCAGAATTAGGTGATTCTGAGATTTGGAAGACTCCAACATCAGGAATATCCATGCTTAGAGGCTGGTCATCCTAGAGAGGAGCCTCTGCAAGTTGATCGGCGATGACCTGACCCTTCATTGATTTTTTTCCAATTAATTCTAAGTTGAACTCCATCAAAAACATGATCCATTTCACCATGTTACTATTATGATAAGTGTGACTCATCATGTATAGTAATGGATTCTCTTTAGATACAACATACGTGGTATATCTAAGCATGTAATGTCATAGCTTCTTGGTGGTGAAAACCACCTCTAGGCACAACTTCTCAATGTATGCGTACTTAATATCATAGTTGACTAGGGTATGGCTGAGATAGTAAGTAGCATGCTCCTTATGCAGTTCATTGTTCTGGGCTAACATGGCACCCAATGCAATCTCAGTGGCTGAGATGTATAAGCAAAACTACACTCTTGGTCGAGGTGGAGCCAACACTTGCGATGAAGCCAGGTACTATTTTATGGCATCAAAGGCCTCTTGGCACTCGTCATCCCAATGGAATGCGACCCCCTTGTGCAACAACTTATTCATGGATCGACACTTGTCCGACAATTGCGCTATGAAGCTTTTTATGGATGCTATATTGCCCTCCAAACTTCAAAGTTGCTCAATGGTAGTTGGGGGAGGCATCTCGAGGATGGCATTGACCTTATTAGGGTCTACTTCAATGCCTTATTTAGAAACTATGAATCCCAAGATCTTTCCATATGTGATTCCGAAGATGCACTTCTTAGGGTTCAGTCTCACATTATGCTCGATAAGGTTATCGAGGACTATGCAAAACATCGAGATGCTCATGGCATAACAAATATTTAGCCAGTAAGTCATCCATGTAATCTTCCAAAATCTTATGCATGTAGTCATGGAAGATGTATGTCATGGCACATTGGTAGGTGGCACTGGAATTTTTAAGGCCAAAGGGCATGACCTTATAGAAAAATATTCCCCAGGGCGTTGTGAACGCTATTTTGAGCTAGTCCTTCGGGTTGATATGAATTTTATTGTACCTAGATAAGCCATCCATAAGGGATAAAATTTCATGGCCTGTTGTGGCATCTACGAGGGCATCAATGCTCGACAAAGGAAAATCATCCTTAGGACTCGCTTTGTTTAGGTCTCAAAATTTAGTGCAAATGCAAATCCTCCCATATGTCTTCTTGATGGGAACCATGTTGGACAACCATGGTGGATAGTCTACAAAAATAATGAACTTGGAATCCAACAACTTATGTAGCTTATATTTGACCATTAAGGCCACTATGGGATGCATCTTTCTCAACTTTTTATTTATAGGCTTGGCCTTGGGGTCAAGCATCAGATTGTGGATGACTAGATTTGGGTCCAGTCCTGGCATGCAAAATATACCATATTTTTTGTAAGAAGGGCTATGTAATCGAATTTCTCTATGGGGGATATACTTTCCCCCAACTTGATACATTGTGGGTTATCTGGGTCTAATATGATATCTTTATCAATCATGGGCTCAATTGACATATGCGACCCCTCCTCCAACTGGTGGGGGGTAGGGATCAAATGGATGTCATCAGCTAGATTTAGATCATTAATGGGAACTTCGGGTTCCTCCTCAGCATGGAAGACATCATGAGTTGGCCCTAGAGAGAAATGAAATGGTTGTAACATCTCATCGCAAGGCCAATACTCAAAGGGTGAGGGTGATTAATCTCCCTAATAAAATTTGATTGCCCCCATGTTGAGGTGCAATGGATCCAATGAGTTATTCGGATCTTGTAGGGGCTCAAACATGTCTATGGAAATCATATTTATGGATGGATGATTTCCCCTATGTGGTTGATGGTGTCCATGGACCTTTAGATGTCATAATATTAGAGGAGGTGGTTGTGGGGGTGGTGGAATGACCGATGGTGGTCGGTGTGGCTGTGGGTGAGCTTGCTCCTCTAAAGATAGAATTTATCACTAGATGGGATTATGCAATGGGATCATACATAGATAGAACTCATCCTCATAATATATGGGGACAACCTAAGGGTATTATCCATATGAGCTACCAGAATCATTGGGCATGAATCCATAATATGACTCATCATCCGACGTCCACTCATAAGGGGACCCTGGATCCTCTTCCTCACCATTGTGGGGAAGAGTACGTGAACCTTCACCTCTCTCATAAGAGCGAATATCATCACGAGGGGGTTCATCATCTCCCAAGGGCATAGGGAAGTAGTCCCCAGTGAGTAGACATGGTTGGGATTGGTGAAAGTATCTCACATGAGCTCATCTCTACAATCTAGAGTCATGTGTTCTAAGCTATCTATGAGGATGTCTAAGGACATAGGCTTGTTGAGTCCCAATCCATACTTGTCAATATTTGATACTATGGATGGTAGGGTAATCAAGTGCCCTAATCGTAGATTCCCAACCCATAACCATGCCAATTGCATAGGTCAAGGTACTTCAGAGCAAATTTAGGGTTGGACAGGTAGTTAATGTCTTCTCCAAAGGGCTCTTCATCTTCTTCCTACTATTGATAAGGCTTGATGCCATAGTCAAGTCCCCCATAGAAGAAATTCATTTGATTAGGGGTGAATTCGAGAGGCACGATGGTGCCTATGGGAAGATGGGGTTGACCCATGTCTAGCACTGACTCTATATCAGGGTGGTTGTAACATTCCTAATCATGTATTCCCTCAATTTTGTGGAGGCCAGGTGCACAGTGACCTGAGGTTGTGGATAGAAGAGGAATGAGAGTGAGACCTGATCTAATTCATAGTTTATATCATGTAGTAGTTCTTCAACTACTGGGATAGGAAACTCCTTTGTAGAGATGGTGGATATGGTCATTTGGGCCTCCTTAATAGGTTGCTTACTTGGGTTACTAGGAAAAGGATCCACAGTTGTACTAGACATCTATGGGGGTGTTGATGATGTGGATGGTATGGCTTGTGATGGTGGTGAAGTCAAACCTTAGCTAGATTTATTCGGTTTAAAATACATATGGGTTGATGGCAAGGTTGAATCGTGGAGCTGCTCCATGATATTGCAATACTTGAAGGGCTATAGGTATGCAAAGATGACGTGAACTTGCCCTTCATGAGTGTACTTAAGGAACTAATGAGCGATGGGAGGGATGGACTTCATGTCTCTGATCCATGGTCTACCTAATAGGATATTGTATGCCATCTCACCCTCCAAGATGTGGCACAATGTCAGGGTGGTATTTTCCCCTACTTGGATAGGTAGGACGATCATACCAACCATTGAGCATATGGCATCATTGAAGGCTCAGAGGGTGTAGGTAGATGCAACAATGTGGGATGATGGGAGCTTCAAATTCTTGAGAGCTATTATCATGATGATATTTCTAGAGGACCCAGTGTCTACCAACACTCTCATTCACACATGCGAAGATGTGCAAAGGGGGATCTACCATATCATTTGGAACTGGTTTAAGCTCATCTTCTCGAAATGTAATTACCAGTTTTGTGCATTGTCACACATGCCCCACAAAGTTGTTGAAGGAGTCAGAATCCTGGGGCTGAAGCTTGATTGCTTTAAAGATCTCCATAAATGCTTCTCTATGAGGTATTGATTATTGAATTAGCTCATATATGGATATTCAGGTGGACATTGTTCTTAAGCTCTAAGCGGGCTTGCTCTTGATGGTGACAACAGGTCTAGGTGGGAGGTTTGGCATAGGAGGCGATGGAGGTTGCGATGTCGAGGGGACATAATTATAAGCCATAGGTGGAATGAATGGACTTGGATACCACCTATTCCTCATTACAACGCTGATCATGCCGACATACCCTTGCTTAGGAGGGGCATGATGAACCTCATTCACTTGGGGTATTGGCTTGGCTTACTCTACATGGGCAGGAAAGGGGTCTTTGAAGGCCTCCATTTGTTGGTTTTTTGGTGCAATAGGGTTTTCAACCTGAATGGCATTCCTATCGATCATGTCTTGCACCAAATGCTTGAACTTGTAGCACATTTTCACATCATGCCCATTTTGCCTATGAAACTTGCAATATAGGTCTTCTTTGTATCCTTTGGGCTTTGGTGCATTTGGGTCGATAGGTCAACTCTTGGGTAGGTGAATCACATTAGCCGCTAAGAGGTGGTCAAACAATGAGTCCATGGACTCTACAATGGGTGTGAACTATCGCTTGGGGCAACGTTGTTGATTTTGCCCTTGATTTGGTTATCCTTGGCATAGTTCCTGGGTGTGGCCTGATAATTAAGATTTTGAGGTGGTATGGCTTGTGCTAGCCCTGAGACACTAATGGTGACTTTATTTACTATTGTTGGCTTAGACTATGTTGGGGTGCTTTTGGAACTCTTGTTCCACTCCTTGCGAGGCTTCACAATTTCACCCTCTTGAATTTTTATTTCTTTGATGGTCCTAGCCTATGCTAGGGCATCTTCAAGAGTCGGATACTATTGTAGCTACAACAACAAGGATATTGGCTTCAGGTAGCTCTTGGAGAACATTTGAGTTAAATCCGACATGGGGAGGAGATAAGGTGTCTTGATGAGAAAGTTTCACCATCTATTGTTGTAATTTGTTATTGACTCATTGTCATACTGTTTCAACCCACCTGAGTCGGCCAACATCGCCTTCCTCTTGGTATTAAAGGTGAAGAATTCTAGGAACGCATCTACAAGTTGGTCCAAAGTATGGATGCTATGATTAGGGAGTTGGTAAAACCACTCCGAGGTGGGGCCCGAGAGGGTAGTCATGAATGTCCTCAAAAACAAAGCATCATCATCATGAATGTCGAAGCACTGGCCCAAGAAACTAGTGACATGTTACTATGCATATTCCTCTCCTTTAAATGTAGCCAACTGAGGCAACTTAAATTGCTCTGGATAAGGAGGTGCAGGAACTAAAGTATGGATGGGTTGACTATGTAGCTAGCACATAGTAGGCTTTTGAGATCCTGACCTAGAGGTCTTGTGCTCTACTGACTCTAGGTGCTCTAGCAGCTCTTTATAAGGGTCTAAGGATTTGATTTCCTTGTCCTTGTTCACATCCTATGGTGAAGTTCTAAGATCCTCCAACCTATTACGGGGTGGTGGAATGTCACCACCTACCCTAGTAGGGTGTCTCCTTGTACTCTAATTTTGTATCATGCTCATCGTAGGCTCCGTAGGGCGTCTCTAGACCTGATCTATAAAGAGGGGTATATACGCACCATGGGTGCCCGATGTTTGGCCTAGGAAGTACATCTCGATCTAACCTAGGAGGTCAATGGGGGCAATGTTGGATAAGTCCTGGGAGACCTATCTTGAATAAGCATGGGTTGCCTTGAGTGGACTTCTTGCCTATGTGTCTTAGGGGTAGGAACCCTCTCCCATAGAGTCTTCTGGAATAGCTCGTTGGTCTGTCATTTGATTCTTTCTTTCTCAAGCTAATGTAAGTGGTCTAGTTGCTCTTTGTCTCACCAAAGCTACCTAAATTGAGCTTGAAAGTCCACATATCTTGTAACTGCTTGATTAATTTATTCCACTATGTGGGGCCTAAGAGGCCTAGGAGTCTCACCCTGAGGCTGACCTCATTCAAGATAATCTATGATATCCATCGCATGCTTCCCTTGATCGAGGGTCATCCACATTAACTTGAGGTTAAGGCCAAGATATATGCTCATTATACTTAGTGGGCATAGAGGCACATCGTGCATGTGCAGAATACTGCTCCTGAGGAAAATCTAGGATTTCCTCATGCCTTCCTTCCTGGACGAGGAAGGGTAGGGTGGAGTTAGCTCACCTTGAGCAATGAGTATCATACCCATTAGTCTACCTAATTTGTTGTACCCTATCAAGGCGACATGTAGGCAAGGTCATACCAACCTACTCTACCCAGTGTGTGAAGTCATACCCAAGCCTATGAATAGGTGTGTTAGCCCTAATAGGTACATGAATGCATGGCACCACTCTTTCTACTAGCGCCTTAGTGCATGGTTGCCTTTCATTCAAGAAGGTGTGTGATGTGTCTGAGGATCGGGAAAACTCTCCCAAGTAAATTCCATCATCCCTATGGGTGTCCACACAGGACTACCTCACAAGTGTGGCTTGTGTCCCACTGTCTTGGGGCTAGGGTTAGTATAAGCTCACCAGGGAGGTATGATTAGATCCCTGGGGCTATAGACGAGACAACTCATATCTTGTAGTCCACTCTCCATAGCTTTCACCCGTGGTTGGGCTTGGCTGTAGGTGCACACCATCATAGCTCTCTACCAAACCCTAGATGATTATCTCCTTTACAAATTTTTAATGAAAAAGTAAACATAAAAGGAAACACTCAATAAGACAAATTATTATCTCTTTTAATTTTTAAGTGTAAATATCTAAATTGTTTTGTGTTTTTTAGATGTGTTGTTTATAAAGAATGACCTTGTGTCACATGTTTGAAATATTATTGAATGAAAATATTGTGTTAAATTGGGTTTTACCTATATAATCACAACTCAAAAACCTAGCTATGAACTCCAGGTCATGTTATCACACCTATAATGTGTGGTGATGAAGTCCACACATGACTAGGGAGTACAAATCCTACTAGTTCCTCACCCAGTTCACCCGTATTCTGTGATATACCTCTTCAAAGAGAGATACGTGCTATAACCCATGGGCTATGATGGATATTGGAACTGGCCTTGGCAAAGAACAAGGTTCATGGGATTTGAGACAATGGGTGGAGATGAAAGCCACCTCATTGAACTCTACTAGTGGGTGGTGATGAAATCCACCTCACTAGCATTTAAGTGGATCATGGTGTGTGTGGTTCTTTTTAATCCAAATAAAGTAAACCAAGAAGAATTCGATGATCATTCACTAGATGCATGAAAAAGGTGTGTTTTACTTTCAGAAAGCTAGTGTAAAAAGAACTCACAAGTGTATCTAGAAATGCAAAAGAACCCTAAATGCTAGCCTACCCATTGGGTAGGCTACAAGAAAGCAATCCAAAGAGATGCATTCCTACTTTGATTCTCTTTTGATTTTTCTCCTTTTATATATTTTTGTTATTTTGTGTTTAAGAAAAAGGAAAAATAACTTTTAACCTTCCTAAACAAGCAAAATATGCAAGAAAAACCAAATAAAAATAATTTCTAAAAGTGCAAAATATAGATGGAATATTAAAATGCCTACCTAATCATTTTTGAAACTTGCTATTTCTAGAATTCTACTCTAAAAATCCTCTGGTTTCTATTTACTCTAGGATGGGATGAATAGTAGTTCTGTATTCATCCCAAGGTAGGATGAACTCGCGTTTGTCCTAGGGTGGCACGAATAGCAGGTTAGGGTTCATTTTAGCCTAGAACGAATAGCACCTGCAACATAAAAAGCTTAATAAGTTCTAAAATTCACCTAAAGAAAAATGGACTAGGTCCCACCATGATCGCTACTGAAGTAGGGAAAAATAGTGCACCAAATGAAGATAAAGAGTGTGCGTATCTATGTCCTATTGCTTATGAGCGTCAAACGAAAGAATGCAAGTGAGACGGAAAAGATAATGAATAACAAGAAATAAATCAAATAAAATAGATTTATTATTAATCAAACAGATCAAATCTAGGTTACAAAGTATCCCCTTTGAGGGCTCAAATTATTGATACAACTTTTTATAAATGGGGTGCCCAAGGATAAAAATCATTTAGAAATTTGGGTGCACATCTAATGTCTTTCCTCGTACCCACAATCGAGGTGGGTGGGCCAAGGTTGTTGCCACTTGTGTATTTAATCCATATGTCTTATGATCCTTCCAAATGCATTGTAATGACCTGAACCTTCACACAAGGAAACCAAAAATTTTAAATAGCGAGTGTGTGTGATAAAAGGCATGCAATCCCCACAGGGGCCAAACGACCAGTAATGAGAAAAAACATCAAACCTACTCCATATGACTAGAAATGAAATGGGTATGTAAAATTAGTGGTTTTGGAAATATATGACTAGAAATTACACCAAAATGTCATTCATTGGGGTTTCACAATTCAAGTGACCGTTCACGACCTACAAAATCCAAAGCAAACAATTTCTACCCTTACAAATAACCAAAATGCATGAAACTTGGAAATAAAACATATAATTATATTATAAGAAAACCCATTTGATCATATTTTCAAGATCAATTACATTTTAGGTTTTCTTTCAAATGACCATCAGATACCTACAAGAGACCCTGTAAAACACTAAAAATGTGATATATTGGCCAATATAGCTCAAAAATACCTAAAATTTAAATTGCAGCATAATAATAACATAAATAAAAAACCAATAAAAAATAGTAATAAAATAATACACATATTTATATTCGTCATGGGGTGTGATGAATAGGACTATCACAAATTGGGGGGCACCCGGGGGTGGGACGCCCACCGTTTTTGCTTAGATTTTACCACCAATTCCATTGGGAATTGATACAAAACCCTATGGGATGTATTGTTGTCAAATTTTATTAGGAAATTCACTTAGATGGTTCAATTTAGTATAAATTACGCCTCCTAGTTCACTCGCAAACCTCCTTCGCTAGGTAGAGATTCAGAGGGAAAAATGGGTACAAAATGGTGGAAGGAAATCTTGATAGCACTCTGTCACTTTGTTCTAAAAATATCCTCTCCCTTTGTGTGGAAAATACATCCACTTTATAGCCAAAGGAGGCTCATGGGTCAAAATGCATGCGAGGGCATGCGAGGCAAGAGGCGCCACTTGGCCACTAGGGTGATATGCGTTGGAGAGGGAAGATAATCTCCCAATTTGGCCTTCGTTATGGTATAGAGCATTAAGATGCTACATTATCCAACTTGTAGGCATTGGAAGATAGAAAAATTAATAGTTTCTAGGTACCATTTGTCCAGATTTGACTTTTTGCTAGTCAAACTTGTTATTCACCCCACCTTGGGACGAATGCTATTATTCATCCCAAGGTAGGACAAATAGGTTCTATATTCATCATAGGGTAGAATGAATAGTAGAAGGGTGTCCAAAAGGTCCCAAAAGTGGCCTATAACCTTTCAAAACCTTGTACAAAGTGGTTAGAATCACTGTATGCCTCCTAAGGGCTGCCCTAGGGGCCTTGGTGTCTCATGAAGCCATTGCTTATGGTAGTATAATAGGATTGAACAGATTTTAGTGTCTACACTACCATGTGACCAAGTATAATCTACTCCAAAACTAAATTCTTGGCTCCACATACTCTTTTTCACTTTTTTGACATGCATATTCCTCACTTTCTTCCATATTCTTACCATTTTACCTATTCTTTCACCTCATCGACCACTTTGTCAAGTGTTTCATCGTTGTTTCTATTTTATCTCTCATCGCCTCATCACTTGAGGAGGTAGACATCTCACTAAAACCATGTTATGCATGATCAATAACAAAAAACTCAATATTAAAAATTATGTCTATCTAAGAACCTTTTATGGAGATCATCTTAAGACCTCCTTTGCTGGGGCAACTTAAAAGCAAAATTTCTCTTCTCATAAAAAATCCAATCTAAATGAATATTTTATGGAACCAATACATATTCCTATAGGTTAATCATGGATTTCCTTCTTCATAATGGTAGTTGTAAGACCAATCATAAATGAAGCACCTGATCAATACCTATCGCAGGTTGAATGGCTCATCAAATCAAATCAATATTAACAAAGTATCAAAGGTAAATTTTCAAAGACATTCACTCCTTTCACAATTGGGGCATCTTACATTGATCATGATAGTAAGGTAATATTGCATCTACTCTCCCAACAACCACCATGGCATGACAAAGGTCATCATCATCCATAATCATCCATCATCAATTCTTCTTTATCAAAATCAAATCGTCACCTTGTTTTATAAAATTTTGCACTACTCCATATCTTCACACACTACAATACAAAAGGGGTAAATTTAGACACCTAAAAGTTGCACATGGTTTCTTGCCCTATCTCCATGGTTGATTAAATTATAAAAGCCACAAAATTGCATTAATTAACCTTAAAACACCTTACATTTATTAAAAGGGGTATTCATAAGCTCCTTGGACTACTTAAACCCTTTCCTATGTTTAACCATGGTCCTCATGTGACCACCATAAAAGGCTTAACCTTGGTAAACCTTTACCTTGGTAAAAATTTACTTTATGAGAAAAAAGTCACTTTATCATTAAAGTGCATTTAAAAGGGATCAACTCATGCTTAATTAGGATTAATCATAATTAGGATCTAACCTTCCGCCTC
The DNA here is from genome assembly GCA_028583015.1 of Wollemia nobilis. NCBI lineage: Eukaryota > Viridiplantae > Streptophyta > Pinopsida > Araucariales > Araucariaceae > Wollemia > Wollemia nobilis. Next base: position 2,485,193 of record JAQPPZ010002765.1, read on the forward strand.
ATCCCCTTGATATTGATCTAACCAATGGCCAACCTAATCAAGGTTAACACTAACCCTTGCTCACACATGTGTGCACCCATAATCCTAATGAATATTTTTTGCTCACACATGTGTGCACAACTCATCCAAATGGATATTTAAAATATCCTCTCTCAAAGCATGGGAAGAGGTGAATCACCTTCCACCTCATATTCCACATGGGTGAAGGATTTATTCACACAAAAACCCATCATGAGCCACATTGCACATGGACCACCTCACAAGGGACACCTCCCCCCCAAACCCTCCAAAGTTCTATAAATAGTAGTCCTTTTCTTCTAAAATCCATCCACCCTCATTTTACATAACAAAACTCTACCAAAATTACATCATACCATCATCCATCAATCATCATGACAACCATTTTGTTTGTCCTCTTTTTTGTACTATTTTGATACATTTCAATAGGTACAAAAATAGATCGAATGCCAACCAATATTTTCAACTATCACATATCAGCATCATTTTCTACCAAAATAAAAAAAGAATAGCTACAGGTAGATTCATAGGGTACCTCGTGACCTACAATTGATCACACCCTAGGATACGAATTTGGCCAGAGTCAATTCATATGAGACAACAAACCACAAAACCCTTCTGATAGGTAAATTTTATTATTTTTTAGCATTTACAGTCATTTCCAACAACTTTCATTACGCATTAGATTATTTTTTTGTATTTTTTCTTCATAAATATGAGGCTTGATCCATGATAGACCTTCAAATGCACTAACCCCTTTTTATAGGTCATACAGGTCTTGAGGATAGGTTTGATCAATAGTGGCACAGAGCAATAAGCCCACCTAATTTGAGGATCTTTGGAAGACCAATTTAGGGTGTTGTTGACTTACTCATTGAAGAAAAGGGACTTTCGTCCCATTAAATCCCTCTTTGTAGAATTCTAAGGCAAACCCCATAAATAAAAGGAGAATCCCTTATAACCCCATTTTTGATCACTTATATTATAAAGATGACAACTCATTTTCCATAATGTTCAAGTCTTAACTGATAATTATCTACTATCACACTCTCTCCAGATAGGATATTCTAAAGGTCTATTATTGGGAAGGACACAAGTATTAAGGAGAGTAGACAATGAATTAGCAATGGCAGTAAGATCATTATTGAGATTCATTGTCAAGATCAATTTCCAAGCAAATCTATCATGACCATGATTTATGATACTAGAGACTTTGTTCCCAAAGAAGCTATTAGTGATGGGTTTCACCATGGCTAGATTGGGATTATCAATCAAATGATGATCACAAATACAAAAATCCTTCCAAAAATCTATGAGTTGCCCATTGACAAGTTTACATTGGGTGCATTTCAAGATTATTACCTTGGATTTGACAATAAAGTTTCAAAAGGTAGAGCCTATTTGGGGTGATATTTCATCCATGAAGTTGTGGTTCTAAAGATATTTTATTTTTATTATGGAAACCTACTCAGATTTGGCATTGGTGAATATTTTTTCTCCTTGTTTGACTATTAGAGATATGTTCATTTACCAATTTTTTTGAATCCTATCCCTCCTTAAGTTTTCCTTGTACAAATATTATCCCAAGCCACCAGGGGAAACCTTTTCTTGTTCTCCAACCTTGACCAAATATTTTTTTGGATTTACTGAATTTTGTGACATATCACTATAGGGGCTTTGAATATGGACATAAAGTACATTGGGATGCTTTGGAGGTAAGCTTAAACAAGTGTGGCTTTGTCTACTTTACTAAGGAGAGTTTATTTCTACCCCATAATATTTTTGAGCATTCTTTCAAGAATGTTATTCCACATGCTTTCATTAAGGTTACCAATGAAAAGAGAGGCCAATATAGGAGGATAGTAGATCATATATGGTGCACCCAAGGACGCGAGTGATCGTAGTCTGTCTGACCATAAGAGTATTGAAGAAGAAGATTTTAATTTTGATGCAATTTACCAATTTACCAAAAACCTCCTCATAAAATTTAAGGATGGTCTTGATGGTTTTGTCTTTCGTGACAAATGCTAGGGTGGCCAGAATGGTATCATCCACAAACTATTGGTGGGTGATCGATCTGAGGAGAGAATCAACCTTGATGCTTGTAATAGCTCTAAGGGAGCAATATAATTTGAGGGCTTGTCCTAGGGATTCTACAAGGATGATAAAGAGATAGGGGAATAAGGGATTGCCCTATCTTAATCCCCTTGAAATTTTAAAGTAACCAACAATAGATCCATTGATGATTACTGAGAACCAAGTTGTCATTATGCATTCTTTGATAAGAGCAATCCAATCATCATGAAACCTAAACTTTGATAGGACAATGAAGAGGAAATACCATGACACTTTATCAAAGGATTTGTTCATATCAAGCTTGAGGAAGAAACCAACCTTCTTGCATTTGGAAACAGAGTGTATGAGCTCATGCATTGTGATGAATCGATATTGAGGAAGAAACCAACCTTCCTATCACTTAATTGAGTGTGGTATTAGGGTGTTTTTTATAGCTCTATTAATGTGTTTCATTGTGCAATTTAAGACACATTAATTATGAGACAACCAACTATAATGGTAAAACTTATCATTGATGAAATATGGTTATTTATAGAAAGAAAATAGGACTAAATTAAAACATACTAGGATGCTAGCATTCTTCATATTGGTGTAGGTAGTGAATGCAATTTATGGTTTATTTTAGACCTCTAAATACAACCATAAGATATATAGTTATTAATTAAACAATATTTTACTATTTATGCAAATGATGCAAAAGTGCCTCAGCAATAATAATTAGATTCTTTTATTTTCCAACACAACTCTCCACTCCTCATGTGAGATGTATATATCCTTATTGGACCTCATAATTGCTTTTGTATTTGTGTACTACATACATTGTGTATAATAATCCAACCATTTTTGTATGTTTTGTTCTATTTTATTGGAAATGCAAGGTGTTATTCACTTTATTACAATGCATGTATTCCATTTAAAGTTGTAAAAAACTTACATTTTAATTTTATTAGGACCTAATTTCTATAAAAAATTAATTTGAAAAGTACTACCACAAATTGTATTGTAGCATATAAGGAAATATCAAAATGTATTTAGTATTTCAAGACAAAAAGATGCAGACTTTTGGGAAATATTCGCATGGCATAAAAATCCTCAATCTCTTAATTTAATCCAACAGAAGCAATATTGAGGATGAATACTCACTAGTGGAAGTTGAAACAATATAGTTCAACTTTTGGAAATATCATTTGTAACCAAGCAGGAAAGTAAGAAATATGAACTCCCAAGATTTACTATTAGAGCATACCATCTATTTTTTGATGGTGCATAAAAAATAATTTAGGAGTAGCTGGAGCAAGAAGGATTATAATGAATGATTCAAGGAGAGTATAAGGAATAAATTATAACAATTTTGAAGAGATATAAGCTATGAATATATAATTAAAAATTATTATGCAAAAAGAGTGGTTATAATTGGTAGTATATGGGGATTCAAAATTAGTCATTCAAGGAATAAGCAGAAAGGTAGAAATACTAAATCTAATGGTAGATGTGATTCTACAAGAATTTCAATAAATATACAACCATTTCAAATCCATAAGTTTTTTACATTCAATAAGAAAATTTAACAAAAAGGTTGGTCATATTACCAATAAATATTTTAAAATGGAACATAGAAAGAGTAAAATAAGATATTTTGATATTTCTAAAGAATGGAGTTACTAGTAAAGGAGAAATATGATTCACATGAGCTACAAAATTGTACAAAATAGTGCAACAAATATTGGTGCTACATATGATTGGAGCTATTTTACTAGTGTTGCATTTGAATGGGGATACATGCCATTGGTGCTACACATCATTGCTACCACACATCATCGATGCTACAAAAAATTGTTGTTGCACATTAGGGGTTCCACAAATCAATGGTGCTAAGAATAACATGAGCTGCACATTATTGGTGTTACATTTTTTATATAATTAGCTTTATGTGTTATGTGTGGATCAAGAGATTTAGATTTTTTAATAGTAATGCATATTATATATGTTACGTATTTCACCTAATGTTGGATAGTCTAGATCAAGAGAGATATTGGCTTAGATTATTGTTTTTAGCTAGATTATCACAGGTCCCAAATATTCAGTATCATGAGTAGTCTTAAATATTAGACTAATTTAATATAAGTGACCAATGACAATGAACATAACATTCATGAAAATAACTATAATAAAAAGGAATAAATGACCAATATCATTCATGAAATAACATGAAGAAACTTACAATAATATTGCTCAAAATATTGTATACAAGATTGAATATTCAACTCACTAGTTTATTCAATATTCAAATTAAATTTCATGGAGCTTTGTCTCCATAATATAACCTTACGAAGGCGACTCTTGGAATCTTTGGCTATTGCTCTTCTCACAAATTTGAAAGATGCATCCTTTCCTATTCCATACTTAAGATAAACCTCTCATGCTTTTTGGCTTCTCATATTGCCACTTGTATACACTAATTTTGACTCTATTTACTTGCACACTTTCCTCTATGATGCTTGCAAACTCCTACCTGAACACATTACTACATAAAACTTGTACACTTTATCACTCTATAAACTTTCACATATTATTACAAGACACATGCAAATCCTATACATAGACACATACGTAAGATGAAGTAAAAATTACACACCTAAACAATAGTCTCACACCCTATTCTAATATTTATATATTTACATTTGTACCATAAGGTAGCATGGGGGTACATTATCATATGCAAAATAATATGATATTATCCAAAACCCCCCTATATTACATTGTTTTATTATAAAAGACTTTAGTCTTCAATCTATAATTCTTGCATTTGTTCTTTTGCTCTAACAATGGAACTGTTAGAGACTGTAGTGTTTATCTGCTAACCTATTTCATGCAATACTCATTAAACTTTATTTGTTATCATAAAAACATTTCAACTTATCCATGATTCTATTCCAAACTATTTTTTAATCCATCCATAGTGAACCTTAAATTTATTTTAATAATTTCTCCTTGGTTTAGTCTTTTCACAAAGTTTGAAACTCTAAGATATTTTGAATTTTATATTGGACTTTCATCTATTTTTATATTTTTTATTGTTTTTATTTATTTTCTCATGATATCAGTGTCATTAGGAAGTTTTGGAAGAACTTCATTTTATTCATAATTATCTTGATCTTTTTCTTTAATTCTTGCTTTAAGGGCTCTAATTTTATTTCCTTTTATAGCTTCTTCTATCTCTTGAATTTATTGAACTAAATTGCCCTTTTGAATTTCTTCCCTTGATTGTAACTATTGTTGTTGCCCATATTGATATTGAGGTTGATATTGCCTTGGATGAACATTTTGAAATGGTCTATTCATTTGATTTATTTGATTCAAAGAATTATATCTACAAAATTTTGTAGAATGACATTTTTTCTACATATGTGACAATATCTTTGTTTCCATCTAGGTTTAGACTATGATGATGTTGTATTGTTACTTGGTGTATTTTCCTTAGATATCAAATCATTATTGGTAATTTCATATTTGACTAAATTATTCCCTTCATATTATTAAAGAATATTAACCAATTCATCAAAGGTTGTTTCCTTATTTAGAACTTGAAATTAAGTGGCTAAATGTTTCTAGTTTTTTGGAAGTGCTCATAATGTAACATGGACAAGAAAGTTGTTTTCTATTTTTTCTCCCATATTCAATAGCTTAGATTTCAAATTTGTTATTCTTTGAATAAATAATTATATACTCTCTCCACTATTAACCTTTAATGAATATAACTGAGATTGCAAATGCAATATAGTGGCTTTGTTCTTTCCTTCAAATATATCACATAACTTTTTCCAAGCAACTTTAGAAGTCTTTGCATCACTTATATATGGTTGGATTTTGTCAATTATCAATAAATATAAGGGCTTTTGCATCATCTTATTCAAATTTTTGTTTTCCATTTTCATATTTTGGTTTATCCTTTGTTCCATTCACTATTTTCCAAAGTTTTTCAACAATGAGAATTGATCTTATTTTGTTTTTCCATGATGCAAAATTAGGTCCTTTCAAAAGTTGTGATTCAAAAAGAAAAATTTTGCTATTTGACATAATGGAACTCATTTAAATTTCAAATATCAAATTTATCAATTTCAAAAAAATTTATCTCTCCAAATCTAAATTTGCAAATTCAATAATCAATAATCAAATCCTTTGGAGTAGAAGGCCCTTTTGTATCCCAAATTATAAATTTTGCAAATTCATTAAAAATTTTAATTTCCTTTTGGAGTAGGATTACTTTTGACCCCTAATTAAATAACTTCTTTTTCACTTTTCAATTTTCAAAATCAATTTCATTTAACCTTATTACTTCAAATTTTAATTAAAAACCTCAATGCTTTTATAACAATCTTATCACACTTTAATATCTTCTAAAAATTGTGGTAAAAATTTTAAAGGTTCTTTTTAACCCTATTCCTCCAAGCAAGAAAGCACTAAAATTTTAAACTTTGCCTCTTCAGAAACAAATTTATTAATATCTCAAAATACCTCTTTAGATAAATCAAGTGGTTTGTCCATAATGTTAAGAAAGGATATTCTTTATTTCTTGTCCATCAGGGACTTCACCTTATTATCTATAGACATGTTCTTTAGAGGGAGTCCCATAAAGCAATTATATCTTGCATTGGTAGCCCATCGGCTCCTCCCCAAGTCCCTGAGTCAAGCCACTATGAAAGCCTCCTCCTTGATGTAATTTATGAAGTTACCCAAAATACCGTCTCTCCTAAGACCAAACAAATGTTGAAATTTGAGACTAATGCTCGTGTCACCCCTCCCATAGTGAAATTGAAGGCCTAATTCCACTCAACCTACAACAAATCCTAAACTAAGAAACAAAAATATCCCATTATCCTTGAGCAATATCCAAAGAATATGGAGGACTCTCCCACTAAGGTTCACAAAGCCAAGCACAAGGACACTTTAGTTTGGTCCTCCTCTCAAAAAGGATATTTCTTGAGTGGTTCCTCCAAAATTTTCAACCACAAAAAATAGTGAACGTGTGTCCCATTCATCACTAAGAAGGGCTACATTCAGGAGCTTGAAAACATCATGAGTGTAATGTCTAGAGCTACATAAAAAATGCACATTACATAGTTAGGAACTAGTTTGAGGGTGATGAACATATAAATTTTGTAGATATCTCTATTTCTAGTAATAGCAGATGATGGACCTCAATCCTCTTCCTTGATAGCTCTTGGTTTTGTGATCATCTTCTTGCTTGTTAAGGGAGTCTCCCCTATTTTAGAGACCTCCTCTTTTTTGTTCTTGTCATTGTTTCTCAGAAGGAGATAGTCTCATTTTATCTCATTGTTAGTTCTTCTCGTTATGTCTCTAGGAGATAGTCCCTATTGAGGGTATTTTGTTGTAAAATTTTTGGGGACCCTTTCAAAACCCCTTCCTCCAACTAATAAAAAAAAATTAAAAATTTCCAAATAAATATTCTTATCCTAAATTAAAATTTTAACCTTTACATGAATCTATGTGGTCTTCAACACTTGATATTCTATTATTATCAATGCATATGGTAGGGTGAATGTCAAGGAAAATTGTAGAGCAATGCAACATCTCAAATGGACATTATTCATGCAAATATTAGAAGTGTTTTTCCTTGTTGCATTCAATGTCTTCCTCAAGCAATGTTAGACATCCTTAAGTGCATGGAAAACTCATCTTCCTTTGCTTCATCCTTTTAGAATTTTTTGTCAATGCTCTGGTTCTTTAATTTCAAGTGCTTCTTCAATGCTTAGAATACACTTAGGATATGGCTTCAACTCACTTATCTTAATCTCTCAACCCTCTATAGGAACAACTCACTTTTATTTACCTCTTGGATTTGTATAGGTATTATTGTCTCTACTGCTTTTACATCTCGATCTGTATTCTACTACTATCTCATTCACAATATACATAGATATTATTATTACCTTCTTATCTTTATTGTTTTAGTCCTAAAAAATGAAGCAATCAACCAATCTAATCTCAAACCTCTTTTTTTCTCTTTTCTTGTGAATTTGGTGACACTTAATATCCTCACATTCTCTTGGAATATTACTTATTTTCCATTATACTCTCAATAGGATATGTTTGGAGACTCCAACTCAAAAAAACTTCTTGAACATTTTCCTCTAACTCATAGCAAGCTCCACATTTTCCAACTTTCACTAGTACTCAAATCCTTTTCCATAGAGCTTTTATATTGGCTTAGCTTTGGCTTGGATTAGATCTACTTTCTCTACACTTAGGCACCTCTATTTCAAATATGGACTCTCAATTTTGGATTGAGGCCACCACCTTTATATTATGCTTTGCTTAGATTTACATCCTTTGTTGGTATCTCTCTTTTTATTTTAGCATATGTACTTTTCAATAAAATACCTATTTTTCTTTCAAATATGAATCTTATCAAGATAATGTTAATGTTATAATCCAAAATAAACTATTCTAGCCTACATTTTATTCATGTGGCTCTACCTTTAAATTTATTTTCCAACACACACCATATTTCTTCTTTGATGTTAGTTGTTGATCAATTTACACCATAACTTTTTTATGGTGCTAGTTTTTCATTCTGAAGCTTATCACTCCATTATTCCTCAAATAGTCAAACCAAAATCAATTCTAGTGCTAGATTAGAAACTACTTAAAGTAGATTTGAATCTTATATATCCAAATATCTACACCATATGATTTTTTATGCTAGTAATAGAAACTATTCGAGGTAGCTTTGACCAAGTCTACAATATAGTTATAATACCATAGTTGGTTTTTTATCTAGATTAACATAGGTCCTAAATATCCAAGATATTAAGTAGTCTTAAATATTAGAGGAATTTAATATAAATGACCAATGACAATAATATAACATTAATAAAAATAATAAGTATTATTCATGAAATAATATGAAGAAAACTTATAATAATATTGTTCAAAATACTGTATAATATTCAACTCATTGATTTTTTCAATATTTGAATTGCATTTCATGGAGCTTTATCTCCATAATATAACCTTAGGAAGGTGACTCTTAAAATATTTGACTATTTTTCTCCTCACATATCTAAGAGATGCATCCTTTCCTATTCTACACTTATGACAAACCTCTCGTACATTTTGGTTTCTCATGTTTCCACTTGTATACATGACTCTTGACTCTCGATTTACTTGCACACTTTACTACAATATTTGTGCACTTTCTCACACTACACACTTGCACACATTTTTACATGACACTTGTGCACATCCGATACATAGACACATACATAAGGAAAAATTTAAATGACACCTAAACTATAGACTCACCCTCTATTCTAATATTTACATATTTAAATTTATATCAAAAGGTACCATAGGGGTCCATTACCATGTACTAAATAAGGTAATATTCTCCAACATAGATAAATTATGGCTAGATCATATCTTCTAATTTTACCCATGAAAATTAGATAAGAATTTTGTATCATAAACTTCTCTTTATATATAGGGAAATTATTTTAATAACAAAAAAAGATCAACGACATAGAAACTTATTCAATTTTGATAATGTTTAACGTATAATCACAAAAAATATGGTCTCTAAGTTCAATGGTGTGAAAAATTGTTTTAAATATTTTTTTTTAAATTGATAAAGTTTTTTAATTTTAAATGCCTATAATATACATGGTGAACTTAAAATATTTTTCTTATAATTTGGAAAACAAAAAAACATGAAATTAGAAGATTAAGTGGAAATTTATTAATTAAATTGAAATTGCTTACAAATAATATCCAGTTTCCATATGTAGGAAAAAATAAAAGATAGAAAATATGTTTAGAAAAGATTGAATAATTTAATATGATATTTATTAGTTGATTTATGAATTTTAATAATCTATTTATTTTACTATAGTTATAGTGTATGAATATTTTGATAGTTAGATACTAATCTTGTGTACATAAATTAATATATTATAGATTTGGTTGTATGGTAGGGCTCAATGGGTGGATGAGAGGTTTAAGTTACAAGTTTGCTCTTCTAAATATGATGGCAAGAACGATGATAAGAAGTTAGATGAGGACTACAAGGAAGACTGCTTGGCCTCTTGGCTGTCCATTCTATGGGATGTTTTTTTTTTTTTTTTTGACCATATTCTATTATTTTTATATGGGCACAAGCTACTCCGCATGGTGCTTGCATGATTAGTTTTTGTCTTTGTTAGTTCTTTTTTGCGTCTTTCTTTTCTGATGGCCATAATATTAGGCTTCCATAGTTTAGTTTGGTCGTATTCTAATGGAAGAGTAGGTCTTGGCCATTTTTGTTGTCAGTTTAAACTTTTAGGGCTTGGCCTTTGTCCAGTTGGTCAGTGGACCCTATTTTGTAAAATGGTTTTGGGTCAACCAGTTAAAACCCGGTGTTAATTATAATATTCTCTTACTTACCAAAAAAAATAGTACACATGTAATAATTATGCTTCGAAATTGATTTTTTATTTTATTTTTTATTTGTTTTTTTTTTTTTTGTATATATTAGAGGAACCGGTAACTCACTATATATATATATATATATATATATATTTGTCGGTTTAAATCATTTTCTTTGTTGCCACTATAACATTTAGTTATATTGGCTAATGGCGTTGATATGAGATATTCGAACCATGATCTCCATCCTCTCAAGAAAATACTTTTGAGAGCGCTTTTGACCAACGGACTAGGCCCTTAAGCCTTCTAGGAATGGAATTTTAGATTTAAACGTAATTATTTTTTTTATAAATGAGGTTATGTTCTAACTAGCTTATTTTATTTTGACATTGATTAGTATCATTATTGTTTTTTTTTAATTTTAAAAGCGTATAAACAAAATTGTAATTTTTTTACTTATTTTTATTATTAAATAAATGAGAAAATGAAAAATTAAGTGGAATTTATTTAAATTTAAAATTAGTTGAAATTGGTTGAAAATAATATCTATTTTTTTTTATGAAAATAAAGATATATATTTATGACTTGGAGTAAAAAATAGAAAATAAATATGTAAAATTATTAATGGTTAGATACAATAATTTTTTTATTAGTAAAAAAATTCATTAAAAGTGGGTTTTGAAAGGGACCCCAAAACCTTTTTACAAAAGGTCAACAGACCAACTAGAAGGCCAAAGGGTAGGCCTAAAGAGAAAATGAGCACAGAGGGATGATTCCGAAGGGACCATCATCGATAAACATTTAAACATATACATTAAAAATCTCGCAAAAGGCAAGAAAATTTAAAAAATCCCGCCTAGGGCAGGAAAATTTAAAAATCCCCAAATTTAAACATATTCATTAAAAATCCCACCTAAGGCAGGAAAATTTTAAAAATCCCACCCATGGCAGGAAAAATAAAGAACCTACCCAAGGGAAAATTTGGAAACCTAAATCCAGCTAAGGAGAAACCAAAAGTCAAATCCACCTGGAAAGGAAAACCATCCTAGGAGAGGCAGTTGGACTAGAGAAAACCATCAGTCAAAAGTGGATGGGCCATCCCGCCCATGCAGGGTCGGGAAAAACACCATAAAAAACTAGAATCCTACCCAAGAAAACCATAAATAGCTATAGAAAAGCAATAAAAACTAAAAATTGATAGTCAAAACTAGGATCCTGCCTAAGGATGACCCAGGAAGGCAGGAAGAAACATCCCGTATAGAGCCTGGAAAGTGGAACAACAAATCAGAGGATTTCCACAGGCCACGAGATCCCTTGCATGTGAATTTGAGCTATGATAATTCTAGAAGAAACCATAAGAAGCAATGGAAATGGACCCACCAACCATGGGTAAATGGGTGGTAAGGTCCCAAGGAACTCAATCTAAAGGAGCCACAAGGTGATCAAAGTTGCAGGTAATAAGCATAGGTCCCCTTCCAAGATTGAAAGATGCAGCAGTGATCCCAAGCAACCAACCAAAAAGGAAACATGAGGACCACCAACCCCACACATGAATGACATCAGGGATCTAGATTTGGAAGACCAACGGGATCATATCAGTAGCAATAAAAAAGCACAAGGTCCTCCCTCCTCTAATATCATGAAAGAAACATAGAGAATCCACCATATAGACTAGATCCAAGAAACCAAAGGAGAAGATTCACTGAAAATGAGGTACATGGTCCACCCAAACCAGAAGGATGCAATGAAAACCTTTCAAGAAATAAAAGGATGGATTCAAACCTCCATATCGAAGCCACGATGCACTGCAATCAAGGAAAATCTAGAATCTGACACCACGTAGAAAACCTACAACAAACCTAGAAAATACCTGAGAGCAACCAAGGAAAAGCATCCTGAAAACTCAATAGGATATCTAGGGGAGAACCCATAGATACCCCAGGACAGAGGCACAAATAGAAAATCCTCAATCAGGCTAGAAAATGAGTAGATAAGTGGATCAGGGACCTCCCACCTAAAGGGTATTATCTGCAACCACAACAAGCCTAAAGAGAAGGGCCTAGGATGTGCCATGAAACTAGGGCAAAACTAGGGGAGGGAGAAGCAGGGAAGCAGGTCGAGAAAACCTAGTTATTAGTTGTTAAAATAGAAACTTTTATGATTAATTTATTTTTTATAGTATGCAAATATTTGGATACTTGGCTAATGTATGTATAAATTGGTACATCATATATCAGGGAATTGGTAATATAATAGGGCCTAATGAGTGGATGAGAAGTTCAAGGTTCAAAAATTTTGTTTGTAAAAAAGTCAGTTTTTCGTGGTCAAGGATGGGCTTGTAAGTTTAAATGGGATTTGAAAGGATATTCTATAAATGATGTAATATTGTAACTATGTCTTATTTAATTTTGATATTGTTTGATACTATTATTGTTAAAAGTCTAGTTTTTAAGTTTAATGGTATAGAAAAACATTTTAAATGTTTTTTAAAATTGATAGTATAAATAATCTTTAAATTTTAATGCCACATGGTAATTTTAAAATAGTATTTTTATAACTTAAGAAAAGTGAACTTGGAGAATTATGTAGAATTTAAGTAAACATAAATTTAATTTTTAAAAACAATATCTAATTTATTTAAGTTTAAAAGAAAAAAATTATTTGAGAGTTGAAATAAAATATATATTTGTAAAAGTATAAGTGATTAAATACATATTAGTTGTTAATTTATAAACTTTTAGAATTATTTTTTTGTCATAGTATTTAAATATTTTCATATTTCAATTTTTTTTCATAAATTGATATATTATATATTATAGAATTGGTTATATGGAAGCTTCTAATGGTGGATGAGAGGTTCTAGCCCTAAATTTTTTCTATAAATAAGTCAGTTCTTCATAATAATACTCATGTAATAAACATGTCCTAATAATATACATGCAATAACCATGCACATAGATGGACTTATAAATTCAAATGGTGTTGAATAAAATTTTATAAATTATATTTAAAAAGGTAAAGGGTAAAGTAGTTTTAATTCCTACAAAATCATTGGCCATATGAGGCATATATTTTTTACCCAATATATGATTATCCACCACCATACTCATGTTACTAAATCATAGTTATGTGATAGATACAACTAACTCAATTTTGATATTGTTTATCATTGTTGGAGTTGCAACTATAAAGGTTTTTCAGAGCTAGGGTTTTTTGAGCTATGAAGAGCTTTCATAGCTGCAACTATGGAATTTTTTTAAAGTTGTAACTATGCAAAAATTTTAGAGCTGCAACTATGGAGTTTTTTCAAAGCTAGAGTTTTTGAAGCTGTGACTATGGAGATCTTTCAAAGCTGCAACTATGGAGATCTAGGGCTTTCAAAGCTATGATTGTGGAAATATTTTAGAGTTACAACTATGGAGGTTTATGAACTCAATGAGCAGGAAGATGAAGCTCAATGTGACGAGTGGTGTGGTGGTGGGTGGGGTGGTAGTGAGTGGTGAAGAGAAAAGAATGGGTTCAAATGGGGTGGAGGAGTGTGATGAGGACACGAGTGATGTTGTGGACCCTATAGAACCTCCTAGATATGCAAACCCCCCTTGGGGCTAGCTAGACCTTTTGTTTCTCTTTAACCTAGGTGCTTCATCCTTTGCAAGTTTGGTTTCTTCCAAAGCTCATAAATCGAAGTCTCATGTGGATTTTTTCAACTTTATTTTAAAGGATACCTCACTGAGGGTTTCACAAAAACTTATGCATCTAATTATGGATGGAGTCTTCAACCTAGTATGTAAATTTATGGGAACCCACCCCAATATTGATTTGATTAGGAAATGGGCTTCCCTTAAATGGTCTTCTAAGGATTTCAAGGATCTAGTCACTCTTTCCAAATAATTTTTCTCATAAATCTCAATGAGGAGGAATATTCTTTGCACATATTAGAATGTGTTCATGGTTCTATGGACATAGGAGTTTGTTTCTCAAAAATTGGGGAATGTATTTTGCCCCTGATTTATAGAAGATTAACATGACCCCTCTTTGGATTAAACTTCTTGACCTCACTTTACAGTTTTGGCATGAGGATATCTTGAGAGAAATTGCTAGAATCTTGGGAGAGCTAGTTTCAATTGACATTACCACAAGGTATAAATATATAATGGTGTACACTAGGATGTGTGTGAATGTGGACCTAACAAATAATATCCCAGACTCATTCAATTTTTTTTTTAGGACCAAAAATAAACCTATGGAATATGAAAACAGACCCTCTATTTGCTCTATTTGCAAGATAATGAGGAACACATCCATCCACTACCCTAATAAGGTGGCCCAACCCATTAATGTGACCCAACCAAATAAGTTGAGTCATATTAAGAATAAATTTTGGACATAAAATAAAAATTAGGGTTGATCCTTTGCAAAGGAAAGTCTCTAGTCTCAAATAACCTTGATCATTATTCTATAGAGATACCCCCATGCTAAAAGAGTCCCACTACAAAATAAACTAGAAGTGTTGTTAGATCTTGTTCTTTAGGTATGTTATTCAGTATCATCCCTTTTTCCTCTCTCTTTTAATCCTTTGGTGGGTAATCCATTTTAATGTCTAGCCTTGGACCAACATTTTTCTATCAGGGTGATTGATTTTTTTGACTCGAATAACCTAATTTTGCAAATCTTGATGATGGAAGCCTCATTGTTCAGGAAGAATAACATGTTAGACATAGTTATGTTAGACCCTCTGAACCTTTTAGTGGGAGACTCTCCTTATAATAAAATTAAAAGTCTAGTCTCAAAAAATATTCTAAGATCCCCTTCTAGGGGGAAAAATTGTATGGTCAAGGGAAATGGGTCCTCTAGACCTATAATAAGTAATAAAAATAAAAGGACTATGGATGTAGGCCTCAAAAGGAAAGTGGAAAAACCTTTAACTTAGAAGGAAACATGGTGTAGCAATGCTCTATTAAAAAAAGATGTGCTAGTTTTTGATTCACTAGGTCACCTTAAGCGCAGGTGAAGAGCATACTCCTAGTGTTGGGTTTTTCTATTTCACCAGATCACATATTGCACAAGTGAAGAGCATAATAACCACAACAAGATGTTTTTAATATTGTTTTTTAAAGAAATATAAAAACAAAAGGAAAATAATTTTAAATATAGAACATAAAGAACGAGTTAGAAAGGAACAAAAATGCTTAAAATAAATTTTTATTCCGAAAAAGAAATTATACAACTAAAAGAATTTGAATGTGTTTCAACCTTTTGGGTCTCATCAGTGGAGTGTTAGTCTTAGAGAGGTATAATATCCTATTTTTGTAGTTCTAACTTTAGGGGGAGCCAAAAAGTAATGCATGTGGGATAGTAAATTATTCCCAAATATTATATACAAATTGCATGTTTATAGACCAAATGGTAAAAAATACATATTAAATATTCCTAGGTTTAACCCCCCAAAGAAACTAACCCTGTTACAAAGGCGAATTAAAAATACGAGAAACATATGGAGAAAAAAGCCCCCTTACAAAATTTTGTTCTTGCAAAGATAGGATCTGAGAGGTTTGTGATTTGCTCTAGTAGATGATGGCTCGTGCAATATGTTTAAGTTACCTATCGTTACTCCACTTTTCGAACATGGAAGAAATAACATCTTTGCCCAAGTTTAAACTCCTAGCAAAATCACAATTATTTAACTTCAAAATAAGTGAAACATGTTTGGTTTTGGTGCCTTGTATGTGTGCATCTCTTTCGATAACTCTAGCTACGAGAGAGGGTCTTCCATCAAATTCGACTTTTTCAAATAGCAAAAGCAAAAAAATAATATTATATACTCTAGCTCTAAGTCTATTAAAAAACTTGTTTTTAACAAAAATAAAGTCCTCTCTCAAGATTTCTCAAACTAAGAACTTGTTGAGCTCACTTAAAATGAAGGTCTTCTACTGGTGGATAGGATGATAGAAGTTGGAATGTATTGATAGGCGTTCATTGGTTTGTGGAACAAATTTATACACAAAATCTCTATATAAACAAAATCAACCTTTAAAAAAATAGTATCCAGCAAAGTCACTTCTGAATCTGAAATAGATGCTAATATTTTAATGCTCGGGTAGAAAGATCCATAAGCGGCCAAAAAGTTATCGAGTTTTTTCCTCAAGCCATGTCAAACACCAATGGCATCATCAATGTATCTTTTGTAGAACAAAATATTTTCCATGGAAATATTAATAAAAACATGCTCCTCGAGATGGCAAAGAAATGGGCAAAGCATAAACTATTGCAAAGTTACTCCCCATGGTTGTTCCTCTACTCTATCTATAGATTCTACCCTTGAATTCTAGGTAGTATTGTGTTAATACTAGTTCTGCAACCCGGATGATGAAGTTCATCTCAGCTGGGTTAAATTATCCTTAAAAAATATCGAAGAGCTGACAGACCTCCCACAATTGGGATGTTGGGATATAAGCTCTCGATATCAAAGAAAAATAAAGTTACATATTGAGGAAAGTAATAGATTGCACAAATCCTTAATTAAGGATATGTAATCTAATAAGTGATTCTTTTATTCCAAAAGAATAGGAAAAAGGAGGTGATGAAGCTATTTCGAAGCGAGTTCCAACATAAAACCATAGTAAGATTAGACAAGTCTCCTAGAGAGCTGAGGCTTGTGAATTTTAGGGAATAAGTAAAAAATACAAATGCAAGCAGAAGATGGTTTGAATTGTAGCATGAACTTATAATGGTTATCTGAGACAATTTTTTGTGGAGGACTATGTTTAACAAATCTTGAAGTTGAAAAAAGATGTTTGACCAAGGGACATTAGAAACACAGGCATAAACATTTTGGTCTAAGTCTTTGTGATAGACCTTTTGAGACATACCAATCATGAGATAAAACACAAACACCTAGGTTTTTATCTATAGGTCTAGTTATGATGGAGTTTTCATTAGCAAGAGAGCATATGGTAAACCAAATATGTGAGGGAAAATCTCGAGGTCAAACAGGGTTGACAACATTAAGCTTATTTTTAAGAAAGTTCTCTCTCAACTAAATGATGTCTTCTAGGGGCCTGTAAAATTTAGGAGTGAATCCTGGGTTAGGAACACATAAGGGATCAATATGTTTGGTGGAATTTTTGGGGTTTCCTATAGGTCCAAAAAACCACTCAAGTCTAAGCCGTCTGCAAAAAGCAAAGAATTCCTTAACAATGGAATCATTAGACATCGGGGGAGGGGTAGGAAGGAATTTTAATCCCAAGCTGAGAACTTTAATTTCATAATTAGATAGCACACAAGAGGATAAATTATATACGGTAAGTTTAGTGATCTTACCATCAACTATTAAAATAAGACTCCTATAAAAAACATGGCATCTATAATCCGAAGGGCTAAAAATAGTTGCCTAAAATGTTAATTTTGGTTTTCGCTACCATTTCGATGCTAGAATGACCCTTGATATTTTTGCTTCTACGCAAATTGAACATAATCCTATCTTTATCTCTTGAAATCAAATTTTTAGAAATAGCCTCCATTATCTTGAGGTGACTGCCATGTCACAGAGGAAGTGTGGTTTTGAAAGCTCTTTTCCCTATTCCATATTCGTGAAGAGGGGTAATTGTAGTTTAAATTCTTCTAGGGTCTTTGTTGTGGCTGGTTTTCATGCTATTGCCTAGGCCTTTGTTGAGCCCTTTGCTGTTGTGGATGTTTTCATGGTGGAGGCCTATGTTGTTGTTGTTGTTGTTACTATTGTTGTGGAACATGTGGTCTTTTAGACCCTCTCCTTTGGCTATGATTTTGTTGACCATGGAAGAATATAGCTGAGAGGAGCTTCTCAAGATGATCCATATGTTGTTTAATATCCATTTTTACTAGGTCTGCAACACTCTCGATAGCTAGAGTGTATAAGATTAATATTTTTGCTTTTGCTATTTGAAAAGTTCAAATTTGATGTAAGACCTTCTCTCCTAGATAGAGTTATAGAAAGAGTTGCATACAGACAAGGCACCAAAGCCAAATATGTTCCACTTATTTTGAAGTTATACAATTATGATTTTTCTAGGAGTTTGCACTTGGGAAAATATGTTATTTCTCCCATGTTCAAAAAGTGTAGTAAGGATAGGCAACTTAAATATATTTCATGAGCCATAATCTATTGGAGGAATCATAAACCTCTCAAATTCTATCTTTGCAAGAACAAAATTTTGTAAGGAGGATTTTTTCCATCTTGTTTCTCACATTTTTTAAGGGGGTTAAGCCTAGGAATATTTAATATTTATTTTTTACCATTTGATTTCTAAACCTACAATTTGAATTTAATGTTTGGGAATAATTTTTTATACCACATGCATTACTTTTTGGATCCTGCTAGAGTTAGGACTATAAAAAGAAGATATTGTACCTATATAAGACTCATACTTCATTGATGATACCCAAAAGGTTGAAACACGTTCAAAGTTTTTTAGTTGTATAATTCCTTTTTTTAGAATAAAAATTTATTTTCAGTGTTTTTATTCCTTCCTAAGTCGTTCTTTATGTTCTATATTTAAATATATTTTCCTTCTATTTCTATCTTTCTCTAATAAAACCCCATTAAAAAATATCTTGTTGTGGTTATTATGCTCTTCACTTGCACAATATGCAATCTGGTGAAATGGAAAAATACAACACTAGGAGTATGCTCTTCACCTACGCTTAAGGCAACCTGGTGAATCAAAAACTAGCACATGTTTTTTTTAATAGATAACTACTATGCCTTATTTCCTTCTAAGTTGACTTATAAAGGGTTTGAGTGGCAAACTCTATTCAAAATATGGCTAGAGCTAGGATGTAAGTGTCCAAGATGTAGGAAGAAGGCTTCAAAAGAAGTCTATGAGAAGACTCAAATTGAAGGTAATACACATTGCCCTCCCAAAAAAGAGAGCAAGGCCTCAAGCCAAACTGATGGTTTCTCCTTGGATTGTAAAATTCTTCCTTCCATGAAGAAAAACTTAAGATGAGGTAAAAATATTAAGACAAGATTCGCGCTTCTATTTTTGCTAGAGAAATTCAAAAGAATTTTGGGTCTTAAGAAGGTAATGAGTTCTCAAATTCTCTTGGATTAACTCTATCTCTGCTTCCTTTATTCTATTTTGTTGTGTTTTATCTATTGTGTCTTATTATTGGCTCTTAATATTCATCATCTAAATGTTAAAAATGAAATGGAAAACTTTGTCATCCCTATCTTATATATTTTTGGAGAGCCTAGGCCTATTAAGAAATTCAAGATGAATATGGGCAGTCCTTCTGAGAAGCTCTTGAGAAGGCATGCAAAGTTTCCTTTGATCTTCTTGGCTCCCTTACCAAATCGATCAATTTGGCTACCTTCCCTATTGAGGAAGTTTCTTGGATGGTGATTCTTTATGGTCATTCTTGAAATTTATGAGGATTAGGTGTCCTTTGCTTCTTTTTGGGCTTTAGGACTGTTGGGACCTTTTTGTTGTTTTTGTGCTTCTTTGTAATGTCTTTTCTGAAGGTCAGTCCCTCTTTGTTCTATTGGGTTGTAGTTTGGCCTTGTTTGGTATGATCTATTTGTTCATGTTGTTTATTTTTTAAAAGGTTTAGGGACCATTTAAAAAACTCTTATTTTCCATCTTATCAAAAGAAATTGTGGTCTTTAAGTTCAATTGTGTAGAAAATGGGTGTGAATGAAATTTTGAATTGATAATATAAATAGTTCTTGAATTTTAAATGTCTATAAGGTACATGGTAATTTTCAAATATTTTCTTATACTTTGAGAAAAATGAATTTGGAGAACTATGTGAAATTTATTTAAATTTAAATTTAATTGAGTTATTTAAAAATAATATCTAGTTTATTTTTGTGGGAAAAAAAATATTTGAGAGTGGGAATAAAAAATAAAAAATATTTTTATTAAAAAATGAATGATTACATACAACATCTATTAGTTGTCCATTTATGAATTTTAATAATTCATTTTCTTTCTTACTTGTAGTTAATAAAATCTTATCTTTTAGATGATTATAAAGTGTTACATTTGGGAATTTTTATGTGCATGGATAAAATAAACTATTCTCTTATTGTTATTTATTTATTTTTCCTTATATTATATAATGAAAACTCCACCAATAAACACATGTTAATTTTTTGATAATTTAATTTCTCATTCAAAATGGGTTTTAATAGGAAACCTCAAAAACTGCTTACAAAAACAACTTAAGAAAGCCAAAAAACTAGAAAAGGAAGGAAATAAGGGGACGTAGCCCCAAACATGAAAGAATGATAGAAAATATGCCAGAGAAGAAGGCCCCATGCAGGGAAGCCTAAGAACGGACAACAAACACAAAGGAATATGTTAGTCCTCTCCACCCTCTTCAACACAACCATCCATTACTTTATCCTATACACTATCCTTGACATCTTCTTCAAAGTGAACTTCAGATGCATTTCTGTTTGCCAGAACTTCCTCATTGAAAGTTTACGAAAAAATAAATATTAAGAGCATTGCAGAGATCATAAAAGGTTTCAACTAGGTCCGTCAATTAGGAAATACCATTTTCCAATTGGGAAATACCATTGGAAGTGGTTTTAATGATAAGTTGTTGCAAAATTTGGGTGGCAGTATCATGATCATCCTCATAAGATTCAATTTCTAGGATTATCTGCTTGTTCTATATAAAAATTATTTCTTAGATGAGGTGAGAACCTAACAAATTCCTCAAGTTCCTCACACTTGATTTTATTCTTTGCAAGAAACCCTCTAACAACCTCTATGGCCACTCTCTTCTTGGAAAACAAGGACTAGAAAGAGAAAGAAGATAATGATGGGCTAGGTTTACCCTAGGTAGGGCTAGGTTTACCTTTAAGAGGAATATTCTAGGTAGCGTGAATGGTTTAGCCATTAGGGTAATGGATAAGCCAGTGGTTGTAGACTTTTAACAAGCCCTAGTGAGAAGGGAGGTCATCACTCTTCTTCCTACAAGTCTCAATAGAGTAGCTAATGGAATTAAGCATGAATTGGGGGATGTTGATGGGGTTGACTTCCCTAAAATGGTTAATTAAGATGAAATAGAAACTACAAAGATTTTTTTTGGGATAATCAACAATAATGTACTCCATGATAGGCTTCATTACCTTGTTCCATGGGGTGGAGAGATCACTACGGTGCATTCCCACATTTGCCTACTTGCAAATATTATTTTGGTCCTTGAATTCCTTTAGCTTAGCCTCCTAGTTGTGATTTTTGCAATGAATTGATCTCCCTTTAGCAGGTTGACCAATATACACATGTTACGTATTATCAATTTTATGTAAAAATTGGTTGGGTCTTCTAGTTAATTATGCAATTTTTAAGCCACATTTTACTTAAACCTTTGAATAAATATTTTCATTTTATTATTTTTTCATATTGGAATGTCTAGGCTTGTTATGGGATGAACTTGTATTTTCTTAACAAGAATATCTCATGGAAAACTAGTTGATTTATTATCTTCAATAATAATAGCTTGGAGACAACTAAATATAATTAGATAGTACTTCCTCAACACGACTATTTCTATACAAAATAATTGATTTATTATCTTTAATAATAATAGCTTACAATCAACTAGAGATAACTAGATAGTATTGTTGGTTTTTGGATAATCATGCTACTTGAAATTGTTAAACTCTATTACATTATTTAGAGTTATGTAATCATTTTATATTTATAATTATTGGGGATTAACTTGACTCAAATAGGGGGGTTGTAATACTATTTTTTCATGTTTCCACCCTCAAACATATAATATTAACAAAATCATAGAAATTATCAAAGAGGATGGTCAATTGATTGATGATACGATGGTAATTATATTAGAGGTAGTGTAGTTTTTTGAAAACCTTATTGGAGTGGAAGACCCCCCAAATGAGGAGGCTATGGACTCCATGATCCAAAATATCTTGGTATTTATTACTAATAAGACAAATGACTTCCTTCTATCTCCCTTCAAGGATGAGAAAATCTAAAATATTGTTTTTGATATGAAGGGAGATAGGTCCTCGGGTCGAATGGTTTCTCGGTTGGCTTCTTTCAATGTTTTTGGTATATCTTCGGTCTCGATATCATTGATGAAATTAAAGAGTCCAAAGAAGCCATTTTATTCCTATGGATGTTAAATCCACTTTCTTAACCCTTATCCCTAAGGTTGTGGGAGCTAGATCCTTCTTACAATTCTATCCTATTATCCTATTTAATGCTTTGTATAAAATTATCTATAAAACCATAACAAATAGAATTGAGGTGTTGCTTCCACTGATAATAATCCCTCAACAAGGAGATTTTGTCAAAGATAGATAAATTTTAAATGACATAATTACTATTCATGAAATTATACACTCTTTAGATAAAATAGGGGAGGAAAGGATGATTAGTATATTTGTTATGAATAAGGCCTATGATAGAGTTTCTTAAGAATTCCTTTCTAAAGTTTTGAAGAGTTTTAGTTTCCATTAGGATTGGATTGATCTTCTCTCTGCTTGTTTTTCTCTGCCATGTTTTATGTTACTATGAATGGCATAGTTATTAGGTTCTTCAAAAGTAATAGAGACCTTCACTAAGAGGATCCCTTATCCCCTTATATTTTTATTATATTAGCAGGGGCCTTAGGAAGGGCTATGTTGAGTACTATGAGGGAAATAAATATTGATGGAATTAGACCTGATTCCTATATTTATCTTATTTCTCACCAATAATTCATTAATGATACCATTATTACCTATAGGTCTTCCATTTCTCAAGAAAAATAATTGAAAACCATTCTATATTTTTATGAATTGGTTGCTGGACAGAAAGTATTTTTTTATAAAAGCAAGATCTACTTCCTAAACACCTTTGCCTTAAGACAAAAAAGAATAGCAAAGATATTTGGTTGTGTGATTAGGGTCCTTCCTTCATATTACCTTGGGATGTCACTTTTTAAAGGGATATTATTGAAGTAAATGTGGAACCCACTGGTGGAGATATTTGCTAGAAAACTTGCAGGTTGGAAAGGATTCCTTCTTAATAAAGCAAGAAAATGCAATTAGTAATTTCATCCCTTTAAAGTATCCCAATAAATATTTTATCATTGTTCAAGATGTCAGCCAAAGTCTGTGATAGAATTGAACATATTCAGAGATTTTTTATGGTTTGACTTTGAGGACAAGAGGATAATCATGCTGGTCACTTGGGATAGTTTTCTCTAAAGGAAATAAGTTGGATACCTTGGCCTTAGCAATATAAGAAAAATGAACAAAGACCTATTGGAAAAAATTGAACGGGAATTAGCTAAGTTGGAGAATATGGATTGGGTGAGTATCCTTCCAGCTAAATATCTAAAATATAATGGTGTCTTATCAAAAGATAAGTAATTCCAAAGGGGATCATATTTATGGAATAGCCTCCAATCAATCAAACTCTTTTTAAACAAGGGATTAATGTGAAAATTTGGGAATGGTAGGAAGGTGTTGTTCTAGAAAGACCTCTAATTGAAGAGAATCCCTCTTAAGAAGGACGAAGAGTTTAGCTACTTGGAGCATGATGTTTCTCTTTTGTTTGGAACTTGTGTCTAATATTTTTAATAAGAAGGTAAGGAAATTATTTGTGGAATTAGATCCTAGAGGAGGGCATGGATCTTAGTAAGAGGTCAACTTAGGAAATTAAATATAATATTTTAGGTTTACACTTTGAATAATCATGATGGAAGCAAATTCCTGAGGAGGGTATGTATCTTAGTAAGATTCTCAAGACTTGATGTGGTGAAATCCCTCTACTCAAGGCCTTTATACTGTTAATTTAAGGTACCACTTGCTTCAATGAGAAGAAAGAGGTTGGATCCTAGTCTCTAAGGTTTGGATTAAAGATCTAATTCCAAAAAATTCCTTCTTTTTTGGATTGTGGTACCAGATAAAATCTTAACTTTGGATAATTTAGCAAAAAGAGGATTCTAGTTTCCTAAAAAATGTAGTTTATATGAAAATATGTGGGAGTACATTAACCACCTATGCCTCAGTTGTCCATTAGCTCATGAATTTTTGTGGATTATCATAAACAAATTTCAAATTTCAAGGGATTTTCCTGACTTCCTTTCAAACCTATGCCTTCAATGGAGTTCTTCATTTAAAAGTAGGGTGTTATGTACTTTATGGAATTTCAATCTTCCCCATTCCCTTTAGAGGATATAGAAAGAGCAAAATAATCACATATTTAAAGGTAAGAAGAAATAGAGTCTCACTATGGCCAATAGAATTATTCTCCTTACTCTAAAACTGGTCAACTAGAAAGATGCTAGGGAATTAAACTATGAGAGATCAATTGTTGCAAGTTGGGATATTGATCATGTGACATCCTCAATCAATCCCTCTATGGTAGTGCTAGGCAAAAAACTATATGGAAACCCCCTCTTGTGGGTTGGTTGAAAATGAAATTTGATGGAGCAACCAAAGAAAATCTAAGGTCTACTATTGTAGGGGAGGTAATTAGATATGAGCAGGAGGAGATAGTTAGGGCCTTTGTTGAAGCTTTGAGGGATCAACCAACCATCTTACAGAGGCCTAGATTTTATTACTTGGAATAAATCAAATAGTTGATATTTATGTCAAGAAAATATTTATTGAATAAGACTCCTTAAATATCATCAAATTACTAAATGAAATTTTGGAAGTAAGCTAGAATTTATCCATAATGATAGATGAAATCTGACAAAAAATTAAGTTCTTGAAGGTTGTGGAGTTTGGGCATATCTTTAGGGAAGGAAACAAAAAGAGTAGATTACTTGGAAAATATGGGAGTGCTTTTGGAGGGGTTCAAAGTTTGGGATAAAGAATTCCCCTACCAAATATTGGAGATTATTGAAAATGAGAATTAGAATTATATGTTTGGATGAAGTTGGTATAGCGGGTTGCTTTTGCATTTTTTTGGACAATTTTCTCAGCTTTATCCAAGGGGGATTAAAAGGGTGTCTAGGGAGGAGCACTTATGGGGATGAGAACCATAAGGATGTTCTTTACATTATTCTGAAATGTTTGAGAAGAGGAATTTATCATGGGAAACTTTTGTTTTTGTGGTACTTTGGGAATGGATTTCCAGGTTTCAAAATTATGGAAAACTAGATTTTCTTTCCTCTCTTTTCCCTTATTCATCTTGTTTTTATGATTTTAATTTTGGACACTAATTATGGTGAGTTGAGATATGTTGGGAAAGTATTCTCTGTTGGGTTTTCATCTATATGAATCATAGATAGGAGGGGATGTGGGTTGTGCAAGCTCACATGAACTTAACAAACTCTTTTACTTATAATATTTTATTTTCTAGGAATATGAAAACTAGTTATATTTTGATGGATAAAAATGGGAGCTCTCCATGATTTGGTGTTAGGAATATGGAAGATAAAAATCTGCATTTGGAGCCTCTACTTCTAAACATTGACAAATATGTCTAGAAGATCCTGGACAAGGGTGACCTTCTATAATTCTTGATAAAGTTTGAGGGGTATGATATGGATCTATCTAATAAGATTTATCATTATTGGGATGCAAGTAAGGTGAGGGTATTTGGATGTGAATTCACAATTTATATTGATCTTTTGGCTAAGGTCACTAGTTGTGAAGCTAAGGGTGAAAGAATCCATAGAGAGAAATATTCATTGGTGGGAGAAATTGATAGATTCTTTGATAGTAATAAACATCCTCATTAGGAAGGAATTCGAATCACAAGGGAGTCCTTGCCATATACTTGGAATCAAGTTGTCCTTCTAATTATGGATAATATAACTCTAGACTCAAAGCCCTTTATTGTGAGGAGTTTCCATTTTGCTTTTTTGAATTATATTCGGAGAGGGAGGAAGATGAATATTCTATATTTGTTTCTTAAATCCAAGGAGAAAACCATCAATGCGATCCAATGAGGTAAAATTAACACCCCCTTATATCAAGGTATTATCCTCATTATCTTCGAGCATGTTAGGATGAAGGAAGGCTTTTAATGAAAAATTATTTGGGAACCCAAGGGAGATAAGCCTTATGTGGATGAGGTGAAGCTGAAACCTCCAAAGGCTAAATAAGATATCATGTTAGATGATCAAGACTCATAGAAAATCTTGTTTGAAAAGGATTCAAAGGATTCCCATGATGAGTTATTTGCTCCTAGTAAAGTTTTAGAAATGAAGCCTATATTGAATTATTTATTCCTATGGATGATCCATAGGAGGAAAATACCTTTTGAAAAAGAAAGGGTGGTGGAGCTTTTGAACCATGAGGTAAAGGTAGAAAGAACCAACTAGTAAGATGCCTTTTTTTGAAACTCTCCAGGTCTACATATTTTTCTTGAGGAGGGATCTAGTCCCAAGGAAGACTGCAAAAGGGAAAATCAAAAGATTAAGAATGAAATAACTGGTGAGATCCCTTTAATTAAAATTTTGGATGCTCTTAAGTAGAACTATATTATCATTAAGGATCTTAATTATTCAAGGAAGAAAATGATCCAAATGTTGGCTCATAATATGGAGGATATAATATCCAAATGGAGGATTTGAAGTTTAGAATTGTCTACTTAAGTAACCAGTTGGAGAAAAATAATTGAGGTGGCAAGGTTGTCAACTAAGTCTCTTTGGTGTCTTTGGTTCCTCTTTTTTTTTTTTTATCTATCGATTTTTGGTCTTTATGTTTCTTGTTTATGAGATTAGATCTAAGGTTGACTTCTCGTATTGTGTTTTGTTTATATATTCTAAGGGATTTTTTTTTAATATTTTTAAGTTCTTTTTTGGAAATTCATTCTTCTGTACGTAAATATTTTTAAAAGGTTTGGAGACCATTTCAAAATCCTTTCTTTTACGCTAATAAAAAAATATTATTAGGGGATTGATAATTATTTATTCATGAGAAAATTGAATAGTCACATCTCCCATGAGAAAATATGAGAAAATAAAAAGATAGCAAAAGGTGAAGCATAAATATTTACAAATTTTAAAGAGTCTTTTGAAAATGAAGAGATATATTATTACACTAAATATACATGTTTATGAAAGATGTGGCTAGAAAATTTAGTTGTATATTGAGTTGAGTAATGTGAAACATTTTGTAAAAAATATATGTGAAATATTGTCTAGACTTCTCATATTTACATGTGGTATCAGATCCACTACAAGAATATGTGAGGTGTGTGATAAAAGACAACCATTGTCATCCAACAACAAGCCTTTTATGTGTTTTAATGTGTAGGTGTTGAATGTTATGTGAGTATAGTATTGATATGAAAAGAAAGTGTCCAATGGATGATGACACTTGAGGTGAATGTATACTATAAAAAATGGGTTGTATAAATTGTGATAACCCTTGGTCATATTTTATGTAGGTATTTTTTTAAGCTTCTATAATTATCTTATTCTTTTTATTTCAATGCTTCCAATTTTCTACACTATAAAAATCTAATCATGCAGGCCTGTGTACATTTAATTCTCATGTTTTAAAAACACCCAATTTGTCTTCCTTGCATGCCTAATCTGTCCTCCCTATACAACCATTTTTTCCTCC
Source organism: Wollemia nobilis (assembly GCA_028583015.1). Lineage (NCBI taxonomy): Eukaryota > Viridiplantae > Streptophyta > Pinopsida > Araucariales > Araucariaceae > Wollemia > Wollemia nobilis. The sequence goes on from JAQPPZ010002765.1 coordinate 2,513,244, forward strand.
TTATGTATTCTTGAGTCAAAAGAATATCTTCTATTCACTCCTATACAAAATAATAAAATATCCTAAATAATTATCTTTGTAGCAAAAGTGACATACATTTTGGGGATTGGTCAAGAAAATGCCTATCAAAATAAGTCCACTTGGTGGATGTCTCCCACATAGAAGTTTTTCACATGTATTATTTAATAAAAGGAGAGCCCAAATAACAAGTATTTCCTAAGCTAGAGTAGTGCTTGGTTGGTAGGTACATAAAGACATTTGTTAGATGTAATATGGATTCTAGTTTATGAAAAGTCCAAGAATTTTTTAAAGGGTATATGGTATTTAATACAATTTCCAATCTCTTATTTATGTGAAGTTCAATGCATTAAAAATGAAATGCTTCTCCCTTATATTGCAAATTGCATAGTGGGATAGTTGGTTATTGAAGCAAAGTTAAAATTTTGAATAGTGAGCATAGGTTTAATTCTCTTGGGTGTCCATTTTGAAATAGATATTAGCTATTAAAAAAATATTGCATATATTTCTATATAGTAGAAGGAAAAATAAGAAAAAATATTTTTAATATTTGTAACTATAGGAAAATTTTACAAAGTAGATATATTTTAAAAAGTGTATTTAAGAAGTGAAAAGGAGAATTATATTTCTTTGAGAAGTTGATTTTTGTTTTAAATGAGTATAAATTTTTCTTTAAAATAAAATTAAATGATTTTAAGTTGGGGTTTTCTTATATAGTGAAACTTTTTAGGATAAATTATATTTTTAGTGTAATAAGATGCATTTTTGTGGTAAAAAATACATTAAACTTTTATCAAATATATTTTTTTTTATATAAAAACATCAAATATGTGCTTTGCACAATCATAGCATCTGGTATTAATGATGTTTCTAACTTGCATTTAAAGGTAATGTTATTTTTCTAAGTTACTACGTTTATCGTCTAATATAGTTTTCATAATGATATTTGGGCATCAACCCTATAAATTATTAAGGAGGAATAAGGATATATTTTTGTGATATTTGGTTTCAATTTATTCATTATCGCATTCAATACTATCGTTAGACATACATCTTAAAATCTAGAAAATCTATGTATATAGGTAAGTTACTCTTACATATGAGTACTTAATTTTAAGAAAGTGTGATTGATAAAATGAATCATTATTAGTACTACTTTGGTACCATGTATCAATTTCTTTCATGTATCTTAAGGTCTCTCTCACATACAACCACATATGTCGAGAGAACTAGCATCTTCTCATAGAATTGGTATATAGGTATATTGGAAGGGTATATATATCAAAAGGATTGGTATATAGGACTAGTGGTATATCAAAAAGATCACCATTTGGATATATAAAGAACCTTTGCCATGTCTACCTCAAAAATATTTCTCATAGAATTTTAGTTGCTAAAGGACACAAATTTTGCACCAAGGGAAACAAAGACGAGAACAATAGTTTATAATGGAAAAACATTGATATATTGTTACTAGTGATGAAATTTTTCTTGAAAAAGTTATATCTAAGAAAACATATAAAGAAGAAGATGCAAAGGCACTCATAATCATCATATTTGGAATGGTTGATGAGATACAACCATATATCAGTGAGGTAGGAATATCAAAAGAAGCATGGAATAAACTTTGTATCTTATTTGAAGGAATAAATAAAACCACTATCCTTTATATACAATCACAAATCCATGAACTAAGGGTCTAAGATGGTGAGAGTGTAGAAAATTTTATTTGAATAAATAAAAAATTAAAATCAATATTGAATACCATCAGAGAAAAATGTTGAAGATAAGCTCTTAGTTTTAGTTGTTCTTAAATATCTCCCTAAATTATTTATGACATCTCTCCAAGTATCAAATAGAAGTGTGTCATTTTAGGAATTGGAAAACATACTTCAATAATATAAAGTGGAAAATCAATTGAAATATTAGTTGACCAATAATACCCTTATTTTAACCAAAAAATCATAAAAATATTAAAAGGTCCTTCTACCCTACCTTCATCACAAAATTGGCCTCAAATAAGAATATGGTAATGTCATATTTGTTAAAAATAACATAGTACAAGATTTTGTAAGTATATTTCATTGGCTTAGAGGAATCAATATTAAAATCCTCCTTAAAGGATTTAATAATATCAATCCCAATATCAACCAGGATAAGGGCAATATCAATAAAGGCCACACTAGTAAGGGTATATTGTACAAGGTGAATCAAAATATGAGACAACACATAAAGTTCTCATGGAAATGGAAGTGTCAAAATCAAAAAATAAATATGATAGTAAATAAGACAAGATAAAAGGTAAAATTTAAAATTGTGTGTCATCAAGAGATAATAAAGATAACAAGTTGTGAAAACAAAGGTCTTGTTTACAAGCAATACTCAAGAAAGTTGGTGAAGGATACTTTAAAATGGTGTGACAATATGATTTGGTGCTATAAGAAGAATGTGTATGTCATTATTCACCCTTGACATGCTTGAGGTGCAATGCCAAAAAGAAATAAAAATTATTGAGAATTTGAATAGAAAGCCCATGATAAAAGATGCATTTTGTGATACAAGTGATCTTATTCAAAGAGCATATGTATATTATGATACAAGTAAATTGAAGTGTATAGTGGTTGTTGAGTTGTGATACAAGGAATATTGTATAGGAGATAAATATAGCATGTGGCACAGTAACTTGAAGATTTTTTATAATGATAAATGATATGTAAAAGTTGATTGTGATGACCATGATAAATGGCATATTGCCAAATTTTATAGTGATAATTATGCTTCATATTGTAATGTAGAACATTGTGATGGTGAGTGGTATTTTAATAATGGTAGAAACAATAGTAGAAATAATAATAATAGGTGTTTGAACATTGTTAATGATGTTGATAACAATCAAAGTGGTCATGCATAATTTGGTTATTTTCAGAATCATACAAAAGAAATTGACTCAAAATTATTGAGGAGAATAGGATATTATGGTACAAGTTTGATAAGAAATGGATATGGTCTGAAAGAGCCCATGGTACCAGATGTAAGGTTAAAGAATAAATGCCTTGGATATACAAGACACGCAAGTGGTAGTTTGACCAATTTTATGAAAATAAATCTTATAAAAAATATGAAAGAATTAGTGCCACTAAATTTGTAATAGGTGGCATTAGCACTAAGTTTATGAAGAAATAATCATATGCAAAAGTTTCAAAGGTAGGTTTTTACAGTTATTGTAGAAGAAGTGGATATGTGACAACTAGATGTTGGAACCTAGATTCTTTTCAAATTTGTGGAGATAATAATCACTTCAAAAGAAAATTTTGGCACAAATAAAAAATGAACAAAAAAAGCAAGATGAATTATGGTTGTATGAATGTGTATGATTAGGATAAAATAAAAGTAATGTTGAATGGTTTCTAAAACAGGAGCTCAATTTTGGTAATATAAAAACATCACAATTCATTGAATGAGAAGAATGTAAGTTTTCCCATGGAAAAATATTTTGGTAAAATTGATATAAATGATTTTAGTATCAAGATAATATGACTTGAGCAATTCTTGGAATACATGTAATGATAGGACCTACAAATAAAACATTATGTGGACGATTTCAAATATGTGGAAGATTCCAAGGATAAGTTCCAATGGTAATTTTCTAGAGGTAATAACCTAATAGGAGATCTAGAGGATGAACCAAAGGTAATGACAAAGCATAGGTGACCTAGAGGAAAACTAAAGATAATGATGACTTAGAGGTGAACTAAATAGGAAACTCAAAGGTAATGATGATCCTAAGGCATCAACCTATAGGTATTGATCTAGAGGTAGACCAAGTGGAGATTATCTAGATTTATATAAGACAAAGCCAAAAGATATGAAGCTAGTAGAGTAAAATCTAGCCAATGAATTATAGAACAATGAGCCAAAGCTAGATCTAGAGTCAAATAATAGTTTGAGTGTACCACTCCTAAATGCATGGGGGTAATGTTCTTTATACCAAATAATGTAATATAGGAGTGTGTTAGAATCTATTACATTATCTAGAGTTATGTAATAATTTGGTTTTTGTAATTATTTAGGGATTGATAATTATTTCTCCCACGAGAAATATGAATAGTCAAACCTATCATGAACAAATATGAGAAGGTGAGTTGACAATTGAAGGTGAAATACCAAGAGCTACAAATGTTGAAGAGTCTCTTGAAATCAAAGAGACATATTGATGTATTATATATGAATGTTATACGAAATATATGGTTGGAAAAATGAGGTGTATATTCACTCGAGAAGTGTGAAATATTTTTTGAAAATAATTTGTGAAATAATTTGTGAAAATATTATGTGAAATATTTTTTGAAATATTGTGTCTGACTTCCCTCATTTACAACAAAAATATCAAGACTAGAACTTTTCCAACCAATGTAACATTTCCCCACTTTGTTCCACATTTACAAATAATCTAATATTAAATTAGAACTTGCATACTCTAATTCATTTTGCAATTATGTATGCATGAAATTGAAATCTTTGAATGGTCATGGATTCCATAAGATCTTTCGTATGATCATATTTATGATCCAAACAATGGGTTTCTTGTAATGTAATATATATTGGAACCAAATTGATTCCTTCATCCTACAAGTCTATCTTGGACATCATACTGCTCTAATTGGACAAGTTATCTAACCTAGTATACAATCGTTTAATAATAAATCCAAAATTTGTATTTTTTATTATCAACATGGAATTAGAAGGTATGTCATTATATATTTTTAAGTTTAATAGATACCCCTATTTTTTTTATTAAAGGTGAAAAAATGGGTTTATGGAAGGGCCATAACCATTTTATGAAGGAAAAACAAATTCCAGTAGGGAAAAAATCCCAAGGCCAAAAATGTATAGCCAGATAAAAATATTAAATCAAAAAATAGCACAAAAACTAGCACAAGATGTGAACAATAAAATACTACAAACAAAACAAGAGGGTAGAATGTCTAACTAAAATGTGGATAGATTGACATCGAACTCTAATTCTTCCTTCTTCTTAATCTGCACCAAGACCTACAACACCTCCTAGGAGTCTTTCAACATTTTTCCATCCCATTATTCTGATACAACTAAAATTTAGCCTTGGTCACAAAAGCAATGAGACTGTTCCATTTTATTTCCCTATAATTAGTGCTAAGAACACTACTCAAGAAAATAGAACTAGTCCTCGGAGGAAACATATCCATGACATAGCACAACCTACAAAATTTCCATATTACTAAAAATGGAATGACTATCAAGACCTAAAAAGGAGATCACATGAGGAGGAAATGAGTCCATCAAAATATTGTTTGAGTTTCTATTAACTCCTTAATTGGCCATAAAATCAGCAACTTTGCTCCTTTCTCTTAATGTGTACATGATTTTGACCTCTTGGAAGGACTGTAGCAAGGAAATTTTATCCCTTAAATTTTCTTCCATCATCTAGCTTGGTTCTCCCTTCCTAATTAAGTAGTTAATGATGTTTTAGGAGTCCTCTTCCACTATAATATTTGAATAATTAAGCAAGGATAGGAGATTTATTCCAAATAGAAGAGCCCTCACTTCTACCACATGGTTGGTTTGTATACCATAATGCTTTGAGTAGGTTTAAATCAAAATATTTTTTGAAGTTCTAACTACACCTCCAACCAAAAATTTCTTGGGTTACATTTTGAGGCCCTGTTAAAGTTAAGTTTCACCTAGCCTTCCTTAGGAGCTTTCCATTTGGTGTTATTTCTAATATTTTCCTTTAATATGGGGTCAACACCAACATGAGATTCCAAGATTAAACATTTAGCTCTCCTTTTCTACCCCCTCCTTAGCCCCATCTTAGTGCTTGGTAGTTGAGACATTCTCACAAGCATCAAGCTTTATTCTAAGGAAAAATCCTATTTTTATCTTTACTAATACCTCTAAATATCCTCTGGTTGTGTTCCAACCATATACCCCAAAAGAAATGAGCAAGGAAAAAATTTTATAAATATGTGAGTCTATCAATTTTAAAGGGGTAGTACCATTGTTCCAAAAAACCAAGGATTGAATGAGGCACCACCCATGAATAACTAAAGGCTTGAAGTACCAAGTTGAGAACTTTTCTTGAGAAAGGAAAAAGAATAAATAGGTGTAATATTGAATTATCATTTGCCTTGCACAACAAGAACATATTTGGGATACAAAATCCTTTCTTCTTGATAATACCTATCGTTAATATTTTATTTTGAAGGGTAAGCCAAACATAGATAGAAAATTTTGGAGATATGTCTTTAAACCACACTCTACTAATAGAAAACCCAGGAATAGACTCATCCTTAGATACCATAGCCCGATATAGCTGAGTAAACTCTATAATAAGAAGGGACCCAAATGAAGGATTCTTGAGAGGGACTTAAGGAAATGTAGTAAGACAATAGTAAACTTTTCACAAATTATACTTGACGATGTGCCTCTTTAGTTGAGGCAACAAGGGAGATATCCTTCCATATTCTCAAGGGTCCTTCACCTTTAATGTAATTGTAAACCCTCTTGTTGAATCTATCCTTTAGAGAAACCAAAATCTAACTACATTCTCTCAAAGTGTAGAGGAGCTTGTCTATAATCCAAGTGTCTTCCCAAAACATAATGGAGTTACCATCCCCAATATTCCATTTTAAACATTTCATCAACATAAATCTAGAGTTAACAAGCCCATTTCAAAAAGCAGATACCTTAAGAGGGTTCTCACATCTAAATAAGGGTATGGAAGAATCTAAGTACTTGGCCCTAATGACTTTGACCAAGGAGTTTTACCTTCTTTGATTATTCTTCAGCCAAGCTTAGACAATAAAGCTTCATTAAATTGTTGAATTTACGTTATGCCTAACCCTCCTTCTCTGTTAGGTCTACACACTTTATCCCAAGCCTAAAGAGGAAGCGTCTAGCTATCCTCATCCCCTAACCATACAAATATCTCTAGATTTTTACCAAAAGTGAGGCTAATTTTGCATGGATTTTTAGCATTGAAAGAAAATAAACTAGTAAATATTGAAGATTAGATTACAAGAGTTGCACTTTACCTGCTTGGGACAGTAGAACTCCCTTCCACCCTGCTAAATTATGTTAAAATATTTCTATAATAGAATTCCATAGCACATATTTAGCTCTTATTTTAAATAGGGATAAGCCCAGATAAGTTGAGGAGATACCCGTATTTTGATTTAAAGTTAAAATTAGAAGAAGATAAGAATAGCAATGAGTGTATGGTGCTTGTGAAGGTCAAATTATTTAAATAGAAATATATATTATTATTCTTTGAAACATAGATGATAATAAATGATATAGAAAATATTTCAAATGAATTTAAGGATTCTTAAATCAAATTTTTAGAAATATGATAATAAATATACATTTCAAAAAAATAATCAAAATAAAAATAAATTATTACCAAAAACTTTGAAATATAATTTTTTAATTTATATAACACACTTTTTATATGTATGTATAAATACTATTAACATCAAACTTATCTATATGTAAAATTGAGTGTAAATGATTTTATAATCACTTACAAGCTTGCAAGAAGCAAATTCTTTCAAATAAGAGATAATGTATTTTAACGATCACATTTAATTAATCCATTAATAATAGGAAAATATTAAAAAAACTAAATCTGAATACACCTTTAAAATTCAATCAAAAGTTGCATTGTGTATAACCTAAATGGGCCTAATGTTGAGACTTTGAAACTTTGAATGGAGGTTCAATATTTAAATCCTATGGGGGTATGGTTGTACACCATACTTCGGTAACCAAAGCATGGTTGGATAATCATATATTGGGTAAACGACATCCTCTATGATAGTCGTCTCATATGGCCTATAACTTAGTGAACCTTAAACCCTATTTTTTTCTTTACCTTTACCTTTGAATTTATGATATACAAAGATAATGATCAATTTGAATTAGTCAATAATATGAACAAAATAATAATCAAATATAATTGTTTATGAAAATTAATTATAAATTATGTATTTAATAATGAATCTCATGGGTGATCAAATTATTCTTATTTAAAATTATGGTATTAATTTAGAATTCCCTTTAAGTTCAAGAACAAATAATATATTTGTTTATAAATGCTAATCCAGAAGGAATGAGTTAGAGACTTAAAATCAAAATTATAGAAAATTCTTTTTGACAATGTATATATGATCAACCATAGAATCTAAAATAAAATATTCTAAATTATGCACTTAAGATTATCATTAATAGACAATGTAGATATGATCAAACATAGAATCTAAAAATAAAATATTCTAAATTATGCACTTAAGATTATTTTATTGCTTTTATGAAATATAGAGAACTGAGCCTTGTACATAATTGTGTTTCCTTTATATTAGAAATATATTTTTATATTAGAATGTAAAATAAGTAGATCCAAATTTGGAATATTAACTACTATACTCTTGAATAAGATCATTTTTGTTGACCTAGAATTTGTTTTGGAGGGAATGGTTGAACTAGTTGTTTAAGTAGTGTGGGGGTTAAGCCAATGAAAAAATGCTTTATGAGTCAAAATTCCTTACGAAATCCTAATCCCAAATCTAGTTCCATGTGTCATTAGAATATTAACAACTAGAGTAATTAGAACATATTTCAATAATGGATATTAATTGTAGATAAATGATACTTGAAACCAGTTATAGTGACCTAAAATATACACATATCATGATCAAATATATTTAAGTTCTTCATTAGTTTGAATTTAATTCATTTTTTTATATAAATTTAGTTGTGCTTTTATGTAGTTCAAGAGGAGCATCACCATTACATGTCTAATATTATCACAAAATAATGTTGACATACAATATTATTAAATTCCACTTTTTACTATATTGATAGTAGAAGGGTTTTGAAAGGGTCCCCAAACCTATTACAAGTAGGGTTTATAAAGGCACCCCCAAATATTAGATCTAGCAATAAGATATCAAGAAATACTGAGTTGGATTCCGTGAATCCAAGTCAAAAATTCAATGAAGAAACCTCCTAGAAAATAAGCTATAGATTTTTATCAAGAAAATACAAGAGCTTGTCATGGTAAAATAGCCAGCTAGCAACATGGGCCAACATAGGAGAAACTGACACCTAAAACAACATTTAAATTCAAGATTTAGTTTTAAATTTTGAAAATCTTACCCAAAGCTGCATTCAAATTCAAATTTCAATATTTGAATATCTCTTCCACCACTAGCGTCCTTATCACTTGTTAGAATCCTTTCTCAGTGAGTTCATAGGAGGTTTGTCAAACTTTTTTTGACCCTGAAAGAAAGAAATCCTTTTTTTAGGCCACACTCCTTAACACATTTTTTTCAAGTCTCTACGATTGAAATAAAATCACTCTTTGGGATGCAGAGCCTCAAAACTATTCGTTAGAAGAGGTTTTACTCCATTAGTAATTTTAGAGTTAATATCCCTTTTCCTGAGCACTTTTTTTTTGGGTCTCCTCACTTTCCTTTTGACCCCTACATAAATATGAGATTTCCTATGACTTCTAGTCTTCGAACCTGGATAGCCTTTATCAAACACAAGTTTTGGAGAGGCTAGATAGTTTTCCATTAATTGTTGAAGATTTAGATCATCCATGTCAAGACATTCAAAGGTATTTTTGAGGATAAGACTAGAAGGACTTACCTCTTCTCCACTCTCCCAAAATTTAGGAATTTGAACAATATCCCCCACTTTTGGGCGCACTTCCATTTTATTCATAGAAACCCTATTCAATTCCTCCTCTCCATCAAACATGTTTGATGGAAGAAGGATTTTCTCCTATAATTCCTCACTGACCCAACTTGAGAAATAGAAATCATATATTTTCCTTTCAATTTTTGAGGGGTTCGCTTAGGCACCCACTTTTCACTAAGCTTCTTACTATTTTTTGACTCACCAAAGTATTTAGAGCTTTAGGATCATGGGGCATAAGCTCTTATGGTGCCCACTCTTACAACACTCTTGGCAAAATTGGGGTTTATTATTATATTCAATATTTTGAACCCAGGTTCCAAGGTTAGAGAAGAGCTCAATAGAGCTTGGTAGATCCTTCTCAATATATGCTATCACACACATTATATCATAGAGCATTCGAGATTTGGAACTAGTAATCTGGTCCAAGGAAATAAAATCCTCGATCATCTTGGAAATATCTTGGAACATGCTCTCATTCTAGAGATGAAGTGGAAAGTCTAGGAGCTTTACCCATAGTGGGATAATATTAATACTCTACGTTAGGGGATTACGATTTGAGGCTCATTTACGTAGAAATAAACCTTGTTTACCAAAAAACCATGGGCCCCCTTCCAAGATCTTCTTGGAATCCTCCTCACAGTTGAGCCTAATAAGGAAGAAATTTCTTGGGATGGCCACAATTTCAAGAGAACCGATAGGTCTCCATATTACCAAAGCCCATATCCTCAGAGCATCAATATTCGACCTCCTACCAACGATATTCCATGATTCATATTTCAAGATATTATCAATCAAGTTATTGGGATATGGATCTTATTTGACACAATAAATATGTCAAAGAGGATGTCGGATCGTCCATTAATTCTAGCGGTTACTTTTACATACGAAGGTACACTAGGGGTGATGGGGTCCTCCCCACAGGTTCTACTAGTCCCACCTCTAATCTTACCAAGATCTCACTCCTCTCATTCAAATAAAAAGGAGGGGTCATAAGAGTCAAATAGACCCACATTCATGGATTTAGATTCTTTAGCAATGGGGTCGAAGTCGCCAGACCAGGCATCCACCTCCTTTGCAATATTCATTTGCCTCCTCTAGAATGTTCCTATGAAACATTAATCTACCTCATCTACAATGCTCCTTTGAAACCCTAATCTATCTCCTCTACAAAGCTCCTCTAAAACCCTAATATCGTCATTATATTCCACTTCTTAAGTACGATTTATTTATTTAATTTTTTTTTGGATATATAGGGGAGTTGGTTACATCTACACTATTTTTAGGAAATACCTATACCAAACCATGAGAGCTGATCCCAAAATGACTATACCACCTCGTTGTTGATGACCCAACATGAGAGGGACCACCGATCGCTCAGGATTTATACTATCATCATCGATCTGGCACACACTTAGAAAATTCTGATTATACTACTACCTTAGTAACATGCATGCCCCCAAGATTTGAACCTAGATCTCTTATTGGTAAGTGCTTGATCAAACAAACAATTACCAATCCACCTAGCCCATGGGGGCCAAAAAAATTTAGTTTAGAAAGAAATCTTGAGAGCCTCTCTTAGGTGGGTAGCTGACAATATCATTCCATTTAGGTATACCACTATCTAGATGGAAACCATAAGAGATTTTTTGTGTCCCCCTTCACATCACAAAGGTTTGAACTGTGGACCTCCCATTCAATAGGGCCAAGATTACCTTCTCCACTTATGCTACAAAGACGAACAAACTATTAAGGTAGACAAAAAAATTTGAGAGGTGCTCTTAGGTGGTTGGTAGTGTCATCCCATCCAGGTATACCATTATTAAAATAGAAGCCACAAATTTGTTTTTCCTCCTTGGAATCATAGAGGATCAAACTATGGACCTCACATTCAATAGGGCTATAATTGCCTTCTCCACTTGTGCTACAAAGATGGACAAAAAATCTTATGGTAGCTAGTTGATTTGAACCGAAGTTGAATGGACCCATTGTACAGATCGTAGACCTCATCTGATAACCTAATACCAACTCGGTTGCCTTTATTTATTTAGATTTAATTATGATAAAATTTAAAAAAAGTTTTAAATTATCCTTAACGATACATATGCATGTTTATATATTATATTTTTCTCCATGGAAGTAAATGCTATTTAATTGAACCTCCATAGCACATTTGCAATATTTTTCAAAGTCCAAAAATTCTAAACACTAAAATTATGTCAAGTGTATATATATATAGAAAAAATATACATTTATTAAATGCTATTTAATTGAACCTCTGTAGCACATTTGCAATATTTTTCAAAGTCCAAAAATTCTAAACACTAAAATTATGTCAAGTGTATATATACATAGAAAAAATATACATTTATTAACCATGCACCGTAGGTTGTCATCGATTATTTTATTTTATATTTGAAATAACAATAAACTTATTTAATAGACAATATTCATTGAACTTTGATATTAATCTTCTAAATACGAGGAAAATTGTATTATTCTCAAACATTTTAACCTTAATAATTACCTTACATGAATCATTGCATCATTGAATGAAATTTCGATATATTTATTCTTATATAAAAAAAAATCCTCAATTATATAATAATTAGTTTCAATTAAAATTTCCTTAAGTAACTCTTCTTTATTGTTATCTAGCTTCTCTTTACTAAAACCATCTGTTTTATGAAATTCTTCGTATATTTGGAATAAATATTCTAAAGACATCTTGCTCTTCACTCATATATATAAATTATAGAAATATATTATAATAATAAATATAAATCTACGCACCTCATAATATATTTTTAATTATTAATAAATAAAATTAAAATAACAATAAAAAAAATCTTAAAATTACTTTAATTTTTTATTTCAATATTTCTTTAATCATTTTAACTTGATAATACTATGTCAAAGATTATACTTTACGAAAAGAACAAATTCTTAAAATATATTATAAACTTATAAATATATAAGTTAGAATTATATATATACAAACATATTAGTGGATATCATGAATTCATGGGCTTCTTTTATGGATCTTGTAAACATAATCCAAGTAGATATGGGGCAAGAGGAGTATTATATCAAGATAAAAATCACAAATACACTTTCAAAGGTGATATTAGTAAAGAAACCAATAATGCGGCAAAGTAGAAGGCTTTAAATTTTTATATGAATGATCATGGATTAACAAAGAAATTGCTAGAACCATCATTTCCAAATATCCCTTATAAACATATCTATAGAAAACTAAATGTGGAAGTGGATGGTCTATCAAAAGCTACCTTGGATATTTCAGTTGATACTTAGTTAAAAGAAGTAGCTTGTGGGACTATGATTTGACTATACTTTGCTCCATTTTTGTACTTGGTTTTCGATAGAAGATATGCTTTAGGAGAAATTTTATGTTTTTATAATTATGGTTATATCTATAAGATGATTGATGGCTACAAAAGTACCAAAATGATACTTTATAAGGTGACTGAAAATTTGCTCTAGACTGTTCATAGTTTTATAGTAATATATATGATAGACTTTTAAAAAACAAATGAAATTTTAAAATAGCTCTTAATAAAATTGTTTAGTAAGGCCTATATAAACTTATAAAATACCTATCTCATTGTAAAAAAATCTAAAAAGTAAAAAATATATTAAAAAACAATAAAATAAAAATAAATTTGAAAAAATGAATGTATAAACATATATTAGGGTAAATCTATTATATATAAAAGCATAATAATGAAAACATTACAATTTATGATTCACTCTTAATTTAGGATTTGCTGTAGTGGGAGCAACTATTTTTTTTTAGAATATAGGGGTTGTGGTGGCTATCACATTGATTCCTACATCCAAATCTAGGGTTGCGATGACAATTCACCCTAAATCTATGGTTTTTTGCAATAGGATGGTTGTTAAATACTACAATCTGTAATGCATCCTTGTATCCCACTACATCCCATGGCTTCCAACTATGTTCGATGATAGATATCAAGGATTTCAAATATTGATGGACTCAAGATATTTTAAACTTGTTTTTGAGTAGGAATGGTATGCAGGGTAGCGAGGATGGAGTTCAGGGTTGTGGGTTTGACGACAATCCTATGGTGGATCACATGTTTTCACCATATGGAGTGGAAGGCCCTTTGGTAGGTGTGGGTTCCTTAACAAGAGGTGCTAAGTGTGGGGCCCCTCAAGGGGCTTCACTCTAAAAACCCTTCGATCTTGTTGTTGGAGCTAGGGCTATTCACCAAGTCTTTTGGGGGATCTTAGGTCATCTAAAGGTAATTTTGAAAGTGGTTCTAGTTTCCAAGGTTCCCAAATTAATCTTAAATCCATTAACCCCATCAAATCTTATGTTTTTATGGCATCTAATGTTGTTGGTACTGTTAGTCCTAAAGTTCTTTACGATCTCTCTCGTGTTGACAATGAAATTTGCATTCCATGAGATCTAATAAAATCACCATGGGGGAAGGTAACTATAGTCTGATGGGTAAATTTTAAGGGGTGAGGTTAGACCAATATTTAATCAGAATATGGACCATAGCAAAATGAAAACTTTTGGTGCAATAGAAATTGTTGTAGATCTATGTTAGATTTTGATATAATATGTAATGGGAGATAGCAATCACAAGATGGAGAATAATAATAAAGAAAGTAAATCTATGAGATGACTAAAAATATGCTATAAATAAAAATGACAAAAATGAGTACAAAGTAGCTATGGAGGAAATGAACACTCCATGATCTAAGCTACTGCTCATGAATGAGCTCTAAGCTTATAGCTCACACTACCACACTGCACTATCTCAATATCCCAATATGTATATCATACTACTACCTATGGTCCTTTATATAGGAAGATAGGTTCCTTGGCCAACACTCTACCTAGTTGTATAAGGGACAACTTGCACATATACAACTTGCACATTGACACTTGTGCATTTATTACATTGCATGAAGTAACTAGATAACTTCCCCCTAAAGTAATATAATGTCCTAAGTATGTACCAAGAAAGGTACATTTACATGACCCAAATGATGTAATATAATCTATTTCTAACACCCCTGTATTACAATATTTGGGTATTGAAGACTTTAGTCTTCAATGTGGATCTTCCTCTTGATCTTGAGATACTGATTCCTCTTTTTTAGCTGCTTCAATATTTAGATGATGCAAAATAGGCTGAAGCTATAGGTTCTTCTTTTAGTTGACCTTGCACTATATTCCTCCTTCATTGGATTCATATCCTTCTTCTTCCTTAGCTTTGCCTTTGAATTCAATCTCTGTGTTTTCATAGATGGTTGTGTTGCTACTTGATTCTCATAAGGAAAATTATATTTTTTTATCTTCAATCTATACAGAAGCTTCTGAACAACCAGTTAGGGCATCATGATAAGATTTTGAGTTAGTAGAACTTGAAGTGTCAATTCTGCATGAGTATTAAAAAAGCTTTTCTAGATATTACTCATTGAGTTCTGCCTTCGTTTTTAGTAGTTCTATCAATCATTTTTGTTCTACATTTTCATTCTTGTAGTGTTTATATGTAAGTAATGTCATGTATAATATGTTGATAAGGTCTGGGGGGAAAGTGTAATGTCACTTTTTCCATTGTCAATAGCTTCATTGAGATGGGCTTGAATATAACATTCCATAGTGTCAAAGTCATCTTCTAAGGTTTCACTATGGATTACTTTAGAAGTTAGATCTATCATGCTTTCAAATTTCATGAGTAGATTTGTGATCCCAAGTTTTATGGCACTAGATTTTTCCTTATTTATATTTATAGTATTTTGGGAAGTAGACATCCTTATAGCTCCTGATTAGGATGTATGAATTCTTATAGAAGTATATAAGATTGATTTGAATAAAAACATTTATTAATCATTGGATTTTGTAGGCTTTCTTATGTCTCCATAGTAATGAGAGTATACACTATTAAGTATTTTAAGTTTTGTAGAAAGCTTATATTTTCTAATGGATTTGCAACTTGATATTTTTTTATAAATATTGATATTAACAAGTTTTGTCGAATGCCTTATGACTTCATAATATGTTTTGGATAAGATACAAAGTGCTTTTGTAAATTGTAGTTCAATTTTGGTTGATTTTGTATAGTTTTTGTAAATATCAAAATCAACTTTTACTATCACTTATTGCTCCTATTGAACTAAGAACTTTTACCAAATTTTAAGAGGTTTTAATGTTGGATTTATTTTATCTCTTTTGAGAAGTTTTGAGACAATAATATTTATAAATTTCCAATATTTGAAATGCTTTGATAAAAATATCTTTAATATCCCTTTCGGATTTAATTTAAGTGTATCTAATTTCCACTAAATTAATTTGATGTAGTAACCCTTATTACTCCATAATTCTAGAAAAAATAGGTCACAATAATATTTGCCAATATTAAGATTAATTTCTAGTAGAAAATATTATTGCTCCTAAGTTTAATATTGCAAATATTATATTAGCTTGATAAATGATTTCCTTTGAGGTATGGATTTCAATATGATTATATTCCTCTAAGTTTAAAAACTTATAACTCCCAAGAAATGAAAGCACATAATATGGGAGTAAACCTTACCTTATATCAAGCAATAATCGATGCTGAAATGCTACAATATTTGATGTAGTTGCTTTGATTGTACATTCCAATGGAGCTTCTTGGAACTTGGCTTGTATTTAATGTTACAAATATGGAATTTTTTAATTCTACCTTTGACCTAGTCGAACCAGAGTATTGACGACTTTACTTCTTACTTCCACACTGTGATGACTTCCATGTCTTGGACATAAATACATATAAATGGATTCATTGAATTGCTACATTCTTCTTGGTCCAAGGTGCATTTAATAGACGATCAACCTAGTGACAAGTGTCATTATGATTACATTTAGCACTTTCTTGGATGTCTATTACAAGTGTAATGTCTGAAGCATTTTATCACTTCTTGTGCTATCTATAAGGTAACACCTATGGATGCATGTAACTCCTCTTCCACATGGTCTATAGGCATAAAATATTTGTTATAATGCTTCCTCACATGCATAAAATTCCAACATACCTTTGAGAGCATTTAGGGCTTCCTTTGGAGGATGATAAATATCACTTGCATACCCTATTATTATTAATTCCTTCTTGTAAGATTTTCTACGTACTTTTTTGCCTTCATTTTTGTTGTATTTTGATGGTGTTGATATGGTTCTAGCTAAGCAATGCTTGTGGTGGTGCTTTGGTAGAGATATGGAGAAGATTTTGTGGAGTAATGGAAGAGCTTGAATGATAGTGTTTTGGTGGATACATCTTGATGCTCCAATGGTAGTATTGAATACTCCTTGCTTGGACGTACGTTTTCAGTTTGCTTACTTTGATTTCCTTGCTAATGTGTTGTTGGATATGTCTCCTTTATTGAGCAACATGCCTCTTGTATTATTCTTTGTAGGTCACATGTTATGGATTTTCAACCCATGTAGAATGTAGGCCCTTTTGAGAGGCTTATTGATTCTCGTATTTGGATACGCTCTTCTTGAGAATGTTGTGCCTTTATGTCACCTTAAAATATGCACTATTTATTGCATATAATATATTAGAGAAGTGTAATATAATGTACCAATATAAGATATATTTTTTCCACCTTTCCTTGCACTCCTTTTGCAGGTCTAAATTTCTAGTTTTATGGTAAAATTTTGAATGTAGTGTAGGCATTTTGAGGTTGTCTCTTTGTTTAGACACCTTTCACTTTTTATTTGGATAATTTAATGATAAATCCAAGCTTATATAGAAGCTCTTTATTTGATGCAATTTTTTGCACCTTTTTTCCTTGCATCGAACCCTATAGTGCTTTGGATTTGAGACTCATCGAGTCTCAATATTTGAAGCTTCTATTTATGATTCTAGTTAGTTGTTTTCTTCTATATGTTTTAGAGGATTCTATCCTTTTGGTGGCTTCTCTTGGCCACTATGAGTTGTAAATTTTTGTACACCAATAGTATCTTTAGACACTTCGACAAATTTTAATTTTTTACCTTTCTCAAGAACACAAACACTAAGCTTTTTGAGAGTAATACAATAATGCAAATGAACCCACTAATATTTTATTTTTAATGCACTAAAAATTACACCTTATCACTCCAAATAACTCTAAAAATAACTTATAAGTGCACTTAATCAATTTATTGCAACTTAATCAAGAATAATATGAAATAAATCTTTCAAGAATTATTATGCAATTTCCTTATAAACAAGATAGTAGGAGATAGTCTTCTTTTGCTTTCCAAGGTAGATGATAGGTAGTTGATAGATAGTTCTAATTCTTAAATCTAATAAACTTCTAATGTGTAAATAAATCTTAAAAAGAACCTTTATTTTTGCACTTTTTGAATACTGTAATTAAAATCTCATTTTTGCAAATTTAATCCAAATTAAGGTGCTTTAACAAATTAGATAAGTAATCCAATTAATGAATCTAATTGTACTAATAGTTGCTCACCTTTTTCTAAAATATTTTTTATCTCTTTTGTCACTTTTGTAGAGGATGTAGATATTAGTGTCTGAGATCACCAAGTTGTTGCCTTGAGTAAGATCTTGTAGCTTTTTGTAGACTATTTTGAATATCTCCTTCTTCACCAAAAAATGATCTCAAAATTTCTTTCATGAGCCTAAGATTTGGTGGCTTGTTCTCCTCTAGTGGTCTCCTCCTTACGCTATATATCTGGATAAATCTGTCTCTGAAGTGGTGCCCTCTTGCTATGAGAGGTAATATTCAAATATCTTGGATTTGGTGAGATCCTTCTATCTTCAAGTCTTCTTACCAAATTATGACTTCTAGTAGGATCTTCTTCTCTAGATTCTGAATATCTTGAGGTCTTCATTGGATTCTTCTTCTACTCAAATTTGGCACTCTTTGTCAAATTCTTCTTCTGTTGGGCTTGTTGTCAGATGGAAATAATTATCCCAAGTCTTCTTCTCAAGATTTCATATCCTTGAGGTCTTTAGATATTTGGCACTCCTTGCCAAATTCTTCTTCTTCTTGGGCTTGTTTTCGGATTATGAAAATTACCCCATGTCCTTCACTATCAAGGGTTTCTCATTGGTAGTGGATTTATCTAGTGAGTTCTCCTTTGATGATTTTTTAAGTAAGGCTCTCCTAGCATTTTACTGGATGCTCATTGATACAAGGTCTTTGATCTTGTAACTTCTTTTGGTATTTTTTAAGACCTTGTCTTCAACCTTCTTCTTCTAGAAGTGTTGGCGGTGAGACCTTCTCCTAGATCTCTGATCCTTCTACTTTTGAATTCGAGCAGGATTCTCCTAGTCCTTCTTCTTCTTCTTCTTCCTATTTTGGAATTTCTTCAATGATATCTCGTGATCTCTTTTGCTTTATGTGCTATATTGATTCTAAATAAGATAATCTTTCTAAATTTTTTGTAGGAAGCTTTCCCAACTCACTGAATCTCCTTTTCTTGCAATAAAGTATTAGTACTAAAATTTACTTTTGAATTAGATACTCTCTTCTAGAGTCTTCTTCAAGATCAAGGCTTCTATAGCCTATTTTAGTAACAAGGCTTCTGTGGAATTTTCTTCAATATCAAGGCTTCTATGGCTTTTTATTCAATATAAAGTCTTATGTGGCCTTTTCAAGGCTTTTATGGCTTTTTATTCAATATAAAGGCTTATGTGGCCTTTTCAAGGCTTTTATGGCTTTTTATTCAATATCAAGGCTTTTGTGGCCTTTTATTCAATATCAAGGCTTCTGTGGCATTTTCTTTTGGATCAAGGTTCTATGGATTTTTCTTCTAAATCAAGGCTTCTATGACCTTTTATATTTTTTGTGAAGTTCTTTGTCTAGCAATGGAGATCTCCTATCTCATAACTTCACCAAGATTCTTTTCCAAAAGTTTCTTCTGAAGTATTATCCTCTTTGCAGCAACTAATATCTATACTATCAAGGCATTCCAACCTTCGAGCAACAAATTTGAAATATCTTAGATTTCTATTGTAGGAGGTATCCCATTCATCTGAGAATTATTTCCCTACAATAGAAGAAACTTTAGGTAAAATTTTATAGATCTCTTAGATGAGATTCACTAGTTGATTCATAAAACTAGTGGATCAAATGTTTATTCTTAGTCTTCATGAGTTTTCCTACAACTCTGTGGAAAGACTCTAGCCATATACAATCTCAATATTTCTAAAACTGAGATTTACTTCAGTCCTCACTTGTGGCTCTCCCTAATTCTACCACCTAGACTCTTTTGAGAGTTTTTTATAGTGACTGGTCCAACAATGCATCAGGTTGACAAAAAACTTAGGAACAATGATAATGGTGATTTTTCTATTGATATACTGTAGCTTGATCTACCATAGCTCCGATGCCACTATTTGATTTTGATACAACATGTAATGGGATATAGCAATCACAAGATGTAGAATAATAAGAAAGTAAATTTATGAGATGACAAAATATGCTATAAATAGAAATGATAGAAATGAGTGCAAAGTAGCTATGGAGGAAATGAATACTCCATGACCTAAGCTACTGCTCACAAATGAGCTATGAGATTATAGCTCACACTTCCATAGTGAATTATCTCAATATCCCAATATGTATATCATACTACTACCTATGGCCCTTTATATGGGAAGATAGATTCCTTAGCCAACACTCTACCTAGTTATACAAGGGACACTTTGCACATATACAACTTGCATATTGACACTTGTGCATTTATTACATTGCATGAAATAACTAGATAACTTCCTCCTAAAGTAATATAATGTCCTAAGTATGTACCAAGAAAGGTATATTTACATGACACAAATGATGTAATATAATCTATTTTTAACACTCTCAAAGCCTTATTTTTTATAAAACTAAACTATATTGAAGATTCAAACTACATCCTAGGTGTGTCCCATAGTTCTATGGTTAAAGGAGCTTGTTCCTTCGAAAGCTAGAGCCTCACCTCAACCCACATACTCAAGGTAAACTTGGTGCCTCTTTACATTCATCTCCTTGGTCTTCCTTACTATCTATGACATGATAATATTCTAATAGGAGTAGCTAAGGTAGTGGGAGACCTTATTCAAATTGATTCAATGACCAGAGTAGAATCTAGAATGGTATTTGTGAGGTTATGTGTTATGAAATATCTGAAAGTGTATCTCCTTATTTAATCAAGCTTACCTCATACTTGGGTACTTGTGGCCAACTCATTAAATATGAAAATAGAATGATAGTTTTCTCTAGATGTGGAAATGTTGGTCACCCAATGGACTAGTGCCTCCAAAATATTTAGGTAAATAGGGATAAATCAACTCAAGAGGAACACTCAAAGAATTCATAGGGTAAATTTTTTCAAGAGGAGCCCCTAAAGAATGTCGTCAATAGCCAAGTTTTTGAGCTTGTTGAGTTCTAGCAAGTTGAGGTAGTTGATATTTTGGGCTTTGAGGTTGTTGTAGACCCTCCCCTTCAGGGTGAGAATCCACCCCTAGTTGATTATTGTGATGTGCCTCTGCTAGTTGAATATTGAGATGTGCTTCCATCTAATTTTGAATCTAAGATTCAAAAACTCTTTGAGAAGGTTAGTACCCCTCCTCCATTGGTCCCATTGATTTTGTAGAACTCCTTTGATTACCTCAATATCCCTAGGCTAGATGTTTTGATAGACTTGATAAATCCCCCCATACACTACTTTGGAGAGGATGGTGAAGCTAGAGAAAGGGTCCCCAGGCCCTAAAACTAGAAGTTATAAATATTCTCTAAAACCCTTCTTATCGAAGGTATTCCTTAGATCTAAATAAAGAAGTCTTAAAAAGGGTTATGTAAATGTTGGGGTAGAGCATACTGTTGGGAGACCATCATTTAAATATTTGAGGAATATAGTTATAAAGGTAGAGATTTCCAATGGCTCTTAGTATTTTTTGAATATGGATATTGGAAATTATCAACCTTTCCAAACATTTGCTAAGGGAAATAGATCCAATCCCAATTTCTGTTAATGGGTGAAAGATTATTCTAGGACCTTCCTTTTGGATTATTTGGTACAGTTTGATCATGTTTTCTATTTCAATTAGAGCCCACAAAAGTTTTAGAAACATGGTTTTTATTTTAAGTGGGTTTTTTTCAATTTTAAATCAAGTAGACATTCGTTTTGGTCCCTCGAGATCTGGCATTGGTTTTGGATCATGCTGTTGTAGGTTGTCATAGTTTCAAAAATCCAAGGCTATTGGTTTAGGTGAGAATATCTTGGTGGTAGATTACCAGTATTCTCTCATTTGTATGATTAATATTGCTTTTTCTTATTATGATGACATAAAGGCTATGCCCCTACGGTACCAAGGTCTAGGATTATGCATAAGGGATTGACCCTAAAATGTATTTATAAAAAATTGGTGAACCAATTTCGAAATTCAAGTGAATAGTGTCCAAACGAATGTAGAAGGTTCACTATTATTAGAGATAATGTTGGAAATTTAAACTTAAAATGGTCAAATTATTGTAAAATTGGGGTGAATCAACCCCAAAAAAAAATTAACCCAATTTTTTTTGGCTAATGGGCCCTAGTCAAGGGTACCAAATATTATCCAATTCCAAATTTCAAAAATCATAATTTTAGCAAGTTTAGTGTTAAATAGCCACTATGCATAACCATTTCAAGGTCTAAATTTTGATAGGGGTGATGGATCCCAGGGGGTGTGAAGTCACCTATTGTAACTTTTGTCCTAACCATCTAGTGGTGCTCCTGGCTTGTGTTAGGGTTAGTGTTTCAATCGATTCCTAGCTAAAACTCAAACCTTGACACAAGTTGGGAGCACCACCAGACCGTTAAGATAGAAGTCACAACAAGTGACCTCACGTCCCTTGGGATCCATGATTCCTATCAAAATTCAGAATTTGGTATCATATGAGCATAGCCTTTATTCCCTGTAAAAAAGCAAAGAAGCATTAAGCATGCCAATGAGAGAAGACTGGTAATTTTCCACCAAGCTCTTCTCGCCCAAACCAAGATCCCTAGATTTTGAAAACTCTGACAACCTACAACAACATGATCCAAAACCTCTACCAAAACCCCTTCTATATCTAATCAAATAAAAAAATATTATAATTACCACTTTAAAATTAGATTCTCATTTGAAATATATAACTTTGAATTTTTTTTTTTGGTAAAATTTTTTTATTGAAAATGGGACATTTGAAAGACGCCCCAACGCCTTGTACAAAAAGTAATAGAAAGAAAAATGGAAACACATAACTGCAAGCAAGAACCAAAAGCTACATCCTTAGACTAAAAGGAACAAAAATAAGCCAACGAAAACCATCAGAAACAAGTTTGCAACCTCTGACAAAAAGGAACATAGAAAAAAAGGTGAAAAGCTAGCAGAGCCAAAAAAAAGAACAATCCTTCGCCGAATTTAGAAATATAATATAATTTATGTAAATTAATTTCATTAAAGCTAAAATTAATTTACATAAATTATATTATATTTTAAAAGTAACCTGCACATAAAGAGAATCAACTTCTTTATTAATATATGTTTTAAAAAATAATAACTGGCCACATGTAATAAAAAATTTGAGAGCAATGGCAAAAAGGGCATGAGCCTCACCATGGCAAAGAGGACCTAAGCCTCACCGTGGCAAGAGGACCTGAGCCTCATCGTGGCAAAGAGGACCCATGATGGTTTCCTCCGTGAGGACTTCGTCCACAAGGGTTTCACTCTTGCTCTGGCTTCGACACTTTGAAACCCTTTGAGCGAGAGGTCTCCTTTCTCCCATTCTAGATCTGGATGTTAGGTATGCTTAGTTTCTCTATTGTGGTTTGTGACCAGGGTGTTTTGCCTACTAGGGGTCTTGCTAGTATGTTATGATCTCTTATGGGTTAGGCATTATCACTCTTATCTGGGGTAATGAACCGAATGTTGACCTAAATCTATAGTGGTGATCCTGGACTATTATAATGTAGTGGAAAATTTTGGTTGTTGACCCCTTGGTTGGCTCTCACTCTGGTTGGTGGGTGTGTTGGGTGGTTGTGTTTCTTGGATTGTTTTCTAGTTTTGAGGACTTGGTTGGATTGTGTAGCATTTCTTCTAGGTTTGGTAGTTTCATGTTTTTTTGGCTTTCTAGGGAGAGGAAAGGACCATCTACCGACCCAAACCTATTAGGGTGAGCTTGGTATGGTGTTTGGCTACAAAAATCTAACGAGTGTTTCCTTGGCTGGCTTCGGCTCTGATGGCTTGGATGTTTTTGTTGGATGGTTCTTGGATGGCTCTGTTGCTAGGGTTTCTACCAGTAGTGGTTTCGTGGCTTATTTGTTCTACTTTCTTCTGGGTTCGGTAATTTATTGCTGCATCTAGTTGTTCCAGGGAGACAGGGCCAAATACCAATCCAAACTAGTTGGGGTGAAAGCGGTTTGTTATGCTACAGTGAATTTCATCTTTTGACCCCATGTCTCTGGTGGGTTTCCTAGCTTCGACAGTTTGTAGAGATCTCTTTCTCCAGTTTCAGTAGTGGTGGTGTGTTTGATCCCAAGGTTCTAAGGCTTATTTTTTTGGGATCTTACCCTTCTCCCTCTCAAGTGCAATGCGGAATGTTGCTATCTCATTTTTCTTGTACCTAAGAGCGGTTGTTCTTGAAACTTTTTTGGTTGGCTCCAACAGGATTTATGGGTTTCATGAAATTTCTTGTGCAAATCTTCTGGATGTTTTTTATGTTGTGGATTTTGTTGGCCGATGTTTCTAGTGTTGTTTTTTTAAATTGACTATTCTCATGAGGGGTTCTCCTATTATGTGCTTTGTTGGAAAGATTTTTTGATTGTGATGACAAGATTCATCTTTTCTCCTTTCTTGTTAATGCATCGGTTTGGGCATTTTTGTTTGTAAATATATTTTTAACCGTAGCATTTTCATTATTCTGTTGTTTTTCTTCGTTGCTTTAGATTCAAAGCACACGGTGGTTTGACCACGGAATAATATTTTGTATTTGTAGCTTATTTGCTAGGAGGTTGTTTCATTGGATTTTTGGGTTTGATTCGTAGAATCCAACTCAGTCTTTCTTGATGACTTGATGCTAGATCTAAATTTTGGATATACCTTTCAAAACCTTACTTATAATAATTTTGGAACCCTTTTAAAACCCCTTTTATTATCAATCAAAAAATTAAAAACAATAACTTTAAAATAAATAATAAAATATAATTTAATTTTAAAAAATTTAATCCCAAGGTTTTCACCGACTATATCAGGTTAACGACAATTTTAATAATTCATTCATATCTCTTTTATTAATAACATCTCCTTTTGAAATTTTAGACTCCATTGGATTCTTTGGTAACAACATTTATTTATTATTTATTAGTTATTTAAGTTTATGCTTCCAGTTATTATTTATATATTATTTAAGTCTATGCTTCCTATGGACATTACCTTCTTTGCTCGCTTTTCCCGTGGAAAAATTGATTGAGAAAACTGTATATTTCCATGTTAGTGTTTTTACTTTTAACAAATTTTGATTCTAATTAAATTCAGTTTTTGAATAATATTATATTAAAAAATATATTTAAATAATATTATTATTATTTTTTTCCTTAAAATTTAAATTTATATTTAAACAAATATTTTATAATATTATTACTAAAAATAAAAATAAAAATAAATATTTATTAAAAATTTTGACATCTTTTCAACCAATAACTTACAATTCAAATTTGAGTCATTAACCTTTGAGCAACAAACTTTCACATGGTATTGGTATTGATAGTATGGTTGAGAGTTTTCAGACTATTATCCTCTAGGACATGAATATATTAGATTGAACATCAAGAAACTCATGGACATCACCCAAGTTGGAAGTTATTGAGCCGTCCCTGGATTCAATGAGACTACAAATTTAAATGACAATTGAGCCGTCCCTGGATTCAATGAGACTACAAATTTAAATGACAATATAGCAGTGTGGTTATCAAGAGGTCAAACGTGTTATATAGTTTTTTAGTTTGGTACAATTATAACACCTTTGCTACATATTCTTCTCCAAGTTCACATTGAAAGCCAAAGTGTACATTCTAAACTGTCCATATCTATGCTTTTTTTTTTCGCAGACTGACCATAGGTGTATGGGATATAGTTACCAAATCCATTCTTATCAACAACTGATGTAGGCAATTTTGAAGGCCCCATAGTATCTTTACAACAAGTTCCTAAAGACTTTTCCAAACGTATGAAATTCTCATTCATTTTTATATAACCCAATTAATCTAGAGTAAAAAGTCTAGCAATAGCTGTATAGACAAGATAGAACTTTCATGTTGAACATGGGAAACAAAAACTTTTCCAAACGTATGAAATTCTCACATATAGTAAAAGAATCCATGTGGGCCTATGAAGTTTCCTTAACATGGCAGCCTTTCTCAAGGTAGAGTGGATACATGATGGTAATGCCTGTGGAGACAGCTTTCCCTTGCATTCACGCCAATTATTTCCTGTTCTTCTCGTTCTACATCATCATCATTCTTTCTCTTTTACATCCACTTTCCCCAAAGTCTCATGCTTTCCTTTTTATTAAACTGTGAGTTCCACCAACTACATACTGTGGGTACCTCTAAAAATGAAGAGAGAGCTCCACCAAACGTACCCACCATACTGTGGGTACCTCCAAAAATGCTTTCCTTTTTATTATGCTCGATCAAAATGTTTGACTAATAATCAAATGGGCCTTCCAGGGTCCATGATCCTTCCACTCTATGGATGCCCACATCTCTGAAAAAGACTCTATAGATGTGAAACACATTAGCTTTGAAGAGACTAGGTAGCACCCTAATAATTGTCCAATCTAATACCTAAGTACCACTGAAATCGACTGCACAGAAAGTATCATAGTATCAGATATGCGTCTTGTTACGCTAACATCATCTTCATATCTGTGGTTTGTTGTTATCTTTCGTCACCAAGACGACAGTTTGATTGTGAAGAATTGAAACAATGTATCTTTCCAAGTACATTCTAGTTAATGTTAATTATTTATTTTAATTTTAGAAGATATATTAAACTTGAGATTACAAAGGGTATTGTATAAATGTCGAAGAAGACTACAACACGCAATAAGCTCCCCACTCACTAATCTATAAAAACCTAGAGGTGTGAAATTTGATATTTGTCCCCACAAATTCTGATCGTTATAGTTTCACCTGTTTCTTTAAATCAATAAAAAGGCAACATAACTTATTTATTCTTATATACGCAAAGGCAACATAACAAATTAATTATTCTTGTTATATGTGGGGTAAGTCTAAGAGAGCATATATGCACATGTCTTATGGTAAATTGTTTTTTATTAGTTGATTGGAAGGGGTTTTGAAAGGGTCTCTTAACTTTTTGATAAAAAGAAAAAATTATAAGGAGAGGGTCCAATAGGCCAATCAAGATTACCAAAAAACACAAGAAAACATGGGAAAACCCTCAAAAGAACATACACCTAACCAAAACTGAAAGAGCCAAGATGGAACATAGTATCTTGGTAAAAAAGGAGCAGCCAGACCTAAAAACTAAAGAACATAAAGAGGAGGAGGCTAAAAACATTACAACAAAAGAAGGTAAAGGAAAAAGTAGTAAAGGCAATGTCACCAGAATTAATCAGCTTCAACCGCAGTAGGGAAACCTAAAAACTTATAGTCTGTTGAATTCTACTAGCAACAGTTAGAAGCAAGGAGTCTGCCTTATGTTTTCTTGCCTCTTCTTAAGTTTTCTGCCTTTTGGTAATAAAAAACAAAAGAGTAAGAAATTAATAGTTAGAAGCAAGGAGCCTGCCTTATATTTTCTTGACTCATCTTAAGTTTTCTGTATTTTGGTAATAAAAAACAAGAGAGTAAGGAATTAAGAGTAGTAAGTTAACAAATATAATTTTAGAGGTATTAAATTGGTATTAAAAGATTAAAATTAAAACAAAAAAAAACAGACATAAGGAAGAATATAAAATAACAAAAAGAGCTATAAAAAAACTAGGTAAAGAAGAGGAAAGTAAGAGTTTATTAAAAAAAGAAGAAGAACACTCAGAAAAATACAGTTATGAAGGATCAATCAAAGTCATTTGCTAATATGTTTGAAATACTTTCCACAAATGATGTCCCAAGTGAGGAAGAGGAAATAATGGAAACTGAAATATTAGAAACACAATTTAAATAAGAAGGGAAGAACTCGGAGACAAACCAACAAATCAAAGGTTTTCAACAGAAAAAAAAAAAAAGAGAAAATTTACACAAGAAAAACAATATTTCAAAAGTCAAAACTTCAAATAATGCAGGTCCCAATATAGACTCTATTGAACCATCTAGTAAAATTTTGGCAGTGTATGAGCATTCTTCAAGGTTAGAAGCCATCTCAGATTCAATTGGAATAAGTCAAGAAATAGGGAAAAAAATTGAAGATGGATTCCAATCAAAAAATAGGTCGCAAGACCAATCAATATCATATGGTAAAAGAAGGTGAAAATCTTGTAGAAGGTAAGATTAATGCCCTTCCCAACTTTTTTAGCCCTGGTATTAATGAAGATCATCACTTGGAATATTAGAGGACTCAAAGGGAGTCTTTCAAAACAAAATGAAATTAGAAGAATGATTCAAATAAATCATCCACATCTTGTTTTCCTTCAAGAAACAAAGATGTCAATGGAGGATATGAACTTAATTGCCAATGAAATTTGGCCAGCTAGAAAAGTGGTTTCCCTCAGTTCCCAAGGGACTTCGGGTGGCATTGCTTGTCTTTGGGACCCAAAAGAGGTAGTTATTCACCATATGGTTGGCAGTTGGGGTTTGTTGGCTATAACTATTCAAAGTAGACATTCCAACAAGATTATGCTTTGCATTACTGTTTATGCCCCGACTTCTTTAGGGGAAAAAAGAAGACAGTGGAAGGATATTACTCATATTATATCTCATTTTCCTAAAGCTTGGATCTTGATCGGAGGAGATTTCAATACCATCCTCTCTCTAGATGAGAAAATGGGGGGAATAGAAATTTGGACAAAAGCACTGACCTCATGAGCAAATATATTGCAAACCTCCATCTTGTGGATATCCAACCAGATAATGGCCTTATGACTTGGTCTAACATAAGGCAAGGCTTAGCTTGTATAATGGAGAGATTGGATAGGTTTTTGCTCTCTCGAAAATTTCTTAATCCATGGTCACATTCCTAAAGTGAAGACTCTTAATAATGTTGGTTCGGATCATTGGCCAGTCATGGTGGAAATGTGGAAAACCAATGTGAGTTTCTCTCCTTTTCGTTTTCAATTAATGTGGCTCGGAGACATTTCCTTCAGACCTCATGTGCAACAATGGTGGAAGGAAGGTAAACCTAGGCATGGGACTAAGATGTTCTATTTTGCCAAAATACTACAATACATTAAATCCAAAATCAAGACTTGGAATTGGAAAGAGTTTGGGGATGTTCATAAAAAAAAACATGAAGTTATTGCTCATCTTGAAAATTTGAATAAGAAAATACGTTTAGATGGCCTCACAGAGAAGAGAAGTGCAAATGAAATTAAACTCACAACTCAATTAGAGGAATGGGAAAAAAGAGAAGAAATCTTATGGAAGCAAAAATCTAGAATTCAATGGCTCAAAGAAGGAGATCGAAACACAAATTTCTTTCACAAATCCCTTCTAGCTCGAAGATCTCAAAACTTTATTTCTTTCTTAACTTCAGATACTAGAGATGTTGTTTATACTTGGGATGGCATGAACTCTATTGTTGTTGATTACTTTTCCAATATTTTTGTTGCTACTCCTCTTGACTCAACTTCTCAACAAAATGTTCTTCAAGCAATCCCTTCTCTTATCACTTCGAGGAGAACTCTATTTTGACTCGCTCTTGTTACTATCAATGAGCTTCAACAAGTAGTTTTTAAAATGCAAAAAGGGAAAATCCCAGGTCCTGATGGTTTCCCTATTGAGTTCTACCAAGAGTTCTGGGATATCCTTCATGTTGATTTATTAGAGGTGGTGGAAGAAGCCAAGAAAGCCAAAGAAATTTTGAAGGTTATCAATAAAAATTATATTACTCTTGTTCCAAAAGCTCAAGAGGTTGATCATATCTCAGCTTTTAGACCTATTACTTTATGTAATGTTCTTCTCAAAATCATTACTAAAATCATGGCAGAAAGGTTGAAGCCTCTTTTGCATAAGATTATTTCCCCAGAGCAAGAGGGATATGTGGAAGGACGTCAAATAGTAGATGAGATAGTTCTTGCTTAGGAATCCATCCATTCCATGGATATGTAAAATTCTCCCTCTATGTTCATTCGATTAGACTTATCCAAAGCTTATGACAGAGTGGATTGGCACTTCCTTATCAAAGGTTTTAGGCAATTTGGTTTCTCTAAGGATTGGATGGATTGGATTATGGGATGTATCTCTTCAGTTTCCTACGTAGTTCTTATCAATGGCAGGCCTTATTAGTATTTCCCAGCTTCTAGAGGTATTAGGCAAGGTGACCCGCTATCCCCTTATTTATTCATCATTCTTTCGAATGCTTGGGTAGGACTATAACCAAAAAGAGGGAAAACAAAACCCTTGAGGGAGTTACCATTGCTCATGGAGCTAGACCTATCTCTCATATTCAATTTGTGGATGACTCTACTCTTTTAGGTAAAGCTACAGTTAAGGAAGCTTCTAATATTAAGCAAATAATTAGTTTTTTTTCTAAGGCTATCGGGTAGTTGATCAATGAAGACAAATCTAAAGTTATTTTCTTTCACCTGCTCTACTAGACAGGAATCCATGGTCTTGGATAAATTAAGATATAAGAAGACCTCTCTTCCAATCACTTATTTAGGTATTCCCATAAATATTCAAAGGCAGAAAAATAAAGATTGGAATTGGTTGTTGGACAAAGTCAAGAAGAAAATTGGAAAGTGGACCAACAAGTGGCTTTCTTCCGGGGTAGAATCACCTTGGTAAAATCAGTCCTTCAAGCTATTCCTATTTATGTTTCTTCCATTTTGAATATCCCAAAGGTCGTTCTTTGAGAATTGGATCAAATCAGTCATCGTTTCCTTTGGAGTGGTACTAAGGAGAAAAGAAAATGGGCCTTGGTGAAATGGGATACTTTATGTCTTCCTAAGAGTGAAGGGGGGTTAGGATTCCGGTCTTCAATTAATAACAACAAAGCTTTAGCTACTAAATTATATTGGAGGATGTTGCATAACCCCAATGCTCTTTGGGCCAATAATATTTGTGCTAAATATGCTGAGAACAAAAGTCCTGAAGACCTTGTTCGCTATCAAATTCCTACCAAAGGTTCTCCCATTTTAGCAGTTCTTAAGACTGGTGAGGATTTGATAAAGAAAAAATTATTTTGGATCATTCATAATGGTCAATATGCAAATTTTTGGACAGATTCTTGGGATGGTCACAAGCCTTTGATAACTCGGTTTCCCGATTGGAGGCCTTTGATGGAGGAGCTTCACCGAGCTAATTGGATAAAGGTGGCTAATTACTGTCGGTACCATACTTGGTAATTCAAAGGTTGGTAGATATTGGATCCCTATTGAGGACTCGGCCTATTCAAATCCCATAAATGCAAAGACAAGATATCCAAGGCATCCTTCATATGAGATCCCTCTCTTGGTCCCATGAAAAAGATTGTTTTGGATGGAACAACACTACTAAGGGTGAGTATTCCATTGCTCAAGGTTATTTGACCTTATGCCATAATAATCCCAACCATTCTTCTGACATATTTTCTCAATTGTGGGCTCAAAATCTTTGGCCTAAGGTGAGGTTCTTTAATTGGCTTTTATTGCATCGTAGGGTGCTTACTGGTGAGCAACTTATGAAGCGTGGTTTTCATGGCCCTTTTAGATGTGAAATATGTGAAGAGAATGTAGAAAATATCAACCATCTTTTTATTGAGTGTACTTTAGCCTATGAGCTATGGAGGAGAATGGCCACTTTACTTGGCTTATAGTGGTCCAATTTTTTTTACTTTTGAACAGCTTTGGAGGGATTGGCCTAATCAAGAGGGTGTTGATCATTTTATTAGGCAATTAGTTTGGATGGGTTCTACCATTCTTCTTTGGAATATTTGGAATGAAAGGAATAGCCAAATTTTTTATCAAGATAGGAAGGATATTCACTATATTTGGCAAAAGACCATAGCCAACTTAGTTGAATTAGTCCATCAACTCCTTAATCACCCTCAAAAATCCCACCAAATATGGGATCAAGTGATGCAAAGATTGAATATTAAACCTTCCAAGGGCAACCAACTTAAAGGGAATGTGAGTATTAGTAAGATGGATAGGACTAGAAATTGGCAATCTCCTCCTAAGGATTTTGGAAAAGTCAATACTGATGGAGCCTCTAGAGGGAACCCTAGAAAAGCCAAGGTGGGAGGAATTGGTAGACTTTCGGATGGCTCCCTAGTTTTTACTTTTGCTGAGAATTTGGGTATTCTTTCCAATAACCTTGTCGAGGGGTATGGTATCCTCGGAGGCCTTCAGGAGGCTACTAAGGTTGGATGGGAAAATGTGTTAGTTGAGTCTAACTCTCAACTTATGATTAATCTCTTGAAGACTCCTTCTAAGAATCATAAGGTGGATTGGAGAATAAAAAGAATTATTGAGAAGATTCAGTTAATCCAGATGGGATTTTTGAAAGTTGATTACAATCATGTGGTCAGAGATCAAAACAAGAGCGCTGATGCTTTAGCTAATTGGGCTTTGGACAAAGGTGATCTTACTTGTTATGGCCACCCTCCTATATGGTGGGCTTCTCAAATTAGGGAAGCTCTTCTTTCTATCATTTCTTTGGATGGCTCCAGTTTTGAAGGTACCTAGTTTCTTCTTGTTTTTTTTTTTGCTTCTCTTTGGTTCATTCAGTTTTTTTAGTTCCCTAGATCATTCTATTCTTTATTTTGTTTCCTCTGTTGATTCTTACCTTAATAGTCTTCTGGTCTAGATAGGTCATTGTTTTGTTCATTGTTTTTTTTTTTTCTTTTTACTTCTTTGTTTTTTTTTGTTTAGTTTTTTAAGGTGGGTGGGTTCTTTTGTTTTGTTTTTGTGTTCTTTGTGTTTTTTTTCATTGTTCTTGTGTTTTTGTTGTTTTTTTTTTTTTTTAATGTTTTTTGTTATTGTTCTTGTGTTTTTTTCGTTCTTGTTCTTGGGTTTCTCTTTTTTTGTGTTATTTCATGTTTTTATGTGTGAGTGTCTTCTATGTTTTTTGTTTTTGTTTATTGTCTTTTGTTGGTTGTTTTTTATTTTTATTTTTTAGGTTTTGGTTGTGTTTATTTTTCATGTTTTTTTTGGGTTATGTCTTTGTAGTGTTCTATTGTTTTTGTCTTGTTTGTGTTTTGTTATGTGGTTCTTGTATTTTTCTATGTGGTTTGTGTTGTGGTTTCTTTTTTCTTATTGTGTGTGTTTGGTTGTGCTTTTGTTTTTTACACACTCAAGGAGCATGTTTTTTATTTTATTTTATTATTTTTGTTGTTATTTACTTATTTTTAAATTGGTTTTGTGTGTTTGTTTGCTCCTTGAGTATGTCAAAGGTGGTAGGCCAGGTCCGAGTCCTGGGTGTTTTTGGCATAATGGATACCCCTGCCTCCTTTGGTCTTACCCGAAAGTGGCATCCCTTTTGGGATGTTTTCCACAAATTTAAAAAAATAGTTTATTAAAAAAATTTCAAGACAAAAAAACTAATATATATTAGGAAGAATAACCCCAATTTCTTCTAAAAAAAAATTAATAAAAATAAAAAGAAAATAATATTGAAAAAATCCAAAGGTTGGAATATGCAAAAGAGTTGTATGAACTAGAGAAAAAAGAACAATCTCTCCAATAATCATTGCAATAACACATTTAGTTTATTTAATGAAGGTCATGGAAGGCATTAAAAATCTAGGAATAGGTAAGGTTTATGACGAGGATGGACTATAAGTAGAATGCTTAAAATGGAAAGTAGAGGACTTAGCACCACACATCAAGAGGACATTTAATAACATCATATAGCATGGATTTATAAGGGATTAGGAAATAATTCTAACAATAAATCTCTTCCAGAGTGGAGGTGTAGACAATCCCTCTTATTTCTAAACCATTATGATCAATCCTTCTTTGCAATTCTATAAAGAAGTAAGATTGAGAGTAGATAGAAGAAAAAAAAAAGGAGCAAAACAAAAAGTAGGTTTTAGGCCAAAACACTTACAATAGACCACATACCAAAACACTCAATAATAAACCACACCATAACATATAATTGAAAAATTTAAAATAAAAAAGAATAAGTCTATTATTGTTCTATGGACTTCAATAAAGTTTTTGATAGAATACCTAGAAGTAAACCATGAAGTACAATGGAAGACATGCATAACCAAAAAGTATAGAGCAATAGTGCAAAGATTCTAGAGGAGGTGTGAGCTAAAATCATAATGCAAGCAGGCCTTTCAAAATGCTTTAGAAGTGACATAGGGGTTAAAAAAGGATGCTCATTATTCCTTGCTTTATTTAGTTTATATATTGACAAATTAGAAGAGTAGTTAAATGTGGATGGAGGGGATGATATTTGTTTGGGAAGATATGTGGTGAGGCTTTTTAATATACACACGATCTCATTTTGATTGTAATGTTAGCATGGTATTTGAAAGAGCATTTAAAGACCTTAGGGAAATTTTGTAAGGATCTAGGAATGCAAGTAAATACTGACAAAGCTAAGATCATGATATTCTCCAATCAAATGAAAAATAATAAGTTAAATGTCTATTTTCAAAGGGCTATTTTTAAAGAAGTAATAGAATACAAATTTTAGTGAATTTATTGTTCATTATTAGAGTTTCATATATATCCATGTTATTGAGTTGTTTTATGATCTTAGAGATTGTTTAGCCTATGAATAATAGTAATATTTTGCTAATAGTGGTATCAAAGCAACCATTGTGTGTGTTCTTAGAAAGCACCACATTGAGTGATATAGTCGTATGAAAGGATGGTTACAAGTTTTGAGGAACATTAAAGAAAAGGAGACAAGTTTGACACCAAGGTTAGAAGCTAGCTAGATGGACATAGCACACAAGGGATAAGTGGATTGGAGAGGAGAATGTCAAAGTGGATAATCAGTGTAGTGGCAAATATGAGAGCATACATTTGCAAGTAGTTGAAGCAAAAAACTAGCATGAGTTTATTCAATGATTTATGAAGAGAAGCATTGAAGGGAGATGTTTGAACCAAAATATTGCATAGGAGGTGAAAGATAATTGAGGTACACATTTGCAATACCTATGAGTTGCATAGAAGGAAAGAACCAATCAAAGGTTTGGAAAATGATGTAGAAGAGAGGAAGTGTCTAGTAGAGAGACATCTTACACAAGAGGAAAAGGCTAGAATTCACAACAAAAACCTAGAAAAAAAAGTAGGTAATTATGTTGTTTAGATTCTATGAGTATTTGGTTGAAGAAGGGTTATGAAGAGTGAAGATTCATACTCTAAAGTCTATTGAGTAATGAAACATAGGAGAAAATATTAATGCTTATTGCAGAATAAGAGTCAATTGGAAATGATAGGTGACATTACAAATAACATGGATGCTCGACACAAATTGAGTAGCATTCAGGGAAAAGATAAGTTTTGAAATATAATATCATTGAAAAATTATCCTAACATAAAGTTATCCATGAAAATGAGATATTGTAAAGTGGTGGGTGGTATATATTAAAGGTATCCTTTAAATTATTTAGGCACACATTTAAAAAGAATTTATTTGATTTGATTTTAGGAGATATAAGAAGATGAATAATGAATAAGCTATAGAATTAAAGAATGAAATAAATGGGATTTATAAGAAGAAGAAATTAAATAGTTGAAAAGAATAAGATAAATTAATTTTAAAAATAAATTTAATTGATGGTTTAAGGAGATGAATTAACGAATTGAAGATATTAAACTAAAGGGAGGTATAAGAAGATTATGAAATTTGAAATTAATTGTAAAAAAGAATTTGAAATTTGAAATTGAAGGAAAAGAATAAAGTTTGAAGAAAGAAAATTTGAATTAGACATTGAAGTTGAAAATTGATTATTTAAAAGAAAAGAAAAGAAATTAAATTAAATAAATTGAAGAAAGATTGAAAGAAGAATAAAAATTTAATGAATGAAAGATTGAAATTGAAACTGAATTGAAATATAAATATAAATTGAAGAAGAAGAAGAAGAAATAAATTGAATTGGAGTGAAAATAATTTAAATGATAAGAATTGAAATTGAATGAAGGAAAAGAATATTGAAATTTTTGAAAAACAATAAAATTGAGTATTGAAAGGAAGAATAAAAATGTGAAGGAGAAAAGCATTCACAACATCCATCACCCTAATGTTAGTCTCACAATGACACTGAGAGGGGGGGTGAATCAGTGTAGATCTTTTAAAACTTAAATCTTCAACTCTTAAAGCCGAAACAATGAAAACTTGAAACCAAATAAAGCAATTATAACAAGATAACATCACACAACACAAGATGTACCGAGGTTTACCGATTTGGCTACATCCTCAAAATGACTGTTTGGACTCCCATCCAAATCTAGCCTTTGCAAAGAACCAACTTTACAATCAATTTACCAGAACCCACTAGAAGGAGCACCAACCCCTGATTTATCTACACCAACAGAAAGGAGCACCAACCCCTGATTTATCTGCACCAACAGAAAGGAGCACCAACCCCTGATTTATATGCACCAACATAAAGAAGCACCAACCCCTCTACCAAGCACCCACTTGATTTTGATATTGATAATAAAATGACATATATGAATCTTCCCTTCTCACATAAAAATTGACTGTTCTCTTAGCTCGCTATGTCAATAGCTAAACGCTTTCTAGGTATTATGCAGAACTATGTCTATGACCTCCTCTAAAAATTTCAGCCAAAACTAATATCGTATGAGAAAGTTATGCCCAAAATACTAAAGTGACGTTTTTCACCTTTTTCCCAAAAACACAGATTTTCACTCTTTATTTTTCTCCACACACTCTTCTCTCCGCACAAAATAAAATCACACTCTTCAATAAAAAAACTTCTAACTTAAATGCACACACTTATATTCCTTTTCAATTTTCACTTTATCCAATGATATTTATTTAATGAAACTTCTTAAAATAATATAACTCCCTTTTTTATATTGAGAAGGCATTTCGTCAAACACGTCACATGTAAAGAATTGACACCTTACTTGTTCTCATACTTCGGAGCCACGTGACAACTCAAACCAAAAACAAAATATGATCTATTTGATGCCTTGAAGGTGTAACAACACTGAAACTAAAACTCTGGCGATTCTTCAAGGTCGAAACGGCCAACTAAAGGATTTTTCCCAAGTGGCACAAATTGACATAAAAGAGACCTGTAACGTTTTTGCAAAAATCATAACTCTCACCTTGTAACTCATTTTTTTCTGAAATTTGAAATGTCGAATATTTGAAACACTAACTATGTCCAAACCAAAACTCACTGCCTAACTCCTTAGGGTTCCCCTGTACCACTTCCACAAAAACTGCTACTGACACACTTTTTCAAAAAAGAGCGTTTTTGTGACAGTCTTGCAATGCTTGTAAAATTTGCCTCGTTTCTCCGTTTTCGTTGAAATTTGGAACACATGTTCTTGAGAATAATTAGCACATCTAGTTCAAATTTTGTTGCATAAATCCTTATGGTTTGTTTGCAGTGCTTCTGACAAAACCTGCACTTTTTCAGCATGTACAACCACTTGCCAAATCATCTGCCAAGATACCGGAAACACCACTGATCACTCCAAACACTGTGCTGACATCTCCAATGTTGTTCTGGACTATTTAATAACATGTTGGCATGTTACAAACTGATCCATCCTATCCAAATGTGCCCGTGGTGACTTTTGCAACTTTTTGACTATTTTGCTGCTTTGACAACTTTCTGATGATTTTTTCAAATTTTGCAAATTTGCACAAACAACCTATAACAACTTAACCCAAATATCAAAAACATCATCATAAGCATTTAAAATCACTGTACATACTCTGAATAACCTCTGAAATTTTGTACACTGCATCAATCGATCTATTTGACTGTGTTGACAACAATGACAATATTGTCGCTACACCTTGCTCAACAATCTCCCCCTTTAGAATTGTTGGAAACACACATGCAATTTCTTGTAACTCTTATCCCCCTTTGAAAACAATACTAAAGGGCTGCTGCAAACTCCCCCTGAGTCCATGCACAACATTCTAAGGAAAAAATTATTACACTTAGCAAAAATCACAAACATGAGCAAAAAGATAAACAAATACACAAATGCTCCC
The DNA here is from genome assembly GCA_028583015.1 of Wollemia nobilis. Classification (NCBI taxonomy): domain Eukaryota; kingdom Viridiplantae; phylum Streptophyta; class Pinopsida; order Araucariales; family Araucariaceae; genus Wollemia; species Wollemia nobilis. The sequence goes on from JAQPPZ010002765.1 coordinate 2,551,330, forward strand.
CCTGAGAATGTGGTCCCGATAGCTAGTCAATTCTTGGGAAGCATGACCACTCCCAATTTATTGCAAAGGTACTCAAAGACTTCCTTGGGCAACGGTTTTGTGAATATATCCACTACTTTCTCTGTTGTTGGAACAAAATCGAACTTAACCTCACCTTCCGCAACTTTCTCCTTCAAAAAGTAATACTGGATAGCAATATTTTTTGTGCGAGAATGCATAACCGGATTCTTTGAGATGTTAATGGCACTGGTGTTATCACACTTAACTGAAATTGTCTCACTAAAGTTAATACCAAGATATTTCAGGGGTTGTTTCATCCATAATACCTACGTAAAACACGTTGTCGCTGCAATATATTATGCCTCTGCTATGGATAAGGAGACTGACTCTTGTTTCTTACTATGCCACGTGACCAACCCGTCTCCAAGATAGAATGCACCTTCACTGGTACTCTTTCTGTCATCTACACATCCTGCCCAATCTGCATCTGAATACGCAATAAGGGTGAATTCCTTACCTTTCGGATACCATAACCCATACTCCATAGTACCCTTGAGGTACCGAAGAATCCTCTTCACTGCTATCACATGAGTCTCCTTGGGACTAGCCTAAAATTGTGCTACCATGCATACTGCCTACAAAATATCTCAGTCTGGTAGCTGTCAAGTACAGTAAGCTTCCAATCATAGATATGTACATGGTTTGATCAACATGTGGAGATTTGTCATCCTTGCTCAACTTGCAACCTGTTGTCATGGGAGTGCTAACTGGCTTACAATCCTCCATTGTAAACTTTTTTAGCATCTCTTTCACATATTCAATTTGAGAAATAAATATGCCCTTCTCATTTTGATTAGCTTGCATCCCGAGGAAATACGAAAGTTCATCAATAATTAACATTTCAAATTCTTTCTGCATCTTATTTTCTAAATATTTACATGACTCATCTTTGCTGCTACCAAATATGATATCATCTATGTATACAACAATAACAATAAGATGGTTATTTTCTATTTTGACATACAAATTACTATCCACCATACCTTTCTTGAACCCTTGTTGAGTAAGATAGTTGTCTAGCTTTGCATACCATGCTCGGGGTGCCTGTTTTAAGTCATATAATGCTTTCTTCAACTTGCAAACCAAGTTGGGATCATCACCAAGTTGGAAACCATCTAGCTGCTCAATATAAACCTCTTCTTCAAGTTTCCCATTCAAAAATGTTGATTTCACATCCATTTGATAAACTTTGAAATTCTTGTAAATTGCTAAAGCCAGAAACATTCTAATTGCCTCTAGTCTAGCCATAGGTGCAAAGGTTTCCTCAAATTCAATACCTTCAACTTGTGCATAGCCATTACATACCAATCTTGCTTTATTCCGACTACCGTCTCGTCTTCATTCAATTTGTTTTGAAAGACCCATTTAGTACCGATTATATTTTTATTTGCAAGTCTTGGTACTAACTCCCAAGTTTTGTTTTTCTCGATCTGATCTAATTCTTCATTTATTACCTTCATCCAACTTTCATCTTTGCTTGCGTCAGCAACATTTTTGGGCTCAATGCTAGATAATAGAGAGTAGTTACTTACTACTCTTCTTCTTTTCTGAACACCAACTGTGGGGTCTCCAATTATTTTCTCTCTAGAATGATATTTTTTCCAGCTGCCTGTTTTGAATTTCTTATTTTCTTCCACTTCTGAATCACTATTTGAATCATCTGAGTCAATTTTTTGTTTCTTTTTTGTTTCCTTTTCCTCATCTCCTTCAGTAACCTCTTCATAAATTGGCTAGTTCTCTTCATAGCTAATTACTCGTTCCCTACCTTCATCAACTTTAACATCGGAACTATCCACAATTTTCCTTAGCCTCTTGTTGTAGCATTTGTAATTTGCTTTTTGACGAATAGCCAAGAAAAATACCTTCATCCGCTCTATCTTCAAACTTACCAAGGTTTTTTTTAGTTATTTTGATGTAACACTTGCTGCCAAAAACTTTAAAGTATCTTTTTGTTGCCTTTTTACCGAACCATAACTCATAAGGAGTTTTTCTTTCATGCATCCTCAACATGCACCTATTTTGGATGTATACTGCAGTATGGACTGCCTCTTTCCAAAAAATTTCTACTACTTTGCTCTTAGTCAACATAGTCCGTGCCATTTCTTGCACTGTCCTATTCTTTCTTTCTACCACACCATTCTGTTGAGGTGTCTTGGCTACTGAAAATTGTCTCCTAATACCATATTTTTCATAGTACTCTGTAAAATCCTCTGAAATGAACTCTCATCCTCTATCTGATCTTAAACATTTAATCATTTTTCCTGTTTGATTCTCAACTTGGTTTTTGAAAACCTTGAACATCTCAAAAGCTTCTAATTTATGCTTTAAAAATAGTACCCATGTCATCCTGGAATAGTCATCTATACACAACATAAAATATTTATCACCATTTATTCTTTGCGTTCTCATGGATCCACATAAATTAGTATGTATTAGTTCCAAAGGTTTGCTTGTGTAGTACTATTTTGTTTTAAGTGAGACTCTAGTTTGCTTCCCCTTTTGGCATGAATAACAAATGCTATTTGATGGTTTTCCAATGGTGGGAATATCTCTCACTACCTTTTTTGAGCTGATTTTTACTAGATTGTCAAAACTGATATGACCGAGCCTCTTGTGCCACAACCAATTTTCTTCTTCCTGTCCAATAAAGCAAGATCCTTCTAAATTCTCTGAGAGAGTGTATAGGTTTCCATATGTCCACGATCCAGTTGCTATCAACTTTCCACTGTTTGATTTTCTGACTTCACAACCCTGCTTCTTAAAAATCACTTCATGACCTCTATCACAAATCTGACTTACGCTCAACAAGTTATGCTTCAGACCAACCACAAAAAAGACTTCTTTTGAATTTATTTTTCATCACTGATCATAACTGAACCTTTGTCAACTATCTTAGCTCCATCATTATTTACAAATTTTACTGAACCACCTTCATATTGTTGTAACTTCTCAAATTTTTGTTTGTCACATGTCATATGACTGGAGCATCCACTATCAAGTATCCATGGTGTAAATTTATATTGTGCTTTAAATGTTGTTTGTATGATCAGGGATTATTTTTCTTCCTTATATCACTCTTTTTCTTTCCACTCTGGTTTGATTATAGTTTTGGGCTCTTGTTTTGACTTTTCTTTTTCAGTAGCTTGTGCATGTTTTTCGAGAAATTTTCTATTTTGTCTCATTCTATTTGGTTGAAATTTACTTCCTTGAAATTGATTTGATGCAAATGTACTTCGACAATTTCTTGCAACGTGCCCAAAATTATGATAGTTATAAAATTCTACTGCATAATCCATCAAAGGTGAAAAACATTTCTACTCGTAAAATTCCTTGGTCCTACATTATACTTGCAATCTGAAATCTTATGTCCATAACCATTGCGTTTAAAATAGTAACCAGAAAAGAGATGATTGAACCTGGGTGATGGTCTTTGCCATTTTGTCATAGGAGCCATAACTATTCTTCTTCTTTGATGTGTGACATTGGTGAATCCATCATTGTCAATTCTCCTTTCATGCCTTGCATTATTGCTTTCTTTTGCATGAGTCAATTTTTCTTGATCAACCTGTTTCTTATCTTCATTCTTTATGGATTCTTCATTTATGGCCTTTGATCCATTTGATGATTCTCCTTCATCAAAGCACAAACCAAATTTGATGCCTGTAGTATTTTGGTTATTTATGATCTTATCCAGCTTCATAGAAATTTCTTCACGTTTGTGATAACAACTAATTTTACGATTCATCTCTTCTATCTGCATCTTTAAACCAACAGTCTCTTCTTCTAGCTTGCTGCAATAATCTATTTTCATGGTTATTTGCACTTCGAGATCTTCAGATATTTTCTTGGATTCTTCTATCTCGTACTTTCAAACTGGTTATGATTTCATTTGCATCCTCAAGCTTTTTTGAAATTTTCTTATTCTTTTTTCTTTCTATCTTCAATTCATCCAGAGCTGTAATTAGTTCCTCTTCCAAATTTACTTCTACATAAATTTCTTCTTCATCACATTCCTGTTCTTTTTCTATTTTTTCTTCTTTGAGTGCCATGAAAAGATCTTCACCTGTTTCCTTTTCAGAATCCTCACCGGAGCTGTCTTTTGATGAACTAACATTCTTGGAGATGAAACTTTTCTTCTTAAAGTTGCCTTTTCTGAAATTTGTTTTTTTTCTTCTAGTCACTTCTTTCTTGGTGCGATCCTTCATCACTTTTTTTCTTCTCATTAAGTGGACATTTAGCTACAAAATGCCCAATGCCTCCATAATTGAAACATTTAAACGGTAACTTTCCTCTGTATTTTGCTTTTCCCCTTTTTAGTTTTCGAACAAAGTTTGCTTCCATTTCATCTGATGTCTCTTCTTCCTCGGATTCTTGTTTTGCTTTCATATTTTTATGGGATTTAAATGCAGCTTCTCTATCTGTGGGTTTATATTTTCTTATTCTTATTTCATATGCAGTCAAAGAACCATACATCTCATCCATACTAAAAGAATTTATATCTTTAGCTTCTTCTATAGCTGAAAATTTAGAATCAAATCTTTGGAGAAGAGATCTTAATACCTTTTTCACGATGACAAAATATTTGATTTCCTCATCGAGTCCTCTAATCGCATTAATGACTTCATTAAATCTTAGCATATATACCTCTATGTTCTCATCGTCATTCATATTTAATACTTCAAACTGAGCTCGATGTGTTTGTAACCTTGCTTCCTTGATCTTAACGTCTCCTTCATGAATGCTCCTTAGTTTTTCCCATATTTCTTTTGTCGTTTTACAACTCATAATATTTACCAGTTCACTATCCACTAATCCGCACATGATAGCATTCTTTGATTTTGAGTTATTCTCAAACAGTTTCTTATCGAAAGCATTGATTGGAGAAGTGGTGGGTATTATGTATCCACTATCTACTGAATCCCAAATGTCGTATCCCAAAGCACAAAGATATGTCTGCATCCTAAGTCTCCAGAATGCGAAATTAGTTCCATCAAACAATGGTGCTTTGTTTGATGAGAAGCCTTCACCACCTGCCATTGTGTCACTTCAAAGATCACCCTAGTCGGTTAAGCTTTTTTAGGAACCTCGCTCTGATACCAATTGTTAGTCTCACAATGAGACTAAGAGGAGGGGTGAATCAGTGTAGCTCTTTTAAAACTTAAATCTTCAACTCTTAAAGCCAAAACAATGAAAACTTGAAACCAAATAAAGCAAGTATAACAAGAGAACATCACACAACACAAGATATATCGAGGTTCACCGATTTGGCTACATCCTCAAAATTATTGTTTGGACTCCCATCCAAATCCAGCCTTTGCAAAGCACCAACTTTACAATCAATTTACCAGCACCCACTAGAAGGAGCACCAACCCCTAATTTATCTGCACCAATAAAAAGGAGCACCAAACCCTGATTCATCTGCACCAACAGAAAGGAGCACCAACCCCTCTACCAAGCACCCACTTGATTTTGATATTGATAATAAAATGACATATATGAATCTTCCCTTCTCACATAAAAATTGATCTTTCTCTTAGCTCGTTCTTTCAATTGCTAAAATTTTTCTGGGTATTGTGCAAAACTCTGTCTATGACCTCCACTAAAAATTTCAGCCAAAATTGATATCGTATGAGAAAGTTATGTCCAAAATACTAAAGTGATGTTTTTCACCTTTTTCCCAAAAACACGGATTTTCACTCTTTATTTTTCTCCACACACTCTTCTCTCCACACAAAATAAAATCACACTCTTCAATAAAAAAACTTCTAACTTAAATGCACACACTTATATTCCTTTTCACTTTTCACTTTCTCCAAAGATATTTATTTAATGAAACTGCTTAAAATAATATAACTCCCTTTTTTTATATTGAGAAGGCATTTCGTCAAACACGTCACATGCAAAGAATTGACACCTTACTCGTTCTCATACTTCGTAGCCACGTGACAACTCAAAAAAAAAACAAAATATGATCTATTTGATGCCTTGAAGGTGTAATAACACTGAAACTGAAACTCTGACAACTCTTCAAGGTCGAAACGGCCAACTAAAGGATTTTCCCCAAGTGGCACAAATTGACATAAAAGAGACCTGTAATATTTTTACAAAAATCATAACTCTCACCTCGTAACTCGGTTTTCTCTGAAATTTGAAACATAGCATCTTTGCAACACTGAATATTTCCAAACCAAAACTCACTACCTAAATCCTTACGGTTTGCCTATACCACTTCCACAAAAATTGCTACTAACACACTTTTTCAAAAAAGAGGGTTTTTGTGATAGTCTTGTAACGCTTGTAAAATTCATCTCGTTTCTCCATTTTCATTGAAATTATGAAAAAATGTTCTTGAGGATAATGACCACCTCCAGTTCAAATTTTTTTGTATAACTCCTTACGGTTTGTTCGCAGTGCTTCTGACAAAACTTGCACTTTTTCAGCCTATACAACCACTTGCCAAATCATCCGCCAAGATACCGGAAACACCACCGATCACTCCAAACGCTGTGTTGACATATCCAATGTTGTTCTGGACTATTTATTGACATTCTAGCATGTTCCAAACTGATCCATCCTGTCCAACTGTGCTCGTGGCGACTTTTGCAACTTTTTGACTATTTTGCTGCTTTGACAACTTTCTGACAATTTTTTCAACTTTTGCAAATTTGCATAAACAACCTGTAACAACTTCACCCAAACATCAAAAAAATCCTCATAAGCATTTAACATCACTGTACATACTCTGAATAACCTCTGAAATCCTTTCCATTGCATCAACCGATCTATTTGATTGTGTTGACAACAATGACAATATTGTTGATGCACCTTGCTCAACACCTGAAGAATCAAGGGACTTAAAAATACTGCTCAATTCCATGTCATCCCCATAGGAGAAATTAAAGATAGCATTTTTTTTTTATAAGCAAAAAACCCCTTGTGGGGCCACCTTGGTTTGAGAGACTTCGAACAGGGGGTTCTACACCGTCAAAGTCACCCAGGAGTCACACCCGACCCTGCCCGCACCAACATTATCAATTGGATTTTGGGTACCCAATTCAAATTTTTGGTAGGGTGGAGATTCGAACCTAGGACCTCCCTTGGAATATTGCCCTCTCCTCTCCAATTCACCTACAACACCTGGGTTAAAGATAGCACTATTTGGGCCCCAAAAGAAGATGGGAATTTTACAGTCAAATTTGTTTATCAGCTCCTTATTCCCTAGGAAGAAATACAAATTCCTTTCAATTTGGTATGGATAAAACACCTTACCCCCAAAGTTGCTTTCTTTGCTTGGCTTGCCATTCAAAATAAAATTTTAATAGTTGATAACCTCATTAAAAGAGGGATCATTATCCCAAATAGATATTTTTTATGTTTATCTAACTAATAATCCTCCCACCACATCTTTCTCAATTGTCCCTATTCCATTTCCATTCTTGATGACCTCTTCCAAAGGTTCCAAATAAGTTGGGTAAAACCTCCTATTGTGGAGTTGTTCATTTAGTGGCCTCAACTTTTCCACCATCCCAATTTGAGCACAATTTGGAGGTTCTGTCTGTATCATTTTCTTTGGAAAATATGGTTAGAAAGGAACTGGAGAGTGTTCTCTAATTTTTCCAAGGATATTTCATCTCTAACTAGTAAAATTATTTCCTTTGCCAAAGAGAATGCTTCCATTATTCTGTATGATCCAAGGCCTTGTTCCAGGATTGAAACTATCATTCTTCATTATTTGAAAATTTCCTAGGACATGATTGTATCTCAACCCAATCCTAGAAGTAACATTAAATGGTGTCCCCCACCCCAGGGATGGGTTAAATTTAATTTTGATGGAGCTGCAAAAAACAATTCAGGCAAAGCAGGAGCAGGAGGCATAATCAAATATCATAAAGAAAACTTGATTTTAGCTTTTGCTGAATAACTTGGTGAACAGTCCAATCATATGGCTGAAGCAAAGGCATTATGGAGAGGTATTGCATTAATAAAATATATCCCAAGAAAATACATCATTGAAGGGGATTATCTCAATATTATTAATTACATAAAAAGGTCCAAAATACCGTCTTGGAAAGTTAGAAGCTCCATTGAAGAGGCCAAGAAACTTGCTACTCACCAGAAGGAAGTTATCTTCCAACATACTTTCAGATAAGCAAATAAGGTAGCAGATAAACTGACAAACATTGGGGTTGATGGTCCAGGTTTATTGACTTGGACAAACACACTACCACAGGAGGTACATGCTTTAGCCACTATTGAAAATTTTGACAATGATTAGTTGGGTTACCATATTTTATATAATTTTCCTCATTATGTGTAGGAGTGTTGATGTTTTAAAAGGTTCTAGTAGGACAATAGGTACCAAATTTCAAAAAGTCTTTAAGATTTTAGTTTGATGGTCCATCCTTTTGAATAAAAAATTCCATCAATTTAATGACCCCTTCTCTCTGTGGAACTGTCAGTTGGATGGTTATCTCATGATCATTTGGAATTTTTTTGAACTCATTCATATCATGAATATTAATTTACATAATTTCCATAATAGGCGGGTGTCCTATCATATAACCCCTATCATGTCTGGTACCAATGTCCATTGCCACATGATTTATCCATTTATCTAGAAAATTTATGATTTTTCAACAACCAGGAGTAATAGTTCATCCCCAAAGCCTACTAACGTCTCAAATAGAAAGTTTGGGAATAAATAAAAGGATGTTTATTGTATATATAGTGGGAACATCAACAACACAAATGGAGATCTCACTCTTTCCAATTCGAGTGATCCTTGCTGCATGTGGAAAGATCATTGGCACCAAAAGACTTTTAGAGATGTTTATTTGAATATTGACAAGATTTGCTCTAGGACCAAGATAGGAAATATTATAACATTGGAAATCATCATTTTGAAAAATCTAGAAGTCTTGGAACCATCACTGAATGTGATAGGTTGGAAAAATTTGTTGCATCGAAAGCAATTCAGAAAATTACCCACTTATTCCTATAATTCTCATACTTTGGGAGGAGCTAAGAAGAATCCAGAAGCTTCTAGAAAAAATGTGGACGAACAAAAGGAAGCCATGGGCAGTCCTGATCAGTAGATTGTTGCTCAGATGTTCCTCCTATTTGGTTTGGGTAGTGTCCAATGGGCTTCTTTGTTTTTGGGTTCATCTTTCATCTTGTAGTCTTGAAGGATGGATCCTCTTCTTTGTGTTTGATGTAGTATTTTCAGTTGATGTAATAGGTGAAGATTGACTTACTTTTCTGAAGGTTTTATATACTTTCTCTTGGTCTTAGGTTGATGTCTGTTGTTTCCTGTTGATGTAAAAGGTATTTGGGAGCCTTCATATTTCTTGGTATAATATAATATCAATTAACTTACCAAAAAAAATGTGAAGGAAAAAAATAAAATTGAAGATTCATAAAAGAAATAAAATATTAATTTTGGATATAAAATTATTTCTACAAAAATGATGAGTAAAGAATTAAAAGAAAGAAGACTTGAAATTGAAAATTAGGAATAATAAGAGATTCTACAACAAAGAAAAAATTGAAGAAGAAATTTGTGATCAAAGGACAAATTACCATGGAAGAAAACAACCAAGAGAATGCATTGCTAAAAGAAAGAAAATAAATATTGAAATGTCTAAAACTTTGCACACAACACTTGATAGAGAATACTAATGAACAAAGAGATATATAAATAAAATTATAGGACTTAAACTCAATTTTCAAAGAAGCCAAAGATAAAAATTTTACAACATTTGGTAATTATCTAAGTTCAAAACTTATTGAAGCAAATGAAGATTCTAAAGGTTCTATTATACTACCTATTTATATAGATATGACAATGCATATGGTATTACTTACTCTTGAAGTTTATAAATACAACAAAAAATAGAAATAATACTATATTAAAAGCTTGAAGAACAAACTTGTGATGAAAGATATCAGTTGTGACACAAATGACTTACAAGACATGACAATAGATGATCTTCAAAAAATAAATTAGGGTTTAAATAAAGAATGTATAGATAATGTTGATCTAAGGATATCAAAAGATGAATAGGATGATAAGTTTTTACATTCTACATGTCTTAACATCAACAACATAGCTGGAAATAATGAGTCATGGGATTTAGATATTAATGGAATATATTATTGTGATGAGTTGCTCATAAGAATTATAGGTATCATCATCCTATAATAATATATTTAGAGCATGAACTTTAATAAGTATCGGAGTTAACATCAAAATAACAAGGCATAAATCAAGGAGGCTAAAACGTACATCATATGGGTGTGTTGGAGGTATTATATTATTTGGTACCTTGTAAATATTTATATTAGGATGTGTATTTAATATTTGAGTCTATAGTATGTGTCAAGTTCTTAAGTGTGAGTATGTATCATGTAAATAAGGGAGTTATGTGTGTGAGGTGTCTTGTTAGTAAATGTGAGTTGTATGAGTGAAGTATCAAGTTTAGAAGTGGGGAGTTATGTGCAAACATGAGAGATTTTATCTTTATAAAATATGTGATATTTATTATTTAAAAGGGAAATGCGAAGAATTGGTTATCCCATGATTTTAAAAAGAGCAAACATCAAGAGTCATGTAATATGAAGAGTCTCATGTATGTATACATTGAAGACAAATCCATGTAATATGTAACTCAAAGAAGCTTTTAATTTTATGCATTGCTTTAGTAGTCTCAATAAGGAGTCATGTAATATGAATAATATCATGTATATATTGAAGACAAAGTCATGTAATATGTAACTCAAAGAATATTTTCATTTTATGCATTGCTTTAGTAGTTTTAGTAAAGCTTTTAGTGAGTTTAATTTTCATTATTAAAATTTGGTATATATGCATATTAATGAGTTGCTTTATGATCTTGTAGATTGTTTAACCTATGAGCAATAGTAATATTTTGCTAACAAATATTGTGCATGACTTCCTTTATTTACATGTATTTCATAGCCACCTAGAGAATTTGTGAGGTGTATGATAAGGGACAATCAACATCATTTGACGGTAAGCCCTTTATGTGTTGTTATGTACAAGTGTTGAATTTTCTTTTAAGCTTTCATAAAATTATTTTCTTCTTTTTATTTCAATGATTTAAAATTCTTGCATCATAAAAATGTAATTCTATAGACCTATATGCATTTAATTACCATGTTTTAAAAAGACCCAATTTTTCCTTCCTGTGTATTCATGAGTTCAAATAATTTATTCTATTCATTCCTAAACCAGATAATGAAACATACTAAATAATTATCTTCATCTTAAAAGTGACATACACTCTAGAGAATGGTTAAGAAAAATATTTGTAAAAATAAGCCCATGTGGTAGACATCTGCCATGTAGAATTTTCTCACACATATTCTTCATTAGAGGGGAGATCAATTGACAAGTATTTCTTGAGATAGAGCAACACTTGGTTGATAGGGACATTAAGACATTCATCAAATATCATGTGTATTTTGATCTATGAAATGCATGGGAATTTCAAATGCTATATGGTACTTAGTCAACACCTAACCTCTTATTCATGTGAAGTTAAATGCATTCAAAAATAAAATGTTTCTCCCTTATATTGTAAATTGCATAGTCGAGTAGTTGGTTATTATAGAAGAGTTAAAATATTTTAAATAGTGATTGCAGGTTCAATTATCTAGGATGTCCTATTTTAAAGAAGAATTATATATTAAAGAAATATTGCACATATTTTTCTCTAGTAGAAAGAAAAACAAGAAAATTTATTTTTTATACTTTTAACTATAGAAAAGTTTTTCAAGATAGAGATATTTTTTAAAAGTGCATTTAAGGAGTTAAAAAAAGGATTATATTTTTGTGAGAAGTTGATTTAAAAAAAAGGGGATGGAGGAAATATTTTTCGTTGAAAGAAAATAAATGTTTATTAAGTTGGTTTTTTTTTACTACTAATTTTTTTAAGAAAAGTTGTAATTTTAGTGTAAGGTGCATTTTCAATAATGACCAATACCTTAATTTTTTATAAAATTATTTTGTATTTAAACATAAAAATATTCTTTGCACAATTGTAGTGTGTTAGCTTTTGATACAATATCCCAAGGAGATAATAATCACGAGATACATAATACTATTAAGGAAAGTAAATCCTCAAGAAGACTAAGATATTCAATAAACATAAATGATATATAAATGAATACAATGTAGCTATGGAGGAAATGATCACTCCATAAATATAGCTACTGGACTACATTGCATCCATCACGAATGGATGGTGATCCACATAGAACTGAACTAACTACTAAGAACCCTAAGTTATTGTGTCACCGACACTCTTCTATTTTATCTATGCTAACAATGAGGCCATCCTTATATAGGTAAAACAAGATACTTGGACAACACTCTATCTAGTTGTACAAATGAAACCTTACATATTTACAACTTGCATATGGACACTTGTGCATTTATTACATTGCATGAAGTAACTAGATAACTTTCCCCTAAAGTAATATAATGTCCTAAGTATGTACCTTTGAAGATACATTTACATAACCCAAATTATGGAATATAAACTATTTATAACACCCCCCTGTATTACATTATTTGGGTATTGAAGACTTTTAGTCTTCAATATGGATCTTCATCTTCTTCTTGAGCTTTGTATTCTCCTTCTGCATATTTTGTATTCAAGTTCAGTAGGTAATTTATGTCTTCATATCTTGGCCTCCTTTAGTATGTTTCTTCTTTCTTGTTTTCCTTCTTCTATTTCTGTTATTTTGTTGTGATTCTGGTGTGATATCTGCTTCATGAAATTTTAGTCTATTATCATAATAGTATTGTTCTTTTCCCTATTGGTTCTTATGTTGATTAGTACAAATACAATTAATGATAGATAGATCATTAGACATTCTTCAGGTGCAAATATAACCAATATTTTTTAGTTCCACCATGTTGTGAAGAGAATTTCATGAAGGTAGTTAATCAATGTTGTAAAGCTACCTTCTTTGGCTTCTTTAAGAAATAATGAGAATTTATCTTTGTCACTTGAGGGCAGATATTCATATCCTTTTAAATTATCTATTAATTTTTGAGAATAGAATTCTATTTCATGGAACAATTATTCATTATTGAATGCTTCTCTCAAAATTTCATCCATGGTAGATTTATAAAGATAGAGATTCTTGTTTTTGAAATTTGGTAGAACCTTTGAAATCTACCTTATAGCTCTTTTATATTAGTATATGCAAACCTTGATTGAAGTATATAAGCTTGATTTGATGAAACCTTTAGATTTGTATGCTTCCTTATATCTCCCTAGTAATGAGAGTATGAACACATAATTATTGGGTTTTAAAGAAATCTTATACCTTCCTAGCTTGATTACCTCTAATAAGGTTTTGTGAAATGTCAAATAACTCCTTAATATTTTGGAGTATGATATAGTTCTTTTTGTAAAGATAAAGTTCAGTTTTATTATTGATTTTGTACAGTCAAAGATCAATTTATATAACACCTTATTTCTCCTAATTGAACTAAGCACTTTTCCAAACTTTTAAGAGGCTTTGATGTTGGAATCCTTTTGTCCTTTTTTGAGAAATTTAAGGACAAGTAAAGATATAATTTCCAACTTTAATGTTGGAATCCTTTTATCATTGTTTGTCTTTTATAACCCTAAGGTTTCAATTTCTAATTTCCAAAGACGTAGTTTGATGTTGTAACACTTATCACTCCAAAGTTTGAAAAATTAGAAAATTAATAATATTTACAAAATATCAAAGAAATTAATCCAATTTGAATTCCTTATTTCTCCTAAGTTGAGATGTAAATATTATTTCAATTTGGTAAGTTGTCCCCTATAGTTTTTCTTTAACTAAACTAAATTTTATACCTTAGTTTATAACCCTTATATCTCCATATTTGAAAGCAATAATAAGATGGGATTTTACCCTTACCTTTTTGATGCTAGACTCCCCACTCTTCAACGCTCCCTTTGACTGAATCTAACAATGATGATGTGGTACCCTTGGGTGCTGGAATCAATGGAGTTAGACATATTTAATACTAGAACATATACGTTACTGAATATAAAGGATCTTACCTTAGAATAGCCTAGAGTCTTAAAATATCCTTATTCCACGTTGTGCTAACTAGATTTTGTTTAAGTTTTTACTCACTCTCTACCTCTTGTAACATTCAAACTTAGGGAACTTTTATTGGATGAGTAAATTCTGCTTTGTAACATGTGTCACATCCGTTATGTATGGGTGCCCTTCTACGTAACTCCTTGTTTTTGGTTGCTATGTAACACTCGCTTCTTTGTGTGAGACTTGTAGATAACAAGTGTCACCACTTTACTCATCTGTTGAGAATTGTAGATTCTAGTAGTGCTTGAGAGATGAGACTTCGAATAATGCATTGATATTCAAAGCTTCTAGTAACGCTTGAGGACCGAAGCTTCTCATAACGTGTTGAGAGAGTCGAATCTTCTTGGTAACACATGAGAATTGGAAAGTAGTTCAAATGCATTTTAGAGGCAACATTCTTGTAACGCTTGCTCTTGGAGTATAAATGCCAAGTGGAATTCACACTCTTTGCATGTAGACCATAATGCCTTCCAAGGAGATTATAAATCCTTAGGTCTTTTAGTTTGCCATTCCTTTTGCTTTGTTATGTTTTTTGAGTAGCAAACAACCTTGTTTTCTACAGGTGGATTGATAAGGCACCAAGTAGCAAGTGTGATGCTTTGTTTAGTGGATGATATTCACCAAGATAGTTGCTTTTTTCCTTTAATGATTCCAATGTTTGAAACATGTACGTCCTTGTAGAGTAGATGATTTTTAGATATTATCCATGTTGTTGCTCGTTTTATGTTGGTAGGAGTAGATACCCCTTTTTTTCCATATTGTATGTGCTATTTGTTCCACTTTTCTGTCCATATCATGTGGTTATCCGACTATCCATTGCACATTGCTATTTTTCAGTGAATATGCATTCCTTTACAAATCTTTGATGATGGCCTCTTGTGGGTTTTGTTTTGCAGTTTCATCCATCCAAGGTGCGCTCTTCAAGTGGCTGCTATTGCTTGGGAAAAATAGAGTGCTTACGTTGGTTTCTTTTCCTATTGAGACATGTCCAAATATGCTTCTTGGACTGTAAAAAATAGATTTAAATGGTGCAATATAATGTACTATAGATTGTACATTAGCCTCCTTCTTTTGTACTCTTATTTTAGATATATATTTCTGGTTTCATGGCAGTTTTCTCTTCTTGCAAATGCAAGGGTTTTGAGGTTACATTTTATGACTAGACACCTTCCCTTTTTTCTTAGACACTTTATATTAAATCCATGATTTAGATAAAAGTAGATAGAAGCTTTTTAATTTATACAATTTTCTGCATTTTCTTTTCATGCATTCACTCTTGTAATGCTTTGGATCTAAGACTCACCAAGTCTCAATGAAGCTTCTATTTATGTTTTAGGTTCTTCTCCAAGTTTTGGAGGACTCTAACCTTTTTTAGTTGGCTTATTTTGGCCACCACAAGTTGCAAATTTTAGTGCTTCAATAGTGTCTTTAGACACTTGATACCAATCAAATTTTATGCCCTTCAAGAACACAAAAGCTAATTTTCTTTTGAGAGTAGTGTACTAGTGCATAATAAATTTAATATACCATTTTTAAATGCACTAATAATTTCACCTTATCACTCCAATTTAACTCTCAAGATAATGCAATTTAATTAATCTACAACTATTCAAGAATAACCTAAAATGAATATTTATAAGTTATTCTGCAAATTCACTACAACTAATATTGTAGAACTTAGTCTTCTTTTATGTTTTCTAAGTAGATGATAGGTAGTTGATAGATATAATTATAAAATCTAATCAACTACTAAATAATATGCAAATGAACCTATTTCTATTTGCACTTTTTGAAGACTGTAATCTACTTTTTTTATGCAACTGTAATCTAGATAAGGTGCTCAAATGAGTCTTAATTAATGATTTAGTTAGCACCAGTATTTGCATACCTTTTTTAATATTTTGTAGCTCCTTCTTCCATTTTTGTAGAGGATGTAGATCTTGGTGGCTAAGATCACTAAGTTGCTGCTCTGAGTAGGGTTTTGTAATTATTTATAGATTGTTATTTAAAAACCCCTTCTTCAACAAATGATGGTCTCAAACTTTATTTTACGAGCCTAGGATTTGGTGGCTTGTTCTCCTCTTGTAATATTCTCCTTCCATTATAGATTTGAAGAATACTCTATCTCTGGAGCGATGCCTTATTACTATGAGAGGTAATCTTTAAATCTCCTATATTTGATGAGTTTCTTCTATCTTCAAGTCTTCTTGTCAAATTATGGCTTCAAGTAGGATCTTCCACTCAATATTATGAATATATTAAGGTGTTTCACTGGATTCATATTCTGTAATTTGGTGCTCCTTGTCAAATTCTTCTTCTCTTGGGCTTGTTTTTGGATGGCTACAATTGTCCCAAGTTCTTCACTATTAGGGGTTTATCCTTGGTAGTGGATTTCTCCAGTGAGATCTCTTTTGATGATTTCTTCAAGAAGGCTTTCCTACCCTTCTTCTAGATGCTAGATGAGACTTTTTTAGGGTCTTTGATCTTGTATCTTCTATATTCAAGCAAGACTCTCCTAGTCCTTCTTCCAAGTCTGGTAGTCCTTCAATGAGATCTTCTCATGATCTCCTTTGCTTCAGGTGTTGAATTTATTCTAAATAAGATACCCTTCCTAACTATTTTGTAGGAAGTTTTCCAACTCACTAAATCTCCTTTTTATACAAAAAATATGTTAATACTAAAATCTTACTCTACTTTTGAATCATATATTTCTTTTGAATTCTTTTTCAAGATCAAGGCTTTTGTGGTCTTTTTCAGTATTAAGGCTCTTGTGGCCTTTTTCAATATCAAGGATTCTATGGTCTTTTTTATATCAAGGTTTTTGTGGCCTTTTCAATATCAATACTTTTGTGGCTTCTACTTCAAGGCTTCTATGGCCTTTTTGTATCAGGATTCTATGGCCTATTCTTAAAGGCTTATATGGCATTTTTGTATCAAGATTATATGGCCTATTATCCAAGTCTACTCTGGCATTTTTGTATCAGGATTCTATGGCCTATTCATATTAGGGTTGTGTGGCCTATACTATAAGGCTACTATGGCCTTTTCAATATGCAATGGAGATATTCATTCTACTAGCTTCACCACACATTTTTCTTTAGCAGTCTTATTTTGTAGTGTTCTTATCCTGCACAAGAAATCAATATTTGCACTATGAGGGCATGTTGACCTTCGGGCAATGAATTTGGAGTATCCTAGCTTTATATCATAGGAGGAGTACCAATCCTTTGAGAATTAGTTATCTACAACAAAATAAACTTTAGAAAATAGTTAGCAAATTCTAGATATCCTAGATCTTCACTCAATGCTCTATCAATATAGTGGATTAAATTTTGAGTCCTGGTCTTCATGAGTTTTCCTATAACTTTGTGGAAAGACTCAATTCAAATGCAATATCAATATTTTTGGGACTGAGATATCCTTCAGTTCTCACTTGTGACTCTCCTTGATTCTATCACCTATATTCTCTTGAGAACTTTTCCTATAGACCTACACAGACTTGATATACCATAGTTCTGATACCACTGTTAGCTTTTGATACAATATACCAAGGACATAATAATCACGAGATACAAAATAATATTAATTAAAGTAAATCTGCAATAATATTGAGAAATGCAATAAACATAAATAATATATAAATGAATACAATGTAGCTATGATGGAAATGAGCACTCCATCAATATAGCTACTAGACTACATTACATCCATCACCAATGGATGGTAATCCACATAGAACTAAAATAACTACTAATAACCCTAAGCTATGGTGTCACTGACACTCATCTCTTTTATCTATGCTAACAATGAGGCCATACTTATATAGGTAAAATAGGATACTTGGCCAACACTTTATCTAGTTGTACAAGTGACACCTTGCACATTTACAACTTGCGCATGGACACTTGTGCATTTATCACATTGCATTAAGTAACTAGATAACTTCACCCAAAAGTATTCTAATGTCCTAAGTATGTATCTTTGAAGATACATTTACATAACCTAAATTATGGAATATAAACTATTTCTAACACAATGTTTAATATAAATATTACCTCTAACCTATGTTTATAGGTAATTTTTTCATGCTAAGTTATTGTGTCTAATGACTAATATAGTTGCCATAATTATTCCTAGGCATCATCCTTGTAAATTTTTTGGGAGGAATAAATAAACATTTTTGTAATATTTTCTTTCATTCTACTCATTATCCCATTTGTTACCATAGCTATACATAAATTCTAAAATTGAGAAAATCCAAGTATATAGGGAAGTTATGCCTTCATATGAGGATTTATATTTAAGAATATGTCATTGATAGAATGAATCCTTTTTAGTACTACCTTGGTTCCATGTATTAATTTATTTCATGTACCTTAAGGTCTCTCTCACATATGGTCATGTATATTAAGAGGACTAGATTTTTCCATTCACCAATAGGTATATTAGAAGGGCATGTATATAAAAAGGTTTAGTATATAGGACTTGTCGAATATCAAAAAGGAAGCATTTGGAGATATAAAGAACCTTCATAATTTCTACCTTCACAAAATCACAGTTTCTCAAGGGTCCAAATTTTACAAATGAGGATAATAATTGCGATTGAAAAACTTTGGGATATTATTATTGGTGATGAAATAAGCTATAGCTAAGAAAAAAATAATGTAAAGAAATTCACACTCAACACATTTGGAGTGGTTAATGAGATACAACAATATATAAATGAGGAAAAAACATCAAAAGAAACATGGGATAAACTTTGTACCATATTTGAAGGAAGAAATAAAGCCACTATCCTTCATCCACAATCACAACTTCATAAACTAAGGATACAAGATGGTAAAAATGTAGAAAAGTTCCTTAGAAGAATTGTATAACTTAAACTAAAGTTGAATACCATGGGATAAAAGGTTGAAGCTAAGATCTTAGTTTCAATTATGCATAGAGCTCTTCATGAATTATTTAATACATTGGTGACATATCTTCAAGCATCAAATAAAAGTGTGTTATTTAAGGAACTGATAAATATACTTCAATAATATGAAGTGGAGAATAAGTTGAGAGATGAGTTGACCACTAATTCTCTTATTTTAACTAATAAATCACAAAAATATTCAAAGGGTACTTCTACCCCATCTTCATCATTAAATCACACTCAAAGGAGTAGGTGGTATTGTCATATTTGTGAAAAATGACATAGTATAAGATTTTGTAAATATAATTCATTAGCTCAATAGAATCAATCTCGAAGACCTTAAAAAAATCAATAGTATCAATATCAATATCAATAAGAATAAGAAAAATATTAGAGAGGGAAATCTCAAAAAAAGCCACATCAACAAGGGTATATTGCACAAAGTGAATAAAAATTATATTGCAAAGATGAATGTGAGACAAAACATAAATTTCTCATGGAAAGGGAAGTGTCAAAATCAAGAAATAAAGGTGATATCAAAGAAGATAATATAAAAGGTGAAATTCAAAATAAGGTGTCATTAAAAGATAGTAAATATGGTTAGTTTTTAAAACTAAGGTCTTATTTACAAGTGATACTCAAGAATTTTGGTGAAGGATAATTTCAAATGGTGTGACAGTTTTAGTAGATGGTGTAAAAATAATGTGTATGACACTATTTTCCCTTGAAATATTTGAGGTGCAATATCAAAAACACGTTGAAATAATTAAGAAGTCGAATAAAAATCCCGTGATGAAATATGTATGTTGTGACACAAGAGATATTATTCAAAGGGTGGATGCATATTGTAATACTAGTGAGTTGAAGCCTATAGTGGCTAATGTGATTTGTGATCAAAGGAATCTTATTCAAGGTACAAATATAGCTTGTGATACCAATAACTTAAATATTTTTCATGAATATAAAGGTTGTGTAAAATGTTATTGTGTTGACCATGATAATAGCCATATTGACAAAGTTGATAGTGATATTGATGCTTAAATAATGGTGTAGGACATTGTTATGATGAGTGGTATTGGAATAATGGTATAAACTATAGTAGAAATAAAAAAATTATGTGTTTGAATATTTTTTATGAGGTTTATAGCAATCAAAGTGATGATGCAAAATTTGGTCATCTTGAAAAGCATACAAAAGGAATTGGTTCAAAATTATTAATGATAATGGAATATAATGGTATAGGTTTGAGAAGAAATGGAAAAAGTATGAACGAGCCCATAGTACTATATATAAAGCCAAATAAAAAGGTCCTTGGATATATAGGGCAAGTAGGTAGCAATAAGACTAATTTTATGAAAAATAAATCCTATGCAAAATATGAAGTAGTGCCACTAAATTTTTGATAGGTGGTAATAACACTAATTTTGTGAAGAAATAATCATATGCAAAAGTTTCTAATATGGGCTATTGCAGTCATTGTTGAAGAAGTGAACATGTGATAGCTAGGTATTGGAACCTACAAGCTTATGAAATTTTTGGAGGTAATAATCACTTCAAAAAAACTAGTGGCACAAAATAAAAGTTAAAAACAAAATGCATATTAATTTTGTATGGATGAATGTGTGATATTTGGATACAAAAAAAGTAATTTTGACCAATTTCTATAAAAGAATACCAAGTTTGGTGATTGAAACATTAAAAAAAATTGAATGAGAAGAATATAAGTTTTCTATGAAAAAATATCTTGGGAAACTTGAGATAAATGACTTTAGTATAAAAAATAACGTAAATCGTGCTTAGAATACCTGTAATGATAGGACTTATAGATAAAATATTATGTGAAATATTCCAAGGATATATTCCAATGGTAATTTACTAGAGGTGTTGATATAATGGATGATCTAGAGGTTCACCCATGGATCCAAAGACAGAAGAACTAGATCTGACATAGAGGTAAATGGCCCTAAGGTAACTTGGAGGTGATGATGATCCTAAGAAATATACCCAAATATAATGACCTAGAGGTACACCTAGAGATAGTCCAAAGAAGGAAACCAAGTGGACATTATCTATATTTAGTTAAGCTAAAGACATACATGTAGATAATCTAAAGAAGAAAACCAAGTAGATATTATCTAGATTCATTTGAGCCATAGCCAGAAGATCTAGGGATAACAAAGTAAAATTCTTCCACCTAATTACAAAATAAATATTCAAAGCTAGATCGATATTCAAATCCAAGGAGTGAGAGCTAGAGCCAAAATGAGAGAATAGTTGTAGTTTATTACTCTTGAATGCATGACGGATAATGATCTTTATACTAAGTAATGTAATACAGAGGGATGTTAGACTCTATTAAATTATTTATAGTTATTTGATGTTTTTAAATCTTGGGGGGTTGATAATTATCTCTCTCATGATAAAATTAAATAGTCATATATTGCATGAGAAAATATGAAGAGATAAAAAAGTAGTTTATGGATATTAAAACAATCTCTTCAAAACAAGGAGATATATTGTTGCATTAAATATGCATGTCATATAAAACATTTGGTTGGTAAAATGAGGTGTATATTGAACTGAGTAATGTAAAATATTTTGTAAAAATATTATACAAAATATTGTATACAATATAATGTATGACTTTCCTCATTTACAATAAAAATTTCAAGATTAGACCTTTGCCAAGCAACGTAATCTTTTCCCATTTTCTTCCACATTTAAAAGTAATCTAATATTAAATTGAAATTTACATACTCTAATTCATTTTGCTATTATGTGTGCATGATGTTGAATTCATTGAATGGTTATGGGTTCTATAAGAACTTATTTGGGTTCCATAATATCTTTCATATGAGCATATTTATAAGCCAAACAATGGGTTGCTTGTAATGTAATCTATATTATCACCAACTTGATGCCTTCCTCTTTCAATTCTATGTGGGACATCATACTTCCCTAATTGGCTAAGTTATCTAACCTAGTATATGATATTTTGTAACAAAATCCAAAAGTTTCATTTGTTATTATCAACATAGAATTGAAAGGTAAGCCTTATATGTTAATAGTCTTAAGATATGGCCATATTTTGATTCAACGTTAAAAATAGAAAAATATAGAAATGAGTGTGGTTGTTGTTGAGGTGAATTTATATAAATATCCTTTGAAACATAATGATAATAAAGGAGATAGAAAATAATTCAAATGAATTTAAGAATTATTAAATTATATTTGTAGCAATATGATAACAAAGAAATATATCAAGCTATTTATAAAAAAGAATAATAATAATAATTTATTTTTAATAAAAAACTTAAAAGGTAATTTATTAATTTATATAGCATACACTTTTTATATGTATGTGTGTGTAAAGTCTATTAGCATCAAACATATCTATATGGAGGATTGATTTTAAATGAATATATAATCATTTATAAGCTTACAAGAAGCAATTCCTTATAAAGTTAAATTTAAAATATTTTTATGATCACATTTAATTAATTTATTAACCATCAGAGAAGGTTTAAAAAACTAAACTTGAAAAAACTTTCAAAAGTCAATCAAAAGTTGTATTGTATACAACCTAAGTGGGCCTAATGGTGAAGACGTTGGTACTCAGAATGGAGGTTCAATGTTTAAACCTTGTGGGGGTTAGGGTTGTACATCATACTTCAATAGCTAGAGTATGGTTGGATAACCATATATTCGGTAAAAAAACATCCTCTATGACAATTGTATCATATGGCATATAGCTTGGAAAACCTTAAAAACTATTTTTCCTTTACCTTTACCTTTGAATTTATGAGCTAAAAAGTTAATAATTAATTTTTTTTAGTCGATATTTGAAAATAAAATAATAATGAAATATAATAGTTTATAAAACATAATTGTAAATTATTTATTTAATGATGAATCTCATGGGCGATCAGCTTCCTCTTATTTAAACTTATGGTATTAATTTATCTAGATGGAATGAGTTAGAGACTTGAAATCCAAATTATAGAAAAAAGTTCTTATAATCATTAAAAGATAATGTAGACACAGGCTAACTATAGAATCTTAAACTAACAAGATATTAAATTAGGCAACTAGAACTATTATATTGTTCTTAGGAAATATAAGGAATTATCTTGTACATAATCGCATTTCATTTATATTATAAATATATTCCTAGTTGAAAGCGTAAATAAGTAGATCTAATTTTTGAATAATAGTTATTATACCTCTTGAATAATATTATAATTTTTGACCTAGAATTTGTCTAGGAGGGATGGTTGAACTAGTTATTTTAGTAGGGTTGTAGACACCCAAAAGTCACACATTGCCACTTCCCCATCATCACAGCTGATCATCACAGCTGATCAATTTGCAAAAACCCATAAAATTTGCATTAATTAGCCTCAAAATATTATTCATCTTCATAAGCATCCTTAGGCTACTTAAACCCCTTCCTATGCTTAACTATGGGTCCTCATGCAACCACCATCATGACTTAACCTTGGTTAAAGTCTTTACCTTGGTCAAATGTACTTTTTGGTCAAAGTTCACTTTATGGCTAAACACATGGTTAATCAAATTAATAATGATTAAGCTTAGACTTCCACCTCACCTAGTCTACCCTTTGACTAGCCTAGCATTTCCATCTCACCTAGTCTATCCTTTGACTAGGTTAGCCTTCCACCTCACTCTTGTGATATTTGCTCCATATCACATTCTCCTATGCATTTAATTACAACTAAAGACTTTTGTACACACAAAAAAAAATTAATATTAAAAGGTCTTCCACCTCAGCATGTCATAAATGGCATTTTAATACTTTCCTCCACCCATTTATTACATGTATATGGGTGAGATATTATCTCACCCAATTGCACTTATGAGGTATGGTATCTATACCACCTTAGGAGACACATCACAATGGACACCTCTCACAAGACACCTCATAGGGTACACCTCATGGGACACCTCAACCCCTCTCCTAACCTTGGAAAATTCTATAAATAAAATGTCAAATTCTCCATTTTAGAGAGATCCAATTTTTCTTAACAAACTCTATAGAAATTGCTCTAGGTTATCAACATCACTCAACATCCATCCACCATAGGAATCAACATCAAACCCATCATATTCCTTGTTGTTTTGATAGGTTATTGATAAATATTTATGTTTTTTAAGGTAACCTAATGGATAACAGAAGAAACCCCTGCATGAGAGGACACTTTGCATCAAAATCCATCAATTCTGGAAAGAATAGTCAGATTTGTATAGTATCATGTGAATCCCAAGGTATAGCCAGATTCGCACACTAGTGTGTGAATCCTAATTTTAAAGGTCTAGAGGCCATAAAATCAAGAAATTTTCTTTGCTATATGGGTCTTTTATAATTTTATACTATTTTAACCATATTTTGAGTATATTTTATGTGTCTTTTGTCTTCAAATATGATGGGTTTGATCATGACAAACCCCAAAATGTTCTAACCAAATATTTAGGTCTCACAGAACCCAAGGATAGATTCAACCACCAGTAACACATGAGCAAAAAACCCACTCGCATCGAGGAAGACAATGAGACAACCAACGGTTATTTGCCATCCATCTCAAAATAGGACTTCCCTTGTGGAAGATCCCTTTTTGTAGCCCTCTAGGGAAATTTTATAAAAAGGAATATCTATAAACCTTTTAATCAATTCAATATACAAAATATTTGGTTTCCCTATGTTTCATTCTGGCATGCTCGGTGGGATGCCCACAATGTTTATTGCTTTAGTCTAGCTCTTTTGATAACTAACTAATCACTTTTGGATCATTTTTATATGTTTAAGGTGTTGAAAATCATAATAGAGTCCACCAAAACCTTGAGAAATAGTTTAGGTCCAAAAATATAACATTTTTAGCCTACGATCTAGATTCACATAGTACCATGCAAATATTGAGGTACATCCAGATTCACACACTAGTGTGTGAATCCCAAAAACTGCCTTAGAAATTGGTCCCTAGCAACAAGGTACCCATTCCTGAGCATCTACATCAATAGCAAGGTAATTTGAGGGGTTAAATGTCTTTTTCCCTTTGATATTGCTATCTCACATACATTTACAACCTTCATGGGTAAAATTGCTTCTTGACACAGTGCGTTCAAGGTGAAATTATTCCTTGCATTTCTCAATTGCAAATTGTACCAAGGCTTCTTCCCCTTCTTTTCATAATTTGTTTTATGACCATAATTTTGGATTTTTAAGACTAATGTGGAGGACCAAACTGATTTTATACCTCTTTTATGTAGGAAACTATCTCAGAACCAAGGGATACTCCAAAACTAGCTTCACAAATATCAAAACTATTCAAAAAATCTAACAAACTCAGATTCATATAGTACTGTGTGAATCCTAAGGTACAGTTAGATTTGCACACTAGTGTGTGAATCCCAAATTTTGCAATATTCTACATCACAAAAACCATAAAAATCCTCTACAACATTTGGCGATAGTTATTCTTCTCTGAAACTAGAATTTTTACTTTTTGAAGGTTGATTGGCCTCTTTTACACAAGTCTTCTTACTTATTTCGGTGTTGTCATACACTTACATTTCAACCACTTTCATATGGCCTAAATGGGGCCTCAAATCCCCTTGTCAAATTGGAGCTGAGGTAGACTCCGATCTATTCTCATATACAAAGCTCTTATGCAACATCTAGTCATAATCACAACTGGCACATCTTGACTAGTGTAGATAAGATTGCACCCAAGCAAGCATTAGCATATTTTTTTGCCAAAATCAAGTGACTTCGCCATATAATAGATTTCAATATCTTTCCAAAAGCATTTAATTATATTTATATCTTTCCAAAAGATCTTAATTATATTTCAATCTCTTTCCAAAAGCATTTAAATAGATTTGTCTCTTTCCAAAAGCATCTAATTATATTTCAATCTCTTTCCAAAAGCATTTAATTAGATTTATCTCTTTATAAAAGAACCTAATTATATTTTAATCTCTTTCCAAAAGTATTTAATTAGATTTATCTCTTTCCAAAAGCACCTAATTATATTTCAATCTCTTTCAAAAAGCATTAATTAGATTTCAAATCTCTTTCAAAAGCATTAATTAGATTTTGATTCTCTTTCAAAAGAATTTAATTAGATTTGTCTCTTTCCAAAATCACTTAATTAGATTTCAACCTCTTTCAAAAAGCATTAATTATATTTCAAATCTCTTTCAAATGCATTAATTAGATTTCAAATCTCTTTCAAAATCATTAATTAGATTTCAAATCTCTTTTAAAAGCACTTAATTAGATTTCAAATCTCTTTCAAAAGCATTTAATTAGGTTTCAATCCCTTTCAAAAGCATCTAATATAAATTTCTTTCAAAATTTTATCATAGATTTCTATTTCAAAACACACTTAGTATAATTTTGCTTTACAAATTACAAGTAGTTAGTCGCATTTCTTTTTCATCACATTCATACCATAATTTTCTACCAACAAACTAGTTTTCTTAAATAGTAAATCAACACCACACACTTACACATTTCATACACATTATTATGATTAGATTTCATCATCAATCCCCAATCAAGTTCGGTGATGTTGGAATTCATCTCCTTCCACTAGCTTGCCCCCTAGTCACCATAGCAACCCCAACTAGTGATTTTTTGGACTTGTCACCAAGAGATCCCCTACCCTTGAGAGGTCCTTGGGGTAGGTTAATATTAGATGCCCCTACTTACAGGGTTTTTGTATAATTCATGAGTTATAATTTGTATTCTTAACTAAGCTCATATGAGGGTTAATAAAAATCTTGGGTAGGTCAGTAGAAAGTCTTAAAAAGTACCACCTCTTTCATAAGAGGTATTTTAGAGCACCCCCTTTGGTTAACTTTGGATGTGTCTATCATTAGTCATAATTTACCTTTCTTGATGGATGTAAGACTAAAAGGAGCCAAATTTACATGGAGTAACAAGAGGATAGGAATTCAGCTAATTCAAGAAATGTTGGATAGGTTTTTTTAATCCAAGGAAGCTAAAATAATGTTTGGTGATTCAGCGTTACAATCCCTTCCTAAATGAGCTTCCTGACCATAATATTATTCTATGGGAGGCATTTCAGGCTAACTCCTTTAAAAAGCCATTCATATTTCTGTCAATGTGGGTTAAACATCTATACTTCAAGAAACGAATAGAGGAATGGTGGCAGCAGCCTATCCAGGGAAGTGCTTCCTTCAAACTATCTCAAAAACTTAAGATGGTAAAAAACAACCTTAGAATTTGGAATAAAGAAGTCTTTGGAAATATTTTTGAGAATAAGAGAGAAGTGGGGGAAAATTTTTGAATAATAGAAAGCAAAATCCAAAATGGAACCCATGATGAAGCGACAAGGACTGAAGAGAAGGAAACCCTTTGTGAGTTTTATAATATTTTAGCTTGTGAAGAGATGTATTGGGGGCAAAAATTAAGGGCTTTATGGCTAAAAAAGGGGACTCTAATTCAATTTTTTTCCATGTTACCACATTGAGCAATAGAAGAAACAATAATATTAGAAATTTAACTAAGGTGGATGGATCCTCAACTCAAAACATTCAGGAGATCAGGAACGAGGCTGTTAATTTTTCAGTTCATTATTGGGAAGAACGAGCCTGTAATGCCCAAGCAAAGGACTCTCTCCTTCAATTCATTCTACAACTCATTGATGAAATTATTAATGAGTCTCTTACAGTAGATTTTTCAGATGAAGAGATCAAGGAGGCTTTGTTTAACATGGATCTTGACAAAGCTCCTGGGTCGGATGGGTTTTCACCGTGGTTTTTCCAAGTTTGTTGGGATATTGTTGGAGCAAAAGTTATTACTCCAATCAAGGAGTTCCAAAGTTCAAATAATATTCCAAGGGGTTTCAATTAAACTTTCATTGCTTTGATCCCTAAAGGCCCCAACCCCAAGACTATGGTTGACTTTATGCTGGTTAGCCTGTGTAATATATCCTATAAAATTTTGTCGAAAGTTTTAGCCAACCGTTTGAAGAAAGTTCTACCGATTATCATTGATCCAAGTCAATGAAGTTTTGTACAAGGAAGATCAATCTTAGATGGAGTTATTACTATTCATGAGGCTCTTCATACAGCCACTTAGACCAAAAAAGTAGTCATGGCTTTAAAGTTAGACATGAACAAAGCTTATGACAAGATAAATTGGGAATTCCTAGAGGCATTTTTATTAAAATTTGGCTTCAACATGAAATGGGTCAAGTTAATAAGAGAGTGTATTTCTAAGCCTTGTTTTTCAGTTTTGGTTAATGGGTCTACTGCAAGTTTTTTTCAAAGCAAATGTGGTCTAAGACAAGGATATCCCATAAGTCCTATGATGTTCATCATTGTAGCTGAGGCCTTGGGAAGAACCATTAAGGCAGCAGCGGTAGCTGGACTCATATCAGGTATCAAGGCCACATCGCTAACTATCGTGGTGACACATCAACAATTTGTTGATGATACATTGCTACTGAATTTAGCTTCTATGGTTGAGGCAAGAAGGATTAAAAATATTCTCATAATGTATGAAGAAGCGGTTAGACAGAAAGTGAATTTTGATAAGAGCAAACTTGATTTCATCAATACCCCCATTCCCAAGAAAAATAGCATAGCAAGGATCATGGAATGTCAGATTGCATCCCTTCCCACCTCCTATTTAGGTCTTCCCCTGTTCATGGGGAAACCTGAAGGATCAATGTGGAACATAGTTCTGGAGAGGATCCAAAAAAAACTAGCAAGTTGGAAAGGACATCTGTTATCTCAAGTAGGCAAAGCAGTTTTAACTATGGCTTCACTTCAAAGTATACATGTTTACTTCCTATCAGTCTTCAGAGCT
The DNA here is from genome assembly GCA_028583015.1 of Wollemia nobilis. Classification (NCBI taxonomy): domain Eukaryota; kingdom Viridiplantae; phylum Streptophyta; class Pinopsida; order Araucariales; family Araucariaceae; genus Wollemia; species Wollemia nobilis. The sequence goes on from JAQPPZ010002765.1 coordinate 2,580,301, forward strand.
CCCAGCAAGGTGTATCACAAAATTGAGTAGCTTCAAAAAAAAATTCTTTGGTCAGGGACTGAGGATAATAAAAGGATCCATTTAATATGTTGGAACAAGGTTTGCAAACCTAAATATAATGGGGGGTTATGATTGAGGAGAGTTGCTCATCTCAATATAACTCTGTTAGCCAAACAAGTGTGGTGGTTATTGAATAAGGTCGATAATGAATGGACTACCATAGTTAGTAGGAAATACCTCCAAGGTGTGAACTTCCTTAATGACAACTTAGCAAGCAGGGGGTATGCTTTTTGGAAGGCAATCCTCACGAGCAGGGATCTTGTCAAGAAAGGTCTTAGATGGATTCTAGGAAATGGGTAAACAATAGACTTTTGGAAGTATCGGTGGGTGAGAGCTGAGGAGTTATCCTAGAATCCTCGTTTGGCTAGGATTCAAGAGCATATGGAGCAGCATATTGGGAAGAATGTTGCAAATTATATGTGGTGGGATATAAATATCAATGTGTGGAAACACATCAAAGTACATGGTTTTGAAGCAGAGTCTTAAGAGCTTTATAACATTTTAACTCAACAAATTATTCCCTCTAGAGAGGATGAAGATCACATTGTTTGGGCTGAGACTGAAAGTAGTAACTTCACAGTTAAGTCTGCCTATAATTTTCTTATCAATGTGGAAGGTCAACAATTTCAACCGAGTTTGGTTTGGATCAAAGGCTTAATTCCTAAAATATCCTTTTTTTCATGGCTAGTGATTCAAGGAAAAATCCTCATTATGGAAAATATGTTATCCAAATGTATGGTTATTGCTAACCATTGCTACATGTGCAGGGTAGGGTGGGAGACAACCCAACACTTGTTTCTGGAGTGTTCGATAGTGGATTCCATCCTGGATAAATTTTTCCAAGCCTTTAGGATCTTTGGGTTAAGCATGCTCTTATATCTGAAGTGTTCCATCAATGGCCTCAACCCTTTGTTAGCCTAAAACTTAAGTACCTATGGAAAATTTGTTGGCATCATCTTTTCTGGCAGATTTGGCTAGAAAGGAACCATAGAGCCTTTAAGGATACCAGTCACAACCCAAAAACCATCCTCAACAGGATTATTGTCTTTGCGAAAGAAAACCTTAGCACCTTAGAGGATGAGAACCACTCAATTCCTCCCCAAGAAAAACAATTAGCTCGGGCCTTAGGTATTGAGGAAAAACATTCCATTCCTTTGCCTAATCCCAAAAATGGGATTTCTTGGGAGCCACCCCCCAGGGTTGGTTTAAACTAAATTTTGATGGTGTAGCAAAGGAGAACTTGGGAAGAGCTGGATCTAGAGGAATAATTAGGGATCATCAAGGAAATATGGTCAAGGCCTTCGCTAAACCATTGGGAATCAAAACTAATAACGAAGCATAAGCTAGAGCCCTTTGGAGAGGGTTGCAAGTAGCCCAAGCAACTCAAGGTAACTTGATTATTGAAGGTGATTCTATGAACATCATCAACCTGTTAACCAATGGAAAAAAACCTCCATGGAGAATCGAGGGAGTCATCCATGAAGTGAGGATCCTTTTTGTGGCAAGACAAAATAGGAGGGCTCATCACGTGTACCGTGAGGCCAACAGGTCAACTGACAAATTAGGCAACATAGGTTTTGATGTTGGTAGTTTGGTGACATGGACACAAGGTGTGCCACGTGAAGTGGAAAACATTATTATTCATGAAAATAAACCTACCCATTAAGTAGAAATATGAATGGGTGTTCTTTCCCCATGGAGCTGGTAATAACTATGGGGTTTCCCTATAAATCATATCAAATTGGAAATGAAGGTAACAGGGTGTAAGCCCTGGAAGATTCTAACAGAGAATAGGAAATGGGCAAGCAACAAGTATCACAAGTGCAAAGTTCCAAACTTCAATTTCCTATCAATGTAAGTAATGTTTACAATTATGTTTAGGTATGGGTGTGCCTTGTTAGTAAGGTGATGTAGGGGATTCAACACAAGTTCTGGTAAGAAAGTTTCAAGAATTACTAGGATCTATAATCTCAACAGAATGCTGGATATTGTAATAGGTTTGGGTTAACCTGCAAAACCCGGTAATTAATGAAGACTTTTATTTACCAAAAAAAAAAATTTACCTATTGTCACATAGTTTTCCCTTACACACTTTTGGGTGTTGTAAAGACACATGTCGCAACATAAGTTCATAGTGTTCATTCCCAACCTACCTTTTTGATTTTAATTTGGTCAACATCATCAAAACACATAAAAACATCAAAAACATATACTCATTGTTATCATTAACTATTGTTGAATATGAGCACTTTTGGATCACAAAAGTGGTTACAAAACCAACAAAATACCTCCAAAACACACTTGCTAGTTTTTAATAATTTTTCCCTACAAGATTCCACCTAGGCTATCTATTTTATCTAGATTTGCATAGTAGTGTGCAAATCCTAGTTGTAGAGTTACATTCACACACCACCCTGCAAATCTAATTTTTAGGCCACATACAGATCCAAAATCTTCCACAAAACACATAGAAAGCTAAATTTTTTATTTTGTATTGCTCTAATCACTTCATTTGCATAGACAAACATAGTTCATACCCATAGTCAAGAATGTGAGCAAGCTCATATTGCTAAAGAAATAGTCTGTGCTACCTCTTTATAGTCACAAAATACTCCTCTACAATCGAAGGTCACTACCTCTACTCCATCTAATCAATCTTTTGGACCACATGCACCAAAAATAGGCAATATATCATAAGTTGAATCCTTAACTTTGCCTCAAATTGAGATAGATGATCCTGATGATACTTCTTCATCATATGATCCTTTGTCATATAATCCACTAACCACATTTTTCCAAAATGTCATCAATTTTGCACTCAGAAACCCCCATCCATCACTCACTTTCAATGAGAAAACACCTCATGCTTAACCAACTACTAATAATCCATTCTTACAAGACTAATATCAACCTCTTTTGGAATATTATGTGGTTGTCCTCTACTAAATTGAGTTTGATGTTATCACAACTTCCCAAATGGTAGATATAGACACCTAAAACATGTCATGGTCAGGGAGACTACTCACATGGGTACACTCATAGGTCATGTGACTAAACCTTGGGACCTTCCAAGTGTCAAAAGTGGTTTTTACCACTCATATGGGGCATTTTCAGCCCATCCAAGCCTGGCCACTGTAGACCAGAGCGGCCAGAATCCAGCCGTTGTAGCTCAGAGCGGCCAAACCTTAGCCGCTGCAGATGACAGCGGCTAAGCTTTTAATGCATTTTTTCACCCATCCAACCTAATCTTGGGTGGAAGTGGTAGTCTGCATGCAATAAGGATGAGCGGGGACAACTTTGCATTCCTCCTCACAGCCAGTCTACATGGAAGACTCAAGTCCAGATTTAGACTTCAGTTAAACATAGAAAAACAAAGAGCTTCTCATGCTAACACCTAGTACGCATGAGGGATTCAGTCCTAGGGTTGAACATTGACCTAGGGCTTCAAAACACTTTATAAGGAATAAACCTAAAAGCACTAGGGGACCTTCTTTGGACCCTTAGACCTTCTTTCATCAATCAGAGAGAGAGAGAGCATCATACATCAGAACTTTGAACAGGTTGGATCATTGAGGAGAGCTTCTAGAGACTTGGAGAGCTTCCCTTGGAGATCGATTCTTGTAGCGGAGCCCTGTCGTATTGGAGGGAAAATCTGAACACATAAGGTAATCATTTTAACATTAGTAGAAGACTTGAGCCCATAGCCTTTGGATCAATAGAGAGAGATTCCACCTTAGCGATCATTATCCTGGATAGTGGCCCGCAACCTAGTCTAGGGTTTTAGGTGTTAGTTTCTTTTATTCTGCTTTATCTTTCATTTCATTAGCATAAGCTTTATTTTAGTTATTCACTTGCATAGTACTAGTTTCATTACATTTATTGAGATTATTCATTGCTAACAACCTCATCCAGGGAGGCAATCTTGGACATCTAAGCGTGTGTTGTTGTTTCATTGATTTCAAGGCTACAGGTTCAATCGAGAAAATCTACAACATACGAGTGCAAGAGGATCCCTCTAGCAATCAGACCTAGAGAAGGAGGCATCTGTAAGCCCTCATACATTTCTATGTGCATCATCGAGAAGCCTTATAAAGTGTGCCCCCTATGTGAGGGGATATTTTATACACCTATTGCCCTCTTTGTGTGTAAAATCATGTATCAAATGAAGGGTATCCCTTAGAGGGATTCATATGTAACCTAATCAAGAGAATATCAATACAAAAAGCATTCATTCATTTATTTCTTCACATTCTAGTTATATCTGCTTTATGCCTTTCATTTATTGCATGTTTAACATTAAAGGATTCAATCGAATCGCAAGTAGAGTAGTTAGTGGATGACGCACCGCTTCCTCAGGGTCGCTACAGATGGTGATCATGGTGGGACTCCTACCTAGTTCTTTAGTTTATTTGCATTTTTTGCCTCTTTACTAACTCAGGTTTTGTGTGCAGGTTTAGCCGCTCTGATCTACAATGGCCAAAATTTAGCCACTCTGGTCAAAAATAGCCAAAAGTCATCTGCTCTGGTCAACAACGATCAGAGTTGGAGTGCAACAGAGGTCAAAACATTGACTCTCTGAGCTGGATTAAAGGTTGGTACAACTTTTTTGACACTTTATAGTTCTCTATCTATTTTTGTTCCATTAAAATCAGTGATAATTAAGAAATATTTCAATTTGGAAAACTGAAAGAATGAAAGAGAAAGAACTTGTATCTTGCACATCTTAGGTTTCTTTTTAGATTTTCCACTAGGCATTGCTAGGAACAACGACTTCATTCTATAAATTTTACCCTAGAATCCAATGTGCTAGACACTGTGTGATTGGTTTGCTTGTTTTGAGGCCTTTCTAAAGGCCATACTTGCACCTAATAGAGTGCATTCATTAATCTCATAGTAGCTATGCACCTTTCTAAAATTGAAATGCATTTTGCATTAGGCATATAGGGAAAGTTCATTGCTGTTATATGATGCATTCTTATTCATGCAAAACTTAAAATGAACCACACACACACATATATTTTAAACATTGGGGAGTTGGATTTCATCACCAACCCTCAATTTAGTCCGATGACATTGGCATTCATCTCCTTCCACCGGTTTTCCCCCTAGAGCTTCCTAGAAATGGATTGAGGAACTTACTTATAGTGACACTAAGGTACTTGTGTTCAAACTATCTCCCACTATTGGAACAATCATTGGTTCAGAGTGGAAGAGCTAGGTGAACCCCCCACTGGGATTTAAGTGGTGTACCCTAGTCTCTTTTGAGAAATCATGTTTGGCATGAGTGTTCTTGATTATCACTATGGATGAGTCTCCTCATTCTAAATCCAAAGAAAAAACAAGAAACAAGAAACAACCAAACATCAAAATACAACAAATAGTTTAGGGCACACTTAAATTTGTAATCAAGATAAACATTTGCTTGATATTGTTTGGTCATATTTAAGTGCAACACAAAAGCTAAATTTCCAAAAATAATGGTCAAAACAAGAAGTAGACATCCTTGGTCTGACATCGAGGGAGAATCTAAAACAACACATACCCTTAGGCGAAGTCATAGTAACATTGAAAGACCTACTCGAAAGACCATGAGACGCAGTTCCACGAGTCTAAGGGGTGATAACTCAACCCTTGGGGGATCTCCTCGAGAAACCCCAAATAGGGAACCAAATCAAGGAACTACATCACATCAACACAAAGAGGCCTCATGACCATCATCATCAAGGAGACATGAGGAAACCTCAAGGGCTTCCTCTAAACACACAAAAACTTCTCAGAGACATGAGGAAGCTTCAAGAGCTTCCTCCTCACATAGACATAAGGAGGGTTCTAGACCCCGTTCTTCACATAGGGATGATGAGGTTTCCCCATATCCATCCTCATGGAGGGTAGAGAGGGCCACAAAACCCTCATCACCAAAAGGACACACAAGAGTCCCAACATCCCAACATTCACATGAGACACTTAGAACAGATCAACCCACTAAGGGGCAGGAAACTAGAGATACATCCAATCATAGACATCAAACAGAAGATATCCTTCACACAAGAGGAAGGATTCCAATAGACTATGACCTCATTGGAGTAAATGGCACCCCACGGGATCAGCCATGGAAAACAAGATAGTTGGATGAGTTGGATCGGTTGCATCCGAGGCCACCTCCCAGAACCATAGCCACAGAGAATTCTGCATCTAGAAGTTCATGAACCATGACTTCTAAGCCCACTTCTCAAACTAGGGGTGCCTCAAGGTGACCCCATAGTAAACATACAGAGTCTGATCATAGAGACACTCAAAAATACATTGAACAAGTCACATTAGCTAGCAAGAGCAAAGAAATAGTAGAAACCTCTTCGAGAAATCTATGAATGAAAACCACTAGAATAGGATCAGATAAGCATGAGTCTTCTATGACCATGCAAGTTAACCACGTGTGATGGTTAGAAAATGCCTTATACAAAGAGTGAGAGCTTGTAGAAGCTCTCGAACATGATAAACAAAGAGAATGGTTGTTGCACCAACATGAGCAATATTTAAGAGAGCAAGTTGAGCAGCTAGCTCATAGCAACCAACAAGAAAATAGAAATGATCATCAAAGAGATCAACGCACTGACTCACCAAGAGAGGAGCACACTAGACAAGAAGGAAACCCACAACAAAATCACCCTCCAAATCATGAGTGAAATCCAACTAGTGGGGAAAGGGTAAACTTAATAGAGCAGGATCAAGCACATCCTAAATCCCCTCATAGGAGGGAAGAAAATAGAGCAAATAAAATGGATAGAGTGTTACCTCCACCACCACCATGGGGAGGTCTACAAGAGGAGGAACTCCTCACCTCAAAGGTCTTCCAAGAACTTGCTAAAAATATGAAGTCCTTTGAAAAACAAGAGATGGCTAGTAGCCAACCAACATTAAGCAAGATACACAATCAACCATTATGTCTATATGTCCCTAGCCCCGCATACCCTAAGCATTTTGAGATGCCTAGGTTGGAAAAGTTTAAAGGTGAAGAGGATGCACAAGAGCATGTTACCAATTTCATCAATGCATATTTTCATCTTGAAGACAATGATGCTCTCATGCTCAGGATATTCATAATGACATTTGTGGGCACCGCCACCCAATGGTTCAACCAATTGCCCAAGCATAGCATATCCAATTTTGAACAACTAGTGAACGCTTTCCTAAAACATTTCTCTTTTGGTGCTAAGAGGAAAGTGAACCTTTTAGACCTAGCCAATTTGAGACATTATGATGATGAGCCAGTAATGGATTATGGGAATAGATGGAGAAGAGTCATGGAAAAATTATCATTCTCCATCCCCATAGAAGAGATCATCCAGATGTTCACCAAGAGTTGTTCCAAACACATTTCCCTCTTGCTACAACTTCAAAAATACCCCTCATTTGAGGAAGCTTTGGCATAGGCCAAACTCATCGAGGACATAAAAGTAGATGAGGGAACCATCAAACTCTGAACCAAGAAGGAGTGGAACAAAAATGACAAAAATGGCAAATACAAGCAGAAGTAGGCAAACCCTGCTCCAGTTAATCAAGTGGTATTGGCTATGCCTAAGGATGGGGCTATGCAACAACCCCATAATTATCAAGCACAACCCCCACCAGCCAACTATGATCAAAAGAATAATCAAGGGTGAAACAAAGAATGCAAACCCCCTCGCTATTTCACACCATTGATAGAATCAATGCAATCAATCTTCAACCAATTGAGTGAGGTAGGAAATATTAAGTTCCTTGATATACCTCTTATAGATCCCAACCATCCTAAGCCAAAAGGATATAGGGAAGATCAATTTTACCCTTATCATAGGATATCGGGGCATAATATTGAGGTTTGCATTGGTTTCAAGCACCAAGTGCAAAACATGATTGAGGCGGGAGAACTTAAAGTGGACAACCCATTGGCCCCTAACAACAGAGATATGGGCATCTACAAAAACCTACTACCAAACCATGAGGTCCCTAGAGGGCAAGGTGCACAAGTCAATCAGGTCCGAGTTGATACGCCTACCCATGGGTGCATTGGGATGGTTGAAATTGTCAATATAGCAACTAGGAGTAGATGGTATGGTCAACCGCAACCTCCTGCAGCTCCCATTAATGTCCCCACTGCACCTAGGTAGAGGTAGGGGTAAAACAACCTTCCAGGTCCACCAACCCGACCTGTGGTAACTATTCGGAGTAGACTTGAGCAAAACTTACAAATGACTTCAGCTAAGCTATCCATCTATGAGCTCATACAATAGTCCCCAAAGCACAGGGAGACCTTGATGGAGATTTTAAGGTCGATTGAGCTCCAACCACAAGATCCAAATGCATTCACCCATTTTGTGGGACAAGTACAAGAATTCCAAGAACCTGTAATTCGATTCTATGATTATGAGATTAAGATAGTACCTACTGCCTTACCAGACCCTCCATTGCACATCATGGCATCAGTTAATGATTTACCTTTTAAGTGGGTCTTGATCGATACAGGTTCATCAATCAACATCATCACAACAACAACAATAGAACACCTTAAGATCCCCAAGTCCAATATCATTCCAGGAGCCTATACATTAAGGGCTTTCAATGATGCTTTATGCAATACTATGGGAATGATAGTCCTACCTATCAAGGTGGGGCATAAGACCATCCCCATGATGTGTCATGTCTTGGAAGGGGCCATGCAATACAACATCCTCCTAGGGAGACCTTGGATAAGGGACATGAAATGTGTTCCTTCGATCTTACACCAATGTGTCAAGTATGTGCATGATAACAAAGTCTACATGGTGTTGGCTGATGAAGAGCCATTCAAGTATGTTCATCAGGTGGATTGTCTAGGAGAATTTATGATTCCTTCTACCCACTTGTCTATAGGACCTTCATCTCCAACTACACAACTAGATAACAAAGACAAAGGGGTACAAAAGGACCCATCTGCATCAACACCTCATCTTGCGCACAAAGTAACTAATGCTTCTAATAGACCATCAACATCTAAACCAAAATACAATCAGAAGCTAAAGGTACCCATGGTTGAGGAAAGAGAGCCCAAGGAAGTACTAATCATAGACATTAAGAAGATTCCAACTCCCATGGAGGAGGAAGATCTCCAAGATCAAGTTGAGGAGATACTAGAACCCGCTTCACCAGTGTCATCTGTAGGATCATCCACATCACATGCGACAATACACTTGGCAAGTACAAGGATAGGAGAGTATCTTGTGTAGAACATAACATTTATGCCCATCATAGAGTCTGCACAAGACATGGGATGGCCAAAATATCTAAGACCACCAGTGGGAATAGTGGTTCCACTTGGAATCCCTCCCAACCAGACAAATTTTATCTACGTTGGACTAGACTACACCCATAAATCTATGGACATAGAAGAGGACAATGATGAATTATTCATCGTAAATGTTTATTACCTCTCTAATCCTGAGTTTGCTCTAAGCTACTTTGAATGTTGCCATTGGCATGGTTATGATCTTGGTATATATGAGTAGGGGTATAGATGGCCATTCGAGCCACAATACCAACTTCCATATGATAGGTTTGGGTTAGGCTATCACATCAGAGGTCGAGATGACTCTCTAGCAGTAGCATTAGATAGATTAAGCTTGGGGTTAGGAGAAGACATCAATTTTATTCCCTATCACCCACCAAGTGCAAGATATTCGAGCAACAGACAAGTGGTTATGGTAAGCATACCACCTCTCGAGACTTATCATCCAAGCTCCACAATTGATGCCACCCCAACAGGTTACAACTCATGGGATGATGAGCAAGAAGAAAATGGATATGTGGCAAGTGATGATGAAGCACAAGCAGGCTTGGCCTATCATGGGCCTCACTATTTACAAAGCCTTACTTGGTCCATCCACAATGAGAGTGGATTCATATCGGATGAAAGTGGCTATGAGTTAGAGGACTCAATAGAGAGAGCCTACCTAGGAACAAGGTAATGGCCCCATGACTTGGGGCAACATACTAATGCAAATGGCATCTTCATAAGTGATGAAGAATATGAGGATGAGATAGAGATGGCCTACTTAGGGCCAAGAGACATGCCCCTTACCTTGGGGCCGCATACCAATGCTAATGATTTTTGGATAAGTGATGATGATTTTGATGATGAGACTGAGATGGCTTATCTTGGACCTCACCACTTGTGGTAAGTCGACATGTTGGTAGAAAGAGAAGTGGTACTTCATGCCATAGACCCTGGCTTACAATTTTTGGGGAGACCTATTGACTTGAATGTCATTCATCGCATGGTCAATCCCCCTCCACCTACATTCAGGGAACTCTTAGAGCCCAATGATCCTATTATCCGACCAGCTCATGGGTCGGATCCAGAGATTCCTTTTCCTCCAGAGCCTCATCATGAGTATAGGAAGGAAACCTCTGAGACAAGATTTCACCCATGTGGTTCTGGAGATTTCATTCCATCCATCAACACAATCTCCATTGATTTGACCACTCCACTTCATAACCTAGCAGATCCCACTAAACCTTTGTGTCTTGATACGAAGGCTATTGATTGGGATCATGCTGATTCACCCATAGAGCCTGAAGATCTTTTCTCTAATGAAGAGACATTACAACCATTCCATTTTGCATCAGGTTGTGCATATGATGTGTTCCATGTTAGTCTAGATCCTAAGTCAGTAGGACCTATAAATCCTATCGATGACATTCACTTGATACCCATGCCTCACCAATTGGAGGATGGGTCACATATGGCTATAGAAGTGACTTTCGAGGTGGACATCAATGATGATCCTACTCAACCAAAGAAATTCAAGTTCGGAGAAAGTCTATCTCCAGAGGAACAAGCCATCATAATCCCTCTCCTTAAAGAGAGGCCAAATATATTTGCTTGGACTTACAAAGACATGCTAGGTATTGATCCAAAGTTAGTTGTTCACAACCTTTCATTGGATCCCCTAAAGAAGCCAGTCAAGCAAAAATTGAGGAAGATGCATCCAACCATCACTTTGATGGTAAAGAATGAGTTACAAAAACTATTGGATGTGATCTTCATAGTTCCCATCGACTATCCTGAATGGGTCTCGAACATGGTGCCCATGGGAAAACCAGATGGAAGAGTCCACATTTGCATAGATTTTAGGGACTTAAATAGGGCAACTCTAAAGGATTCATTCCCATTGCCAAACATAGATGCTCTTGTTGATGCCACTATAGGTCATGAGATGCTCTCCCTAATGGATGGGTTTTCTAGATACAATAAAATCTGAATCAAACTCGAAGACCAACATAAGACTACTTTCATTACTCCATGGGGAACTTTCTATTACAAAGTGATGCCATTTGGCCTAAAGAATGTTGGTGCCACATACCAATGGGCCATGACATACATATTTCATGACTACATGCACACAATCTTGGAAGACTACATGGATGACTTGCTGGCCAAATCTTTAGTATGACAAGAGCACGTTGAGATCCTTACAAAAGTCTTCGATCGCCTCATAGAGCACAACGTCAGATTGAATCCTAAGAAGTGCATGTTTGGCATGACTTCTGGTAAGCTCTTAGGTTTCATTATTTCCAAGAGAGGCATTGAAGTCGATCCTACAAAAGTAGAAGCTATAACGGAAATGGCCGCCCCTACCAACATTAGGGAGTTAAGAAGCCTACAAGGCAAGGTAGCATCCATCAAATGGTTCATTGCACAATTATCAGACAAGTGTTGACCCATGAATCGGTTGCTACGCAAGGATGTCCCATTTCATTGGGATGAAGAGTGCCAACAAGCCTTTGCAGAGATCAAAACATACCTGGCAACACCACTAGTGTTGGCTCCACCAAGGCTAGACATACCATTTTTGCTATACATATCAGCTACTGATTTTTCTTTGGGCACCATGTTAGCCCAAAAGAATATGCAAGACAAAGAGCAAGTCATATATTACATTAGTCGCACCTTGGTAAGCTATGAGCTAGGATATGCGTATGTAGAAAAGTTATGCTTAGCAGTGGTCTTTACAACCAAAAAATTGTGACACTACATGTTGAGCCATACGACTTACGTTATATCAAAATAGAATCCTTTGCAGTATATGATGAACAAGACATATCACAATACACGTACTACAAAGTGGATCATGCTATTGATAGAATTTGATCTAGAATTCATAAGCCAAAATTCCATCAAGGGACAAGTCATAGCAGATCAATTAGTAGAGGCACCTCTTCAGGATAGCAAGCCTCTCACTATAGAATTGCTTAATGATGCAGTCTTCACATTATCAGATCCACCAAAACTCGAAGAACCTGAGAAACAAAGAGACATGGCATTATTCTTTGATGGTTCAAAGTGCGAGCAAGGGGGTGGAGTAGGGATAGTCTTTATCACACCACAGGGTGCTCCATTACCCTTATCATTCAAGCTAGACTTCCCTTGCACAAACAATAACACAGAGTATGAAGCCTTGATCTTGGGACTCCAAACAGCCATTGCAATGGGCATTAAAATATTGAATATCTTTGGTGACTCCTTGCTCATAGTAAATCAAGTCAAAGGATTGTTCCAATGTAGGTGCCCACTCCTGAAATCTTACAAGGAGCTTGTTGACACTTACCTAGCTCGACTAGAATGGTATGACATCGAGGCAATCCCTCGTACATCAAACAGATTTGTAGACACCATGGCATCTTTGGGATCCTTAATCCCTCAGAATCCATCTGCTGATTTCACAACCGTTCATGTGAAAGTGCTCATATTTTTAGTGATACAACGTGAGGTTATTGACAACCTAGAGTCAGTCAACATGATCCAAACCGAGCCAAATCAGGATTGGTCCTTCAAAGTTAGAGCTTTCTTGCAAATAGCCCCTTGGGAATCTTTGATCTCTCAAGGTCCTACGGAGTGTGGAACAACCATTCATCATAGGATTGTTTCCCAATCGGTGTTCACAAATGTTGTATCACAAGAGGAACATGTCATTTTATCCATAGAAGCTATGGCTTATCAAGATTGGCTATCCCAATTATGGGATTTCCTGAAGCTTGGAATAATACCGCAAGGCCTGTCGCATGCTGAAAGATGAACATTTAAACAAAAGGTGACTAGATACATTTTTCTAGGAGAGATCCTTTATAGACGAGGTTATGATGGAATGCTCCTTCATTGTCTTGAGCCCTAGGAAGCATCTTGGGAAATTTTGCAAGCTCATGATGGTACGTGTGGTGGTCACTTCAGTGGCATGGCCATCATTAAATGCATTTTGAGAATGGGTTACTATTGGCCCACTATGGAAAAATAATGTTGTGAGTATGTCAAGAAATGCATCAAGTGTCAGCATCATGCAAACCTCACCCACTTGCCATCACAAGCCTTGCAACCCATCCAGGCAGCATGGCCCTTCTCGTAGTGGGGATTAGACTTGATTGGGAAGATATCTCCCCTATATTTAGGCCGACACACATTCATCATAATGACCACTGAGTATTTCACCAAATGGGTCGAAGTGATCCCCTTAACATCGACAACTGGACCAAGGATTGTGGAGTTTATACTCCATAATATCATAAGTCATTTTGGGGTCCCTTCGAAGATTATATCGGATAATGGGCCATATTTCAAGAACAAAAATGTGCATGCTTTAATGAACAAATACCACATCCAACATAGTTTTTCAACACCCTATTATCCACAAGCAAATGGGCAAGTAGAAGCCTCAAACAAAACAATCATCTCCATCTTGAGGAAAATAGTGAGAGATAATCATAGGGATTGGCATTTGTAGTTACCTCTAGCATTATGGGCATATAGGACTAGTGTGTGGATGCCCACTAGGGCAACACCATTTTCACTTGTATATGGCACTGAGGCCATCATGCCCCTAGAATTGGAAATTCCAACCTTACGCGTAGCATTGAAGGACTTCATAGATGATGACACCGTACGACAAGGCCACCTGGATCAGTTAATGCTTCTTGATGAACGATGAGTCAATGCCTTGGAGCATCTCCACATTTATCAGAATCACCTTGCATGAGCATACAATAGTAAAGTCCATTTGAGAGAATTCAAAGTTGGGGATCTTGTGCTCAAAGAAAACCAGCAGAACTCAAATCTATCACCGCATTTGTGAGACAAATTTATAGTAAATTGGATAGGCCCCTACATGATTTCAGAGAAGGTTGGGCCTGGAGCATATCACCTCACATCTTTGGATGGTGTTGAAGAGCCTGAACCTCTCAATATCATTCATTTGAAGGCATTTCATACATAAAATTATAAAAACATTCAAATATGTCATAAAAATAAAAAACATTCAAATATGTCATAAAAATCAAAAACATTCAAATATGTCATAAAAATAAAAAACATTCAAATATGTCATAAAAATCAAAAACATTCAAAAAAAACTCCAAAGGCATCTTAAAGCCCTTTGTCAAATCAAATCAAATCAAAAATCTCCAAGTACCAATCACTTGGTCAAAATCAAACAAAAATCTCCAAAGGCATCTTAAAGCCCTTTGGTCATCAAATCAAATCACAAAAATGCTCCAAGGGTACCCAATCCACTTGGTCAAAATCATCACAAAAAGCTCCAAAGGCATCTTAAAGCCCTTTGGTCAAATCAAATCAAATCACAAAAATGCTCCAAGGGTACCCAATCCGCTTGGTCAAAATCATAACAAAAAGCTCCAAAGGCATCTTAAAGCCCTTTGGTCAAATCAAATCACAAAAATGCTCCAAGGGTACCCAATCCGCTTGGTCAAAATCATCACAAAAAGCTCCAAAGGCATCTTAAAGCCCTTTGGTCAAATCAAAAATACAAAAACAATGCAAAAATCAAAAATACAAAAACATTTGCATCTTACATCCATATCCACATAGTTGCATATCCATACATATCCATTGCATTCACATATGTTATGATCACATTCTTACAAACGATGCCATAGTTTGTATCTCAATCACAATATTCAAGTTCATCCTCATCCATGCATCCATGTGTGTAATTGTGTTTTTCAACACAACCATTTCATGTTGCTATACGAAATATACAAAGGTTTCCTAGTCTTTCAACCATGTCTAGTGGTCTTATCAACTTTTGTAGAAAGCCACCTTGATTAGTAGAGAGCAAGGTCTAGTTGTAATAATACCTTGGATATTCAGGATCCCATCACTAATTGAAACACTAAAATCCTAGTTGGTACAAGGGAAAGATGAAAACAACAAAAGTGGTCTAGGTTACCTTAAGTGAAAAGGATCTTCCTTGCTTATCCCCCTGTGCAACTGGTTTAAAGGTGTTGAGAATTGGCAAAAGGACAAGTTCCGCCCTACCCAAAAATGAGTGATTATCATCACTACATAAATCCCTTGCTTTCATTAAAACAAGCAAAAATCCTGAAACAAAGCACAAATTCAAAATTCTAGTTTCAAAAGTCATATTTCAAAATCCCAAAATCAAAAATCAGTCAAAGTCAAAACAAACAAGTGAATTTCATCCTTACATAAATCCCTTGCTCAAAAAAAAAAAAAAAAAATCAGTCAAAATAAACAGTGATTTTCATCACTAAGTATGAGCAAGTATCCCAAATGAAATGAAGAAAAAAAGGGAATAGAACTTGAATCCCTGGAATTCTCAGCATTGCACAAAACTGGAAGGAGAAATCCTTACGCATGATGATATGTCTATTACAAAAGCTTCTAGCATTTGTATAGACCAATGTTTGAATGTGGATGAGCTAGCTTAGGTAACCCAATACTACCTAGTGGTATAGTCCAACTAAGTCCAACATAAGGATGAGATAAAACACTTGAGGATCCTTGATCTTAGCAATGGGCTGAAAGAATCCCGCCTGACATCGGAGGAAATGCTTGAGTTCTATCTAAATATATATTCATTTGCACACACAGAGATAATGAATATCCAGGTACAGAGTGAAAGCCTTGCTTTTCAAAAGTCTTGTATGGTCAGTACATAGTTGTTGATAGGGTAACTAGAGTGTTTGAAGTCTCAGGAAAAACCCACAAATAAATTTCTAACATAGCAACAAATCATATCATCAATCACATCATCAAATTTCTTTATAAGCTTCTGTAAATTAGGGGGTATTAATAAAATAATATTAAACTAGATACCGGATATATGTCAGAAATGATATCTAGATGACCACTAACTATTTTACATCTCTTAAATTACAGAAGCTTATCCAGAAAATACATACATTCCACACCATTACATTGCACATATGGATGATTTAAATAATTAATTCTTATGAGTAGAATGATTATTAAATATTCATGGTTGTTATACTTTCTGTGGTATCACCCGTTAAATTGTCAAACTCATAGCATATGCATCCATTATGTTTTAAGTGATTAAAACATACAAGTTCATTCACATTAGATTACATACTGCATTCACCATATCATAGCATGAGTTAGATGCATACAATTAAATCAAAATCAAACATGTATCTAACAAAAACATTACATCCATAAATACATAGTTCATAAATCATCCATTTACATCAAAGATCACATCATTGCATTCATCCATACATAGAATCATAAATCCATCATCAAATCAACTCAAGATACATCACATCATGTCACAATAATCAAATCATATAAGCATCTACATAAACACATACATAAGCATCCATCTCAAATCCATATCATCATAAATATCATCTATCATCTAACACATATATATCAACTCATCATAATGCCATCATAACATCGCATAAATAAAACAAAAACATAAGCAATAAATGACACACATAATGAAGCATAAATGCAAAGTCTCATATAAATATGTCTATCTCAAAATATGTCTCAGAATGTGTATCTCAAAGTGCATGAATATACAAAATTACCCATAGGCTACAAGTCATATAGGTCAAGCAGACCTCAAAAATAAAATCCAAGTGCATCATCAATCAAACACAAGGCCTGTACCCCTAACATCACCTCCCCCTATGGTTGTGTCATGCATAGAGTGATGTGACCCTACTGGTCTCTCTATGCGAGTCCGAGTCCTCTAACTAGGATGGATGGAAGACTACCCAGAGGTGGATCACCTATTGACCTATGAGCCACCTACACCTGGTGCCTCCCTAGGGACAACTCCATGCCTCCTAAGCTACATCTAGAGAGAGGCTATATGGGAGACATACACCTAGATCTACTCCTCATACTCATCCAACAATGACTATAGGCGTAGAACCTCTACCCCTATGTCTACCCTAGGATCTACCCAGTATCACCCTATGGTGTAGAAGGAGGAACAACAAACTGCATCCTAGCAGCACCACCCCCGATAGTAGCCTACAAATCCTAGATCTATAGCGTGAGCTACTCTATAGTAGCATCTCACTAGGCTATGGTAGCATCTCACTGTTGTACCTAGATCTTGGTCGACTGAAGCTCAACCTCAACCTCATGCAACTATGCTCTCAGAGGAGAATCTCTCTCCTCAGGATCTAGCTCCTCCTCATCCTCCTCAAGAGCCTCCTACTCCTCTACTACCACCTACTCTACTAGCTAGCCCCACACCTCAATCCTAGCTTAAACTCTATACCCTACTAGATCTACACCATCATCCCTACCATCATCTATGCACAGCCCAAACTACCCTCACCATGCCACATCAAATCCCCCCACCACTACACAAATGCATCTATGACTCCCCCAGTGACTCATGGGTCAACTGTTGAGGCATCCTCCTCATCAGAAAGCTCTATGATCCATGGAGGAGGAAGGTCTCCCTATGCTATGAGACATCGATACAAAAATGGAACTAGTGGCACATCCTACTATAGCCTAAACTGATGGAGAACCCAGGAGTAGAAGAAATACTCCCTAATACCAACCTTGTGATCGATGAGCCACCGCTCATCATGCATCCTAGCTATGAAACTAGCTAGGTCATCCCAAGCCGAGCACTCATAATATGGATGCCACATAATATCTTTAACCTTCAACCTAGTAAAAGTAGCAGTGTAGTGGGAAAGCTCCCCCACATGAGGATGGCTCTTGCGCTCCTCATGCCCTCGAGCCCATCTAGCAGCATAGCACTACATCCACTCCTCAATAACTATAATCTTGGTAGGAAGCCCTCTAGGATGATCTACCTTGATGTGCTCCCATCCCCAAACTTGTAAGATATAGGAGCAAGCAAAGGATGTGAGGCCCCGGGGGGAGGGGGAACAACCTACCCCAAACACTAAAATAAAACAAAACAAAAACAAGGAGGTTCCATGGGAACCTCAGGCCTGAGCAATCTAGAATAAGAATGTTATTGATGACCATCAGCAACACTGCATGCCTCATCATGAAAACATGCTCCCGATACCAACGTACAATAGAGACACCACCAGACTTGGTGTCCTTGAAGGCATCAACAACATGCCTTCCGAACACCCAAAGAAATACAGCATCATGATCATTAGTGGTCGAAGAGATAATGGCCACTCCATCAAAGGGGATCCAAAATATCCTATACACATCCTCCGACATGATAGTCATCTCGCCGGTAGGAAGGTGGAAGGTATTAGTCTGAGAATCCCATCGATGGACCAAAGTCATAAGGTAAGCCTGATCTGACATAATGTAGGGCAGCCTAGTGATAAACTATAGCCCGTGGGCCTTGAGCCAGGCCTAGTCCGTATCACTCAAAAGGGGTAGAAGGTCATTCATGAGCTTCGGGTCATGAGCCCGAGCAGTGAGAATCTAAGAGCAAAAGAGAAAACAAAGCATAACTACAATGCATCTAAGGCATAAATCATAATGAAACATGGAAACGATGCAAATAATGATGGGCTACTCTAAGTCCAAGAAAAAAGAGCAATGAAATGCACCTAATAATGCAGCAATTTCATAAAAGCAAGTCAAAAATTCAAAAAAATCAGTTAATCACTTCAAAAATGCAAAGAAAATAAAAAAATTTACAAGTGTTCTTAGTCACTATCGACTACAATGGCCATAAATCGACCACTGAAGCTGAGATCGGCCAAGCCCCAATGGTCAAAATTTTGACCATTGAGATTCAAATATAGTCACTCTAAGCGACAATGGCCAAACCATAGGCCAAGCTGGCCACTTTGAGCAGCAGTTGCCAATGGGCGACGTGACAAAAACATCTACCCTAGGCCAAAAATAACAAAAAAATAGCAAATGGGAGAAATCCCACCACATAAAATCCTAAACTAAGCCTAACTACGGGTTTAATTCATTACCAATAAGTTTAATGAAGTTCATGTACCGATTACTTAGTGTAGTTCATTTTACCCAAAAATGAAATAGATAGGGTTAAGGTTTTGAAGAGTACCCGAGAAGCTCCAGCTCCTCCGCTCATTGATGCCTCACCCTATGTAGCCATGATCCTCCGAATCACAACAACACTCCAAATCATAGAAGTCACTTTCACAATAGAGCTCTAAAATGCAAAATGACAAGCTGGTGAAAGTGAAAGGTCAAAACCCTAGGGTTACTTTTTATATTCTCAAATTATGCCTTGGTCACTATTGTCATCAATGGCCCAAATTTCTTGGCCGCTCAAGATGAGAGCGGCCATGAGCAGGCATTTGGGGGTCATTAGACCTGACAGCGACCAATAGCCTAAGAAAAAATAGGAGGGATTCTCTCCATGAGAAGCAACAAAAATATTAAATAAACACATTTTGATGACTCATGGTTATCATAATGTTCAAAATAACAAAAAAATTACATAAAAACAAATCTCAAGTAAGCCTCTTATCAAGTTACTTACTCTATCAACTTAGCGGTTGCAGTGATTTGCACTCCATGCAACTCGGTGAGATGAGTAAGTTACCATGAGGTTACTTGGGGAAAAACATTCATTTTGGAATTACGATGTGCCTCCTTCAATCCCGAAGAAGACCAAGATGGTCGGACTGCTCCACGGGTACGAAGGAATCATCCTAATTCTCCTATGACACCAAAAACACTGAGCCAAGTGATGCAATACAAGCATAAATAGAATCACTCATCCTAACTCCCTAAGAAGGCTATTTATGGTCGGACCACTCCCTGAGATAGGGATGAATGATTATCATAAACAATTGAGATCACACTTGGATGGGGGATTGCCCATTAAAAGAACAAATACTAGAAAGGAACCAAAACTAGTCAAATTGGTCAAGCGACTTGTCACTTCATTCATTGCCCTTCCCTCACCAATTCATTGTGTGAGGGGGTAGTTCAAATCTTCAAAATAATCATAATCAAAATCAACAAAATATCACTCGATCATGTCAAAATTATGTTCATCCTATGAATCATTGCACTCAACTCTTACAAAATGTTTCCCTGTTTGTTGGATTCATAAGCAAATATGACATCTTCAATTTGTAGCTCTCCTACCGATCGGATCTCATTGTAGTAACATAAGCTACCCGATTGAGTTTGAGGAATGAGTGCAAGTGGACATGTGCAAGCCCTATGCTAAATTAAGCCTTCAATCATGTTGAAGCAATGATTCAAGGATGTATGTCATCTTGCATGATTGGGCCATCCAACATTGATCAGATCAATGATCATCATACACCCTGCAAACATAGCAGTCTATGTTTTCACTTTGCGTTATGTCTATCACTCAGTGCATCGCAAAAAGGGGCATCTGTAGACACCTAAAACATGTCATGGTTAGGGAGACTACTCACATGGGTACACTCATAGGTCATGTGACTAAACCTTGGGACCTTCCAAGTGTCAAAAGTGGTTTTTACCACTCATATGGGGCATTTTTAGCCCATCCAAGCCTGGCCGTTGTAGACCAGAGTGGCTAGAATCCAATCATTGTAGCTCAGAGTGGCCAAACCTTAGCCACTATAGATGACAATGGCTAAGCTTTTAATGCATTTTGCTACCCATCCAGCCTAATCTTGGGTGGAAGTGGTAGTCTGCATGCAATAAGGATGAGCGGGGACAACTTTGCATTCCTCCTCACAACCAATCTACATGGAAGACTCAAAGTCCAGATTTAGACTTCAGTTAAACATAGAAAAACAAAGAGCTTCTCATGCTAACACCTAGTACGCATGAGGGATTCAGTCCTAGGGTTGAACATTGACCTAGGGCTTCAAAACACTTTATAAGGAATAAACCTAAAAGCACTAGGGGACTTTTCTTAGACCTTATTTCATCAATTAGGGAGAGAGAGAGCATCATACATCAAAAATTTGAATAGGTTGGATCATTGAGGAGAGCTTCTAGAGACTTGGAGAGCTTCCCTTGGAGATCGATTCTTGTAGCGGAGCCCTGTCGTATTGGAGGGAAAATATGAACACATAAGGTAATCATTTTAACATTAGTAGAAGACTTGAGCCCATAGCCTTTGGATCAATAGAGAGATTCCACCTTAGCGGTCGTTGTCCTAGATAGTGGCCCGCAACCTAGTCTAGGGTTTTAGGTGTTAGTTTCTTTTATTCTGCTTTATCTTTCATTTCATTAGCATAAGCTTTATTTTAGTTATTCGCTTGCATAGTACTAGTTTCATTGCATTTATTGAGCTTATTCATTGCTAACAGCCTCATCCAGGGAGGCAATCTCGGACATCTAAGCGTGTGTTGTTGTTTCATTGATTTCAGGGCTACAGGTTCAATCGGGAAAATCCACAACATACGAGTGCAAGAGGATCCCTCTAGCAATCAGACCTAGAGAAGGAGGCATCTGTAAGCCCTCATACATTTTTGTGTGCATCACCGGGAAGCCTTATAAAGTGTACCCCTTGTGCGAGGGGATATTTTATACACCTGCTGCCCTCTTTGTGTGTAAAATCATGTATCAAACGAAGGGTATCCCTTAGAGGGATTCATATGTAACCTAATCTGGAGAATATCAATAAAAAAAGCATTCATTCATTTATTTCTTCGCATTCTGGTTATATCTGCTTTGTGCCTTTCATTTATTGCATGTTTAACATTAAAGGATTCAATCGAATCGCAAGTAGAGTAGTTGGTGGATGGTGCGTCGCTTCCCTAGGGTCGCTACAAGTAGAAGTAATATCAACTTCTCATCCCTTCATGTCTAATAACCAAATCTCTTTATCAAAAATTTCATAGCAATAGCAAGTGCTGCACCATAAAAAAATCCTATAGCAACAATAGGTACCACAACACTAGAAAATCCCACAAAAACAAGTGTTGCAACACTAGTAAATCTTGTAGCAACAACAAATACTAAAACACTAGCAAATCATGGAGCAATAATAAGTGTTGCAACACCAGCAAATCTTGCAGCAATAATAAGTGCTACAACATCAATAAATCCTGCAATAATAACAGGTGCTACAACATTAGTGAATCCCATAGCAATAGTAAGTGTTGCAACATCATCAAATCCTATAGCACCAATAAGTGCAACAACACTCTCAAATTCTACAACAACAATTCTTCCAACAACAACACATCCCACAACAACAACAAAATTTAGGCAATCAACAATTTACTTCTACTTTCAACCACTCAATTTCTCCCATCTCCACTTTCCCCAACTCTTCTTCACAATCCTTTCCATCCTCAAATATTCTCTAAACTTCCACATATGGAATCTTACCATCTACTTCATAGCTGCCCTCACTTTCCTCTACATTTTTTCTTCCTCGACTATCTTCTTGTTATCCACCTCCTGCCATTCCACTCACTTCTTACAATCCCAACTATCATTCATATCTCCATAATGCAGCATGCTATCCTGCTCAACCCTCCATTTCATATTTATTTTGTCCTTTCCCATATTCTCCACTCACATCCTTCACTTCACCTCCTTACTAGTCTTCCATGCTAACCACCCAATAGTAGCCTCTATATCAAAATCCCTCTCCATTTTAACAACATATTATGTTCCAAAGACAACAAGTACCGGTCTTGCAACATCAAGTTTTTCAACAACAGATTTTGACCCAACATGTACCAGTCTCGCAACAAGTTTTTCAACAATAGATTTTGGCCCAACAACACATATCGATCTTGTAATAATAACAAGTTTTTCAACAATAGGTGTTTGTACAACAACAAGTATAAATCCCACAACCACAGGCATTAGTAAAACAACAATATGTATCTGTCCCACAATAGTAAACTTTTCTTCAACATTAGGTCCTATATCAATTTTAATATCTCACTATTTCTAATTCTCAACTACCCTCCATGCAATATCAATGGGATGAAAAATAGTTGCAATATCCATCCATCCAGATTATTCATATTTGACATCACAATCCCATATTCTGCCTTCTTTTTTACTACCACCACTCCTTCCCACACTGGGAAATTCACCATAAACTTCACATGCAGCTTTTGATGAGATTCAAATCATGCACAAGCATATCAATAACTTGGACCTATGTATAATCGGTTATGGGTATCAAAAATCCACATATAATTAGTTGTGCAATGATCATATCAATCCTTCTATCACCATTCATCCCTATCCTTATCAATTTAAAATACTTAATTTTGACAAATTCAAAGGTAAGGAAGATCCAAGGGGGCACATCAATAACTATCACTTTACCTACTATCAAATCAATGGAAGTGATCCTCTCATGCTTTACACATTTCCACTCTCACTTGGGGGTCAAGCTTTGGATTGGTACAATAACCTTTCGTAGCATAGTCTGTTCACTTTTGAGCAATTATTCAATCTCTTATTAGAACACTTCTACATCAATATCAAGAAGAATATATCACTCTCAGATTTTTTTAGCTTACATTAATTTGATGAGAAACCTATTACTGATTTTGTTTCTAGGTGGCAGGTTGTCATTCATGATCTAACATTTGTCATACCACCTACAAAATTAGTCAAATTATTTGTAAAGAGTTGTACTAAACATATTTGAACAATGTTGTAAATCCAGTAGATTCATACATTCGACAAAGTTATTTCTCAAGTGAAGGTCATTGAATACATTAAGGTACATTTAGGCAAGATCAAGCTTCACAAGAAGTCATATTACCTAACCGACATTTGATTCAATCATAATCTTTCTAATCCAAGTACATCCAAAACACCACAAACAAATCAAGTGGTGCTTAGTGCACAACCTCCATCATCCTCACAACCATCTCCACAACCCCAACAAGGTCTTTTCATTATAATTCAACTTCCCCATCTAATCAACCATTGGCTCACAACCCCTTGCCCTCCTTGCCAACCATGCAATTGGATGTCTTTTTCAGAACCATTACCCAACTTATTTCAAAGATTGTATGATGCTAGACACATTGTTATACTAGATATCAAGGTTGATGATCCCAATCATCTAAAATTGTGGTACTATAATAAAAAAGTATTTTGTGAGTATCATCAACAATGATATCATGACATCAACTATTCTTACATCTTTCATAATTTGGTACAAGATCTCATTGATCGAGGAACCATTCAAGTATCAAACCCCCTCACCCCTCAAAATCAAAACTTGGGTATCTATTAGAACCCTTTACCTGAACATCGGTGTACTACTGCTCACACCAATCCACCCACATCATAGGATAATCCTCAATTGGTCAATCATATCAATTGTGGCCCATGTCAACAAGGTTTTGTCGGTATGATCAATGTCACTATACACAACCAATGCTACCCACCATGTACTAATGCACCAACCAATCCTTCTCATCCTATACCATATTCTTCCAACCTACCAGCCACTTTGAGCATTCCACCTACTATACCATGCAATATCATCACCATTCATAGTATTTTCCACCAACTCTATATTGCTCCCACACGATTGTCCATCTATGATATTTTATAGTAGTCTTAGCCACATCATGAATTTCTTAATGAAATTATTCATTCTATAAATCTCAAGATGAGTGATAGCAATGTGTTTGTCAACATTGTTGGCAATGTGTAAACTTGTATGCAACCTTCCATAAATTTCCATGATCATAAAGTCACAAAGATAGTAGGCAAGGGGGCTAACTCTCCTCTGCATATTATGGCTTCTATCAGCGTTGTTATCTATAATTGTGTCCTCATTGATACTAGATCATACATTAGTATCATTTCCACATCTACCCTTCATCATTTACATATTCCACACACTCATCTTGCCACTCCTCTTCACCTATGAGCTTTTGATGGCTCCATGTGTCCCATGATAGGTTATATTGTCTTACCTATTGATGTAGGAGCCAAGACTATCCCCACACTATGTCATGCCATCAAAGGGGAGATGCAATACAACATATTTTTAGGCTAATCATGGATTTAGAATATGTACTTATCCCTTATACCTTGCATTATTATCTAAAATACATTCACAATGACCAAGTTCATTGTATTCCCATTGATGATGATCTATTTGATATTTCTAATATTGTTGCTCTTCCACTAGGACCACCATTGTCCTCCACATAATTCACTCAAATATTACTTTGGTCCCCCACATTTTCTTCACTCCCCACTCAATCAAGGAATATCCCAAATGCTTCCCCTTATTTTTTATCCAACCCATGCATTTGCTCCACTACACCCTCATGCAAATCTTTGAATCCATCATTAAAATCTCCTTCCACTTCCTCTCAACCACTTCCTTCATGATCATGTCCTCCTTCTCGTTCCAATGTTCCTATTTTACCCACTTTGAATACTCCTCCACTTAATTCACCCTTTATATCATGCACATCATACATCATCCTACCTTCCACGGTGCTTCCTTTTTGATCCACGTCCCAATTTGCACATGCACATCACCCTATCCTAGCTACTTCGATAGAATTTTTTGAATGAGAATAATGTATTGCCCGCTTGGATTCTCGACTCGTCCAATCTAACACCTTCATTCCCTCATCTCCTACATTGCTTCCATGGGTACCGTAGCCATGTTAATCTTCATCATACAAGGGATCATACCCTAAATACAAGCATCATTATCAAGACCCAAATTTTCCCAACCTATTTTTTTTAAGGCCTTACCAAGGGTTCTAGAATCTACACTCTAGATTACTACTCTTCAAAACATTAATTTTCCTACTTAAATATTCTTTGAGGCACACCCATCCCCACGTCTTACATAAATCCATCTATGTAAGACCACTAGATGTTTTTCTTTTTTTACTTAATGGATCAAACTATCCTTCTCATGGATTCCAATGAGCTAACATTAACCTCCCCTTTCATTCTTTTGAAAGGTGCATGCCAAGTCTACACTCTACATAAGCCCTTCTATGCAGGTGCTATATACAATTAGGGATTTTCTATCTATCTCATATTTGTTTGAGCTAGACATCCCATAAAAGCCTTATTTCCAACTTAATCCATATAATTATTGAGCGATCAACTCTTCATTCCTCCTAATTAACTTCTTGAGGTAATGCAAATTATTCCAACTTAAATGAGCTTGTTAGTTTAAAATTGAAAGTTCTACCTATTTCCTTAGAGCAAAATGTCTTAGGAACTCCTCACACATAATAATAATCCCGTACTATTGCATTAATTTGTACCCTTTAGGTTAACAAAAAAATAAATAAATAAGATTACAATAGTTAAATTACCCATATAACTTCAATTGTCAAAAACCAAATTAAACTTCCTAAAAAGAAGCGTATATTTTAAAAGCAACACTTATTCTAATTCAATTTGAATTACGGGATTCATAAGTTAACTATTATCCAATACTCTATAAATCCAACTCTCTATGTAGCCATACACTTTTAATAAATAATACATCTATCCAATTTTCCATTCTTTAACTAATCACACGAATGTCGAATAGATAATTTGTTTACAACAATTTATACAATCCGGATTTGATTTCTTCCTCTTTAAGAGAGGGTATAAAGCTCAATTAATACATGAACCGTACAATTTATTATCCTAAATGAAGATTCAACATCATTATGTTTAAAAGCACACAACATAAGTCCTTAACATATTACAAACAATCATCAATGGAGAAACCCTTCATCATAGCCAATGGTGACATTTGGAATCTCCATTTGCTACTACAGTCCGTATTCTCCTTCATTTGAAATTTTGTGAGGTTCCTATAATATTAATGCATGAGGTCTCTTGAAAACATATGAATTACATAAAATAGTATTTTTTTTAATGAAGATTCAACATCATTATGTTTAAAAGCACACAACATAAGTCCTTAACATATTACAAACAATCATCAATGGAGAAACCCTTCATCATAGCCAATGGTGACATTTGGAATCTCCATTTGCTACTACAGTCCGTATTCTCCTTCATTTGAAATTTTGTGAGGTTCCTATAATATTAATGCATGAGGTCTCTTGAAAACATATGAATTACATAAAATAGTATTTTTTTTATAATTCCTACAAGTGCTCTGGAATCTAGCCTCTTCTAAAGGTCCTTACCAAAAACGAGAATGAGTATCCACTCCAAGTTATTTGATGACCAAAAAAAAAAAAAAACACTTCCTTCTTTGTTGGAGTGGTTTTCCTTAATTATTCAAATACTTGAAAGAATATAAACCCCACACGCCTTGCATACGGAAATCATCATATAACAGATCGGTATTTAAAAGAACAAATCTTTCAAGTTACTAGAATCAAATCATAACAGGGTCCTTTCATTAATCTACAAAAAATATTTATATCGTAGATTCACCTCATTTGAATATTTTTTAGACACACATAGCAACCGTGGCTAACATTAAGTTTACATTATTATTTATATCACAGATTTCACTTGAACATCAGTTAATCACAAATAGCAACAAAAGTTAACATTAAGCTTATATTATCATTTTT
Organism: Wollemia nobilis; assembly: GCA_028583015.1. Lineage (NCBI taxonomy): Eukaryota > Viridiplantae > Streptophyta > Pinopsida > Araucariales > Araucariaceae > Wollemia > Wollemia nobilis. Next base: position 2,608,126 of record JAQPPZ010002765.1, read on the forward strand.
AACACAGATTTCACTCATTCAAACATCTGGTAACCACAAATAGCAACAGAAGCTAACATTAAACTTACATTATCATTTTTTACACATATTTCACTCATTCGCACATTTGGTAATCACAAATAGAAATTTAAATCTATGATGAAAGTGGCATGGGCGGTTATTAGTATTTATTTGAAATTTCCAAATGAAATGAATGTCTGGTCAAATTGCCAATTAGATGAAGCCACGTTGTTCATGGTCAAAAAATTTCCATTGCTGCTCATAACTCTGAAACTCTGAATGACAAGCTCTGCCCATTTAGATAGGAAAGGCTTTGCCAATTCGCTCCCCAGTTCCTGGTCATTGCTTTCCATCCGGTAATTGAGCCTTTTATCCACGCTTGATTAATATCCCCACTTTCACCCACATTGCTTATCAACACACTGCCCCCTTGTTATACAAAGCGCTGCTTAAACCCGCAGTGTTTGTCTACGCCTTTTCTTGGTTTAAAGTTGGTTGTTTTTTTTTCTACAGGGTTCTTTGTTTTTCAATTAGTTCTCTGCTGTCAAGATTTCTTTGTTGCATCTGTGCAAAAGGTTTCCCAACCTTTCAAACCCCTTTTATCAACCAATAAAAAAATTAATATTTTTTTAAATTTATATTTATATTTAAACAAATATTTTATAATATTATTACTAAAAATTAAAATATATATATTTATTAAAAAATTTGAAATCTTTACAACCACAAACTTAAAATTCAAATTTGAGTCATTAACCTTAAGCAACAAACTTTCACATGGTATTGATAGTATGGTTGAGGGTTTTCGGATTATTGTCCTCTACGAGGACATGAATATATTAGATAGAACATCAAGAAACTCACGAACATCACTCAAGTTGGAAGTTATTGAGCTGTCCCTGGATTCAATGAGACTACAAATTTAAATGACAATATAGCACTATGGTTATCAAGAGGTCAAACTTGTTATATTGCTTTTTAGTTTGGTACAATTATAACACCTTTGCTACATATTCTTCTCCAAGTTCAAGTTCACATTGAACTTGAACTTGGAGAGAGATTATATGGGAGACATGCACCTGCACCTGGTGCCTTCCTAGGGACAACTCCGTGCCTCCTAAGCTGCATTTGGAGAGAGATTATATGGGAGACATGCACTTGGATCTTCTCCTTATAATCATCCAACAATAACTGTAGGCGTAGAACCTCTGCCCCTGTGTCTGCCCTAGGATTTGCCCTAGTATCACCCTATGGTGTAGAAGGAGGAACAACAAACTTCATCCTAGAAGCACCACCCCTGATAGTGGCATACAAATCCTAGATCTGCAGTGTGAGCTACTCTATAGTAGCATCTCACTAGGTTATGGTAGTATCTCGTTGTTGTACCTAGATCTTGGTCGATTGAAGCTCACCCTCAACCTCATGCAACTGTGCTCTTAGAGGAGAATATCTCTCCTAGGGATCCAGCTCCTCCTCATCCTCCTTAGGAGCCTCCTGCTCCTCCGCTACCACCTGCTCTGCTAGCTGGCCCCATACCTCAGTCCTGGCTCAGATTTTGCACCCTGTTGAGTCTGCACCATCATCCCCACCATCATCTATGCGGCCCGAACTGCCCTCACCATGTCACATCAGGTCCCCCCACCACTACACAAATGCCTCTGACTCCCCTATCGAATCTTGGGTTAACTGTTGGGGCATCCTCCTTGTGAGAAAGCTCTATGATCCATGGAGGAGGAAGGCCTCCCTCTGCTATGAGATGCCGATACAAAAAAGGAACTAGTGGCACATCCTACTACAGCTCGAACTAATGGAGAACCTGGGAGTAGAAGAAATACTCCCTAATACCAACCTTGCGATCGATGAGCCACCACTCACGCTGCATCCTAGTTGTGAAACTAGATGGGTCATCCCAAGTCGGGCACTCGTAATATGGACACCACATAATATTTATGGCCTTCAACCCAGTAAAATTAGTAGTGTAGTGGGAAATATCTCCCACATGAGGATGGCTCTTGCGCTCATCATGCCCTCGAGCCCATCTAGTTGCATAGCATTATGTCTGCTTCTCAATAGTTGTAATTTGGGAGCCCTCTAGGACGATCTACCTTGATGTTCCATAGGAACCTCATGCTTGAGCAATCTGGAATAAGAATGTTACTGATGACAATCAGCAACACTACACGCCTCACCATGAAAATGCGCTTCCGGTATCAGCGTACAATAGAGACACCACCAAACTTGGTGTCCTTGAAGGCATCATCAACATGCCTTTTGAACACCTGAAGAAAGATAGCATCGCGATCATTAGTGACTCGAAGAGACAATGGCCACTCCATCAAAGGGGATCTAGAATATCCTATACACATCCTCCGACATGATAGTCATCTCGTCGATAGGAAGGTGGAAGGTATTAGTCCGAGAATCCCATCGATGGACCAAATCCATAAGATAAGTCTGGTTTGACAACGAGAATCTAAGAGCAAAAGAGAAAAAAGCATAACTACAGTGCATCTAAGGCATAAATCATAATGAAATATGGAAACGGTGCAAATAGTGATGGGCTACTCTAAGACCAAGAAAAAAGAGCAATGAAATGCACCTATTAATGCAGCAATTTCATAAAAGAAAGACAAAAATTCAAAAAAATCAGTTAATCACTTCAAAATGCAAAGAAAATAAAAAAATTATACAAGTGTTCTTAGCTGCTGTTGACTACAGCAACCAGAAATCGACTGCTCTAGCTGAGAGTAGTCAAACCCCAAAGGTCAAAATTTTGACTGTTGAGATTCAAATTTGGCCGCTTTGAGCGACAATGGTCAAACCATAGGCTGATTTGGCTGGTTTGAGCAGCAACGGCCGACGGGCAATGCGACAGAAACATCTACCCTAGGCCGAGAATAACAAAAAAAAAAAAGCAAATGGGAGCAAGCCCACCACATAAAATCCTAAACTAAGCCTAGCTACGAGTCCAGTTCATTACCAACAGGTTTAATGAAGTTCATGTATTGATTACTTAGTGTAGTTCATTTTACCTAAAAATGAAACAGATAGGGTTACGATTTTGAAGAGTACCTGAGAAGCTCTGGTGCCTCCACTCACTGATGCCTCGCCCTAAACAACCATGATCCTCTGAATCACAACAATACTCCAAATCGTAGAAGTCACTTTCATAGTAGAGCTCTAAAACACAAAATGACAGCTGGTGAAAGTGAAATATCAAAATCCTAGGGTTACTTTTATATTCTCAAATTATGCCTTGGCTGCTGCTATCGTCAGCAGCCCAAATTTCTTGGCCACTCAGGACAAGAGCGACCACGAGCATGCATTTGGGGGTCATTGGACCTGACAGCGGCTAACAACCTAAGCAAAAACAGGAGGGATTCTCTCCATGAGAAGCAATAAGAACATTAAATAAACACATTTTAATGACTCATGGTTATCATAATGTTCAAAATAACAAAAAAATTACATAAAAATAAATCTCAAGTAAGCTTCTTATCAAGCTACTTACTCTATAAAATTAGTGGCTGTAGCGAATTGCACTCCATGCAACTCGGTGAGATGAGTAAGTTACTATGAGGTTACTTGGGGAAAAACATTCATTTTCAAATTAGGATGTGCCTCCTTCAATCTCAAAGAAGACCAAGATGGTAGAACTTCTCCACGGGTACAAATGTATCATCTTAACTCTCCTATGACACCAAAAACACTAAGCCAAGTGATGCAAGGTAAGCATAAATAGAATCACTCATCCTAACTCTCTAATAAGGTTATTTATGGCTGGACCACTCCCCGGGATAGGGATGAATGATTATCATAAATAATTAGAATCACACTTGGATGGGGGATTGCCCATTAAAAGAACAAACATTAGAAAGGAACCGAAACTAGTCATATTTGGTCAAGCGACTTGTTGCTTCATTCATTGCCCTTCCCTCACCAATTCATTGTGTGAGGGGGTAATTCAAATATTCAAATCATCACAATAAAAATCAGAAAAATATTGCTCGATCATGTCAAAATTGCGTTTGTCCTATGAATCATTGCACTCAACTCTTACAAAACATTTTCCCATTTGATGGGTTCATAAGCAAATAGGACATCTTCAATTTATAGCTCTTCTTCGATCAGTTCTATTGTAGTGACATAAGCTACCCGATTGTGTTTGAGGAATGAGTGCAAGTGGACATGTGCAAGCCCTATGCTAAATTAAGCCTTCAATCAGGTTGAAGCAATGATTCAAGGATGCATGTCGTCTTGCTTGATTGGGCCATCCAGCGTTGATTAGATCAATGATCATCGTACACCCTACAAACATAGCGGTCTACGTTTTCACTTTATGCTATGTCTATTACTCAATGCATCACAAAAAGGGGCATCTGTAGACACCTAAAACATGTCATGGTCAGGAAGACTACTCACATGGGTACACTCATAGGTCATGTGACTAAACCTTGGGACTCTACAAGTGTCAAAAGTGGTTTTTACCACTCATATGGGGCATTTTCAGCCCATCCAAGCCTTGCTACTATAGAACATAGCGGCTAGAAACCAACCGCTGTAGCTTAGAGCGGTCAAACCTTAGCCACTGCAAATGACAACGACTAAGATTTAAATGCATTTTATTGCCCATCCAGCCTAATCTTGGTCAAAAGTGGCAGTCTCCATGCAATAAGGATGAGCAGGGACAACTTTGCATTCCTCCTCACAGCCAGTCTACATGGAAGAATCAAGTCCAGATTTAGACTTCAATTAAACATAGAAAAACAAAGAGCTTCTCATGCTAACACCTAGTATGCATGAGATATTCAGTCCTAGGGTTGAACATTGACCTAGCGCTTCAAAACACTTTATAAGTAATAAACCTAAAAGAACTAGGGTACTTTTCTTAGACCTTATTTTATCAATTAGGGAGGGAGAGAACATCATACATCAGAACTTTGAACAAGTTGTATCATTGAGGAGAGCTTCTAGAGACTTGGAGAGCTTCCCTTGGAGATCAATTCTTGTAGCGGATCCCTGTCATATTGGAGGGCAAATATGAACACATAAGGTAATCATTTTAACATTAGTAGCAGACTTGAGCCCATAGCCTTTGGATCAGTAGAGAGAGATTCCACCTTAGCGGCCGCTATCCTGGATAGTGGCTCGCAACCTAGTCTAGGATTTTAGGTGTTAGTTTATTTTATTTTGCTTTATCTTTCATTTCATTAGCATAAGATTTATTTCAGTTATTCACTTGCATAGTACTAGTTTCATTGCATTTATTGAGCTTATTCATTGCTAACAGCCTCATCTGGGGAGGCAATCTCGAACATCTAAGTGTGTGTTGTTTCATTGATTTCAAGGCTACAGGTTCAATTGGGAAAATACACAACATACGAGTGCAAGAGGATCCCTCTAGCAATTATAACTAGATAATGAGGCATCTACAAGCCCTCATACATTTCTATGTGCATCACCAGGAAGCCTTATAAAGTGCACCCCCTGTGCGAGGGGATATTTTATACACCTTTTGCCCTCTATGTGTGTAAAATAATGTATCAAATAAAGGGTATCCCTTAGAGGGATTCAAATGTAATCTAATCAGGATAATATCAATACAAAGAGCACTCATTCGTTTATTTCTTTGCATTCTGGTTATATTTGCTTCATGCCTTTCATTGTATTCCATGTTTAACATTTAAAGGATTCAATAGAATCACAAGTAGAGTAGTTGGTGGACGACGCGTTGCTTCCCCAAGGTTGCTACAGTAGAAATAATATCAACTTCTCATCCCTTCATGTCTAATAACCAAATCTCTTTATCAAAAATCTCATAGCAATAGCAGGTGCTGCACCATCAAAAAATCTTGTAGCAACAATAGGTACCACAACACTAGAAAATCCCACAGAAACAACAAGTGCTGCAACACTAGTAAATCTTGTAGAAACAACAAATACTAAAACACTAGCAAATCATGGAGCAATAATAAGTGTTGCAACACCAACAAATCTTGTAGCAATAATAAGTTCTACAACATCAGTAAATCCTACAATAACAACAGGTGCTACAACATCAACAAATCCCATAGCAATAGTAAGTGTTGCAACATCATAAAATCCTATAGCACCAACAAGTGCTACAACACCCTCAAATTCTACAACAACAATTCTTGCAACAACAACACATCCCACAACAACAAAAACATCCAGTCAATCAACAATTTACTTCTACTTTCAACCACTCATTTTCTCCCATCTCCACTTTTCCCAACTCTTCTTCACAATCCTTTCCATCCTCAAATATTCTCTAAACTTCCACGTATGGAATCTTACCATCTAATCAATAGCTACCCTCACTTTCCTCTACATTTTTTCTTCCTCGACTATCTTCTTTTTATCCACCTCCTGCCATTCCACTCACTTCTTACAATCCCAACTATCATTCATATCTCCATAATGCAGCATGTTATCCTGCTCAACCCTCCATTTCATCTTTATTTTGTCCTTCCCCATCTTCTCCACTCGCATCCTTCACTTCACCTCCTTACTAGTATTCCATGCTAACCACCCAATAGTAGCCTCTATATCAAACTCCCTCTCCATTTTAACAACATATTATGTTCCAACAACAACAAGTACCGGTCTTGCAACATCAAGTTTTTCAACAACAGTTTTTGACCCAACATGTACCAGTCTCGCAACAAGTTTTTCAACAATAGATTTTGGCCCAACAACACATATCGATCTTGTAATAATAACAAGTTTTTCAACAATATGTGTTTGTACAACAACAAAAAGTATAAATCCCACAACAACAGGCATTAGTAAAACAACAATATGTACTATTCCCATAGTAGCAAACTTTTCTTCAACATTAGGTCCTAGATCAATTTTAATATCTCACTATTGCTAATTCTCAACTACCCTCCATGCAATAGCAATGGGATGAACAATAGTTGCAATATCCACCCATCTGACATCACAATCCCATATTCTGCTTTCTTTGTCACTACCACCATTCCTTCCCACACTAGGAAATTCACCATAAACTTCACATGCAACTTTTGATGAGATTCAAATCATGCACAAGAAGATCAAGAACTTGGACCTATGTACAATCGGTTATGGGCCTCAAAAACCCACTTATAGTTAGTTGTGCAATGATCCTATCAATCCTTCTATCACCATTCATCCCTATCCTTATCAGTTTAAAATACCTAAATTTGACAAATTCAAAGGTAAGGAAGATCCAAGGGAGCACATCAATAATTATCACTTTACCTACTATCAAATCAATGGAAGCGATCCTATTATGCTTTACACATTTCCACTCTCACTTGGGGGTCAAGCTTTGAACTGGTACAATAACCTTTCGTAGCATAGTCTGTTCATTTTTAATCAATTAGTCAATCTCTTCTTAGAACACTTCTACATCAATATCAAGAAGTAGATATCACTCTCAGATTTTTTTATCTTACAATAATTTGATGAGAAACCTATTACTGATTTTGTTTCTAGGTGGCAGGTTGTCATTCATGATCTAACGTTTGTCATACCACCTACAAAATTAGTCAAATTATTTGTAAATAGGTGTACTAAACATATTTCAACAATGTTGCAAATCCAGTAGATTCATACATTCGACAAATTTATTGCTCAAGTGAAGGTCATTGAATACATTAAGGTACATTTAGGCAAGATCAAGCTTCACAAGAAGTCATATTATCTATCCGACATTTGATTCAATCATAATATTTCTAATCCAAGTACATTCAAAACACCACAAACAAATCAATTGGTGCTTAGTGCACAACCTCCATTATCCTCACAACCATTTCCACAGCCCCAACAAGGTCTTTTCATTCTAATTGAACTTCCCCATCTAATCAACCATTCGCTCACACCTCCTTGCCCTCCTTGCCAACCATGCAATTGGATGTCTTTATTAGAACCATTACCCAACTTATTACAAAGATTGTATGATGCTAGACACATTGTTATACTAGATATCAAGATTGATGATCCCAATCATCTAAAATTGTGGTACTATAATAAACAAGTATTTTGTGAGTATCATCGACAATGATATCATGACATCAAATTTTCTTACATCTTTCATCATTTGGTACAAGATCTCATTGATCGAGGAACCATTCAAGTATCAAACCCTCTCACCCCTCAAAATCAAAAATTGGGTATTTATTGGAACTCTTTACCTTAACATGGGAGTACTACTGCTCACACCAATCCACCCACATCATAGGATAGTCCTTAATAGGTCAATCATATCAATTGTGGCCCATGTCACCAAGGTTTTGTCGGTATGATCAATGCCACTATAAACAACCAATGCTACCCACTATGTACTAATGCACCAACCAATCCTTCTCATCCTATACCATCTTCCAACCTACCACCCACTTTGAGCATTCCACTTACTATGCCATGCAATATCATCACCATTCACAGTATTTCCCACCAACTCTATGATCTTTTATAGTAGTCTTAGCCACATCATGAATTCCTTGATGAAATTATTCATTCTTTAAATCTCAAGATGAGTGATAGCAATGTGTTTGTCAACATTGTTGGCAATGTGCAAACTTGTATGTAACCTTCCATAAATTTCCATGATCATAAATTCACAAAGATAGTAGGCAAGGGGGCTAACTCTTCTCTGCATATTATGGCTTCTATCAACGTTGTTATCTATAAGTGTGTCCTCATTGATACTATATCATACATTAGTATCATTTCCACATCTACCCTTCATCATTTACATATTACACCCACTCATCTTGCCACTTCTCTTGACCTATGAGCTTTTGATGGCTCCATGTGTCCCATGATAGGTTCTATTATCTTACCTATTCAAGTAGGAGCCAAGACTATCCCCACACTATGTCATGTCATCAAAGGGGAGATGCAATACAACATATTTTTAGGCTAACCATGGATTTAGAATATGTAGTTATCCCTTATACCTTGCATAATTATCTAAAAAACATTGACAATGACCAAGTGAATTGTATTCCCATTGATGATGATCTATTTGATATTTGTAATATTGTTGCTCTTCCACTAGGACCACCATTGTACTCCACGCAATTCACTCAAACCGTACTTTGATCCCCCACATCTTCTTCACTCCCCACTCAATCAAGGAATATCCCGAATGCTTCCCCTTATTTTTTATCCAACCCATGCATTTGCTCCACTACACCCTCATGCAAATCTTCGAATCCATCATTGAAATATCTTTCCACTTCCTCTCAACCACTTCCTTCATGATCATGTCCTCCTCATTCCAATGTTCCTATTTTACCCACTTTGAATACTCCTCCACTTAATTCACCCTTTATATCATGCACATCATACATCATCCCACATTCCACGGTGCTTCCTTCTTGATCCACGTCCCAATTTGCACATGCACATCACCCTATCCTAGCTACTTCCATAGAATTTTATGAATGATAATAATGTGTTGCCCGCTTGGATTCCTGACTCGTCCAATCGAACACCTTCATTCCCTCATCTCCTACATTGCTTCCATGGGTACCGTAGCCATGTTAATCTTCATCATACAAGGGATCATACCCTAAATACAAGCATCATTGTCAAGACCCAAATTTTCCCAACCTATTTTTTTTAAGGCCTTACCAAGGGTTCTAGAATCTACACTCTAGATTACTACTCTTCAAAACATTAAGTTTCCTACTTAAATATTCTTTGAGGCACACCCATCCCCACGTCTTACATAAATCCATCTATGTAAGACCACTAGGTGTTTTTCTTTTTTTACTTAATTGATCAAACTATCCTTCTCATGGATTCCAATGAGCTAACATTGACCTCCCCTTTCATTCTTTTGAAAGGTGCATGCCAAGTCTACACTCTACATAAGCCCTTCTATGCAGGTGCTATGTACATTTAGGGATTTTCTATCTATCTCATATTTGTTTGAGCTAGACATCCCATAAAGGCCTTATTTCCAACTTAATCCATATAATTATTGAGTGATCAACTCTTCATTCCTCCTAATTAACTTCTTGAGGTAATGCAAATTATTCCAACTTAGATGAGCTTGTTGATTTAAAATTGAAAGTTCTACCTATTTCCTTAGAGCAAAATGTCTTAGGAACTCCTCACACATAATAATAATCCCGCCCTATTGCATTAATTTGTACCTTTAGGTTAACCAAAAAAATAAGATTACAATAGTTAAATTACCCATATAACTTCAATTGTCAAAAACCAAATTAAACTTCCTAAAAAGAAGCGTATATTTTAAAAGCAACACTTATTCTAATTCAATTTGAATCAAGGGATTCATAAGTTAACTAATATCCAATACGCTATAAATCCAACTCTCTATGTAGCCATACACTTTTAATAAGTAATACATCTATCCAATTTTTCATTCTTTAACTAATCACACGAATGTCGAATAGATAATTTTTTTACAACTATTTATACAATGCGGATTTGATTTCTTCCTCTTTAAGAGAGGGTATAAAGCTCAATTAATACATGAACCGTACAATTTATTATTCTAAATGAAGATTCAACATCATTATGTTTAAAAACACACAACATAAGTCCTTTACATATTACAAACAATCATCAATGGAGAAACCCTTCATCATAGCCAATGGTGACATTTGGAATCTCCATTTGCTACTACAGTCCGTATTCTCCTTCATTTGAAATTTTGTGAGGTTCCTATAATATTAATGCATGAGGTCTCTTGAAAACATATGAACTACATAAAATAATATTTTTTTTTATAATTCCTACAAGTTCTCTGGAAATTAGCCTCTTCTAAAGGTCCTTACCAAAAACAAGAATAAGTGTCTACTCTCAGTTATGTGATGACAAAAAATAAAATAAAATAAAAAACCTCTTCCTTCTTTGTTGGAGTGGTTTTCCTTAATTATTCAAATACTTGAAAGAATATAAACCCCACACACCTTGCATACGGAAATCATAATATAACAGATCGGTATTTAAAAGAACAAATCTTTCAAGTTACTAGAATCAAATCATATCAGGGTCCTTTCATCAATCTTCAAAAAAATATTTATATCGTAGATTCACCTCATTTGAATATTTTGCAGACACACATAGCAACCGGAGCTAACATTAAGCTTGCATTATTATTTATATCACAGATTTCACTTGAACATCAGTTAATCACAAATAGCAACAAAAGTTAACATTAAGCTTATATTATCATTTTTAACACAGATTTCACTCATTCAAACATCTGGTAACCACAAATAGCAACAGAAGCTAACATTAAACTTACATTATCATTTTTAACACATATTTCACTCATTCGCACATTTGGTAATCACAACTAGAAATTTAAATCTATGATGAAAGTGGCATGGGCGGTTATTAGTATTTATTCGAAATTTCCAAATGAAGTGAATGTCTGATCAAATTGCCAATTAGAGGAAGCCACGTTGTTCATGGTCAAAAATTTTCCATTGCTACTCATAACTCTGAATGACAAGCTCTGCTCTGCCCATTAGATAGGAAAGGCTTTGCCAATTCGCTCCCCAGTTCCTGGTCATTGCTTGCCATCCGGTAATTGAGCCTTTTATCCACGCTTGATTAATATCCCCACTTCCACCCACATTGCTTATCAACACACTGCCCCTTTGTTATACAAAGTGCTGCTTAAAGCCGCAGTGTTTGTTTAAGCCTTCTTCCTGGTTTAAAGTTGGTTGTTTCTTTCCCCCACAGGTTCTTTGTTTTTCAGTTAGTTCCCTGTTGTCAAAATTTCTTTGTTGCATCCATGCAAAAGGTTTCCAAACCTTTCAAACCCTTTTTATCAACCAATCAAAAAAATTAATTTTTTTTTAAATTTAAATTTATATTTAAACAAATATTTTATAATATTATTACTAAAAATTAAAAAATATGATATTTATTAAAAATTTTGACATCTTTACAACCAATAACTTAAAATTCAAATTTGAGTCATTAACCTTAAGCAACAAACTTTCACATGGTATTGATAGTATGGTTGAGAGTTTTCGGATTATTGTCCTCTACGAGGACATGAATATATTAGATAGAACATCAAGAAACTCACGGACATCAACCAAGTTGGAAGTTATTGAGCCGTCCCTGGATTCAATGAGACTACAAATTTAAATGACAATATAGCACTGTGGTTATCAAGAGGTCAAACTTGTTATATTGCTTTTTAGTTTGGTACAATTATAACACCTTTGCTACATATTCTTCTTCAAGTTCACATTGAAAGCCAAAGTGTACATTCTAAACTGTCCATATCACTACTTTTGTTTTGCAGACTGACAATAGATGTAAGGATATAGTTACCAAATCCATTCTTATCAACAACTGAAGGCCCCATAGTATCTTTACAACAAGTTCCTAAAAACTTTTCCAAAAGTATGCAATTCTCATTCATATATATATATATATATATATATATATATATATATATATATATATATATATATAATAGAAGAATCCATGTGGGCCTATGGAGTTTCCTCAACATGGCAGCCTTTCTCAAGGTAGAGTGGATGCATGACGGTAATGCCTGTGGAGACAGCTTTCCCTTGCATTCACGCCAATTATTTCCTGTTCTTCTCGTTCTACATCATCATCATTCTTTCTCTTTTACATCCACTTTCCCCAAAGTCTCAGGCTTTCCTTTTTATTAAACTGTGAGTTTCACCAGCTATCATAGTGTGGGTACCTCCAAAAATGAATAGGGAGCTCCACCAACTATCATAGTGTGGGTACAATGCTCAATCAAAATGTTTGACTAATAATCAAATGGGCCTTCCAATGTCCATGATCCTTCCACTCTCTGGATGCCCACATCTCTGAAAATGAATCTATAGATGTGAAACACATTAGCTTGGAAGAGACTAGGTAGCACCCTAATAATTGTTCAATCTAATACCTAAGTACCACTGAATTCGACTGCAAAGAAAGTATCATAATATCAGATATGCGTATTGTTACGCTATCATCATCTTCATATATGTGGTCTGTTGTTATCTTTCGTCCGTCACCAAGACGACCGTTTGATTGTGAAGAATTGAAACAATGTATCTTTCCAAGTACATTCTAGTTAATGATAGTTATTTATTTTAATTTGAGAAGATATATTAAACTTGAGATCACGAAGGGTATTGTTTAAATGTCTAAGAAGACTAGAACACGCAATATAATTAATGTATTGTTTTTATATTACTCTATAAAAACCTAGAGGTGTGCAATTTGATATTTGTCCCCACAAATTCTGATCATTAGAGTTTCACCTGTTTCTTTAAATCAATAAAAAGGCAACATAACAACTTATTCATTCTTGATATATGCAAGGGCAACATAACAACTTATTCATTCTTAATATATGCAAGGGCAACATAACAACTCAATCATTCTTGTGACATGCATGTGGGGTAAGTTTAAGAGACCATATATCTCTGTCTTTTGATAAATTTTTTTTGATTAGTTGTGACATGCATGTGGGGTAAGTTTAAGAGACCATATATCTCTGTCTTTTGGTATTTTTTTTTTTATTAGTTGATTGGAAGGGGTTTTGAAACGGTCCCTTGACTTTTTGATAAAAAGAAAAATTCACAAGGAGAGGGTCCAGTAGTCCAACCAGGGTTACCAAGAAATACAAGAAAACATGGGAAAACCCTCAAAAGAACATATATCAAACCATTATTGAAAGAGCCAAGATGGAACATAATATCTTGGTCATGAAGAAGCAGTCAGACCTAAAAACTAAAGAACAGAAAGAGGAGGCTAAAAACATTACAACAAAAAAAAGGTAAAGAAAGAGTAGCAAAGGCAATGCCGGAAGAATTAGTCAGCTTCAACACACTAGGGGAACCCAAAAACTTATAGTCATTGAATTCCACCAACAACAGTTAGAAGCAAGGAGCCTGTCTTATGTTTTCTTGCCTAGTCTTAAGTTTTTTACCTTTTGGTAACGAAAAAAAATAAGAGAGTAAGGTATTAAGAGTAGTAAGTTAACGAATATAATTTTAAAGGTATTAAAATGGTATAAAAATATTAAAATTAAAACAAAAAAAACAAACAAGGAAGAATATAAAATAACAAAAAGAGTTTTAAAAAACTAGGTAAAGAAGAGGAAAGTAAAATTTTATTAAAAAAAATGGAGTACAAATAAAACTATAATATATAAGGAAGAATAACCCCAATTTATTCTAAAAGAAACTTCAATAAAAATAAAAGAAAATAATATTGATAACATCCAAAGGTTAAAATATGCAACAGAGTTGTATGAACTAGAGAAACAATAACAATCGCTCCAATAATCATTGAAATAACAAGTTCAGTTTCCTTAATGAAGGGCATGGAAGGCATTAAAAATTTAGGAATACATAAGTTTTATGACGTAGATGGACTACAAGTAGAATGCTTAAATGGAAAGTAGAGGACATGGCACCACACATCAAGAGGACGTTTAATAGCATCATCTAGCATAGCTTTATAAGGGATTAGGCAACAAGTCTAACAATACATCTCTTCCAAAGTGGAGGTGTAGACAATCCCTCTTCCCTCTTTGCAATGTTATTTAGAAGCAAGATTGAGAGTAGAATAAAAACCTGGGTAGAAGAAAAAATAAAAAGAGCAAAATAAAAAGTAGGTTTTAGACCAAAACACTTGACAATAGACCACATACCAAAACACTCAATAATAGACCACACCATAACATATAATTGGAAAATATAAAACAAAAAATAATAAGTCTATTTTTGTTTTATGGACTTCAATAATTTTTTTGACACAATGCCTCGAAGTAAACCATGAAGTAGAATGAAAGACTTAAGCATACCCAAAAATTATAGAGCAATAGTGCAAATATTCTAGAGGAGGTGTGAGCTAAAATCATAATGCAAGTAGACCTTTCAGAATGCTTTAGAAGTGACATAGGGATTAAAAACTGATGCTCATTATTCTTTGTCTTATTAAGTTTATATATTGATAAATTAGAAGACTAGTTAAATCTGAATGGAGGGGATGATATTTCTTTGGGAAGATATGTGGTGAGATGTTTTTGTATACACATGATCTCATTCTGATTGTAAGGTTATTATGGGATTTGAATGCAAGTAAATACTAACAAAGCTAAGATCATGATATTCTCCAATAAAACGAAAAGAATAAGTTAAATGTCTATTCTCAAAGGGCTATTTTTGAAGAAGTAACGGAATACAACTCTAAGTGAATTTATTGTTCATTATTAGAGTTTCACATATATGCATGTTATTGAGTTGTTTTATGATCTTAGATGTATTTTAGACTATGAATAATAGTAATATTTTGCTAATAGTGGTATCAAAGCCACCATTGTGTGTGTGCTTAGAAAGAACCACATTGAGTGAAATAGTCATACGAAAGGATAATTGTGAGTTTGGAGGAACATTAAAGAGAAGGAGACAAGTTTGACACCAAGGCTAGAAGTCAGCTAGATGGACATAGCATACAAGATATAAGAGAATTGGAGAGGAGAAGGTCAAAGTGGATAATCAATGTAGTAACAAAGATGAGAGAATACATTTTCAAGTAGTTGAAGAAACAAACTAGCATGAGTTTATCCAAGGATTTGTGAAGAGAAGCGTTCAAGGGAGATATTTGAACCAAAATGTTGCATAGGAGGTGAAAATAATTGAGGTACACATTTGCAAGACCTATGAGTTACATAGAAGGAAAGAACCAATCAAAGGTTTGGACAATGATGCAGAAGAGAGAAAGTGTCTAGTAGAGAGACATCCTACACAAGAGGAAAAGGCTAGAATTCACAACAAAAACCTAGTAAAAAAATTAGGTAATCATGTTGTTTAGAGTCTATGAGTATTTGGTTGAATAAGGTCTATGAAGAGTGAATATTCATACTCTAAATTTTATTGAGTAATGAAACATAGGAGAAAATATTAATGCTTATTGCAGACTAAGAGTCAATTGGAAATGATAGGTGACAGCACGAATAACATGGATGCTCGACATGGGTCCAAGGGGTTGGTTCAATGGTCAAAATACTTTTGTAGGAGCACAGAGACCAGGGTTCCAATCCCTCGACCCTTGTAGTACTGGTGGGCATGTCGCATCAACATCATTGACTACATAAAATATTTACCCTGATGTAACTAGAGGTTATAGTGGCGACAAGGAGTGAGATTAACACCCATGAAGAGGCATATAAAATTGTAACGTGCTACCGATTCCTCTAGTATAATAAAAAACATGAATGCTCAACACAAATTGAGTAGATTTCAAGGAAAATATAAGTTTGGAAATATAATATCATTGACAGATTATTGTAACACAAAGTTATTCATGAAAATGAGATATTGTAAAGTACATCCAACCCTGGTAGGATGGTTTTTTTCCATTTGCTCGCTCCCCTGCTCCTCTCTCATGCTCCCAAAATTTACCTAGAACCTTCTAGGTTGGTTTTCTAGTGTTTAACTATATTTATGCTGCTCTTTGGACCATCCTAGTGACCCTGTCCTAGATGCCTTGGTTTGGTTAGATTCTGGTTTTCCCAATTGGGGGGATATGGCTTCTGGAAGAAGGTTCAACATTTGTTACCTATTTTTGGTGCTTGGGATATCAGTCTATGTTTTTTCTTGGTTTTGGGGGAGCCATAATTTTATTATCCATAGATGGTCATCCCGTCTTACTCCAGATTAGGGTTTGTAGTGCCTCTTGGATTGTTTATTTTAGGATTTTCTAGTGGAACCTCTACTACAGTCTATATTTTTTTGTCTTGGTATGGTACCTTGTGCTTCTCCGCATAGCTATGGTTTTATCTCCCGAGGTTTCTTCCCTCAATAGACTTGGTGGGACTGTGTGTTTTACAATTTTTAAAAGGTCTTTGGGTGGGGACCTCGTGTTTCATCATTACTGTAGTTATTGGGCCTCTGTTGACAATCCCTATATCTAGGATGGCTCCAATAATGGGTCTTCTTGGTGGTTGGTGTCTCAAACTCTCTCTTTATCTTATTTATTTGGTCCCCTCTACAGAGAGATCTTGTGGTCTACTGAGATCTCTAGTATCTGCTGATCCACTTTCTAGGTCATGTTTTCTCTTTCTACTGTTCATGGGATTCTCCTTATTGCATTTGGGATTTTAATTTTACATGGTTGCTTCCTAGCCCATGTTATATGGGTATGTGGTTTTATCGTGCCAAATTGGATGAGTTTTCCATTACTGGACTAGTCCGTGATGGTCCCATGGCTTTCTAGTCGATATCCTCCTTGCTGGGATATTCTCTGTTGGTCTTGTGCCCTCGTGGATGACTTTCTCCTTTGTTGTTGTAGATTTCAAATTTACTTGATGGTTTTCTCTAGTTCAACTACCTCTCCCAGGATGGATTTTTCTTTCCATATGGTTTTGAATTTTGGTTTCTCCTTGGTGGGATTTAGCTTTCTGGTTTTCCCCTTTGATGCGAATTTTAATTTTAATTTTTTTTAGCCCTAGGTGGAATTCTCCTTTTTAATTCCTGGGCTAATTTGGTAGGACTTTTTTGAATTTTTTTGTATGGGTCAATCCCGCATCCCATTTTGATCCCACATTTGGGTTGATCCTGTCTACGGGTTGATATCGCATCCCAGATTGTAAGGACTATTGGTAATGGTCCCTTCGAGACTGTCTCCCTATGCTCCTTTTAATTTTCAAAAGGTATGTCCTTTTATCTTTTGGATGGTCTATTGACCTTTTGTAAAAAGGTTTTGGGGCCCCTTTCAAAACCCACTTTTAATAAAAAAATTACCGAAAAAAAAGTAAAATGAATATATAAGAAGAAGAAATTAAATAGTTGCAAAGAATAAGAGAAATTAATTTAAAGAATAAATTTAATTTATGGTTGAAGGAAATGAATTAAAGAATTGAAGAAATTAAACTAAAGGGAGATATAAGAATATTATGAAATTTGAAATTAATTGTAAAAAAGAATTTGAAATTTAAAATTGAAGGAAAAGAATAAATTTTGAAGAAAGAAAAAATGAATTAAAGATTGAAGGTGAAAATTGATGATTTAGAAGAAAAGAAAATAAATAAAATTAAATAAATTGAATAAATATTAAAAGAAGAATAAAAATTTAACAAATAAAGATTGAAATTGAAACTAAATTGAAGAAGAAAGATAAATTGAAGAAGAAGAAGAAGAAATAAATTGAATTGGAGTGAAAATAATTTAAATGATAAGAATTGAAATTGAATGAAGGAAAAGAATATTGAAATTTTTGAAAAAGAAGAAAATTGAGTATTGAAAGGAAGAATAAAAATGTTAAGGATAAAAATCAAATTGAAGATTAAAAAAAGAAAGAAAATATTATTTTTTTTTTTTTGTTAAATTAAAAGTGGGTTTTATCAAGGATCCCAAAACCTGATTACATCAAAATTCCAGATGAACAGTCCAAGGATGGACAACAGGAAAGGCTTAAGGAAATCCTTGAGGAACACCTTCAGGAAAGGCTTGAGGAAAGCCTTGAGGAACACCTTCAGGAAAGGCTTGAGGAAACAATTCAGGAAAGCAATGAGGAAATTCATGCAGAGTAAATTTTGAAAATCCTGCCAGGTGAGAAAGGAGAAGGCGACAGAAAAGAATGAAAAATCCTGCCTAAAACCAAATCTGAAACTTCCCAGAGGCGGGAAAAAGAAACAGGCACCTAACTTGAAAATTAAAACATCCCAAGGGTGGGAAAAGGAGAAATGCACCAAACCACCCATGGGAAACTAGGAGCCAAGAGAAAAACCACTTCCCACACAGGGGAAAACCAATTGAATGCAAAAAAAACCACCCTAAGCCAAGGGTGGAGCAGAAAAATAGAGATCCACTTCCCACGCAAGGGAAAACCAACTGAATGCAGAAAATATTAATTTTGGATATAAAAGGATTTCTACAAAAATGATGAGTAAAGAATTAAAAGAAACAATAGTTGAAATTGAAAATTGGGAATAATAAGAGATTCTACAACAAAGAAAAAATTGAAGAAAAAAATTGATAAATTACCATGGAAGAAAACAACCAAGAGAATGCATTGTTGAAATAAAGAAAAGAAATATTGAAATGACTAAAAATTTACACACAATACTTGATAGAGAATACTAAAGAACAAAGCGATATATAAATAAAATTAAAGGACTTAAAATCAATTTTCAAAGAAGCCAAAGATAAAAAATTTACAACATTTGGTAATTATCTAAGTTCAAAACTTATTGAAGCAAATTAATATTTTAAAGGTTCTATTATACTACCTATAGATATAGGTATGACAATGCATATGGCATTACTTACTCTTGAAGTTTATAAATACAACAAATGGAAATAATACTAGATTAAAAGCTTGAAGAACAAATTAAAAGCTTTAAGAAGTATTAGAGTTAACCAGGGTTATGCATAAGGGGTTGGACTCAAAATGTACTTGTAAACAAATGGTGAATCCTAATCAAAATCAAGGTGATTCAAAGCGAATCCTAATCAAAATCAAGGTGATTCAAGGCGATTCTTGATATATGCAAAGGCAACATAACAACTCAATAATTCTTGTTACATGCATGTGGGGTAAGTTTAAGAGACCATATATGTACATATCTCTGTCTTTTGGTAAATTGTTTTTGATTAATTGATTGGAAGGGTTTTTGAAAGGGTCCCTTGACTTTTTGATAAAAAGATAAATTCACAAGGAGAGGGCCCAATAGTCCAACCAGGGTTACCAAGAAATATAAGAAAACATGGGAAAACCCTCAAAAGAACATAAATCAAACCATTATTGAAAGAGCCAAGATAGAACATAATATATTGGTCAAGAAGGAGCAGTCAGACCTAAAAACTAAAGAACAGAAAGAGTAGGAGGCTAAAAACATTACAGCAAAAGAAGGTAAAGAAAGAGTAGCAAAGGCAATGTCGTAAGAATTCGTCAGCTTCAGCACACTAGGGGAACCCAAAAACTTATAGTCATTGAATTCCACCAACAACAGTTAGAAGCAAGGAGCCTGTCTTATGTTTTTTTGTCTAGTCTTAAGTTTTCTACCTTTTGGTAACAAAAAAAAAATAAGAGAGTAAGGTATTAAGAGTAGCAAGTTAATGAATATAATTCTAAAGGTATTAAAATGGTATAAAAATATTAAAATTAAAACAAAAAAAATAGACAAGGAAGAATATAAAGTAAGAAAAAGAGTTTTAAAAAACTAGGTAAAGAAGATGAAAGTAAAATTTTATTAAAAAAAATTCAGTACAAATAAAACTAATATATATAAGGAAGAATAACCCCAATTTATTCTAAAAGAAACTTTAATAAAAATTAAAGAAAATAATATTGAAAAATCCAAAGGTTAGAATATGCAAAAGAGTTGTATGAACTAGAGAAACAATAACAATCCCTCCAATAAAAATTTTAGTTTCCTTAATGAAGGTCATGGAAGGCATTAAAAATCTAGGAATACATAAGGTTTATGACGTGGATGGACTACAAGTAGAATGCTTAAAATTGAAAGTAGAGGACATAGCACCACACATCAAGAGGACATTTAATAGAATCATCTAGCATAGCTTTATAAGGGATTAGGCAACAAGTCTAACAATACATCTCTTCCAGAGTGGAGGTGTAGACAATCCCTCTTCCATTTTTGCAATGCTATTTAGAAGCAAGATTGAGAGTAGAATAAAAACCTGGGTAGAAGAAAAAAGAAAAAGAGAAAAATAAAAAGTAGGCTTTAGCCCAAAACACTTGACAATAGACCACATACCAAAACACTCAATAATAGACCACACCATAACATATAATTGAAAAATATAAAATATAAAATAATAAGTCTATTTTTGTTTTATGGACTTCAATAATATTTTTGACAGAATGCCTCGAAGTAAACCATGAAGTAGAATGGAAGACTTAAGCATACCCAAAAAGTATAGACAAATAGTGCAAATATTCTAGAGGAGGTGTGAGCTAAAATCATAATGCAAGTAGACCTTTCAAAATGCTTTAGAAGTGACATAGGGATTAAAAAATGATGCTCATTATTCCTTGTCTTATTTAGTTTATATATTGATAAATTAGAAGACTAGTTAAATCTAAATGGAGGGGATGATATTTGTTTGGGAAGATATGTGGTGAGACGTTTTTGTATACACATGATCTCATTTTGATGGTAAGGTTAGTATGGGATTTGAAAGAGAATTTAAAGACCTTAGGACACTTTTATAAGGATCTGGGAATGCAAGTCAATACTAACAAAGCTAAGATTATGATCTTCTCCAATCAAACGAAAAGAATATGTTAAATGTCTATTTTCAAAGGGCTATTTTTGAAGAAGTAACAAAATACAACTCTAAGTGAATTTATTGGTCATTATTAGAGTTTCACATATATGCATGTTATTGTGTTTTATGATATTAGACGTATTTTAGCCTATGAATAATATTAATATTTTTCTTGTTAGACTTACAATGGCACTGAGAGGGGGGGTGAATCAGTGTAGCTCTTTAATTATGAATTAATAGCTCTTAAAACAGCAACAGTTAAAACTTAAAAATAGATACAATAAGAACAACAAGAGAACAACACACAACACAAGATTTAATGAGGTTCACCAATGTAGCTACTCCTCAAAAATGACTGCTTGGACTACCATCCAAATCCAGCCTTTGCAAAGCACCAACTTTACAATTAATTTACCAACACCAACTGGAAGGAGTACCAACCCCTGATTTATCTGCACCAACAGAAAGGAGCACCAACCCTTGATTTACCAGCACCAACTAGAAGGAGCACCAACCCCTTTGTGTTCTCTACTTTTTTTGTGCAAGCACTTTGCACACTTTGCTACTCCTCGCAATCATCTTCTCCTTGTTGCGCACTCTGCTTTCACTCTGCTGCACCTCGCAATCGTCTTCTCCTTATTGCGCACTCTACTTTCTTAGAGAAATTCCACACTTTGAAAGATTCGACATCACTTGCTCTTCTGTGCTCAACGACCGTATTTCACACACTTTAATCCTTAACCATTTCTCCAAAATAGCCCTGCTTTTATAAGAATTTTTTCACGATGAAAAACTCTAATCTTAGTCGGCTATACCCCTCATCATAGTTGGCTGCAAACCCTAATCTTTGTCAACTGCAAACCCTAATCTTCATCGGCTAACATCGGTCTTCGTTGGCTTCAACTGCCCTTGTAACTCTTCTATTGTTGTTGTCACGAAAACACATGTCACGATATAGCGACACTTTCGCCTCTATACGCTTTCTCTTAGCTTTGGCCCGTGAGAATACAACATGTAGCGATATTGCTACACTTTTTCTTCCGTATGCTTTCCCTTATCTTTGGCCCGTGAGAATACAACATGTAGCGATATCACTACACTTTTTCTTTCGTACGCTTTCTCTTAGCTTTGGCCTACGAAAATACAACATGTCACAAAATCGTGACACCTTTTTCTCTCTCCTCTTTCTCTTCGCTTTGGACCATGAAAATGAAACATGTCGCGAAATTGTGACATCTTTTTCTCTCTCCTCTTTCTCTTCGCTTTGGACCGCGAAAATGAAACATGTCACAAAATCGTGACACCTTTTTCTCTCTCCTTTTTCTCTTCGCTTTGGACCGCAAAAATGAAACATGTTGCAAAATCGTGACACATTTTTCTCTCTCCTTTTTCTCTTCCTTTTTCTCTTCGCTTTGGACCGCGAAAAAGAAACATGTCGTGAAATCGCGACATCTTTTTCTCTCCTTCTTTAGTCGCGAAAATGCAACATGTCGCGATATCGCGACACTTTTTCTCCTTAGTGCTTTTTCTTGCCTTTGGGTCATGAAAACCCGACATGTCGCGATATCGCGACACTTTTTCTCCTTAGTGCTTTTTCTTGCTTTCGGGTCGCG
Source organism: Wollemia nobilis (assembly GCA_028583015.1). NCBI lineage: Eukaryota > Viridiplantae > Streptophyta > Pinopsida > Araucariales > Araucariaceae > Wollemia > Wollemia nobilis. The sequence goes on from JAQPPZ010002765.1 coordinate 2,631,020, forward strand.
AAAACCCGACATGTCACGATATCGCGACACTTTTTCTCCTTAGCGCTTTATCTTGCCTTTGGGTCATGAAAACGCGACATGTCACGATATCGCGACACTTTTTCTCTCGGACTCTCTCTCTTGCAACATGTCGCGAAATTGTGACACTTTTTCTTTTAGACTCTCTCTCCTGCAACATGTCACGAAATCATGACACTTTTTTGTTCGTACAACCTTCCCTGCAATATGTTGTGAAATCGTGACACTTTTTCGTCCGTACAACCTTCCTTGCAATATGTCATGAAATCGCGACACTTTTTCTACTTGTCTTTTTCCCTTCCAACATGTCGCAAAATCGCAACAGTTTTTCAACTTGTGTTTTTTCTTTCCAACATGTCGCGAAATCGCGACAATTTTTCCTGTTGTTTCTCTCTCTTCCAACATGTTACGAAATTGCGATAGTTTTTCCACTTGTGTTTTTTCTTTGATCTTTTGCAAGTGGTCCTTCATGGAAAATCACTGTACATACTCTGAGTAACCTTTGAACTCCTATATTCTATATCTGACTAGCCTTTGAACTTCCTATCCACTGCATCGACAGATCTATCTGACTGTGTTGACAACAATGACAATACTCCTGCTGTACCTTGCTCAACAATCTCCCCCTTTGGAATTTTTGGCAACACATGTGTAATTTTCTATAACTCTTCTCCCCCTTTGACAATAATACCAAAGGGCTACTGCAAACTCCCCCTGAGTCCATGCACAACATTCTCAGGCAAAATAGATTATACTTAGCAAAGATCATGAACATGAGCAACAAGATAATCAAATGCTTAGATGCTCCCCCTGAGAATGTGATCCCTGTAGCTAGTCAATCTTTGGGAAGTGTGACCACTCCCAATTTATTGCGAAGGTACTCAAAAACTTTCTTGGGAAAAGGTTTTGTGAAGATATTTGCTACCTGCTTTGTAGTTGGAACAAAATCCAATTTAACCTTCCCTTCTGCAACTTTCTCCTTCAAGAAGTGATACCTGATAGCGATGTGTTTTGTTCGTGAATGCATAACTAGATTCTTGGAGATGTTAATGGCACTGGTGTTATCACACTTAACTGATATTGGTTCACTGAAGCAGATACCAAGATCTTTCAGGGTTTGTTTCATCCATAGTACCTATGTACATGTTGTCGTTGCAATATATTATGCCTCTGTTGTTGATAAAGAAACTGAATCTTGCTTCTTACCATGCCATGCAACCAATCTGTCTCTGAGATAGAATGCATCTCCACTGGTACTCTTTCTGTCATCTACACATCCTGCCCAATCGACATCTGAATACAAAATAAGGGTGAAGTCTTTACCTTTCGGATACCATAATCCATATTCCATAGTATCCTTGAGATACCGAAGAATCCTTTTCACTGTTGTTACATGAGTCTCCTTAGGATTAGCTTGAAATCTTACTACCATGCATATTGCCTGTAAAAAATCTGGTCTGGTAGCTATCAGGTACAGTAAAATTCCAATCATGGATCTGTACATGGTTTGATCAACAGGTGAAGATTTGTCATCCTTGCTCAACTTACAACCTATCATCATAGGAGTGCTAACTGGCTTACAGTCCTCCATTGTGAACCTTTTTAGCATCTCTTTTACATATTTAAATTGAGAAATAAATATGCCCTTCTTACTTTGATTAACTTGCAATCCGAGGAAATATGACAGTTCTCCAATCATTGACATTTCAAATTCTTTCTGCATCTTATCTGCTAAGTCCTTGCATGACTCATATTTGTTGTTGCCAAATATGATATCATCTACATAGACAACAAGAACAATAAGATGCCAATTTTCTATTTTGACATACAGATTACTGTCCACCATACCTTTCTTGAACCTTTGTTGAGTGAGATAGTTGTCTAGTCTAGCATACCATGCTCGGGGTGCCTGTTTTAAGCCATATAATGTTTTCTTCAACTTACAAACAAAGTTGGGATTATCACCAAGTTGGAACCCATCTTGTTGCTCAATATAAACCTCTTCTTCAAGTTTCCCATTCAAAAATGCTGATTTCACATCCATTTGATAAAATTTGAAATTTTTGTAGACTGCTAAAGCCAGAAATATTCTGATTGCCTCTAGTCTAGCTACTGGAGCAAACGTTTCCTCAAATTCAATGCCTTCAACTTGAGCATAACCCTTGCATACCAATCTTGCTTTGTTTCTAAATACTTGTCCATCTTCATTCAATTTGTTTTGAAAAATCCATTTAGTCTCGATTATATTTTTTTTTGCAGGTCTAGGAACTAACTCCCAAGTGTCGTTTTTCTCTATCTGATCTAATTCTTCATTTATTTCCTTCATCCAGCTTACATATTTGCTTGCATCATCAATATTTTTAGGCTCAATGGTGGATAGTAGAGAGTAGTTGCTTACTGCTCTTCTTCTTGTCTGAACTCCAACTTTGGGATCTCCGATGATTTGCTCTCTAGGATGATTTCTCTGCCAGCTACCTGTTTTGAATTTCTTATTTTCTTCCATTTACTCATCATCATCTGAGTCAATTTTTTGTATCTTTTCAATTTCATTTTCCTCATCTCCTTCAATAACTTCTTCATAGATTGGGTAGTTTGTTTCATAACTGATTACTCGTTCTTTACCTTCATCAAACTTAACATCAGCACTATCCACAATTTTCTTTAGCCTTTTGTTGTAGCATTTGTAAGCTTTGCTTCTAGGCGAATAACCAACAAAAATACCTTCATCTGCTCTATCTTCAAACTTACCAAGATTATCTTCAGTTCTTTTGATATAGCACTTGTTGCCAAACACTTTGAGGTATTTTTTTGTTTCCCTTTTACCGAACCATGGTTCATAAGGAATTTTTCTTTCATGTGTTCTTAGCATGTACCTATTTTGGATATACACCGCAGTATGGACTGCTTCTTTCCAAAATTTGTCAGCTACTCTACTTTTAGCCAACATAGATCATGCCATTTCTTGCATAGTCCTGTTCTTTCTTTCTACCACTCCATTTTGTTGAGGAGTCCTGGCTACTAAGAACTGTCTTCTAGTATCGTATTTTTCACAGTATTCTACAAACTCTTTTGAAATGAATTCTCCTCCTCTGTCTGATCTTAAACATTTGATCCTCTTTCCTATTTCATTCTCAAACTAGTTTTTGAAAAGCTTGAACATATCAAGAGCTTCTGATTTCTGCTTCAAGAAGAATATCCATGTCATTCTGGAATAGTCATCAATGCACAACATAAAATATTTGTCACCATTTATGCTTTGTGTTCTCATGGGACCACATAAATCGGTGTGAATTAGTTCCAAAGGTTTTCTTGTGTAGTATTATTTTGTTTTGAAAGAGACTCCGATTTGTTTCCCCTTTTGGCATGAAGCACAAATGTTGTTTGCAGGTTTGCTGATGGTGGGAATATCTCTCACTGCCCTTTTTGAGGTGATTTTTACTAGATTATAAAAGCTGATATGACCAAGTCTCTTGTGCCACAGCCAATTTTCTTCTTCCTGTCCAATAAAGCAAACTCCTTTTGAAGTCTCTGAGAGCGTGTACAAGTTACTAGATGTTCTTGACCCTGTTGCTATCAATTTTCTACTGTTAGTTTTTTTGACTTCACAACCCTGCTTCATAAAGACTACTTCATGACCTTTATCACAAATCTGAATTACACTCAATAAATTATGTTTCAATACATCCACAAATAAGACTTCTTCTGATTTAATCCTTCCATCACTAATTTTGACTGAGCCTTTGCCGACTATCTTGGCTCCATCATTATTTCCAAATTTTACTGATCCTCCTTCATATTTCTATAACTTTTCAAATTTTTGTTTGTCACCTATCATATGACTAGAGCATCCACTATCTAGTATCCATGGTACATATTTATTCTATGCTTTGAATGCAGTTTGAACAATTAATGATTCCTTTTCTTCCTTCAGTTTTTCTTTTCCTTTCCACACTGTTTTGATAGTAAGTTTGGGCTCTTGTTTTGCCTTTCCCTTATCAGTAGTTTGAGCATGTTTTTCGAAAAGCTTTCTATTTTGACTCATCCTGTATGGTTGAAATTTTCTTCCCTAAAACTGATTTGAAGTAAATGTGTTTCTACATTTTCTTGCAATGTGCCCAAACTTATGACAGTTATAACATTCCACTGTATAGTTCATCAGAGGAGAAAAAACATTTCTACTGGTGAAGTTCCTTGGTCTTACATCATATTTGCAGTCTGAGATTTTATGCCCATAGCCATTACATTTAAAATAGAAACCAAAGAAAGGATAATTGAACCTGGGTGATGGTCTTTGCCATGTTGCCGTAGGATCCATAGGTCTTCTTCTTCTTTGATGTGTGACTTTGGTGAATCCATCATTGTCAATACTCCCATCATGCCTGGCATGAATGCTTTCTCTTTCATGAGACATTTTTTCTTGATCAACCTATTTCTTAGCTTCATTCTTTATGGACTTGGCCTTTGATCCACTTGATGATTCTCCTTCGATGAAGCCTAGACAAAATTTGATGCCTACAGGTCTTTGATCATTTAAGATCTTATCCAATTTCATAGAACTTTCTTCACGTCTGTGATAACAACTGATTTTATTATTCATCTCTTCTAGTTGCATTCTTAAACCAACAATCTCTTCTTCTAACTTTTTGCAATGATCTATTTTCATTGTTAATAGCACTTCGAGATCTTTAGAGATTTTCTTAGATTCTTCTATCTGTACTTTTAAGCTGGTTATGATTCCATTTGCATCCTCAAGCTTTCTTGACAGTTTCTTGTTCTTTTTATTTTCTATCTCCCACTCTTCAAGTGCAGATATCAACTCACCTTCTAGATCTACTTCAGCCTCAAAAATTTCATCACAAACTTTAGACGTCACTCCTTTTTATGATTTAACTTCTTCAAATGCCATAAAAAGAGCTTCATCTCTTTCTTCTTCAAACTCTTCTCCTGAGCTATTTTATGATGAACTGACATTCTTGGAGATGAAACTTTTCTTTTTGAAGTTGCCTTTTATGAAATTCATTTTCATATTCCAGTCACTTCTTTCTTGGTGGGATCCTTCATCATTTTTTTTCTTCTCTTTAATTGGACATTTAGTCGCAAAATTCCCAAAGCCTCCACAGTTGAAACATTTAAATGAAAGCTTCCCTCTGTATTTTCCTTTCCCCTTTTTTAGTTTTCTCACAAAGTTTGCTTCCATTTCATCTGATGTCTCTTCTTCCTCGGACTCTTATTTTGTGTTTTTATTCTTAAGGGCTTTGAAAGCTGCTTCTCTGTCAATGGATTTAGATCTTCCTATCCTCATCTCATATGTAGTTAAAGAACCATACATTTCATCTATACTAAAAAAATTTATATTTTTAGCTTCTTCTATCGTTGAGACTTTGGAATCAAACCATTGAGGAAGAGATCTTAATACCTTTTTCACGACAGCAGAGTCATCGATATCCTCATCGAGTCCTCTGATTGCATTGATGATTCCATTAACTCTCAACATGAATGCCTCAATGTTTTCATCATAATTAATATTCAATGCTTCGAATTGAGCTCGATGTGTCTGTAACTTGGCTTCTTTGAACTTATCATCTCCTTCATGAACACTCTTCAGTTTGTCCCATATTTCTTTTTCCGATTTACAGTTCATGACCTTTACTAGTTCACTGTCTACTAATTTGCACAAGATGGCATTCTTTGCTTTCGAATTATTCTCAGATAGTTTCTTTTCATCTGCTTCTTTTGGAGGAGTGGTTGGAGTTGTGTATCCACTAACTATTGAGTTCTAGATGTCATATCCCAAGGCACAAAGATATGTCTGCATCCTGAATCTCCAAAACGCATAGTTAGATCCGTCAAACAGTGGTGCTTTGTTTGATGAGAAGCCTTCACCGCATATCATTGTGTTAATTTCAAGATCACCCTAGTTGGTTAGGCTTATACAGGTACTTGGCTCTTATACCAATTGTTAGAATTACAATGGAACTGAGAAGGGGGGTGAATCAGTGTAGCTCTTTAATTATGAATTAATAGCTCTTAAAACAACAACAGTTAAAACTTAAAAATAGATATAGTAAGAATAGCAAGATAACAACACACAACACAAGATTTAACGAGGTTCACCAATGTGGATACCCCTCAAAAATGACTGCTTGGACTACCATCCAAATCCAGCCTTTGCAAAGCACCAAATTTATAATTAATTTACCAGCACCAACTGGAAGGAGTACCAACCTCTAATTTATCTGCACCAACAGAAAGGAGCACCAACCCCTGATTTACCAGCACCAATTGGAAGGAGCACCAACCCTCCCCACCCTAAAACTTTAATAAAAAAAAAACCTTCCTTTCCTTTTATGTTCTCTGCTTTTTCTACACAAGCACTTCGCACACTTTGCTGTTCCTCACAGTCGTCTTCTCCTTATTGCGTACTCTACTTTCACTCTGCTACACCTCGCAGTCGTCTTCTCCTTGTTGCACACTCTACTTAGAGAAATTCCACACTTTGAAAGATTTGACATGACTTGCTCTTCTGCGCTCAACGACCGTATTTCGCACACTTTAATCCTTAACCATTTCTCCAAAACATCCCTGCTTTTATAAGAACTTTTTCATGATGAAAAACTCTAATCTTAGTCGGTTGTACCCCTCATCATAGTCGGCTGCAAACCCTAATCTTCGTCGGTTGCAAACCCTAATCTTTGTCGGCTAACATCGGTCTTCGTCGGCTTCAACTGCCCCTATAACTCTTTTGTTGCTGTTGTCATGAAAACACAACATGTCGCGATATCGCGACACTTTCGCCTCCATATGCTTTCTCTTAGCTTTGGCCTGCGAGAATACAACATGTAGCGATATCGCTACACTTTTTCTTCCGTATGCTTTCCCTTATATTTGGCCCGCTAGAATACAACATCTAGCGATATCGCTACACTTTTTCTTTTGTACGCTTTCTCTTAGAATTGGCCCGTGAAAATACAACATGTCACAAAATTGCAACACCTTTTTCTCTCTCCTCTTTCTCTTCGCTTTGGACCGCAAAAATAAAACATGTCACGAAATCGTGACATATTTTTCTCTCTCCTCTTTCTCTTCGCTTTGGACCGCGAAAATGAAACATGTCGCAAAATCGCGACACCTTTTTCTCTTTGCTTTGGACCGTGAAAAAGAAACATGTTGCGAAATCGCGACATCATTTTCTCTCTCCTTCTTTAGTCACAAAAATGCGACATGTCGCGATATCGCGACACTTTTTCTCCTTAGCACTTTTTCTTGCCTTCGGGTCGTGAAAACCCGACATGTGATATCATGACACTTTTTATCCTTAGCGCTTTTTCTTTCTTTCGGGTCATGAAAACCCGACATGTCATGATATTGTGACACTTTTTCTCCTTAGCACTTTATCTTGCCTTTGGGTCATGAAAACACGACATGCCACGATATCACGACACTTTTTCTCTAAGACTCTCTCTCCTGCAACATGTCGCGAAATTGTGACACTTTTTCTTTTGGACTCTCTCTCCTGCAACATGTCGCGAAATCGTGACACTTTTTCGTCCGTACAACCTTCCTTGCAATATGTCATGAAATCGTGACACTTTTTTGTCTGTACAACCTTTCTTGCAATATGTCGCGAAATCGTGACACTTTTTCTACTTGTCTTTTTCCCTTCCAACATGTCGTGAAATCACGATATTTTTTCAACTTGTGTTTTTTCTTTCCAACATGTTGCGAAATCGCGATAGTTTTTCCTATTGTTTCTCTCTCTTCCAACATGTCGCGAAATCGTGACAATTTTTCCACTTGTGTTTTTTCTTTGATCTTTTGCAAGTTGTCCTTCTTGGAAAATCACTGTACATACTCTGAGTAACCTTTGAACTCCTGTCTTCCGCATCTGACTAGCCTTTGAACTTCTCGTCCACTGCATCGACAGATCTATCTGACTGTGTTGACAACAATGACAATACTCTTGTTGTACCTTGCTCAACATTGCTAATAGTGGTATCAAATCCACCATTGTGTGTGTGCTTAGAAAGAACCACATTGAGTGAGATAGTCATACGAAAGGATAATTGTGAGTTTGGAGGAACATTAAATAGAAGGAGACAAGTTTGACACCAAGGCTAGAAGTCAGCTAGATGGACATGGCATACAAGGGATAAGATAATTGGAGAAGAGAAGGTCAAAATGGATAATAAATGTAGTAACAAATATGAGAGCATACATTTTCAAGTAGTTGAAGCAACAAACTAGCATAAGTTTATCCAAGGATTTCTGAAGAGAAGCATTCAAGGGAGAAATTTGAACCAAAATATTGCATAGGAGGTGAAAATAATTGAGGTACACATTTGCAAGACCTATGAGTTACATAGAAGGAAAGAACCAATCAAAGTTTTGGATAATGATGCAGAAGAGAGAAAGTGTCTAGTAGAGAGACATCCTACACAAGAGGAAAATGCTAGAATTCACAACAAAAACCTAGTAAAAAAAAGAGGTAATCATGTTGTTTAGAGTCTGCGAGTATTTGGTTAAATAAGGTCTATGAAGAGTGAAGATTCATACTCTAAAGTTTATTGAATAATGAAACATAGGAGAAAATATTAATGCTTATTGTAGACTAAGAGTCAATTGGAAATGATAGGTGACATCACGAATAACATGGATGCTCGACACGGGTTCGAGGGGTTGGTTCAATGGTCAAAATACTTTTGTAGGAGCACAAAGACCAGGGTTCCAATCCCTTGGGCCCTGTAGTACTAGTGGGCATGTTGCATCAGCATCATTAACAACATAAAAGATTTACCTTGATGCAACTAGAGGTTATAGTGGCGACAAGAAGCAAGATTAACACCCATGAAGAGGTGTATAAAATTGTAACGTGCTATCGATTCCTCTAGTATAATAAAAAAAACATGGATGCTCAACACAAATTGAGTAGCTTTCAAGTAAAATATACGTTTGGAAATATAATATCATTGATAAAATATTGTAACACAAAGTTATTCATGAAAATGAGATATTTTAAAGTACATCCAGACCTGGTAGGATGGTTTTTTTCCATTTGCCCACTCCCCTGCTCCTCTCCCATGCTCCCAAAATTCACCTGGAACCTTTTAGGTTGGTTTTCTAGTGTTTGACTATATTTATGCAGCTCTTTGGACCATCCTAGTGACCCTGTCCTAGGTGCCTTGGTTTGGTTGGATTCTATTTTTCTCAATTGGGGGGATATGGATTTTGGAAGAAGGTTCAACATTTGTTACCTATTTTTGGTGCTTGGGATATCAATCTATGTTTTTTCTTGGTTTTAGGGAAGCCATAATTTTATCATCCATAGATGGTCATCCCGTATTACTCCAGATTAGGATTTGTAGTGCCTCTTGGATTGTCTGTTTTAGGATTTTCTAGTGGAACCTCTACTACAGTATTTCTTTTTGGTCTTGGGATGGGACCTTGTGCTTCTTCATGTAGCTATGATTTTATCTTATGAGGTTTCTTCCCTCAATGGACTTGGCGGGACTGTGTGCTTTATAGTTTTTAAAAGGTCTTTGGGTGGGTACCTCATGTTTCATAATTATTGTAGTTATCGGGCCTCTCTTGACAATCCCTATATCTAGGATGGCTCCAATAATGGGTCTTCTTGGTGGTTGGTGTCTCTGAACTCTCTCTTTAGCTTGTTTATTTAGTCCCCTCTACAGAGAGATCTTATGGTCTACTGAGATCTCTGGTATCTGTTGATCCACTTTCCCGATCATGTTTTCTCTTTCTACTATTCATGGGATTCTCCTTATTGCATTTGGGATTTCAATTTTACCTATTTGTTTCTTGGCCCATGTTAGATGGGTTTGTGGTTTTATCATGCCTAATTGGACGAGTTTTCCATTGTTGTACTATTTTGTGATGGTCCCATGGCTTTCTATTCGATATCCTCCTTACTGGGATATTCTCTGTTGGTCTTGTGCCCTCATGGATGACTTTCTCCTTTGCTATTGCAGATTTCAAATTTACCTCATGGTTTTCTCTAGTTCAACTACCTCTCCCATGATGGATTTTTCTTTCCAGATGGTTTTTAATTTCAGTTTCTCCTTGGTGGGATTCAACTTTTCGATTTTCCCCTTGGGTGAGAATTTTAATTTTAATTTTTTTTTAGCCCTGGGTGGAATTCTCCTTTTTAATTCTTGGGCTAGTTTGGTAGGACTTTTTTTATTTTTTTTTGTATGGGTCAATCCTGCATCTCAGTTTGATCCCACATTTGGGTTGATCCCATGTACGGTTTGATCTCGCATCCCAGATTGTAAGGAATATTGGTGATGGTCCCTTCGAGACCATCCCCCTGTGCTCCTTTTAATTTTCAAAAGCTATGTCCTTTGGTATTCTGGATGGTCTATTGACCTTTTGTAAAAAGGTTTTGGGGCCCCTTTCAAAACCCACTTTTAATAAAAAAATTACTGATAAAAAAAAAGTAAAAGGAATATATAAGAAGAAGAAATTAAATAGTTGCAAAGAATAAGAGAAATTAATTTAAAGAAGAAATTTAATTGATGGTTGAAGGAAATGAATTAAAGAATTGAAGAAATTAAACTAAAGGGAGATATAAGAATATTATGAAATTTGAAATTAATTTTAAAAAAGAATTTGAAATTTAAAATTTTAAGGAAAAGAATAAATTTTGAAAAAAGAAAAAATGAATTAGACATTGAAGATGAAAATTGATTATTTAAAAGAAAAGAAAATAAAATAAATTAAATAAATTGAAGAAATATTAAAAGAAGAATAAAAATTTAATGAATAAAGATTGAAATTGAAACTGAATTGAAGAAGAAGAAGAAATAAATTGAATTGGAGTGAAAATAATTTAAATGATAAGAATTGAAACTGAATGAAGGAAAAGAATATTGAAATTTTTGAAAAAGAAGAAAATTGAATATTGAAAGGAAGAATAAAAATGTGAAGGAGAAAAATCAAATTGAAGATTAAAAAAAGAAAGAAAATATATATATTTTTATTTTGTTAAATTAAAAGTGGGTTTTTATCAAGGATCCCAAAACCTGATTACATCAAACTTCCAGAGGAACAGTCCAAGGATGGACAACAGGAAAGGCTTAAGGAAAGCCTTGAGGAACACCTTCAGGAAAGGCTTGAGGAAAGCCTTGAGGAACACCTTCAGGAAAGGCTTGAGGAAAGCCTTGAGGAAACAATTCAGGAAAGCAGTGAGGAAATTTGTGCGGAGAAAATTTTAAAAATCCCGCCAGGCGAGAAAGGAGAAGGTAGCAGAAAAGAATGAAAAAGCCCGCCTAAAACCAAATTTGAAACTTTCCAGAGACAAGAAAAAGAAATAGGGGCCTAACTTGAAAATTAAAACATCCCGAGGGTGGTAAAAGAAGAAATGCGCCAAATCACCCATGGGAAACCAGAAGCCAAGAGAAAAACCATTTACCACACAGGGGAAAACTAGTTGAATGCAAAAAAAACCACCCTAAGCAAAGGGTGGAGCAGAAAAATAGAGATCCACTTCCCACTCAAGGGAAAACTAGCTGAATGCAAAAAATATTAATTTTGGATATAAAAGGATTTTTACAAAAATGATGAGTAAAGAATTAAAAGAAACAATAGTTGAAATTGAAAATTGGGAATAATAAGAGATTCTACAACAAAGAAAATATTGAAGAAAAAAATTGTGATCAAAGGATAAATTACCATGGAAGAAAACAACCAAGAGAATGCATTGTTGAAAGAAAGAAAAGAAATATTTAAATGACTAAAAATTTACACACAATACTTGATAGAGAATACTAAAGAACAAAGTGATATATAAATAAAATTAAAGGACTTAAAATCAATTTTCAAAGAAGCCAAAGATAAAAAATTTACAACATTTGGTAATTATCTAAGTTCAAAACTTATTGAAGCAAATTAAGATTCTAAAGGTTCTATTATACTACCTATTGATATAGGTATGACAATGCATATGGCATTACTTACTCTTAAAGTTTATAAATACAACAAATGGAAATAATACTAGATTAAAAGCTTGAAGAACAAACCTATGATGAAAAAAATCAATTGTGACACAAATGACTTACAAGATATGACAATAAATTATCTTCTTCAAAAAATAAATTAGGGTATTGTATCGCTCAAAATTTTTCGCACCCTTACCTTCAGGCTATAGGATCCGTGCCCAGAAGGGGTATGTGAAAAGGATGGGACAATACCTCGGACTGAGAGGCCTTTTGAAGGTCCCGTCTCTCGGGGGAGGTGTATAAGGGTGAATTTTTGATGGATGGTGGGTTCACAAGGAAACTTCTGAATGGCAGTTTCCACGCTTAGGTTGATAGTGTGTTTGGTGTGTTCATTTTTATGCTTGATCATTCAACTCCTAGGTTTGGCTGATATGAATCTAAGCTATTCTATATGCCAATGCAAATTTAAATGAATACAGAAAACAAATATGGATGCAAATAACAGAGAATATTCTAACTAGAAGCAATCATACCTCGTTTCGAATGTCTGATGGAGATTCTGAGTCTTGTAGCAGTTCAGATCGTCTCAGTTTGTACGTAATCGTCTAATATTTCTCGGGATCATCACAAATCACAGTAGGTCATCTAAAATCAGACATAATCATCTGAAATCTGATGAATTCATAAGATGAATTCGTCAAAGACCACAAAAATAGGCACAAAATATCAAATATACAAATGCAGAAGTAAGGGATAATGGTAGAAATGACAGTAAACATGCCTAAATAATAGTGTCTAACAACAAATTAGGAAATGCGGTAAATTTAATGATTGATTTTACCTTTATCATACAATTATGCTAAATGAGGTGAACTCCAAGATGCATAAAACATAATAACTTAAAACAGTGCAGAGATATATTATGAAAAATACAGAAAAACTTAAAAGGATGCAAACTCTAAACTCGGACAACCTTCAATCTAGAATATATTCAGGATCGCCTCCAATTGTATGAAATCGTTCATAATCGTCTGAGATCGTCTGGGTTGATCTAAGCTAGCTTCGACTAAAAAATAGTAGAGTTCTTGTAAATAAAAATGTAAAAATACCAAATGCAAGCAACAATACGAAGGAATAAAGAGCTAACTCTATAATGAAATCTTGTCAACAAAGGGGTTGGGATTTCAGGGAGAATCAGCAAGAATTAGGCAAGGAGGCAGGGTCAGGGGGGTAAACTAGAAAATCCTAGTTTATATAGGATTAGGAAGAAGTTTGGGAGGTTTGGGATCATCCCAATCTCGGAGATCTCCAACAGGGAAATCTCCAACTGCACAGACACGCTTCTACCTGAGTTGGAGAGGCTGTTGAAATAGAAGCTAATTATGAAAATTTAGTTTTAGGACAAAATCATCTGGACGTTCTGTTCTAGACGAATTCGTCAGATCGAGGACGATTTTGTCTAATATAAGACGATATCGTCCAACGGTAAAAACAAATCCTAAATATGGCACGAAAAATGGGGAAAGCGGGTAAAAGGCGGTTTAACAGGAAGTTTGGGGTTGAAATCAAATTTTAATATTTTATCTTTTTACTAAGGTTTTAACCGTGCCAATTTTAGGGTGCTACATTTTGCCCCCTTTTTAGCAAAATTTTCAAAGAAAATGCGTTAAAGATGATTTCTTCCTGTTTTACGAGAAAACAAAAATATACTCAATTTTTTAGACAACGATTCTTGGTCGAATCGTACAACTGTTGACTATGGTGCCCCCTCTGTGCTTTTACCCAAATTGAACGTTTGAGGTAAAAACGTGAAAAAGCAAAATTTAAAATTTTTATTTTTTAAATAAAATTAAGAAAATAGGGTAAAACCCTAATTCATTTTTACTATTCACTTTTACTGTTCTAGAGCTCTGCAGAGAAGAAACATGGTGGAGACATCGCACAGAGTGACAGAGGTCCGACGCGGGCTATGGGTAAGGATCTAATCCTAGTAGATTAGGTTTAATTTAACTTTGTGCAATTTTTTGTGATTTAAATTTGATTGTTTGGGGCATCGCGGCCATTTTTAGGTCGTCAACACCGTCAGGATGAAATCGTCCCGATGTCATCGAAATCGTTCCTATATCGTCGATTTCGTCTAAGGATGAAATCGACGAATTAGGGGTGATTTTGTCCAATAAGGTACGATCCCCAAGTTGCAAAATCAGAGACGATTTCATTCTCACAAAGGACGATTTTGCCCAATGTGGGACGATATCATCCAATGGTGGACGATATCATTTTAAAACTTGATTTTAAGTTGTTTAATTTGAATGATTAAGTTATTAATGATTTTGTTGTTTTATTGTTTGCTTTGCAAAAGGGATTAATAAAGATCCGAGAGTGGAAATACGACATGCTAAGAGATGACATAGCCACACTTGACCAAGAATAGCGTGACCAACTTGGACAGGTCAGTCTCCAACATGTGGCAGAGATGTCGCAAGTACCGACTGACATGGGGCTACTAACAGCCCTAGCAGAGAGGTGGTATCTAGGGTCATCCTATTTTTGGCTACTGACAGGGGAGATGGATCCCACTCAAGAGGACGTATGGAGGATCATGAGGATACCCATACAAGGATGGCTGATGATGCCTACGGTAAATCAGGGCCAGGCGATGATGAGGCTCATGGGAGACCTGAGCTTCGCCCTGGAGAAGGGCAGAGTGAACATCAAGTCACTATGGCAGATGCATGGGGCATCTACGCTGACACAGGTTTTGGTAGGAGTTGTCGGGGGCTTATTGTTGTGCCACCAGAGCGGATGCAGACTATCGTGGGTGCTCTCAAACATAGTCTGCGACATGAGAGACCACGGGCATAGATTTGCATGGGGCAAGTTTGTTCTATGCCGCTTGTATAGGATCCTATATGGGGTCATATACAAGGGAGGTCGATGTCTAGTTTTGACATCGCTACTGTAGGTTTGGTGCTAGGAGCACATTGCGATGCAGAGGTTGGTAGGGCTCCCATGGACAAGGGTTGACCTAGAGAGGCCTCGAGTTTTCTATTGGTGGTTGCAGCAGGGGTCACAACGGTGGATAGATCTGTCGATGTCACAGAGGTTTCTAGATGACCTCATCCCAAACTAGATCACCTAGAGACCATGGTGAGAGCACCTCGGGTGGGCAGAGGATGGGCAGGAGCTGGCTCGCATCAGGCGAGTCTGTTGGCTGAGGATGGAGCAGGGAGAGGTAGAGCTCCACTGCTATGACCGAGTACTATGACAGTTCGATCTACAGTAGGTGATCCCTTCTCTCAAGGATTACAAGTACTCTCAGACTATTTGAGATAGTACTATGCTGAGCGAGGCTCCAAATATGTAATGATTCTAGAGTTAGGACGCGAACAATGCCCCCATCTAGCCAGTGGATGGTGATGATGCTTGGGTTATGGATGGCTATGATGCCTGGTATGCAGGCATCCACCATCCTCGGATGATGGGGGTGCAGGGTCCAGTGCACACTGTGGTGCGCCAGATGGGGAGACGACAGCAGGATACTATTGAGGCAACGCGGGGTCACGAAGGAAGAGAGCAGTGGCAGATCCCATAGGAGAGATGCCAAAGGATGGCACGGGCTCCATAGAGGTTGTGGGAGCCAGGGAAAAGGTAGGAAGGACTCCCTTTAGAGTAGGAGGAGATACCACCATCGCCTAATAAGGGCAAGGGTGTCGACACAGGGGAGAGTAGCGAGACGGTGGATCTTCGGGCTAAGGTTGCCTGCCTCTAGACTCAAGTGCAAACATTACAGGATGAGGCTACACAGATCAGAGCACGAGGTAGAGGAGCGAGTAGGGATGATCTAGCATGGTCTATTGCTCATACCGCATTCTACTAGGGGCTATACTATCACATGGTTCTAGAGAACCAGAGGGTACCACTGCCAGCCCCTATTACAGGGCCATTCATGATGGGATCGTCGAGGACATCCTCACGATTGATGATGAGGACCTGAGATACATCCCGGACCTCTATGGGACCACCTCCTCCACGTCAGGGTAGGGGAGGAGATGAGGCTGAGAGCTTGAGGGCTTCTTGAGGCTAGGTGTCTATGCACTAAAAATTTTGGTAGAGATTTTTGGGAGGATTGAGTATGCCAGGGTATATATTGTGGCATACCAATCCTGTTTTGATATGATATATATAATTTTTTGATATATATGATCTTATTTTTGATGATATGACTTGTTCATATGTTTTGATGATGCTTTAATGGTTGAATTGTTTGCTTATTTGAGGATTCATGTAATTATGTCATGTTGAAATATGATAATTTGATGTCATGTTGTAAGATTTTAAATGAAATAATCTGATGTAAAAAATTGGTTGTGGTAGTGTAATTTGATAAAAATAAAATAAAAAGAGACTTCTAACAATAATTTCAAAGGACATTGTCACTGTTATAGACCATTTCATGGAGTTGCCGCTCACTTGGTTGTCAAGCTAATCCCAGTATAGAAATATTGTTAAAAGTAAAAGAGTGCTTAAGAGACTGTCTTAAGACTTTGTGTTGTAAGGATGGAGATAATGATGGTTTGATGATTTGTTTTCAGATTGTCATAAAAATAGTATACTTGAAATATGTTTAAAAGTGAATTTTTCTAGGCATAAATTCCTAAGTGTGATAAAATTTTGAACAATTCCTTAGAATTTATACCATGGTTGCAAAAATGGAATGTTGACATAATGACATGAAAATAGAATAAGTGTTCATTCGTTTGTAAAGCATAATTGTGTAACATAATGATGCAAGTCATTTGTTTTTGAAATAAATAGAAAATAAATTTAGAACAATGGTTTGCGCTAGGCATAGAATTATAGGTATAGACTTATACCATCATCGCTAAATCCAAAGAAGAAAATAAATTGTTGGTTTTATTGCAAGATTAATTTTTGACTTTTGATAAACTGAAAAATAATAATATGAAAATCTATTTTGAAATTATTTTTGAGATTTTGTGAAAAGATGTATGTAATTGCTTTTATAGAAAACAAGAATTCTGAAATAAAAGGGTAAAATTATTCTGAAAAGAATTACAGAAATATTTTAAATTATCTCAAAGAGAAATGTAGATTTATAAGGAATCCTCATGTGCAAATGTGAATTCATTACCGATCTTGATTTATCATAATGGTACAAAATCTCTCAAATACAAATGTGTGTGCGATTGTATTGTTCATTTACCAATTTTGAGCAAGATAATTTGATACAAGTAATTTGCGTTGACCAAATGAATGTCCGTTGACCATGATTTATATGCATGTAACCATACCAGGCTACTATGTAAGTTAGGTTATCAAGAGCTAGCTAATCCATAAGCTAACATAGGTCCGTACAAAAGAAGGTTGCTAATGTGACGGACATATCACCACGCTAGGAATTACCCAAGGCCAAGCGGGTTGGGCACAAACCACCTGTTATGGGGCTTACCTCACGGTTTTTGAATAATTGAGAATTCCAGAGATTCAAGCTCATTCACCCTTCTTTTCTTTTCAAGGGGTAGGGAAAGGATTTTATTGCATTTTGCTTTTGCGTTTCTCTTCTTTTTTTTGTACTTTTGTATTTCTGCTTGATATGTGATAAAATACTGAAATATTGTTGTGATGATACAAAATAACCTTTTTTTTTTCTCTTTTTCTTGAACTTTTCTTTCTCTTCCTATGCTAGGGATACTTGCTCGGATTGGCTATAGAGCAAGGGATTTTTATTCTGGGTAGGGGTGAGCTTGTCCTTTTGTCAATTCTCAAATATTCTAGACCATGTGCATGATAGGATAGTAGGGGAAACTTTTCGCTCAGGAAACCATTTCTACTATGTAGCATCATATCGAATTTGTAGTGAAATCATTTTAATGTGAAAAGATATACTTAGTTCAAGTAAATAACAAGATCAGTTCTCTATGCTCAAAAATTTATTTAATTCAATTGTGGACTTTGATATAAGAGAGATGAATAATCATAAAAAATAAATCAAGATATTTATTCGTGTGAATGTGAAAGTGCGGGATTCCAAATAAATGCTAATTTATCCAAAATAATTGAAAAATATAACTGTAATACTTCCCAATTTGATAGGTATGGAAATAAAATATGTTTTTGAAGGGTTTTGATAATTTTGATGTTTTTGATGTTTTTGATTTTAAGTTATGAATTGGAATAAAATAGAAGATAAATAATAGGCAAAACAAATATATACAATGATGAAATGACCCATTTTTCTGCATAGTAACGTTTAAGATGCATAATGTTCATAGGTTCTTTAAGTTCTTTACCATATAAGGTAGATAATTTGTATGCTCCTGATCCAAATTTAGCAGTGATGACATATGGTCCAAGCCAGTTGGGCTCAAATTTACCTTTAAGGTTTTTAGTTGTTTTAGTATTTTTTTTATTTTCTTTTAAGACAAGGTCACTGATCTCGAAAGATCGAGGATGAATTTTCTTAAAATATACTCTCTTAAGTTTGTTTTGGTAGGCACAAAGATGCTCCAAAGCATTGATGCACTTTTCATTGAGAAGTTCTAGCTAACTAAATTTTCCAGCATGATATTCATCCCTACTTCAGTATCTTGAAGTAGTAGATCTAAAGAAGGAACTTCTAATTCAAAGGGAAAAATGGCTTTAGCACCATAAACTAAGACAAAAGGTGAATTTCCAGTGGGGGTTTGAACACTAGTTCGATAGGCCCACAAAGCAGGATATAACTGAATGTGCCAATCTTGACCGGTTTTATTGACTAATTTTTTGAGAATTTTGATTAAGGTTTTATTAGATGCTTCTACTTGACCATTACCCTGAGGATAATAGGGAGTGGACCAGCAATGTTAAATTTTATATTTTTGACATAGTTTCTTGGCATCTTTATTTTTGAAACAAGTTCCATTATCAAAAATGAGATTGGCAGGAATTCCAAACCTACAAATAATTTGATTAAAAATGAACTTGGAAACTTGTGTTCCAGTGCAAGAAGCTAATGGCATAGCTTCAACCCACTTCATGAAATACTCAGTGGTGATTATGATGAATTTGTGTCCATCGGATGACACAGGGTTGATTTTTCCAATAATGTCTAGGCCCCATTTTGAAAAGAGCCAAGGAGATGAAATAGCCTGCAGTTCTTATGCAGGTGCATGGACAAGGTCAGCGTGCTTCTAGAACTTATCGCAATGTCACACATAATTATGTGCATCATTTTCCATGGTAGGCCAAAAATATCCTATCCGAAGGAGTTTCTTAGCAATGGCGTTACCACTAAAATGTCCCCCACAAGATCCATTGTGGGCTTCATTCAAAGCTGATCTAGATTCTTCTAGATTCAAACATCTTAGTAAGATGCTTTCAAAAGATCTTTTATACAAGGTATTACCAATAATCACAAAACGACTTGCTCGTCTACGTAATAATCGACGTTGGTTGCTAGTATAATCATCAGGTAAGGTTCCTTGCTGCAAAAAATTAAATATATCAGTATACTAAGGTTCAGGAGTTGTTTCGTGGATGAGAAACACGTCCAAAGGTCCTAAGCATGATTTGCTTGAAGCGGGTTCCTAGAGTCGATGAATAATGATGGTAGCATATTCATTGTCTAACTCCAAGGGTAGAAGAGATGCAGCTGCAGCCATAGCGTCAGCCGCATGATTGCTAGTTCGAGGAATAGCTTCCAAAGTAACTTGATCAAACAAGGATAATAACTACAAAAAATATGCTTTATATGGGCGTAATTTATCATCTCTGGTCTAATAAACATCATTGATTTGATTTATGACAAGTTGGGAGTCACTGAAAACTAATAAACTTTTAATTTTCAATGTCAAGGTAGCTTGTAAGCCAAGGATAAGAGCTTCATATTCAGTAGTGTTATTGGTGCAAGCAAATGTTAATTTTAAGGACAGAGGAATAAGATGTTTTTGTAGAGATATTAAAATAATACCCACACCAGCCCCACTCATGCATCGGGCTCTGTCAAAGTATAGGGACCATTGCTCTGAATGGTCTGCCTCTAGTTTAAGGCATTCATCAAGAAACTCAATGATGAGGGGATGAGTAGAATCTAAGGGTGCAACAGCTAATTGATCTGCTATGATTTGATCCTTAATAGACTTTTGTTCTATAAATGTGAGTTCAAACTCGCTTAGCGCAAGAACCCATTTGGCTGTGCGACCAGATAAATACGGTCGACTCATGAGATATCGCAAAGGGTCGAATTTGGCAATAACATACATTTTCTGATTGAGCATATAATGTCATAGTTTCTGTGTAGAAAATATTACTGCTAGGCATAATTTCTCTAATGTGGTATATCGAGTTTCATAACTGATTAAGGTTCTGCTAATATAATAATTAGCGCGTTCTTTCTTCTCATCGTTAAGCTCAGCTAACATAGCTCCTAAGGCAGAATCAAAAGCAAAAATATACAAGATAAAAGGATGATCAGATCTAGGTGGGGAAAGCACTGGTGGTTTGAGGAGATATTGCTTAAGGAGTTCAAATGCTTCTTGGCATTCGTTGTCCCAATGAAAAGAGACATCTTTCTTAAGAAGCTTAAGAAAGGGTCCGGTTTTGTCTGCCAACTTGTCGATAAAGTGGCAAATAGCTTGAATCTTACCTTGTAAACTTCATAATTCTGATATATTGGTGGGTGTGGGCATATCCGTGATAGCCGCGATCTTGAAGAGATCAATTTCAATGCCGCGTAAAGAAACTATAACACCTAATAATTTATTGGACTTAACTCCGAATATGCATTTAGCTAGATTTAGTCGGATAAGATATTCCCTTAACCGATCAAATACTTTCCTTAAGTCATTTAAATGATCATATTCTTTGATGGAACGAGCTATGATATCATCTACATAATCATGTAGGATATCATGCATCATATCATGAAAGATATAAGTCATAGCTCGTTGATATGTTGCACCTGCATTCTTTAAGCTAAATGGCATCACTTTCCAACAAAAGGTTCCCCAAGGGGTAATGAAGGTTGTTTTGGCCTGATCTTCAGGAGCTATCCTGATCTGATTATAACTAGAAAATCCAATCATTAAGGATATAATTCTTCTTCCAGTAGTAAATTCAATGATCTGATCCATGTTGGGAAGAGGAAAGTCATCTTTAGGGCATGCAGCATTAATGTCTCTGAAATCGGTGCAAACCCTAACTTTAGTGGCTTCTTTCTTGGTTATTGGAACTACATTTGAGATCCATTCGGCATAATCAGTAGCTTGTATAAAAATGACTTTCAACAGTTTTTCTAGTTCTCCTTTGACTAGTAAGGCCACTTTAGGATGCATTTTTTTGAGTTTATGTTTAACAGGTTTAGCATCTGGATGGACTACTAGATGATGCAAAACTATAGAAGGGTCCAAACCTGGCATGTCTTCATATTTCCAAGCAAAGACATCTTCATGGTTTTTAAGAAATGAAATGTATTTATCTTGTTTTGCTTGACTCAATTCTGATCCAATATTGATTATGTGAGGGTTATGTTTGGTTCCAATGTTAATATTTATAACATTTTCAACTTCCATATGTAAATCTCTCTCGAAATTAGGTGGGGTGGATGAAACACCTAATTCTTTTAATTGTTCCAAGGTTAGCTTGGATAATTTGTCTTGAGGAGTCGAGGCCTCAATTTGGGCTATACTAGGTAGAGAGCCATCAAAATAAAATTTATTGTGTAACAATTCATCAACGGAGACATCATGGAAGATATCCCCTTCCAACTCGTCGTCGGATTCGAAAATCATTTCAGGGTAGGCTATGGTAGCATATTGCAGGTAGAAGAATTATTCTTTGGACACAAAGAATCTTGTTTATCTAGATAATATTGATAACATACGAGATGATCATCATCCTCAAATGGAAAGGGTTGTTCATTAATATTGTAAGGAGGTTTAGGTTGGACATTAGGCACATAATTCCCTTTATTGGGATTTTTCAAAACAAATGGGGCTGATCCATCGTTCTGAGTTTGATCCTGTTGAGAGGTTTGAGCCTGTTGTCAGGTAACGGCTCTGATGGTTCCTACAATGTTATTTTACAAGTGATGAATGGGTCTTGGTCTAGCATTTATGGCTTGTTCTTTAGAAACTATTTGGTGAGAAGATGGTCTAGTAGTGACTCTTCGAGGAAATGGTTCTTCTGGAACCATAGAACTGGTGATAGTTTGAATAGGATCCGATTCATCTTCAAAACTATTCGATTGATTCGAGGTGATTTCCATGTCACTTTTAGTCTCATATTTAGTATCACTAAGATCAAGTGTTTGAATATTATGTAGAGGTCTGGTCGTAACTATAGATAAAGTTGTGTCAAATATTTGAGGATCATGATCAGGTAATTATCTGCTAATAGTCCCTACATATCGGGCAGGAGGAGGAACATTGTGATGCTCAATTTTATTAGCCACCTCTTTACCATGTTTTGGTAAAGGATGCTAAAATATGTCTAATGATTGATTGGCATTCTAATTTTGATTTTTGGGAATGCTCTTTTGAGTGTTATTAGAAGGATTTTTTTTAGGTTGGAAGGCTTGCACCTCCATCTCATTATTATTAATCAAATCTTGTATTTTATGTTTTAATATTTTACAAGAGTTGGTGGCGTGTCCAGGTCCTCTATGAAAATCACAATGTAAGTCAGCTCTGTATCCGGGTATGGTTGGGTCAGGTTCCTGGATAGCTGGTAATTAGATCAAGCCTCGTGCTAGTAATTGCGGGATAATGGTTGATAAAGGTTGATTTAACCTAGTAAATTCTTGGGGTGGTTTATCAGGAGGTTTCAATGTAAACTTCTCTGTTATTTTCGTAGTATTAACATTAGAAATGTTTTTGCTATCAGTGACTCCGTCACCCACAACTTGTTTATTTTTGTATTGATTTTTGGATGTTTTCTCATCATCTTTCCTTTTGAGCTGACCTCTTCTGATGAGAGCATCTTCCACCCTTCGAGCTAAGTCTATAGCTTGATTGAAAGTGGTCAAGGTAGCAGTTGATAATTCATAGGATAGTTGTTCTTGTAAATTATTGATAAAAATATCCATCTCCCGATAAGGTAACACAAAGTGTAATTTTCTTATCAACTACCTCCATCGAGCTAAGAAGTCAGCAAAACACTCATCTTTATTTTTTTTTAGGTTGTACAAATCTTTAATGGTTACATGCCTTTCGATATAGGCACTAAATTGATGCACAAAAGACTCAGCGGTCTCTTCAGAATTTCTCAAAGAATGAGTAGGTAATTGATAGTACCATTCCAATGCCATCCCTCCTAAACTTTTTGGGAACATTTTTAGTAATAGCAAATCATCATGTGATATGTCATGACATGCTATCCTAAACATACGAAGATGCTCTATGTAATCTTCAGTTCCTTTATATATAGGTAGGACAGGCATAGGAAAGTGTTTGGGATATGGTTGTGCTACAACTATAGGATCTAGAGGTTGACTACACGTCTCTTGATAATTGTACGAGGGACGGTAGGGATCTATCTAGTCCATGTGAGAGACTAACTGTTTCACCATGGCTTCCAAATTACCAGTTTGTCCACCATATTGGTTTAATGGTACATGCGTATGAGATTTATGACTATAGGAAGGCGGGACATAAGGATTGGATGCTATATTGCTGTTATGCAATTTGTTGGTAGGAAGAGTATTATGAAAAATATTTGTTGTAGCATTATGTTGTATCCCAAATTGTTGGAAATTGGTATTTGGTTTTGTTTTAGGCTTTTGTTGATTTGAGGTATATTGATCAATAGCTTGGTGAAATAGAGTAGTGAATGAAGGTTTCTTTTTGTGTGGGGATAACCTTTGGCTTGGTAATAGGTACTCTAAGTGGTTGGGTAGCCTGTTGTTGTTGCATGTTCTGGATCATAGGAGCCATGTCCAAATTGGACGGTCCAGATTGATCACTCTCTTGATCAACGAAGGACAAAGGATTAGTGCGTGTGTGATATATGTCTTCTAGGGTTGCTTGAGTGTCACTAATTTGATCTTTATCCATATGAACTACTCTATTAAGGGTGCCAATATTATTATTGAGAAATTTCCAAAAATGGTCCATGTTCTCAAAAGTAATAGCTCCGTCTGGAGTTATTTTAGGAGATGAGGATCCTTCCTCTCTATCATTTTATTTTTGTTCATTTGCATCCACAAATTCTTCTTCTTGTTGGTTTAAGGTTCCTTCTTCCTGAATTGGGTCTTCAGGAAGAACATCTAGGTTATTTTCTGGTTTTCTTAACCAATCTTCTTCTACTTCAATTTGTTTTCCATTCCTGAGTCTATTCATTGTGTCTAAATTTAGGTTTTAGCAAATATATATTAATATATTTGCAACAGATCTTGGGAGGTATATATTTTATTTATATACCTACTATAATACTTAAAAGAAAATGTTTTGATTTTTATTATAATTTTATTTTTGTTTTTGTTTTTGTTTTTATGCTTATAAAGACAATAAATAGCACACTAGATACAAGAAATAATAATAATAAAATAATAACTTAGTTTTCTATAAATAGTTTATAGATGTCATTGATAGGATCAAGTTCATCAAGAGTCATAAAGTGCTCCTCTTCAAATTGGAAATTGTTTTTCAAGAAGTCAACAAAGTGTGCTATGGTGATATTATCTGTTTTAGATTCTGTTTTGTAAAAATAAATCTCATGGCAATATTCTTGATATAACACAGCTTTGGGAACTCTATTCCATATTTTCCTATCTACAAGATCAGCTTCTTGGTCCTCTATACGAGATAGAAATTGATGCACTATGGCCGCATTCTCAAGGTATTCCTCAAAGGTATACAACTCAAAAGACACAAGGGCTCTTTTATCTGCTAACCACCTATGGCAAGCTCTCTAAAGTTCATGATACAAAATGACTTGATCGGGATCCAGGATTCTATCTAGGACAAACCTCTTGATTTTCCTAAGTTCGGTTGCTCTAGATGAAATGAGATCTAATCTCCTATTATGTTCGTCCCACAAAGGTTGAACCCTATTTGTCTGAGATACTCTAAGCAAAGAAGTAATTTCTATAGCTGCTAATTGATTTTCAACATTAATGGTGACAGCTCGTCTTTTATTATATTCTACCATCTAAATATGACATGCAAATATTCTTAAGTCTAAATGCATTTATGTTTTTGTTTTTATTATTTTTATTTTTAAAAAGGTTTTTGTTTTCAAAAGGTTTCTTGTTTCATGTCGGGTTCACCAAAATGTATCGCTCCAAATTTTTTGCACCCTTACCTTCAGGCTATAGGATCCATGCCCGAAAGGGGGATGTGAAAAGGATGGGACAATACCTCGGACTGAGAGGCCTTTTTAAGGTCCCACCTCTCAGGGGAGGTGTATAAGGGTGAATTTTTGATGGATGGTGGGTTCACCAGGAAACTTTTGAATGGCAATTTCCATGCCTAGGTTGATAGTGTGTTTGATGTGTTCATTTTTATGCTTGATCATTCAACTCCTAGGTTTGGTCGATATGAATCTAAGCTATTCTATATGCCAATGCAGATTTAAATGAATACAGAAAATAGATATGGATGCAAATAACAGAGAATATGCTAACTAGAAGAAGTCATACCTGGTTTCGGATGTCTGATGGAGATTCTAAGTCTTGTAGCAGTTCAGATCGTCTCAATTTGTACATAATCGTCTGATATTTCTCGAGATCATCCCAAATCATAGTAGGTCATCTGAAATCAGACATAATCATCTAAAATCTAACGAATTCGTAAGACGAATTTGTCAGAGACCTGCAATCACAAAAACAAACACAAAATACCAAATATACAAATGCAGAAGCAAGGGATAATGGTAGAAATGATAGCAAACATGCCTAAATAATAGTGTCTAATAACAAATGAGGAAATGCAATAAATTTAATGATTGATTTTACCTTTATCATGTAATTATGCTAAATGAGGTGAACTCCAAGATGCATAAAACATAATAACTTAAAATAGTGCAGAGATATATTATGAAAAATACAAAAAAACTTAAGAGGATGCAAACTCTAAACTCGGACAGCCTTCAATCTGAACTATAGTTAGGATCGTCTCCAATCGTATGAAATCATTCAAAATTGTTCGAGATCGTCTGGGTCGATCCAAGCTAGCTTCGACTGAAAAACAGTAGAGTTCCTGTAAATAAAAATGCAAAAATACCAAATGCAAGCAACAATACGAAGGAATAAAGAGCTAACTCTACAATTAAATCTTGTCAACAAAGGGGTTGGGAGTTCAGGAAGAATCAGCAAGAATTAGGCAAGGAGGTAGGGTTAGGGGGGTAAACTAGAAAATCTTAGTTTATATAGGATTAGGAAGAGGTTTGGGAGGTTGGGGATCATCCCAATCTAGGAGATCTCCAACAGGGAAATCTCCAACTGCACAGACACGCTTCTGCCCGAGTTGGAGAGGCTATTGAAATAGAAGCTAATTATGAAAATTTAGTTTTGGGACAAAATCGTCTGGACGTTCTGTTCCAGACGAATTCGTTAGATCAGGGAAGATTTCGTCTAATCTGAGATGATATCGTCCAACAGTCAAAACAAATCCTAAATATGGCATGGAAAACGGGGAAAGCTGGTAAAAGGCAATTTAATGGGTAGTTTGGGGTTGAAATTCAAATTTTACTATTTTATCTTTTTACTAAGGTTTTAACCGTGCCAATTTTAGGGTGCTACAGGTATAAACAAAGAATTTGTAGATAATGTTTATCTAAGGATATCAAAATATGATTAGGATGGTAAGTTACATTCTACATATGTTAACATCAACAACATAGCTGGTAATAATGAGTCATGGGATTTAGATATTAATGGAATATATTTTTGTGATGAGTTGCTCATAAGAATCATAGGTATCATCATTCTATAAGAACGTATTTAGTGCCTAAACTTTAAGAAGTATTAGAGTTAACTAGGGTTATGCATAAGGGGTTGGACTCAAAATGTACTTGTAAACAAATGGCGAATCCTAATCAAAATCAAGGTGATTCAAGGTGAATCTTAAGCAAATAAAATCAATCATCTTCACACTAAAATTTGGTGAATTTTAAGCCCTAAAATGCAATTTCATATTTGGGGTAAATTTGTACATATTAAACCACCTTATAACTTCATAAACATACCCCCATTATATCAAGATCGAAAATAGCTTTCCAACGAGTACAAATATGCCTATGTTTGGATATATATTGTGGCAAATTAACCCTAAGAAAAAATTGGTCCTGAAAATTTTAGGCGAATAGGCCGACATCAAGGGTCCTCATATTCACCAATTTCCAATTTTAAAAATCCTAATATTCGCCCAATTTGTGAATATTCGCCACTATGCATAACCCTGGAGTTAACATCAAAAGACCAAGACATCAATGAAGGAGGCTAAAAAGTACATTAAGGCTAAAAGCCTTCATACCAAATAATGTGATACGGGAGGGTGTTGGAGGTATTGCATTATTTGGTACCTTGTAAATATTTTGATTAGGATTTATATTTATGATTTGAGTCTATATTATGTGTCAAGTCTTTAAGTGTGAGTATGTGTCATGTAAATAAGTGAGTTATGTGTATGAGGAGTCTTGTTAGCAAATGTGAGTTGTATGAGTGAAGTTACAACTTTATGAGTGAGGAGTTATGTGCAATCATGAGATACTTTGTCTTTATGAAATATGTGAGACTTCTTATTTAAAATGGAAATATGAAAAATTGGTTATCCCATAATTTTGAAAAGAGCAAAGGTCAAGAGTCATGTAATATGAAGAGTCTCATGTATGTATACATTGAAGACAAAGCCATGTAATATGTAACTCAAAGAAGCTTTTCATTTTATGCATTGCTTTAGTAGTTTTAATAAAGAGTCATGTATTATGAAGAGTCTTTTGTATATATTGAATACAAATCCATGTAATATGTAACTCAAAAAATCTTTTCATTTTATGCATTGCTTTAGTAGTTTCAATAAAGATTTTAGTGAGTTTATTTTTCATTATTAAAATTTGGTATATATGCATATTATTGAGTTGCTTTATCATCTTGGATATTGTTTAACCTATGAACAATAGTAATATTTTGCTAACAAATTTTGTGTATGACTTCCTTTATTTACAACATGTGTCTCATAGCCACCTAAAGAATTTGTGAGGTGTATAAGAAGGGACAATCATCACCATCCGATGACAAGCCATTTATGTGTTGTTATGTGCAAGTGTTGAATGTTGTATGAGTATGGTATTTTATATGAGAAGAAAAAATCTAGTGGATGGTGATGCTTGAGGATAATGTATACTATAAAAGTAGATTGCGTAAATTGTGAGAACCCTTGCTCATTTTCCTTGTAGGAATTTTCTTTTAAGCTTTCATAAAATTATTTAGTCTTTTTATTTCAATGATTTAAAATTATTACATAATCAAAATTAAATTCTATAGACCTATTTGCATTTAATTATCACGTTTTAAAAATATCCAATTTTTCCTTCCTATGTATTCATGAGTCAAAATAATCTATTCTATTCATTCTTACACTAGATAATGAAACATCCTAAATAATTTTCTTCATCCTAAAAGTGGCATACATTCTAGAGAATGGTTAAGAAAAATATTTGTCAAAATAAACCCATCTGGTAGACATCTCCCATGTAGAAGTTTCTCACACGTATTCTTCATTAAAAGGAGAGATCAATTGACAAGTATTTTCTAAGATAGAGCAACACTTGGTTGGTAGGGACATCAAGACATTCATCAAATATCATGTGGATTTTCGTCTAAGAAATGCATGGGAATTTTTCAAAGGCTATATGGTATTTAGTCAACACCCAATCTCTTATTCATGTGAATTTAAATGCATTCAAAAATAAAATACTTCTTCCTTATATCGTAAATTGCATATTCAAGTAGTTGGTTATTATGAAAGAGTTAAAAAAAATAAATAGTGATTGCAGGTTCAATACTATAGGATGTCTATTTTGAAAGAATGATTAGATATTAAAGAAATATTGAACATATTTTTCTCTAGTAGAAAGAAAAACAAAAAAATTTATTTTTTAGACTTTTAACTATAGAAAAGTTTTGCAATATAAAAATATTTTTTAAAAGTGCATTTAAGGAGTTAAAAAGAGGATTATATTTTTGTGAGAAGTTGATTTTAAAAAAAAAATGGACAGAGAAATTTTTTTTGTTGAAAGAAAAATAAATTTTTATTAAGTTGTTTTTTTTTTACATACTAAATTTTTTAGGAAAATTTGTAATCTTAGTGTAAGGTGCATTTTCAGTAATGACCAATACCTTAATTTTTTATAAAATTATTTTGTATTTGAACATAAAAAAAAAAAATTTGCACAACTGTATTGTTCAATATAAATAATACCTCTAACTTGTGTTTATAGGTAATGTTGTCATGCTAAGTTACTGTGTCTAATGCCTAATATAGTTGCCATAATGATTCATAGACATCAACCTTGTAAATTGTTAGGGAGGAATAAAGAAATATTTTTATAATATTTTATTTCATTCCTCTCATTATCTCATTTGTTACCATAGCTAGACATAAATCCTAAAATTGATAAAATCCAAGTATATAGGAACATTCTAAAAATATTATAGGGAAGTTATGAATTGTTAGGGAGGAATAAAGAAATATTTTTATAATATTGTAATATAGGGAAGTTATGCCTTCATATGAGGATTGATATTTAAACAAATTTCATTGATAGAATGAATCCTTTTTAGTACTATCTTGGTTCAAGTATCAATTTATTTCATGTACTTTAAGGTCTCTCTCACATATGGTCATGCATATCGAGAGGACTAACTTTTTCTATTCACCGATAGGTATATAATAAGGGTAGGTATATCAAAAGGTTTAGTATATAGGACTTGTGGTATATCAAAAATGGACCATTTGGAGATATAAGGAATATTCATCATGTCTACCTCAAATATATTTATCACAAAATCATAGTTTCTCAAGGGTCCAAATTTTACAAATGAGGACAATACTTGTGATTGAAAAACTTTGGGATATTATTATTGGTGATGAAAATTTTCCTAAAAAATCTATAGCTAAGAAAAAAATAAATATGGGGATGTAAATAAACTCATGCTTAACGCATTTGGAGTGGTTAATGAGACAACCACATATCAATGAAAAAAAAACATCAAAAAAAGCATGGGTTAAACTTTGTACCATATTTGAAGGAAGAAATCAAGCCACTATCCTTCATGCACAATCACAACTTCATAAACTAAGGATCCAATATGGTAAGAATATAGAACAATTCCTAAAATAATTGTATAACTTAAATCAAATTTGAATACCATGGGAGAAAAGGTTGAAGATAAACTCTTAGTTTCAATTGTGCATAGAGCTCTTCATGAACTATTTAATACATTGGTGACACGTCTTCAAGTGTCAAATAAAAGTGTGTCATTTGAGGAATTGGTAAACATACTTCAACAATATGAAGTGGAGAATCAGTTGAGATATGAGTTGACCACTAATGCCCTTATTTCAACTAATAAATCACAAAAATATTCAAAGGGTCCTTCTACCCCATCTTCGTCATTAAATCACACTTAAAGGAGTAGGTGGTATTGTCATATTTGTGAAAAATGACAAAGTATAAAATTTTGTAAATATAATTCATTACCTCAATAGAATCAATCTCGAAGACCTTAAAAAAATCAATAGTATCAATCTCAATATTAATAAGAATAAGAAAAATATTAAAGAGTAAAATCTTAAAAAATACCACATCAACAAGGGTATATTACACAACGTGAAATAAAACTTAGATTGCAAAGATGAATATGATACAAAACATAAATTAATCATAGAATTGAAAGTGTCAAATTCAATAAATAAAGATGATAGTAAAGAAGACAATATAAAAGGTGAAATTCAAAATTAGGTGTCATCAACAGATAGTAAGGATGGTTAGTTTTTAAAACTAAGGTCTTATTTACAAGTGATACTCAAGAAATTTTGTGAAGGATAATTTCAAATGATGTGATAATTTTAGTTGACGATGTAATAATAATGTGTATGACACTATTTACCCTTGATATATTTGAGGTGCAATGCCAAAAACACATTGAAATAATTAAGAAGTTGAATAAAATCCCATGATGAAAGATGTATGTTGTGACACAAAAGATATTATTCAAAGGGTATATTCATATTGTAATACTAGTGAATTAAATACTATAGTGACTAATGTGACTTGTGATACAAGGAATCTTATTCAAGGTATAAATATAGCTTGTGACACCAATAACTTGAAGATTTTTCATGAAGATAAAGGTTTTGTAAAAGGTGATTGTGTTAACCATGATAATAGCCATATTGGCAAAGTTGATAGTGATAGTGATGCTTCAATAATGGTGTAGGACATTGCTATGATGAGTTGTATTGGAATAATGGTATAAACCATAGTAGAAATAAAAATATTATATGTTTGAATATTTTTAATCATGTTGATAGCAATCAAAGTGATGATGCAAAATTTGGTCATCTTGAAAAGCATACAAAAGGAATTGATCCAAAATTATTGAGGATAATGGAATATAATGGTATAGGTTTGAGAATAAATTGGAAAGGTATGAATTATTCCATAGTACTATATATAAATCCAAAGAAAAAGGGCCTTGGATAAACAGGACAATCAGATGGTAATAAGACCAATTTTATGAAAAACAAATCCTATGCAAAATATGAAGTAGTGCCACTAATTTTTTTATAGGTGGTAAAACACTAATTTTGTGAATAAATAATCATATGCAAAATTTTCTAATATGGGTTATTACAGTCATTGTGGAAGAAGTGGACATGTGATAGCTAGGTATTGAAGCCTGCAAGCATATGAAAGTTTTGGAGGCAATAATCACTTCAAGATAAACTACTGGCACAAAAGAAAAGTGAAAAAAATACATATTAATTTTGAATGGATGAATGTGTGATATTAGGATACAACAAAAGTAATGTTGACTGATTTCTATAAAATAATACCAAGTTTGGTGATTGAAAACATTAAAAAAAATTGAATGAGAAGAATGTAAGTTTTATATGGAAAACTATCTTGGGAAACTTAGGATAAATGATTTTAGCATAAAAAATAACCTAAATATGCTTAGAAGACCTATAGTGATAGGAATTTTAGATGAAATATTATGTCAAATATTCCAATGATATATTCCAATGGTAATTTACTAGAGGTTATGACATAATGGATGATCTAGAGGTTCACCAATAGGTAATAATGACCTAGAAGTGACCCAAAGGTAGAATATATAGAGGTGATCTAGAGGTAAAGGGCCCAAAGGTGACCTAGAGGAAACCTAGAGGTAATAATGACCCTAAGTAATATACCCAAACATATTGATCTAGAAATACACCTAGAGATAGTCCAAAGAAGGAAACCAAGTGGATATTATCTAGATTTAGCTAAGCTAAAGATATACATATAGACAATCTAAAGAAGCAAACCAAGTAGATATTATCTAGATTAATTTGAGCCATAGCCGAAAGAGCTAGGGATAAAAAATTAAAATATTTCCACCTAATTACAAAATAAAGAGTCAAAGCTAGATCTAGATTCAAATCCAAGGAGTGAGAGCCAAAGCCAAAATGAGATAATAGTTGTAGTGTACCACTCTTGAATGCATGGGGATAATGATATTTATACTAAGTAATGTAATACAAAGGGATTTTAGAATCTATTAAAATATTTATAGTTATTTTATGTTTGTAAATCTTGGGGGGGTTGATAATTATCTCTCATGAGAAAATTACATATTCATACATCGCATGAGAAAATATGAAGAGATAAAAAAGTAGTTGATGAATATTAAACAGTCTCTTCAAAACAAGGAGACATATTGATGCATTAAATATGCATGCCATATAAAATATTTTGTTGGTAAAATGAAGTGTATATTGAAATGAGTAACGTAAAATATTTTTTAAAAATATTATACAAAACATTATATAGAATATTATGTATCACTTTCCTCATTTACAATAAAAATTTCAATATTAGACCCTTTCCAAGAAATGTAATATTGTCCCACTTTTTCTACATTTACAAGTAATATAAAATTAAATTTAAATTTACATACTCTAATTCATATTGTAATTATGTGTTCATGATGTTAAATTCTTTGAATGGTCATGGGTTCTATAAGAACTTATTTGGGTTCCATAAGATATTTCATATGATCATATTTATGAGCCAAACAATGGGTTGCTTATAATGTAATCTAGATTATAACCAACTTGATGACTTCCTCCTTCAATTCTATGTGGGACATCATACTTCTCTAATTGGCCAAGTTATCTAAACTAGTATACGAGAGTTTATTACAAAATCCAAAATTTTCATTTGTTATTATCAACATAGAATTGAGAGGTAAGCCTTATATGTTAATAGGCTTAAGAGATGACCATATTTCAATATTAAAAATAAATAAAAAATAGCAATGAGTGTGGTTCTTGTGAAGGTGAATTTATTTAAATAAAAATATATATTATTATCATTTGAAACATAATGATAATAAAGGAGATAGAAAATAATTCAAATGACTTTAATAATTCTTAAATTATATTTGTAGCAATATGTACCCAGGTGTTGTAGGTGATTTGGAGAGGAGAGGGCAATCCTCCAAGGGAGGTCCCAGGTTCAAATCTCCACCTTACCAAAAATATGAATTGGGTATCCAAAATCCAATTGATAATGTTGGTGTGGGCAGGGTCGGGTGTGACCCCTGGGTAACTTTGACAATGTAGAACCCCCTGTTCGTGGTCTCTCAGACCAAGGCGGCTCTGCAAGGGGTTTTTTGCTTAAAAAATATATATATTTGTAGCAATATGATAACAAAGAAAGACATCAAGATATTAATAAAAATTAAAAATAATTTATTTTTAAGAATAAACTTGAAAGGTAATTTTTTAATTTATATAGCATACACATTTTATATGTATGTGTGTGTAAATTCTATTAGCATCAAATATATCTATATGGATAATTGATTTTAAATGACTATATAATCATTTATAAGCTTACAATAAGCAATTCCTTATAAAATAAAAGTTAATATATTTTGATGATCACATTTAATTAATTTATTAACCATTAGAGAAGGTTTAAAAAACTAAACTTGAAGAAACTTTCAAAATTCAATCAAAATTTGTATTGTACACAACCTAAGTGGGCCTAATGGTGAATACTTTGGAACTTTGAATGGAGTTTCAAGGTTTAAACCCTATGCGGATAGGGTTGTACATCGTACTTCAATAACAAAAGTATGGTTGGATAACCATATATTGGGTAAACAACATCCTCTATGACAGTCATCTCATATGACCTTTAGCTTGGCAAACCTTAAAATATATTTTGCCTTTAACTTTGAATTTATGAGCTAAAAAGGTAATAATTAATTTGGTTTGGTCAATATTGAAAACAAAATAATATTTTATAAAACATAATTGTAAATTATGTTTTAATGATGAGTCTCATGGGTGATCAAGTTCTTCTTATTTAAACTTATGCTATTATTTTATCTAGAAGGAATAAGTTAGATACTTGAAAGATAAATTATATAAAAAATTTCTTATAATCACTAATAAACAGTGTAGACATGGGCCAACTATAGAATCTTAAACTAACAAGATTCTAAATTAGGTAACTAAAACTATTATATTGTTCTTAGGAAATATAGGGAATTATCTTGTACATAATTGCATTTCATTTATATTATAAATATATTCCTAGTTGAAAGCATAAATAAGTAGATACAAATTCGGAATATTAATTACTATACCTTTTGAATAAGATTATTTTTTTTAACCTAGAATTTGTCTAGGAGGGATAGTTGAACTAGTTATTTTAGTATGGTTGTAGACACCCAAAAGTCACACATTGCCACTTCCCCATCATCACAGTTGATAAATTTGCAAAAAAACACAAAATTTGTATAAATTGGCCTCAAAACACTATTCATATCCATAAGCCCCCTTGGGCTACTTAAGCCCCTTCCTACGCTTAACTATGGGTCCTCATGCAACCACCATCATGACTTAACCTTGGTTAAAGTATTTACCTTGGTCAAAAGCTACTTTTTGGTCAAAGTTCACTTTATGGCTAAGCACATGGTTAATCAACTTAATCATGATTAAGCCTAGTCTTCCACCTCACCTAGTCTACCCTTTGACTAACCTTGTCTTTCTATATTACCTAGTCTATCCTTTTATTAGGCTAGTCTTCCACCTCACCCCTATGATATTTGTTCCATCTCACATTCTCCTATGCATTCAATTACAACTAAAGACTTTTAATATTAAAATTTTTTCCACCTCAACATGTCATAAAGGACATTTGGAGACTTTCCTCCACGTATTTATTACATGTATATGGTTGAGATATTCTCTCATACAATTGCACTTATAAGGCATGACATCTATATCACCTTAGGGGACACATCACAATGGACACCTCACATAGGACACCTCCTAGGGTACACCTAATTGAACACCTCAACCCCTCTCCTAACCAGGGTTACGCATAAGCGTAAAATATCGTAAATTGGCTCTATTTAGAATTTTTAAAATATTGAAAAGGCTAATTTTGGATCATTTCACTAGGGCCCATTTGCCCAAAAATTATAGGGTAAAATTTTTTTTGGGGTAAATTCACCTGTCGTTGAAAATAATTAAAATATTTTTATTTTAATTCGTCAACCACAAATTATAAATGAAATTGATTTTTCTGCCCAATTCACATTCAAATTATAAATGATTTTATTTTTTTCGCCCATATCGCCTCATATACTACCCATATATATACTGTAGTGGGTACCGATAAACATACATCACTCTGAAACAATGAAAAACTTGCCAAGGTTGAAGAGGAGTGTCAGTCGACATAAGTTGATTGATTATAGAGATGTGTCAATCGATTGCAGAGATGTCAATCGATTGCATAAGTGTGTTGATTGGTTCTAGAGATCGATCGGTTGCAAAGGTGTCGATCGAGTGCAACGGTGTCGATCAGTTGTAGAGGTGTCGATCAGTTGCGAAGGTGTCGATATGCATATAAATGGTCATCATTCATGCATATAATCATCATTCATGTAGTTGATCATCATACCTATAGTCAATCGGCATACCTAAAACCAATCATCATGAATGCAACTAATCATCATACCTATAGTCGTTCGACATGCCTGCAACCAATCATTATGAATGCAGTCGATCAACATGTGTATAGATTATCATCATATCTACAACCGATTGATTTACTTGCAATCAATTGGTAAGCCTACAATCGATCGATATACCCTGAACCGATCGACATACCTACAATTGATCGATATGGCTACAATCGATAGAAATGCCTGCAACTGATCGATATTCTACAACTAATCGGTATGGCTGCAACCGATCGGTATTTATGTAGCTGATCAAGATTTCTACAACAGATCAGTATGTATGCAATCGATTGGCATGTTTATAGCCAATCATTTTAGTTATAATTGATCAACATTTTTGCAGTCGATCGACATGGCTACAACTGATCAGAATGGTTGAAATCGATCAACATGTTTGCAGTCGATCAATATGTTTGCAACTGATCAGCATATCTACAACCAATCACCATGGCTTCAACTGATCGACATGTTTGCAACCAATCGCCATGGCTGCAATTGATCGACATGTCTACAACTGATCAGCATGCCTGTAACTGATCAAATTTTACATATCAAACTGATCGTCATTAATCGTAAAGTCTAAAAACCTTTCTTATCGGCCTAAATCCTCTAATTTTGCCATACATTTTTAGATTTTACAAAACCGATATTCATGGCCCCAAACACAGAAAAAATTTCCACGATTTGAAAATTTTTGGAGAAAAATAATTGCAATTCGCCACGGTTTGAAAATTTTTGGAGAAAAATAATTGGAATTCACCATGTATACTTCTACATATTTCACTAGGATTCCAAGACAATTCACCTTCAATTTATAAATAGATTTTTGGGCCGACCCCTTATGCATAACCCTGCTCCTAACCTTGGTAAACTCTATAAATAGAAGGTCAAATTCTCTATTTTAGAAAGATCCACTTTTACTTAACAAACTCTGCAAAAAGATTTCTAGGCTATCAACATCATTCAACATCCATCCTCCATCACCCAAAATCCATCCACAATAGGAATCAACATCAAAATCATCATATTCCTTATTTTTTTGATAAGTTGTTGACAAATATTGATTTTTTTGAAAGTGACCCAATGGATAATAGAAGAAGCCCCTACACGAGAGGATACTTTACATCAAAATCCATCAATTCTAGAAAGAACAGTCATATTCGTATAATATCATGTGAATCCCAAGGAATATCTAGATCCACACACTAGTGTGTGAATACCATTTTTATAGGTCCAAAGGCCACAAAATTAGATAAATTTCTTTGCTATATTGGTCTTTTATAATTTTGTATAATTTTAACCATGTTTTGAGAATATTTTAGATGTATTTTATCTTCAAGCATGAGGGGTTTTATCATGACAAGCTCCCAAATGTTCTAACAAAATATTTAGGACTCAAAATCCCCAAGGATATATTCAACCACTAGTGGCACATGAGAAACAAGACCACTTGCATAAAGGAAGAAAAGGAGGTAACCAACATTTGTTTACCATTCATTTCAAAAGAGGGCTTCCCTTGTGAAAGATCTCATTTTGTAGCCCTCCAAGGAAATTTTGTAAAAAGGAATATCTATAATCCTTTTAATCAATTCAATCTACAAAATAGTTGGTTATGTTTCATTTTGACATGCTCGGTGGGATGCCCACCATGTTTACTGCTTTAGTCTAGCTCTTTTTCTAACTAAATAATCACTTTTGGACCATTTTTCTATTTTTAAGTTGTTTAACAATCATAACAAAGTCCACCAACACCTTGATAAATAGTTTAGGTCCACAACTACAATATTTTTTGCCTACAAGCTAGATTCACATAGTACCATGCAAATCTTGAGGTACATCCAGATTCACACACTAGTGTGTGAATCCCAAAAACTACCATAGAATTTGGTCCCTTGCAATAAGGTACCCAATCCTGAGCATCTACATCAACATCAAGGTAATTCGAGGGGTTAAATGTATTTTTCCCATTGATATTGCTATCTCTCATACCTTTACAACCTTCATAGATCAAATTACTTCTTAACACAGTGTGTACAAGGTGAAATAATTCCTTATATTTATCAATTGCGAGTTGTACTAAGGATTCTTCCCCTTCTTCTCACAATTTGTTTTGCAACCATCATTTTGGAGTTTTGTGACTGATTTGGAGGACCAAAGTGATTTTATACCTCTTTTTGTGTGGGAAACTATCTCAAAATCAAGGGAGACTCCAAAACTAGCTTCACAAATATCAAAACTATTCAAAAAATCTAATAAACTTATATTTGCATAGTACTATGTAAATATTGGGGTACAGTTAGATTTACACACTAGTGTATGAATTCCAAAATTTTACCAGATTCTACATCACAATAACCATCAAAAACCTCTACAACATTTGGTGATAGGTATTCTTCTCTGAAACTAGAATTTCTATTTTTTAAAGGTTGATTTGTTTATTTTATACAAGTCTTCTTGCTTATTTTGGTGTCACCATACACTTGCATTTCAACCACTTGCATATGGACTAAAGGGGCCTCAAATCCATTTTTTTATTGGATATGAGGTATATTATCATCTATTCTCATATACAAAGATCTTATGCAACATCTAGTCATAATCTCAACTGACACATGTTGGCTAGTGTAGATAGGATTGCATCCAAGCAAGCCTTAGTATAACTTTTTGCTGAAATCAAGCAACTTTGCCATATAATTAGATTTCAATCTCTTTCCAAAATTATTTAATTATACATATCTCTTTTAAAAATCTCTTAATTAGATTTCAATATCTTTCCAAAAGCATTTAAATAGATTTATCTCTTTCCAAAGCATCTAATTAGATTTCAATCTCTTTCCAAAAGCATTTAATTAGATTTATCTCTTTCCAAAAGCATCTAATTAGATTTCAATCTCTTTCCAAAAGCATTTAATTAGATTTATCTCTTTACAAAAGCACCTAATTATATTTCTATATCTTTCAAAAATCATTAATTAGATTTCAATTCTCTTTCAAAAGCATTAATTAGATTTTGAATCTCTTTCAAAAGCATTTAATTAGATTTGTCTCTTTCAAAAAGCACCTAATTATATTTCAATATCTTTCAAAAAGCATTAATTAGATTTCAAATCTCTTTTAAAAGCACTTAATTAGATTTTAAATCTCTTTCAAAAGCATTTAA
The DNA here is from genome assembly GCA_028583015.1 of Wollemia nobilis. Classification (NCBI taxonomy): domain Eukaryota; kingdom Viridiplantae; phylum Streptophyta; class Pinopsida; order Araucariales; family Araucariaceae; genus Wollemia; species Wollemia nobilis. The sequence continues at coordinate 2,670,405 of JAQPPZ010002765.1, forward strand.
TTAGGTTTCAATCCCTTTCAAAAGCATCTAATGTAGATTTCTTTCAAAATTCTAGCATAGATTTCCATTTCAAAACACAATTAGCATAGGCTTTACTTTAAAAATTACAAGTAGTTAGTCACATTTATTTTTCATTGCTTTCATATCATAATTTTCTACCAACACACAACATTGCTTAAATAGTAAATCAACACCACAAACTTTCACATTTTATACACATTAGTATGATTGGATATCATCACCAATCCCCAATCGAGTTAGGTGATTCTGGAATTCATATCCTCCCACTAGATCACCTCCTAGTCACCATAGTAGCCACCACAAGTGATTTTTTGGACTTTATCACCTAGATATCTCCTATCCTTGAGAGATCCTTGGGGTAGATTAGGATTAGATGCCTCTACTTACAGGGCTTTTGTATAATTTATGAGGTAATAACTATCATTCTTGACTAAGATCATTTGAGGGTGAAGCAAAAGCTTGGGTAGGCTTGTAGCAAGTCTTAAAAAGTACCACCTCTTTCATAAGATGTCTTTTAGAGTACATCCTCTTGGTTAAATTTGGATGTGTCTATATGCAAATACAAAAACACAACACTATAACTATTGCTTAAAAGAAAAAAACAAATGAATATATCAAACTAAAAATGCACAACCATGAAATATATGTATTATATTAATGGGGGGATCTTATAAACTTTGTTGTTACAGATCATGATGATGCACAATCCTTTGTTTATATAATGTTACAAATATGTAGGATTATCTAAAACCCTAATGGTAAATGCTGCAATATCTTCAATCATGTCTTTGATCCCAATAGATTGAGTGGGCTTCTTATTATCTGTAATAGGGCCACTCTAGCTTCAAAAGCTACTCAAATCCTCTTGACAATGCTATTCAATATTGCAAATACAATAAACATAAAGCAGTAAGTAAAAAAATGAGGGTTCCACAGTGTGAACCCTTAGAAATAAACCCTAGATCTATGTAAATAAATTATATAGAATCAAAATAATATCAAATAAAAATGTGTAAAATACTTACTTTGTTGTGGATGATGTTATTTTGTTGCTCCATTGCAGATTGATGGCAGGGTGCCCCAATGGCACTTGATGGTTTTATGTGGCAGATTCTTGTGTGTGGCTATGGGAATAGCAGGCATGGGGCTATGCCTGTAGAATATGATAAGTGCATGGTTGTGATTGTGGGATGAGGTAGGCACTTGGCTGCGCTTGTGGATTAGAGCTAAATCTATAGAAGTAGATCAGGAGAATGTGAAAGTCTCTATGGATGGAACACAATGGTAGTAGTGGAAATGGGATGTGAAGGTGGTTGGAATCTGAAAATCCTAGGGCAAGCTAGGGTTTTGGGGAAGGATCAACTAGGGCACAATCTACTCACAAGAAATAATCTCTCAACAAGGTTAGGCCTCACAAGTAAATTAGAGCTCCAACGTTCAAGTTTTCCAGGGGTTGAGCATTGAGAATGCTCCTATTTATTATTAGACTTAGGGTTTACTTTAGGGTTTCACCAAATTGTGTGGCTAGAATAAAAGCAAATCCAAGGGCTGATAATGAAAGTTGCTTGTGGCATGGATTAAGGAAGATGGATGGCTGAGATTAGATCGGATCGGACGGTTGAGGTTGATTTGGCTTATAAATATATTTTATAATAAATATATTAAAATATAATATAAAATATTATATTTAAATATAAATAATATAAAATAAATATAAATGGGTCAAATATAGGTCAAAAAAATGGTAGAAAAGGGCTAAAGTGGGCTATTGGATGGCAAGAAAGGCATGGAATGGCCAATTGAATGGTGGGAAATGGTGATGGTGGACAAGTGGGTGGTAGAATTACCAGGATGAAGGATAAGTGGCTAGGATTTGGTGTCTACAAATACCCCTTTTTGTACCATGTTGCATGAAATACAATATGGTGCAAAAACACGAGACACCTGGTTGGGCCTTTGGGCACAGAAGTAGCTTCTCTCTCTTGTTGGATTTTTAGGCAATAATATTGAAGACAAAAGAATAAAGAATTTTGGAATTTGTGTAGCTTACCTCCTCAATTTGCGAATGAGATTACGGATGAATATCATGAGCTAATTGAAAATTTTGTGCAAATAATGAATAATGTGATACCGTTTTCACCCCAATGGTGCGAAGGATGTTGGTGGACGATGTAAAATGTGAAATGATGTGGATGATATGAATGATGTAAAATGTGATATGATGTGGACGATGTGAATGATGTAAAATATGATACCATTTTTGCCCCAACGATGGAAGGGGGTTGTGTCAAATGTATATGTCATGATCATGTAATATGTATTCCGTTGTGGGAAAATCATAATCAAATTTTGGTTTTCCCAAATTTGGGGTGATTCGATGTTGTTGAAGAAAATGCCTTATTGGCATCATTGAGTATGCAGGTTATGAAGATGTAGGATGACAAAGTCAACATATAGGTGGGATAATGACTATGGAAAATTATTGATGTAATTTTGTCATGGAATCAATCAACCTATAGGGTTTTGCCTATTTTGTGACTATGGTCAAATGAATGAGTGATTATGATAGTAATTATCCATGTTTTCGTGCCCCATGGAAGAGAACATCAATGACTGCTTTTGTGCAAATTATTCTTGGAAAGGTTTCACTCAAAATATAAAGTGCCAAATGTGATTGTGATCTCAAATAAGGATATAAGTGATGATGATTATGACCAAGAATTCTTATGGTAATTTATTCATCTTACCGAATTGCATGGATGTAAATCACTGCAATCACCAAGTATATAGAATAAACCACTATATATGATATTCACTTGTAAATTTGACATGTGTTGGAAGAAATAATGGTAGATTATGATAGTTGAAAGAATGGTGATGGAATAACGTGATCATGTCTCTAAATTTGGAGTCAATTTGTAAATGTTAGAGCATTTTAGTGGTTGATTTTACATTTTTCGAACAAAAATAATTGATTCCATGGTTAAATCAACTCCAATTGTTGTGAAATTTGGTGGGATGATGAAAAATATGGAGTAGATGATATGAGTGCTAATTTTGTGAAAATTTGGGATCATTTGATGTGTTTTGTGACTTGATTTGTGTATTTTACAAATTTGTGTCATATTCAAAAAATATGTGTGCCAAACGATTCATGTTTTAACAAAACATGATTTTATGATGTGCATGATGCATAGATGAATTTTGGTGAGATTTTTAGGGGGTAAGCTACTATTTTGATCCCTTTTGTCTTTAATTCATTTTTGCAGGTGCCTGGCTGTGCCTACGGTATCTTGTAGGTGCCCGGTTACACCTGGGTACACCCATAGGTTCCCATGTGTGCCTACAGCTCATAGGTACTACTCTGCACCTGAGTGCACTAGCTGCAATAATAAGTAATTTGTAGGGCATATTTTACAACTCATTTATGCGCTTGAGAGTTTCTGCATCTGTGCCTAAGGAGTGGAGTTCATTGGTGAGGGAAGTGAGATTGGTGAAATTATGTGTGGGACCTATGGCAGTGGAGGGAGTACATGCTACTGGTGGAGCGAAGGCACGATTTGCCCCAGTAATGTTAAAAATTACTATTTCTTTTGTGTAAAAATTGTGAAGTATATATATTTTTTGAAATATATACTAATGTAAAAAAATTGTTGTTGCAGTTGCAGGAGATAGAGCCTCGACATCAGTTTTCTCCTCTTATTCTTGAGATGAGGAAGAGGCTTACAGAGGTTGATTGGAAGGTTTTGATGAAGGTGGGTTTGGAGGGAGTGGATTAGTTGGATGTGGTGAGGGCGGACAATGGGTATCTCTCATCATTAATAGAGAGATGGTTCTCTAATAGGGGGAATTTTTAGCTGTCGACTAGGGAGGCGACTATCACCCTTGTGGATGTATAGTGCATCCACAAGGTTCTAGTGAAGGGTGAGAAGATGACTTTTGGGTTCGATAAGAAGGTAGATATAATGAATATTTTTGTGAGCGGTGGTAGGAGGCAAGTATGGGAGATGTAGGTATATGCTACTTGAGCATGTACAAGGCTAATGATTTGGATGCACTCCCAACCTTGATTATGTTCGTGTTAGCAAACATAGTGCTCCCTAATAGCATAGGGTGTAGGTTCCCTTGGAACCTATTGGGATTGGTGAGTGACCTACTCACCGATCCAAGGGGGTATGCATGGGCTCCTACATTATTGGTGTAGTTATACCAGGAGCTTTATGAGGTTACGTGGAGGGGGATAAAGGGTATTGGATGCAGCTTTCTTCTTCATTATTGGGTATGGGAGCACTTTAGGGTGGCTCAGTTAGAGGAGTTACCTTTCCAAGAACAGCATATGAATGAGCCCTATGCTAGGATATAGGCAGTGGCTGAGGAGGTGCAACCAAGTCGAGAGGTGCATACCATCCAGTGGTATAGGGATATGTGGGCGGGGTTGAATCTATCTTAGGTGATATGGAGGCCATGCTGAGGAGCCATATGGGAGGGTGATGAGGAGCAACTATAGTGGGTTAGGTAGGCCTAATGGTTGCTTGGGAGGAGGTATGAGGATGTGGAGTGCTTTTATTCCTCATGGATTTTGAGGTAGTTCAGCTTACCTCAGGATGTGTTATATGAGCCAGTGTTGTACTGACATCGATGGGAAGAGGTGGGGCTTCCATGTGCAGAGCCCTAGAGAGTTCATATAATGAATGATGAGCAGTTGGAAGTCCCATACTTATATGATATCAGGGTGACTTCTGAGTATGTAATGTGGTTTGGTACCTAGCCAGTATGGGTGCCAAATGTGGTGATGGGTGAGTATTTGGCAGCAACGGAGACGAGTACGACTCCAAAGAGGATGATGTCATAATGATATGCAAGTTAGAGGTGATCAAGTGGAGCAACACAGTAGACTCATGAGGTGGAGATGGTGAAGGATGATGAGGATGTGGGGGAGATATTCGAGTTGGCTACGTTACGAGCTAAGATGGAGCAACTTTGTGAGGAGCGAGAGACTACACTAGAGTCTCATAGGGAGGCTATGGCAGGGCGAGATGGGGTCATAGCTAAGTTGCAGGCTACTAGAGCTTGGATGGATGCAGAGTAGTCAATATATGGGGCTAGTGATCAGGAGATGATCACAAGGCTTTGGGTAGAGCATCAACATAAGATTTACTTGCAGTGACTACATTCTAGCAAGAGATATGCACACTCCTTGAAGGATTTGTACATGGCTAATCACATTCCTTTTCCATATCCTCCGTCATCCTCTAGGACCGAGTCATTTAGGTATAGTTCTAGGTCTAGGGCTTCTACTAGGTCTCAGGGGTCCACTCATTTATATTAGCTTAGTTTTTAGATGCACTTTTGTATATGAGCCTTAGTGATCCATTATAGCCTTTTTGGCACTTATTGTACATATGATATTTTATATATATATATATATATATACATGGCTTTTATATTTGTGTTATCTTTTGTGTGAATGCTTTTATGTATGCAATGCATGTTTTATGGATGGTTAATGCAAGCTACTTATGATGTGTATGCATAGTGCTTATATGGATGATTAATGCAAGCTAATCATGATATGTATGCATAGTGTTTATATGGATGATTAATGCAAGTGAAATGGTATGTATATGAAATAATGAATGCAAACTATATGAGAGGAATGCATGATGTTCGAATGATCATTTTTAGTTCAGAATTTTTTTTGGCCATTGTTGTTCATTGTTTTGCAATTGGGAGCACCAAACTTGGTGACATTATGCGGGTTGATCCATGATGAAGACATGGATGTTGACATGGAAGAAGATATGGATGTTGATATGGAAGAAGATATGGATGTTGATATGGAGGACTAAAGGATTTTCAAAGACCCAAAAAAACTAGTGCTATCAACAAAACTCACTAAAGGTTGTCTAACTTTCTTTAGGACCAATGTGTGTGCAAGTGAAGTTCATGTACCAAATCTTGAGCATTACAATGACCCTAGGCAATCAAGAACTAGTGTGTGTGCATGTGAAATTCATTAACCTATTATGAGTAAATTAGGCATGACATATTATGGGGAGGAACAAGAAGATAGCTTGTCTATATGTGCGATCATAGGTCTCTCTTTTTGGAAGAGAGACACGTCGCCCAACATGAGCTTACTCCACTACCATTCAAGCATCTATAGCCCTGGTGGAGACTCACTCCATAGTCCAATTATCTTATATTTAGTTCTTTGGGATGACTACATATATTTATGAGGGAAATGTAGTACAATCCTTACAACTTTAGGGATTTGTGGTGTGTGAATAGAAATTTTTAATTTTGGATAGAGCTTTGGGGAATTAGATTCTCAACCGAAGTGTGATGAGAATGTGACCCTATCCTTACTACTCTATATTTTGTGTTTATATTTGGATAGCAACTATGATAGTGGTGAAAACCATTTTTTTTTATTTTGTACTATGTTGCATGATAGGAAAAGTGAGGAATGCCCTTTTCACTTCAAGGTGCCACCCAAGTATGGTGTTATCCCTCTTTGACTCAAAATTTTTTTAAGATGTGAAAAAGTGTGGTTGGTGTAAGATTTATTTTGGAATCAATTGACAAGACTCAAGATTTTCTTAATGTGGAAAAGTGTTTTTGGTCCTAAAGAAATTTGGACATCTTTTTGGAGGTTGCTAGACACACTAGTAGTGGCTGAGTGACTGAAAACTTTGGGTTTATGATTTTTGACAAATGGGATTGTTGGCTTATGATATTGGATAAAATTGCATAAATTCCAAAAATAGGTACCCCCAATCATGGAAACTTGACTTTTTATTTTGCCATATCATCACTACTATAAAATATCATTGAACATGGGATGGGATGAATGCAATTTGCAAAATGAAGGAGTGTAGTGGAATGCATGTGGGATGTAAAATGCAATGGAATGCATGTGGAATGAATGCAAATGAAATATGTATGCAATATAAATATGAAAAATATATGGAAATATACCTATATGTAAATGCAAGATGTATATAATTGGAATATGCCTATGTGAATGATTTGTTTTTGTTGTTTTTCTTTTTGTTTTAGTTTTATTTTTTTATTCCATGTATATATATACATATAAACATCATACTCGAAAATCAGTGAAAATGCATATCGACCTATTAGTCTTGCAAACGGGTACCATGTTTGAAAGCCACTCAAGATAGTTAATAGAAATAATGAAAGTGACATCTAGAAGTTTTTGAAGCTCTTCCTTGACTATGAAGGCCATGGTAGGATGCATCTTTCTAAGATTTTGTTTGACTGATTTGGGATCGGTATGTAAGGTGAGTTTGTGGACCACAAGGCTAGGGTCAAGACTAGGCATATCCTTATAGGACCATGCAAACATATATTTCTTATTATTGAGGAGAGTAATGAATTGCTCTTGTTCATCAGATGATAGAATTTTTCCAAGCTTGACAATTTGGGGAATGTCAGGATCTAAACTAAGTTTTACTTTAATGGTATCTTCAATAGACATATGTGAACCTTCCTCAAGTTGATGTGGTGTTATACCCCTGCCTCCTTGAGTCTTACCCAAAAGTGGCATCCCTTTTGGGATGTTTTCCAAAAATAATAATAAAAAAGTTGATGTGGTGTTGGGATTAGATGAATGTCATCTAAGATGTCATCCAAATATTCCTACTTATCTTCATCTATCTCTACCTAAAATACCTTAGGGTTCTTTGTAGAAGAAGGAGGTGAAGGTGGAGGGGAAGGAGGAATGTATTTGGTAAAATCCCTTAACAATTCCTTGGATAGGACAAACTCTGAAAAGGAGGGTGGGGAAGAAATCAAGTCCATGTCAACAAGGCTTATATCAATTGGAATTGGCTTAGCTGGGTTGTATGGATTATGAAGTGGGGTGAATAAGTCAATAGGATTCATACTAACTTAGTAGGAGATGATGGATTGGAAGAATGAATGGGAATCGATGTCGAATCTTGTTAACCCTGGATAGTAGCAACAAAACATGAAATTAAATGCTATGTACATGCAAAGAAAAATTTTGTTTTTGTTTTGTTTTGAAATTTTGATTTATATATATATATATATATATATATATATATGTTACAAATTTTGGCTTGGCTAAATGGCTCAATGGAACTCAAGTGGGGGGTGGTTCACCAGGTGGGTCGACTTGCTCTTGAGGAAGAAGCAAGTGAAATATGGGTTGATGGATGGGAAACGGTCTAAGGTAAAACTCATCCTATTGGGTCAGGGGAACAACGGGCTGGAATTCCTCTTTAGAATCATTAGAAGCATTGGACATAAGTTCATACTCTTCATAACTTTCATCATCGGAATCTGGAACTGGGTAGGAAAAATTTAGGGGATCTTCTTATTCATTGAAGCTAAGCTATTGAAGAACTTGTTCAATAGAAGTGGTTGAGGAACATGGAATAGGGGCTTTGTCTTCTTCATTAAGGCTAAGCCTTTGGAAAGCTTGCTCAATGGAAGTAGTTGTGGAAATTGGGGTATATCCTAAGCCTGTACGATCATGTGCTCCTCGATATGGGAAATCAATGATGTCATGTATTCCTTGTTCATGGGAACCTAGACCCTGACCTTACCAATTGACTATATGAAAGTAACGAGATGGAAATCTCGTCATATTTTGTATGTTGGCACATCTTGGCTCTTTCAGTTCTTTGGGAATTTTTTCTAATATTGAGAAATCCAACCCTCCATAAACAAATTTAATACTATTATGGGTAGAGCTCATATTGTAGAAAACACCTATGGTTAAAGGAGGGTCACGTGGGTGATCAAAATATTTGGTTATAGGAATGGCAAGCGGGGTAATGGTAACATCTTGGACCACGTATTCACCAATACTAGGACTAGTGATGTGGACCTCGACTTGGGATGAGGTGGTGGATGAAATGGATGGTTCAATATTAGAGGGGGTTGTGGAAGGTGGTGGGGAGTTGAATATTTCACAATCCAAAATTTTGACTTGTGAAACATCATCTTATGGAGAGGGATTGGTTGATGGCTTGGAATTAGAATAAGGTGGATGATGTAATGATGATGAAGAAGAAATGATTGTAGAAGAAGAATTAATTGATATGGATGATGTGGTAAAAGGGGATTGACCTTGACCACATGTACAAGAATAAATTGATGATTGAGGGGGTTTTGTGATGGGTAACTCCTCTAAAATAGGAGCTTTGGAAGAAAATGTGAATGGATTAGAAGATGAAGTGGATGGATTCGAAGATGATGGGGATAAAAATAGATGGGTGGAAGGCAACATGGATTCATAGGGATTTGAAATGAAATTGCAATACTTAAAATGTTCTACATCCATAGGGATGCAATGGACTTGACCGTCATGAACGTATTTTAAGCATTGGTGGAGAATTGATGGAACACATTTCATTTTCCTCATCCAAGGTCTACCAAGGAGTACATTATACTCCATGGCTCCTTCCAATATGTGGAACATAACGTGCAACATTTTAACCCCTACTTCAATGGGTAAAATAACAGGTGGTACCCAAAGCATCATTAAATGCTTTGAGGGTGAAGGATGACTTGGAAATATGGGAAGGTGGAAGTTTGAGGTTGCTAAGGGCAGCAGTAATGATAATTTTTATGGATGAGATGGTATCAATTAAGATCCTCTTAAATGGATTCTTGTCTATCAGGGCCATGATATGCAATGGAGAATCTACGGATTCTAAGGTCATTGACTTTATTTCAAAGTCATAGAAGGTGATAGATGGCTCCATGCATGTTCTAATGCTCCCTAAAAAGTTGTTAAAGGCATTAGGATCTTGGGCTTCAAACTCAATGGATTTTAGAATTTCCATTAAGGCTTCTCTATGCCTAGGATATTGTTGGATGAGCTCATATAAGGACAACTTGGCTGAAGCCATCTTCAAACTTGTAGTCAACCGACTGCTTAAGGATACTTCTAGCCTTAATGGATGTTGAATGGGCTGATTTTTTGGAATAGGAAGATGAATTAGTAGGGATGAATTTGGAGAAGTTTGAATAGGTGGTGGATTTGAAGCCTATGCATTTGGCTATTGGGTATTTTTTTTATTTTACCTTTGACCTCTTGTGACCACATTAAATGCTCCCACAAAATTTTGATAAGTTTGAACATGATTAACTTGGTTAGAAGGTGTGAGATGATTATTACCTCCTACATTAGTTTGGGCCTCTTCATGGTTGGAAAGAGGTATTTGAAATATTCTCAAATTTTGATTTTGTGGAGGTAGGGGATTTTTTGCCTTCAGGACCGTTAAGTCTATGAGGTATTGAACAATATTCTTAAAAACATTGCAAGTGTTGATATCATGACCATTTTGCCTATGGTATGGGTAAAATATATGTTACTTGTAACTTTTGCTATGTTTGGTGGAGATATCAGGATTGATTTCTGGCAAGGCCAACTTGTTTGTTTCATACAACCTTTGAAATATGGAAGAATATGACTCTGTTAAAGGAGTGTATTGGTATTGGGGTTGAGCATGTTGTCGATAGGAGGAGTTTTCTATAGCTGGTACTATGTTTTGTATTTTTAGTGCTTAAGTTACCAAGGGGAACTCATGATAAGAAATTTGTTACAGTTGTTACACAAGTTGTTGAGCCACTACGGGCTGGCTCATTACCACTTGATTCAATTGATTATATGGACTGGCCGAAGAGGCTTGTGATGATTTCTTTTAGCCTAATTGATTGCTTTTAAATTGGACCTTCTTTTGTAATTATTTTTTTTTAGACTTAATCATATTTTCTTGGAATTTTATCTTGTAATAACCCAAGTCAACCCACTTGGTTTCAAGTTTGCTTAAAAAGGGTAAATGATTTTTTTTTTATATTATTTGCCAGCCACTACCATTTTACATCCAAATAAACATGTTAATTCTTTACAGATTCCATTCTGCTACAGACAGAATATTCGTAAAGGTGATATTGGCCAGATCTCAATTTAGATTGTCTTATCATACTTCCATTCCTTCTCGAGTACCAAAGTATTGGCATGGGGTTTTTCCACTCTAGGGCCTATATCATCTAGATATTGAATGCTTAGTTCCCCATATCTATCTAAATTTCATCATCTCTACTGCTATATATTAGCGTGTGCATGCTAGAGCTGATGATAATTCACTATCTTGAATTGCATCATGAGTTTATCTATGCCTTGATAACACTCTAGAATTCCTATTTCTACTTAAGCCCATACCATTACTCATATTCCCATAAGACTTCCTACCATATTCTAGATGGTTTAAGTCTAATATTTATGCCCATATCATAAACCATATTGTTCTCCTCACATTCCCAGAGTTTGACTTAACCAAAGACAGATTGAGAGCTTTGCTCCTCATCTCAAGGCTGGATATATGAATGCCTTTCCCCATTCATATTAATTAGGTTGTCTACCCACAACCTTAAAAATAATTCAAGTTGTCTTCCCACAACTATTAACCTTCTTGGTTGTAAACCACACATTGATATGGTTAAAGTTACAATTGGGTTTTGTCATTTAAATATTAACATCTTTACTCAACTTACTTTGCCACACTATCATACATATTAATTATTTAAGATTAACTATTTTATAATTTAAAAATAATTCATGAGTTATTCATTAACCCAATGCATAATTCTACCCTATGTTAAATAAATAAAATACCAATCTGCGTTTCAAATTTTGCAAAGATGACCAAACCTATAAATGACATGGTTAAGAAAACTAGAGAAATAAAATGGATAGTAGATAATATGGAAGCATTTAACAAGATCAACGAAGTCATATCAACCACTCTAGTCCTAAGCTACCCCTAATTATACAAAATATTTTAATATATACTTTTACACATCTGAAAACTCCATTGCTAGAGTTATTTCACAAAAATATTATGAAAATAATGAAAGGCCAATAGTCTTCATGATTTCAGGTCTAAAAGGAGCACATCTTAAATACACCTTGCTAGAAAAATCTGCTTATGCAGTCATCCAATCTTTAGAACACTTCAAAGGTATATTTGGCTCAAATAAAGTTTATTGTTGTATCCATTTTATAGTAATAAAAGATATTTTTTCTCAATCAAAGCCATTAGGAAGACCAACAAGATGGATGGTAAAGCTTTTGCAGTATGATGTTGAATTCAAAATAGTTAAAATTATCAAAGGGTAAGTTTTGGCTAAATTGTTGGCCAACAAAGAAGAAGAAGGATTTGATAATGTTATCATAATAGATGAAGCATATGATGTTAGAAGAATCAATAATACCGAATGCAAATGGTGTGAGGAAATTTTGTCATACTTACAAACCTTGTCATTACCTAAAGATATATCATCAAATAAAATGAGGTCAATCAAGCTTCAAGCCCAGAAATATTATATACATGATTGTGTACTATACTGGAAACACCCTGATGGAGTGTTATTAGTCTGTTTATATGAAAATGAAGTCCTAGAAATAATTAATGAGTTTCATAATGGTTTCTATGGAGGACATTTTGCTCCAAAATCCACAACTAATAAAATAATTAGAGCAGGATATTATTGGCCTTCCATTTTTAAATATGTATATAAATATGTTAGGAACTATCATAACTACCAGGTTTTTATAGGAAAGAAGCAGCTGGCAGCCATGCCCCTCAAGCCATTAATCATTGAAACACCTTTTGCCCAATGGGATATTGATATAATTGGAGAGATCAAGCCTAATTCATCGGGCCATCACAAGTGGATCATAACTACAATAGATTAATTTACAAACTGGGTAGAATCTGCACCTCTAATAACATCCACAATTGCCACCATCATCAAATTATTGGAAGAAAACATTCTAACCAGGTTTGGAATTCCTCAAAAACTGGTAATAGATAATGCACAATATTTTTTTTCATACGAAATGATAGATTTTTGTGCTGAATATGGAATTGAACTATCCCATTCTGCTAATTATTACCCCCAAGGAAATGGTCTTGCTGAGTCATCAAATAAAAATATAATAACTAGAATAAAAATATCATTGGATAAGAATAAAAGAGGATGGGATAGTGAACTTAAATTTGCTCTATGGGTTGATAGGTTGTATGTTAAAAGGAATACAGGAAATACCCCCTATGAGATGGTATATGGAGAGCAAGCCTTATTACCTTCAAGAATAGAAAAATTGGCACTTTCTCTCTTGTTGCAAAACCATGAAGACCCCAATCCTTTACAAAGAAGGCTTGACCAAATTGTCCTGTTATAAGAACAAATAAGAGAGACCCTTAATAGAATGATGGAAAAAACCCATAAAACCATGAAATTATTTAATAAGAAATCCAAGGGCACTCCTTCTTTTCAAGGAGATATAGTCATCTATTGGGATCCTAAAAATGATAAACATGGTGAAAAGGATAAATTTGAACCTAAACGGATTGGTCCATATCAAATAGCCCATGTTATAGGGCATAATACTTACAAGTTGCAAACTTTGTAGGGAGAACTAATGGCTATCCCTGTTAATGGATAACACCTCAAGATGTACAATCCCTATTGAAGGTGAAATTATAAAAAAAAATGGAAAAACAAAAATCTCAAGTTGAAGGTGGTTATTTTATTTTCTAGTTAGACTTTTCTTTTATTGTTAGTATAATTTTAAGTTCACTATTGCATGTGGTATTATTAGTTCGATGAGTATACATTACTATTGATTCCTCAAAAAAAATAAGAATAAAGGAGATTTATTTTTAGATTCTGATGAGATTTACAATTTTTCAAATATGAGTGTTTATGCAATGATTATTTGATATGAGATAAAATAGAATAAAAATAGAGTTGATTGAAACACCATGTCAAATCCTCACATTACAAATGATTCTTAATATGAGTTCAAGATCCAAAGAAACAAGTTATATTTGAGAGGGTGGTTGAGCTAGAAATCATTACAGTCATTCTTTTAGCCAGAAACTAATCCTTAACTTAGGCATACTCTTTGCACAATTTGCTTATATCAAATACTTCTCAACCGAGAAAAAAAATAAAAAATAAATTAAATTGATTCATTGTCTGATACATCTTGTAAAACCTCTACCAGGGCTATAGACACTTGACTGGTAGTAGGGTAAAACCAGATGGGATTAGAAGCAACTCCATCGATGCTATAGACGCTTGACTAACAATGGAGCCCTACATAATGGTGAAAATTTTTAAGAGTGAAATCATTTATTAGACTTAACTATTTTTCTCAGATATGGTAAAGTTCTGGAAGACTTAGAAATCAAAATGAATGCACAAACACACACATGGGATAACGCATGATGTAACAAATAACTTTGACAAATTTTATGTACTCATATATTATGACTCAACTGAAACAAACATGACAATATATATATAAAAAGCTCATCTATTTCTAAAATTCTGACCTTAGTTTCCAAATTGAATAAAAGGAGTTATAGTTTTATACTCTATTTCTTTGATATCCTATTGCTTGTATAGTTTTTCAGTTTAAAAAATTGTTATGTTTTGTTTTTCAAAGCTTTGCTTATCAGTCTTGATAATTTAAATTTTTGTCCAAAATTGTAATAAAACCAGGATATTCTATAATTCTCAAGTGCCTCATACTTTCAGCACATTTTCGCAGTTAGAGCCTATGTTGGAGCTAAATTTGACTCAACTTTTGAAACCCCCAATCTTAAATTTTTTTGGTTTCATCAAAATAACAAGCATTGTTGGTCCCTATTGCATCTTATTTGAGAAGTTGATTTTTTATAAGTTGATGGATGAGTCTAGCCTTAGCTAATATGTATGCACTTCTAAAAAATTGGTTTACCCTAAAAAAGCTTACAAGGATCAAGATATAATTTCATTTATCATAAAGCTCAACCTATAAATAAACCCAATTATTAAAAGGTAAGGTTTAGTCTTTCAAGATCATTTTAAAACTTTAGTCAAAATAAATAAAATCCCCAAATCCTAAATAGATAAATAAATTGTTGATAAAAAATGCCATGATCTAAAAAACCTGAAATCCTAAGTGTAATGCCCAAAGCCTTAATTAAAATTCTAAAGGTATGCACCCATTTTTGATAGATAAGTCAACCAGGTCAAAATAAATGTTTTAATGGAAGGGATTAGCTTATGGTTAATATTTTTAACATGCACTCCTATGATTAACCAGGTAGATCTGACGATCGTGTGCCATCTAGATGAAGATCCAATGGATACACCTTATTCGACAAGTCCAAATGTAAAATATCATGTTCTAAGGGCTCGAAAGCCTAAGTTTAATGTCGAAAATCTTGATTAAATGTTAAATTGCTTTAAAATATCCAAGGGTAGTGATAAAATTATGTTTTAATCCAATGGTTACATTTGTTTTGAAACTAACCCTACAGGTAAAAGAGATCAATGGATGCGCTAAATCCTCATCAAGATCTAACGGTAGTGCCCAAGTCAAAGTCCAAGAAAAGGAATAGAAGCAAAGGATCCAATGATTATGCCCAATTCACATTTAAATCTTATGGATGTGCATTTACCACGAGCTACAAAAGAAGATTGAAATTATGTTAAAACATGCACAGGTCCTAACAAAATCAATGGTTGTGCTCCCTCTCGAGAGGATACAACAGTAGCGCCCTCTTCAAGAAAACAAAGGTAATACCAAGTCAAATTTTGATTAACCTTAATTAATCACATTTAAAAAGGGTTCTAATACGTTATTAATCGCCCCCCTTTTTATTAATCAATATTTACAAAAAAATTTGAAGTATACTTTTTAGGTTATCTAACCCTAGAGGTTGCAAAATATCTATGGCTACGCCATAAATAGAAATGATCCAATAGTGGTGCACGTATCAAGATGGTCAAACATTAAGAGATTCTCACCCGAATATGAAGATAAAGTGACCCTAAGTCCAATCAGATCCAACGATCATGGCTAGGCCCAATAGATCTAACGGTCCCACACGTAAGATAGTTGCTCAAAGGTTAAGAAGAGATTTACTTTAAACAAATGACTAATACAGATCAATGATCACATTTTAAATAAAGTTAATCTGATGGTGTGATTCATCCAAAGAGTTAATATAAGCTACTAAAATTGATGGACACGTTTAACCCTTCGAAGATCTGACAGTCGTGACTTAATCAAGGCAATAAAGGGTTGATAAGTCAAAATCAAAATAATCGACGGTTGCAAACACTCAAGCCCAAATCTAATGACAGCACTTCAGTAAAATGCAATTGGGAACTAAAGTAAGATCAATGGTTGTGTTTTAACCTACCAAGATCTAACGATCACCATTTAAATAAGGACACCTTACAGTAGATTCGATGGTACAAACAAAATCAAGGGTTGTGGTCATACCCAATCTAATCGAACGGTTGCACATGTTCATAGTTATCAAAGGCAATTAAGGCCCAAGCATTGATCAAGGTAGACTAAGGTATGTGTAAATGATCAGATGGCTGCACTTGGTTGAACATATAATATAATGATGAGCCACTGGCAAGGTAATCCAATGTCGAAGACTATATTTTAAACTTGGTTAATAAGTTCCCTATTAATATTTTAATAACCAGTGTTAAATCAAGTTTGAAATATCGATTTAATTTAAAATATTGATCATCCCTAACCTTTGCCCTTGATATTTTGGAAGCTAACATCCTTGTAGGTCTAGAAATATCAAAAAGTAGCCATACGAAGCATATCCCATCCAATGGTCATGAAGAGTTGACTAAACCAACATTGATCACTAGTCGACAGATCCAAGGGGTACATTTCCCAAAGAACAAATTCGACGGTCCAACTCTCAAAAATGGGTGATCATTTCACAACATGCCCAAAGCAAGAACCAATGCAAAGAGTAAGGTGGTGACTTATTTATGAGGACATACACTAAACAAGGAGCACTATAATGGGCAACAACTACAATGAAGCTGAAGTAAATAGTACACATAAAAATTGTAAATCTAGATAATACCTAGGGAAGGAAATATTCAAGCAATAAAAATAAATCCCATGGATAGTACCTAGATAAAGCTAATGTGGACTGATCAAAAGATAAATACTGATGCTCAAGCATGCAATCAGATCATACACATCCACTGAGAATGATAGCATACTACGTGAAATAATAAAATAATCCTGTTGAGCATATTCATACCCAAAGTTCATAGCTTATAAATAGAGACAGTAAAAGGGAGCTAAAGGGCATCAGTGAGAAAAACAATGGAGTACAAAGAGTATGAACGCATTCATTTTTTGTTCTGCAAATACCTAAGATGAAGAAAGCACGTAAAGAGTAAAACATGGTTTTGGATTACAAAAAGTCATTTGCTTCATGCTTCGACGGAATATAGTTATAAGGGGAACACTTTGATGGAAGCGATATATATATGCTTCTAGATATTTTTTTCCATTCCTACCTTCCTCCTACTTATCATTGCCTCCCTCTTTATAGGCATTCTCTCTTGACCACCCTGACCTTTCTCCCCACAAAGTGGCATCTCACCACTATCCATTATGCAAAGCCACTCCCTTTCCTCTTTTATCCCTTCAATTCATCATGTAATCTATGCCATTCCATCTGTTTACCACTAGCATGCCACCTCTTGTCTTCACCATCACGTCGGGCCCCCCTTCGTACTTTGTCAAAATTTTATGATATCAGTCTGGTCAATCCCCAATAGCATATCATAATAACCAGAACAAGCAAAAGAAAATAAATTGCGTATAAGTATAAATCCTTCGTTTAAAAGAGTAGAAGAAGAAAAACAAATAGGCCAACCCATTTCAGTGGAAAATATCCCTTCAAACCAAGAGTGAACTACAACAGTCGATTTAGAGCTGCACCAACTAGACAACATACATAATAGATTCAATCAGATACTGACAAGTGTAGGGCTGAAGATAGACCAAGAATAATAGAATCAAGAACCAGAGGCTATAAAAGGAAGCATCCAGGTTTAGAATCATCATCAAGCATTTAGAGAATAGCAATTTTTCTAAGAGGTATACTTGACTACCATTTAGATTTGTGTTTTTGTATCTCCTTTTTGTGTCTATTTTTCTCATTCATTCTTCTTTCTTCCCCATTCTATGCAGGATTTTGATAGGAAAGTACCCAAGAAGCTGAGAATATTTCTAGACTATTGAGTCAAATATTTGGAGACTTTTTTGTTACCTAATTGGAACAAGGAGAGTTGGAGATTTATGTTACATTATTTGAACAAAATATCTTCATTGTATTGATAACTTCTGAGGGAAACAAATTTTAAAAGCTTCTTGCTTACTCTGCATGTAATGACATTTTAAATCAATACAATTCTAGGTCTTTTCCCTATTATTTATTTGTATCAGTTTGGTGTGTTACTATGTAATGGGTTACATTATTTAAATGCATTGTGTACATTTATATCATTGGTCAACTTTTAGTTTTATTATGATATTCGAATAAGTCTAACAACACCAATTTTTCTTTTCCCCCTTCTCTCTATTCCTATCAAATATGTTGTTAAATTTCTATAACAGCCCAATGAATCTAGGCATCAGTCTACATAAGGCATAACAAATGGTTATTTTCCTACTTGATTATTATTAATACATCTAGTATAATCATAATCTAGAGCGTGTAATCAGCGTTTTATCATAATTTACTATTGGGGTTTCCTTACCCATTTTGTAGTGTTTCTTTAGCAATATTCATGTTTATCAGAATGAAGAGGCAAGTTGACCAGAGCCTGTAATAGCTCGTTGGTTTCAAACGATTTCTTGTAGTGTGACAATAGAATCCTATGGATGCAATAAATGGTTCCAACAAGACCTTAGTATAAATACCTAGTATTCATGGTGTCAACTCTGTAATCAATCTATGCTCTACAATTTGTATCATTCGAACTCCTTTCTCTTAATTTTTGTCATTTTCTTTTTATCTACCTCCTTCCTCCTTGTCCTTCTCCATTATCCTCCCTTCATCCCATCACTCCATTTTTTGGAGTATCTATTAAGGAAAAAGCGTTCATAAAATCAATGCTCCAACGTCCCCCTCCACCCAATGTACATGGGTGAGCATCAATCCTGCAATACTGGATATATTTTCATCTATTGGTTTATGATTTTGTAACAACTTAGCTTAAATTAGTAATCCCTTTGATGCAAAATAAAAAATTCACAATTTTTTTTAATAAAAAAAGCATGTTCGAAGGATATGTATATATATATATATATATATATATATATATATATATATATATATGCATATGTATATGTATATTTATATGTATATGTATGTATGTATGTATGTATATGCATATACATACATACATACATACGTACATACATACATACATACATACATATATACATATATATATATAGATAGATAGATAGATAGATATATGTACATACATACATACATACATACTATATATATATATATATATATATATATATATATATATATATATATATATATATATATATATATTCAGTTTTCTTTCTCATGGTAAGTTGAAAACAAGAAACATATCTTCTTGGGTTGCACCTATTCTTCAACCATCCTTGACAATCTTTTTCACACATTTCATATCCTTTGGGCTAAACCCCAATCCATCATTGACCTTTTTCTCAGTGGCCTTCACCTTTCCACAACTCCCACCTTAGCTCCATTTGGAAATTTTACCTTCACCATTTTCTTTGGCAAATTTGGCTCGAAAGAAATGACAATTTTTTTTGTAGTTTCTGCAAGGACTCATCTTCTATAACAAGTAAAATTATCTCCTACACCAAGTAAAATGCCCAGCTTACACCTTCCACCAAAACCACTACTTCCAGGTTCAAATCCTCATTACTTTATTCCTTGAATGTTCCCCTATAGGATTCCTCACCCTCTACCCTTCCCAAGGTTAGAATTAACACCAAGTGGATCCCTCCTCCAATAGGCTAGATCAAGTTGAAATTTGATGGAGCTACCAAAGGTAACCTAAGAAGATCTAGAGCAAGAGTCATCAAAAACCATAAAGGGGATACCATTTTAGCCTATGCAGAGTATCTTGGTTTTCAATCCAATCATTTTGCTAAGGCTAGAGCCCTATATAGAGGGTTGTCTTTAATCAAGCCTAATCCCAATAGGTTGATAATCAAATGTGACACTCTCAACATCATTAATTACTTGAGGAATAGTAAAAATCCCTCATGGAAGGTTAAAGGATGCATTGAAGAATCAAGGAAACTCATCTCTCATCAACAGGAACCCATTATTCAACACACTTTTAGATAAGCGAACAAGATGACGAATGCATTGGAAAATCAAGGGACCAATCTCAATAGTTTAATCACTTGGTTAAATGACATTCCCCAAGGAATATCTTATGTGGTCAACATAGATAAAGCATCCATTCTCCAAATTGCAGGTGGTCAACCCTCTCCCTCTACTCTTAGTTGTAATGTCCAGTTGTAATTTGTCAAGTTTGTCCCTCAAGTCCTCCTTGGACTAGCCTTGTTATCCGTGCAATATTTTTGGACCCTCTCATGATGATTCAGATTTTAAAAGTTGCCTTTCTCATGATCCTTCCTTTGTGTCCCTTCCCATTCTTTCCTTTTTCTAAGGCCATCTCCCACCATGCCCTCCACCTTATTGCTTTCCATGTGGGTGCTTCCATGTGTTCCCCTTCAAGACCCTTTACCCCTTCCACATATTTCAAATCATCATCATTTTTATTCATTCAACCATCACCGACTACCTGCCTTCTCTTCCAATTCTTGAAGGATAACTGTGTCCTATTTTCTTGCTCACAATTGAAGGGATTTCTTGTGTGTCTTTAGGAGTTACATGTAGACTGACTTTTTAGAATGTGTGGTGATTATTAGGATCTCTAGAAACTCCTTTTATTTTCTTCTTCATTTTGAGGCTAGATTTCCAAATCTATGCTTCGATCCCCAAAGAATCAACTTCCCAATGCATAGGCTCCATGTTCCTATATGGGCTTTTCCAAGTACACCTAATTTTAAATCTCTACTTCATCATATACATCCCCTTTTTAACTGGCTTTGGCTCTAGGTTCTTCATTGCATCATTATGTGCTATGTCGAGCCATACATGTTTGAGTTGGATGCTCTCACTGAGTCTATCCTCGATGAAAAGGGATATATTCCTTTCAAGAAAAAAATGGAAATGACTAAATAGCTAGGATGGAGGTAAGGTTATTGTTTGAGGTAGAGACTATGTCATGAATGCCCAAATTATTGCGTGGATTACAAGATAACCCTTGACTGGAAGATCCATTACAAGGGATAAGCACAAATAGGAAGTGGATATCAAAGAGTTCCCTAACAAAAGAAAAATGCTCAAGCTGGATAAAATTGGTATGCATAGATGTGACCCACCGTATTCTTGGAATAGGGTCATGATGCCCATCATGCAATACATTACAGTCGATGACCCTGACAAAACCCTATGTAGTTTCCATCTGGCCTTTGTCAACCACTTTAGGGATATTAATATCATCAACATTCTCAAATTCCTTTTTTGCTCCATGAACTATTCCATTGAGACCTGTAGGAAAAAGAAAAATTCCACATTTTTGTCCCACCAAGGTTTATTCAAAATCATCTATAGTCATTTCTTGATTCACTATCCTGAAGGTTCTATCGCTAACCCTACTTCTCCCGTGGAACCTCCTCAAGATAACTCTAGCCCCTCAAAATTCATCCTTGAGGATGATGTTTCCACGAGCCTTAGGTTGGCCTCCTTTTCTAGGAAAATAAAGTTGGTGGGCATAGATAGGAGCGTTGAGGATTCCATGGGAAAGAAGGTCAAGACTGATGAACTGGTAAGTGATACCAGATACTCTACTTGTCTTAGAAGGAAGATGTTTCAGAGCCAACATAAGATTCAAGAGGTATTTTCAAATGATGATTTTGATGACCACACATCCCTAGTGCTTCAAAAACTCATAATAAAAATTATCTCTACAACAATATCTCAGTCTAAGGATATTTTATCCACCCTTAAGGAGATGTGGAATGCTTTGAACCTGCTATTTTTTTGTGAAGATTTCTCTACCTTAACCATGGATAAACCTAAGGTTTTTTATGAATCTAAGGTGGCCAAGAAAGCGATGAAGGATGCAAAGAAGGAAGCGGTGAAGGATGGTAGCAAGGACATTGCTTAGGTGATGTCTTTTGGGGTGCATATAAGGATGTGGTTGTGGGTATTCCTTGGGCTATGTTTTTAGGGCCTGTATTTGGTTGGTTGGCATTCCTTTTTATGTTTGTCTTGCATGTTGGTTGCCTCTTTGTTTTATATTTTCCTCTTCACAACATTCCATAATGTTGGTTTTGTAACAAGGTTTTGGGATTCCTTTCAAAACCCACTTTAATGCAATTTTTTTACTTATAAAAAAAAGTTGAAAATACATAACTTTAATAAGAACCGTTATTAATATTGAAACATCTATCATTAATGATTTCTTTTATTTTTTTAAGAATAAGATAAACAAGTCTTTATATTTATATACGTATATATAAATATTCATGTCTTTTTCATTGAAGCTCTTTTAAACCTATGGAATATTTCTTGAAAATGGTTATAGCAAATGAAATCATAACAAGGAAAAATTATCAATAGCAACCAAACTTCCACTCAAAGTTTAATATATTTTTCCTATGCAAGTCATGATATACTATAGTGTAGAAATATTATATCTGTGGTTTCATTATTCAATAAATAAGTCATCACATCATTTCACTCGATATGATACATTGTTTTTCCATTAAACCAAAGTTTTATAGAATCAAGCACAACCTCCATCATACATTCCATCTACAAGCATCATAGTCAACATGAATTTATCTAGTAAAAAGTCTACCAAGGGAGCATCATGACAATCACGACATGCCTCATGTTTCAATACTCATGACCAACCCTGACCTAGGAGAGTATGACATACAAAATGCTCATGTTACCCCTCCTACAATCCAATCCATGCATGACTTTTGTCACCCTAATTAGGTGCCCTTAACTATCAAGGGTATTATTCCTCTTTGTTCACCCTTGAACTTTATCAACTTTTTTATAGATGAATTGATTCATATTCTGATCCACTTGAGCCAACCCCATCATAAGATAAGTTTTGTGGTAGTATTAACCAAATGTCAAATCCTACTTTTGCACTAAGATACTTCCAATGATTCCATTGGAAGGGTTTTGGGTTGGGACCCTATGAACAAGGATCTAGAACCCTTGTCGACCCTCTTGTTTGGTAGCCTAAATATAAGTCAGTACTAGGCTATTAACGTGATAACATCAAAATTTTGGAGGATGAAATACATAGTCTTACCCTCTATCCATTAGAGGATATCTCATTTAGTGGGATCAAGTGTGACTTTCCTGACGATTTTCCCTCTTATAATTCTACCATCAACATCCCCTCCACCTTCTTTCATGACTCTCCTCCTTATAGAACTATGTCTACTTGTATGGTTGATGACCTCATCCATCACTTTGATTCACTTTCACTCACCTCATATAGCTCTAACAATGCTACCCTTCCCCCTTCTCCATTACCAGTACATTCATACATACCTCTATACCATCCTTAGTAAGTTTGATGTTCTTCAACTCACCCTCATTCCCCATCCATGGTTTTACATCCTCACTTAAACCAACCCTTCCTTTCCTCATCATCTAACTCTTCTTTTTGACACTCAACTTCCTCACTCATTTTGGGTGTCTATGTCAACATGATATTCATTGATTTATTTTCTCCCCTTCACTACACTACTCACCCTGATTGAATTATCAATCCAAATCTGAATTTTATTGATTTCAATCACATTCCTTTAGAGCCTTATCCACATTATTTTTTGTTTGTCTGCACATCTTCTCCATTCTACAAATATCCCTTTATCTTTACCCCACCTCATATACCACATGTCCATCACGTGTACATCTCTCTTAATTATGGTATCACTCTCCCTAACATTTTCAATGATTTACACCTCATCCCCATTCCTGTTCAACTCCAATATGGGTCCCACATGCTTGTGGAAGACATCATTGATGTTGACATTGGTGATGATCCAACCAACCCTCACATCCTCAAGCTCAATAAAGGTATTTACCTTGAAGAGCAAGATAATTTTTCTATGCTTCTATAGGAGTATAAATGGGTATTTGCATGGTCTTACATGGACATGACCAGTCTAGACCCTTTTTTGGTCATCCATAACTTAACGTTTGATGATAGTGCCAAAAATGTCAAGAAAAAACTCTACAAGATGCACCCTACAATTTATTTTATGGTGAAGGATGAGTTACAAAAGCAACTCAATATGGGATTCATTTAGCCAATCAATTACCTTGGATGAGTTTCTAACATGGTCCCCATCGCCAAGCCCAAGGAGGTATCTACATCTATACTGATTTTAGGGATCTCAATAAAGCATTTCCTAAGGATAATTTTATGCTCCCTAACATAGATACTTTGGTTAAATATATAGCAGGTTATGAAATATTTTCCCTCGTGGATAAATTTTCAGGGTACAACCAAACCTGGGTTAACCTTGTAGATCAATATAAGACATCTTTTACCACCCCTTTGGGGACCTTTTATTACAAGGTCATACCATTTGGTCTTAAGAACACTAGTGTAACATATCAACATGCTATGACATATATATTTCCTTACTACATGCACAAGATTATATATTATGTAGATGACCTGCTTGCAAAGTCTAAAAAGCATCATCACCACACAATTGATCTTTGCAAAATCTTTGATTACCTCCTTCAACACAATATCAGCCTCAATCCAAAAATGTGCATCTTTGGGGTAACCTTAGGAATTTTTTTAGGTTTTATCATATCTCAACAAGGCATTGAGGTCAACCCTAAAAATTTGAAGGCTATCATCGACATGCCTACCCCAACCATTCTCAAATAATTACACAACTTGTAGGGCAAAATTTAGGTAATTTTTTGCTTCATCACCCAACTTTTCGATAAGTGTAAGTCATTTAATCACCTCTAGCAAAAGGGGGTTGCATTTATGTGGGACCATTAATGTTAGGACACCTTTGACACAATCAAGATCTATCTTACTTATTCGCTAGTCTTATCGCCACCACATCCTAATCCTCCTTTTCATTTATGCATATCCATCACTGTCTTTGCATTGGAAATATTAATGGCCTATAAAAATGAAACCAACCATGAGTAATTCATGTATTACATCAATCACACATTGGTTAGCTACAAGACATGGTATGCTTTACTGTTGTCTTCGATACAAAGAAGTTATTATATTACATGCTCAATCATACAACTTATGTTGTAGCTCACAATAATCCACTCTGCTATATGATGGGTAGAAGCTACAAAAATAATTGCACTATCAAATGGATTATGCTACTCACTAAATTTGATCTCAAATTTATTAGTCAAAATCTATAAAATACCAAGTCATTATTGATCAACCCACTAAATATCCTTTAACCAATGATAAACCACTCTTCACCGAGCTTCTAGATGACTCAATGTTCCATTTTAACTGAAGAGGAACAATACTTAGGACCTAAAAACCAAGCTAACTTAACCCTCTTTTTTGATGGCTCTCACTATCAAAAAGGGGGAGGTGCTAGAATAGTCTTCTTCACACTACAAGGGGTACCACTCCCCTTTTCATTCAAATTAGGCTTTCCTTGTATGAATAACAATTTTGAATATGAAGCACTCATTCTTGGCCTAAAAATAGCCCTTTCTATGAGCATCAAACACCTATAAATATTCTATTATTCCCTTCTCATTGTTAATAAAGTGAAGGAAATATTCCAATGTCGATTCCCTATACTCAAGCAATACATTCAGGTTGTTAATCAATTACTTGCCTAATTTGAGTGGTACGATATCGAGGCTACTCCACACTCAATAAACCACTTCACTTCTCTTGGCTTATTAATACCACAAAATCCACAAAATGATATTCCTCGTGTGCCCATACAAACACTATTCCAATATACCATTTCTACTTTACCTCCTTCTAGGTATGTTGGCATCAATGTTGTTCAATTTGAACCTCATGATCCTTGGTTTTCCCAAGTTAAGGATTATATTAAATTAGGCATCCTTCCTACAGATTTTTCCTGCACTCATAAATGAACATTCAAACAATGAGCAATCTGTTATACATTATTGGGAGACATTCTTTACAACCGTAGCTATGATGGGATCCTTTTACATTGTATTGGACCTATAGAAGACCAACATATTTTATGGATAGTCATAATGGTACTTGTAGTAGCCACTTTAGTGGCATTGCCATAACTAACTGCATCCTCTACATGTGTTTTTTTTCTTTTTTAAGTGAAAAAATCCTTGTGGGGCTACCTTGGTCTAAGAGACCATGATCAGGGGGTTCTACACCATCAAAGTCACCCGAGGGTTGCACCCGGCCCTGCCCGCACCAACATTATCAATTGGATTTTGGTTACCCAATTCAAATTTTTTGGTAGGGTGGAGATTCAAACCTGGGACCTCCCTTGGAGGATTGCCCTCTCCTCTCCAATTTACCTACAACACCTGGGTTCCTCTACATGTGTTATTATTGGCCCAGTATGGAGCATTATTGTTGTGCATACATTAAAAAGTGCATCAAATGCTAGCAACATGCTAATATTACATATTTGCCATCTCAAGAATTGTAGTCCATCTGATCTATGTGGTCTTTCTCTCAATGGAATTTGGATCTCATTAGAAAATCACTCCCACCTCATCCAACAATCACAAATTCATCATCACAGCCATGAAATATTTCACAAAATGGGTTGAGGTAGTTCCTCTCATCCAAAAACAAAGTCCTAAAATTATTGACTTCATTCAACAACACATCATTTGTCACTTTGGTATTCCTTACAAACTCATATTTGATAACGGTATACCTTTCAAGAATAATAATGCTCATGCATTATTTGAAAAATACAACATACAACATAGCTTTTCTACCCCATACTACCATCAAGGTAATGGTCAATTTGAAGCTACAAATAAAACCATATGCATCATTCTTCAAAATACCATTGCAAAATTTCATTGTGATTGGCACAATCAAATGGCATTGGCACTCTAGGAATACAAAACTAGCATTAGAATACCCACTGGAGCAACAACATTTGCTCTAATTTATGATGTAGATGCCATCATGCCCCTAGAGCTCAAAGTTCCATCTTTGAGAATATCACTACAATAATTCATTAATAATGATAAAATTCACCAGGTAAGATTAGACCAATTGACACTATTGGATGAACATTGCATTAGTGCTATTTAATATACACGCATCTATCAAGATAATATCTGACATACCTATAACATTATGGTAAACCAATGCAAATTTCAAATCAAGGATTTGGTCCTCAAATAGAATCAATAGATCACTAGCCAAATGCACCATCTACGTGATAAATTTATGCCTAATTTTCTAGGCCCATACATTGTTACACATAAATTTGGTTCTAAAACTTATTACCTTACCAATTTTGAAGGTTTTGTGAAAGATGAATCCCTCAATATCATCCATATCCATTCATTAGATGCCTAATAATATTCATCAAGGTTTTGCATTCTTTTGTATATCCCATTGTGTATATTACACAAATATACAATGAAGAAACAATAACAAAAATAATAAAAAGAACAAAAGTAAAACCATCCTCCAATAGTGTATTCTCCATTGCATCTTCACCCATAAATCTTCCATATTCACTCTTTTTTCCTTTTTTTTTATTTCTTCCTAGTCATCATTGTATGGTCATGCTTTGAGCGGCTACATACCTTTGGTTTGGTCTTATCTTCTTCTTTTCTATTTTATTTTGCTTAATCTCTTTTTGTTTCTTACCAATGATGTATGGTCACGCTTCGAGCTGATACATACCTTTAGTTTGATTACCTTCTCCTCTTTCTTTCATATTTATTTCACCACCTCCCATCCATTTCATACATGTGCATCTTTCATATTTTTCCATCATCATTACACATCCAGCAATCATGTTGATATCATCAGATATTTACAACTTTATTTTGCATTCATCTCCACACATAGAGTTCTATGCTTCTTGTGATCACCACTTCTCTTGAACCTATCATCATTGGGTAATATTGTATAGTGATTTTTTAGTAATGGCATGCTACATTGCATTATTTTCCCCATAACTAATTGCATTTTTAACAATGATGTGACCATAATTGTTAGTACCGTGTATGTCTTATTTCATATTACAAGTATAGTGCATATGTTCACCAGATATACATATATAAATGAATACAGGTCTTGTTTCATGTCCTCATGTATACATACCCACATTTCAAAAATATAAATGAAGAGTTAAACACACACACATTAGTGCACTTGCTATTATGTCCAATCCTCTTTTCAAGATACTATGTAATGGAATGTTTTATGACTCGACCATTTCTAGTTAATTCAATCAACCTTCATCCAACGTTGTCAAATTTTGAAGCACTTCAAAGCTTCCCTTTAGCTAACTTGAGCTCTTTCATGGCCACCAAAATATTGTAGACATTAAGTAAATTTTGAGTATAGGAAAGGCAACAAATTGAATACACTAACCACTTTATGAAATTCACCTCACTCATCCTATTATTTGCATGATTCAAAACTAAGGATAAAAAAATGATATGCTATAAAAAGAAGGTAGAAAAAAAAATCAAAAACCTACAATAGCACTACATAAAGAATTAAAAAAGTAAAAAAATAGGTTTCCTCAAAAAGCTTTAATCCCTTAGGTCCTCAGGTCCATAGATCATGGGGTTAATATCCATCGAGGCTATAGATGTTTGTTTGGTAGTGGAGTATGCATTCCAAGTGGTTATATGTATGTCACATTAGTGACCTTATTTTATGCATACCATTGTGCACTTGTGTATGAGCTAGCTTAAATGGCTGAGTTTACAATCAATTAGTTCAACCTCACTTAAATTGGATAAATGAACATAACTTTACACCCATTGGTCCATGATTAGCTTGAGCTTAATCAAGATAGTTGAGATTTTTTTAGGACATTTATCGACTACTAGATAGGTTTGATTGCTCAAACTATGTTGTTCAACTGCTTTGAAATTCTTTTCACATCCCACATTTTTGGAAATAATGGAACAAATACCATCACAGCTAGTTTTATAAAAATACAAGTGTAGTCTTTATTATCATTTCACATCCTCATCATTTAGTTGTTAGCTTCACTCATTAGGATCACTATCTAGTCACTATGTAGCTTCACTCATTAGGATCACCAATGCCATCTCGCTCTTAGTCATTTACCTTTCTACTTTCCACAACATATCACGTAATAATGTGACCTCATCTTATGCTACTAACATCTCATGAAGCCCAATAGTGAAATAAAACCTTGGATCTTGAGCCTTGGATGCCTTCTCCATCAGTTCCATCCCCTTCATTGATGGCATCTCATCCATCAACACTACCTCATACATCGACATACCACTAATCAACCCCTCTTCTCCACCAACCTCCACTTATGATGGTCCTACCTCATGCTCCCTATGCTATCATACCTATTGAAGCAAGGACTCTAACTCCTCCTCCTCCTCTATTAGCTCCTACTCCACATTTTTACCCCTACTACTAACTCTACTCTTATGGAACCCTCTACGAGCACCTCCTCCAATCCTCTAGGTCTCACATTAGATGCATCACCTGATCCATCCACCATCCCAATCTTAGCTTCCACATCTAGGTTACCCACCATGCATCATATGTTGGTATCAGACCTACATCATCTACATCTAAAATTACTATAATCTCATCCAATGTAACCTCCAAGGGTAGTATCTATGGTCATAAACTATTATCTTCTCACATCCTCCAAATTACCACTAGTGGATGTATTCATCCTTATCGCAACTCAAATTGCTACATCACTCTAAAAAATGGGAAAAAATCACTTGGCTCACATATCAACCAACCATCCATCTCCCCTACCTCACCTTGAGCAACTGTTCCACGTCCTCTAGCCACTTCGGTGATCCCTTCCATGGCCTTCAAATGATATTAGTTTTTACTAATCCATCTAACTTTCTCCTAAAGTACATCTCATCCCCCTTATGTGGTCATCGTATGCCCCTCCATATTGATGCATCATCTCAATGCATATGGTACATCCTTAACCATCAATACATGAGTGTTATACAATAGCCTCACTAGACTTACCACTGTAATATGATCCCATGCCCACACCTGTAATAATAAGTTGAAACTCAAACTAGTACAATGTGTCTTCTTTAGGGTATGTATCTCCCTAAAGGCCTAGGCTAGCAATGTTGGTTCCCATGCAAATTTCACATTCTTCTCAACCATATCACACACCACCCCAATCATATTCCATGGAAACTTCATCTTAGATGTGTTAGAAAGTACATAACTCACAATCAAGAGCATCACCATCATGTATCAATTGGACATCTTGTCCTTCCAACACTTCTCATATAAAACACCTCCCTCGTGCTCTACCTTGGTCCACCTATCATTAAAGGCTCTCTAAAGTATTCCATATCGCTCATCCTTCTTCATCATTGCTCTCATCATGACCCCCTCAATTAGAACATGGTATATCTGATACACATCCTCCAATGTAATCATCATTTTCCCTATTGGAAAATAAAAGGTATTCCTATCAGGATCTCCTCACATAAAATTAACACATAGGATAAATTGGAGTGCACACTTAGAATCTTTCCAATACATACAGTCCCACTTCGCCTAACCATACCCCATAATCAAGTAAAGATATGCCTCTCAAATCATCTCTCAACGTACAAATATGATGTCATGGTTGTATATTTTTCACCTGCATCCATCCATGTAAACACAAAAATTCATCATCAGTATGCTATATCGCATGCATACATACACAATTTTCATTAAAAAAATTCATACATTCATATGGTACTATACAAATAAAAAATTGAGGATAGATTTGGATACCCATTTGGCTAAAAAACACACCCATGCAAAACAAAATCTAAAACATCATGCATACATAAGCTATACACATGCATTCACGCATACCAAGACACTCAAGTCAACATTGATCAAACCCATTTCATTGCATTCACATGCACACACATCCATCCATTTTTCCATTTCATCATATAATGCTAGTTCTACTATACATTTTTATGGATCCATTTCAATATAAATTTGTTCCCTAAGGTTCATTTTTAAACTACTTAGTACACAAATACCAAGGTAGGAAAAATCCACTTACCGTAAATGCACTCCCTCCATTCTTGGTGCTTGAATTACCTCCCACCATCGTTCACCCTTGCCTCTACAATCTGGTAGTGCTTCTCTTCACAAATTCTCCCTCGCATCTCTTTCTCTCCTTCACATAGCAAAATGTGCATTTTGCTATGCAAGTGTGCTTATATAGCACATTTGCTCAGATTCACATAGTACTATGTGAATTTTGAGGTTCATTCAGTTTCACATAGTACTATGTAAATCTAATTTTTCCAGTGGTATTTGTCATCTTATACCTTCCTCTTGCCATATATGCTAAAATTTTACATTTTATTTACATTTTCACCCCCCATTTTTCATCTTTTCAATCGACTCATCATTGTTTCTCTTCTTCTCCACTATCAACTCATTTCTTGAGGGGGTGGACATTCAACAATAAAAATATACCTTGCACATGATCAAACAATTAAACATCCAATCATGGATACCACACATTTGCATAAGATTTTTTCTTCTAAAATATTATCTCAAGTCCTCATTTGCTAGGACAAACAAAAAGCAAAATTTATCCTCAATAAAAATCTAATTCAATCAAACATTTGATAAACCTGATGCCTACGACTGTAGACAACTCATGTATTACCTTCTTCACAATGATAGTCATAATACCACTTTTGAATGAAGCACCTGATAAAAATCCACCTTACGATATTAACAGTTTATCAAATAATATCAAGAACTCATCAATAAATAAAAAACAAAAACTTACAAAGGCATTTGTTCCTTCCACAATTGAACATCTTACATTGATCACAAGACAAGGTAATATTACATCTCTCCTCAAAATTAATCATCATGATACTACAAAAGCATCATACTCAATCATAAATTATTCATTATCAATATGTCTCTCGCATCCTCAATCATATATTACACATTCTTCTTTTTAAAAATCAAACCACCAATTTGTGTCATCATTTTTTGCACTACATCGTGTTTTTACACTATGCAACACAAAAGGGGTAAATGTAGACACACAAAAGTTATACATTGCCACTTTCCCCACTATTACTTTTGATAAATTTGCAAAAACCTATAAAATTTGTATAAATTGATCTAAAAACACTATTCATATACATAATCTCCCTTGGGCTACTTAATCTCTTTCCTACGTTTAACTATGGGTCCTCATGTGACCACCATCATGACTTAACCTTGGTTAAAATATTCACCTTGGTCAAAAGCTAATTTTTGATCAAAGTTCACTTTATGGCTAAACACATGGTTAATCAACTTAATCATGATTAAGCCAATCCTTCCACCTCACCTAGTCTACCCTTTGACTAGCCTAGCCTTTCCACCTCACCTAGTCTACCCTTTGACTAGGCTAGCCTTCCACCTCACCCCTCTGATATTTGCTCCATATCACATTCTCTTGTGCATTCAATGACAATTGAAGACTTTTGCACACACAAAAACATTTTAATATTAAAATATTTTCTACCTCAACATGTCATAAATGACATTTGGAGACTTTTGTCCACCCATTTATTACATGTAGATGTGTGATAGATTATCTCACCTAATTTCACTTATGAGGTATGGCATATATACCACCTTAGGGGTTACCTTAGGGGACACCTCACAATGGACACCTGACATAAGACACCTCATGGGATACCTCAGTCCCTCCCCTAACCTTGGCAAACTCTATAAATAGAAGGTTAAATTCTCTATATTAGAGAGATCCACTTTTGCTTAACAAAACTCTACTGAAATTGCTCTAGGCTATCAACATCACTCAAAATCCATCCACCATAGGAATCAACATCAAACCCATCATATTCCTTGCTATTTTAACAATTTGTTGATAAATATTGTTGTTTTTGAAGGTTACCCAATGGATAACAAAATAAGCCCTTGCACCAGAGGACACTTTGCATAAAAATCCATCCATTCTGAAAAGAACAGTCAAATTTACATAGTAGCATACAAATATTGACATATATCTAGATTCACACACTAGGGTATAAATCCCATTTTTAGAGATCCAAAGGCCACAAAATCATGTAAGTTTCCTTGCTATATGGTTCTTTTATCATTTTGTACAATTTTATCCATGTTTTGAGTATAGTTTAGGTGTCTTTTATCTTCAAACATGAGGGGTCTCAAGATAGACCCCAAAATGTTTTAACCAAATTATATAGGTCTCATATACCTCAAGGACAGATTCAACCACCAATGGCACACGAGCAACAATCCCACTTACATTGAGGAAGACAATGAGACAACTAGCAACTATTTTGCATTTATTTTAAAAGAGGGCTTGCCTTGTGGAAGATCTCATTTTGTAGCCCTCCAGGGCACTTTTGTAAAAATGAATCTTTGTAACCCTTTTAATAAATTGAATCTACAAAATAGTTTGTTTCCATGTGTTTCAAATATAGGGGTTAAGCCACTAAACAAATGCTTTATAAATAAAAATTGTTTATGAAATATTAATCCACTATCTAATTCCATTTATCATTAGACTATTAACAAGACCAATTATACCACATTTTAGTGATGGATCTTAATTTCAAATAAATAATACTTGAAGCCAATTCTAGTGACCTAGAATATACACATCTCATGACCAAATGTTTTAAATTTCTTCATTAGTTTAATTTAATTTGTATTTTTATAAAAACTTTAGGAGTGTTTTTAGGTAGTCCAAGAGGAGCATCTCAATTACATGTCTAATATCATTGCATAACAATGTTGACATACAATATTATTATATTCCACTTCTTGAGTCTACTTTATTTATTTATAATTAATCATGATGGAGTTTGGAAAAATATTTTAGAATATGATGGAGTTTGGAAAAATCTATATGAGCAAGCATTTATGAATAATCAATCATGCAATTATGATAGGCAAACATGCAAGGTGTTATTTAGATTTCAATAAATCATGCAAGGATGACAAGCAACAATGCAATATGAGAAAGTAGGTGGATGCAATGGAAATGCAAATGCAACTACATGATAATTTTTTTTTGTTTTAATTTATAAAAAATTGAAATCAATGCATAACCTAAGTGCACCATTCATATTATTAAAATAAGTGAGTGTGCCATGGGGTTTCAGATCAAATATATCCCCAAGGAGTGTATTTTATCAATGATAAAAATCATGAGAAAGTTCCTCTAGGGATTTTCTTTTAACATCCATGGCACGATAATCACTACATTTTCTAACAAAACTATTCTCTTTAGCAAAACAAACATTATATAAAGATCCACCACTCTCTTGCATAGAAATAATTTTATTTTTAGAACAAACAAAACCAACCATGTGGTGAAGGTCAAAGAAGGGGAGACGAAAGTCTTTAGATTCGATCGAGTCCTTCTGTAGTTTGAGATTTTATAGGGAGTCCTAGACCTAGGGGACTACTAGTACCAGAGGGTGACCCGAGATCCAATAGAAGTGGGAGGTGAGCCAGACATCACCATATGGGCTAAGGAGGATATATATGATCCTCCTTATGTCAACCCAATGGTGGATGATCCAAGAGTGGCTATCGAGTACATGCGATTGTACAGAGGAGTTGTGCCCCAAATGATCTCCCCATCAGTACCAATACAAAGGTACCAAGTGATGGACCTAGGCATATAGTGAGTATTTTGATAGGCAGATTACCGAACTATAGAGAGGGCACAACAGGCTCCTACCACTCTAAGACAAAGGTTGACTCATATTCAAATCTTGGTGGTAGAGGAGGCCATCCATAAAGTAGGAACCGAAGAGAGGGGTGAGAAATACCTCCACATAGATAGGGAGGCTATAGATCAGAGATCCTGGAGAGGTCTTTACATCTATAGTAGCAACTGGTGAGATCAAGGAGATGAGGGAGATAGATAGCGTCTCTACATATCCATATGGCCTAAGTCCAAGAGGATAGGGCCAAGAGATTAGAAATACTATGGATTTTATTGAGAAATATAGATACTGAGAGGGATGCATCTTGGGCAGAGATCGGCCAAATCCATAGGGATATGACTCATCTATATGGAGAGCACTAGAGAGCTAGGGTAAATGGTATGGCTATCATTAGGAGCATCCATGAAGGAGGTGCGGTGCAACTTCTTTAGGCAGAGCTATGATGGATGGGAGAGAGTTTGGAGATAGCTCTTCAGTGGGCTATATTTTATGATATGGATTAGTACATAGATATCCCACTGGGTTAGAGGATACCACTTGCTCCATCATTGTAATCAGCAAGTAGATTGTGGTATTGATCATGGATGGCATCGATATTACATCAGTTTGTGTCACAACCTAGGTTACCTCCTCCTTAGGGTAGACCAGAGGGATCTGGATCTCAGATCTAGGAGAGAGAGGACTGGGGATAGGGATGATGCAGCAATTTTTGGATTATGATGTGCATTCCTATGTTGAGTGTACCAATTCTAGATTGTGGTACACCAACCTGACATGATTATGATGTACTCTTTTTCCCTCGAGTAATATATAGTTGCTTTTGTTGTTTTATTGTATGTGTAATATGTGTAATATTTTTAATGCATGTTTTTATGTGTTTTTATTTATGTGTTTTTATGTATGCAAACTATATGAAAATGGATGGATAAAAAAGGAAATAAATGAGAAGAAGGAGAAGGATGAAGGAGAAAAAAACAAAAGAAAAGAAAGAGTACAAGAAATAAGAAGAGAGAAAAATAAGGAGAAGAAGAAGAGGAAGAGGAAGAAGAAGAAGAGGATCCAAAGGTCAACCATCTAAAAAGGAGAAGAACTAATAACCCATAGTATGGAACTAGCATAGGTTGTGAGGAACCAGTGTAGTTAGATACCATAGATCACTTTAGAAAGAGAGCTAGACCCTCTATAAGCTTAGCATTTGCAGTAGTGTAAAAATATGTGTGGAGTTTGACCTGCTATGGATGGTTGCTCCCTTATTAACTGATGTGAGGCATTACCTGCTAGGATATATTTTGAGGTCTACTAAAACTTACCAAGGAGCTTATATTATAGTGAAGTTTTAAGCCTTCTGAGTGAAAAGAGAGTATTACTTGATAGAAGATCATATACAATGCAATACCTACTAAGATATATAAGTATCCCATGTGGGGTGTATTATGTAGATAAATATTATGCAAGTGCTATCCCGGATAGGGATATTAAAAAAAATTATGAATGAAAGTATTATTATGACAAAGAAATCAAGAGAAGGAGAAGAATTAATCATAAGAATAAGGAAGGAAAGAGTCCCTGCGGGGATCTTGCTAGGCACAAAAGTCCTAGTGAGAATTGCAATGCATGTGAGCTATGTCCTAACTAGGTATCATCACATGTCATTGTCACAAAATCCCAAAAAATCTATATGAGCAAGCAGTTATGAATAATAAATCATGCAATTATGATAGGCAAACATGCAAGGTGTTATTTAGATGTCAAGAAATCATGCAAGTATGACAAGCAACAATGCAATATGAGAAAGCAGGTGGATGTAATGGAAATGCAAATGCAACTACATGATAATTTTTATTTTATTTTATACAGAATTGAAATCAATGCAAAATCTAAATGCACCATTCATCTTATTAAAATAAATGAGTGTGCCATGGGGTTTTGGATCAAAGATATACCCAAGGAGTGTATTTTATCAATCATAAAAATCATGGTAAAGTTCCTCTAGGGATTTTCTTTTAACATCCATGGCATGATAATCACTACATTTTCTAACACTATTCTTTTTAACAAAACAAACATTATATAAAGATCCACCACTCTCTTGCATAGAAGTAATGTTATTTTTAGAACAAACAAAACCAACCATGTTACAAGACATTAGCTTTGGAGGAGAAGCAAAATTAACACTTTTATTTTTAGCTATTATCATCTTTTGATATTCTATATATTCTGCATAAGTCATAATATGGTCATCATCCTCAAAAGGCAAAGGTTTATTTGTATTAGGTATAAAACCTATACCACATCTCCCAGGCCAAATATCAACATCCAAAGGTTCTTGAATACCTTTCTATTGTGGTCCCAATCCTTTACGTGCATATCCTATACTAGATAGGATCTTCTTAGGAAGAGGATAATCATTAGTGAGATAACATTGAGCAAAAGAGCGCTCACTAGGAGATGGGTTGCTACCATGAATATTTTCTTTGAAGGTAGTCCCTCCAAAGACAAAGGTACACATGCAAATGTGTACAAACTCACCCTTATTATGGATAAAATCCATAGTTTGAGGTGATGGTGGTAGCTCAGATAGATCTAGAAGAGGCTCTTGAAGAAACTAATTATCATGATCCAAAAATGAAGAATGGGGTTTACGTTTCTCACTCACTTTTAAACTTTGAAGATGCTCTGAAATTTGAGATGAGGAACATGGAATTTTTTTTGAAGAAATAGAAGGATAAGAGTAATATTCAAATTGATCTAACTCTATATTTGAACATAATCAAATGGTTGAGGATCACCCGAAATGGTAACAACTTGATTTTTGAATTTAAATTTGAGACATTGATGAAAAGTAGAAGGGACGACCTTCATTGCATGAATCCAAGGTCACCCAAGAAGAATATTAAAGGATGTTGGACAATGAAACACATAAAAAAAATTATCCAATATTCTAGGCCCCACTTTTAATGGAAGATATATGACACCACAGGCCTCTTGGGACTCATTGTTGAAAGCGTTAATAATGATATCAAATTTTGTTAAATCTTCCTCTTTTAATCCAAATTTTTGAAAGAATTGATATGTACACAAGTTGAGGGATGAGCCATTATCAATAAAAACTCACTTGATAAGGGTATCCCCAATAAGTGTAGTGATGTAAAGTGATGAATCTCCATGTAAGTTTGATGAAGGTTTATCATTGAAGCAGAGTTGCATTAACCAAAACCATAAAATCCATAGAAAAATAGAAAACAGAGAAAATGCCAAAATATTTCTAATATTCCTTGCTTAGGAGAATGGAGCTTACAAAGACTAACTACTTACAATTTTGAAATTCCCCCCTTTTGAACCAGTTTTCCCTTTTCCCGCCTAAAACCATCTATTTCAAATTTGAATTTAGGGGGCAACTTGCCGAGGTCATAACTTCGCGCTCGTTGCTCCGATTGACTCGTATTGCACATTTTTGGAAAGGGCATGAGACGAACTAAGCGGGGAAACCTTAGCTCTTTGTGCTAAGGCTTGTGTCTAACTAAAAATCCTCAAATTCGGCCTCTAAGGCCTTCAAAATTCACCTGCAAGTTTTACTAGTTTTACTAGTTTTACTAGTTTTTACTAGTTTTACAAAATTAAACAATTACAATTTTTTTTGGGTGATGCAAGATCACTCTTACACCACTGGATGCTCCTACATCAGACACCCGGGGTAATTTGAGAAGTGACCTTCACTTCTCTATTGTTGGAAGAAAACCAAGGCGTTCAACCTCAACCTTCGACAACCAAGATGAATCTTCAACAGGCCTGCCCTTCCACTTAACCAGATATTCTGCATACTACCTGTTTCTTGTGCTTTTGCCTATGCGGGTATCTAGGATCTCTTCTATCTCTTATGTCTCTAGAGTAGATGTTGGAATACTCCACAATTCTGCGACTGGCCCGCCATTATTGTCACCTTCATAATACTCTGCCAAATCAAAAATGTTGAACACAGGTGATATGTTCAGCCCACTTGGCAATTCTACCTCATATGCATTTCCTGAATCCTATCTCTTTGTGATTCTGCATGGTCCAAACTTCTTCATTTTCAGCTTGTTGTAGGTTTTAGCAGGAAACCTTTCTTTTCTCAGGTGAACCATAACTTCATCTCCCACCTGGAATTCCTTGAAACATCACTTTTGATCTGCCCTTGTCTTGTACTGAGTGTTCATCTTAGTAATATGTTGCTTTACTTCTTCATGCAAACTCTTCAGGTGCTCTGCAAAGTCCTCAGCCTCAGCACTGCTCTTTTCCCCTCTGTCCATATTTCTCAACTCAGAAGCATTCCTTGGGCTGCTCCCATACACAATCTAGAATGGGGATTTATTAGTACTCCTATTGACAAAATTATTGTATGCAAATTTTGCCTGTGGCAAAACCAAGTCCCACCCCTTGGGCTTATCTCCTACCAAGCATCTCAGTAGATTACCCAAACTCCTGTTCACCACCTCTGTTTGCCCATCAGTCTGTGGGTGGTATGCAGAACTGAATTTCAGATCTATCTTCAATTTCTTCCATAGGGTCCTCTAGAAATACCCAATAAACTTGGTATCCCTATCGAAAACAATACTCTTTGGTAGACCATGAAGTCGTACCACCTCTTTGAAAAACAACCCTGCAACATGAACTGCATCATTAGTTTTCTGGTAGGGAATGAAATGTGCCATCTTTGAAAACCTATCAACTACCACAAATATGGAGTCATTCCTCCTTTGTGTCCTTGGTAAGCCAAGAAAAAAATCCATGTTGATGTCCTCCCATGGTCTCTCTGGTATAGGTAATGGTTGATATAATCCAGTGTTTTATCTCACACCCTTGGCCATCTGGCATACTCTACAACTTTGTACAAATATCTTCACATCTTGCTGCAACTGTGGCCAATAGTAGTTCTCACTAACGAGAGCAATGGTCTTATCCCGACCAAAGTGTCCAACCAACCCTCCACTGTGCTTCTCCTTGACTAGATTCTCCCTCATTGAACTCCTTGGAATGCATAATTGATTTCCTCTAAACAACATTCCATCTTGGATTAGAAAATCCAACCACTTAGTCCTATCCAAAGTAATAGGTGCCAAGCAAGCCCTCCAAGCCTCTACAAAATCAGGATCTTTAGGGTACAAACCCTTAAGTTCATCAAACCCTACAACTTCCACCTTCATTTCTATCAACAAACACTGCCTTCTACTTAAGGCATCTGCAACTCTATTTGACTTTCCACTCCTGTGCTTCAACACAAAGGTATAACTCTATAGAAACTCAACCCACTTTAAGTGCCTCTGATTTAGCTTCCCTTGGCTATTAATATATTGTAAGGCTTGATGATCAGTATATAGAACAAACTCTTTTGGCAACAAATAGTGCCTCCACTTCTTTAGAGCCTGAACTATAGTGTAAAACTCTTGATCATAAACTGAATACTTCTTCCTAGCATCATTGAGTTTCTCACTAAAATAAGCAACAGGTTTACCTTCTTGACTCAATACAACTCCTATGGCACTACCACTAGCATCACAATCTACCTGAAATACCTTATTAAAATTTGGAAGTGCCAAAATAGGTTGCTCTGTGACCTTCTTCTTCAACATATCAAAGCTCTTATCTACTCCTGGAGTCCACTTAAACTCCTTCTTATCCCCTCTCATTGTCTCTGTTAGGGGTGCACAAATACTACTAAAATTTCTAATAAACTTTCTATAAAAACTAGCTAGACCATGAAATGATCTTACCTCTGTAATGCTCCTTGGGGTAGGCCAATCAATGATAGCCCTCACCTTTTTTGGGTCCATTTTAAGACCCTCAACTGAGATGACATATCCCAGATACACCAACTCCTTCTTCACAAAACTGCACTTCTTCAAATTAATTAGCAACTGCTCCTCCCTTAGCTTCTCAAAAACTCTTTTGATATGCATCAGGTGCTCTTCCAGGGTCTTGCTAAATATTAAAATGTCATCCAAATAGACAATGACAAATTTTCCTAAAAACTCCTTCAATACCTCATTCATTAGCCGCATGAATGTGCTTGGTGCATTGGTTAGCCCAAATGGCATGACCAACCACTCATACAAACCCTCTCTGGTCTTGAAGGTAGTCTTCCACTCATCCCCTTCTCTGATATGAATCTGATGGTACCCACTCTTCAGGTCAATCTTTGTGAAGTACTTGGCTCCACTCAAACAGTCCATAATGTCATCCATCCTTGGCAATGGAAATATGTATTTGATGGTGATCTTGTTAATGGCTCGGGAGTCTATACACATCCTCCACTCTCCATATTTCTTTGGTGCTAGTACTGTAGGTACTGCACATGGACTCAAGCTCTCTCGAATCAGTCCCTTTTTCAGTAACTCTTGGACTTGTCTGTTTAGCTCCTCACTTTCTATAGGAGTCATTCTATGGGCTGCCTTATTGGGAAAACTAGCTCCCGGTACCAAATCTATATGGTGACTGATCTTCCTCACTGGTGGCAAGCCCTCAGGCACATTATATGATATAATATCTGGGAATTCTTCTAACAGACCTGAGACTTCTACTAGGGTATCTTTGCATTCTTCTTTCCTAACTCTAGGAATTAATGCATAGCACATATGCTCATGCTTCAAACCATCCAAAAACTTTCTACCTTCAACTAAATAGATTCTGGCACTGCTACATACCTTTTCGTCCACCTCCTTCAGGGGCTTCAGCTTATGGCATACTCCATCCTTTGTCAGGGAGTAAGTGTTGGCATGCCCATCATGTATTGCACGTCGATCAAACTGCCATGGCCTTCCCAACAACAAATGGCAAGCATCCATAGGCAGGATGTCACACAAGACCTCATCACGGTAATTCCCAATATTAAATTTTACTAAACACTATTCATTGACCAAAGCCCTATGGTCCTTCTGCAACCACGCAATCCGATATGGATGCGGGTGTCTCTTCTTCTCTAACTACAGTTTGGCAACCATTCCTTCTGAAACTAGGTTATCTGTGCTACCATTATCTATGATAACATTACAGACCTTACCTGCACATTTACACCTTGTGTGAAATAAGCTCTTCCTCTGATCTGGATCTCTCTCCTCATTCAACAAGGCTCTCCTTGTGATCAGCACTTCTCCTCTTTTTGCTTCTTTAGAGTGCTCAGATTCAACACCTTCATCTACAACAACAGCTCGGGCATTACCTTTGGGCCTCTTATTTGTCCTCTCTTGGTGTTGTGGACACTCGTATGCTCGATGTCCTTCTTCCCCATAGTGGAAACAGGTTCCATGAAATCCTCCTCTTCCAAACCCTCATCCAGACCTTCCTCTTCCTCTCTGGTAATCATTGTTCTGATCACGGGGACGGTAAGCATTATCCCCCTTTTGGTCCTGACCATTGTTGGCTTCTCCATTCTTCTTTTGATCTTCATTTTTCCCTCCATTTGTTCTCCCACCAGTTCTTCCACCATGACCTCTTCCTCTTTGCTTGCTCTCAAACCTTCTGTTCAGCTTCTCTTCAACCCTCAAGGCAAACTGGTAAGCATCCTCTATGGTGGTCATCCTGACCAGACTTAACTCCTCTTGAATACTTGCTCTTAACCCATTAATATAATGGGCTACCTTCTCCTTGTTGGCCTCAGAATGGCCTGTTCTGATTAAAATTTTATAAAAATCCTCTGTGTATTCTTTGATAGACTTACTTGACTGTCTCAAACCCTGCATTTTCTTGAGCAGATCCAACTCATAATCAGCTGGAATAAACTGCCTCTTCAGCTTCTCCACCATTCGCTCCCACCTTGTTATCCTTTCTTTCCCTCTTCTGTTTCTATCCAACTGTACTCCCTTCCACCAAATACTGGCATGGCCCTTCAGCTTAGTCTTAGAAAATCTGACCCTTTCAGGATCTTCTACCTCCTCATACTCAAAGTATTCCTCCATGTCATTGATCCAGTCGATCAACTCTTCTGGGTTGAGATTTCCAGAATACGTAGAGACATCAAACTTTGGTCTCTTCCCAATCTGGGATATGGCCTTATACAGTCTGGCTTGTGCAGGATCTACTACCTCTTCTTCTTCCTCAAACTGGTCCTCTTCTTCTTTAGCTTCATCTTCACTCCCATATTCTCTCCTTGGCTCAAACCCTCTACGCAGCTCCTCTTGCAGAGCCTGAACTTGCCTCTACAAAGCTCTAAAATCTTCTTCTGGCACCACATTTCTCCCACCACCATGGTTTCTTCATGGAGGTATTTTTGCTCTCTTTTCTCATAGACCCTAACCATAGATCCTGGTGTAAACTACCTCACATTCGGCGATCTGTTTACACACTCAGGAACTCTAGCTCTGATACCACTTGAAGTAGAGTTGCATTAACCAAAACCATAAAATCCACAAAAAAATAGAAAAAAAAGAAAATGCCAAAAGCTTTCTAATATTCCTTGCTTAGGAGAATGGAGCTTACAAAGACTAACTGCTTACAATTTCGAAATTCCCCCCTTTTGAACCAATTTTCCCTTTTCCCGCCTAAAACCATCTATTTCAAATTTGAATTTAGGGGGCAACTTGTCGAGGTCATAACTTCGCGCTCGTTGCTCCGATTGACTAGTATTGCATGTTTTCGGAAAGGGCACGAGATGAACTAAGCGTAGAAACATTAGCTCTCCACGCTAAGGCTTGCGTCTAACTGAAAAATCCTCAAATTCGGCCTCTAAGGCCTTCAAAATTCACCTGCAAGTTTTACTAGTTTTACAAAATTAAACAATTACAATTTTTTTTGGGGTGATGCAAGATCACTCTTACACCACTGGATGCTCCTACATCAATCATCATCTGATAATGAGACATGATGTATCCCAAAATAACCTATGATATAAACTATAGCACCAAGGGCAATGTCTCAAGAAACAAATTGTTTTAAAAATTCCATTAAAGCATTTCTATGATCAGAAGAAATCTGTAAAATTTCTAAAAATAATTTTTTTGTTGGAGTATTAGCTAACTATTTTTGAAGATCAAATGAAATATACAACTATGGTTTCAACAATATCGATGGAATTCTTGTAGCTGAATATTTTCTTTGATTCTCCTTCAAAATTGAACTAGGCTGCGATGTTGAACTCTGTCCTTGTTAATTCTATTGATTTTGATCTTGTTCCCTTGTAGTTATCCCAACCATACCAACCACATTATTATGGCATGGGAAATCATATTGATGAGCCACCTGATTGGTTGCTTGTTGATCATGCTTTGGTAACAGATCCTTGAATATTCCCATATCTTAATTTGTTGTTGGAGCTTGTTGAGTAGGAGCCTAACTACTTGAAGTTCAGAAATTTTCTAAATCAATGTGTCTTGCATCAATCAAATATTGAACGACATGCTTCAAGTTCTTATAATATTTTGTCCAATGTCGTACTCTGTGATATGTGCAATATTGACCTACCTTATACCAATGAGTTGTAGTATCTAGTTGTCATACAAGAGGTAGTTCAATTGCCTTAGCTTCTAATAGTTGTTTCAAAACTTCTTCCATAGGCATATTAATTCTGGTAAAATTCCTTTGAGGAGGTTTCTGAAGTAAAATATTTTGTAGGTTGTTAGTGACATTATTAACATGCCTACTATCACTATCACCCCTTGTATGCTTATTCTTATGTTGAGACTTAGTAGGTTTTTCTTCTTTAGTTTTAAGTTGACCTCTTCTAATGAGAGCTTGTTCCACTTTTCTTGCTAACTCAATTTCTTGATCAAGAGATGTGATAGTAGTAGTTTCTAATGCATAAGATATTTGTTCTTGTAAATTGCCAATGAATATATCAAGCATATCTTTTCAAGACAAATATTGTCTTAATCGGCCAACTAAA
The DNA here is from genome assembly GCA_028583015.1 of Wollemia nobilis. NCBI lineage: Eukaryota > Viridiplantae > Streptophyta > Pinopsida > Araucariales > Araucariaceae > Wollemia > Wollemia nobilis. Next base: position 2,715,243 of record JAQPPZ010002765.1, read on the forward strand.
ATTTTTCAACAAGCTAGAAATTCTAAAAAACTTTCTTCCTTACTTTACTTTAGATCATATAGATCTCTCATTGTCTCTTTATTTTCAATATAAGCACTAAATTGATGAAAAACATCTTTGTAGTCTTCTCAAAGCTCTTCAAATAATATTTGGACAACCGATAATACCATTCTAATGCAACTCCAACAAGACTCTTTGGAAATATTTTCAATAGAAGTATATCATCATAAACAAAATCATGGCAAGCTATCTTGAATCCCCTTAGATGCTTTATTGGATCTTTTGTCCCTTTATATATTGGTAAAACTTGTATAGGAAAATTCTTGGGATAAGTTCTAGCAGCAATAATAGGATCCAATGCTTGACTACACATTTCCTTATAACTATATGTAAACTCTTAAGGCTGAATCATATCTATCCTTGAAACTAATTAATTCACCATATTTGCCAAATTATGTATTTTTGGATTATTATTGTGTATGTTTCCCATAATTCCCAAAGGAGAAGTATATGTATGTTGAAGTCCTGATGTTTGATTCAAGTTTTGGATACTTTGGTTATATGTGGCACTTTGTGAAAATGGACAACTAACATTTGGTGGAACAGAAGCAATAGTGTTGACATTAGAAGATGAAGGAGAAAATTGAAAGCAATTTTGCGTGTCATTGCTAGTTAGAGGAACATGGAGATTCCTTCCAACATTGGTGGTATTAGTAGTAGCACAAGTCACTTGGTTCTTCAGATTGTTGAGATGCATGGATTGAGATGTAGGATTATCATGATTAAGCACAGGAGACCCAATGGGAGGAGAAGGAGTAGCATCCTATTTTTCAAGACGAGCTTCTCGTTCTACATATTCCAATAGCTTTTCCATATGAGCTTTCATGAATTCCCAAATATGATCAAATTATGAAAAGACAAAGCTACCATTAGGTCCAGCATAAGGATCAAGATTGGTATCAATTTCCATATCTACCTCTTCTTGCTCTTTTAGATCTACATTAGGGTCTTCCCTATCAATCTGATCATCTTCCAAAGGAACATAATCAGATTCTAATTATTTCCTCTGAATTATAAGGAAGGGAGCCATTATAAGTAGTGAAAACAACTAGGGAGAAACACTAACACATAGATTTTAATCTATTTAAGAGTTTTCAAATAAAATTAATGATCTTGTTTAGAGTTTTCAAAAGAAATAAGGTGTTCACATCGGGTTCACCAAATATGTAGAGGGGAAAAACTTCCCTATCACATATAATTCTTGGTTGGATTTGCAAGAGGGAGCCAAGATTACCGTGGAGGTATGTTGTTCTCTACACTCAGTGATAGGGGGATAGGTTCACCAGGAATGATTTAAGGACTCGCTCCAAGTCCTCAGGATTTTCAAGATGTTTGATGTGTTCATTTTCAAGCAATCACCTAAACTTGGCCTTGCTAGATCTATGCTATGAAATATAAAGGGTAATGCAGAAAATAGAATGCAAGAATACAATAGCTAACCTAATGTGATTCTTTCTTTGAATGTTTTATAACCTAGGGTTTTATCCAGAAAATATTTAAAGCAAGGGCACAAGATAAATGCATAATATTAACCCTAGATGCACACTATATGCTTTTCACTTTTTATATGCCTATAATGGATATTCAAATTAGATTTATAACCAATAGAACAAATAGAACACTTATCTTGACTGGTGGTTGATCCTAGCCTTTTCTGCCTCTTATCCAATGATATCAGAAATACCTGTTTCTACAAGATAACTTACAAAACACTAAAAAAATGTGATTAAAATTAGGGGACTTGCTTAGGCCACTGTACAATAATGCTTAGAGGCACAACAATCAAGCCCCCTAGGTCCTTTAGATGACCTTTGAAAACAAAAGTAGAAATTGATCTTTGGAGATCTAATCATAAAATAGTAATGCAACAACAGAGAAATAGAAAATGAAGTATGCCAATATGATCTAGATGTAGTAAGGAACCTATCTAAATTTTTAGAAACTAGAAATTGCCCTCGGTTTACTCCTAGGCGAAATCACGCCTCAATTGAAGAAGACATGATAACATAGCAACAAAGTTATGCCATGTTTGGACCAGGCACAACTTCACTTCTATGAACATTTTGTCCTAATATGGGTAAGCAAAGTCGCACCCCATTAATACTAGGTACGATTTCACTGAAGATAGGTAAAAATAAAATATAAATGCAATAAGTAAAATAAATACAAAAATAAAGCACAAAAAACCTGATTTATGATGTAGAAGTAGACAGACGTAAATGATGTATCTCGATAGGCACTCTTTCTTTGTTCAAACCACAACATGAATCCACCAACCCAAATAGAAATCCAATCAATGTAGCAGAAGATCAAATCCAAAATTTGCACTTCGAGGTTAGCTTGTAGAAGAAATAGGAAGCAAAGCGAAAGCAAAATACGAGCATAAATCAATCATAAAAAAATTTATGCTTGGTAATCGTGTGTCTAAAATCATCGTGTTAAAAGAGTGAGATTAACCCCTCCTTTTATAGACAAAAATCGGGGTGAAAAGAGTGAGAAAACAACATAGTCCGATGCAAAACATGCTAGAAAAGGTTTAAACATGGGTTTTAATAATTAAAACCCTAAAATAGTAAAATTGTGCCTCGCGCTGATGGGGCGTGAGATCACTTTCTCTAAATCGCGCTTTGTCACAATCGGGTGCAATTTCGCTAAAAAGGCTAAGGGAGGCAAGGCAGGGGAAAAGAGGCCCTCCCTTGCCTTGGATAGGGGTTAGGGATGTCTTAGGGGCTCTAAGGAATATTACCCACTAAAAGTGGGTCAAATTTGTGTGTCTATAATATATATATATATATATATATATATATATATATATATATATATATATATATATATATATATATTTATTGCTTTTAAAATTTTATTTAATAAATATAATTAAAATAACAAAAAAAAATCACAAAATTATATTTAATTTTTCATTACAATCTTGAATCATTTTAATTGTATAATATTATGTCAAATAACATATTTTAAGAAAAGAACAAATTCTTAAGATATATTATAAACTTATAAATAAATATGTCAGAATTGTATATATGCAAGTATTTCAATGGATATTACAAAGTCTTGGGCTCCATTTATAAAGCTTATCAAGAAGTCCAAGTAGATGTGGGGTAGAAGGAGTGTTATATGAGGATGAAAATCACAAAAATATTTTCAAAGAAAGTATTGGTGAAGGCACCATTAATGTGAAAGAGTGGAAGGCTTTGGTCTTTTTAATAAGAATGGTACTAAAATAGCTAATAACAAAACTTTAAGTTTATGATGACTCAAAATTGGTGGTGGACTAGGATTCGAAATTAGTGGGGATGTAAAAATTGATACTTAGGATTTATTATGAGTAGGTGAAATTGCTAGAAACATCATTTGAAAATATCTCTTGTAAACATATCTATAGATAACTAAATAAGGAAGTGGATGGCCTATCAAATCCTACCTACAATATTCCAATTAGTATTTGCTTAAAAGTAGTGTGAGACCCTTTTGATACTTATTCTATTTTGATAAAAGTCATGGTTTAGGATACTTTTTATGTGTTAAATTTTTATAATTAAGGTCATTTTGTAAAATAACTTATGGTTATAGGGATAAAGTATCAAAAGGGCAGTTTGTAAGGTGAGTGAAAGCTTATTATAGGTTGTTCATAGTTTTTATTATATCATAATAGACTTTTTAGAAAAATTTGATATACTAGAAAAGTTTTTAATGGGGTTATTTGGTGAGATCTATATAAGAATATAAAACATTCATATTCATTTTTTTTTTTACATTGAAATAAAAAATATAAATATATTTAATATAGAAAAATAAATGTCTAAACAATATATATATATATATATATATATATATATATATATATATATATATATAATAATCAAACATTACAATTGCCTATAAACTATACTAGCTTTGAAATTAAATTCTTATTTAAAATATATAACTTTAAAATTAACTTTATATATATATATATATATATATATATATACAAAGTATAATAATCAAACATTACAATTGCCTATAAACTATACTAGCTTTGAAATTAAATTCTTATTTAAAATATATAACTTTAAAATTAACTTTAATATATCAAATTAAATTATTTAAAATAAAATTAAAAATTTTAACAAGGGAGTGGGGAGGCCTCCGGCTCTTGGGAGAGGACCCTGTCCCAAATTACCTGCTTTCTCCCTCCCATACTGTAGATTCCCAGCCAGGATTCTTCCCTGCTACGCTTTTGGATCCGCTACATGATCATCCTTGGGTCTTCTAGGTGTTGTTTCCTATCTCGATGAATTTATTAGAGGCTAGATCATCCTTGCATTTTTTCACAGTGGCCTTCGGTGGTGGTTGGTTTTAGATGGCTTGAGTCAGGATTTGGGGTTTCGAAGACTGTCCCGACGGTCCTTTTGGCTTTGGGTGGAGCCTGTGCTTTCTTGCTTATCGTCGATTTTTTGCCTCTGCCCTATTCTTGGATTCGACATCTAAAGGGGTTCCCACTTTGTTTGGTCCTACTATCATAGCTTGGGGTTTACTCTCTCCTTATTTTTGGTCTTAGGGGCCATGGTTTTATCGCTTGTAGTTGAGTGGATCTCGATTGTGGTTGGTGTGGGCCCTCTAAAGTTAGTTTTGGTGTCTTTCTTGGGTTTTCTATGGTCCTCTCCCTGCTGCATATTTTTTATCTCTAGGAAAGGGCCCTGTGTTTTCGTGTTGTTGCAGGTATTGGGGTCCATGGATCTCCTTTAGATGGACATCTTGTGAGGCTAGTGGGTTTCCTTACTCTAGGGCTCTCTATTGGATTTTATATTTGTAGTTTTTTTGTCCTGGGGGCCTGTGCGTGCGTGCCTACTGTTGTTGATGATATCTTGTTGATAGTCTCGGTGGCTTGATCCCTTCCATCCATGGAGTGCCATAGTGGATCGATGTTTCGGGTTTTCTTACCTATTGTTATGATCTTCATCTCCTTTGCAACAAGACCTGCCTGAAGAGATCTTTTTGGTTGCTTGCTTCTTTTCAGGCTGGTCCTGTGCCTTCTTGGACAGGGTTATTCCTGGTTGTCCCGCTCCTTCTTGGACGGGTTTTTTTTCCTCCAAGCTAGTCTCGGGCCTTCTTGGCTAGGTTGTTCATTTTTTGTTCCTTCACGTGCCTTCCTAGATGGGTATGGTTTTTTTAGGCATTCCTCATGCCTTCCTAGATGGGTTCTTCATTTGTTGGGTGTTCTCGTGACATCCTAGATGCGTCTTTTCCTTTTCTGCAGATTCTAGTTTTTTCCAAGCTGGTTTCTGGGATCAGATTTCATCTTAGGCAGTTGGATGCCCTTTTCAAACTATTGTAGTTGGTTCTCTTTTCCTGGGCTGTTTTGGGCGGGTGTTGTTTTTAAATTTTAATTTTATGCCCGTTGACTAATTTTCCCATCCCTGACGGGAATCTCCTCTTATTATTGTCCTAGGCTACCACAAGCCGGGTTTTTTAAGTTTGTTCCATTTATCCCAGGCTCCCTTGAGCGGGGTTTAGTCTTGGTGTTTTTCTTTGTCTCGGGCTTCCATAAGCCGGTCTTCCTTGTTTGTGTTGTGCGGGATGGTCTCGTTGTTCGATTTGTGAGATTGTCCCGTCAGGACTGTCTCCTATTTCTTTTGTGGAGACCCTCTCCCTAACCCATTTGTTTTTATAGAAACCCTCTCCCTAACCCATTTGTAAAAGGTTTTGGGACCTTTCAAAACCCAATTATCAATAAAAAAACATTAAAATTTTAAAAAATTATACTCAACTTCTTTATCAAAATAATTTTTTTTAAATAAAAATCATTGTTACAAATGTTATAGCTTGTAACGTATCCATGTAATATTCAGATATTTTGGAAACAATAACTTTAAGAATAAAATAGAATATAATTTAATTTATTAAACAATTTATTTCCATGTAATATTCAGATATTTTGGAAACAATAACTTTAAGAATAAAATAAAATATAATTTAATTTCAAGGTTTTGAAGGACTATGTACAATTTAAATTTACTTAGACGTTTTAGACGTCTATTGAAATTTTTAAAGGCAATAATATTTTTTTAGCACATACACATCTTTGAACCTAAAACTATCACTTATTATTTATGAAATGTTTAAGTGTAAGATTCTTACGAGCATTACATTCTTTGCCCACTTTCCCCGTGGGAAAGATTGGTTGAAAAAACTATATATTTTCAAGAAATTTCAACCACGATTAAATTCATTTTTAATGATATTATATATATTTTTAATTTATATTTAAATAAATTTTGTTATAATATTAGTGAAAGATAGATAAATATTAACATAGAATAAAATTTCAAAAATATACTACTAAATTTACATCATAAATATTATTAAAATATTAAAAAAAATAAAAAAATAAAAAATATATATATATATATATATATATATATATATATATAAAAGCGAAAAATCCCTTGTGGGGCCGCTTTGGTCTAAGAGACCACGAACAGGGTTTTACACCGTCAAAGTCACCCGGGGTCGCACCCAGCCCTGCCCGCACCAACTTGGTAGGGTGGAGATTCGAACCTGTCTCCTCTCCAACTCACCTACAACATCTGGGTAAAAAAATATATTAAATCACAAATATTTATTTAAATTATTAAAATATTAAAAAAATATATTAAATCACAAATATTTATTTAAATTTTTGACAGTTTCACATTTGAGTCATTACTACGAGGACATGAATATAGGATGGTTGAGAGTCTTCAGACGAGGACATGAATATAGTAGATTGAATATCAAGAAACTCACGGACATCACCCAAGTTGGAGGTGTTATAGTAGATTGAGAATGCAAATTTAAATGACAATATAACAGCGAGGTCAAACTTGTTATATTGATTTCTAGTTTGGTACAATTATAACACCTTTGCTACATATTCTTCTCCAAGTTCAAGTTCACATTGAAAGCCAAAGTGTACATTCTAAATTGTCCATATCACTACTTTTGTTTTGCAGACTGACCATAAATGTATGGGACACAAACCAAATTCATTCTTATCAATTGTGGGCAATTTTGAAGGCCCCATAGAAGCATTATATGGTTATGTACAGAGAAATAAGAGTGCTTCTGTACTTGTTTGAGCATAATTTGGACTTATCCAAATCATAGAATCCCTTTATCTGTTAGCTCCTTTTTCAGTTGTTATTATTGTGCTTTTTAAAAAAATGCATTTGAATTTTTAATGAATTATACACTGCACTGTCCCTGCAAACATCACATTCTTGAGGTATGTCTCTCTCCCTTGGCAGAAATTAGGTTGATACGTTCTTGATGGCTCCACATGTTACAGAAAGATTGCAATTATTTTCATAGAACTGAAGTTTCTACAAGTCATAAAATACTGACAGTTGGCCCCACAAGAAAAAGAAAGAAAAGTAGGTTGAATGATAAAGGAAGGAAAGGCTAATATCAAATAACATTATTTAAAGGAGAGACGTGTATAATGTAATGAGAGATCTCTCCAGGACCGATCCCTCAGGATGTCGGGAAACATTATCTTGACTTACTAAAGGAGAGACATTATCAAGATACGTCTATAATGTAATTATATTATTAAGATAGTACAAATAAGATTATTTCAATTTTAAATAATTCAATTACAATAAAGTGGAAAGTCTGACACTGGCTAGATGTGCAGTTTGACAGCCCAAAAGTGAGCATGGGAAACAAAAGCATTTCTTATATACATAGAGGAAAAGAATCCATGTGGGCCTATGGAGTTTCCTTAACGCACCCTTTCTCATGGTAGAGTCGATACATGATGATAATTCCTGTGAAGACAGTTTTCCATTGCTTTCACCCCAATTATTTCCTGTTCTTCTTGTTCTACATCATCATCAGTCTTTTTCTTTTACATCCACTTTCCTAGAGTCTCATGCTTTCCTTTTTAATAAACTGTGAGTTCCGCCAACTATCATATTGTGGGTACCTCCAAAAATGAATAGAGAGCTCCACCAAAACGTACAATGCTCAATCAAAATGTTTGAATGTTTGAGTAATAATTAAATGGGCCTTCCAAGGCCCATGATCCTTCCACTCTCTGGATGCCCACATCTCTGAAAAGAATCTATAGATGTGAGACACATTAGCTTGGAAGAGACTAGGCAGTACCCTAATAATTGTTCAATACAATATCTAACTACCAGTGAACTTGAGTATTGTTACGCTCTCATCATCTCATATCTGTGGTCGTCACCAAGACTGATACTTTGAAGAATTGCAACAATGTATCTTTTGAAGTATGTTGTAATTGGTTTCAATTATTTATTATAATTGAAGTTATATTGGACTTGAGACTATAAGGATATTGTTTAAGAGTCCATCAATTGTTGAGTGTCAAAAAGACTAGAACACACAATAAGCTTCCTACTCACTAATCTATCAAAATATCTTGGTATGCAATTTAATACTTGTCCCCACAAATTCTGATCCTTAAAGTTTTGCCTTTTTTCTTTGAATCAGCTGAAAAGGCAACATAACAACTTATTCATTCTTAATATATGCACAAGCAATGTTACAATTTTTTTTTTTTATTATTTGGTTATTGTGAGAAACCTTTATGATGGATGTATAGGGTTGAGTAGTTTCTTCCAATCATGACCTTTTGTAAAGTCGAGAGCTATACTTATCAATAGGGAATTTAACACAAAACCACCACACATCCATCCCTCGCACACTCACCCACACAAGAGTTTAATGTAACAACTTTTTCATTGTTGTTATACTTATCAATAGAGAATTTAACACAAAACCACCACACGCCCACCCCTCACACACTCACCCACACAAGGGTTCAATGTAACAACTTTTTCATTGTTGTTACATGCAAAGCTGTGTGGGATAAGTATAAGAGAGCATATAAGTTACATATCTCGACCTTTGGATAATCAAAGAGTAAGAAATCCAGAGTAGCAAGTTAACAAATATAATTTTAAAGGTATTAAAATTGTATAAAAAAATTAAAATAAAAAAAATAAAAAAGACAGAATGCAAAATAATAAAAAGAGCCATAAAAAAAATAGGTAAATAAGAGAAAAGTTAAAGTTTATTAAAAAGGAAAAAAAAGAATATGTGAGTGCAAGACCAAAAAAAAAACTAAAATATAGGCAAAAATAATCCAAATAGTTTATTTTAAAAAGACTTTTAATAATAAATAAAATAATGTCCTAGAATTCCAATGATTGGAATATGCAAAATAGTTGTATGAACTATGAACTAAATAAAGAAGAACAGACCCTCCAATAATCATTGCAATAACAAGTTTATTTACCTTAATGAAGGTTAAGAAAGGCTTTAAAAATTTAGGAATAGACGAGGTGTATGACATGGATGGACTACAAGTAGAATGTTTAAAATGGAAAGTAGAAGACTTAGTACCACACATTAAAATGATATTTAATAGTATTATCTACCATGGCTTTATAACATATTGGACAACAAGTCTAACAATAGGTCTCTTCTAGAGTAGAGTAGTAGAAAATTCCTCTTATTTCTAAACCATTATGGTTAATCCCTTATTTGCAATGCTATTTCAAAGCAAGATTGAGAGTAGAATCAAAAATAGATAGAAGAAAAAGAAAGAAGGCAAAAGGACAAGCAAGTTGTAGAACAATACACTTGACAATAGACCACATACCAAAATACTTGATAATAGACCACACCATAACATATAATTAAAAAATATAAAATGAAAATGAAATCTATTATTGTCCTATGGACTTCAATAAAGCTTTTGACACAATGCCTAGAAGTAAACTAGGAAGTAGAATGGAAGACTTAGGCATACCCAAAAATTATAGAGCAATAATGCATAGATTGTAGAGGATGTATGATCTAAAATCATAATACAAGTACAACTTCAAAATGCTAACAAATTAGAAGACTAGCTAAATCTGAATGGAAGGGATGATATTCATTTGGGGAGATATGTGGTGAGGCTTATTTTGTATACACATGATCTCATTCTGATTGTAAGGTTAGCATGGGGTTTTGAAGAGCATTTAAAGATCTTAGAGCACTTTTGTAAGGATCTAGGTATGAAAGTAAAATCTAATAGAAAAAATAAAAATAATGAGTTAAATATTTATTTTGAAAGGTTTGTTTATGGAGGAACTAATAGAATACATAAATCTTGGGCTAGAATTCAATAATAAGCTAAATTTAAAAACATGTATAATAAAGAGAACATTAAGAAGATGAGGAGCACTTTTTGTATTACAAAATAGAAGCAAAGAGGTTTAATTATGCGACTAGAAGACTATAAGGGTTTTGTTTGTGTTACTAGTGATCCAAGGATGTTATATGGTGTAAATTATGGGCAACCAACATATCATATTTAAGATGAAGGCAAATAGAGAGGATTCAAAAATATTTGCTCACAAATAAATATAAAATAAAATAGTTATTTTCATATGAGCTTCTTACCTACAAAGGTATTTGTTTTGGTTTGTCTTATAGAATATATTTAAAAAATCAAACAAATAGATGCAAAGATATGGCCTAAAGTTATGTCAGAAGATTTAATCAAAAGGTAAAAACATGGATAAAGCAAAAAAACAAGTAGATGAATAAATGAAATATCAACCTGGATAAAGGACCAAATAAAAACAAAGACATAAAGGTATTTGCTATGAAAATATTTAAAGTAGTTCTGTGTGAAAATAAGTTAGGAAAAAAGAATTAATATTATCTTGTTGAATTTAGCCCTATATATGATAAGCACCAAAATACATATCAAATATGGTCATGGCCTGATTGATTACTAGCTCACACCAACTTAGATGCGACACTACACCAAAAATAGCTTTTAAGGGCCGCTAAAATAAGGCAGTTTTTTACGATGGTAAAAAAATTCCCTATTTGACCATAAGAGGGTGGTTCCACCCTCACCACAAAAAAGCTTTTAATGGTGCCTAAAAAATTGTGGTGTTTTACGATGCTAAAAAACCATCCTAATAGATCTAAGAGGGCAGTTTTAAACCACCCTCACCATAAAAAGCTTATAATGGCACCTAAAAGACAACGAATTTTTATAGCAAAAAAAAATCACCCTAAAAAATCACCTTAATATATATATATATATATATATATAAAGGATTCATAGGAACTTTAGAGGGTGAGATTTTTGAAATTCAGCTTGGGATGGTTTTAGAGGGCTCTTTGTTGATCCTAATGAATCTGGTGGTGCTTGACTCTATCTGTTTGAAGGTGGAGCCCGATGGGGATGATGAAGAACTGTATGCAGATCTGTATGAGCAACTGGAATATGGTAGGAAGGTCCCCAAAACATATTTGTTGGAGGTATTGCTCTCTTATTATTCCATTTATTTTGGGTTATATGTATATATGTTTATTTCTATTCAGTGTTGAGGTCATGGGCATATGGGTATTGATTGCTTAGATGGAGGAGAGGGTGGGTCAACTCACAAAGCATACAAAGGAGATGCAAATGAAGATGGATTCTTTGCAGAAATAGGTATAGCTAGTAGCCACTTGGAAACATTAGAGGGAAAAATCCATAATTTTCAACTGTGTGGGCTCACGGCTGAGGAAACTATGGAACTATTTAGGGTTTTGCCTTACATTTTCAAACTAGGCAAGGATAAGATTGGGGAAAATATGGACTTTATAGTTAAGAACATGGAGCTCCCTGTGAATTCTATGCTAGATCATCTGATGTTGTTAATATTAAGTCTGGGAAGGGTTCTAAAGCCTAGGTTTTTAGTTTGGGAAAAAATGAAGTCCATAAATGAGTCTAGGCATCTTAAGCTCAAGCTACTTTATATGATCTTGAGAATGCCCAAGCAAAGGCTTAGCAAGGTTATGAAGAGACACCCTGAATCTAAAATATTGTATGCAATTTATCAAATTTGTCAGATAGATAAATAGACTAATATATTATCGTCCAAGAGGATCACAAGTATTTAATTGTAATTACTGAGCAAATAATCATTGTGAACATGGGACTACATAGGGTGTCTCCACCAAGATATAAAATCTTAAATTTTTTGAACTATATGTCACTGGGTTTATTTTCCCTTTAAAATAGAATGATAATAAAATCATATTATAGTTTGCATTTGTTCTCTCTGATTCAATATGAAAAATTCCAAAAGTTTCTTAATGCAGTTGGCCATAGAAACCCTAAATTTTACTCATCAATATTGATAGAATGATTAGGGAAAATAATTTTCAAGTTGTTATGGTTTTTCTATTGAATAGCTTTTATTTTATGTGAGAAAGATAGAGTGAATTTGAGATAGTGGTAGGGTGAAGATATTGGCATGTACAAACTACAAAGTTTTTAATGTGAAATATTTCATTAATAGGAGATATTGTTGATTATACAATACAAGTGTAACAAATTATCGAAAATGCACAAGAAGTTGTTTATTTTTCAAGCTCCTAATGTTCTTGTGATTCAATTGAAGGTAGATAAGATGAAAAATCCATAATTTATGTTTGTTTCTTTCTCTTCCTATTCATGGAATAGAAGTTGTGAGCTTGGTTCATTAGTAAATTCAATTGTCTCACCATTTTGTTTTTCTTTTTTTGGGATAGATATTTGAAGATGGATTTGGTGGCAAGATAGATCACAACATTACTTTTGAGGAACACTTGGGACTTGTTGAACATATGTCTAGATCCAATTAGGTATACTTAAATTCTTAATTCAAGGGTATGCTTTTACTTTAATTCAGTTCTATTCTTGTCATTAATTTACAATATGGATACTATCAAAACCATCAACTCTCATAATGTATATTGTGTTTATGTATCCTTGTTTTCAAGAAAATGGTTCGTGTTATCATGATACAAACATCATATGTTGGTATTTTTAAGGGAAGCTACATTAAATTGAAAAAAATAGATTTGTTTCTGCAACTATCTAAACCATAGTCAGTTCTGAGTTTGAATTGTTGTTGGCTTACTCAATTTTTAGTTGGTGTCAATTTCTAGTTACTTTCAGAAGCTTGTAGTCTCTTCACAAATGTTGTTTCCATAGACTGCAACAAACGTAAATGAGATGTTTTAGGCATATAAGAGTAGTTTTAGTTTTCATGGACCATAACAAGTATAAATGAGACAATGAGATGCTTTAAGAAGATATATAAAAGGCTGATCAAATGGGATGAGCTCAACCAGTTAAATACCTTGAATTTCAAGGAGGAGATCCAGGTTCGAACCTTGCTAGACATACTACTATGTAGTTTATCGAAAGCATAATTGCTAAAAATGTTGTTATAATATCACTATGTAGTTTGTCGAAATATTATGGTAGCAAAGTCATGATGTAAAATGGGTGGGGCATGTTTTAATATGATATAACCAAATAAAAAACTAATAGAAGTTTGGCATAATATGAGGGTCAAGGAGGTTATGAACTTTACACATGGTGTGTAATATGATGAGAGGTTATTCTAATTTTATTGTTGTGATGTAATGATGTCCCCTTTTTTTATAAAAGCACTTATATGATGTTACTTATTGCCCCTTCCACTACCAGATAACAAATGAAAAATCTGTTCAATATTTGTGACCTGTTAATCAAAAATTTCAAAAGCAAATGATAGATGCAAATCAGTGGATATAGTATTTGAACTAGCTAAATTATTCCTACTTTGTAGCATAAAGTTGTTTACATGGTAAAAACCCTCCAATATGGATTGTAAAAATGTCAAACCAAACTGAGAGAGTCAACATTACTTGTAACTGACATAGAGAGATTTTCCAAAACATGGGCAAATATAAAGTGCAAAATAAATCATAGTTCTTCAAGACAATGTATGGGTTTAGCCTATCGATCACAGTGACTCACATTGGATGTTTATACAATGTCAAATACAAAACTAAGTAAAAGGGGAACAAGGGGAGTGCACAATCTTAAGCAAACCTATGTTAAGAGCAACATTACCATCAACAAGGGATCTGGCTTGAGGCCCCATAGAGAAGTTTATATGAGAGTCATTATCCATGGAACCCTTTGTTGGACCTCTGACTACTAGATTCTTTAAATCAAGACTATGGATTCTTAGTTGTTGAATGCCTTGAACAATACTTCTTCCAACACAACATGCCCCCTTGTTCTGAGGATTTCCTAGTGTTAGCCAGGATTTGAGAAGGATTTTCTTCTTCCCTTGCTTTTTTGTGCATGTTGTCTTTATTTTTATTTTTTATTTTTTTAAAGGCTTCTTTGAATTCAATTATATGTTGCATTGTTGGTATAAAATCAACATATACATCAGGATTGAAGCTTTGATTGAGAGCAGAAAGCTATTATTGTGAAAACATGAAATGGCAAGAAAAACCAAGCTTTATTAGGCCACAAAATGTAAAAATATAATGTGCTAATACCAATTTAGATTGGGTGCTATGTGTTCATGTTCCTATAATACTATTATGACTCAGATTGATTTGTGAAATAGGGAATTCTATGAAATTGGTATTTTAAATCTTATCTATTACTACTAACTGATTTAATTTGTGAAGCAGAATTAGAACAATGACCAAATGAGTAAACAGAGCATGCTTATAGAAAATTACACTTTAGTCATTACTTTGACTTCGGTTAATTCTTCTCTTTTGAGAGTTGTATTAGAATTAGCATTTGACAAGGTATTCAAAAGAGTATTTGTTATGCTAGTTATTACTACATTATACTTTAACAAGAAGGTTGTAAACTACTAGAAAGAAAGTAGAGGCTAGTAATAAAAAGTAGAGAACCCACTTGGTGAAATGGAGTTATGACAAGATGAGGAACGTGTTGTTATAATCTAATTTGATATATGTAGAGTAAATAATGGGAAGAAATGAAGCACATAACAAATTAATGTCAAAGCTGATTGTGATATAAGAGTTCAAATAAAAATTCGGTATGCATATTATATGTAAAAGCCTCTCAAGTGCAGTTAAATCTGAGTTGAAGAGCAGTCTTAGAGGCCAATAATAATAAATTTGATAAAGCCTTTTTAGTGCAACTAAATCTATGTTGAATATCAGTTGGAGAAACCAGTTTCAATAACTAATGTATTAGGAACAAAACAAGGGATAAATGACTATATATATCAGCTTCCTGTGTATATTCAATTAATATTTCATTGAAGAAAGGGTTAATTTTCCATAGTATTGTATGTTGCAACTTTTGATGACACTTACCATCTAGGGTGTTGTAGTGGTAATTTTGCATCCAAGCTTATGAGTTCATTTGGCAGCTCTAGCTTACTCAAAGAGAATATAGACAATCATTTGTTAGCCTGGTCTTCATTTAGGATGATATCAAACACTTGTCTACAAGCATGTTTGGTCGCCATATTGTTTGAATAGAAACTATCTTTAAGAGTGCTTGCATCTAAGTTGTATTATAAGTTTTATCTGAGATTGCATCATACACTAGAACTCTTAACTCCCTATTTTTATTTTTTTATATGTAGTATTTAGCATTCTATCAATCATTTAGAGAATTAGTTGTATTCTATCCTAGACTTGATGGTAGAGGATGTCACTTTTCATCTAGTACTGTGTTTATTATTTTCTTTGTAGATTCATCTTAGTTATTTGAATTATATTAAGATATTAGATGTTTAATATTGTGCCTTCTCTACAGGACCCACAACCAGTGTATACATTATTTGGTACCATTATCCATTTAGGCTATTCACAAGACTCTGGGTATTATTATGCATATGTTAAGGTATCAAAATGTACCCTTGCATGTTGATACCTTGGGTTAAAGAGTGTCAAATATTGGTATAAAATGTATTTAGTCTACCAGCATTGGGTATATGCATGTTGTTGATCAAAGATTTACTGATCTATTGCACCAAAAATAATACATCCTATTATTAGCCTTCAAAGTAACTGATATTATGTTACATGCAAGATGCAAATTCTCATTGGTACTACTGTAATGATGCCCATGTTTCTACAACCACCATACAAGATGTCTTAGCAAAAAAAGTATATATATTATTCTTTGTTTGAAGTAGTCCAATACCAAAACAAGGCAAATAATTGATATCTTCCAATGTAATAGATTGTACAAATTCAGTTGCTAATGGTGGATATGTTTCCTTTAAACAAAGGCCATTTAGATTATCCAACTCATCTATTGGAGTGTTGCCTTACAGAGGAAATTTAGATAATGGTTTGGCAAAGTTGCATCCAAAACCACAATTGAAGATTGCAAATCTGAAGAATGTTGGTTCTTAGATTGGGAGTAGTAGAACCATTGAAAATGGTAATGATACATCTAATCTTGATGTTGCTTTAAGTGATGGAGACTATGAAAGTTCCATAAGAAAGACATCTAAGAAGAGTGACTTGGATGCTTCCTTTTGTAATAGCTCCAGTATATCCAAGAAAGATGAATTATTGAAGCATAGGGAATCTTCTGATGTCCATTGTTGGTCTAGTAGTGGAAAAAACTCATCTTTGTCTTTGTAGATATATATATATATATATATATTTATTTATTTATTTATTTATTTATTTATTTAAAAGTAATAATAATATGGTGGTTTAAAACCATTCTCTTAGTTTTTTATATTTTTAGGAGGGTGGGTTAGAACCACCCTCTTAGGTTTTTATATTTTTTTTTCAAAATGAAACCCTCTTAAACCACCATCTTAGGTTTTATTAGGGCATATTAAAACCACCCTCATAGTGATAAACTAAGGCAATTTTTGAGGTAGTTTTTAACCACCCTAATAGACCCTAAAAGGGTGGTTTTTGAGGCAATTTTTAACCACCCTCATATGACGCAAAATTTTTACGATGCCCTAAAATACGGTAGTTGAATAACCATCCTTTTGGTATAGAGTAAAATAAGCATATTGAATATACCAAAAGAAGAAAGGAAGGAAAGGATATGGATATCTTATACTCTAGGGGTAATTGAGACATAGAAGCATTTTAACTGGAATACAAGGAATATAATGATATTTGAGATAGCTATGTTTATACTCTAGCAGTGAAATCATTGTAAGAATGATTTGAAGAGGAGAAAGTAGAGAAAGTGGGATAATTAATCATTAAAATCAATAACAAGTAATCAAATTTATAGAAATAAAAATGATTGGGTCAAATTTAGCATTGATAGCTATGATTCTTTGTAAACTTCTTGTCTCATAGGCTACTTTTAGCCCAATAAATGTGAAAACCCTTTTATTATATTGTATTTTTTGAACCAATAAGTAGTAGCATGTGAATGTGAAGAGTAATAAAGATGGTAAAAGGTAAACACTTCAATCCTGTAGAAGGTAGGAGAGCATGGCAACCCACATAATGGACTATACGAAAAAAAATATCAAACATAATACTAATGATGGTGAGGAGATCTTATTTTAGGCATATGACAATGAAACTCAAATAAAACTTTCTACATTTCAAAATTAGCATTTGAAAAATATTTTTTTGATAAGTAATGATCTTATTAGTATGATAATATTAGTTAAGATGTATCAAATTATTGTATTATATGTTATAGTATAATAAAAAATAAAGTACAACAAAGAACACATGATCATTCACATGGAGAGTAAATACATTAAAAATTAAAATTTAATTTTTCTATATACAAGACTATAGACAATAAATATGTAAAAATACATAATAATGTCATTTTTAAACATAGATAATGTAATCCTATATAACTATGCATACTAAGAGGTAAATAGATAAAATTGAAAAATAGAGTAGCTTATATTTTAACAATTACTAAAGGATATGGTATACTTTTTCAATCACTTGGCTGAGCATAAATAGGTATAATTTAGTGCATCCAATTTTAAGATAGAATTTTGTTTTAGAAGGTCTATATTAACATATATGTTTTATTTGTAGTTTGAAATTATTTTTTTGGTCGGTAAAAGATATTTATATTAGAAGTGAGTTTTGAAAGGAGCCCCAAAACCTTATTACAGCGAAGAAAAAACAACAAGTCCATAGACCCAGCGTCCAAAACAAAGGGTGGCCCACAATAGAGAGTTAGCCTTACATAGAAGCAAATAGCCAAACAAGGATATCCAGAGGGAATGATCCCATAGAGAATAAAAATGAGGATCTGAGGCAGTCCCCAAGGGACATCCCAAAAACTAGAAACATGCAATTCACTTTTCTTCGTTGGCATTTAGAGACTCATGTATCTCCTTAAATATAGTTTTGAGGTGGTCGTGGGCTTCATCCAGCACCTTTTCTACCTGGTTGTAAAGTGTTGAAGTAGCCTTGGTAGAGTTGGCCACTGTTGATAGGATGGTCACCGAGCTGGTGATATGGCTGAGAATCGAGCTGCAAAGAGCGACAGTAGGGTAGTTTGAAATTATAATTGTGTACATTCAATATAATTTTATTTTGCAAAATTTAGGCCTTCCAAATTAGAATTTTGGGATCAAACTATTCTTGACAAATTATAAAATTATGCACCATATTCTACATTTATTTAGTTTTTTAATGGTTTTGTATGATCCCCTTTCAAATATTAATAAAAAAAATAGAATAACAATTCAAATGGTATCACAATCAATATTTCTATGAGAAATAAAAATGATGATATTGAATGTGTTCCTTAAGATTTTGTTCATATTTTTTTATGTTTGTATTTCAAACAAATTTTAAAAAATTCTATCAAATTTCCTATTCTTATAGATTTATTCTTCTTGTTTGACAAATTTTTTACTTGTTTAGATATGTTTGTAATATTTTATTCATAACTTATAATTTTTTTTATATAAAATCCAATTTGTAATGGGTAATATATCTAAAATAACATTAGTCTAATGCTTATCATTACAATATTATTATATGCATATGTATTTAGTTTGATAGGTGTTCTAGACATAAAAATATTAATGATAATGTTTTGTATTTTACCTAATTTTGGACAAACCTAGAAGGGTATTACACCCCATAAGTGAATATCCTAACCCTAATCCAAATTAAATAAAACTTTGAGTAATAGGTATAAAGCATAGGAGATGAGGTTGAACTATTGGATATAGATAAATATAGGAGGTAATTTATAAGTTCTCATACACAATCTTCCTAATAAAAAATAATAATTGAAATTGAATAAGGCAAATGCAATATAAGATAAATAAAATGAGTCCTAGAGAGAATATATTTATACTAATATTTGAGGGTTCTAACTTGAATATGAACTATAATTTCCTTCAGTGATTTCCTTGGATCTTTGGATGTTTTGTTATCCATTGATTATCCTTTAAAAATTCTTGATGGAGGCTCCCTAAGGAGGATTTATTAAAGATACCTATCTTGAGTGATAACTCCCTACCTTGACCTTGAGAAAAAAAATATCTATAGAAGGAGAAGACTGCTCTAGGGGATGAAGAAGAGTAATTTATCCTTTTAGATAATGCTTTTAAGATAAAAAGGAAGAATTTGTTAAATAATTTGAAGAAGGGTTTCGTATAGGGAGTTGGATGACAATATGAGCACAAAAGTGTTAGGAATATATTGTGAATGTAGATTGACTACAATAAAATTTGCAGTGATGTGATAGATGCGAATAGTATAAGATAAAACTTTTCTCTTTTCTTTCCAAAGCAATAACCTCAAATAATATCAATGCAATAATGAAACAATGCACAAATCACCATACACATAAGAGACAAATATTTTACATGGAAACACCCTCTCGGGAGAAAACCATGACAAAATATTGCTTATATATTTCTTCAATAAATTTCATGGGCACCAACCCACAGGAGACACCAATCCCCTATACAAGTTCATGGACACCAATCCAGAGACACCAATCCCCATATAAGATCATGGACACCAATCCCCTATACAAGTTCATGGACACCAATCCATAGGAGACACCAATCCCCTTGCTCAAGTTCATGGACACCAATCCACAGGAGACACCAATCCCCTTGCTCAAGTTCATGGACACCAATCCATAGGAGACACCAATCCCCTTGCTCAAGTTCATGGACACCAATCCACAGGAGACACCAATCCCCTTGCTCAAGTTCATGGACACCAATCCACAAGAGACACCAATCCCCTTGCTCAAGTTCATGGACACCAATCCATAGGAGACACCAATCCCCTTGCTCAAGTTCATGGACACCAATCCATAGGAGACACCAATCCCCTTGCTCAAGTTCATGGACACCAATCCACAGGAGACACCAATCCCCTTCTCAATTCATACACCAACACCCTACTCAAATCTACTCCAAACTCTCCACCTCTCAAATCCTCCTCACAAAACCTCTCAAATCTACTCCAAAACCTACTCACAAAACCTACTCAAATCTGCTCCAAAACCTACTCATAAAACCTACTCAAATATACTCCAAAACCTACTCACAAACACTGCTCAAATCTACTCCAAAACCTTGCTCACAAACACTGCTCAAATCTGCTCCAAAACCTACTCACAAACACTACTCAAATCTACTCCAAAACTTGCTTGATAATGGCATCAAGTTCTTCACCTTTTCTTGAGTTTGCTTTCTTCAACTAAAAGCAATTCAAACATATTCTACCCAAAATTCTTTTATCTTCATGAACATATAGAGAATGATATGCACTAATGTAGTAAGCTTCAAATGGCCAATATGTTCTTCACATTCATTAAGTTTATCGCTTCCACATATCTCACATTTATTACATTTTAAAGGTAGCTCAAGTCTAGCTTAGATAACTTACTTGTGTGTTGACTTGGAGATGCTAATACCTTGCTCTTCTTCCACTATCATGTGCACATTTTCTTCTTCTTGAAATGGTTGAATTGTCCTTCCTTGTTAATTGAATGCTTGGGTGAATATGTGCACTTAATATTCTTTGACACCTTGACTTGTTCCAAATCTGTGCCCTCCAAATCTACCTCAATAATGATGATCTTCCTCTTGCATGTGCTTTTCAAATCTGGTCAATAATTCTCTTTTTTCCTTCTTGATTTAAATATCAAATCAACCACTTTAAACCCTTATCACTTATTTTAAAAACATACACAATAAAGCTTAAAAATAACTCCTTATATCTCCCTTTTAAAACTTACAAAATAAAGCTTTATAAAACACAACATTACACCTTATATCTCCCTTTTATCAAATTTACAGAATGAAACTTTATAATAACAATATGACCCTTATATCTCCCTTTTATTAATTTGCAAAAATAAAACTTTATACTAACACCATGACCCTTATATCTCCCTTTTATTAATTTACAAAAATAAAAAACTTTACCCTTACCTTGCACAACTACGGATGAGATTCGATCTTCTAACCTCTAGAAGTGTAACACCCTAACATGGGCTCATGACCAACTGAGCTAGCATAGTAGAT
The DNA here is from genome assembly GCA_028583015.1 of Wollemia nobilis. Lineage (NCBI taxonomy): Eukaryota > Viridiplantae > Streptophyta > Pinopsida > Araucariales > Araucariaceae > Wollemia > Wollemia nobilis. The sequence goes on from JAQPPZ010002765.1 coordinate 2,736,656, forward strand.
GAAACCAAAAGGTGCAATAAAATATTTAACTCCTTCATTGCACTATCTCAAATGCTTCAACAAAATAGGCATCAAAGAGATTCGACCCTCTAACCTTCTACACCATAATGCCCTAGCTCAGGCTAGGCAACCGAATAGGCTAACCCAATGGATGAAACCAAAGGTGCACCATAAACTATATAACTCCTTCTTCATACTATTTTGAACAACAAAACACAACAAAATAAGCATCGAGGTGATTCGACCTTCAAACCTTCTACACTACAGTGCTCCAATGCAAGCTAGGCTACCGACTAGTCTAACCACTCGATTGAGATAGAAGTGGCATGAACAAATATTTAAAGTCTTCTTTTAATTATTGCTACACCGCCAAACTTGTGCTCCTCTCCTCCCTTGTCTTCTACCCACTGCTCGCTCTCCACACGAAGGATATATTCGAATTTCATACCATAGCCAAAGTGAATTAATGGCCTTATATTAATATACTTTTTGTCATTCACGCCCAAGGAGGTCGACCCATTATTTGAATATTTGAATTTTCAAACTCTCTTTTGTATGGTGCGCTCAAGGAGGTCAACCCATGCATATTTAATTTTTTAACCTTTTATATATTTAAATATTTTGATTTAAATATAAACCTTCCACTTTATTTAAACTTTTATATATTTAAATATTTTGATTTAAATATAAACCTTCCACTTTAATATTTAAATATTTCATTTAAATATTAAAGCATATGAAATCACCTTTGAAGATATCTCTACCTTTATTATCAATGACAACTCAACATTTCATCCTTGAAGATATTTTTACCTTTGACATCAATGACAACTCAATATTTCTAACAATCTCCCCCTTTGTCATTGATGGCAACCCTACAATGAAACTATCCTTTATTACAACATGATCACAAACTGCTCCCCCTGACAAGTTGCTCCCCCTTACTAAAATTCTCCCCCTTTGACATCAATGGCAAAGGCTCCTTGAGGCTGTAAGATAAGACACTTGACAATGCCCCCTTACTCCCTACTCTTCTTGAGACTTCAATTATGAGATGGGAGTAAAACTCCCAAATTACTATGCTCCTCTTCTTGTTCTATTTTCTTTCTCCAAAATTTGGAGGACATACCCTTTTGAACATTTTGACCATCCTCTTTTTTGCTTGACTTTAGAAGTTCAGGGAACATTATTCTGCACCATCTAGATGTATGCCCAAAATTATTACATTTGTAGCATATGATGTTGTAGTCCATGAGAGGTGCAAATGAATTGAAATTCCTCTTGGTGAAGCCAAAATTATTCTTAGCATAGATCCTACAATTTACAACTTTATGACCAAATTTGTTACATGAGAAACAATAACCATGGAAGAAATATTGAAACTTGTCTGATTGCCTTGGAGGATATTACCGCATGGTTCTCTCATTGTTGTTTTTATGATGGTCCTTGGACTATGATGATGCTTTGTTTTCTTCCTTCTTGATGCTTCCACTTCTCAACACATCAGCATAGGTCTTAGGTTCCTCTTTAATCATTTTCTTTGATGCCTCTTTTCCTTTTGAGCTTGACTCCCCCTTTTGTTTTCTTTGACCTTCTTCAAAGCCAAGTCCAGTATTCATAGTCGAAGATCTCTGTGTTTTGATAATATCACCCATGATTTTTGTGCTTTTCCCAAACTTGTGTAGCTTATCATTAGAATCTTCCACTTCCTTCCTCAGAGAGACAACCTCATGTTCCAATTTTTCACATTCCAACTCTTTTGCCTTTAACTGCTCAACCATACCTTCTTCAATTCGCTTTGCCTCTTCAACTTTAACTTTCAGGTCAATGAGTTCTTGTGACAACTTGGCCTTTGTCTTCTCATCCTCTTGTACTTGAGCCTTCAATCTTGAGTTCTTCTTTCTAACCCTCTTCAACTCTTCAAGAGCAACAACAAGTTCCTCTTCTATGTCAACCATGGCTTCTTCTTCATTTTCTGAATCTTTCTCTTCTTCTTGGTCTTTGAAAACAGGAGCATCTTCTTTCTCTTCTATGGCCAAGAATAGGATTTCTTCTCTTTCACTATCGGAGAGGCTTTCATCATTGCTGCTAGAGGAATTGCTTGCTTCTTCAACATAAAAACTCTTCTTGTGTCTTTGAAAGATTTTCTTCTCATGCTTGCTTTGACCATACCTATTTTTCTTTTCATGATAAAATTTCTTTCTTTCTTTATTTTTCTTATATTCCTTTTCTTCTTCATTACTACTACTTCTAGCTTGTGGGCAATTAGATGCATAGTGACCAAGGTTACCACAATTAAAATATTTCATAGAATGCATACCTTTGTGTTTTCTTGGACCCTTCTTATTCCTTCGCACAAAGTTAGCTTCTTCTCCGTTGCTTGATTCTTCACTTGATTCTGGTTCCTTATTCTTTGTCTTCTTTGAAGCTTTAAATGTTGCTTCCCATTTGGATGTTTGATCTTTTTTAGTCCTCATCTCATAGGCTGTGAGAATTCCATGTAGCTCATCCATGCTTAAGGTTTTAAGATCCTTCATCTCTTCTATTGTTGAAACCTTTGCATCAAACCTCATCGGAAGTGACCTTAATATTTTTTGAACAATCTTAGAGTCTTCAATATTTTCTCCAAGTCCACGAATGGTGTTGACAACCTCATCAACTCGGAGTAGATACTTGGCAATATCTTCCTCATATTTCATCTTTAAGTCTTCAAACTTCCTCCTATGGGTTTGAAGTTTTGCCATTTTAACCTTGTCGTCTCCTTCATATGTTCTTTGTAACTTGTCCCATATTTCTTTTGTTGAGGTGCATTGCATGAATTTCACAAACTCTGATTCACATAACCCACTTAATATTGCATTCATTACCCTGGCATTATTTTCAAATGGTTTCTTGCCATCTCTATCCATGGGAGGAGTTGTAGGTGGTGTGAACCCATCCTCAATGGATTGCCATATATCATAGCCATGTGCCATCAAATAAGTCTGCATCCTTATACTCTAGAAAGCATAGTTAGTCCCATCAAATAGTGGTGCCCTATTTGATGAAAAACCTTCTTGGCTAGCCATGTGTGTTCTTGTAAGATCTTCCTTCAAGTTATTAGGCTTTCATGAAGGAACCCACTCTGATACCAATTGAAGAACACAAGCTTATACTGAGAGGGGGTGAACAATATAAGATAAAACTTTTCTCTTTTCTTTCCAAAGCAATAACTTCAAATAATATCAATGCAATAATGAAACAATGCACAAATCACCATACACATAAGAGACAAATATTTTACATGGAAACACCCTCTCGAGAGAAAACCATGACAAAATATTGCTTATAAATTTCTTCAATAAATTTCATGGGCACCAACCCATAGGAGACACCAATCCCCTATACAAGTTCATGGACACCAATCCACAGGAGACACCAATCCCCTATACAAGTTTATGGACACCAATCCACAGGAGACACCAATCCCCTTGCTCAAGTTCATGGACACCAATCCATAGGAGACACCAATCCCCTTGCTCAAGTTCATGGACACCAATCCACAGGAGACACCAATCCCCTTGCTCAAGTTCATGGACACCAATCCATAGGAGACACCAATCCCCTTGCTCAAGTTCATGGACACCAATCCATAGGAGACACCAATCCCCTTGCTCAAGTTCATGGACACCAATCCATAGGAGACACCAATCCCTTTACTCAAGTCTACTCCAAAACCTACTCACCAAACCTACTCAAATATGCTCCAAAACTTCTCACAAAACTTTCTCAAATCTGCTCCAAACCTACTCAAAAACCTACTCAAATCTGCTCCAAAACCTGCTCACAAAAACTACTCAAATATACTCCAAAACCTACTCACAAAACCTACTCAAATCTACTCCAAAACCTACTCACAAACACTGCTCAAATATGCTCCAAAACCTACTCACAAAAACTGCTCAAATCTACTCCAAAACCTTCTCACAAACACTGCTCAAATCTGCTCCAAAACTTGCTTGATAATGGCATCAAGTTCTTTACCTTTTCTTGAGTTTGCTTTCTTCAACTAAAAGCAATTCAGACATATTCTACCCAAAATTATTTTATCTTCATGAACATATAGAGAATGATATGCACTAATGTAGTAAGCTTCAAATGGCCAATATGTTCTTCACATTCATTAAGTCTGTCACTTCCACATATCTCACATTTATTACATTTTAAAGGTAGCTCAAGTCTAGCTTAGATAACTTACTTGTGTGTTGACTTGGAGATGCTAATACCTTGCTCTTCTTCCACTATCATGTGCACCTTTTCTTCTTCTTGAAATGGCTGAATTGTCCTTCCTTGTTAATTGAATGCTTGGGTGAATATGTGCACTTAATATTCTTTGACACCTTGACTTGTTCCAAATCTGTGCCCTCCAAATCTACCTCAAGAATGATGATCTTCCTCTTGCATGTGCTTTTTCAAATCTGGTCAATAATTCTCTTTTTCCCTTCTTGATTTAAATATCAAATCAACCACTTTAAACCCTTATCACTTCTTTTAAAAACATACACAATAAAGCTTAAAAGTAACTCCTTATATCTCCCTTTTAAAACTTACAAAATAAAGCTTTAAAAACACAACATTACACCTTATATCTCCCTTTTATCAAATTTGCAGAATGAAACTTTATAATAACAATATGACCCTTATATCTCCCTTTTATTAATTTGCAAAAATAAAACTTTATACTAACACCATGACCCTTATATCTCCCTTTTATTAATTTGCAAAAATAAAACTTTATACTAACACCATGACCCTTATATCTCCCTTTTATTAAATTTAAAAAATAAAAAACTTTACCCTTACCTTGCACAACTACGGATGAGATTCGATCTTCTGACCTCTAGAAGCGCAATGCCCTAACACGGGCTCATGACCAACTGAGCTAGCACAACAGATGAAACCAAAAGGTGCAACAAAATATTTAACTCCTTCATTGTGCTATCTCAAATGCTTCAACAAAATAGGTATCGAAGAGATTCGACCCTCTAACCTTCTACACCATAGTGCCCTAGCTCAGGCTAGGCAACCGACTGGGCTAACCTAATGGATGAAACCAAAGGTGCACCATAAACTATATAGCTCCTTCTTCATACTATTTTGAACAACACAACAAAATAAGCATCGAGGGGATTCGACCTTCAAACCTTCTGCACCATAGTGCTCCAACGCAAGCTAGGCTACCGACTAGTCTAACCACTCGATTGAGATAGAAGTGGCACAAACAAATATTTAAAGTCTTCTTTTGATCATTGCTATGCCACCAAACTTGCGCTCCTCTCCTCCCTTGTCTTCTACCTATTACTCACTCTCCACACGAAGGATATATTCGAATTTCATACCATTACCAAAGTGAATTAATGGCCTTATATTAATATGCTTTTTGTCATTCATGCCCAAGGAGGTCGGCCCATTATTTGAATATTTGAATTTTCAAACTCTCTTTTGTATGGTGCGCTCAAGGAGGTCGGCCCATGCAGATTTAATTTTTTTAACCTTTTATATATTTAAATATTTTGATTTAAATATAAACCTTCCACTTTATTTAAACTTTTATATATTTAAATATTTTGATTTAAATATAAACCTTCCACTTTAATATTTAAATATTTCATTTAAATATTAAAGCATATGAAATCACCTTTGAAGATATCTCTGCCTTTATTATCAATGACAACTCAACATTTCATCCTTGAAGATATTTTTGCCTTTGACATCAATGACAACTCAATATTTCTAATAATATACAAGTGGGAATTAAGAATATAGAGGTATTTTGTTATAACTATTTTATAACTATCCAAAAAAATTAGACATCAATAAATATTACATCATGATGACATAATATTCATAAAATTCCACTTATATTACATCAATGCTCATACAATAAAATTCCTAGGAAATTTTAAACTTGACACTAGCAAGAAACATTATCAAGATGTTTAAATGTTTCTCTTTAGTTGGAAAAAATTGAAGTTGTATGTTATGTTCTTGAACATATTTGTGAATGAAGTTGCGTTTGAAGAACACAAGCTTATACTGAGAGGGGGGGTGAATAGTATAAGACCACTTTTTACTTTTCTTTTCCAACCAATATTATGCAATGTATAGATAGCAATTTCAATAGTAGTAATCAAAGCAATGCATAAATCACCACACAATAGAGACACCAATTTAACGTGGTTCATCCAATGTGGGCTACTCCATGGAGAAAATATTTCACTAAAATTTTCTCAATCAATATCTTGGGAATCCTTTCCCTATTACAATATTTATGGACCTTTTTCCAAAGGAGACACCAATCCCCTAATCAATTTCATGGATCTCTATCCATAGGAGAACTCATTTCTCCTTAGCTCTGATTGGTGATCTTCTAGAATAATTGTTGCTCTCACTACTCTGGCTAATGGATATCTATCCATTGAAGACACTTATTCTCATTGCCCTGGCTAATGGATATCTATCCACTAGAGACTATTATCCTCTATACCCTATCACCTTCAAATATCTATCTCAAATATACACTAAACATAATCCTTCGGTCTAGCACAAATTTACTCAATCTCTGTCTCTGGTCTAGCATAAACCTGTTCTCAAATATGCACCAAATTATGTCCTCAAATCTATACTAAACATAGTCCTTCGGTCTAGCACAAATCTATCCTCAATCTCTATCCTATGATCTACACTAAACACATTTCTTAGGCCTAGCACAAACTTATCCTCAATATTTGTCCTCAAGCCTTATCACGAAGCTTGACTTAATCTCAAATCAACTCTGCTAGATCTGCCCCAAACCTTAACTCAAAGTTTAAACAAATCAATTAATCAACTCTGCTCACAAGTCTTCTCAAATACTTTTCTCAAATATTCCTTGTAATTTTACATAAAAGCTTACACTAATCTATCCACAAGTCCTATCTATAACTTGTTCAATCTACTCAACAAGTCCTCACTAGAACTTGTCCAATTCTTCTCAAAAAGTCCTCACTAGAACCTGTACAATTTGCTCAAAAAGTCCTCACTAGAACTTATCCAACTCTGCTCTCAATATCTTTCCTCAAATCTATATTGTAAGCTTCCACAAAAGCTCACACAAATTTGTCCACAAGTCTTCTCAAAGACTTACCTCAAATCTGCTCAACAATCCACACTAGAACTTATCCAATATCATAGAAACATAAATAGAATTGTTAGAGACTCAATATGCTTCACATTCATCACAATGCTCAATCACTTCCAATCACTCTTTTAGAAACATATAGAATATTTTTAGAGACTCAATATGCTTCACATTCACCTAGATTCTCAATCACTTTCACTCACTCTTTTAGAAACATATAGAGAATTGTTAGAGACTCAATATTCTTCACATTCACCTCAATGCTCAATCACTTCCAATCACTCTTTTATCATTGGCACATATAGTTAGAGACTCAATATGTTTCACATTCATCCACACTCAACCTCTTTATCAAATCAATTTAGAATATAGAACAATTTTTTTCATAAAACTTGAACTATCACATCAACACATTCACTTGACTAGGCTCAACCAACTTCACTCGACCAATCACTCAATGAACTAATGCTTGCTCATAAACCCTAGTCCAATCATATGAACACTCACTCAAATGTTTCCAATGATGCTTATCAATCAATCTCACATAACAATTATACTCATGATCTTTGCAAACCCTAGTTCAAGTTCACTCAACTAATCACTTCAACAACAATGCTTATAAAACAATCCTTTTCACTCCAACTTTGCATTCACAACATTCAATAATCACACACTAGGAATATGTGTCCATACCTTTTGTTTGATGTAAAAGTGTCTTTAGAAAAACTTGTCTCAATCACAATTTTCTTCTCTCCAATTTCAATGGCTAGATAACAAAATATCACACCAACACTTTCTCAAAATATTCCTTAGACACAAGAATAATCAAAACTCAATTATACCTTATTTCTCATTTTTAAAATTAACATCCATCGGTTCAAATCTCGGGCCTCGTCGGACTGAACGCTTGTCCCTTTCCTGGTGCTTTTAGCAGTGTAAAAGGTTTAAAATGATTGTGGCATGGTGGTTATAGGGGTGGACTACGTGAAGATCTATGTGGCGGCTTCAGGGGCAGATAGCGCATAATATTGTGGTGGCCATAAAAAGCTAGACAACCTGCCTTGGATTCGTGGCGGCTATCGATTCCACCATGTAAATTCAAAAAAAAAATTAACATCCATCAAATCATACATGAAAAATAATTACTTGGATACACCTTATAAACTCCAACTTAAAATAATATCCAACACCACACAACTTCCTAAAGCACCTTACTACCCTTTCCAAACACTAAAGCAAGTAATACCAAAAATTTAATTTTGCATAAGCCTTATAACTCCCCTTACAACCTTACAAACCAAATCAATATGCAAAAAATTAATTTTTAAATGCTCAACTAATATTCCAAAAAATTTCGGTGCTCAACTTTAAAGCATACCTTTGACTTTCCCCAAAAAATGTTTCGGCGTGATTCGATCCGTTGTCTCCCCAAGCCTAAGCACCTTAGTGATTGGTAGCCCACCACATGGGCTATTGGTGCCCACGTGAAGGGAGGACTTCCTTCCTCTTATACCTCCATGCGTCTTTGACTTCCCACAAAAATCAAGAATTACTCATCTTTTCAGCACGATTTGCAAAAGCTTGCACTAATCAAAAATTCGAAGGCATGGTGATTTTGGGTAAGGTGGCTAATCCCCTTTTTATACACATGTGGGTATTGTCTCCCCACATCGGTGCTTAATAATTCGAATTCGAATTTTGAATTTAATTTAATAACCCACCTTAGGGTTAGTTAAAAATTAATATAAATTAACTTTACAACTAATATTAAAATTAATTAATAATTAATTTAAATAACTTAATTTAAGTAAATTAAATTATAAATTAATTTATAATAAAATTTATACTAATTAATTTATAAATAATTTAAAACTTCCCTTTATAATATTATAAAAAATATTATAATATTATCCACTTGGGCTTCTTCTTTTGCACTTTGGGCCATATCTGACTTCTTGGAACCGGGTCTTGATCAACTGAAACTGGAGAACCTGAAATTTATGTTGCCCACTGAAACTGCCACTGATTGGTGCTCAAAGCTTGACATTAATGACCACTTACTCTTGACATCAATGACATATTATCCACTCAAAATATCCAACAACACTAAAATTCCATTTATTTTATGCACTCATAAAATACTAGATTGTAGATAAGTTTTAGAACTCCTCAGTTGTCATAACTCAAGATCATTCATTACTTTTGTAAATTATCCATTCTTAAAAAGATGCAAAATAACCATATTGTATCATATAAATATCCTTATATAGGTTAACATTCAGCCTCGATGGAATACCAAACAACATTTTTCTCCTTACTTCCCCAAGAAATCATATTAGAACCCAAAAAGAATAAATACCTAAATGTGGATATCTTGTCATAAATAGATCTTATATAGTATACATCTATGAAACTTTTCAAGAATAATTAATCATTATTCTTATACTTTAGATTGTATTTAGGTGTACCATGAATATATATGAGTGTCGCCTTTGCTTCTTTTCAATGACAAGCCTTTGGTTGTTGCATGAATTATGAAATATAGCTAACAACATAGCTAATATCTAGTCTAGTATAAGTTAGATAAATAATTCCACTAATAAACTAGCAATAGAGAGTTCTATTCACTTATGGGGATGGATTATTTTGGGATAACTATAACCCTATCTCCGTTTAAGTGGTCATGTATTCTAATTTATCATCTAAAGCTTCTCAATCAATACCCTAACATATTTTATTAGTGATATGAACACATGGTTCTCTATTTCTCATGCCTCTAATCCAAGATATTATTAATGCATAATCCTGAGATAAATCATTTCTAATGACTACATTAAACTCCTAGTGATGACCAATTCATCAACATACATGATTATGATCATGACCTCTCTTCCTTATCATTTGAAAGAAAAGTCTATATTGTAAGGATTGTGATGAAATACATGTTGTAAAATAAGCTCATTATACTAGGATTTAGAAGTCTACTTCATCCTATATGGATATTTTATGAGCCTGCATACCTTTCTCTTCTGACCAAGGATGGAAAATCCCTCTAACTACATCATGTAGAATTCTTCATTGAGATTATTATTGAGAAATTTATTTTTTACATCCATTTGATGTGATTTCAAACCAAAATTTACTACCATTGTGAAAACCATTTAGTTGGTCTTGATATTAGTTTTTTGTGTAAAGGTCTAATCATAATCAATTATTTCTTTTTATATATTACCCTTTGTATTAATCCATGTTTTATATTTTTTAATGCTCCCATCAATTTTGTATTTGGAATTGAATACTTGCATACAACCAATTGGTTTCTTTCTAGGTGGACGATCAAAAAGTTACATCTTACTATTCATCAATGCCTGATATTTGGTATTCATGGAATTCTTCCACTCTTTTATTACAATATCTTCATGAACCATTCAAGGTTCATAATTTTGCACCAACATGCTCATAAGGGCTAGTTTATATTTGTTTTAAACTCTTCTTTGAGTTCTTGGATCTATAATAATTATGACTAGGACACCATCTAAATTCACATTATAAATTGTATTTAGATACCACTTGGATCTACAAGTGGCATTTAGAGTGGATGATATTGTTTCATTAGTTCCATTAGGATCATCTTTATCAAGATAATTTAAACCTGCATCCTCTCTCTCAAAGACATCATCATCATAAAACAACAAAACACCAATGTTGAATGTAGATTAAAAAAAGAGGCATGTTCATTCCTCTTATCATACACAACATCTCAACTAATATATAGCTTCTTCATGTCAATATTCATAAGCCAATATCTCTTTGACTCACTACTACATCCAATGAAGATATAGTGTTTAGAGTTCTCATCCAATTTAATTCACTTTTCATTAATAATATGCTTGAATGTTGTGCATCCAAACATGCAAATATGAGACACTAGGTTTAATACTTGTTATTACCTCCTCGGGTATAACACCATTCAATGAAAGCGTGGTTGCATGGTTCAAAAATAAATCATAATATGAACAAGTGCTACCTAAAATACTAGCTCTAATTTGGTTTCACTTATCATGATTAGTATCACCTATCGATTAGTATGATTATGCCTCTCTATAACTCTTTTTTTATCCCTACAGGTAATTTTTAATTATCATTTAATTTCATTCTAATTTAGGAAAGCATAAAACTCATTATTGGTGTAAAACCCTTTGATCTAAGTGGAGTACAAGAATATGACATCCAGTAGATTTTCCACATGAGCTTTGAACTCTTGAAAATAATAGAAGGATTCAAATTTTATCTTTAGATAAATAAACCTATATTCATCATGTATGATCAGCAATGAATAATTAGAAATATCACCATCTGCTAAAACTTATATCCATGGGTTTTCATATATGAACAAGCACTAGGTCAAATGGACCAACCATCTATGGTAGCTTGGCACAAATGGAGCTCTACATTGTTTTCTTACCAAGAGTTGTATACAAATGTCATGAGGCTTCATGAGTGATTGAATTCTTGTTACCATGGCATGATTTATGAATGATTTCAATAGGTAAAACTAATATGTTTAAATTATTTGTACCAAGGCATGGCAAATTCATCTACCTTGGCTACCAAGGTTTGGTTATATTGTATTACAACTTCAAGACTTGCTAGTTGCACAAGCAATAATTATCAAACCTCTAGATTTTTCTTGAATGACATAGATTTTACTTTTATCTATTTTGAGAAACTAAACTCATAAACTATGATCAAGCACCTCATTCATAGAGAGTAACTTCTTTGTGAAGCTAAGAACATAAATAACTTGAGTTAGATGTCAGGTATGCAAACCAAGATACAAAAAATATCACTTATACGAACAATATGTATGTTGAGTTATCACCAAGAGTAACTTGATCATAATAATATGAATGATCAAGGCTCACAAACCATTTTCATTGGCCTAAAATATTTCTAATGGCTCCTAAATTGACATACCAATCTAATTTAGGTTTTGAAATAGCATGAGTTTACATAAAATAAAAATAGTTTTATGCTTCTTCATCGAAATTAGCATCCTTTGCTACAATTCCATGTTGGAATTGAGGCATATTTCTCCTCTTTTAGTGATGAACCTTTTGCTTTCCTCCTAATGAATTCCTCTAGATATTATTTGAAGAACCTTATGATAATAGGTTGTGCTTACACTCTTGGAGTACATGTATTTATTTCCAATAAATGAAACACTAACATTAGAATATGAATAGGTCCCTTGTCTTTATTGTTGTTGTTGATTATACCCTTTGTCTTTTATTGGTGTTTGTGATTGTTGGAGGGTCTACTACATTTCTTTGACTACATCAACTACTTGATATTTTGATATATGACAAATAAATTTATATTTAGTCTTATATTTTGAATTTCTTCTCCCTATTGAATAAAATTCACGAGTCTCAAAAGTGGGAGTCTAATTAATTTCATTCGAAGTCATTACCAATATGTTAAATGCAAGTGGTAATGCTTGTAGGATTTTTAGAATAAGTACATCATGACTAGTAGTTTTACTTAATGGTTGAATCAAGGCTCATAACTCAACAATTTGGTATATTAAGATCGTTAACTTCTTAGTGCTTTTCATCTTCAAGCAACGCAATTGACTTTTTAGGTTTACAATATAATTCTAATTTTTTTATTTGAATATCATATTAAGTTTGTCCCATGTATCCTTTTTGGTTACTATATCATGAATATATATAAGTATCTCATCATTCATGCCAAATATTATGATCAATCGAGTTTTTTATACACTTTACCAAACCTTGTTTTTTTGTCAAGGTCAATGGCATATCTTTGTATGGTACCAAATGCCACTTTCTATAAATCTTCAAATTCAAGGTGAATCTTCAACTTTGTCTTCCTTACAAAATAGTTGTCACCTTTAAAAAACTTTAACTAAGCAACATCTTTGGGGCACTAATAATTATGTTCAACCTTCAAAAAATTAAAAAGTGTCAACTTGGTTGGATAGAGATTGAAAAGATATTTTTGATGAGTATAAAAACCCCTATACCTATGAAAAATAATATTTCTCCAAATACAAAAAATTGAATATGTTGATTATTTTTTTATGTTGACTTGTTTAGTTAAGAATTTTTCTTTTTTTATCAACACCTTAGTTAATGTCAACAAGCATTCCATCGACACTTCAAAATTTAATTTGCATACAAAATTTCTACTTCCTCTTGACTAAATATAATTGTTTAATTTATTATCACAACCAGTAAACTCATGCATCGATATATTTTTTAATCTTAATTGTTGCACAACCATTAATCTAAAGTGTGCTACAATAAGTTTTTTTTTAAATTAATATTGAAAATTTCACATGGAAAGTATTTAGATGGAAACTTGATATGACAATGCACTACAATATAAATTTTAATAGTAACAAACTTCAAATGACAAAATACTAGATAGCAGCTTCAAATGATATTTGCATGACAAATTCATAAGCAAGGCATCTAGATGACAATATCAAATGGAAAGCATTCATACAAAAGTTTGGAAATTTTTATTTAATTAAATAGCAATTGATTTTTTAATGATGGTCCAAAAATATGTTTCTATAAAATCCATTTGTTGTTAGCAATAATTAACTAGATGATGTCATCACTTTTTAAAGATAACACTTCCCTTTTGAATTTGAGAAGGCAACATAAAAATTGTAGTTGAAGACAATAGTGCTATATGTATGGCCCTATCAATGATGGCCTTGCTCACATTAGATTAAAACAAATGGATTAGCTAGTAATGGCCCATACAATATTTTTAGATGAAGTATATCTTTGATTCAATATGGCTCCACAGACACTTTAATATGATAACTTGTATCTTTGAGATAGTGCTATTATGACTTTTAAATTACCCTTAGTCAAGCAACAAGATATCCAATGCTAAACTTATGATAATATGATTTTGTTATACTCATGAAATAAACTCCACTTCCACAATTAGTTTGTGAATGGAATAGCTACATACAAGATAATAATAATAAAACTCTTCAATATGGCATGTTCAAATAATGGAATCACCCATGTGGTGGCTTCTTCACTTTATCAAATGATCCATTAAATTATGAATCAAATCCTCCTTGTTGGTATTAGCAATTTAAATATCATCAAGTTAATAGTACCATTTTTAATGCATTAACCATTAGATGACAACTCTAATTTGGTTTGATTGGAAAACTTTCTATCTCTCAGTTTCAAATTTGTAGATACAAACTAATAAGAAGAAAAAGAACATAAAACATTCTCAAATGTAATTTCTTCAATAGGAACTTCATCCTTGTTTAAATCTAAATGTTTTCATGTTTGTAGATCCTAGATTGGATGAGGCAATAGCCTCAAACTTTAAAAGGTGTCTCCACTTGGCAACATTGGTATTGAAGACATATTAATTCTACAAGGTCATGTTTATTAGTTAGGTTCCAAATTAATTGTTATGAGGTTTTAATAAGACATCATTAAAATAAGTTATTTTAATGTGTAATTTTATTTCATATTCATTTGAATTTCATGTAATATGGATTTGGGAACCTTAACCCTAATCTCATTTTTCTCAATATATAATTCCATAACACAAAGGGAGAGGTATGATTTTTCATTCTCTCCATTGTTGGGTATATTCTCCACCTTTTTTCTTACTTCATGTGGTTGATCTTGGGCACATAGCATTTATCCTTACTTGCAAGTGGTATCAGAGCTTGGATGCTTACCCCTACCACAACCAAGCTTGGAGAAGCATTTCATTCCCCTCCTCTCCTCTTCCAAAAATGTATGTGTTGAGTTGAAGAAGAGCATGAGGATGTTGCATGAGATTTCATAAAACCTTTATATATTTTCTTTTTATTGTGGATATTAGCTTATATCTTTGTTTGCAAGTATCCAAAATCTAGATCTGACCTATTTTGGTGGCCTTTATGTAAATTAACTATGTTTATTTTTTATACAACCATACAATATCAAAAAATTAAATCTGACTGAGTTCGATGACCTCTGTATAAACTAATCATGTTCAATTTTACACAGCCATATTGCGTCCAAAATTTGGATATGACAAAGTTCAGCAACCTTTTTATAAACTGGCTATGTTTGTTTTTACACAACCATATAGTCAGATCGACCTCTATGTAAATTGACCGTATTTTTTTATAGCATAATAGGATTCTAGCCTCTCCATTATACTTTTATAAGTGGCTTACAAAAATAGCCCTCATTTGTAAAAGTGATTCCACTTGGACGATGAGAAATATCTAGTGTATCATACCTAACATATATACTACCACATTAGCACTGTAGTAGCACTCCATCTGCACTCCAAGTCTATTTTTAGTTTTCATTTATTTTTTTTGTTGCAAATTGATTCACATATTTGCATCATACCTAAAAGGAATGCATCTGATGACTCATTATGTAGCCTAATATCATAATAGGGCACCACTTCCTTGGTGGTGGAAAATCTGCATTAAAGGCCCTATAAGTCAAATTTGAACTAGAATTAACGAGAATACATAGTGAAGTGGATTAACCATACCCATAAACCTTTGGAAAGGGATCATCCTTTCACTTGTGCTCAAAAAATTGAAAACTCAATCAAGATTAAAATTTATCAGAATATATTCCATTATTTGGTACTCATGCTAAGTGTCATCTAGGTTAGACCAAGTATCACATGAGGAAGACTAAGAGTCATTTTGTAAAACCTATATAATGGACTCTTAGTTCCATTTTTCATTTACAATTATATTCACATAATATGATGTGATACTTTGCTTCTTCATATAGCTCTTCTTTTCTCTTAGTTTCTTCTTAGTCATTATATCTCTTGATTAGATAGAATAGTGCAAAAAACATCATTGGTTTTAGAGCTACAAGGGATCCTAAGGGGAAATCCGAAGAAGGCTAGCAAGGAGAATTTTCTAATAGAACAGAATTTGAAACAATTATTACCATCCAACAATAAGCCTAAAAGGAGAAGTATTGTTAGAATAATTTTTTATTCTTTTAAGTTCTACTAGGATAGTCTTACTTGAGTTACCACTCTTCCATGAGTCAAGTGAACTCTCAATTTAGACTAGTTTAGATTTGTTGAGTTTTTGTAATCCAACGGCTCACATTAATCAACTTTGCTATTTATACAAAGTTGATCCCATGGAATAATCAATCAGTTCTAAATCTTTAGTAATGCATTGCATATCTACTCGATTTATTTTCTACATGGTACCAGAGCAAGGCTAGATTTTGCATGCATTCAAGTTTTCATAGATCTGGTTCATTTCTTTTTTGATAGTTTTTTGACTAACTCAACTTGCTTGAAAGTTATAGAGTAGTCATTTTTTTATCCATAGGCCATTGAAATCATTTTTGTTTTCAACAAAAATTCATATTTTATTTTGTTGAAAATTATTCTTTAGCAAAAGGGTTTGTTTTCATTTTTTCAAGCTGTGTATGAATTTGAAGCATGACAGTAAACCTTTTTTTATGTGTTGCTACTGACTCTTAGAACATTTCTTTTCTTATTCAATCAAAATTTATAGGACTATCTAAGAGATATCTTGAAATAGGCGTGCTGCTCATTTTATTTTATGGCTTCTCCTTTTGCATTGGATCTAGCCCATATTAATAAGTAGCCTCCAAAATATAAATTAACGCTTGTTGTATCATCATTTGCCCATCTTACGTGACACACCCTGGTAGGTGCCGACATCCTACTACCTCATTGAGGCTACTCAGCTTGTAACTTTATAGCGAATTTTTTTCTTAAAATCTTGTGCTAGTATGCCACTAAATGTCCTTGACAAATATAAGGCTTAAACCTCTAATTTCATCCTTTCTTTCATTTGTGGCACATTGCTTCACATGGATTTTTTGGATCTCAAGTTTCACGCTCATCCAAATATTCCTTTACCTGTTGAAAGGAAATATCGATCTCAGGTGAATATATCCATCTTATTGGCACTCACCATCAACTGGGCTTAAGCCAAGTGAATTTTCACTTTTTTTTCTTCCACTGGATGACAGTTAACTTAGTGACTCTGTAATGTTCTCTTCAAATCACCCTTGGCACCATCTGACTCTCGCTCACATGGAAGATACACCTCGGCATGACACTCTCTCTTGCCAATTATGCCCTATATTTTCACCTCCCTCCTATTGCAACAACCACCACCTGCTATGCTCATTTGCATTAGTGAAAGACTCCGCTTAGCCCACACTTAATTCGATGCAAGACAGAGCCCATTCATTGAGTCATAATTTTGTTCGATCAACATCAGATCATTCAAAAGGTATCATAGAATTTTTTTTTGGTGTGACACCTCCTTTTTCAGGGAGATCAACATATATTGAAGGTTCTAGAGTTCGATCGCACAAATGCATGCACCTGACTAGTTTGATCATGAACGACACCTGTGCCTGGTTTGATCAATACTAGATAAAGCATTACAACAAAGCCTTTTTGTGGCATCTTATCCTTTTTTAGGTACACAAGCTATCACCTTTTTCATTTGCTAAAAACAAATCTGCGTCAACTTGTCAAGGAGTCCACTAGGCTCTTCAACGTCCTAGTGTCGTGTGCTAAGGAGAAAGAGGATCTGGTCCATGAGGCTCTTGTAACAGTCCTCCATTCACTATTGCAATAATACATTGATGTCTATTGTTCTATGATGATAATAGACCTTTTTAAAAAAAAATGCTTTGATAATGTCTTCTCTACTCATAACTGAAGGCACACAATTGTGCTACTACGGATTTAGGAAGAGTTGTGCTACTTATGGTGTTAAGTTTTATCTTCCTACACCACATTATTTGCCGCTATAAACTAAGTCAATATCTTAGTTGTATCAAGACATTTTCTACTTTTGTGAGATATTTTTTCTCTCAATCATTGTAACTTTGCTATTTGACTAGCCAAAAGTGGGTAGTCTCATTGTAATATTGTAATACAAAGGAAATTTTTTGGGGGCATCTCTGCTACTATTTTTTGTAGCACTTTCTACTTTTTGTACCACTTGGATAAGGGGGAAGCTCTGTTGTTATTTTTGGATAGGATCCTCTAACTGCACTTGTTTTTTCTAGGCAAATTGGGGGGTTGTTGCTGCATATTTTGGTCTTAGTGAATTCTTTCAGCTCCACTTGCTACTTAATTTGTTGTTGCACTCTATGTTCCATTCATTAACACTCTCATTTACAAGAAAAGCACAAATATACAAGCATATTCTCATACTTGTAATATCTCAAAAGCAAGCATCTCATTTTATAATCGCCTATGTTCCATGTATCATTCTCCTCATATACCTATAGTCTCCCTCACGTAAGGGCGGGTCATTGAGAAGATTCGGTATAAAGGTCTGGTAGGTTATTCTTGTTTTAAAATACCTATGTTCCACGTATCACTCTCCTCATTTACTTATAGTTTCCCTCACGTAAGGGTGGGTATATTGAAGAGTTCGGTATAAAGGTCTGGTTTTTTGCTACCTTGATTCAAAAGAGTTTTTCTGGTGGTACTGCTTCTTGTTGAATAATTTTTTTGGGAGTCCTTCTATGGAGGGGGGTTGCAATTATCTTTGGGTAATATGATTTCAATGAATACAATTGACCCACTCACCCCTCATAACTATCACACATGGAAACCAAAAATATTAAATCTCATTTCTCAAAAAGGGCTCACACACTTGCTAGAAGAGAAGCAACTTGAATTTGAAAAGGAATATGAAATATTTGTTCATAAAGGGAAGATGTATGAAACAATGGGTATTATAAGCACAAATGTAAATGAAAGCTTATGGTTTCACATTTCAGAATGTAAAACTCCATTTGAGAGTTGGGAGAAACTAAAGAACTTGTTTGGTAAAGTGGATCAAATAAGGTCAATGCAGCTAGAGGCAGAGTTAACAACATTATCTCCTGAAGACTTCAGCAATATTGTTGACTTTCTCACCAAATTTAAAGAAGTCCTCACTCAATTAAAAGGTAGTGGCAAGAATAAAATAAAAGAAGAATGCATCTATCTTATTCTTTCTAAGTTAAATGGAGTATTTCAAATTTTTGCAACCACCTTTTTGTCTACAAAAGATGCACTTGGTACAAGTTTTAAAATGCCCTCTTTAGAGGAGTTTTGTGATAGGCTAACTAGAGAGGAAACAAAACTTGCAAAATATGAGATCTCTCCCTCTTCCTCAAAAGCATTAGTAGCATCCACCTCCACTAAAGAAAAATTCAAAAAGAAAGAAAGAGGCCCTATAACTTGTACACATTGCAAAAAGGATGGTCATTCTGGGAACAAATGTTGGAAAAGACTACAACAACTAGAGGCAACAATGAAGGATCACAAAATAGACATTAAGAAGCAGATAGGAAAAGCCTTAAATGTTCAAGGCAAAGCTATAAAAACTTCATCAAAATACTGGGTTCTAGATTCAGGGGCAACTCATCATATGACTTCTTCACATGAGTCATTCACTTCAATCTCCTCAAGCTCAACTTGTAGCATAGAAGTTGGTGACTCATCCTTTATCCCAGTCAAAGGAAAAGGTGACATATCCATTGATGGTGGTTATATCAATAATGTTCTCTATGTCCCAAATATAGCTACAAATCTCCTCTCCATCTATCAGATTTGTACTTCTGCAAAGGGTAAAATAGTTCTATTTTCACCAACAGGAGTTGAGATAAGAGACTTTCAAGAACCACACTCTCTCATAGCAAAAGGAGATATTGATCATAACACTCACCTATTTCACTTCAAGGGATTCAAAAATTCAGATGGGGCCTCCTATTTTGTTGCACATGGAGATCTTGAAAGCAAAATTTGGCATGAAAGGTTTGGACATCTCAGTTATAGCTATCTAAAGGAGTTGAATACTCATGAAATGGTAATAGGGTTGCCAAAAGTCTCTTCTATTGATGGAGTATGTCCTGGATGTGCTCTTGGAAAGCAACATCAAGATCCTTTTCACCCAAGTGGTTCTCAAAGAGCCTCATCCCCTCTAGAGTTAATCCATAGTGACTTGATGGTCTTCCTAGAGCCTTCTTTCAAAGGAGCAAAATATGCCTTAACCTTCATTGATGATTTTTCAAGAAGAACTTGGGTCTACTTTCTAAAATACAAAAGTGATGTTCTATCCCACTTCAAAATCTTCAAGGCCTTAGTTGAAAATCAAGCCACTTGCAAAATCAAGCAAATTCATACAGATAATGGGGGGAATACTTCAGTAATGAGTTCTCCATATTTCTCTCAACTCATGGCATAATTCATCAACATTCAGTCTCCCATAATCCACAACAAAATGGCATTGCAGAAAGGAAAAATAGAACTTTAAAAGAAATGGCAAACTGTATGCTCCACTCAAGAGATCTTCCAACAATTTTTTGGGCTGAGGCAATTAACTATGCAAATTATATTCAAAACCGCACACCTCATAAAGCTCTTGGCCATTTGACTCTCGAGGAAGCATGGACTGGCTCAAAACCTGATGTCTCTTTTTTCAAAATTTTTGGGTGTACTGCTTGGGCACATATCCCAAAGAAAAAGAGGAAGGCTCTAGACAAAAAGAGCAAGCAACTCATATTTGTTGGTTATTGTGAGGAAATGAAAGCCTACAGGCTCCTTGATCCCACAACTCATGAGGTCTTTTTTCACAGAAATGTTCAATTTGATGAAACATTCCCTCATAAAGATCCTCAATCATCATCTTCCAACATTAATTCTCTTGAGCCATCTCCAATATTTGAGCCTCAATATAATGAAGATCCCATCCTTGAGATAAATGACCAAAATGAGGATCCTATACTTCAAACTCCAACTCAAAGTCCTGCCACACCCATTACCCCTTCCACAATGCCAAAATGGGCCCGCACCATAGTTCAAGAGGCCACTCCTTACATCCAAAATCTTCCATCATCCAGAATAAGCAACTCCATGGGTTCTGGTCTTGTCTGTCAATCCATTTCCATAGATCCTCAATCCTTCAAAGAAGCAACTGGTATAAAAGAATGGGATGATGCCATGGAGAATGAATTTTCTTCCTTAATAAAAAACAAAACTTGGGATCTAGTCCCTCTACCTAAAGGAAGGAAATTGGTTCGTTGTAAATGGATTTACAGAACTAAGTATGGACCTGATGGAGAAATTGACAAACACAAAGCTCGCTTGGTAGCTAAAGGTTTTTCACAAATTGAAGGCATTGATTATTCTGAAACCTTTGCACCAGTTGCAAAAATGGATTCTGTTAGGCTGGTACTTGCACTTGTTGCTTCCCAAAAGTGGCCTATTTTTCAAATGGATGTTAAAAGTGCTTTCTTACATGGTGACTTAAAAGAGGAAATATTCATGGAACAACCTACTTGGATTTATTCAAGACTCCTCCCTTGTTTGTAGACTAAGGAAATCTCTCTATGGTCTCAAACAAGCTCCTAGAGCTTGGTATGAAAAAATGGACTCCTTCCTTCTTTCCTCAGGATTTTCTCATTGTGAGTCCGATGCAACAGTCTACATTTGGAGAGATGAAGAAAACATCACCATACTTGTTCTCTATGTTGATGATCTACTACTCACTTGGTAGTGACATTTCTCACATCCAGACTATCAAAGACTCCCTTTTGAGAAATTTGAGATGGTTGATCTGGGTTTAGCTCATTACTTCCTTGGGTTTCAGATAACTCAAACAGATGCAGGAATTTCATTGTGTCAACAGAAATATACTCTAGACCTTCTTCAATGGTTTAAGATGACTGATTGCAAGCCTTCTTCCACACCTTTTCAGTCTGGAGTCACTCTAAGTACTTCCTGCAAATCCCCTCTATGTGATGCTACTCTCTACAGACAGCTTGTAGGAAGTCTATTATACCTCACTCATACTCACCCAGATATTTCATATGTTGTTGGCTTAATATCTAGATTCTCACATCAACCTCATTTCAGCCATTGGCAAGCAGCAAAAAGAATCCTCCGCTACTTGCAAGGAACTACTCACTTTGGGCTCTTATATGAGGGAGGATCCATGGATATCATTGGTTACATAGATTCTGATTGGGCAGGTTCAGTTGAAGATAGATGTTCCACTTTTGGCTATGTTTTTTGTCTTGGTTCTTCACCTATTGCTTGGTCATGCAAAAAACAACAAGCAGTAGCATTATCATCTACAGAGGCAGAATACAGGGCAACAGTTTTGGCCAGTTAGGAAGCTCTTTGGCTTCATCAGATACTAAGGGAATTTGGTTTTTTCCATGACCAACCCATTACCCTTTGGTGTGACAATCAGAGCACAATTCATATTGCCCGCAATCCAGTTGAGCATCAGTGCACCAAGCACATTGAGATTCACATGCACTTCATTCGGCAGCATATTCAGCAAGGGGATCTAAACTTGGAGTACATTCCCACAGAAAATCAAATTGCAGACATCTTCACCAAATCCTTTCCTTCTCTATGTTACATTCAGTTGCGAGAGAAACTTGGGGTTAGGCAGTTGCATTAGAAGGGTGCACAAAGGTTTTCACCTCTCTCTTCTTCTTATTGTTCTTTTTCTTCTTGGAAGATGGTTTTTTCCCATGTGGTTTTTTCACCATCTCTCCTATATGTAAGTACATTGTACATGAGTACCTAATAAGGCCATATTGTCGGGACTCATTTTTTTTGGTGTTCAATAGAGGACAATCTTCGCCATCCGAAGACATGCCTCTTCTTCTTATTCTTCTTGAAAGATGGTTTTTTCCCATGTGGTTTTTTTACCATCTCTTCTATAAGAATTCATTGTACATGAGTACCTCATCAGGCCTTGTTGTCGGGACTCATCTCCTGTTGTTACTTTCACCCCTAGTATCACTTAAGGGGGGTGTTAGAATAAATATTTGTTCTCTTAAGTTCTACTAGGATAGTCTTACTTGAGTTACCACTCTTCCATGAGTCAGGTGAACTCTCAGTTTAGACTAGTTCAGATTTGTTGAGTTGTTGTAATCCAACGACTCACATTGATCAACTTTGCTATTTATACAAAGTTGATCCCATGGAATAATCAATCAGTTCTTGATATTTTAGTAATGCTTTGCATATCTACTCGATTGATTTTCTACAAGTATTTGGCAAGGATCTAGCCAAATTTATGAGGAGAAATAAAATACGTTAGAATCTAAAAAATTTAGAGTTATGAGCAACAACTTGGGAAACATTACTAGCTGCTAATTTATATAGTTTAAGGGAACTTAATGAAGGCAAGTTAAAGCCACTGAACTACATTTTTTAGTAGCAAGTTATAGGATTACTCAAGCCAAAAATTGGTGAGTTAAAAAGCTATTTTGGACAGCAACGAAGAGGTGTGATTTCATCTAATACAAAGTAGAATTTTGGTGAATCTAATCACCAGGAAATCAAACATCTATAGAGACATAAAGGTAAGTAACTTAGGTGTAAATTATTCATCGTATTATTAAGTTTCATTACGCACCACATTAGAGTTTAAATTTGCAAGGAGAATATTTCATATTAAAGTCTTCAAGGGAGTGCAGAAGATAGTTTCTTATAAGGTTAAAACTTGCACATCAAAATAGGAGTTAGACGTATCAACTTCCTATTATCTATTTGTAAGCAAATAAGACATTACTCTTAAGTGAAAGTTGCATATATTATAGTGCATGATTTAAGGTTCATTTAAAGGAGCAATAAGGATAATTTTATAGTGCATTATATTATTTATGCTTAAAGGTTATTAAAAGTGTGTTGAGTCTTAAGTTAAGAATAAATATTAAGTGCACATATCAAAGTAGAAGTGAAGTATCAAAATACACTATTTGAGTGCAAGAAATTTGTAGTATATTATGTCATAGAGAAGTGAGTAAAAGAAGTAACATAACCTCTAAATATTGGATAAGAGAGCAGCCATATCAAGTCAACATTGAAGCTACAAAAGATGCTACGAAAGTCTCAAAACAAAGTTTAGATTTTATACAAGGTTAATAGCTTCATATTTATCTTCTAAATCATAGGAAATGAAGACAAAGGATGAGTGTTTAAAGACACCAGTAAAGCAATGTATTACAACACATAAGTGACAATATTAAGCAGGCCAAAGCACATGTTACGGTGTTAAGTACATAGAGCCATCAAGAAGGGATCAATACCATTATCCTCAAGCTATCAAAGGATACCATACTTGGTGCCATAGTCTCATGAATGTAGTATCATAGCAAAGATACATATCATAGCAAATGAACCTATAGCAAGAAGGATATTAGCAAGATAGCATTAGTAAGAGTTGGAAACAACTAACAAAGACAAGGTGCAAAGGAGAACAACAATATCAGTTACCCAAGAAGAAACTTGGATGAACCACCACCATAGTTGAAAATATGTACATTGGAGAAAATAATCACACACCTTGTTGTTACAAAGAAGCCAAGCAAACCTGCAAAGGAAGTTAGAAAGAATAGGCATTGGAGCAAGGATAAGCACCAAGTTTAAAAGGTACATTGAGTTGTTTGATTCCATGCAAGGGAGGAGCTTCCACTTGCCATAGCAATGTAAGGGATTTAGTGCCACTTGGTACAAGGGAAGAACAAGCATTTGCATTTATTTACAACACTCGTGCTTAGGTAAAACAATGCCCAGGCTAGTGATATGTTTCAAAAGAATCATCAATCATTATTCAATACCCAAAGGATAGTGCAACCTAGCTAACATCTCCAAATAATATAATCGTAACATATATTATAAGCAAGAACGTACCACTTTGTATCCACTTTTAAGGGATATGTAAGGTATTAATAGTTGAGGATGAGATAGAGCATGTATATCTCTAGAATTGAGAGGTCAGAGTTCACTAAAGGAAGGAGGAATATCATCATAAAATGTTTTTAGTGAATGTTGAGAATTAACTACTTAATATTATACGTAAGAGCCAATCATATTGCAGTATACAACATTTGCAGGAAGGTAATTCTACATAAATTTTTGCTTTCTTTAAGTATAAGGAGTTATAAGGTGTTTTATTATAAGGTTGAAGTTATTTATTATTTGCATTGGAGATATAAGCAAATACCAACCTTAGTGAATTAGAAAGCAAACATAAATAAGGAGTTTATTTCCTTAAGTGACATTTCAAAAGTGCACTAGTTGAGATACAAACATCATAATATTTACAATTAATTAAATAGGAGTGATAAGGTTTTATATGTTTGAAAAACTGAAGTATTACTCTTTCACAAATTATTTTTTTTCTAAAGTATTAAAATTAGAGAGATATGAGGAATACTACACCATAATCTAGATTATTAGAATTTAGAAAATTAAACCATTGAAATTTAGAGAATTGAAAGAAGCTCTTCATAGCATTGATTAAAAGAGTTGGAAATTATTGCTTATACTTGTCTCTTATACAAATTAAAGGGACTAAGGAATCCAACCATAGAGTCTTGCAAGATAGAAGATATTTTACAAAACTTGAAAATTTGAAAAGCTCCTAGCAAAGTTGATCACATAATTTAAAAATAGGGAGTCATAAGGAATACATCCCCAAATTATAAATTTGGAAACCTTCCACCCAAGGATATGAGGCTTTAATAAGACCTCATTAGAATAGGAACTTCCGCCTTGTTTAAATCTAAATGTTTTCATGTTTGCAACTTCTAGATTGGATGAGGCAGTAGCCTCAAACTTCAAAAGGTGTCTCCACTTGGAAACATTGGTATTGAAGATATGTTAATGCTACAAGGTCATGTTTATTAAATAGGTTCAAAATCAGTTGTTATGAGGCTTTAATAAGACCTCATTAGATTAGGTTATTTTAATGTGTAATGTCATTTCATATTCATTTGAATTTTATATAATATAGATTTGGGAACCCTAACCCTAAACTCATTTTTCTCAATATATAATTCCATAACATAAAGGGAGAGGTGTGATTTTTCATTCTTTCAATTATTAGAAATATTCTCCTCCTTTTTTCTTGCTTCATGTGGTTGAGCTTGGGCACATAGCATTGATCCTTGTTACAAGGGGTGTCAGAGCTTGGATGCATACCCCTACCATAATCAAGCTTGGAAAAGTATTTCATTCCCCTCCTCTCCTCCTCCACAAATTTTGTGTTGAGTTGAAGGATAGCATGAGGATGTTGCATGAGGTTTCACAAAACCTCCATAGATTTTATTTTTATTTTAGAATTTAACTTCTATCTCTGTTTGTAGCTATCCAAAATCTAGATTTGACCGGACTCGACGGTTTCTATGTAAATTTATTGTGTTTATTTTTTACACAACTATATAGTATTCAAAATTTGGATCTGACCAAATTTTATGGCCTCTGTGTAAACTAATTGTATTCATTTTTACACAGCCATACTGTATCCAAAATTTGGATATTATCGAGTTTGATGGTCTTTGTGTAAACTTATTGAGGTTGTTTTTACACAACCATATAGTCAAATTGGTCTTTGTGTAAACTGACCATATTTTGTTTTTGATAGCACAACAAGCTTCTAGCCTCTACATTATACTTGTATAAGTGGCTCCACATTGATTATGGCTAACTTATAACCTTCATATTTAAAAGTGATTCCACTTGGATGATAAGCAAGGTTTGTGGATCACACCTAACATACATATTGCCACATTAGCATTGTAGTAGCATTCCATCTGCACTCCAAATCTATTTTTAGTTTTGCATTTATTTTCTTTAATTGCAAACCGATTCACATATTTGCATCATACCTAAAAGGAATGCATCTAATGACTCATTTTGTAGCCTAGCCTCATGATAGGGTACCACTTCCTTGGTGGTGGGAAATCTACATTAAAGGCCCTATGAGTCAAAGTTGGACTAGACTTAATAATACATAGTAAAGTGGGTTAGTCATACGCCCAAACCTTTGTAAATGGATAATCCTTTCACTTGTGCTCAGAAAACTAAAAACTCTTAATCAAGATTAAAATTTGTTAGAATATATTCCATTATTTGGTATTCATGCCAAGTGTCATGTAAGTTAGACCAAGTGTCACTTGAGGAATACCAATAGTCATTTTTTAAAACCTATATAATGGACTCTTAGTTCCATTCTTCATTGTATAATTCTATTCATATAATATGATGTGATACTCTACTTCTTCATATAGCTCTTCTTTTCTCTTACTTTCTTCTTAGTAATTATGTCTCTTGTTAGATAGAATAGTGCAAAAACCATCATTGGTATCAGAGCTACAAGGGAGTCAAAGGAGAAATCCAGAGAAGGCTAGCAAGGATAATTTCCTAATAGAATAGAATTTTGAATAATTGTTACCATATGACAAAAAGCTTAAAAGGAGAAGAATTTGGCAAGGATATAGCCAAATTTCTAAGGAGAAATAAACTACATTATAATCTAAAACTTTTAGAGTTACGAGCAACAACTTGGATAACATTACTAGCTAATAATTTATAGATTTTAAAGGAACATTGTGAAGGAAATTTAAAGCCACCAAACTACATTTTCGAGTAGCAAGTTTGAGGAGTACTAAAGATGAAAATTGGTGAGTTAAAAAGATATTTTGGATAGCAAATAAGAGTTATGATTTCATCTAATACAAAGCAGAATTTTTGTGAATCTAATCACCAAGAAATCCAAAATCTACAAAGTCATAAAGGTAAGCAACTTAGGTGTAAAATATTCATCTTATTAGTAAGTTTCATTAAGCACCACATTAGATTTTAAAATTTTCAAGGAGAAGGTTTCATATTTAAGTCTTCAAGAGAGTGTAGAAGATAATTTCTTATAAGTTTAAAACATACACATAAAAATAGGAGCTAGATATATCAACTTCCTATTATCTATTTGGAAGCAAAGAAGACATTACTCTTAAGTGAAAGTTGCATAGATTATAGTGCATGATTTAAGGTTCATTTAAAGGAGCAATAAGGAGAAGTTTATAGTGCATTATACTATTTATGCTTAAAGGTTATTAAAAGTGCATTGAATATTAAGTTAAGAAGGAATATTAAGTGCATATATCAAAGTAGAAGTGAAGTATCAAAAGAAACCATTTGAGTGCAGGAAATCTGCAGTATATTGTGGCATAGAGAATCTAGTAAAAGGAGTAACATAACCTCCAATTATTGGAGAAGAAGACTGCCATATCAAGTCAACAAATAAGCTACAAAAGAGACTAATAAAGTTTCAAAACCAAGTGAAATTTTGGACAATGTGTAAAGGAGAACAATGACATTAGTTACCAAAGAATAAACTTGTATGAAATACCACCATAGTTGAAAATATGTGTGTTGGAGAAAAGAAGCACACACCTTGTTGTTACAAATAAGCCAAGAAAACCTACAAAGGAAGTTAGAAATAATAGGCATTGGAGCAAGGATAAGCACCAAGATTAAAAGGTACATTGAGTTGTTTGATTCCATGCAAGGGAGGAGCTTCCACTTGCCATAGAAACATAAGGGATTTAGTGCCACTTGGCACAAGGGAAGAATGAGTGTTTGCATTTCTTTATAATGCTTACACTCAGGTAAAAGAATACCCAGGCTAACGATATATTTCAAAATAATCATCAATCATTACTCAACACCCAAAGGATAGCACCATTTAATGACTCCAAAAAATGTAACCACAGCATACATTATAAGCAAGAATGTATCACTTGGTATCCACTTCGAAGGGAGATGTAAGGTATTAATAGCTGAGGACCAAACATAGCGCATATATCTCTAGAATCAAGAGATCATAGTGCACTAAAAGAAAGAGGAAGATAATCATAAAATGTGTTTTGTGAATGTTGAGCATTAACTACTTAATATTATACATAGGAGACCAGTGAATTTAGCACCCAAGCTTGGATAAATAATTGAATCAAGAGCTAATCATATTGTAGCATACAACATTTGCAGGAAGGTATAATTCTATATTTTTTTGCTTTCTTTAATTATAAGGAGTTATAAGGTGTTTTATTATAAGGTTGAAGTTATTTATTATTTGTATTAGACATATAATCAAATATAAATCTTAGTGAATTAGAAATAAAACATAAAGAAGGAGTTTATTTTCTTAAGTGACATTTCAAAAGTGCACTAGTTGAGATACAAACATCATAATATTTACAATTAATTAAATAGGAGTGATAAGTTTTTATATGTTGAAAAAATGAAGTATTACTCTTTTGCAAATATTATTATTTTCTAAAGTTCTAAAATTAGGGAGATATAAGGAATACTACACCAAAATCTAGATTTTTGGAATTTAGAAAATTAAACCATTGAAATTTAGAGAATTGAAAGAAGCTCTTCATAGCATTGATTAAAAGAGTTATAAATTATTGCTCATATGTATCTCTTATACAAATTAAAGGGACTAAGAAATCCAACCATAGAGTCTTGCAAGATAGAATATATTTTACAAAGCTTGAAAATTTGAAAATCTCTCAGCAAAGTTGATCATACACTTAAAACTAGGGAGTCATAAACAAGACATCCACGCATTAGAAAGTTAAAAACCTCCCAACCATGGATCATTGGTATATAGATTCAGGAGAAAGCAAACATATTATTGGAAACAAATAATATTTTGATTCTTTACAAAAGAAAAATTAGAAACTAGTTGCTATAGCAGATAGTAAGACTTATGAAGTAAAAGGGATAGGAAATGTTCTAGTAAATCTAATAAATGGAAAAGGGATAATCAAAAATGTATTATATATTCCAGGTTTTACCACTAATCTTCTTTTGGTTTCTCAACTCATGGATCAAAATATGACTATAGAATTTAAATTTTTCTATGGAAGAAAATAGTATGATATCCTTAAACATGGAAAGAAAATAGCATTAGGTTCCTATGAAAATGGTCTATTTGTTTTGGACACTACTAAACATTCAAAACTTCCAGTTAAGGCTTTGGATCTATGGCACAAATGGCTAGACATACTAGTGTATCTTCCATAAATGAAATGATCAGATATAAAATGGTTGAAGGAATACCAAATATATCCTTAGAATATGCTATTTGTCCAGAATGCTTAGCAGGAAAACAACATAGAATTTCTTTTGAACTTCATTAATATAGATCTCAACAACCATTGGAATTAATATATACAAATTTATGTGTATCAATGAATGTAACTAGTATTGGAGGACATAAGTACTTTCAATTATTTTTTGATGATCACACCAAAAAAATGTGGGTGTACTTCATGAAGTATAAATCATAAGCATTTAGTCATTTTAAAAAATTCAAACTTCAAGTTGAGAAAGAATTAGGAAAAACTATTAAAACTCTTTGTTCATATGGATGAGGTGGTAATTTTATTCTTTTCTAGAATAAAATAGAATTAAATAATAACTCACTATAAAATATTCACCACAACAAAACAAAATTACAAAAATAAGAAATAGATCTATAATGGAAATGGTGAGGTGTATATTAAAAGAAGCTTATCTTGATCATCAATACTAGATAGAGGTAGTTAAAACAATAGTATACTTATAAAATAGATTACCTACAAAAATACTTAGGCATATTACACCAGAAGAAGCATGATCAAGACAAAAACCAAATATAGGAAAACTAAAACAATTTGGATGCAAAGTTTATATGCATATTCCAAAACAAAAAAGGATAAAATTAGATAATAAAACTATGATATGAATATTTTTTGGATATGATGATGAATCTACAGGATACAAAATAATAGATCCATATACAAAGAAGATATACATAAGTCAATATGTAGTCTTTGATGAACAAATCAAGATTAACATAAAAAACAAGGTAATGATGCAAAAGTCATTATATATTTCTTAGAATATGTTATAAATGAAGAGATAGAATTAGAATCTCAAGAAGAAGATATTAAATACATATAAATATCCATAATTCCTCAAATAAACTAACCAATATGGTTTAGAGACACACTCAGGGAATCAAATTTAGAACAAATACCAGATCCCACTACCACTAGACCTTAAATTTGTAGTCAAAGTAAAATAAACAAAGGATTACTAAGCACTATAGTAGAACCAAAATCAACAGTTCAAGATCTAAATCACTCTCAATGGAAGGCAGCTATGAAATTTGAATATGCTTCACTACAAAAGAATAAAACATGGGATCTAGTGGAATCACCTCCAGGAAAGAAAATTATGGGTTAAAAATAGATTTACAATATCAAGGATAAAATAGATGGGGCACTTAACAAATACAAGGCTCATTTAGTAGCCAAATAATATACTCAAATTGAGTGAATTTACTATGAAGAAACATTTGTACTCTAGCAGCTCATTAGGGTTGGAAACTTCACCAAATTGATGTACAAAGTGTTTTTATTAATGGTGACTTAGAAGAGGAAGTCTATATGTCACAACCAAAAGGATTTGTTATTAAAGGATAAGAATATAAGGTTTTCAAATTAAAAAAATCTCTATATGGTCTAAAGCAAGCTCCAAGAGCATGGAATATAAAAATCAATAATCACTTATTGCAACATAACTTTAAACGAAGTACATCCGATCCCAGCCTATATACAAAGAAAATTGGAAATGATATACTAATTCTTATAGTATATGTTTATGATATAGTGATTACTGGAAGTTCTATAAAACTAATAAATGATATTAAAAAGGATCTTGAAAAGGCATTCAAAATGATAGATCTAGGACTAATGAATTATTATCTTGGCTTAGAAATTCATCAAAATGAAGATAATATTACAATTACTCTCAAAATATGCAGAAGCCTTATTTGAAAAATATAAAATGAAGAATTTTAAGCAAAAATATACACCTATGGAATAAGGGATTCAATTATCCAAAAATTAGGAAACACCTTTGGTTTCAGCAATAATATATCATCAATTAATTGGAAGTATTTTGTACTTAACAAATAGTCGACCTGACTTAGTCTTTGTTGTAAATTAACTTTCATGATTCATGCAAGAACCAAGAGAAATTCATTGGAAAGCTACAAAAATAATACTACAATATATCAAGAAGACTATTGATTATGGACTAACTTATATGAAGAATGTTAAATATTTTTATCTACAGGGTTACTCAGATTCAGATTATATTGGTTCTATTGATGATAGAAAGTCTACTTCAGGGTACATGTTTTATCTTGGGTCAAGACCTATATCTTCCCATAGTAATAAAAACATATAGTGGCACAATCATATACTAAAGAATAATATCGAGCAACAAGAGATACAGCTTGTGAAGCATTGTGGTTACAATATATATTATCTAACATGGGCATCAAACGAACTCCAACTTTTATATTTTGTGACAATCAAGGAGTACTCATTTTGATAAAAAAATATAATAGTACATGAAATAAATAAACATATTGAAGCATAATTTCATTTCATCATAGATTACTTTCAGAATTCATATCTCTTGAAGCATATTCCTACAAAAGAATAGTTGGTAGATATTTTTACAAAAGCTCTTGGGAGAAAAAAGATTCAAACATTCAAATATCATTTATGCAACTCAAGGTAACTTCATACCAAATAATTTAATACAAAGTGGTGTTAGAATATATTCCATTATTTGGTATTCATGCCAAGTTTCATGTAAGTTAGACCAAGTGTCACTTGAGTAAGACCAAGAGTCATTTTGTAAAACCTATATAATGGACTCTTAGTTCCATTCTTTATTGTACAATTATATTCACATAATATGATGTGATACTTTGATTCTTCATATAGCTATTTTTTTCTCTTAGTTTCTTCTTAGTAATTATGTCTCTTGACTAGATATAATAGTGCAAAAACCATTAAAATCAAGTCAGTCTAATATCTATTATAGTTATGGAATAGAGCATGTACTTCTCTTCAGTGAGTATATCGCTAACCATAGTAAATTGTGTGAGGACCGATAGGACTTGGGCTCCATCACATATTGGATTTCATCATTGAGAATATATATGAGTACATACAACTGAATACCTTAATTAGACAAGCTCATTATACCTCTTCAACTTTCAACACCTCACCTACTTGCAGTCATAATATTGAGGTTACTAGTTTTCCACATCCCACACTTTATATTCAATTGTGTAATCTAGTGTTGGAGATATTGGATTGCATATTCATTTGTTGGAGATGTTAGCTTTTACATTCATATGCAGTATTTTAGTTTGGGCTACACACCTTTTTTTTAGTACTTAAAATTTAGCCACATCATCATCCTATTGCATTAGGACTCATAGCCACTTGTACAATTCATCATTTGTAAAAGAGATTCCACTTGGATGGTGAGTAAGGTCTAGTGGATCACATTCATTCATTGTCATCACTTGGCTCATTATTTACTAGAATATTTTGCCTCACTTAGTCATTTGTTCCTTATTCACACCTTGACACACCTCTTTTAGGTCTTTGTAGTGTCACAAGTCACAATGAATTCTAACTTCAAATAAAATATTGGATACCCTCAAAGGTAAGGATAATTGGGATCAATGATTCACAAGCCTTAGGATAACTACAAAATTTTAGAATCTATGGTGCAACCATTTGGGTGTAAATCCCACGCCACCCACAAATGCTACTATCCTAGAAAAATAATAGATAGATAATGATCAAATTTGTGTTGGCATCCTACTTGTCACAAAATATTACCTTCATAATTTGATTTTTTAAGCCAAGCATGACATAGCATGGTTAGTTCTTGAAGTATTCAAGAAAAATTTGACACCAAATCTAACCTAGAATTTGTTCATCTTGTCCTCAAGATGAATCAAATAAATATGCAAAAAGGAAACTCCATTTCCACCATCAAACTCCTTCAACCTATTAAACATGACATTGATAAAGACTTCAAAAATAAATTTATCACATGGGCTTTCCTCATTTAGTCATGTCTTCACATTCTAGACTACAAGAACTTGCTTGTCATTTTATCAACTAGTGGAACCTTAAAAACTCTTAACTTTGAAGCCTTAGAAAAAATGTTCGTTGAACTTGATAAAACCTTTGACATAAACTTCACCAATTATAACCCTAGTGACTGAGCCTTTTAGGTGGATGAATATGTAAATTTTTAAATAGTCAAGGTAACAAAAGCCATGGCTAAGGTCATGGTCGAGGTAAAGGCAAATGATAAGGACAAGGTTCTAACAATGGTCAACATGAACACTCATGACATAAAACTAGTCAAGGATTAATAAAATAACCTAGTACCTCTCAAGGAACTAGCAACTCAAATATCATGTGCAAGCATTGTAACAAAAAAGTGCACTATGCCACTGATTGTCAAATTGTCATGCATAAGATCAAGCAGTTTTAAAAGCACAGTGTGCATAATGTAAATGAATCTTACTCTGATCCAAACATCTTCCAAAGTTCTTAATTTTCTCATACCTAGATCATCAACACACAAGCACCTATATCACCATATGTTGACCATCCCAAAATATTCATTAAGGCACATTAAGGATATGTTGGCTATGACATTTCTCATCCCACATTGCAACCCATTGGAGTTGCCCATAGTGTAGCATGGATCATGGATACTGGTGTCACCAAACACATGACTTATTATTATACTTTTAGGAGTGATAATGGAAGCAAGTACACTTAAAATGAATTCACACAATACTTGTCCTCACATGGGATCAAATATCAATTGATAATACTAGGCACACCTCAACAAAATGACATTGCCAAATGCATGAACATGAAAATTATGAAGATGGCATGTTCCCTTATTATATACAAAAATGTGCCTCTATAACTTTGGTATGAAGCCACATGGTGTTGCAATGCATGTACTCAACATAGTGAATCCATCAAAACTTGGACCATCCTAGCATAAAAAAATAGACTAGACACCCCCCACCGTTAGCCACTTCATAATATTTGGATCCATATGTTATGTTTATATTCTTCTAGACAAAAAAACAAAATTGAAGCTTAAGATATTAAATGCATCTTTGTTGGATACCCTATGGACAATAAGGAATACAAGGTATGCATTCCTTCATACCCTAAAGTGATTATGAAACGTGATGTTGTGTTTGCAAAAATTGAAGAAGAACTGGTTACATTGGATACCAAGGGACACAATATTTAGCATAGATAAAAATATGCTAACATATATGATGTTTAGATTCCAACCTTTGTGGGGGAGACATTGAAAAGTTACTCAAAACTCTATAATATACAAATCAACCAATAAGTTCAGAGGAATTAAATTGTTATACTAAGCAAATATATGTATCTTTTATACCTTTTACCCCTTCACACAGTAATTTTGATCATGGTAAAAGTATTATTTCACATCCATCTTCGTCAACATCCTCTATACCTAATTATCCATTCCAGGATGATGATAAAAAATTTTAGGTAGGTGAGACATCCACATTGCTCCCCACTCGAGCAATTCATGAAGCTCTTCAAGTCTTAAAGGACATCAAACTAGATGTAGGAAAAATAGGTAAAAGAGATACCCTCAAAGCAAGAGTGCACAAATTATTACTTGTTGAACTAGAACCTAAAGAACTACATCTTGCTCTGAATAATGAATTTCTCACATACCAAGAAGTTTTCAAACATGCAGCCTAGAGATATGCAATGAACTAGGAGTATGAATCTGGTACTTGGGAGTTAGTCGATCTAC
This sequence comes from Wollemia nobilis, assembly GCA_028583015.1. Classification (NCBI taxonomy): domain Eukaryota; kingdom Viridiplantae; phylum Streptophyta; class Pinopsida; order Araucariales; family Araucariaceae; genus Wollemia; species Wollemia nobilis. The sequence continues at coordinate 2,772,432 of JAQPPZ010002765.1, forward strand.
CACTTGGAAGAAAGGTAGTTAAAAAAAAATGGGTGTACAAAAATAAGTATAAATCATATGGCACCCTTGACAAACACAAGGTAAGATTAGTAGCTAAAGACTTCATGCAAAAGCAAGGTATTGACTACATTAAGGTATTTGCACCTACCACAAAATGACCCACAATAAGGACTCTTATAGCCTTAGCTACACAACAAGGTTGGAAGATTCATCAATTATATGTAAAGACTACTTTATTAAATGGTGAATTGAAAGATTAAATATGCATGGCACAGCTAGAAGGTTTTGAGATTGTAGTATAGGATCACAAGGTATGTAGACTCAAAAAGTCTATATATAGATTGAAGCAAGCCCTTTGTGCTTGGTTCAGTAAGCTATCATATTGGATGAAGCAAATTGAATTTAAATTGTGTGACTACTAAGACATTGATGCAACATTATTCATCAAGCACAACAAATATAAAGTTACATATCTCATAGTCTTTGTGTACGACATGCTTCTAACAGGTAATAGTGAACACATCATCAACAAAGTGAAAAGGGACCTTGCAAATACTTTTTATATATCTGATATAGGTTGATGAAATTATATTTGTACATGGAAGTAACTCAATAAAATGATAAAATAAATTGATCCAAGAGAAATACATCAATGATCTTCTAGAGAAATTTCAACTCAAAGATGCATATGATGTGACACCACCAATGGAATCAAATATAAAACTCATTTTGGATATGACACACCAGAGGTAGATCCAACACTCTATAGAAGGTTGGTTGATAGTCTCATATATGTTACTAAAAAAATACCTAACATTTTTATGTAGTGGGGATTCTAGCAAGGTACATGACCAAGCCAAAGGAGAGTCACTAGAAAGCAGCAACAAGAGTGTTGAGGTACCTAAAGACAACCCACAATTATGGCCTATTGTATGAAAAGAATGTAGATTTCAAACTCATCGTATACATAGACTCAAAATTTTTAGGAGATAAATACACTAGGAGATCTACGTCTAGGTACTTGACATTTCTTGGCTCAGTACTATAAATAGGTACTATAGCAGATTCTTCAATATAATTTGAATATATTGTTGTAGCTAAGACAAACAAAGAAATGGTATGGCTGATAAAGTTTTTAGACACTCTCAATATCACTCAAAATTGTCCTACAATATTGCATGTGAAAAATCAATCAGCAATCCATATGATAAATAATCCTATGTTTCATGTTAGAACCAGACACAATAGTATAAAAGTCCACAAGATCCAAGAACTTGTTCAATATGGCACAATACAAATGCACTATTGTCCAACAATATATTACATTATTAACATCTTCACCAAGCCACTCCATAGGGTGAAGTTTGAATAGTTTAGATAGTAGATAGGCTTGAGAGCCTCTATCTCCCCTTGACAATGGATATGCAATAGGACCAAAAATGCTAATACTTATTCATAAAACCACCTTCATGTGGGTGAAAATTATTGGTCTATCTCTACTCTATCCCATTCATGAAAACCCCTTGTGGGCACAAAAGGATAAAGGTTGTACTAGTTTTGAAAAATTAAAACCTATGAAAACTTGAAAGGGCATGGGGGATGACCAAATGGTATATGGAGATCCAGTAGATTGGAGCCACATTTCATGAACAATTGGCAAATTGTATACACAAAGAGCCACCTGAGCTACTCATCTACTAAAATAAAATGACCTTATACCATTAAGGAGGGGATTGAATATTTTTTAATGTTACAAGTTCATGTTTATTAATTAGGTTCCAAATTAATTATTATGAGGCTTTAATAAGACTTCATTAGAATAGGTTATTTTAATGTATAATATTATTTCAAGTTCATTTGAATTTCATGTAATATGGATTTGGGAACCCAAACCCTAATCTCATTTTTCTCAATATATAATTCCATAACGCAAAGGAAGAGGTGTGATATTTCATTCTCTCCATTGTTGAAAATCTTCTCCTTTTTTCTTGTTTCATGTGGTTGAGCTTGGGCACATAACATTGATCCTTTCTACAGGTATCACTTTTCCAACATTGAAGCTCTGATGATTGATACCAAATATTTTGAATGTATATTGGTTGCAATAAACATTGCATTGATGTGATAGATATGTATATACAAGTAAAAATCAAGAAAAGAGAAGTATTTGGTTATAATTATTTTCTAACTACCCAAAAATACCAAATATGACTAAATATTACATCATGACAACATAGTATTCATAATAGAATATTGGTGAAGAAATTCCTCTAAGTGCTAATGTGCTTGTTTTATTTAGGTGTATGATCTAATTGATGGTGATTGTTAAAATAACATCATAGGATGTATCATTTATGAGAGTTTTGCATTGAGAATTAACTCAACATGAACACTAATTTATTATAGTTGTTCATATCAACTAGGGTAGAAATGAAATAATAAAAATAAAATATAATTGAATAGGGCCAAAGCAATTAATTTTCTAGGTGAATTTAATTTTTGAGGTGATCTAAACAATAGTGTCAATGTTGGTTTTACCACTAAAAATATGGAACTCTCAATATGAAAATGTGTTTCTAATTCTAAATGTATATGCTTAAGCTAATAAAGCAACAATTACTAAAATTGACTCAATGAAAACCAACCTAAAACTGTTTTGATTGAAGTTGAACCAACAAATATTTCATTGATATTCAAAACTATATAATACAATCAAGCCAACTATAGCCCATAGGAAACGGATCTGAAATCCTAACTTAGCAACCATGCTAACAATAAGGTTCATTTAATAATATATTCTAACAATATAATATTCCTAAAGTCTATTAATATCCCACTAATTAAATAATGGAATAATACTCTAACATCCCCCCCTTATTACATTATTTTGAAATACAAAGGGAGTTGCGAAACAACTCAAATTTGACACATGCAAGTGCCTTAGCGAAAATAACCGCAACTTGTTCATTGGTGGAACGTATTGAATCTTAATGTGGTGTCTTTTAACTTCATCTCGAATGAAGTGACATTGAGTAACAATGTGTTTGGTGCGTTCATGAAACACTATATTCTTGATGAGCTCCATAACATCTTGGTTGTCACAAAACAAGTGTATTGGAGATTTGGATGGAAGACCCATACTTGTCAAGATGTGATGCAACCATATCACCTCACACACTACTTATTATGTGGTACGATACTTTGTCTCTGTATATGAAATAGCAACCACCTATAGCTTCTTGCTATGCCAAGAGACATGACTGGATCCAAGATGAAAAATATATCCTAAATTTAAATTTTGATCATCATATGACCCGACATAGTCTAAGTCTGTGTATCCTTGCAATAATAATTGATCATTCTTCTTGTAATCTAGGACATACTCAATAGTACCACAAACATAGTAAAGAACATGTTTTGTTGCTTTTCAATGAGTGATGTTAGGCTCCTGCATGAACCTCAAAAAATAATTGATAAAAAACATGATATATGACCTAGTATTTGTTAGAAATATGAGACTTCTGATCATCTATAAATAGAGAGTACCATCTACCTGAGGTGAATCATCATACCATGATAACTGAAGCTCTGATTCCATCAGAGTTGCAATTGGCTTACAATTAGTCATGTGATACTTTTTTAACAATGTCTTGGCATACTTTTTCTATGACACCTTGATGCAGTGCTTCTTCTGGTTCACTTCCAATCCAAGACAATAGTGGAGAAGTCTGATATCTATCATCTCAAAAGATTTACACCAGTCACTTTTGATGGTAGTTATCAATATTTATGAGTTGCCTATGATAATCATATCATCCACGTAGAGTACAAGTAACACTATTTCAAAACCTTATTTATTGAAATAGATATTTGCATCTGATTGACTTCTCTTAAATTTATGTTGCAATAGATGATCATCCATCTTAATGTACTAAGCTCGTGGAGCTTATTTCAAACCATACAATGATTTGACCAGTTTGAAATTTTTTTGCTCTTGGTCTTCCACTTTAAATCCTTCAGGTTGTGACATATAGACCTCCTCTTTTATATCACCATTCAATAAGGCACTCTTGACATCCATCTGATGTAATTTCCACCCAAACTGTGTTGCCATAGCGCAAAGAACTCAAATGGTAGTCATCCGAGTAGTAGGTACAAAAGTTTCCTCATAGTCATTGCCTTCATTTTGTGCATAGTCCTTTGCAACAATATGGGCCTTATGCTTATAAATTATTCCATATACCTTGTACTTCACTTTGTACACCCATTTGTAGCCAATGGGCTTTTTTCCATGCGATATATCAACAAGCTTCCAAGTCTATTTTTTCTTCAGAGACATGTACTATGCATCCATAATAGCCTTCCATTGTGGCTCACTAAGGATATCTTGTACTATGGTGGGTTCATGATCATAAATTGAAGACATAAAAACCCTGTCACAATCCACTTATATATCCTTTGTTTCTCTCTATATATCTATAGAAAGCTCCTCAAAGTATTGATAAATATCATCAACCTCAGTAGTCTCTACTATAGCTTTCTCTTGTCGAGCCATACTATGAGTACAAGGTCTATTAAAATTCATATATGGTGGTGTGGATATCTTTGAGTCTATGATAGTACTTGTATACCACTTAGAAATATTTTTCTATGGCAAATAAGAAGAAGGAGACTTCTCAACCATAGACTCCTCAAAATCAAGGTATACATTGGATGTGTTTTGTGATGTGAAAGCTTCATCAAAAACATCATCTCTACTAATGTGAATCTTCTTTTTCAAAGGATAAATCAATCGATAACCCTTAGAATGCTCATCATATCCAATAAGAACACATTGCAAGGTTTTCTCATCTAGCTTATTCCTTTTTTCTTTTGGTGTGTGCATAAAAGCCTTACATCCAAAAATACATATATGAGATATGGAGGGTTTTCAATCACTCCATGCTTCCTATGGATTTATTCCATTTAGGTCCTTTGTGGGTGCCCTATTTAGTAGGTACACTACTATGGCGATAGTTTCTACCCAAAATTATTGCTCTGTGCTCATGTTAGCATACATCGAACCATTTTCATGATGGAATGATTTTTCCGCTCAAAAACTCCATTTTTCTATAGATTATAGGCAGTAGTGAAATGTTTCTCGATTCCATGTGTAGTCAAATATGAGAAAAATTCCTTAGAGGTAAACTCCCCCCTCGATCTGAGAGGAGGTAACTTATAGAAGTTCCTGACTCCTCAACATATTTGTTGATTTACTAGAAATAACTGAAAGCTTCTAATTTCATAAGAAGAAATAAAACCCACATCTTCTGTGAGTATTCATCTACAAACAACTGAAAGTACCTCTTCCCCTCATAATAGTTTTGTGTGAAAGGACCGCACATATTGGTGTGAATTAACTCCAAAGGTTTCTTTGCTTGTGAAGAGCTCTTTTCAAAAGGTACTCTATGTTGCTTCCTTGCTAAGAAATAGAGCACACCGATAATGTAGAGGAAAGGGAGGTAAGGCCCTTTACCATCTCATATTTACTTAGCTCAAGTAAATATCCAAAACTTGGATACATGTATCTCTTGTGCCAAAGTGAAGTTGCCTTCTTTGTAGAGACTGTCATGGCAACATGAGGGGTGGAGATAGCATCATGCTTTTATGAAGTTTTTGTGATGTGTTTACCCCTCTTGGTGATAAAGCAACACTTCTTTCCATCCTTAACACAAAAATCAACAACCATATCCTTATCCAAAATTTGAGTGATTGACAACAAATTATTTGCTAATCCTAGAACATAGAGGACTCTATCAATCTAACATTTTCCATCTGGAAGGTTGACTAAAATTATACCCTCGCCCTGAAACTTGTAGGTTTTATCATCAAAAATAGTGATGGGTTTACCTTCCTTGGATTCATATGTCTCAAACCATGACTTATCGTCATTCATGTGCTTTCTCGTTCTAGAATTGACATATGACATAGGATCCTTTGATTTGGAGGTTGTATTAGTCATGAGAACCTTGTGTGCCCACTCAGAATCTAGATATGATTATTCAATAGCAGCATTCACCTTGGGTTTCTTTTTTTTATTTTATGGTTTGTTATGGACCTTTTTCTTAGGTTTTTTATTCTTATACCAACACCGATAGGTGTCATGGGTATATTTATCACAAATTTTGTAATATCTCTTTGGTTGTTGAGGTTGTTTTCCCTTAAAATCCTTGGAATAATTTCATCCCTTCTAAAAATTACCTTTCTTCTTATAATCCTTCTTGTTGGAATAGAGGGTTGAATTAGAAGCCTCATCTTTGTGTAGTTGGTAGGCCTCCTCTTCCTTAAGCAAATTTATCAACTCAAAAAAGGTAACTTGTCTTTATGACACTATAAGGGAAGTTATCAACATTCTATATGAATCAAGTAAAGCTCTCAAAATAATTGAAGTGAGGATCTTATCTTCTACAGTCTCTCCCATAGAATTCAACTTTGACTTCAACTTAGCCACTCTGCAAAGAAATAGTTCAACTTTATCTCCATACCTCATACTCAAACTATGAAGTTGATATTGAAGGTGAAGAATTGTGGAATTATTCTTACCCTCATAGATGGTCTTGAGGGCATCCCATGCCTCTTTACCATGTTTATTGTTAGCTATGTGAGGTTGAACTTCATCTGAAACAACAAGTAATATGAACACTCTTGCCTTACTATCTTTATTTTCAAATACAATATGTTTTGCATTTGGTTATGTAGGTTGATTTGTGTTGGTTGATGGTGAAGGTTTTATTTTTATGCCAAAGACAACATCCCACAAATCTTCCATTTTTAGAATAGCCTTCATTTTTGTTTTCCATGGTGTGTAATTGGAACCTTTGAGTAACTAAGTATCTATCAAGTACTTGTGTATAGTAGCCATAATGAGGATTCCTTATAACACCAAAAGGTCCCCCTTTCTTTATACCTACCAAGTCTTTATATCGAACCTCTCGAAATACCCGCCCTTACATGAGGGAGACTATAGGTATGTGAGAGTAGAACAATAAGTGGTACATAGATAGTACTGAAAGGGAATCATTTTGTTTAAGATACCTACCATAGAAGATCTTTCCTCATGCATGGGGTGTAACTTCCCCTAAACACTTTGGATGAATACTTCATCAAGATTTACATCTAACAACAATAATGATTAGGGTAGTGAATAGAGTGAAAAAATAACAAAATGGAAAACTTATATCTCCTTGATGATTTATAGAGAACAAACTCAAAGGTCATTGTTGTAGATGTGTTAGGTGATAGATATAGTAGCCCAAAGCATGATAGCTTTACTCGTAACTGTGGGCCATAGGTACCATGTATACCGAATATTGTTGTGCAAATGAATTACACAAATGGGTTTAATTTTTGGGGACTTATTATTCTTGATTTTTTGAAATTTATGATGTAGTACAAAAACAATAATGAAAATGTAAAGGCAACATACGACAAAAAGTGCCTGCAAAAAATTAAAAATTTAGGTGTCGGTCTCCACCAAAAATGCACCTGATTACAATGCCAAATTGCTTTTCAAAAATTGAAATTCCACTCTTTATTCTGTCCTTTTCATCCTATTTTGAGAAAGTTGCAAGAAAATGACATGAAAATGCCTCCCTTGGTGTTGCAAAATGTACTAGGATGAAATTGTTTGGTTCTTCAAAGGTATTTTAAAATTGTGATTTTGAAAGCAAAAATTAATTTTAATGAAAATATCTTATATTAATTAAACATAAAAATTCTTAATTAATATTTTTGAAAAAAATAATTAAGAACAATATTTAATTAATAAAAATAAAATCATTAAAAATAAAAGCTTAATAAAAAACAATTAAAATAAATAATTTACCTTTGTGAGCGTCAGTGGGGTTTGAACCCCTAACCTCGTCCATCGGCACCTTAGCGCTTGGCCTCCAACCGATCGAGCTACCTGCTTCAGTGGGTATTAAAGGACACCAAGTTGTACTTAATAGTTGGTGGGAATTCTCAATTTGTAGTGGTGTTGCTCAGCCTTCAATAGGGTGTGTGCTTCCTCCACACACAGTGGTGCCTCTCCAAGCCAACACTTCTCTCTGGGTGGCACTGCAAGTCGAAAATGATACAAATATTTCAATGAAGGTGCTCCTCAAACTAGTGGATATTTTCTTCTTCTTTGCTAGTTACAATCCGGCATCTTCAGTAGATCACACCAAATGGCCCACCAATTTTGTGTGATGAAACCTGCTCGATCATCAAACAACAAAGTGTGACGCTTTGGCCTACCTGTAGAATATGCGCACATCAAATTTCTACGATTGAAGTAGTATTTTGATGTTTTATCACATACCTAGTCATTGCATCGTCGCTACTAAAACTATACTTTTAGGTGGAGTAGATATGTACGTCTAGATCCTTTGTTTACTCCTCTAATGCAGTATTAGAGCAATCAATGATTACTCCACCTACAACTTACAACCTCATATAGCAATCTATAAATTTACGATCATCTAAATCTGGCTGGTTTGAAGTGCTATAACTCTACCAAATGGAGATGCTAGATGTGTGATCTGGTTCATTTGGATCTATTATTTTCTCACAATGGGGTACATGGTTTTGTAGTGCTAGTTGTGTGATCTACAGTAGTACATGTTGCACCAAAACCATCTTCAACATTGTATCCTTTTATCCCACATGTGCCAGTATGAAGGACTGTTAGTTGTTAAAAAAATAAAAACAACTACACTTTTAAATTTCTATCTTCGGGTATACTATACCCATATGCATACACATATAGTGTAATTTTGTTGCCACGTAGAGGGTAATGCCCACTTAGATGTTTAGTTAGGTCCATGATAGGGGAAAGTCTATGTTGGCTTGAGATCTCACCTTTCTTAAGAGTCCCATGGCATGTCAATGCTCACCTTAGGTCACTATGTAGTCCTCAAGATACTCAATCAGTCAACTTTGATCCACATTAAGTAGCTTACTAAGCTACAGGTCCCGTTAGAGTTAGTTCAAACAAAAAAAATCAAATTTTGTACCCTGATCAGTCAAAAATTCCCTACAATCAAAATATCCTAGGCCTCAAGAAACGTGCCCTTTCAAAACTACGAAAAAAAATGAGCCAAGCCAAATTGGCTCTGATACTACTGAAGTCGAACCAACAAATATTTCATTAATATTCAAAACTATATAATACAATCAGGTCAGCTATAACCCGTAGAAAATGAATCTAAAATCCTAACTTAGCAACCATGCTAACAATAAGGTGCGATTAATAATATATTCTAACAACATAATATTCGTAAAGTCTATTATTATCCCACTAATTAAATAATGGAATAATATGTTAACATTGATGAGCCTATTAATCACTCTAGATCATAAAACACATAGTGATTCTTATCTTGAGATATGGATTGGGGAAATTAAGGAAAGTCAATTGGGATATATAAGTTGTGAAGAACACAAGATTATACTAACATGGGGGTGAACAGTATAAGATAAAACTTTTTACTTTTTAATCCAAATGATAACAACAATAATATAAAGGTAGTAAATAATGCAGAAATCATCACACACATGAGATATATGGATTTAACATGTTTCAACCAATATGGGCTACATCCATAGAGAAAATATTTCCTATAAATTTTCTCAACAAATCTCTTGGGAATCAAATACCTATTACAATGTTTATGGACCTTTGTCCAAAGGAGATGCCAATCCCATATGCTCAAGTTCATGGACCTATATCCATAGGAGACCTTTGTCCCTGCTACTATGGTTTTTGGACCTCTATCCATATAACTCTATCCCATTTGTGCTAGTTGGATCCAAAGCCTACTCTCAAATCTGCTCAAATATGATCAAATCTACTCACAAATCTGATCAAATCTACTCAATTACTTGTACTGATCTATCCCACACCTGATCACAAGTATACCTCAAAACCTGCTCACAAATCCTGCTTCAAATTTCTCACAAGCCTTCTCAAAAGGCTTGCTCAAAACAACTCACAATCCTGCTCTAATCTGCTCACTATCTTTGTTCAACTCTTCTCTAACACTGGCTCAAAACTGCTCATAACACATGCTCAACACAGCTCATAATACAAGCTCAACACTGCTCATAACACATGCTCAACACTACTCATAACACAAGCTCAAATATTGCTCATAACCCATGCTTTGATAAAAATACTTTAGACATATTCTACCCAGAATTATTGTTCAAGAACACAGAAAATGATATGCAAAACAATTTCACAATATGTTCTTTCCAAATATTATTCAAAGCCAATGCATAATTGCTTCATAAAAATACCCTGTAACCTTTGTAAATTTATCTCAATATCAATCAAGGCTAGTACATAAATTTACTTTCACAAAAATTATTTCTAACACTTGCTCATTCACATTCAATGTTACTCAAACCAATGCACAAATGCTTCACAAATTCATTCAAACAATGCTACACAATTTGCTCTCAAATCCTAACACAAATATTTCCAATAATGCACATATATAATCCTTATTTATCCACCTTATGATTCATAAATATTTGCTCAACCAAAAACCTTAAATAAGGAATAATGTCACCATACCTCTTAACTTGCTTTGATGAAGGTGTGCCCTCAAAAACCTGTCTCAAAGAATTTCCTTTTGAAAGTGCCACTTCAAAACTGGTTAGTAGATTCTCTTTCAAACCATCAACATTAAATTTCTTCTCAAAAATATGTGCATGATGAAATCTGAAAATGATGCTCAATGATTATCCTTTTGTTCTCAAAATATAGGGCATTAACAATTATCAAAACCCCTCAAACTTTATTTTCACCATACAAAAATTACAATAAAAAATCAAACCACAATAACACCTTATAACTCCTTTTCTCACATACAAAAATATTTCCTTTATATTTCCTCTTTATAATTTTTGCAAGACAATGTTTTATAAATGCACCCTTATAACTTATATTTTTTTAAATTAAAATATTTTAAAACATACCCTTATAACTCCTAGTTTGCAAGATAACCAATCTTTTAACACATCCTTATGATTCCCTAATTACAAAATAATCAAACCTTTAACATATCCTTATGATTCCCTATATGCAAAAAGGAACAAACCTTTAATACAACCTTATGACTCCCTAATCAATGCATACCATAGGAAATTTATTAAAAAAAAATTATGCCCTTATCAATGTCATCGTCGTGAATCCAACCTACCACATCTTGCTTACCCATGCCCTAGCGTAAGCTAGGCTACCATGTGAGCTAGCCACCCACACAAAACATTAAGCCCGCAAAATACTCCTTATTGCTTCAACAAACTTCTTCCTTGTTCAAGATGCTAGTCGTCATGAATCGACCCCCTAACCTTTTATCTACTAGTGCCTTAGCTTCAGCTAAGCTGCTGCCTGAGCTAACCGTTTGCGTAGAACAAATAAGGCACGTCCTTTGATTTATTTCCTTGCTTCTACCCCGAAATGAATGCATGTGCTATCTTGCTCCTCTACTCCCTTTATGAAATGCAAATGGGTAGATTGTGGTCAACATTCAACCTTTTTTTTAATGAGGTATTTTGCGCTCACTAAATATGCACTTAAATTATATTTTCCAAATGTCGGCAATGTAAAATTTGATTTTTCAATGGCATATTTTAAACCTTAACCTTAGTTATATTATAATATTTTAAAAAATATATTATAATAATAAGTTTTAAAATTTTACCTCTAATTATGAAATTTAAATCTTTTGAGAGCAAGTAAGACCTTGTCCTTTTATTGCAAATATAACCATGAAGAATGATTTTGCCTTGACAAATTTTGTACCCTTGACACTGCCTCATATATCCTTTGAAGATATTTACCTTGAACTTTAATATTTCAACCTTGAATATAATTCTCAACCTTTTCACCTTTGACATTTATGATAACCAATATACTTAATATTTCTAACAAGTTATTATATCTCAAATTTTGCCTATCACCTTTCATGGGAGAAAACAACTAAGAAAGAAAATAAATATATGTACCTAATATTTGGATCAAAGCATTTTTCTTGTATACCTTTTTATGCAATAATTATCTTATACATACAAATTTGACCAATACAAGAATATTTATTTTTTATTCATGTCAATTAAACAATCAATACTATTAAGTTAACATGTCTTATATAACCACTATTAATAATATAACATATTTACAAGGTGAAATATAACTACTAAAAAGTTTATGTTCATTGCCTTTATTTTTCTTATATTGTAATTAATTGTTATATGATTAGATATATTTTTATTTCCATTCTATAAGTTAACAATTAACATTGGTATATTAGCAATTAAATTTGTTAAATATTCATATGGCATTGAAAACAACTATATTTTACTCCCCTACTGGCTATTATTTTGGTTAAAGCTTCTCAAGGGAGTTAGAAAGATATACTTCTCTATTCTCATCATGCAGAGAATAGCAATGATAGTTTTTACTTTGTATTTTTTTTTTAATTCTTATCACTTCAATGAGTGTTGCATTAGGGTGTTATTATTAATATATTAAAGTGTTTTGCACATTGTAATTGAATATACATTAATGATAAGACAATCAACTTTCATGATAAACTTATAAGTGATGTCATATACTTATATCCATATGGTTATTTGAAGAAATAAAATAATTTGTATTAAATTAAAATATACTAGGATGATCTACTAGCATTTTTTATATTGGTGTAGGTAGTGAATTCAATTTATAGTTTGGTTTAGGCCTCTAAATACAATTATAATATATCTATTTGTTAATGAAACAATATTTTACTATTTGTGCGAATGATGTCAATGTGCCTAGGCAACAATGATTAGATTCTTTTATTTTTTGAACTTCACTCTCTAATCCTCATGTGAGATGTGTATAGCCTTGGAGGACCTCATAATTGTATTGGTCTATGTATATTATATATATAGTGTATCATACTCCAACCATTTTTTGCATGTGTGGCTTTATTATTGGAAATACAAGGTGTTGTTTACTTTATTACAAGATAGATATTTCATTGAAGTTGCAAAGGAAGATTTATTTTTAATTTGATTATGACCTTTTTGCAATTAGAAATATATGCATAGTGAAAGAATCATATGATTTTATTAGTTATTTAGTTTTTTGGAGATATTGGGGAAACATACACCAAGATAAATTTCCTACACAAGTCCCTTAAAGGAGTACATATACTCTAGTATGGTTGCTTCAACTTATATAATATAAATAAGTTTATCAAGTCTTATTTGAGTCGTGCTTTTTTTATAGTCATAGTTGTCTTAAGTGATTATTTTTAAGTCTTTAAACTATTCCTTACCTCCACAAAGAATGCAAAATAGTCATGAAATAAAAACATAATACCATTGATATTTTTTGAAGGTGGTAAATATTTCTAGTAACATAAATCACCTACTAGATATCATTATTAGTCATCAATTACAGAACTCAATGACCATGAAGTACATATTGTCTAATTTCTACAAGTATGGCTTAAGTTCTTACTATGAAAATTATAGAGTAGATCTCCATATTGTAGACCTATTGAGAAGAGTGGAGAGTAAAAGTGGTTTGATGTATTTAAATGTGCGTAAAAAATATAGAGAGAAATTTTTTTCAAGATAAGCTTGGAGGTGATAAGTTTCTACCTACTCTTCTTATAGTTGCTAGTTATGCATGTTGATAGTAATATTGGTTGTACCCTTCAATAATTTATGAATCTCAAGCTCAACTATTTTAAGAGAGGAAAGCTCAATTTCAAGCAACTTACTTTAGTAGTATATATTTCCCAAAAGCTCATACAGTTTTGACCATGCCTTGATAGGGTCACTCTCCTCTTTGATATGGAAAAGTAACTTTGGTTCAATTATCTAGGAAAATAGACCAAGAACTTCATCTTCTCTTTTATTATGAGTTTCATCATAAATAACAACTACTTTATCCTCTTGAAATATATACCATAGGTTCTTACTTTATAACTAGCCAATCGTATGAGTTGACCAAACATGATAATTTTACCAATTAAGGTGAGTAACAAGGGATTTGTGGGCCATATTACACAATTAAGTCCCTAAAATTATAATAGGTCTATGAACTAATGCCACCAATTCATAGAGCTTAAGAAATTATGTGATTTAAAAAAATGTATCTAAAACCCTTTTGTATGTAAAAGATATGGCCTCTAGAAATTTTACTCTAATGGACCCCAAAATTTTAAAATTTTAAAACTCCAAACCTTAGAAAAATAAGAACCAACTAGCTATTGCAACTTGTTGATCCATGATTCGTTGGTGTTACCCACTTATTTTTGTCATTTCAATGCTCCTAAATCTTGGTGATTATGACACTTGGTCTTTTTTATTGTAGGGAAGCATTTAAATTATGAAAATGTGTTTAGTTAAAAGCAATAGTGCTACACCAGCCACCTAGTCAGTCAGGGTTGCCACAATAGTTGAAGAGCAATTGCTTTTCTATATTCATAACAAATAATGTATTTGATCCTAGGTCATCCAGGAGCAAGAGATTTCATGCTATCTAGTATGTAACCTTCCCTATTAAAATTTGGAGCTATAGAACATCCTTCTAAGGTCCCAACACATGGTTATTGATAACCAAAAGTCAATGACAAGGTTTGAACACACACTATCCCATTTTCTTCATGCTTCTATTGCCCAATGTAATAGCAAGGTGCTTTGGATCTTGAGCATAAATACCTCCATAAAGTACATCATATGTTTGTGCTTGTCATGGTGGATTTTAAATGACATAGTTTTAAGGTTTGAACTTTACACCTCCTAATTCTCATGCACCAATCAAAAGTTGATTTTCATTACACCAAGCATACAAAACTATCTAAATCAATTCCAAACCATTGGCTATCAATGTTATTTTCAATTAAAAGGTAGATGCCCCTTGATTTGAACCCAATACTCCTTTATTTCCATACCTTTTCAAACACTACATTGGACGATCCATCATTCCTTGTATATGGGGATGGCTAAATTCTCCAAATCAGGATCTTTTTGTGGTGGACACATGCCCATTTTTAAAATTCAAATAAAAAATATATTAATATTTTTATTAGTGTAGAGGTATAAAATTTCCCTATCACATGATTCTTGACTAGATCTACTAGGAGCCAAGGTGATCATGGGGTGTGTTCTATTATCTACACTAGGGGGCTTAGATATTGAAGGGTTCACCAGGAATGGTTTTAGGACTCAATCCAAGTCTGGGGTAGAGATGTTTGATGTTTATATTGAAAAAACACCTATGTTTGATCTTTCTAAAATCTAAGCTATGGAAATGAAAGAACAATGCAAGACAACCAAATATGCAAGAAGACAAGAAACTAACCCTAGAATGATTCTTGATTTTCAATGATGAATAAACCCTAACTTGTAATAAAATAGATATTTATTTCTTAGCAAGGGTTTAAGAGAATGCACAAACAATAATTAACCCTAGGATGTAAACTATATGCTTTTACTCTTTCAAATACCTAGAAATAAAATATCAAATACTTTCCTTTCCTATTATGATCATAAAATAAAAAGGAACAAATACACACAACAAAAAACCTAAATATATACTAGGGAACTTACCTGATATGATGGTTGATCCTAGATTTTACTTGTATACAAAATATATAAACAACTTCAAACCTACAAAATAGTTTACAAAATCCTTGAAAATTTGATCAACATTTGGGGGTATGCTTAAACTGTTATACGACTAAGCTTGGAGGTGCAGAAGTCAAGTCCCCTTGGTCCATTTAGCTGATTGTTCAAAAATGACATGATTTTTGACCTTTGGAATGAGCACAAGCAATATAAAACAAATATACAATAGTGAAATGAAATACAAATAGAATAGGTGCAACATAAACCTAACATGCAAGAAGCAATCTAGGGTTTTGGGAAGCAAGAACTAAACCCCATGCCCTAATTGATAAAATTTTCACCCTGTAATGGTTGGACACAAATATAGCTTGCCAAATTTACACCTTATGTGGGTGGGGTACGAATTTCATTCAAAGCACTTTTTGGGTCCTCAAAACACCAAAAAAAGTGATGAAAAATAGCAAAAAACGGAGCTAATGACTAATAATGTAAGTAAATAACTTGGTTAGCTAATGGAGGAAGCAAGAAACAATGAGAAGATGAAGGAATCACTATGAAATGATAGACTTATCCAACCATCATGACTCCTTTACTTGATCCCCAAGGGAATCCAACACTAAAGCAAAAAAATAATAAAAACAACAATTTGCAATAGAAGAGCACTTGTTACCAAGTCAAGATTAGGGTTCTCTCTAGATCATCTGTCTCTAGATTTTAGATTGGGTGGAAAGAGGGAATCCAATCCCTTTTTTATAAGATATTTGGAGGGATAAAGGGTAGGAAAACAAAATTTCACCGCAAGCAAGGGTCGACGTCAAAATGGATCGACACCAAAACGTGCTGATGAGGGGTGGGGTTTTTGAAAGAAAAATCCCTAGAACACCAAATTTGTACCCAGTAATTTTAGGGTGTAAATTTGGCAAGCCAAATTTTTGTCCTATATGGATTGGGCATGAATTTGGTAAAGCTAGGGAAAATGGACAAAGGAAGAGGGGAAAGGGCCCAAAATTTGTACTTGGAAATTTTGGATGGATTCCTATGGATCTAAGGAAATATTGACTCATTTTGATGGGCCAATTTTCCATGTCTATATTTTTCCCCTATTTGATGTATTTATGGCCAAATAAATGCATAAAATAAAGATGTAGACCCCTATGGGCAAAGACAACAAACATACATAAAAAAAGGGTGGTCGAGTTTAGATAGAGGGGAGGTGCAAAAAGGGGTGTCACCTTGAACACTATAAATTTTCATGCAAATCAAGGGATTACTACCATTAATACCTCTAAGGCTAGGGTATCCCCTCGATGTTTAGAAGGGACATGAATTTTTTGAAGAAAACTCAAAAAAGGATCAAAAGCAAGCAAACAAGAAAACAAAGAAGAGAGAGAAACGACACAAAAGAAGGGGAGGAGAGCGAATAAAGAGAGGGAAAAGACAAATAAGAGAAATAAGAAATGGGGGAAAACAAAATAAAGAGATAAGAAAAGGAGGGAAAAAGGAGGCAAGAAAAGGAGGGGAAAAGAATGAAGGAAGAAAAGAGGAAAAGGGGGGAAAATAAACTCATTTTCACCATGCGAGGAGCAAAAAAGAGCTTTGGAGAAGAAAAGGGAGAATGGTGCTTCCAAATCACCATGTTGTCATGCCAAGAGGTGATGTTGGTACTACTATAGATTGAAAAAGGTATGGATCAAGACCCACTTGCTAGAATTAGATTTTGTACTTCCACACAAAATTTTTAATTTTTTGGATTTTTTAAGCAATTATTTTTGCAAAATTTATTGTGAAGTATGAATCTTGTTATGGAACATATTTGGTCAAGTACCATTTCCGAATTCATGCCTAGTCATATCGAGGCATGAATTTGGTAAATTTTGAAAAAAATGCACTCTTTTTTAATGGATCTAATGAAATGTGTGAATGTTGTTATGTTGATTATGTAGCCAGATGTACTCGAGAGTAAAGAGTGGTAGTCAAGCACACTCAAGGAGTCTATGACAGATCTCACAATGGTAGAAAGGGAGACACTAGAGAATATGGGGCTATTGCATCTAGAAAATATATTCCGCATTGAGGCAAATAGGGCACTACTAACATCTCTAGAAAAGAGGTGGTATATAGAATTGTCCATATTTTAGTTACTGATAGGTAAGATGACTATCACATTGGAGGATGTGTGACACATCTTAAGGATCTCCATTAGGGAGAGGACTATTTACAAGGTAAAAATTCCAATGATGGCATTAGAGATGATGTTGGGAAACCCAAAACATATGATCCATCAGAGTGGATTTCATGTCAATGAGATGCCATGTCGATATTGAGTTGGATCACTAATGTTTGTACTATGTGGGGTGGTGGCAAGGATGCTGGTGTACTACATGAGTAGGAAACACCTACCATGGGCACCGATAGGAGTAGTGGTAGATATGTGATATCATGAATTTATATGTGTTGGCTTTCTTGTACAGGACATTGTACGATATCGTGTATAAGTGGCAGATAGTGCTGATATGTATACCTTTTCTTTAAGTGTAGTGTTAGGAGCACATAGTAGTCCATAGGCTAAATGCACTACTAGGCCATTGCCCAATATGGAGTTGCTAGTAGAATATGGGTGGAGTTGACACTACGAGCATGGGCATAGGGTATATATTGGTGTCTTACCACTAAGGAGGTAGATGATGAATAAGTTATGGTAGCACCATATCATATGGTGATCATGGAATTTACACCCTCATTGGGCAAAGGATACGAAGGAGCTAACTTGGGTGAGGAGGATCTAGTGGATCATCACTAATAAGGGTGAGCAAGAGCTATACTGATTTGATCGAATACAATGCTAGTTTAGCATTCTATAGGAGATACCAAATCTTAGGTACCATTAGTTTAGGAAGGTGAGGAGGGACTCACTAGGAGTTGAAGATGCTCTTGAATTGGGTAGATGGGTGGAGGAGGGTTTGAATGACCCACTATACATGGATCCAAGGATGGACGATATCAAAGTGGCCCTTGGTACAAGAGATGGTATAGGAGCACTGTGTCCTTGAGGATATTCCCATCAGTACTAGTGTAGAGATGCCATGTTATGATCTAGTGAGTGTAGCTAGCACTTTGAGAGACCACTTGATGCTCCACGAAGTGGCAACAAAGGGGTATAGATCCTTCAAGACTAGCACAAACATAGGTTTGGGTGGAGATAGTGATGGCCACGAGAAGGAAAATCACCATTCTAGCTCAAGGGGAGGGGGAAATTTAGGATTTGCCCCCACAATAGCATAGGAAGGACCTAGTAAGGCTACAAGTCTAAGGGAGCATGCGAGGGAGACAAACACACTACAGGCCATAGTAGTGGTTATGTAGGAGGAGATGGACACCATCCTCACAACATTGGACTAGGTTCAAGTAGAGTGAAACACAACAAGGATTGAGGTAGAATGCCTCAAAGGGAACATGGGCTAGGTGGCATGAGAGCAAAAATAGGCCTAGGCAAAGGGGATGGCTATCATTATAGGCAACCAATAAGGTGAGAGAGGCCACCTACTATAGTAGAGCTATAGAGGGTAAGGGAGTCATATGAAATAGTAGTGTGGATGGAAGCCTACTACCAGATATATATCCATGCCATCCTAGCAAATTAGAGGGTTTCATCACCATAATCTATATGGTCATAAAATCACTAGTAATCATGGGTATGATCTAGTTCACAATCTGTGAACATGGTTCCTGAAAGCATGAGGATATGGAAGCAAAATGGCATACCGGGTGCGATGCAAACAAAAGCAAAATGTAACGCTAAGTCCTACGAACGAAAATGCATGAAAAGGGGAAAACAAGCGAAATGAAATGAGATGTAAAGCAAATGTAAAGTGCAGCCCTTTATTTTATTAATTTGCTTGATATCAGGTTACAATACGTCTCCTCCCTTTTCAGGGGCTAGGAGCGTTAAACATAGTTTTGTCACACCACGGATGGTACGCTTTCTTTCGCATGCCCACATGTGAAATGGGTGGGCCAAACATCATCGCCACTTGCATGAATGCATCTGTGCTTCCTTGCTGCCCCTCCAGTGTCGAGATCCTATGTTCAAAAAAATAGCAAACGATTAAAAGCACCTGCGAATGGAGGGAAACATGCGATCCCCAAGGCCTTCGGTTAATGCATGCATAAAATAATTAAAACTATAATCAAAACATATCAGAATGAGCTAAAATTTGGACAGAGGCATGAAAACATTACCAAGAACACATTGCAAAAGGAACAGTCAAGAAATCTACCACATATTTCTAATCGCTCTGGGGTGGGACGATTAGGACTGTCACAAGACATCATAAAGTGACCTCCTAAATGTCCCATCTAGGGGCCTCCAAAACACCTACAAAGTTGGGGTTAGGAAAAATGGGGAATTTTGAGATGACCCAGAAGGTTGGATTTCGCAAATTCTGCCTCGATCGCCCTGTATCCGATGATGCTCCCTGTATGTTAATGAAAACGAAAAACACTGAAAACACAACCAATATTCATCAGAATGACATGAAATTTGAATGGCAGCCTATATGAGTGACCTAAAATGAAATGCAAATGAAATAGTAAATAAATATTCTACATATTTCTAATAACTCCGGGGTGGGGCGATTAGGACTGCAGCAGTGCGAGGGGCACCCGGGGGCAGGACGCCCATCGTTTGGGGCTTGGTTTCGGCACCAATCCACTTGGGATGGGTCCAAAACCTCCTAAGGGGTTGTTTCAAAAAATTGGGTGGGGTATTGTGGCAAAATGTTCAGGTTTTGGGTCCAGATTGCGCTTCCAATGATCACCCAATAACCTCCCTTCCAAAAGAGAGATCAAGGATGTAAGAAGCACAAGCGATGGGTGAGGATGTAATTCGGAAGCACTCCATTGCTCCAAATGCTCCTGCTCTATCATTTTTTGGGGTGAGAAGACTCACCATTTTATAGACCTGAGGGTCTCTTATGAATGAGCATGCAGAGGCGCCACTTGGCCATCATGCCTTGTCAGGGGAGAGAAGATTCCTCCCTAATTAAGGGCTCCATGATTGCTTCTATGACTGCCTATTTGAGCTCAAAAATGCTCACTCGCACTCCCATGCATTGAAGGTGGAGTTGAGTGGAGGATCTGAGCTACCATTTGTCAAGGTTTGACCTTTTTCCCATCAAACCTGCTATTTGCCCCACCCTGGAGTGAATGTTGCTAATCGTCCCGGGGTGGGACGAATACCAGTTTGTAATCGTCCCAGGGTGGAACGAGTAGGGAGCAGAGTGCCTGAAAGGTGCCAAATTGACCTCTGACCTTCCAAAACTATTTTGGGAGTGGTTAGGACCATTTTTTAACCTCTAGGGGCTGCCCTAGGGGCTATGTATGTCAATTTGATTAGTGCTTGTCATCACATAATCGGATTGGTGTTGTTTTGGTGTCTATAGATGCCCCTTTTTGGGATGCATTGTGTGTGGCGTAGTGCTGAGCAAAAATAGATAACCAAAGCACTAATTATTAGGGTTTCTCAGTAACCTAACCAAATTTTGATGCCCCAAGTATGGAAAGGGCATGCATTCTTGAATCCTTGCTTCTGACGAGCTAAGGAGCTTAATTCAAGTGTTAACCTTTTTCGGTGAGGTGTTACTTGATCTTGGACATTGTTCGATCATGAATAGGCAAAGGGCGCAACCTTTTGTCTATGGGAACCTTGAGTTCATGATTCTATAATGCCAAGTGTTTGATCATCTTGTGATTATTGCTTGTTTGCTACCCCAAGCAGGAGCGTGATTGTCTTTGTCAATGATTCTTTGAATGCATGCCATTTCCTTGATTGGGTGTGTATTTGTTGATTGGTGACTAAGTGTGACTACCCCCTCAAGCGACGAATCGATGAGGGAATGACCGACATGAGAAAAGCGACGAGTCACTTGACCCAATATGACTTTTGGTAAGGGTGCCTTCAGTTGTTTTTCCTTGAACGCTTATGCAGTTTTCGAACAATTTGACCTATTTTTGGTGGGTTTTAACCCTTTTTGTGATGCATTTTGGAGCTGAAATTGTCAAAAATTCATCCTCCCGTGGAGTGGTCCGGCTATGGTAGCCTTCTTAGGGAGTAGGATATTGATAATTTGTGGCCCCGACGTCGGTTTTGCATGCCAATAATGTCAGGCACAAAGGCGCCTTTGTTCAGCAATTTTATTGCTATTTTTGGGTGGGTTTGGACCCTTTTTGTGACATCGTTTGGGGATGAAATTCTTGAAAATCCATCCTCCCGTGGAGTGGTCCGGCTATGGTAGCCTTCTTAGGGAGTAGGATAGTGAGGATTTGTGACCCCAATGTCAATTTTTCATGCCAAGAAGTGCAGGCGCAAAGGCGCCTTTGTTCGGCAATTTTATTGTTGTTTTTGGTGCATTTTGGATGCAGTTTTTGCTATTTTTTATTTTCTTGCTCTGTAATCATCCCAGGGTGGGAAGAATACCATTTTAGTAATTTTCCTAGGGTGGGATGAGTACTAACTAGAGCGCTCATCCTAGGGTGGAATTATTACAGGCCTAAAAATCCTATATAAGGGCCAAAACTAGGTTTTGGGCTCATTTGCACTTTGTTTTTTTGGCGATTTGGAGCTGTGAGGAGGAGGAGGTCGAGTTCACGTAGTGGAGTGCTGTTGAATTTTCATGGACACAATGAGTTCATGGACCGGATCATCCAGTGGTAGAGCCAAGATGAGACCCATGAGTGCTCCTCTTTATTTTGCTTGTTTTTATTTTCTTTTTTTTTGTTTTGTTTTATTTGTTAAATGTTTTAGCTATACATTTGTTGAATGTTTTAGTTGTACATTTGTTAAATGTTTTTGCTATACATTTTTTTGGTTATCATGTTTTTAATGTTTTTGTGTTGTTTTTGTTTTGCAGGTGGTGAAGAGTCGGTACCATCAGCCGACGGTGTTTTTGGATGCATGGGAGGCACTGACTATGGTGGACTAGGAGTGGCTTGATGCCCTTGGGCTCAAGCAGGTGACTCGGTTAGAGCCTATGGTGGGGGATCGGGCATATCTAACTGCCCTGATCAATTTGTGGGATCCCCGCACCAACACCTTTCATCTCCCAATAGGGGAGATGACAGTGACTCTAGAGGACGTTTATCAGATTCTATAGATTTCGATAGACGGATTGCCCATTCGGACTACTCCTCATGATCAGCGATGACGGTGACACGGTGCTTTGGGCATGCGATGGAGATGGGGGTGGATGAGGTGATGGAGAGGGCAGAGGGGGACTGCCTGATAGGCAAGATTTTGGTGCGGTGGTGGCTAGAGAAGGGCGTGTTGGGGGTGAGGCATGCACTGCTCATGACCCTCATCTCCAACATGTTGTTGCCTGACTCATCTGGTGCGAGGTTCCCTTGGAACCTACTGGAGGTAGTTTTTAGACTTGTTGAGTGTCCGACCTTAGAGCCACTGATTATGAGGTGGGGTCAGACACTATTGGCACAACTTTATGATGAGTTGTACGAGGTCCATTGCCAGAGGCGGAAGGGGATTGGGTGTAGCTATCTATTGTAGTGCTGGGGGTGGCAGCACATAGCTGTGGAGTGGCCACAAGGATTGCCTTGGACCACCCGGGCAGAGATGGTGGACAGGGAAATAGGGTATGCGGCTCTATGGTGGAGGTTAGAGGAGCAGGGTAGAGTCAATGGTGGGAAGGTGTCGTAGGGCACTATGTCGATGCCTTCTCATGTCTTGCTCCAGGGGAGGTGTTCTAGCATCCATACCAGGACTGTCCAGCCTGGCTTGAGGTTGGGGAGTGGCTTCGACGGGTGCATAGGGGGAGGTGGCTGATCGGGTGACATGGGACCGAGTAGGTGTACTTCCCATACGTTCGAGTGACTCGATAGTTTGGGGTGCACCAGGGATTGCCTAGTGAGCCTTTGATCTATCGACATCGAGGCGATGAGAGGACTCTAGCCTGGCCGATCATTGAGCCACTAGGTGAGGAGTCGGATGCAGTGATTGATGTCCCCGACATGGACAATGTCGGGGTGACTACAGAGTACGACCAGTGGTGGACGATGCGGTGATGGCGGGGTGAGGGGCCTCTAGGAGGCATGGATGTGGCAGTAGTAGGTGGTGAGGATGCAGAGGCATCAGGGGAGGGTTGGGGAGCTCCGCGCGATGATGCAGATATGGTGGAGGTTGACGACTTGACTAGGGATGACCTAGGGGTTCCGAAGTAGTCGGATATATAGGATGTTCCAGAGTAGTGGGTGGCAGAGCAGCCCGCCATCCCGAAGATGCCCATGCCTCAAGCAGTCCCAAGGGACATGGAGGCTAGGTATCATGTGAAGATAGCACGATTGGAGGATCTACTACGAAGATGAGATGAGGAGCATGGGGAGGTTCTACAGGAGAGGGATCTCCTA
Organism: Wollemia nobilis; assembly: GCA_028583015.1. Lineage (NCBI taxonomy): Eukaryota > Viridiplantae > Streptophyta > Pinopsida > Araucariales > Araucariaceae > Wollemia > Wollemia nobilis. Next base: position 2,796,504 of record JAQPPZ010002765.1, read on the forward strand.
TAGACTCAGTTGGCGGAGTGGGAGAACGCATTGGCTGCGTACCACTAACGGGATGGGGACACAGATGCTTCATGGGAGAGGGATCTCCTACGGACTCAGTTGGCACAGCGTGATGATGCATTGGCTATGTACCATCGATGGGAGATGGATTTGGTCTGACATCGGATGGAGTTGGAGGTAGATATTATCCACCTCGATGGGCGGTTACCTGAGCTCACTAGAGGTGGATCTTTGCACCGAACGAGAGACAGTGAGACTGAGCAGTCTGCTTCCTCTCATCGTAGGTGGGTGGGTGAGGGTAGCGCTAGTGGGCGTGATGCGGGGGCTGGTAGCAACCGTCCTGAGAGGTCCCATAGGACCCACACCACTGGGGGTAGTTCCAGTCGCACCGATCCTACGTGATCATGGTGGTCGACGCCCTAGGCTTGGGGTTTTTGAGTTTTTGATTTTGTTTGTGAGGTCAGAGGACCATTTTATTGTAGCCTGAGGGCCTTTTTGATGATATATATACATGACTTTCTTTGTGTTTATACACTTGTTATGATTTATTTTTATGCACATTTTAGTTAGTTGATGTATGCATGTGTTATTATGAATGCGATGTTTCTAATTATATGATGTATGCATATGGAATGGATGGAATGATTTGTTGATAACTTGTCGGTGGCACCATAGACTGTACAGGATTCACTAGCTTTCTATTATGTGATGACTTTGCATGTGTAATATTTTTTTTTGTTTTGTATTTTTCGATGGTGATGTAAGAATGGACATGTACAACATTTTTTTTAGAATGTAGTTAAGGTTTTTCTGAGACTCAGATGCTTTAACTAACTAGCCAAGACTGTACATTTATCTTACAAGACTTTTGAACAAGGTACGAATCAGACTTGAGTTTGACCAAGTTATTTCACATCCCTGTGTGTGCGATTGAATTTGTTTATGTGGTATTTGTCAGGATACCGCCAATGCCAGGTAGGCTGTCCACCAAACCTATACTGAGGATCACCTAATTAGCTCCACTAACTCCTTTGTTGTATTTAGTAAGATTAATCCATAGGACAATCTAAGGTACCATAAGCTAGCTCATCCACATGCAAACATTGGTCTGCTCACACGCAAAGCTAATGTGATAGACATATCGTCATGCATTTAGGATACCGCCATTGCCAGGTAGGCTGTCCACCAAACCCGTAATGAGGATCACCTAGATGGTTTTTTGAATGCTAAGAATTCCAAGGATTCAAGCTCAGGCATCTTTCGGTTGCTCAACTTGTTGGGATACTTGCTCTCATACATAGTGATAAAAATCACTATTTATTTTTCTCTTTTGTTTTTCTTTTTGAGCAAGGGGTTTGAATAGTGGTGATAACCACTGTTATTTGATTTTGCATTTTTAGGTTTCAAAGTTGAGCTCGTAGGTTTTTGGCTTGCGAATGGAATTGATCCCTTTTGGCTTTGGGGATGACTACCCATCCTATTTAGGGACGTGTAGTACGAATCCTTATGACTTTGGGGACCAAAGGTGATTGGGGATGTTACTATGTAATGGCATTGATATTTTAGGCCTTGGGGATGACTACCCATCCTTGTCAGGGGCATGTAGTATGAATCCTTATGACTTTGGGGATCAAAGGTGATTGGGGATATGATTATGTAATGGCATTGATATTTTAGGCCTTGGGGATGACTACCCATCCTTGTCAAGGGCATGTAGTACGAATCCTTATGACTTTGGGGACCAAAGGTGATTGGGATTTTTTATAGTGGTGAATTTTAACCACTATTTATTATGGGGAATTGGATGGGGAAGAGCTTGTCCTTTTGTCAATTCTCAGCATTCTCGAACCATTCGCACAGGGGGATGAGCAGGCTAACCTTTCACCTATGGTACCCTAGACTGCTTTGTAGGTTTCTCTTGCGTTCACACAACTTGGGAATTTTTTTATGTGTTTTAACTTGTGTGGGGATGCTACGTAACGAGGTGTGATCCAAGTAAAACTCTACCTTTGTAAAATCTGTCTGACTTTGTACAGTTTTTGGCTAGAAATCTAAAGACAGCTGAATGACGAAAACCCTAAATACATTAGGAGACAACTGACTATGATAAAAAATGTGGATGGTGTTATTTTGGATGGATGTGTTTACAAAATGGACTGAATGTGGAAAATGATGGAATTGCCTAGCAATTACAGTCTATGGTGCTTATGACGTGTATGACCAACAAATATGCCATGTATGGATGTGATGCCTAATGCAATTTATTATATTTTTGTGTTTTGATTTTTAAGAGTATGCATGGAAGTGAGATGCAATTTTTTTGTTATTTTTTATTATCTTTTGTTTTTGTTTGTTTTTGAATATTTGTTTTTGACCAAGCGATTGTGGGAACCCTTGGAGCTTTTGGTTTGACCAAAGAGTTTATGGATACCTTTGGGGCATTTTAGGTTGACCAAGTGATTGTGGGAATCCTTGGAGCATTTGGTTTGACCAAAGGGTTTATAGATACCTTTGGGGCATTTGGGGTTGACCAAGCGATTGTAGGAATCCTTGGAGCTTTTGGTTTGACCAAAGGGTTTATAGATACCTTTGGGGCATTTTGGGTTGACCAAGCGATTATGGGAATCCTTGGAGCTTTTGGGTTGACCAAGGATTTTGGATATCCTTTGGAGCATTTTGGGTTGACCAAGCGATTTGCAGAATCCTTGGAGCTTTTTGGGTTGACCAAGCGATTTAGAATCCTTGGAGCTTTTGGGGTGGGCTATGGCTCTCTAAATGTGGAATGGCCTCAAATGACTGATGTTCAAGGGTTCTAGTTCCTTGATTCCTTCAAGAGAGGTGAGCCGGTATGTTCCAGGTCCTATTTTACTATCGATTACATAAGGACCTAACCAGTTTATTGTGAACTTGTCCCTTAGATGGGGTGGCAAGTTAGAATTTTGTTGGTTCTCTTTTAAGACCAAGTCACCAACCTGAAAGTCCCTCAGGTGAACTTTCATGTTGTATGCTTTCTTAAGTCGCTCTTGATAGATACGTAAATGCTCGAGAGCATTGATGTGTCGTTCATCGAGCAATGTAAGCTGGTCTAACCGGGCCTACCATGTAGTGTCATCATCGATGAACTCTTGCATTGATATGCGTAGGGAAGGTATTTCCAACTCGAGAGGCATGACTACCTCGGAGCCATACACCAACAAAAATGGAGTTGCCCCAGTGGGCGTCCGAATGCTAGTGTGATAAGCCCAAAGAGCAAGTGGGATTTGAATGTGCCAATCCTTATGACTATCTATGACTATATTTTTAAGGATGGCAACTAGCATTTTGTTTGATGCCTCTGCTTGCCCATTTTCCTATGGATAATAGGGTGTTGAAAAACTGTGCTGAATTTTGTACTTTGTTGTCAAAGCACGCACATCTTTGTTCTTAAATGACGTCCCATTATCCGAGATGATCTTGGATGGAATACCAAAATGACATATGATGTTATGTAAAATAAACTCCGCAATGCGGGGTCCAGTCGTAGAGGTAAGCGGAATTGCTTCCACCCACTTGGTGAAGTACTCTATGGCCATTATGATAAACGTGTGATGACCTGACGATGCAGGGGAGATCTTTTCGATTAGATCTAAGCCCCACTATGAAAATGGCCAAGCCGATTGGATCGGTTGCAAGGCCTGAGAAGGTACATGTGTCAAATTAGCATGGTGTTGACACTTCACGCACTTCCTTACATACGTGCAACAATCTCGCTCTAAAGATGGCCAATAATAGCCCATGCGAAGAATGCGCTTTGCGATGGCCATACCGCTGAAGTGGCCACCGCATGTACCATCATGCGCTTGGGTGATCGCCCAAGCGGACTCCTGCTGGTCCAAGCAATGGAGGAGGATCCCTTCATAGCTCTGACGGTACAAAATGTCTCCTAGCAAGACATGTTTTGCCGCTTTCTATTTGAATGATATTTTCATGGCATGCGTCAATCCAAGTGGGAGGTTACCTAGCTTGAGGTAGTCTCTTATGGGTGTGTACCAATCCTATTGATCAGAAACCTCGATGGTATGAACTGCCAATCCCTCTTGAAGTTCATCCCTAGCAAAAGCTGAGCGGGAACGGACCTGTAAGAATAGCATTGTGTTGCTATTAAGAGGGGTCGAGGAGAACAAGGACCCCCAGTTGGCATGATTCAGACTATCATGGATTCGAGAGAACTTATCCTGAGATGGTTCAATCTGGATCAGGTGGATTCCTGGTATTAGGTCAGAGCTTGCATGCTCCATCATGGATTGTGATAATGTTTTGACTTGAATGGTTGTCATCTCACCGGAAGGGTCTTGCGGGATTAGTGACCCCAAGGAGGCCATAGTGTCCGCAAAATGATTCGATGATCGAGGGAGTGCCTCGATGTCGTACCATTCAAGATTTGCCAAGAATTTGTCCACAAGGGCTTTGTAGGCCTACAGAACTAGGCATTTACATTGGAATACCCCTTTTACTTGGTTGAAAATTAACAGTGAATCACCAAAGATGTTCAAGCATTTGATGTTCATGGTGATTGTTGTCTGAAGACCTATGAGCAAGGCTTCGTATTCGGCATTGTTGTTGGTGCATGGGAAATCTAGTTTAAATGATAGAGGCATTGGAGCCCCTTGTGGTGTGAAGAATACAATTCCCATGCCACCCCCTTGCTCACATTTAGAACCATCAAAAAATAGGGTTATGTCGGCTTGTGACTCAGGCTCATCAGAATCTGGTGATTCTGAGACATGGAAGACCCCATCATCGGGTAGCTCTATGGTCAGAGGTTGATCATCTTCGAGAGGAGCCTCTGCTAGTTGATCGATGATGACTTGACCTTTGATGGACTTTTGTCCAATGAATTCGATGTCAAACTCCGTCAACAACATGATCCATTTTGTCATGCGGCTACTATGATAAGTATGACTCATCATGTACCGCAATGGATTCTCCTTAGACACAACATACGTCGTATTGCTCAACATGTAATGGCATAGCTTTTTGGTAGCAAATACCACTGCTAAGCATAGCTTCTCGACGTATGCATAGTTAAGTTCATAACTGACCAGGGTGCGGCTAAGATAGTAATTAGCCTATTCTTTGTGTAGTTCATTCTTCTGGGCTAGCATGGCGCCCAGTGCCACCTCAGTAGCTGAGATGTATAAGTAGAATGACACTCCTGGTCTAGGTGGTGCCAATACTGGTGGTGAAGCCAAGTATTGTTTAATGTCATCGAAGGCTGACTGGCACTCATCATCCCAGTGAAATGCTACCCCCTTGTGTAATAATTTATTCATGGGTCGGCACTTGTCAGATAGCTGTGCTATGAAGCGCTTGATTGACGTGACCTTTCCCTGTAGGCTTCTGAGCTGCTTGATGGTGGTTGGGGGAAGCATTTCAAGGATTGCCTTGACTTTGTTTGGATCTACCTCGATTCCTCATTTTGAGACTATGAAACCCAAGAGTTTTCTAGATGTGATGCCAAATACGCACTTCTTGGGGTTTAGTCTGACTTTGTGTTCGATGAGGCGATCGAGGATCTTGCTTAGGTCATCGAGATGATCTGGGCGCAAAAGAGATTTGGCCAATAGATAATCCATATAATCTTCCAAAGTTTTATGCATGTGATCATGGAAGATGTATGTCATAGCACGTTGGTAGGTGGCACCAACGTTTTTAAGGCCAAAGGGCATGACCTTATAACAAAATGTCCCCCAAGGGCATTGTGAATGCCATTTTTAGTTGATCATCGAGATTGATATGAATCTGATTGTATCCCGAGAAACCATCCATGAGGGAAAGCATTTCATGGCCTGCTGTAGCATCTACCAATGCATCGATGCTAGGCAAGGGGAAATCATCCTTGGGACTCGCTTTGTTTAGATCTCAAAAATTGGTGCATATGTGAATCCTCCCATCGAGCTTCTTGATGGGTACCATGTTGGACAACCATGGTGGGTAATCCATGCAGATGACAAACTATGCATCCAACAACTTTTGTAGCTCATCTTTGACCATTAAGGCTACTGTTGGGTGCATCTTACATAGTTTTTGCTTGACTGGCTTGACTGTCGGATCAAGCGTTAGATTATGCATGACTAGCTATGGGTCTAGCCCCGACATGTCTTTGTAGGACCATGCAAAAACCTCCTTCTTCTCTTTGAGAAGGGCAATGTAATCGGCTTGCTCTTCGGGGGATAGACTTACCCCTAGCTTGATGATTTGTGGATTCATTGGATCAGAGCCGATGTCTACGTCAGTCGTCTCTTCGACTGACATGTGGGACCCATCCTCCAACTGGTGTGGAGTTGGGATCAGGTGGATATCATTCGCTGAATTTAGATCTACGTTTGGAACATCGGGTTCCTCTTCAGCATGGAAGATATCCTGAGTTGGTCCTGGGGTGAAATGAAGCATCTCACCGCAAGGCCAGTACTCTGATGGGGATGGTGGTGAGTTAGCATGATCCCAGTCTATAGCATCTAAGTCTAGATACAATGGTCATGTTGGATCGGCTGGATTGTGGATGGGGGTGGTTAAGTCAATGGAGATCATGTTGATGAAATGATTTTGGTCTCCATTACCATGGGTGTGGTGACTCGGACTTCCTTGGTGATATTTGTGCTCTGGATCTGGCTCTGGGGGTATTGGCACAAATGGATCAGCCCTATGTGTGGATAATAGGATGGGGTCTGCCCTTGGCACTGATGGCTCTATAGGGTCTCTGGGTGGAAGGTGCTCTCTGTATGCCCAAAGTGGTGGATGCAGCACTTGGTCCAGCTGTGCGGGGTTTAGGTGCCACCTATGCCTTGGCCCCATGTTTAGTTGTTGAAACATGTCATCAATGTCCATGGGGTATTGTTGTTGCCGCATATGATTGAGATATGCCATCTCAGTCTCATCTTCATAATCACTATCGGAGATCCATAGGCCTTCATTGGCTTCGACAACTATTTGTGACATGTGAGGCTCGTCTTGCTCGAGCAAATTGATCTAGTCCCATCGAGGTTGTTTCGCTCTCTATGGGAGGACCTGATTTTCTTGAGGTGGCATTTGCTCGATTGGAGCATTCAAGGGGAACATTGCCAATAAGCTTTCTTGATAGTCATCCATGGGGGTCACTTGCGAATGATTGCTATCAGATTCGAAAGGGTCCCATGGTGCTACCTCATACTCTGACTCATCTTCTGAAGATCCTTCTTGACCTTGTCTATATCCCTCTTGTAGGTGAGTTCTCGAACTTTCTCCTTTCTCGATCAAAGGGAAAGGGTTGTTGAAGTCAACAAGGTTGGTTGTTAACAATGGGAGATAATCCCCCAATGTGTATGTTGTGTTAGGATTGGCATATGGATCTTGTGCCAACCCATCCTTGTTGCCTATCCCTAGGCCTTGCATGTTCTCTACCAAGATGTCAAGGGGCAAAGGGTGGTTGAACCCTACTCCTGATTTGTCGTATGGCATCTGATATCTTGGTTGGCAAAGAACGTGCACTCCTTGTTCATATCTGCCTAACCCATATCCATGCCAATTACATTGGCCAAGATATCTCAAAGTGAAGTCTAGGTTGGACAAATAGTTGACATCCTCAGCAAAGGGCTCTTCATCTTCTTCCTCTTGCAGGTAAGGTTCAATGCCATTATCGAGGCCCCCATATACAAAATTTGTCTGGTTTGGCGGGTAGCCTAGAGGAACAATAGTGTCGATGGGGAGGCGAGGTCTCCCCATGTCCTGCATGGACTCAAGTGCGGGTGTTGCTACAATGTTCCACACTAGGTACTCCCCTAGGCCCGTATTGGCCATCTCAATGGTGATCATTGGTGGTTGAGGGGGAGGGAATGGGAGTTCTTCCTGAGTCCACTCCATGTCGGGTGAACTAGGCATCTCGACTTCCATTCGGCTAGGCATCTCTTCGGTAGAGATGGTTGAGACTAATGGCGGTGCCTCTTCCAGGGGTTTCTTCCCATTGTCCTTCGGTGTGGCCACCGTAGGTGGCATCATTGGTGAAGGACCAGACGATGAAGATGGACCCGGCTAGGGATTTGAGGGACTTAACAACGGGGATGCATGCGGAATCGGACCCTGTTTAGATGGATTCAACTAAAAATCCAAATGTGTCGATGGAAGGGTCGATTGCGGCATCAGCTGCACCGCATTGCAATACTTGAAGGGCTCTAAGTCTGCCGGGACTACATGCACCTGCCCTTTGAATGTGTACTTTAGGCACTGATGAGCTATCGAAGGGACACACTTCATGTCCCCGATCCAAGGCCGGCCCAACAAGATATTATAGGCCATCTCACCTTCCAAGATGTGGCACAACGTAGGAATAGTCTTTTGTCCCACTTGGATGGGTAGGACAATTGTGCCAACCATCGAGCATATCGCATCATTGAATGCTCGAAGAGTATAGGTGGAGGCCACAATGTGAGATGCTGGCAACTTGAGGTGCTTCAATGCCGTTGTTGTGATTATATTACTGGATGAGCCAGTGTCCACCAACACCCTCTTATATGGAATCCCGTTGACCCATGCAATGACGTGCAGGGGTGGATCTGCCATATCACCAGTCATCGATTTTAGCTCGTCTTCTCTAAAGGTGATGACTGGCTTGGTGCATCATTTTACATGTCCCACAAAGTTGTTGAAAGAGTTTGCTTCATGGGGCTGCAGCTCGATGGCTTTTAATATCTCCATTAGAGCCTCCCGATGGGGCGGTGATTGTTGGATGAGCTCGTAGATGGAGAGCCTAGCCGACGTGGTCCTTAAACTTTGGGTAAGTTTAGTCCGAATCGTGGCCACTGGTCTAGGTGGGGGAGGTTGTGTAGGGTGTTGTTGAGGTTGTGACGTTGATGGAACCTCTCCTGTAGCTGCCGTGGGGGCAGCTGTGCTTGGGTACCTCTTGTTTCGAGTCACTATGCTTATCATCCCTACATACCCCTGCATGGGGCAGTTCTGTGTCACCTCATTGACTTGAAGGGTCTTTGCCTGCACATCATGGGCAGGCAGGGGGTCTTTGAAGACCTCCATCTATTGGTTGTTTGGCGCAATGGGATTATCCACCGCTAGCGTCTTGTTGTCTATTAGGTCTTGCACTAAGCTTTTGAACTTCCAACATGCATAAAGGTCATGTCCCTTCTGTCGGTGAAACCTATAGTACAAGTCTTCCCTATAGCCCTTGGGTTTTGGCGCGTTGGGGTCTACGGGTCGACTCTCTGGCAGGTTTATCAAGTTTGCCATGGACAAGCGGTCAAACAAGGAGTCTTTAGACTCTGTGAATGGTGTGAATTGTCGCCTAGGGTGACGCTGCTGATTTTTCTCTTGCCTATGATTTTCTCTTTCATAGCTGTCAAGAGGCACTGCCTGATAATTAGCCTTTTGGGGCTGTGTTGCTTGTGCAGGCTTTGGTGTGTTGATAGCAACCTGATTGACCGCAGTGGGTTTCGGTTGCGTGGTCCCTATTTTGGCATTTTTGGGCCACTCTTTCTTGCGTGGCTTGGCAATCTCGCCATCCTGTATCTTGATCTCCTCAATGATTCTGGCTTGTGCCAGGGCTTCCTCGAGAGTGGCATATTGCTGCAGCTACAATAGCATGGAGATCGACCTCAAACAACTTTTTGAGAACATTTGGGTCAGGTCGGCCATGGGAGGGAGGTAAGGTAGCTTTGAAAGCAACGTCCTCCACCGATTTCCATAAGCCGCCATGGTCTCTTCCTCATACTTCCTGAGGCTAGCTAGGTCACTTAATGATGCCTTCTTCTTGGTATTGAAGGTGAAACATTCGAGGAATGTGTCCACTAGCTGGTCCAGGTTACTAATGCTATGCTTCGGCAACTGGGTAAACCAATCCGAGGTAGGGCCTACGAACGTGGTTATAAATGTTCTTAGAAGCAAAGCATCATTGTCCTGAATGCCAAAGCATTGGCTCAAGAATCTTGTCACGTGCTCTTGGGCATCCTCCTCCCCTCTAAATATTGCCAATTGAGGCATTTTAAAGTGTTCAGGGTATGGGGGTGCAGGCATTGAAGGATGCACAGGGTGACTACGGAGCTGGCGTAAAGTGGGCTTTTGGGGCCCAGAAGTCTTGGTCTCCATAGACTCTAAGCGCTCTAGCAGCGCTTTGTATGCATCAAAATATTTGATCTCTTCCTCCTTGGTTTGTTCCCATTGCGAATTATGGGGAACTTGAGGCCTATGGAGGGGTAATCGGATAGCACCCCCTGCCTTGGTAGGGCATTTCAGCCCGCTCTTCTTCTTGCTCAAATTCCTCATAGGCTTCTTGAGGAGTTCCTGGGCATGACCTATAAACATGGGTGGGTGCCCATGGAGGGTGCCCATCATTGGCTCTAGGGGTGGTCTCCCGCTCAGGTCTAGGAGGTCTTGGAGGCAACATTTGATAAGGTCATGGAGACCTATCTCGCACCAAGGGGTTGTGCCTCTCATACAACTCTGTCCTATGCATGTGAGGGGTTGGGACCCTCTCAGGCATAGTGTTCTAGAGCAACTCATCTATCTGACGTCGAATGCACTCTTTGCTAAGGTGATACAGGTGCTCTAACTATTGTTGATCTTGCTCAAGCTACATGATTTGTGCTTGGTGGGTGGCATGTTTGGCAAATTCCAAGTCGATTTGTTCCATCGTCTTGAGTCTAGGAGGCCTAGATGCCTCCCCTACACATCTATCTCGGTCATGGTGATCCGAGATCTCTATAGGTCACTTCCCTCTATCGAGGTTAGCGGCATTCACCCGAGGCTATGGCCTCAGTAGGTGATCCTGATAAATAGCAGGTGTGGAAGCGCATTGTTCCCACATTGTGTATTGCTCTTGAGGAATGTAGTGGTCTTCCTCATGCTCCCTTTCGTATATGTGAAAGGGGCGGGCAGAGTTGGCTCGCCCTGTCTGAAGAGCCTTGTGCTCTGGATTTGGCCTATTGTTTTTGATAGTAATAAGGGGCAGAGGAGGGATGATGTAATCATGTGGCCCCTCCTTATGGACCCTATGTTGTTCTAGCACTTCATTGCATGGTGGCCACTCATAACGAGTGTCTAAGGGAGCCTTCCCATTTATGTTGAGTGCCACATGTAAGGACTCTTCCTGAAAGGGTCTATGTTGAATGGGAGTGCCCCTCGAAGGGGTGCCTCTATAGTCCCATTCCGTCATGGTATGATGTGGACTATTTTGTGGGTCAGGCCGCCAAGGTGGTATGACCAAGTCCTTGGGGCTATAGCGGAGGTGACTTGTGCCCCCTTGTACACTTTTCATAGCTTCTGCCCATGATTGGGCTTGGCTATGGGTGTACACCATGGTGGTGTCTCTCTAAAAGATACGTAGGTTTTTATCTTCTTTACAATTTTTTTATGCTACACTAAACAAATAAGAGCCACACAAACAAAGAAGTGATTATCTCATTTATAGATTAAAGGTGTGCCCTAGATCTGGTTTAGTGTGTTTTGATTTTTGTTTGAAAACCTTGTAAAGAAAATTTTGTTGTATATGCAATATGAGGGCTCTTATGTCTCCCAAAATGGTCGCCCCTTCAATATACCACTACCAGGCCATTATACCGAACCTCTCAATATACCCGCCCTTACGTGAGGGAAACTATTGGTACGCGAGAGCAGAACAGTACGTGGAACATAGGCGGTACGGAAGGGGAATCACTCTATTTTTGACACCTACCATAGAAGACTTATCCTCATGCACTGGGAATCACCCCAACTACACTTGGTCAGCTTTCGTCAGGATTTACGTCTAGCAACAGTAGCGATCAGGGTTATGTATGCAAAAATTCAAGCCAAGGTGGTGATGAAATCCACCATTGGTCTTGATCAAGTGTTGGGGTTTTACGACCAACTCCTTGATGTTTAGATTACCTCATGGTGTGTGGGGTTATTTTTACTTGCGCAAAGAAAGAAAACATGCAATAAAACTTTTTATGCAAGCAAAGAAACTAAAAATTACAGAGACAGAAAACAGAAAATGACAGAGAGTGTTCAGACAACCTACCTCTTCTCTGCCCACACCAGATGCCCCTGAGTTTCTGCTCAAAAACTGCATAGAGAGCTAATCATCCTGGGGTGGGATGAATAGCAGATCTATATTCATCACAGGGTGGGATGAATGCCTTATTCATCCCAGGGTGGCACGAATTCCAGTCTGTATTCGTCACAGGGTGGCACGAGCAGCAATCCAACGCTTGAAGGATTAACACCTGAAAGAAAAAACACACAATTTTGATCAAAAATTTGATCTCAAAATCAAGGGACAAGGGTCCCACCATGATCGCCACTGAAAGCACGAGGATACGGAAGCAAAATGGCGTACCGGGTGCGATGCAAACAAAAGCAAAACGTAACGCTAAGTCCTACGAACGAAAATGCATGAAAAGGGGAAAACAAGCGAAATGAAATGAGATGTAAAGCAAATGTAAAGTGCAGCCCTTTATTTTATTAATTTTCTCGAGATCAGGTTACAATACGTCTCCTCCCTTTTCAGGGGCTAGGAGCGTTAAACATAGTTTTGTCACACCACGGATGGTACGCTTTCTTCCGCGTGCCCACATGTGAAATGGGTGGGCCAAACATCACCGCCGCTTGCATGAATGCATCTGTGCTTCCTTGCTACCCCTCCGGTGTTGAGATCCTACATTCAAAAAAATAGCAAACGATTAAAAGCACCTGCAGATGGAGGGAAACATGCGATCCCCAAGGCCTCCGGTTAATGCATGCATAAAATAATTAAAACTATAATCAAAACATATCAGAATGAGCTAAAATTTGGATAGAGGCATGAAAACATTACCAAGAACACACTGCAAAAGGAACAGTCGAGAAATCTGCCACATATTTCTAATCGCTCCGGGGTGGGACGATTAGGACTGTCACAAGACGTCAGAAAGTGACCTCCTAAATGTCCCATCCAGGGGCCTCCAAAACACCTGCAAAGTTGGGGTTAGGCAAAATGGGGCATTTTGAGATGACCCAGAAGGTCGGATTTTGCAAATTCTGCCTCGATCGCCCTGTATCCGATGATGCTCCCTGTATGTTAATGAAAACGAAAAACACTGAAAACACAACCAATATTCATCAGAATGACATGAAATTTGAATGGCAGCCTATATGAGTGACCTAAAATGAAATGCAAATGAAATAGTAAAGAAATATACTACATATTTCTAATCACTCCGGGGTGGGGCGATTAGGACTACAGCAGTGCGGGGGCGCCCGGGGGCAGGACGCCCATCGTTTGGGGCTTGGTTTCGGCACCAATCCACTTGGGATGGGTCCAAAACCTCCTAGGGGGTTGTGTTCAAAAAATTGGGTGGGGTATTGTGGCCAAATGTTTGGGTTTTGGGTCCGGATTGTGCTTCCAATGATCACCCAATAACCTCCCTTCCAAAAGAGAGATCAAGGATGTAAGAAGCACAAGCGATGGGTGAGGATGTAATTCGGCAGCACTCCATTGCTCCAAATGCTCCTGCTCTATCCTTTTTTGGGGTGAGAAGACTCACCATTTTATAGACCTGAGGGTCTCTTGTGAATGAGCATGCAGAGGCGCCACTTGGCCATCATGCCTTGTCAGGGGAGAGAAGATTCCTCCCTGATTAAGGGCTCCATGACTGCCTCTATGACTGCCTCTTTGAGCTCAAAAATGCTCACTCGCACTCCCATGCATTGAAGGTGGAGTTGAGTGGCGGATCTGAGCTGCCATTTGTCAAGGTTTGACCTTTTTCCCATCAAACCTGCTATTCGCCCCACCCTGGAGCGAATGCTGCTAATCGTCCCGGGGTGGGACGAATACCAGTTTGTAATCATCCCAGGGTGGAACGAGTAGGGAGCAGAGTGCCTGAAAGGTGCCAAATTGACCTCTGACCTTCCAAAACTATTGTGGGAGTGGTTAGGACCACTGTTTAACCTCTAGGGGCTGCCCTAGGGGCTATGTATGTCAATTCGATCAGTGCTTGTCGTCACATAATCGGATTGGTGTTGTTTTGGTGTCTACAGTTCCTCCACCACCTCTAGCCAATGGAGTAGAGGGGATAGGCTCACATGACTAGGGTTAGTATTGGGATGACATGCCAATTTTGATTGTAGCATGCACCCCTTGGGATGGTCAAGTGTTACAATATCTCTACTATGGTACACCAATCAGTTGGCACACACATAGTGCTTTCAGGTAATACAAGCTACTTTATTTTATTGTGTATTAAATGTGTGTTCTTAATGTATGTGATTTTTATTATCAATTTTTGTGTTTTATTGATGCATGATGATCACGATTAGGATGAGTGTAATGCAAGATGATCCTAACTAAATGAAATACAATCTAATATGGATGCAAAGAATGGATTGCACAAGCAAGTCGATGGAAAGAAGAAAAAACAAAAATAAAAAGGAAGGGAAGAAGGAAACAAATGATGATAGAAGAGAGAGAGAGATAAAAAACAAGAAACCAAAGCTCCAAAATTTTAAAAGCAAAAAATAAAAGAAAAATAGGAGTGAAACTCTGGTAAGGATATGTGCTCATAAATTACCAATATGGAGACTTCCCCTTGCGTGTGGCCATGAAGCTTATCCTGAAAGGGTGTTGTAGATGTGAAATTGAACAACACCAAACAATATACTTAAATAAGTGAATGAATAAAGTAGAATAAACACATATTATTGCACATTTGTGAACTTTTATTCTTATTACTAGGTGGATCTCTGATATTACAACCAAGTTTAGCCTAGATAAGGTTTTTACAATGCTCTATTATCCAATACAACAATTTCAATATGCTAGGATTATTCGAAACCCTAGCTAACAAATAAGGGTGGTGTCTTCACACTCGACTTTATCTCAACACTAAGGTGAGTGGGCTTCAGATATCCATAGACCAAACCACTCAAGTGCTTTAGTAGCTTCCATTGAACTTGATCTCTAAACATGCAAACGAAAAACAACAATAGAAGTTCAATAATATCTACGAGGGCTCCACTATGTGAGGCCCTCAATAAAAAAACTACTAACCCTAGTTGAAAAAATGAGGCTAGAAACATATCTAAAGAATAAAAATATTTGCAATAAATAAATTACCTTGTCACATTAATTCACTGTTCTCTGTTCTCCATCGTTGCTACAAAATTTAATGCACAGATGCCCTAGTGATACCCGAGGGATCGCTAGACTATACAAATATGATTTTGAACACCTACAGGCACTCGATGATGGTGAAACGTATCCAAAGGTGCTTAGTGATGACATGAAGTGCCCAGAGGTGCTTTGTGATGATAGGAGGTATCTGAAATCTTGATGATGAAAAAAAATGCCTATAGGTAATTCAGGGAACTTGAAGGGGCATTCTAGGAGTTAAATAGAATCTATAGAAGCAGATCTGGTTTGTGTGAGGTGGGCGGTTACAAATATGAAAGCGACGATGAGTGATGAAATATGGATAATGGAAAGGGATATTGGATGCTTAAGGACTTAGGGAAAACTCCTTCATAACAAATACTTAAAAAACTTCTTATTTGAGTCATCAAAAATACTCCTCTTTATATTCTCTCCTAGGGAATATTAGGGTTTCAACAACACAATTTATGTGGTCAAGATTAAAACGTGATGGAGGATGGAGATTAAATATGGGTATGTGGTATGAATTAAGGTGTATGAATGGTTGGGATTATATCATGATGGATGGTTGGGATTAATTCATATAAATATACATATATTTATTAAATATATATAAATAAAATATATAAAATATTATTATTTAAATATATATTAAACAAATATATAAATATATATAAATAATGGGTAAAAGTGGCGGGAAATTATGGATGGATGACAAAATGGCTAGATTTTGGTGTTTATAGATAGTTACCTTGATCCCATGAGTTAATTTGTAGAGCTAGATTGTGTACCAATATTATTGAAACTATTTACTGGTTGCATTGTTCGATGGTCAGGAGTCATCCAAGATTTGCTTAGTTGCATGTGATTCATCATTTTCTCTCCAATTTTCAGTGTCTTTGCACTATAGCAAGTCTATAGCTCCTCTGTGGACATGCATGAATAAATAATGAAAGTGGTTATTTTGATTAAGAGCCCAGTTTGGTCTTTTAGTTAGGATTCCATATCCACAAGGATGAAACAATCAATTCTATTTATAGTTTGGTTTTGATAGGAATTTTACACATAATAGTTAGATTCTACCTGATAACACATCTGATGCTCAATGAAATAAATTTTAATGTCATTATTCATCTTAGATGTCACCTTCCACTTACATAAAGTGAAGGTAGATAGGTGTGCCATAGGCTTTTATCACATTTATTATTATTATCAAGGTTTTGTTTGTCATGCAATTTACAAATATTCTTACACTTAAAACATTGTTGTGTTTAAGATTAATGTTGCTCGAGGATAGTCAAATATATTTTCACTCTAAAGATGCATTGGTGGTGGATGGAGTTGAGGATTATTCACATCAAATTGCAGAGATGATTGGGCTACATAATGAGTCATAATTCATTCAAGCTGGTGTAAGTGCTTTGATCATTTCCTTCTACATTGTGAAGATGATTTTATTTGATAACTTTCTATTGATAATAATGCTAAATGTAAGTTACAAGTTGACTACTGGATGTGTGTCTATGCATTTTTTTTACTTCTACCTAACAAAAAAATTCCTCTCTTCCTGTAATACTTGTGTTGTCTTTGGAGGTAGTAAAATGTCTCACTTTGTAACTCTTTGTAATTGTCACCTTTTACCTCAAAGAAGGAAGCCAGGGAATTGTTTGAACCTATGGATTTCTCTAACTACTCTTAAATTTTCCAAGCTAGTCATGATTGATTACAAGCATTTACCAAGTTGGCCATTTATTCCATCTAATATATTATGTATTATTTTTTATGAACACTCCTTTTTGGCCTTGCTTGTTATGGTCTATTTGCTTTATGTTCCACTTTTGTTTTAAATTTCCTCAGGAATCATAGTAAATATCGGGTTTGTTAGATACACAACACCTTGGAAGTTTTATGTATAGATAATGCTTTCCTTCTATAAATGAATTTAGTTATTTGGTTAACTGACATATGACTCCCCCTTTCATCATGAGTGTTTAAAGTTCACTAACCAAAATAAAGTGGAGTTGTACAACTAAATAAATTCTTCATTTACTTTAGGTTTGTTGCTCTCATTGCATTGAACTAAGTTTGTAAACAAATCTCTTCATCTATGGAGGTTCCTTTTGCATGTTGGGAGCATAATTTTGTTTTAATAATCAGTTTTGTCAAATCTATAGATTTTGTAAATTTGTACATTTAAAAAATGTTTTTACCCTTGTTTATACTTTTCATATTTATCCTTATAATCTAAAACCTTTTTTAACCATTCTTATTTATTGCAGGTTCACACTGTACTGGATATTGGTTGTGGTTTTGGTAGTTTTGGGGCTCATATCTTTTCTAAATAGTTGTTAACCATGTGCATCACTTCTTATGAGGTTTATGGTAGTCAAGTTCAGTTAGCTCTTGAGAGGGACCTTCCTGCAATGTTGGGATCTTTTGTTTCTAGACAACTTCCATATCCTTCATTATCCTTTGATATGGTTCATTGTGCCAGGTGTGGGATGTGGGGATAGAAAATAAATATTGTGAGATATATAGTTATTATTATTACTATTTTTAATCTCCCTACTTAAAAAAGTGAGACTAATGTTTCATGAGTCCTATAGTCCATAGAATTTTAATGGACTAGCAATAATGCAAGCCCTTAATCATGCTTATAGAATTTCTCACTCTAATCAACACTAGATTGCAGTATGGTGAATGATTGTAGTGGATATATTGTCTTGGTGTGTTGTGGGTATAGTAGGTCATCTTGCCTTGCACTCAATGTACAACCTATTGTTACAATAGATGGAATTCCTCACTCTATTAACATTATATTAAATTTTTATAAGATCCCTTACTATTATCAACATCATTGTATTAACTTCTTGTAAACAACATTGTATTAGTGTTATTTGTAGTGGGCTTATTGCTAGTTTAGTGTATGGTAAATATAGTGGATTATTTTATCTTGCATTAAGTGTGTCTCTGAGATGTATGCAATTTGTTGTTACAAGCCCATTGTTTGCATGTGACATATTTTCAATTAGAATTCTTGGGCTGATAAATCATTACTTGTGTTGCTTTAAAGTTCACATTTAAGCATGATTTTTTATAAGACTATCATAAATGTTTGATTTAACTTTTAGTTATCACTGCAAAAAATGAGCACATTTGAAAAGTAACTTTAATTGTTTCTAATTATATATGAAATTAAGATGTGATTTATGAACTCCAAAGTTTTTAAAGCTAGGCTTTGCTTTTCCTGCGTCCTTTATATTATTTTTTTTAGGTGAGACCCTAAGAATATGGTTTTAAACCACCCTCTTAGGGTGAGGTCTTAACCCTAAGAGGGTGGTTTTAAACTGGCCTGCCCTCTTAGGGTTAAGACCTCACCCTAAGAGGGCAGTTTAAAACCATCCTCATAGCCCTAAAAGGGTGATTTTAAACCACCCTCTTAGAACCTAAGAGGGTAGTTTTTTGAGGTAGTTTTTAGTCATCGTCATATGATGTGGAATTTTTATGATGCCCTCATATATGGTGACTAAATAACCGCCCTTAAAGGTCTTTAAGGGTAGTTAAAAATCATCGTTAAAGCTCTTTTTTGGTGTAGTGAGTTTATCATAACAACGATGGAGTACTTCACTAAATGGGTAAAATATATACCGTTGGCCATGGTGACTAGAGCTTAGGTCTCCAAGTTCATCTTCAACCATATCCTTTGTAGGATCGAGCTACATTTGGTGATTATTTCTAAAAATGGTACTCCTTTCAAGAACAAGGATGTCCATAAGCTTTGTGCTAAGTACAAGATTTAGCACAAGTGGTCAAATTTGTATTACCCTCAAGGTAATGGTCAAGCCAAAGCATCCAATAAGTCTCTGGTCAAGATTCTTAAGAATTTGGTTACTAATATCGATCAATATTGGCATATCCAACTTTATCCTACCTTGTGGGTATATCATACTAGTATACAAACTCCTACAAATGCCTCTCTATATGTCTTAGTCTATGGGACTAACGTAGTTTTCATTGCACATCTTGTTGCAATATGTCTTGATCAGTGATGAGTATCATTTTCATCATTTTCACCAATTGGATTTGTTGCATGAAAAGCACATTCATGCCTTAGAGAATTTTTGAGCCTATCAAAATAGGCTCAAGCGATCTTATTTCAAGAGAGTTTGTAATAATTATTTTGAGGTTGGGTACCTTGTTCCCAAGGAAAACTAAAAAAGCACCAATACTTTTTCTGATGTGAAAGGCAAGTTTCAGCCCAATTGGATAGGCCTTTTTGTTATAATGTCCAAGTCTAGCTTAGGAGCCTATTGTTTAGCTTCTTTAGATAAAAAATAACTTAAAGAAATAAAGAAAAAATGAACATAATACACCTAAAAATATACTATGCATGACTTTGCATTTTTATCTTCTCATATTACATTTAGCTTAGTTTTCATATTGCATTTTGTTTTCTTGTCCATACTACATGATTGCCTATCATATTTTGCATGTTTTGCTTGATATTCTATTCCACTTACATTTTTTCTTGTCATATAGTTGAATTCTTGTTTGATGATATTTACATGATTGCTTCATCATATAGATTTTTGAGGATTTTGTGAGGATGGCAATTTATGAAACATAGTTAGGTATTAGCTCACATGCATTTCACTCATACTAGGGCTTTTATGCCTAGCGAATACCCAACCTAGGGCCCATATCCATGCATTTGCTCATGTCTTCTCTTCTTTCTATATTCTTTTATATTCCTTGACCTTTGAAAGTATAAAATTATCATCAAATTTTTCTCCAAGTCAAGGAATATAGTTCTTTTTGTATATATTTGTCCTTTATAATTTTTCTTTCTTTTTTTCATCAAGATAAAGGATATAAGTTCCTTATTCTATTTGCTCATTTTTGCTTTCACTCACACTTTTCCTTCTTGATATTTCACCTGTTAAGAGGTCCTCGTGGGATAGGGTAGTACTACATGAATATAATTTATGGTATTCATACAACCACTAACTATCTTATGCACACCTCTTAGCTATCGATATTTCAATAAGGACACACACACTATTTCGTTATGTTTTTCTTTGGTTATTCATCTCTTGCACACACCACACCCCTCTTGAGGAGTACTCACTTTGGAAAATCAATCAAATACTTCACCCTATATAGGATAGCTTCATGGTTACTGTAGATTAAAAATACCACGCCAAACAAAAGATAAAACCACAATAATGGAATACAGAATAGTTGCACAAAAACAAACGATTTATATTAATCGATGGAGTTTAAAAACTCCTTTTTGAATACAACCGGGCTTGTAACCCTTTATTTGTGATACAAAAGTTACAAGTTATGCTAGGGTTCTCCGAAACCCTAGCTGGCACGAATGGTGGCGCTTCCGAAGAATGTATCTTCAATCCCAACAGAGTGAGTGGGCTTTGTCGTATCCCTTGCTTGGACCACTCCGACTTAATCAGCTGCCATCAATAAACTGGATCTATTATCAAAAACCCACACACATTAACACTATCAAGGAGTTAGAAATTAATGAGAGGGCTCCACTGCGTGAGCCCTCAGAAACAATCTAAAACCCTATAAAAATGGAATGCAGGAAATCAATAACAGATTAATACATAAAATATGGCTACTTGCTTTAAACTAATTTATACCTATTCTCTGTTAACGCAGCTAGACCAGGCGACACCTGGAAGTAATGTTGTTGTCAGAATGGGCTACGGAAGGCGCCCTGGTGCACTCGTCGAACGCCCGCGTGCTTCTGGATCTGGATTACAGACGCCGGTCTGAGTCTGTGGCTGAAGGTAAACGCCCGTGGGCACTTGTTAAATGCCCATGGGCACTTGGTAAACGCCCGTGGGCACTTGGTGAAGGGGTAAACGCCCGTGGGCACTTGCGATAGGAATGGGAGATTCTGCAGAGTGCTGCAGAAGGAATGGCGGCGAAAGCGGCGACGAAAGCGGCGATGGATGCGGCGAAAAGGGTAGCGGAAGAAAGGAGATAGTCGTAGAAGAATTAGAATCAGAGATAGAAGTAGCAAAAGACATAGGCGAAGAAGATAGAAGATAGACACAGGTGAAGAAGATAGGGTTTGAGCCATCAAAGTGACTCAATTTATAATCTACTCTTAGGGCACACTTTAGGGTTTTAACGACACTTTGAACGTGTGGCTAAGATTAAAGCGGATCCAAGGGTAGAGAATAAATCTTGGTTGTGGAATGGATTAAGATGGATGGACGGATGAGATTAAATGAAGGATGGACGGCTCAGATCAAATCACTTAAACTATTATTTAAATATATATATTAAAATATTAAAATATATATATAAATATTAATTTAAATAAATTTGGGGATGAAAAAAATGGCGGGAAAGGTGAAATTGGGCCAAATAATGGCGGGAAAGGGTGGATTTGGGCCAAATAATGGCGGGAAGGTGGATGACCGACACGTGGCTAACAGGAAGGTATAGATGACTTGCAAGTGGCTGGATTTTGGTGTCTACAGATGCCCCTTTTTGAGTTGCTTTGTGTGAAGACACAATGCAGCACAAAAACTTAGGACACCGAAAAGTCGGATCGGACGCAACTCTCTCTCAAGACTAAAGCACAACTTTGAAGACCAAAAAAAAAAGAATAAAAGAATATTTAAAATTTATCAACTTACCCCCTCAATTGGCGAGTGAGAATGGTTCTCACAAGCCAATTGGAAGAAATTTGGAATATAATGAACCGTTTTTGCCCCAACGGTAAAAAGGGGTTGGTGTATGAACCATCTATTTATGTCCCAACAGAAAAGGGGTTGGTGTACGAACCATCTGTTTATGTCCCAATAGAAAAGGGGTTGGTGTACAAACCATCTGTTTATGTCCCAACAGAAAAGGGGTTGGTGTACAAACCATCTGTTTATGTCCCAACAGAAAAGGGGTTGGTGTACGAACCAGAAAAAAATATGAAAGATTGACCGTTTTCTGCCCCAACGGAAAAGGGGTTGGTGTACAAACCAGAAAAAAATATGAAAGATTGACCGTTTTCTGCCCCAACGGAAAAGGGATTTTTGCGAAATCTAAAAAAATTTTTTTTTTTTTTTTTGAAAAAAATTTGTAACAAAATTTTGTTTTGTTGTTTTGCAGCTTAGGGTGTTAGAGGCGCGACACCGATTCTCCCCTATCATTCCGGGGATGAGGAGGTCATTGTCCCAGGCAGACTGGGAGATATTGGAGGCAGTGGGGCTAGCGAGGGCGAGGGAACCACGGAGGTTCCCAAGCGCAGGGAGGGTCCCCGCCTTCGATCTGACAGTCGAAGGCGAAAGGGGAAAATGGCACGACAGGCTTCGGGGAGCGAAGATGACGGAGATGATGGCGGAGAGGGCCTAGGAGAGGCCATAGGAGAGGCTAGGGAGGTACCCCCTAGCGGGCTCGAGGACGAGCTAGCACAACTGTAGCAGCAGATAGCAGAGCACGATGCTATGCTAGCTGCTCGGGACGAGAGGATAGCTCGGCTGGAGCAACGAGCGGCGAGAGCGGGATGCCCTGTTAGCTGCTCAGAAGGAGAGGATGGCCCAGATGTAGGCGGACTTGGATGGAGCGACTAGGGTGCCCCAGGATGACAGGGTGACGAGACTCCGAGGTAGAGCTAGCAGAGCGGGAGCGACGACACGGGATAGACATATCTAGGCTTAGGTCTAGGACTCATTATATTGAGGCTCTGGAGGACACATTGTTTAGGCATCACATTGTGTTGCCTGATCCTCCATCCTCTTCTGTCTCTAGGCGTAGTGAGTCTAGGCACACCACTAGGTCTAGGGCTCCTACTAGGTCACAGGGGTCCTCTTTTGATGGTTAGCTTAGTGCTTAGATGCACTCTTTATGAGCCTTGGTGCTCTATTGTATTTTGTAGCCTTTTGGCATTCACTGTACGTTTTGATCTTTATACATATATATACATGGCTTTTATTTTTAGTGTTTTACTTTCTTTTGTATGAATGCCTATGTTTTTGTGATGCATGTTTTTATATGTTTTAATGCATATGTGATGGAATGGAATGCAAAGTTATAGATGATTAATGCGAGACTAAGTAAATGAAATATGCACTAAGAAGCACTCATACTTTTAGATAGTTAGATTTAGCCAACTGTTATCATAATTGTTTAATCAGGGGCACCGAACTTGGTGGCTTGTGAATGGATGACGTATGGAATGACATGAATATGGAAGAAGATATGGAGGTTGATATGGAAGAAAATATGGAGGAAGATCTGTTTTACAAAGACTCAAACATGCTAGTGGTATCAAACAAACTTACTAATACTGCCTAATTCAACTAGGACCAAATGTGTGTGCATGTGAGTTCATTAACCAAATCGGAAGCATGGTAGTGACTCTAGGCAATCAAAAACCTGTGTGTGTGCAAGTGTGTTCATTAACCTCATCTTGCATAAATTAGGTAACCCTGTTATGGAGAAGACCCCAAAGCTAGTTTGTCCGTATGAGCATTCAGAGGTCTCTCTTTGAGGAGAGACATGTCGCCACGCAATGAGTATACTCCACTGCCAGTCAAGCGTCTATAGCCCCGGTGAAGGTTAACTCCATAGTCCATGTTGTTTTTGACCTTTGTAAGCCTTGGGGATGACTACCTATCCATCTGACTGGACAAGTAGTACGATCCTTACAACTTATTTGGGATCAGTGGTGTGTGAAAAAATGTTCATTTCCTTAGAGCTTTGGGGAATCGGATTCTCAACCGAAGTATGATGAGAATTTTACCCTATCCTTACTACTCTGTTTATATTTATATTTTGTTATTTGCTTGTGATAGTGGTAAGAACCACTATTTTATGGACTATGTTTGCATGATAGGACAAACGAGGATTACCCTGTTCACTTCGAGGCACAACCCAAGGATGGTGTTATCTCTCTTTGACACAAGATGTTTTTAAGATGTGAAAATGTGATAGGTTCAAGACCGCTTTTGAAATCATTTCCCAATACTCAAGATTTTATTTAGTGTAATTTGTGATATGGCCCTAGAGGACTTTGACATGCATTTCAAAGTTTGCTTAAAACACTAGAAATGGCTGAGTGACTGAAAACATTTTGGCAATATAAATATGTGCAAATAGAAAATGGGTGTACGAATGACAATTCGGTTTGATGGATTTTATGAAGGTGCCCCTGATTAAGGCAACATGACTTTTGCTTGACCAAATTTTATATCCAAAAGATAGAATGGTCTCTAACATGATATGCAACTATGGCTGAAAATGAGATGTTATGGTTTTCAATGAGATGTATGCACATGAAATGCAATGTTTTTGAATGAGATGTATGCAACTAACAATGAAATGCAAATTCTTTTTATTTTATTTGTTTTTTTTTTTTTTTTTGTACAAGCCATGTATATATGTACATATAAAATTCAAACTATGCGTAGAATGCTCTTAAGTGTATAACGACCTTGCTCTCGTCTATGTCTGCCTGGAAGACTTCTGGCTTAGAAGATGAAGGTGAATGTGGAGGTGAAGGAGGAATGTAGTTGGCGGAAGCCTTTAACAATTCCTCGGAAAGGATGAACTATGAAATAGATGGAGGGGATGAAATCCAATCCATGTCAATCAGGCTTGGGTTGATCGGGATTGGCTTATCCGGATCATATGGATTATGGAGTGGGGTGAATAAGTCTTCAAAATTCATTGTCGACTTATGGAAGAAAGGATGGGCGGAATGGAAGGGAAAACCGGTGAAGACCTCGGAAGACATGAAGTGCAAAACAACATAGTTTTTCGGTTTTTTTTTTTTTTTTTGTTTTAGTTTTTTTTTTTTTTTTTTGTAGTGGTGAAAACCACTATTACACACATACATAAAGCAATAAAGTATTTTTTTTTTTTATATATTTTGATTTTTTTTTTTTTTTTTGGAATTTTCTGATTTTTTTTGTTTTTGGTAGTGGTGAAAACCACTATTTTAGTATATACATATAATACAGGTTTGGATTATGGCTTATGGATGTGGCGGAGGGGGTGGTTCACCTCGTTCTTGTGGAAGAAGCAAGCGAAAGATGGCCTCTTGGAGAGGAAACAATTGGAGATAAAACTCGTCTTGTTTAGTGAGGGGAACAATGGGCGCCGACTCTTCTTTAGATTCATCACCATTTGACATGACGTCAAATTCTTCATAGACTTCATCTTCGGATTCGTCGGGGTGGAGGATTTCTTCTTCCGAATTAAGATTAATGCTTTGAAAAGCTCGTTCAAAAGAAGAAAGGGATGGAAGTGGTTGGTAGCCCGGACCAAAACGCTCGGTGGGTCTACGATATGGCATATCGATGCGTTCGGTTACCCCTTGCTCGTATCGACCTAGGCCAAATTGCTGCCAATTATGTCCGTGGAAATAGCGAGAGGGAAAACCCTCCATCCTTTCGATATTGGCGAGGGACTGGATGCTTGGGTTCTAGTATGGTGGTAGGACTAGAAGATGACTCTATTCCCCCATATACAAAATTAATGGAATTTGGCATAGAACCCATGTTATAAACCGATCCAATGGATAAATGTTGGTCATGTGGATGACCAAAATCTTTAACTGTTTGCACATTGAACGGTGTGATGTGGACATCTTGGATGGCATACTCACCAATACCTGCATCAGTGAGATGGACCTTGACTTGGGAGGGAGATGGACTTGATGATGGAATAGAAGAATGTGGGATAGAAGAATTGGAAGGATTTGGTTGGGTTGATGCTTCACTGACTTGTGAAACATCAGTTGGTGATGGTTGGGAAGATGGAGGAATAATAGGTGATGTTGAAGAAGGTGTAGAAGAAGGGGGTAATGACGTGGAAAGAGATGATTGGTCATGGCCACATGTGCATGTGGTCAGTGATGAAGAAGAAGGAAGATTAGTTGATGAAGAAAGTGGTGAATGAGATGGAATAGCGGAAGAGGAAGATGGTTGCGATATGATGGGTGGCTCCTCGGGAATGGGAGCTTTAGAAGAAGATGGTATAGAAGAAATAGATGGGGTCAAGAAAAGATGAGTGGATGGCAACACAATCTCATAAGGATTTGAGACATAGTTGCAATGTTTGAAGGGTTACGTGTCGGCGGGTACACAATGAACTCTGTCCCTCATATACATACTTGAGACATTGATGCGGTATAGAAGGGACACATCTCATCTCCCTAAGCCAAGGCCGTCCAAGCAATACATTGTATGCCATGGTCCCTTCCAAGATGTGAAACAAGGTATGCAAAGTTCGGGCCCCTACCTCAATGGGCAAGATAAGCGTGCCAACCGTGGAAGATAAAGCATCATTGAATGCTTTAAGAGTAAAAGTCGACTTTGTGATAAGGGATGGCGACGACTTTAGATGACTCAACGCCGATGTTGTAATGATATTGATTGAGGAACCGGTGTCAATTAAGACTCTCTTGAATGGCTTGTTATCGATCTTGGCCATGATATGTAGTGGAGGATCTATACTTTCTGTTGACATAGGTTTGATTTCAAAATCATAGAAAGTGATGGAGGGCTCCATGCATGTTTGAATACTCCCCACAAAGTTGTTGAAGGCATTAGTATCTTGAGTTTGAAGCTCGATTGATTTTAAGATTTCCATTAATGCCTCTCTATGCGGAGGAGATTGTTGAATGAGGTCATAGATCGATAACTTGGCAGAAGCCATTTTTAAACTGGTAGTTAACCGGCTACTCAATGACATGATGGGT
The DNA here is from genome assembly GCA_028583015.1 of Wollemia nobilis. NCBI lineage: Eukaryota > Viridiplantae > Streptophyta > Pinopsida > Araucariales > Araucariaceae > Wollemia > Wollemia nobilis. The sequence continues at coordinate 2,823,365 of JAQPPZ010002765.1, forward strand.
CGTTGGCATTGAGTAGAATGATTTAGCGGTTGTTGAGAAGTACTAGCACGTCGTTGGGTCACTTGTTACACGAGGTGGACTGGGGGTTTGTACAGGTGGGTGTGGTTCGGCCTGATTTGGTTGGTTCGCCCTTTGACCCCGGGTTACTACGTTAATAGTACCCACAAAACCTTGGTATTGTTGTACATGGTTGACTTGATTAGGAGGAGTTACATGAGTTACTCCCCCTGAAGTTGTTGGAGCTTCCTCCCGATGTGGAAGGGGTGTTTGAAATATACCAAGATTTTGATTTTGTTGGGCTAAGGGGCTATCCAATTTAATGGCTCCAATCTCAATAAGATCTTGGATCACATGTTTGAAAGTCGTACAATTATTGATATCGTGCCCATTTTGCCTATGATAAGGACAAAATAGGTACTCCTTGTAATACTTCCCCCTTCTAGATGGGTCTAAAGGTTTAAACTCAGGTAAAGTTAATTGATTTGTGCTATATAACTTGTTGAATATGACCGCATATGGTTCATCTAAAGGTGTGAATTGTCGCTTGGGACGATTGTTTTGCCAAGGTCGAGTTTCCATGGTTGGCCCAGTATTGGGAGCTGGTTGAGTAGGGGCGGGTACCGCATGATAAGCAATTGGTTGCGGTTGACTTTGCATTACTTGTTGTTGTTGAGCCATTACGGGCTGACTCGCCACCACTTGATTAACTTGGTTAACATTTGAGGATGTACTAGCCTTGTGCTTGTTTGTTTTGGCCATAATTATTATTTCGTTGTTGGCCCTTTTGTTGCCATTCTTTTCTACGGGGTTTTAAAACACCCTCTTGGACTTTAATGTCTTCTATGATACTTGCTTGGGCCAAAGCCTCTTCAAAAGTCCTGTATTGTTGTAATTGGAGTAACCAAGAGATAGGTTTTAGACAACTGTGGGTGAACATTTTGGTTAACTCCTCCATTGGTAGGGAGAATGGCAGTTTATTAATGATAGCCCTCCAACGGTTTCCAAAGTCATAAACAGTCTCATCGTCATGTTGCTTGAGCTTGTATAAGTCAGCTAATGAGACTCTCTTTTGTACATTCAGGGAGAATCGTTCTAAAAACAGATTAATCAATTGCTCGTAAGCATAAATGCTATGGTGAGCTAAATGATTATACCATTGTACAACATCTCCTCCTAATGTCTGAGGAAAAGTTCTGAGCATAAGAGCATCATTATTTTGGATTCTAAAGCAAGCATGCATGAATGAGCTCACATGTTCATGAGGATCCTCAGTTCCTCAAAATTTGTCAAACTTCGGTAATGTGAAATCAGTCGGATATGGTGGTGAAGGTACCGAAGGATGAATTGGTTGATTGATCAATGACCTTAGCGTAGGTTTATGACTAAATGAGCCAGGCGCGTTAAGCATAAGGTTGTCAATCTGTTGTTGCATAGCATGGAGTCGAGAATCTTCATGAAAATTCTGACTCGTTTGATGATTATGATGATGTAATGGAAGAGTGGAAAATTGATGAGATGGGATGAAATTGCCTGGATTAGGCGGTGTAGAATGGACATGTTGTTGGTATGGATGATACCGAAAAGAAGGTGATTGGGTTAGATGATGAACTGGACTAGGTTGGGAGAAAGGTGGGGTAGGAATGGACACCACCGAAGATTGGGGTACCCGGTGGGGCACTGAGCTAATAAAAGTTGGCTGGGTAGAAATTGGTTGGGGTGTAGGTTTTACTACGACGGGTGGTTGAGCATTTTGTTGTTGTTGTTGCAAAATCAATTTGTCGAGATACTCCTTAACCTTATTAATCTCTAACCCAAGGGAGGTGGGATGATTGGATGAAGGTGGAGGGCGGGCTGCCATGGTAGTCACGAGGAGGCGCATAGCGGGGGCAATGAAGTTGGGAGGGCGGCTGCCATGGTAGTCACGGGGGACTGCACAGCGGGGAGCAATGAAGGTGGCTGAAGTAGGCGATACCTGGGAAGGAACAATAGACTGTGTCCCAGGTAGGGTGAAACCATAAATGGTTTGGGAAGAAGAGGGTTGAAATTGGTTATGGCTAGAAGAGTTTCCACCAACTTCATAAAGAGAATTGGTGTACACCCGGGTACATGGGGGAGAAGGTGGTCGGGAAGACACTACATTTGTCTCCAAAGGAGAACAATTGAGCATCCGGGAAGATGTTGGAGATGAAGCCGGCTGAACAGATACCACATTAGCCTCAAAAAAGGGGTTAGTGTAGACCTGAGTGAAACCAGCGGGTATGGTTGATGCAATATCCTGCTGAAAAATAGAATCTTGCATAGGGGAATCTTGGATTGGCTCAAGGACATAACCAGTGCCATCTCTTAAGTGAGTTTGCACTTGGGCCATATCAATGTGGGTAATATGACGGGAATTGTCTTCCTCCATGGGCATGGCCATGTGATAGACGGTAGAAGGACGTGAAAGACCACGAGGCGAACACTGCTGAAATTCACTAGGATAAGTGGCTATGTTGGTGGTGGGGATGTTTTGTGAATTACCCATTTGATTATTTAGATTTAACATTTTAGATTGATTCCTTGTTAAAACCATGAAGCAATAAATCTAAACAAATTCAAAAAAAGAAGAATGCAAAACTAGAATGATAAATTTACACTACAAAAATTATCAGAAAACAGTCACAACCTAGGTTTCAACCAATGTGTCTTACCTGCGGTTAATTAATTATTTTCTGATCTTAATATGTAGTAAATTTTAAGTGTCCGGTTTATGAGTTTTGCATGTGATCTAATCTTGAATTATTCACAAAAAAAGGTAAAAACTATGGCTAGGAAAGGACAACGAGATTCTTACTGGTGATGAAATCCAGCAAGTTTGCTCGGGGGTGACCTATGGTGTCTAAGGCAGAAGTTTAATGGATGGAGATGAATTCCACCGTCACTAAACTTCAAGCAATACCCGGTGATGAAATCCAGATATCACTGTTTTAAATGCAATATGAAAATGCAATGAATTTTTTTTTTTTTAATGTTTTAATTATCTAATGTGTACATACAAGGCTATAAATCAGAAGTTCTAATGATCTAAGCAAGAGGCTACTGAAAACATGTCATTTCCTCTGAAGAAGTGGAGTACACCGTTTAAAACCCCCTGCCTACCAATGATATCAGATATCAAAGGAGCAACCGGAAGGTTCGTCCACTTCTCTGCTGGAATCACCCAATGGCGGGAGTACTATTGACATCCAATCAATAGTCCTACTTAGATAATTAAAACAAATAATTTATAGCTATTCTAATATGCAGCTAGGTATGCAAAAAAAAATTTAAATGCAAGCAACAATCAATAATGCAATGCAAAGAAAAATGTAATTAAAAATAACTGTTCTTTTCCAGATTACTTAGTTTTTGTTCATTTTAAAGTAATGATCCGAAAAAGAAACAAAATATGGCGAGAAAAACCAAAAAACGTAAAAAGTACGACACTTACTTGGAAGCCTACGCTTTTTTGTAAAGCGACTTCAAACGCCCACGGGGAGTCTGCACAGGCTGAAACGCACCTCTGCGTTTCGTATTGGACTTCCAGACGCCCCTCTGCGTCTGCTGCGTTTTTTGCAAGCTCAGAAACCCTAGTTCGCTGTAACAGCGAATTTCACGATTTCTGGAACCTGCAAAATGAAACAGAAAACAAGAACAGATTAGTAAAGCAAGTATTTAAAAATATGAAACCCTAGGGGGTCCCACCGTGATCGCCATTTGTAGATTAAAAATACCACGCCAAACAAAAGATAAAACCACAATAACGGAGTACAGAATAGTTGCACAAAACAAACGATTTATATTAATCGATGGAGTTTAAAAACTCCTTTTTGAATACAACTGGGCCTGTAACCCTTTATTTGTGATACACAGTTACAAATTATGCTAGGGTTCTCCGAAACCCTAGGCGGCACGAATGGTGGCGCTTCCGAAGAACGTATCTTCAATCCCAACGGAGTGAGTGGGCTTTGTCGTATCCCTTGCTTGGACCACTCCGACTTAATCGATTGCCATCAATAAAGCTGGATCTGTTATCAAAAACCTGCACACATTAACACTATCAAAGAGTTAGAAATTAATGAGAGGGCTCCACTTGCGTGAGCCCTCGAAACAATCTAAAACCTTATAAAAATGGAATGCGGGAAATCAATAACAGATTAATACATAAAATACGGCTACTTGCTTTAAACTAATTTATACCTATTCTCTGTTAACGCAGCTAGACCAGGCGACACCTGGAAGTAATGTTGTTGTCAGAATAGGCTACGGAAGGCGCCCTGGTGCACTCGCCGAACGCCCGCGTGCTTCTGGATCTGGATTACAGACGCCGGTCTGAGTCTGTGGCTGAAGGTAAACGCCCGTGGGCACTTGTTAAACGCCCGTGGGCACTTGGTAAACGCCCGTGGGCACTTGGTGAAGGGGTAAACGCCCGTGGGCACTTGCGACAGGAATGGGAGATTCTGCAGAGTGCTACAGAAGGAATGGCGGCGAAAGCGGCGACGAAAACGGCGATAGATGCGGCGAAAAGGGTAGCAGAAGAAAGGAGATAGCCGTAGAAGAATTAGAATCAGAGATAGAAGTAGCAAAAGACATAGGCGAAGAAGATAGAAGATAGGGTTTGAGCCATCAAAGTGACTCGATTTATAATCCACTCTTAGGGCACACTTTAGGGTTTTAACGACACTTTGAACGTGTGGCTAAGATTAAAGCGGATCCAAGGGTAGAGAATAAATCTTGGTTGTGGAATGGATTAAGATGGATGGACGGATGAGATTAAATGAAGGATGGACGGCTCAGATTAAATCACTTAAACTATTATTTAAATATATATATTAAAATATTAAAATATTAAAATATATATAAATATTAATTTAAATAAATTTGGGGATGAAAAATGGCGGGAAAGGTGAAATTGGGCCAAATAATGGCGGGAAAGTGTGGATTTGGGCCAAATAATGGCGGGAAGGTGGATGACCGACACGTGGCTGATAGGAAGGTATAGATGACTTGCAAGTGGCTGGATTTTGGTGTCTACAGTTACAAATGATTAACCACCTCCATTTGAACCATTTGCAAGCATACATCCTAGAAGGTATCTCTTCATCTCTGGCCACTAGTGACCACTACATCCATGGGGGATATTACTCCACACTCAACCATATTTGTGAGCATAACACCCTTATAGGATAGCTTCATGGCCATGAGTGATGGGCATCCTCCATTCGATCATTTGTTAGCTTACATCCTTATAGGGTTCTACTCATGTTTTCTTTTCTTTGTGTTTCCTTTTTTTGCATTTTGGGGGTTTTTATTTTTTCATTTTTTTCCTTCCCTTGTCATTTTTTTCTTCTCTTTTCTTTTCCTTCCTCTCTTTTCTTATTTTTTTCCACTCTTCCATTCATCTCATTTGCATTTTAGTTAGTTTTATGCATTTCATTAGTTAAGCTCATTTTGCATTCATTTAGTTAAGATCATTATGCATTGAACTCATGTTTGTGATCATCATGCATAAAAAAATAAATTAAAAACATACACATAATGCGCACACATTTTTACACCATAAAAACTAACAACATCATGATATTATTGATAGTAAATAGTACATGTCATCTGGCTTGGTGTACCATATTCTGAGCTTGATGCACTCGATCCTCCCCAGGGATGCATTCCACAATAAAAATTGGCATGTCACCCTGATCCTAGCCCTAGATCTATGATCCTATCTCCTCTGCTTTACCTTTAAATTTGGTCTCTATGGGGGCATGTTCATGGACCGCATGGTGGTCCATGATCTAGACCGTGATTTACCTTATGTTTGAAATGAGGATGGTGGAGGTACCCTCTACTCCATTAGGACTACCTAAAAGTACAAGGTCTAGTAGAAAGTTTCCCTCCATATAAACACCTCTAGACTCTCCTTTACCCTATACAACTACTCTTGTAGAAGGTATATTCCCTTGTCCAGTTGGTTGCTCGTAATGATAGCCATCCTCTTTACCTGGCCTTATTATCGTTCCTGCTCTAGTTGACCCATATCCCCCTTGAGGAACTCTATCTCATCCCTCATTATGTTTTGCTCTACTATAATCTAGCCTAGCTATACATGAAGGGTGTCTATCTCAACTTGCATAGCAGTTATCCTAGCTAATAGCCCCTCTACCTCCCTTGCTTGGTCCCCCTAACACATGTCCTACTATGTTCTACTTATATCATTGTGGGGTAACCTCCTACTATCCTCTTTGCCCTTGATCCAGAGAGAGTGATGGTTTTTATCATGGACATCACCATATTTATCCTAACTTGTATCCTCACCTACCTAAGAGGCTCTAGACCCTCTATAATCACTCTACAATACATTGGTTAGCCTCTTTAAGTGCCAACTACACCCATTGGCCCATGACTTGGTTCCTCTACACTAGCACCTATGGGGAGATCCTTAAGGATATAATACCCATATAACATATCCTATATCTGAGGGCTACTCTAACATAATCCACTCCATGATCGATGTATATGGAATCATATAGGTCCTCCTCCATAAACCTAGCCACATCAGGTCCCCTCCAACCCTTGATGGATCTCTCCTCACCCTTTTAAACCAGTAGTCACCCAAGTTTGATATCTCTTATAGAATCTTGAACTGTTATCACACTTGATCAAATTGATAAATATCTAGCTCACCCTTATTTGTGATGACCCATAAAACCCTTCTAACCTAATTTGATTCCTTTGCATCCTCAACCCATCCAAGGTGTAGATTCCACAAACACCATACACTATGGTGATCCCAAAGACCATCTACCACATGTCTTCCTAGTGGAAAAATACCTGTGTATGCCCTCTATGTGCATTTGTAGTATCAAGACCATATGTATCTTACTGGTCACTTTAGGTCAAGCAATGGCCCTAGTAGTGCATATGGTCTCCTGATGGCTATGTACTCCCAACACCATACCTAAAGCAACATCATCCACACTAGTTTTATGTGTCATTTGTACATGACATTTTACAACATCTTGTACAACTGGACCAACACATATGGCCCCCATGCAAACCTCATCTAATGGTCTCATATGTCTGCTACTACTCCCACCAGTGCCCATGGTAGGTGTTGTCAACTAGTATAGCATACTAGCAATCCCACAACTGCTCCATATAGCATGGTCATCAGTGCTCCAATCTCATGTGATGGATCACCCATCAATCTCTATGTTACCACTTGAGGCACTTGTGCCCTATAAACCATCCTCCCCCTAATGGGATCCTCAATATGCACCACACATCCTTCAATGTGATGATCATATATTCCATCGATAATCATAATGTGGATAATTTTGGGTACCACCTCTCTGTTAGTGCTATCATAAATTCTCTATCAACCTCCACCTAAGGCATTTCAACCAAGTGTAGTAGACCCACTTCTTGTAGTGTGTATCTCTCCATAGGCATGAGCTATCTTAGTGCCTCCTCTAGGGTACTCAACCACTACTTCCTACTCTTGAGCACATCATCCTACAATAAAAACAATCCTTAAAATTTCATCAACTTTATAAAAATAATATATATATATATAAATTAAAATTCCATAACCAAACTAAAGAGCAACCTGAGCATTAAGTTCTTCTTCTTATTATTTTATTCTCTCTCTCCCTCTCTTTTCTTTTATCTCTTCTTTTACATCCATGTCTCGTATCCTCTAGGGAACATATTCATGAATTTGTGCCTTGTATGACATAGGGCACAGATTCAATTGCTACCAAGGTTGGTCGGATCTACAAGTGACTATTGAATCTGTGTCAGGGTGCCCTGCATGGTGAATTCCTCTCAAATATGATAAATATTTCTAAATGATTAAAAACTATTAAAAATTCAAGTAAAACCTAATCTAAATTTGGGTCTTGGCTCTTACCCATGCTCATTGTGTTTTTGTGTTGACCTTACCCCTTGCAATAGTTGCTCGATGTGTAGGTAGTGTCATTCTCCTATTTTATCTAGAGCTCTTATTTTCTTTGCATGGTGAAAATGAATTAGGTTTTCACCCCTTTTGCATTTTATTCTTTTTACCCTTTATCTCTCCTCTTTCTTCCTTTTGGCACATTTTCTTTTCTTGTTCATCACTTTATTTTCTTGTGTCTATCATTTTGAGTTTCCTCTGAAATGTAATATTCCTTCTAAAACTTGAGGAGGCATCCTAGCTTAAGAGGCGGTAATATCCCCAATGCCTTAATTTACATGTAAAATTTTAAAGTGTCTAGACTGACACCATTTTTGCATCATCCCTTTCTTATAAACCAACTACCCCTTTTTGTGTTCACTATTATTCATCCATAGGTGTCTACATATTTCTTTTAGGTATTTATTAGGCCTTAAATGCATCAAAGAGGGGGTAAAATGTAGACATGGAAAATTTACCCATCCAAATGAGTCATTTTCTTTAGAATCTCTAGAGAGGCCCTCAAAATTACTAAGTGTAAGTTTGAACCCCCTTTTCTTATGATTTGCTTTATTTTTGTTAAAAATAACCAAATCCATGCCCAATGAATTACAAAGCACGTGATCAATAAATTTGGGATTTTTTCTTTAAAAAAATCTAAATTTTGGGCTGACCTTTTGTGGTGTCAGCTTGGCCAAGGTTAATTTTCATTTTCCTACCTTTTTATCCCTCCAAACACTTTATAAATAAAGGGATTGGATCCCCTTTTTCAAGAGATAATCTCTTTTGAGCAATTTGGATCTAAGCAACCATTTGAGGAATCATCATTTCATTTGGTGTTCTTGGTGCTTTTATGTTCAACTTTTGGTGTGCTTTTTATGATTTGCAAGTGGAGAAACCTTTATGATAAACTTATCTTCTTGAAGGAGGAGAGATATTTTACCTTTGCTCTTGCTTCTTCTACAAGCTTATCAGGTTGTCTCTTTGCATTTATTAGCTTTTAAATCATTTAATTTGTGTTAATACTACATTTCGCATATGGATTATTTTTTTAAGTCTCCTTGTTTGAATCCACACCTCACCCATTATAGGGCACAGATTTGGTGAAAACCCTCTTTTTTCCTCTCCTACTTTTTTTTTTATTTTCCTTTGGTTATTGAATCCATGCTTGGTAATTTATAAGCCATGAATTCGGTCTTGATAGACTTGGGGACAACTATTTATCCCTAAACCCTAGGGTTTTGGTTTGTCTATCTATTTTGCACTATTTTCTTTCTGTTATCATTACATTTTTAACTTTTTCATCCTATTTCACTTACATTTAAATCATACTAGCTTGGGGGAAATTGTTTGTCTCCAAACCCTAATATTTCTAATTGCATACTTGTTTAGCATTGTGTTCATTATATTTGCATCTAGTTCATTATTTCATGTTGTCATATATCATTGTGTTTGCTTCCAAAGGTCAGCAATAATTTTTACTTTTGAAAGGTTAGCTAAAAGAACCAAAGGGGATCGACTACTACACCTTCAAGATTAGTCATACAATGGCCTAAGCAAGCTTCCAAAAATTGATCAAACTTTCTAGGGTTTTGTGAAGCTATTTTATAGGTTTGAGATTGTTTAGATATTCTGGACACAATTTAAAGCTAAGATCAACCACCAGATCATATAAGTGCCCTAAATAAACTTCTTAGGCTATTTTATGTTTGTTTTCGATCCATTTTTATTATAAAATCTAGATCATAAATAAAGAGAAAATATTTTGATTTATTTCTAGGTTAACTCTTTGTTCATTCTCTTAAACTCTTGCTAAAATGAAAAAAGATTTATTTTATTGTAAATTAGGATTTCGTTATGTTTTTCTTTGGTCATTCATCTCTTGCACACACCACACCCCTCGTGAGTAGTACTCGCTTTGGAAAATCAATCAAATACTTCACCCTATATAGGATAGCTTCATGGTTACAAATGAGGAACCTCATCCATTTGAACCATTTGCAAGTATACATCCTAGAAGGTATCTCTTCATCTCTGGCCACTAGTGAGCACTACACCCATGGGGGATATTACTCCACACTCAACCATCTTTGTGAGCATAAAACCCTTATAGGATATATTCTTGGCCATGATTGATGGGCATCCTCCATTCGATCATTTGTGAGCTTACATCCTTATAGGGTTCTACTCATGTTTTCTTTTCTTTGTGTTTCCTTTTTTTGCATTTTGGGGTTTTTATTTTTTCATTTTTTCCTTCCCTTGTCATTTTTTTCTTCTCTTTTCTTTTCCTTCCTCTCTTTTCTTCTTTTTGTCCACTCTTCCATTCATCTCATTTGCATTTTAGTTAATTTTATGCATTTAATTAGTTAAGCTCATTTTGCATTAATTTAATTAAGATCATTATGCATTGAACTCATGTTTGTGATCATCATGCATAAAAAAATAAATTAAAAACATACACATAATGCACACACATTTTTACACCATAAAAACTAACAACATCATGATATTATTGATAGTAAAGAGTACATGTCATCTGGATCGGTGTACCATATTATGAGCTTGATGCACTCGATCCTCCCCAGGGATGCATGCCACAATAAAAATTGGCATGTCACCCTGATCCTAGCCCTAGATCTATGAGCCTATCTCCTCTTATTTACCTTTCAAATTTGGTCTCTATGGGGGCATGTTCATGGACCACATGGTAGTCCATGATATAGACCGTGATTGACCTTATGTTTGAAATGAGGATGGTGGAGGTACCCTCTGCTCCATTAGGACTACCTAAAAGTACAAGGTCTAGTAGAAAGTTTCCCTCCATATCAACACCTCTATACTCTCCTTTGCCTTATACAACTACTCTTGTAGAAGGTAGATTCCCTTGTCAATATGGTTGCTCGTAATGATAGCCATCCTCTTTACTTGGCCTTATTATCGCTCCTACTCTAGTCGACCCATATCCCCCATGAGGCACTCTATCTCATCCCTCGTTATGTTTTTCTCTACTATAATATGGCCTAGCTATACATGAAGGGTGCCTATCTCCCATTGCATAGAAGTTATCCTAGCTAATAGCCCCTCTACCTCCATCGCTTGGTCCCCCTAACCCATGTCCTGTTAGGTCCTACTTATATCATTGTGGGGTAACCTCCTACTATCCTCCTTGCCCTTGAGCCAGAGAGAGTGATGGTTTTTCTCATGGCCATCATCATATCTATCCTAACTTGTATCCTCACCTACCTAAGAGGCTCTAGCCCCCTCTATAATCACTCTACAATACATTGGTTAGCCTCTTGAAGTGCCAACTACACCCAGTGGCCCATGATTTGGTTCCTCTACACTAGCACTTATGGGGATATCCTTAAGGATATAATACCCATGTAACATCTCCTTTATGGGAGGGCTACTATGACATAATCCACTCCATGATCGATTTATATGGAATCATCTAGGTCCTCCTCCATAAACCTAGCCACATCAGGGTCCCCTCCAACCCCTTATGGATCCCTCCTTACCCTTTTAAACCAACAGTCACCCAAGTTTGATATCTCTTAGATAATCCTGAACTGTTATCACACTCGATCAAATTGATAAATCTCTAGCTCACCCTTATTTGTGATGACCCATCAAACCCTTCTAACCCAAGTCAATTTCTTTTCATCCTCAGCCCATCCAAGGTGTAGATTCCACAACCACCATACGTTATGATGATACCAAAGACCATCTACCACTTGTCTTCCTAGTGTAAAAATACCTGTGTATGCCCTCTATGTGCGTTTGTAGTATCAAGACCATATGTATCTTACTGGTTACTTTAGGTCAAGCAGTGGCCCTGGTAGTGCATATGGTCTCCTGATGGCTATGTACTCCCAACACCATACCTAAAGCAACATCATCCACACTAGTCTTATGTGTCATTTGTACATGACATTGTACAACATCCTGTACAAATGGACCAACATATATGGCCCCCATGCAAACCTCATCTAATGGTCTCATATGTCTGGTACTACTCTGACCAGTGCCCGTGGTAGGTGTTGTCAACTAGTATAGCATATTAGCAATCCCACCACTGCTCCATATAGCATGGTCATCAGTTCCCTAATCTCATGTGATGGGTCACCCATAAATATTTATGTTACCACTTGAGGCACCTGTGCCCTATAAACCATCCTCTCCCTAATGGGATCCTCAATATGCACCACACATCCTCCAATGTGACGATCATCTCTTTCACTGATAATCAGAATATGGATAATTTTAGGTACCACCTCTCTGTTAGTGCTATCATAAATGCTCTATCAACCTTCACCTAGGGTATTTCAACCAAGTGTAGTAGACCTCCTCCAGGCATGAGCTATCTTAGTGCCTCCTCCAGGGTACTCAACCACTACTCCCTACTCTTGAGCACATCATGTTGCAATAAAAACAATCCATAAAATTTCATCAACTTCATAAAAATAATACAAATATATATATATATATATATATATATATATATATATTAAAATTTCATAACCAAACTAAAGAGCAACCTAAGCATTAAGTTCTTCTTCTTCTTATTTTATTCTCTCTCTCTTCTCTTTTATTTTATCTCTTCTTTTGCATCCATGTCTCGTATCCTCTAGGGCACAGATTCATGAATTTGTTCCTTGTACGACATAGGGCACAGATTCAATTGCTACTAAGGTTGGTCAGATCTACAAGTGACTATTGAATCTGTGTTAGGGTACCCTGCATGGTGAATTCCTATCAAATATGATAAATATTTCTAAATGATTAAAAACAATTAAAAATTTAAGCAAAACCTAATCTAAAGTTGGGTATTGGCTCTTACCCATGCTCATTGTTTTGTTGTACTAACCTTACCCCTTGCAATAGTTGCTCGATGTGTGGGTAGTGTCATTCTCCTATTTTATCTAGAGCTCTTATTTTCTTTGCATGGTGAAAATGAATTAGGTTTTCACCCCTTTTTACCTTTTGTTCTTTTTCCTCTTTCCCTCTCCTCTTTCTTCCTTTTGGCAAATTTTATTTTCTTGTCCATCGCTCTATTTTCTTGTGTCTATCATTTCGAGTTTCCTTTGAAATGTAATATTCCTTCTAAAAATTGAGGGGGCACCCTAGCTTAAGAGGCGTTAATATCCCTAATGCCTTAATTTACATGTAAAATTTTAAAATTGTCTAGACTGACACCATTTTTGCATCATCCCTTTCTTCTAAACCAACCACCCCTTTTTGTCTTCACTATTATTCATCCATAGGTGTCTACATCTTTCGTTTAGGTATTTATTAGGCCTTTAATGCATCAAAGAGGGGTTAAAATGTAGACATGGAAAATTTACTCATCCAAATGAGTCATTTTCTTTAGAATCTCTAGAGAGGCCCTCAAAATTACTAAGTGTAAGTTTGAATCTCCTTTTCTTATGATTTGCTTTATTTTTCTTAAAAATAACTAAATCCATACCCAATGAATTACAAAGCACATGATCGACAAATTTGGGATTTTTTCTTTAAAAAAATCTAAATTTGGGGCTGATCTTTTGTGGTGTCAGCTTGGCCAAGGTTAATTTTCATTTTCGTACCTTTTTAACCCTCCAAACCCTCTATAAATAAAGGGATTGGATCCCCTTTTTCAAGATAGAATCTCTTTTGAGCAATCTAGATCTAAGCAAGAATTTAAGGAATCATCATTTCATCTGGTGTTCTTGGTGCTTTGATGTTCTACTTTTGGTGTGCTTTTTATGATTTGCAAGTGGATAATCCTTGATTATAAACCTATCTTCTTAAAGGAAGAGATATTTTTTGTCTTTGCTCTTGCTTCTTCTACAAGCTTATCAGGTTGTCTCTTTGCATTTATTAGCTTTTAAATCATTTAATTTGTGTTAAGACTGCATTTCGCAAATGGATTATTTTTTTAAGTCTCCTTGTTTGAATCCACACCTCACCCATTATAGGGCACAAATTTGGTGAAAACCCTCTTTTTTCCTATCCTACTTTTTTGTTGTTGATTTTCCTTTGGTTATTGAATCCATGCCTAGTAATTTATAAGCCATGAATTCGGTCTTGATAGACTTGGGGACAACTATTTATCCCCAAACCCTAGGGTTTTGGTTTGCATATCTATTTTGCACTATTTCCTTTCTTTTGTCATTATATTTTTTAATTTTTCATCCTATTTTGCTTACATTTAAATCATACTAGCTTAGGGGCAATTGTTTATCTCCAAAACCTAATATTTCTAATTGCATACTTGTTTAGCATTGTGTTCATTATATTTGCATCTAGTTCATTGTTTCATGTTGTCATATATCATTGTGTTTGCTTCCAAATGTCAACAATCATTTTTACTTTTGAAAGGTCAGCTAAAAGAACCAAAGGGGATCGACTACCACGCCTTCAAGATTAGTCATACAATGGCCTAAGCAGGCTTCCAAACATTGATCAAAATTTCTAGGGTTTTGTGAAGCTATTTTATAGGTTTGAAATTGTTTAGATATTATGGACACAAGTTAAAGCTAGGATCAGCCACTAGATCATATAAGCACCCTAAATAAACTTATTAGGCTATTTTATGTTTGTTTTCTATCCATTTTTGTTCTAAAATCTAGATCATAAATAAAGAGAAAATATTTTGATTTATTTCTATGTATTCAAAAGAGAAAAATCATATAGTTTGCATTCTAAATTTAACTCTATTTGTGCATTCTCTTAAACCCTTTCTAATAGGAAAAAATATTTATTTTATTGCAAATTAGGGTTTAGTCATCATTGAAAATCAAGAATCATATTAGGGTTAGCTCCTTGTTTCTTTCATCATTATTTTTCTTACATTGTTCTTTTATTTTCCATAGATTAGCTTTTATAAGGGATAAACATAGGTTTTTGCTCAATATGCACATTAAACATCTCCACCTTGGACTTAGAGCGAGTCCTTAAATTATTCCTAGTGAACCCTTCAATCCTTAAGCCCTCGAGTGTAGAGAATATAACACACCCCTGTTGGAGCCAAAATTGACTCAACATCTGAAACCCCCAATTTTAAATTTTTTATTTCAATAAAATTAGCAAAAGTTGTTAGCCTTTGTTGCATTTTCATCTGAGAAGTTGACTTCCATATGTTTTTAACCTTAGCCATTTTTGGATTGATTTTATGACCATTGTTTTATCCTATAAAAATCCATAAAGGTCAAATTATATAAACATCCACTACAAAGGTCAAACCATTAAAATACCCGACTTTTTAAAGTAAGGTTTATGATCCATGAATTTAATAAGAGCCTTAATTTTAAAAATAATAATCATAATTCACGGACCTAAGCCTAAGGAATAAACCCCTAAGTCCGAAGGTATCAAAAAGAAATAAATCATGGTGTAAAGTATGAAAACCCAAGGTCTTAAGCGAAATGTTAATTGTTCAAAGGTATGCGTCCACCTTGCATTAAATATTGAGCACCTTGAGCAAATCAAAGGGCAGCACTTCATCGAGGTAAAATTGAGCGGATGCACTCGATTTAATAAGTCAAATATTTAAAGCACCATGGTCTAAAATTCAAAAGCCTAAGTATAATAGTAATTGCTTTAATTAAACGTTGAGCCATTTCAGAAGATCCAAAGGTAGCGCTTGATTACAATTCAATCGGATGACCATGCTCTTTTGAAAATTCATGAAGTTCCCCTTGAAAACTAACTCCTCATATTGGAAGAGATCAATGGGTACGCCAATCCTCACCAATATCTGATGACTACACTCAAGTTAAAATCTGAGTAATCAAACGATAGAAGCATCAAGTAAAATAAAGGTTATCAAATATTGATGAGCGCACTTCATCGTGATAAAATCTAATGGATGCACATTACCCAAAGAATTCAAAGATGGTCTTAGATCCATGTTGATAAAAATATGAACATCTTCAGCTAAATCCGATGGTTACGCCTAAATGCACCTGATCCACGACAGCGCTTGATTCAGATAACATGAAGGTAAATCTACCGATAAGACAAATTCAACACTCGATTAGTCAAATTAATCATATTTAGCAAGGGCCTTAACATGTTACTAATTATCCCCCATTCACTTAATCAAGGTTAATGAAAATTAAAAGCATGCGCCTTTCAACTACTAACCATGTAGGTCAAAATAAATCAACGACGGTGCTCAAACTAGCCTAGATCCAACGACAGTGCTCTTTCAAAAGCAATCACAAATCGAAGGGTGATCGACGGTGGTGTTTTGACCCACCAAGATCTAATGGCCATGATTTAATCAAGGTCGCATAAAATACATTAGCGCACAGAGGTCATATCCAATGACTGTGCTCGTTCCAAGCAAATATTTGATGGGTGTGCCTTACTGATAACACATCGTATAAGACAAAATAGGATCCAACGGTAGTGATCAATCAAATAATATCGAATGGTAGAAAAGCAAAGGATATCAATGATGGTGCTTGGTCACAAGCTAATCCTACGGTAGTGCTTCATCATATTAATATCTAACAACCACACTCAAATGCAACCTGATCCTACGGCTATGATCTTGCAAGGCCATCAAAGGTTGATGAGTTGAAAAGCTCAAGATAATAAATGGTCATGCTCTTTCTAGGAATATATCCGATGATGGCGCTTCATCAGAGCAAACACTCATTAAAAATAGTACAATTATGACCTAATAGAATAGCTACGCTCTATCTACCCTGATCTGACGATGGTGATTAGATTAAAGAAGATGAACAATGTCCAAATAGTCATTGACTAAGAAATATTTGACCAAGAACGGACGACCATGCTTATCCCTGATTTGATCCAACATCTATGCTTACTCATGACCATCAAAGGAAAATGGGATCCCAATAAAAGGTGTACGGCTCTACAGGATCTAATGATAGCGGTGAATCCCAATCAGATCCAATGGTCACGCACAATCAAGTCACCTGGATGTTAAGAGATATGGTTTATCTCACTAGTGAAAAATTAATTAAGGTAAATAGAAGGTCTAACTAGGAAAGTAATAACCCCCTCTCTTCATTAAACATCGGTACAGGTATGTATAATCGAATGAACGCATAAGATCGTATGTTTGATCGGATGGTGAGCCACTAGCAAGGTAAGCAAGTCATTAAGGGTTACGCATTAACTAGAGGTTAGTAATTTTTCTAATCACTGATATTATCCATTATTAAATTAATATTTGATGAAGGATAAACCTTTTTTTTAATGATTATCATTTTTCAGTGAAATATGAGTATGAAATTTACTAACCAATAAAATGTTGGTATATCTTCTATACTACAGGGGACCGTTGCTGACATATATCTACTATATTTTGGGGCTAACATTTTTGTAGGTGTGAAATTATCAAACAAAGATATGCGATGCATGTTCCATCCAACTACGATCGTGAAAAAGTATATCCAATAGGCATGATCCTCCATGTGCAAATCTGGTGGACTACAACCAGAGGAAAAGATTAACTTAAGAAAAATGTAAAGTTGAACAAGGGTGGGAAATCACTAACAGGTACAACCATTAAACAGAAGTAAATTATGAAAAACAATAGCCAATGCAAGGTAAATTATAAATACAGGCAAAGGACCAAGAGAAATGACTAATTTAGGCAACAATAAAGAGATAAAATAAGCATAGTATCAAATAAAGTCACACAGATTGTACTTGACCAGGGATGATACAGACTGTTCGGGTGATGAGCTTTGTACAAAAGAATAAAATCATATATTCTAAGTGTGACCTCACACTACATAGGCAACAAGATAAGCCAGTCAAAAATGAGACCATGCATGAGTCTGCTCGATTTATAAATAGGGATAGTGAAATGCGATCCATCTAAAGGAGCAATGGAGTGCAAGATACATGAACGAGATCATTTCCTGCTCTTCATATCTAAAATATGTAAGAAGTTCAAGAATATCAAGATATTGTTTTATATCATCAAAGGCTACACACTTAGCGCTTCGACAGAATATAGTTACAAAGGGTTCACTTCGACGAAATATAGTTATGAAAGTACCATATAGGTGTTTCCAGATCTGTTTTCCATTTCGTCCTTACTCATACATATCATTGCCTTCCTCCTTATAGGCATTCTCCCTTAACCATCATCACCATCCACTCCACATAGCGTTATCTCTCCACCATCCACTAATAAAATCAACTCCTATTGCTCCATCCTTCCTCATATCCATCTTGTTATCGATGTCACTCTATTTGTTTGCCACCTACACTCCATCTCTTCTCTTCACCGTCACACTGAGGCACCCTTTGTCTCACATCAGGATTTCACTATAGCAACCTAGTCTACCCCAAACATTATAATCCAACGACTAGGTTAAGCAGGAAATAAATAAATATATATATATGTGTGTGTGTGTGTGTGTGTGTGTGTGTGTGTGTGTGTATGTATGTATAAGATCCTCGTTTAACTATGCAGAAGAAGAAAAATAAAGATCACCTAATCCATTCAATATGAGAGCTCCCTTCAAACCAAAATAAAATCACGATAATAAATACAGGGTCACAATAGTTGGATAACATACAAATAAGATCGAACTAGACGATCACAAGTGTAATGCCAAGATCAGGCCAAAAATAACAGATTCAATAACCAGAAGCTATAAAAGGAAGAGTCCAGGGTCAAAATCTGCATCAAGCATTTAGAGATAGCATTTTTTCTAAGAGGTATACTTGAGTGCCCATTTGAGTTGTGTTGTTGTATTCCCCTTATGTCTATTTTTCTCTGTCATCCCTCATTCTTCCCTTTGCTATGTAGGTTTTGATAATGTTGCATTTGGAGAGCTGAGAATATTTCCAGTCTTTCTGATCTTGAAGTCTAAATATCCTCCTTGCTAACATTTTAAAAGGAAGATTTACAAAGTCTTGTTACATCATTTGAACAAGACTTTCTCATTGTATTAAGTTGTAAAAATAGAGTTTAATGGAATTCTACCAACTCTGCATGTAATCATTTTTGGAGAAATTAATACAATTTTGGGTTTCAATTTTATTATTTCTTTGTCTTCAGTTCTGTGTGTTTCCTCATAATAGGTTATGATATTCAAACATATTGTGAGAATTTCTTTTGTCGATTAACCCTTAGACTGATTACGATATTCAAATGAGTTTAATGGCATTGATTCTTCTCTTCCCCATTCTTTTTGTTCATATTTTGAATGTTGTTAAATTGCTATAACAACCCAATTGGATAGGCACCGGTCTACATAAGGCATAATAATTAAGTTGTCTTTGCTTGGTCAATTTTATATAGATAATGTATAACTAAATTTGGAGTGTGTAATTCTCATAAAATCTTAAGATTACCATTGGGGTTTCCTTACCCATTCCATTTTTATTTTAGCAATATTTTGTTAATCATAATAAAGATGCAGGTTGACCAGAGCCTGTAATAGCTCATTGGTTTCAAATGATTTCTTTTAGCGTGACAATCGAATATGTAAGAAATAGTTCCAAAATCCCCCATGATAAATTTGGCTGTGATAGCACAGTTTCCCCCCTCTACAGCCTCTCTTCTCTTGCATAGGATGACCACTCAGTTGGCCTCTTTCCTATGATTATCTCCTTGAAATAACTTTAATTCAATATTATATTAGATTCTTCTCTGCACTAGATAGCTAAATATTGGTATCTTTATAGATATTAGCCTCTTCTCTATAATGGCTAACTAGATATCTTTAATACTCTACTCATTGTGCTCACTATTGATCTTTTTGTAGACGTTAGCCTCTTCTCTATAATGACTAACCTAGGATATTTAATACTTTGCTAATTGTATTCATTGTTAGCTAAGTGTTGACCTCTTTCCTCAATTGTGCTAACTTCCCTTGCTTTTAGTTTTTTATTGTGATGTCCTCTCAAGATAACTCAACTATAGGTTTCTCTTCTGTCGAATTAAGACAAGCTCTCTTATTGGAAAACTGGAGCACTACTTGGGTGCATCGACCTATGAACTCTCTACTAGAGTATTTTTTGATTGCATCCACTACACACTTGGATGCTTCTTGATTGCTATGTTCTCTTGCCTTTAGTGCTTCCTAAGAAATTTTATTGTGTACTTAGGTGCTTTTTTACTATTACCATTGTGTTCCCTTGGCTTGAATTCTTCTAGATTACTTCAACTATGCACTCAGGTACTTTCTTACTCAAGCACTTCCTTGCTTGAGTGCTACCTCTATAGGATGATTTCTTTCTCAAATGCTTCCTTGATTGAATGTTTTCTCTCTCAAGAACTTCCTTTCTATACTCAAGCACTATCAAACTCGGGATCTTGATCAGCTCTACTCTTAGGCACTACCAAGCTCAAGCACTTCTAGATGATATCTTTTATACTCCTTTCTATTTTATCTTGAATACAACTTGAACATTCTTTTAATGTTCTTCCTTCTTTGAGTAAACTTAGCTGCAAAATAATATTTCAATATTATTAGAAAGTTATAATTATATTCTTTCTACTATGCTCTGGATTACATCTTAGTTATTTTATATTCTTCTGATATTTGGAAGTTTATATTGCTTCTCAATTCTATGGAAGCTATGATGCTTCTCTATTATCTATAAGCTTTGATGCTTCTCAATCCTATGATGTCTTAGGTCAAACCTAAGAACAATATGATTCTCCTCTTTTCTATAGAATCCAAAATATTATTAGGGTGACTTTGAATGTCCCCTCATGTCCAATTTTCTTTTGAGTTGGCCCTTAATAAATTATGGCTAAGTCCTTATTTTTATTGGTTTTATTTGAACCAAGTGGATAGCTAGCATCCAAATTAGGGTAACTTTTATATGTCCCCTCAATATCTACTCAATCAAACCTTTAAAATAGAGTCCAAGTCTTCACTACTTTTAAAGTGGACAAACTCCAATATTATGGTGGCTCTGAAATATAACTCTATCAAAAATAGATATATTTAAGTGTTAAATTTGATACCATTGTTTACTTTTAAGTCAAACTATCTCAAGTCCTAATATAATTAAGCCACAATATTTTAGGTCAAAATATCAATTAGCAAGAGTAGAATTAAATATACGAGCAATCAAATATATATCCAGACCAATATAAGTAAAATAGCTTTCACTGTAATATAAAATATAAATATAAATAGTTAAAATCATTCATGTACAAGCATGAAGAATACTTACAATAAAATTGCTCAAAATTTGTATACAAGCTTCAATATTATAAATGCTTGTTGGTGATCTCTTACACACTATTTCTCCAATACGTTTTATGGACCTTTATCTCCATAATATAGACATAGAAATATGACTCTTCAATACTTGATTATTGCACTCCTCACACATTTGGGAGTTTTAACCTTTCCTATCTTGTCTTTTGGCTTCTCATGTTGCAACTTTTATACAAGACTCTTCACTCTCTACTTACATGCATACTTGACTCTTTGAAACTTACACAGTTCTACATGACTTTTACTCTCCTACATGCACTCCTAATACAATACACTTGTGCACATCCTCAAATTATATATTTTCACACTTACCTACATGACACTTGTGCACTTTCTCTCAATACACACTTACCTACATGACACTTGTGCACTTTCTCTCAATACACACTTACACTCTTACATGACACTTGTGCATATCCTGCACATAAACACTTATATAAAGGATAAATATAAATCACTCACCTAAACTATAGACTTAAACCCTAATCTATTACATATTTATATTTATATCATAAAGGTACCATAGGGGTACATTTGCATGTACCAAATAATGTAAAATTCTCCAAAAAATGTATCATAAAACATTACATAGAAAGTGACTCAAATTTATCAAGAATGCATTGTATGGAGCTTTATCTCCAATATATAACTTTACAAATGACTCCTCAATATTCTTGACTATTGCTCTTCTCAAACTATATAAGAGATGCATCATATCACATGCCTCACATTATGAAAAAATATCATGATTATATGAGTCTTCATTTTACATCTTTATTACTCTTCACTTTCATATTTGACATCTAACACCTATGAATCTTCACTTACTTTCTTGACACCTTGCACTCTCACAACTCACTGTTGTACACTTCACACTTCCACACTTTATTACATAATATATAATACTCTCCACACTTTGAAACATACATAAGATAAATATAAAACACACGTCTAAACTAATATTTACAGATTCACCCCATTGTACTTTAATCTTACCAAATAATGTAATATCTCCAACACCTCCCCTTATAACATTATTTGGTGTGAAAATTTTTAGTCTTTAATATTTAATTCTTGTTCTTCTTTCTTTGGCCATTTTCTTTGTTCTTCTTTTCTTGGTCTTGGTATTTTTATTTTGTTTCTCTAATTTCTTACTTATTTCTATTGCATTTATCAAATAACCATAATAATATGACTCATATCCCTCATTAATATTGTTCTAGTTGTTGACTGATTTATTATCAGATGTAGAAAACATAGGTTCATTGTCAATGGAATGTTTATCATGATTTGATAACTTTATCTTGTGTATTTTTTCTTTCAATATTCAAGTACTTCTTGTCATCAATTTCTTGACTAGATTATTTGAGATTCAGTAATTATTTTCCTCTTTTTTGACCTTGAACTTCTAAACAAAGTAATTCCATAGATGTTATTTTCCCTATATCAATAGTTATTGTTATAGTATCTTTGGAGTCTTCATTTGCTTTAGTCAGTATTGTTCTTAGATAATTTTAAGAGCTACAAAAAAATATTTTTGGATTCTTTAATAATTTCTTGTAAAACCTCTTTAAGTTTCCATATTTTTATTCTTCAGTATTTTCTATCAAACTTTGTGTGCAATGTTTTATATTTTCCAACATTTCTTCACTGTCCTCTAAAAATGCACTTTGAATAATTTCTTCTATGATTTTTTCACAAACCAATTTCCTCTCTCAAAATTTCTAGACTTCCTTTGGTGTAGACTCTCAAGTGACTCCAAAAGTTTTAAATTTTTCCTTTTTCTTTAATCACTCAATTTTTCAAATTTCAAATTTCTACCTAATTTTATTAATCAAATTTCAAATTCATCAAATTCCAAATTTAATTCTATGATCTCCTCAAGCATGAAGAATACTTACAATAAAATTGCTCAAATTTGTTTACAAGCTTCAATATTATAAATGCTTGTTGGTGATCTCTTACACACTATTTCTCCAATACGTTTTATGGACCTTTATCTCCATAATATAGACATAGAAATATGACTCTTCAATACTTGATTATTGCACTCCTCACACATTTGGGAGTTTTAACCTTTCCTATCTTGTCTTTTGGCTTCTCATGTTGCAACTTTTATACAAGACTCTTCACTCTCTACTTACATGCATACTTGACTCTTTGAAACTTACACAGTTCTACATGACTTTTACTCTCCTACATGCACTCCTAATACAATACACTTGTGCACATCCTCAAATTATATATTTTCACACTTACCTACATGACACTTGTGCACTTTCTCTCAATACACACTTACCTACATGACACTTGTGCACTTTCTCTCAATACACACTTACACTCTTACATGACACTTGTGCATATCCTGCACATAAACACTTATATAAAGGATAAATATAAATCACTCACCTAAACTATAGACTTAAACCCTAATCTATTACATATTTATATTTATATCATAAAGGTACCATAGGGGTACATTTGCATGTACCAAATAATGTAAAATTCTCCAAAAAATGTATCATAAAACATTACATAGAAAGTGACTCAAATTTATCAAGAATGCATTGTATGGAGCTTTATCTCCAATATATAACTTTACAAATGACTCCTCAATATTCTTGACTATTGCTCTTCTCAAACTATATAAGAGATGCATCATATCACATGCCTCACATTATGAAAAAATATCATGATTATATGAGTCTTCATTTTACATCTTTATTACTCTTCACTTTCATATTTGACATCTAACACCTATGAATCTTCACTTACTTTCTTGACACCTTGCACTCTCACAACTCATTGTTGTACACTTCACACTTCCACACTTTATTACATAATATATAATACTCTCCACACTTTGAAACATACATAAGATAAATATAAAACACACGTCTAAACTAATATTTACAGATTCACCCCATTGTACTTTAATCTTACCAAATAATGTAATATCTCCAACACCTCCCCTTATAACATTATTTGGTGTGAAAATTTTTAGTCTTTAATATTTAATTCTTGTTCTTCTTTCTTTGGCCATTTGCTTTGTTCTTCTTTTCTTGGTCTTGGTATTTTTATTTTGTTTCTCTAATTTCTTACTTATTTCTATTGCATTTATCAAATCACCATAATAATATGACTCATATCCCTCATTAATATTGTTCTAGTTGTTGACTGATTTATTATCAGATGTAGAAAACATAGGTTCATTGTCAATGGAATGTTTATCATGATTTGATAACTTTATCTTGTGTATTTTTTCTTTCAATATTCAAGTACTTCTTGTCATCAATTTCTTGACTAGATTATTTGAGATTCAGTAATTATTTTCCTCTTTTTTGACCTTGAACTTCTAAAAAAAGTAATTCCATAGATGTTATTTTCCCTATATCAATAGTTATTGTTATAGTATCTTTGGAGTCTTCATTTGCTTTAGTCAGTATTGTTCTTAGATAATTTTAAGAGCTACAAAAAAATATTTTTGGATTCTTTAATAATTTCTTGTAAAACCTCTTTAAGTTTCCATATTTTTATTCTTCAGTATTTTCTATCAAACTTTGTGTGCAATGTTTTATATTTTCCAACATTTCTTCACTGTCCTCTAAAAATGCACTTTGAATAATTTCTTCTATGATTTTTTCACAAACCAATTTCCTCTCTCAAAATTTCTAGACTTCCTTTGGTGTAGACTCTCAAGTGACTCCAAAATTTTTAAATTTTTTCCTTTTTCTTTAATCACTCAATTTTTCAAATTTCAAATTTCTACCTAATTTTATTAATCAAATTTCAAATTCATCAAATTCCAAATTTAATTCTATGATCTCCTCAAGCATGAAGAATACTTACAATAAAATTGCTCAAATTTGTTTACAAGCTTCAATATTATAAATGCTTGTTGGTGATCTCTTACACACTATTTCTCCAATACGTTTTATGGACCTTTATCTCCATAATATAGACATAGAAATATGACTCTTCAATACTTGATTATTGCACTCCTCGCACATTTGGGAGTTTTAACCTTTCCTATCTTGTCTTTTGGCTTCTCATGTTGCAACTTTTATACAAGACTCTTCACTCTCTACTTACATGCATACTTGACTCTTTGAAACTTACATAGTTCTACATGACTTTTACTCTCCTACATGCACTCCTAATACAATACACTTGTGCACATCCTCAAATTATATATTTTCACACTTACCTACATGAAACTTGTGCACTTTCTCTCAATACACACTTACCTACATGACACTTGTGCACTTTCTCTCAATACACACTTACACTCTTACATGACACTTGTGCATATCCTGCACATAAACACTTATATAAAGGATAAATATAAATCACTCACCTAAACTATAGACTTAAACCCTAATCTATTACATATTTATATTTATATCATAAAGGTACCATAGGGGTACATTTGCATGTACCAAATAATGTAAAATTCTCCAAAAAATGTATCATAAAACATTACATAGAAAGTGACTCAAATTTATCAAGAATGCATTGTATGGAGCTTTATCTCCAATATATAACTTTACAAATGACTCCTCAATATTCTTGACTATTGCTCTTCTCAAACTATATAAGAGATGCATCATATCACATGCCTCACATTATGAAAAAATATCATGATTATATGAGTCTTCATTTTACATCTTTATTACTCTTCACTTTCATATTTGACATCTAACACCTATGAATCTTCACTTACTTTCTTGACACCTTGCACTCTCACAACTCACTGTTGTACACTTCACACTTCCACACTTTATTACATAATATATAATACTCTCCACACTTTGAAACATACATAAGATAAATATAAAACACACGTCTAAACTAATATTTACAGATTCACCCCATTGTACTTTAATCTTACCAAATAATGTAATATCTCCAACACCTCCCCTTATAACATTATTTGGTGTGAAAATTTTTAGTCTTTAATATTTAATTCTTGTTCTTCTTTCTTTGGCCATTTTCTTTGTTCTTCTTTTCTTGGTCTTGGTATTTTTATTTTGTTTCTCTAATTTCTTACTTATTTCTATTGCATTTATCAAATCACCATAATAATATGACTCATATCCCTCATTAATATTGTTCTAGTTGTTGACTGATTTATTATCAGATGTAGAAAACATAGGTTCATTGTCAATGGAATGTTTATCATGATTTGATAACTTTATCTTGTGTATTTTTTCTTTCAATATTCAAGTACTTCTTGTCATCAATTTCTTGACTAGATTATTTGAGATTCAGTAATTATTTTCCTCTTTTTTGACCTTGAACTTCTAAACAAAGTAATTCCATAGATGTTATTTTCCCTATATCAATAGTTATTGTTATAGTATCTTTGGAGTCTTCATTTGCTTTAGTCAGTATTGTTCTTAGATAATTTTAAGAGCTACAAAAAAATATTTTTGGATTCTTTAATAATTTCTTGTAAAACCTCTTTAAGTTTCCATATTTTTATTCTTCAGTATTTTCTATCAAACTTTGTGTGCAATGTTTTATATTTTCCAACATTTCTTCACTGTCCTCTAAAAATGCACTTTGAATAATTTCTTCTATGATTTTTTCACAAACCAATTTCCTCTCTCAAAATTTCTAGACTTCCTTTGGTGTAGACTCTCAAGTGACTCCAAAAGTTTTAAAATTTTTCCTTTTTCTTTAATCACTCAATTTTTCAAATTTCAAATTTCTACCTAATTTTATTAATCAAATTTCAAATTCATCAAATTCCAAATTTAATTCTATGATCTCCTCAAGCATGAAGAATACTTACAATAAAATTGCTCAAATTTGTTTACAAGCTTCAATATTATAAATGCTTGTTGGTGATCTCTTACACACTATTTCTCCAATACGTTTTATGGACCTTTATCTCCATAATATAGACATAGAAATATGACTCTTCAATACTTGATTATTGCACTCCTCACACATTTGGGAGTTTTAACCTTTCCTATCTTGTCTTTTGGCTTCTCATGTTGCAACTTTTATACAAGACTCTTCACTCTCTACTTACATGCATACTTGACTCTTTGAAACTTACACAGTTCTACATGACTTTTACTCTCCTGCATGCACTCCTAATACAATACACTTGTGCACATCCTCAAATTATATATTTTCACACTTACCTACATGACACTTGTGCACTTTCTCTCAATACACACTTACCTACATGACACTTGTGCACTTTCTCTCAATACACACTTACACTCTTACATGACACTTGTGCATATCCTGCACATAAACACTTATATAAAGGATAAATATAAATCACTCACCTAAACTATAGACTTAAACCCTAATCTATTACATATTTATATTTATATCATAAAGGTACCATAGGGGTACATTTGCATGTACCAAATAATGTAAAATTCTCCAAAAAATGTATCATAAAACATTACATAGAAAGTGACTCAAATTTATCAAGAATGCATTGTATGGAGCTTTATCTCCAATATATAACTTTACAAATGACTCCTCAATATTCTTGACTATTGCTCTTCTCAAACTATATAAGATATGCATCATATCACATGCCTCACATTATGAAAAAATATCATGATTATATGAGTCTTCATTTTACATCTTTATTACTCTTCACTTTCATATTTGACATCTAACACCTATGAATCTTCACTTACTTTCTTGACACCTTGCACTCTCACAACTCATTGTTGTACACTTCACACTTCCACACTTTATTACATAATATATAATACTCTCCACACTTTGAAACATACATAAGATAAATATAAAACACACGTCTAAACTAATATTTACAGATTCACCCCATTGTACTTTAATCTTACCAAATAATGTAATATCTCCAACACCTCCCCTTATAACATTATTTGGTGTGAAAATTTTTAGTCTTTAATATTTAATTCTTGTTCTTCTTTCTTTGGCCATTTGCTTTGTTCTTCTTTTCTTGGTCTTGGTATTTTTATTTTGTTTCTCTAATTTCTTACTTATTTCTATTGCATTTATCAAATCACCATAATAATATGACTCATATCCCTCATTAATATTGTTCTAGTTGTTGACTGATTTATTATCAGATGTAGAAAACATAGGTTCATTGTCAATGGAATGTTTATCATGATTTGATAACTTTATCTTGTGTATTTTTTCTTTCAATATTCAAGTACTTCTTGTCATCAATTTCTTGACTAGATTATTTGAGATTCAGTAATTATTTTCCTCTTTTTTGACCTTGAACTTCTAAAAAAAGTAATTCCATAGATGTTATTTTCCCTATATCAATAGTTATTGTTATAGTATCTTTGGAGTCTTCATTTGCTTTAGTCAGTATTGTTCTTAGATAATTTTAAGAGCTACAAAAAAATATTTTTGGATTCTTTAATAATTTCTTGTAAAACCTCTTTAAGTTTCCATATTTTTATTCTTCAGTATTTTCTATCAAACTTTGTGTGCAATGTTTTATATTTTCCAACATTTCTTCACTGTCCTCTAAAAATGCACTTTGAATAATTTCTTCTATGATTTTTTCACAAACCAATTTCCTCTCTCAAAATTTCTAGACTTCCTTTGGTGTAGACTCTCAAGTGACTCCAAAAGTTTTAAATTTTTTCCTTTTTCTTTAATCACTCAATTTTTCAAATTTCAAATTTCTACCTAATTTTATTAATCAAATTTCAAATTCATCAAATTCCAAATTTAATTCTATGATCTCCTCAAGCATGAAGAATACTTACAATAAAATTGCTCAAATTTGTTTACAAGCTTCAATATTATAAATGCTTGTTGGTGATCTCTTACACACTATTTCTCCAATACGTTTTATGGACCTTTATCTCCATAATATAGACATAGAAATATGACTCTTCAATACTTGATTATTGCACTCCTCGCACATTTGGGAGTTTTAACCTTTCCTATCTTGTCTTTTGGCTTCTCATGTTGCAACTTTTATACAAGACTCTTCACTCTCTACTTACATGCATACTTGACTCTTTGAAACTTACATAGTTCTACATGACTTTTACTCTCCTACATGCACTCCTAATACAATACACTTGTGCACATCCTCAAATTATATATTTTCACACTTACCTACATGACACTTGTGCACTTTCTCTCAATACACACTTACCTACATGACACTTGTGCACTTTCTCTCAATACACACTTACACTCTTACATGACACTTGTGCATATCCTGCACATAAACACTTATATAAAGGATAAATATAAATCACTCACCTAAACTATAGACTTAAACCCTAATCTATTACATATTTATATTTATATCATAAAGGTACCATAGGGGTACATTTGCATGTACCAAATAATGTAAAATTCTCCAAAAAATGTATCATAAAACATTACATAGAAAGTGACTCAAATTTATCAAGAATGCATTGTATGGAGCTTTATCTCCAATATATAACTTTACAAATGACTCCTCAATATTCTTGACTATTGCTCTTCTCAAACTATATAAGAGATGCATCATATCACATGCCTCACATTATGAAAAAATATCATGATTATATGAGTCTTCATTTTACATCTTTATTACTCTTCACTTTCATATTTGACATCTAACACCTATGAATCTTCACTTACTTTCTTGACACCTTGCACTCTCACAACTCACTGTTGTACACTTCACACTTCCACACTTTATTGCATAATATATAATACTCTCCACACTTTGAAACATACATAAGATAAATATAAAACACACGTCTAAACTAATATTTACAGATTCACCCCATTGTACTTTAATCTTACCAAATAATGTAATATCTCCAACACCTCCCCTTATAACATTATTTGGTGTGAAAATTTTTAGTCTTTAATATTTAATTCTTGTTCTTCTTTCTTTGGCCATTTTCTTTGTTCTTCTTTTCTTGGTCTTGGTATTTTTATTTTGTTTCTCTAATTTCTTACTTATTTCTATTGCATTTATCAAATCACCATAATAATATGACTCATATCCCTCATTAATATTGTTCTAGTTGTTGACTGATTTATTATCAGATGTAGAAAACATAGGTTCATTGTCAATGGAATGTTTATCATGATTTGATAACTTTATCTTGTGTATTTTTTCTTTCAATATTCAAGTACTTCTTGTCATCAATTTCTTGACTAGATTATTTGAGATTCAGTAATTATTTTCCTCTTTTTTGACCTTGAACTTCTAAACAAAGTAATTCCATAGATGTTATTTTCCCTATATCAATAGTTATTGTTATAGTATCTTTGGAGTCTTCATTTGCTTTAGTCAGTATTGTTCTTAGATAATTTTAAGAGCTACAAAAAAATATTTTTGGATTCTTTAATAATTTCTTGTAAAACCTCTTTAAGTTTCCATATTTTTATTCTTCAGTATTTTCTATCAAACTTTGTGTGCAATGTTTTATATTTTCCAACATTTCTTCACTGTCCTCTAAAAATGCACTTTGAATAATTTCTTCTATGATTTTTTCACAAACCAATTTCCTCTCTCAAAATTTCTAGACTTCCTTTGGTGTAGACTCTCAAGTGACTCCAAAAGTTTTAAATTTTTTCCTTTTTCTTTAATCACTCAATTTTTCAAATTTCAAATTTCTACCTAATTTTATTAATCAAATTTCAAATTCATCAAATTCCAAATTTAATTCTATGATCTCCTCAAGCATGAAGAATACTTACAATAAAATTGCTCAAATTTGTTTACAAGCTTCAATATTATAAATGCTTGTTGGTGATCTCTTACACACTATTTCTCCAATACGTTTTATGGACCTTTATCTCCATAATATAGACATAGAAATATGACTCTTCAATACTTGATTATTGCACTCCTCGCACATTTGGGAGTTTTAACCTTTCCTATCTTGTCTTTTGGCTTCTCATGTTGCAACTTTTATACAAGACTCTTCACTCTCTACTTACATGCATACTTGACTCTTTGAAACTTACATAGTTCTACATGACTTTTACTCTCCTACATGCACTCCTAATACAATACACTTGTGCACATCCTCAAATTATATATTTTCACACTTACCTACATGACACTTGTGCACTTTCTCTCAATACACACTTACCTACATGACACTTGTGCACTTTCTCTCAATACACACTTACACTCTTACATGACACTTGTGCATATCCTGCACATAAACACTTATATAAAGGATAAATATAAATCACTCACCTAAACTATAGACTTAAACCCTAATCTATTACATATTTATATTTATATCATAAAGGTACCATAGGGGTACATTTGCATGTACCAAATAATGTAAAATTCTCCAAAAAATGTATCATAAAACATTACATAGAAAGTGACTCAAATTTATCAAGAATGCATTGTATGGAGCTTTATCTCCAATATATAACTTTACAAATGACTCCTCAATATTCTTGACTATTGCTCTTCTCAAACTATATAAGAGATGCATCATATCACATGCCTCACATTATGAAAAAATATCATGATTATATGAGTCTTCATTTTACATCTTTATTACTCTTCACTTTCATATTTGACATCTAACACCTATGAATCTTCACTTACTTTCTTGACACCTTGCACTCTCACAACTCACTGTTGTACACTTCACACTTCCACACTTTATTGCATAATATATAATACTCTCCACACTTTGAAACATACATAAGATAAATATAAAACACACGTCTAAACTAATATTTACAGATTCACCCCATTGTACTTTAATCTTACCAAATAATGTAATATCTCCAACACCTCCCCTTATAACATTATTTGGTGTGAAAATTTTTAGTCTTTAATATTTAATTCTTGTTCTTCTTTCTTTGGCCATTTTCTTTGTTCTTCTTTTCTTGGTCTTGGTATTTTTATTTTGTTTCTCTAATTTCTTACTTATTTCTATTGCATTTATCAAATCACCATAATAATATGACTCATATCCCTCATTAATATTGTTCTAGTTGTTGACTGATTTATTATCAGATGTAGAAAACATAGGTTCATTGTCAATGGAATGTTTATCATGATTTGATAACTTTATCTTGTGTATTTTTTCTTTCAATATTCAAGTACTTCTTGTCATCAATTTCTTGACTAGATTATTTGAGATTCAGTAATTATTTTCCTCTTTTTTGACCTTGAACTTCTAAACAAAGTAATTCCATAGATGTTATTTTCCCTATATCAATAGTTATTGTTATAGTATCTTTGGAGTCTTCATTTGCTTTAGTCAGTATTGTTCTTAGATAATTTTAAGAGCTACAAAAAAATATTTTTGGATTCTTTAATAATTTCTTGTAAAACCTCTTTAAGTTTCCATATTTTTATTCTTCAGTATTTTCTATCAAACTTTGTGTGCAATGTTTTATATTTTCCAACATTTCTTCACTGTCCTCTAAAAATGCACTTTGAATAATTTCTTCTATGATTTTTTCACAAACCAATTTCCTCTCTCAAAATTTCTAGACTTCCTTTGGTGTAGACTCTCAAGTGACTCCAAAAGTTTTAAATTTTTTCCTTTTTCTTTAATCACTCAATTTTTCAAATTTCAAATTTCTACCTAATTTTATTAATCAAATTTCAAATTCATCAAATTCCAAATTTAATTCTATGATCTCCTCAAGCATGAAGAATACTTACAATAAAATTGCTCAAATTTGTTTACAAGCTTCAATATTATAAATGCTTGTTGGTGATCTCTTACACACTATTTCTCCAATACGTTTTATGGACCTTTATCTCCATAATATAGACATAGAAATATGACTCTTCAATACTTGATTATTGCACTCCTCGCACATTTGGGAGTTTTAACCTTTCCTATCTTGTCTTTTGGCTTCTCATGTTGCAACTTTTATACAAGACTCTTCACTCTCTACTTACATGCATACTTGACTCTTTGAAACTTACATAGTTCTACATGACTTTTACTCTCCTACATGCACTCCTAATACAATACACTTGTGCACATCCTCAAATTATATATTTTCACACTTACCTACATGACACTTGTGCACTTTCTCTCAATACACACTTACCTACATGACACTTGTGCACTTTCTCTCAATACACACTTACACTCTTACATGACACTTGTGCATATCCTGCACATAAACACTTATATAAAGGATAAATATAAATCACTCACCTAAACTATAGACTTAAACCCTAATCTATTACATATTTATATTTATATCATAAAGGTACCATAGGGGTACATTTGCATGTACCAAATAATGTAAAATTCTCCAAAAAATGTATCATAAAACATTACATAGAAAGTGACTCAAATTTATCAAGAATGCATTGTATGGAGCTTTATCTCCAATATATAACTTTACAAATGACTCCTCAATATTCTTGACTATTGCTCTTCTCAAACTATATAAGAGATGCATCATATCACATGCCTCACATTATGAAAAAATATCATGATTATATGAGTCTTCATTTTACATCTTTATTACTCTTCACTTTCATATTTGACATCTAACACCTATGAATCTTCACTTACTTTCTTGACACCTTGCACTCTCACAACTCACTGTTGTACACTTCACACTTCCACACTTTATTACATAATATATAATACTCTCCACACTTTGAAACATACATAAGATAAATATAAAACACACGTCTAAACTAATATTTACAGATTCACCCCATTGTACTTTAATCTTACCAAATAATGTAATATCTCCAACACCTCCCCTTATAACATTATTTGGTGTGAAAATTTTTAGTCTTTAATATTTAATTCTTGTTCTTCTTTCTTTGGCCATTTTCTTTGTTCTTCTTTTCTTGGTCTTGGTATTTTTATTTTGTTTCTCTAATTTCTTACTTATTTCTATTGCATTTATCAAATCACCATAATAATATGACTCATATCCCTCATTAATATTGTTCTAGTTGTTGACTGATTTATTATCAGATGTAGAAAACATAGGTTCATTGTCAATGGAATGTTTA
This sequence comes from Wollemia nobilis, assembly GCA_028583015.1. Taxonomy (NCBI): domain Eukaryota; kingdom Viridiplantae; phylum Streptophyta; class Pinopsida; order Araucariales; family Araucariaceae; genus Wollemia; species Wollemia nobilis. The sequence goes on from JAQPPZ010002765.1 coordinate 2,857,503, forward strand.
TCATGATTTGATAACTTTATCTTGTGTATTTTTTCTTTCAATATTCAAGTACTTCTTGTCATCAATTTCTTGACTAGATTATTTGAGATTCAGTAATTATTTTCCTCTTTTTTGACCTTGAACTTCTAAAAAAAGTAATTCCATAGATGTTATTTTCCCTATATCAATAGTTATTGTTATAGTATCTTTGGAGTCTTCATTTGCTTTAGTCAGTATTGTTCTTAGATAATTTTAAGAGCTACAAAAAAATATTTTTGGATTCTTTAATAATTTCTTGTAAAACCTCTTTAAGTTTCCATATTTTTATTCTTCAGTATTTTCTATCAAACTTTGTGTGCAATGTTTTATATTTTCCAACATTTCTTCACTGTCCTCTAAAAATGCACTTTGAATAATTTCTTCTATGATTTTTTCACAAACCAATTTCCTCTCTCAAAATTTCTAGACTTCCTTTGGTGTAGACTCTCAAGTGACTCCAAAAGTTTTAAAATTTTTCCTTTTTCTTTAATCACTCAATTTTTCAAATTTCAAATTTCTACCTAATTTTATTAATCAAATTTCAAATTCATCAAATTCCAAATTTAATTCTATGATCTCCTCAAGCATGAAGAATACTTACAATAAAATTGCTCAAATTTGTTTACAAGCTTCAATATTATAAATGCTTGTTGGTGATCTCTTACACACTATTTCTCCAATACGTTTTATGGACCTTTATCTCCATAATATAGACATAGAAATATGACTCTTCAATACTTGATTATTGCACTCCTCACACATTTGGGAGTTTTAACCTTTCCTATCTTGTCTTTTGGCTTCTCATGTTGCAACTTTTATACAAGACTCTTCACTCTCTACTTACATGCATACTTGACTCTTTGAAACTTACACAGTTCTACATGACTTTTACTCTCCTACATGCACTCCTAATACAATACACTTGTGCACATCCTCAAATTATATATTTTCACACTTACCTACATGACACTTGTGCACTTTCTCTCAATACACACTTACCTACATGACACTTGTGCACTTTCTCTCAATACACACTTACACTCTTACATGACACTTGTGCATATCCTGCACATAAACACTTATATAAAGGATAAATATAAATCACTCACCTAAACTATAGACTTAAACCCTAATCTATTACATATTTATATTTATATCATAAAGGTACCATAGGGGTACATTTGCATGTACCAAATAATGTAAAATTCTCCAAAAAATGTATCATAAAACATTACATAGAAAGTGACTCAAATTTATCAAGAATGCATTGTATGGAGCTTTATCTCCAATATATAACTTTACAAATGACTCCTCAATATTCTTGACTATTGCTCTTCTCAAACTATATAAGAGATGCATCATATCACATGCCTCACATTATGAAAAAATATCATGATTATATGAGTCTTCATTTTACATCTTTATTACTCTTCACTTTCATATTTGACATCTAACACCTATGAATCTTCACTTACTTTCTTGACACCTTGCACTCTCACAACTCACTGTTGTACACTTCACACTTCCACACTTTATTACATAATATATAATACTCTCCACACTTTGAAACATACATAAGATAAATATAAAACACACGTCTAAACTAATATTTACAGATTCACCCCATTGTACTTTAATCTTACCAAATAATGTAATATCTCCAACACCTCCCCTTATAACATTATTTGGTGTGAAAATTTTTAGTCTTTAATATTTAATTCTTGTTCTTCTTTCTTTGGCCATTTGCTTTGTTCTTCTTTTCTTGGTCTTGGTATTTTTATTTTGTTTCTCTAATTTCTTACTTATTTCTATTGCATTTATCAAATCACCATAATAATATGACTCATATCCCTCATTAATATTGTTCTAGTTGTTGACTGATTTATTATCAGATGTAGAAAACATAGGTTCATTGTCAATGGAATGTTTATCATGATTTGATAACTTTATCTTGTGTATTTTTTCTTTCAATATTCAAGTACTTCTTGTCATCAATTTCTTGACTAGATTATTTGAGATTCAGTAATTATTTTCCTCTTTTTTGACCTTGAACTTCTAAACAAAGTAATTCCATAGATGTTATTTTCCCTATATCAATAGTTATTGTTATAGTATCTTTGGAGTCTTCATTTGCTTTAGTCAGTATTGTTCTTAGATAATTTTAAGAGCTACAAAAAAATATTTTTGGATTCTTTAATAATTTCTTGTAAAACCTCTTTAAATTTCCATATTTTTATTCTTCAGTATTTTCTATCAAACTTTGTGTGCAATGTTTTATATTTTCCAACATTTCTTCACTGTCCTCTAAAAATGCACTTTGAATAATTTCTTCTATGATTTTTTCACAAACCAATTTCCTCTCTCAAAATTTCTAGACTTCCTTTGGTGTAGACTCTCAAGTGACTCCAAAAGTTTTAAATTTTTTCCTTTTTCTTTAATCACTCAATTTTTCAAATTTCAAATTTCTACCTAATTTTATTAATCAAATTTCAAATTCATCAAATTCCAAATTTAATTCTATGATCTCCTTTTATATCTCATATTCTAAATTTTCACAAATTCCTTATTTAAAATAATCTTCAAAATTTCATAATCAATGAACTATGACCAATTCATAAATCATTCATTTCATTAATCAAATTTAATGATTTAATTCACTTATATCTCCCAAGTCAATTCAAAATTTCACAAGTTTACTTTAAACTTCAATTTAATAAATACTCCACTTAATTAAATCTTCAATTTAAATTTCAAGCATTTGATTTCCTTATATCTCTCATGCATGAAATCAATTCATAATGTTTCCTTTTATATCCCCAATATTTGATTAAAAATATCAATATGTCCAATTTTAACCTTATAACTTTTTAACTCTATTAAAATCAATAAAGCCCTCAAAATAAAATTATAAAGTAAATATTCCCTTAATAAAAAATTATGTGACTATACCATAACTTTAGTCACGTCACAGATTGAGGGCATTAAACTTTATGTACTCTATTTCTATTATCTATTATCTTGATTTTTTCTCAGTTCGCTTTCACCCTACTTGCTTCCAAGGTTCCTCTGAATTTTTTTGTGCTCAAAGGTCTTTGCTTCTACTCATGTTCTTCACATCTTCATAAGGCAACTTTTTCATTCATGTTTTCACATTTACAAGCTTAATATATTCTTGCATGTCATGTTCTTCATCCTCACAACTTATTGTCTACTCATAGGCTTAATGTCTCATAGATCACATTCAACGTACACCACACTATAGCATTCTATTATATTTATGGTAATCACTTTTCTCACTCTCTACAAATTTTCTCATTCTCTAATGTTTCAATATTCTTTTAGCCTTAGTATGCATCTAGCCTGAATATTCTTCTACTCTAACTCTTCAATTATTCTTAATGAATATTCATCCAGCCAACTTCTTCTCATTCTTCCTCTTCAATTTACTATTAATTTATCTCCACAAGTCTTCTCCTCATTTCTTTATTTGTCTATAAGTCGCTTCTTCTTTGCAATCTTCCTCCATTTCTTCCAACAACTCTTCTTCATTCAATGTCTTCAATATTTCTCTAATTCTTTAGAAATTATTCTTCTCCACAATATTCTCCTTCAACAATATCTTCACTCCAAATTATTCTCATAAATCTTATGCATGATGGCACTTGAACCAAGTAGTCTCTGACACCGTTGTTGGAAATTATGTCAAATTAAATCTTAGGTAAATTTCTTAGGATCATCTATCAATCACATAAATCACTTTTCTATAACAACTCAAATATCACACAATACAAAACTTTACACTTATATTCATGAATCACAAAAAAAATTACATAGAAAGTTACTCAAATTTATCAAGATTACATTGCATGGAAATTTATCTCCAATATATAAATTTACAAATTACTCCTCAATATTCCTGATTATTGCTCTCCTCAAACTATCCAAGAGATGCATCCTTTCACATACCTCACATTATGAAAAAGTTATCATTATTATATGACTCTAAATTTTACATCTTGGCACATCTTTATGACTCTTCACTTACTATCTTGACACCTTGCACTCTCACAAATCACACTTGCATACTTTATCACATAATAGATAATGCTTTCCATACTTTGACACATACATAAGATAAATATAAAATATACTCCTAAACTAATATTTATAAATGTACTCCATTTTACTTTAATATTACCAAATAATATTATATATTAAACAACTAACTAGGATTGGCTTGCTGTTCTATTCATTGAAATATTTAGAGATAAGGTAGATGGGATATCCCTCCTAGAATAATTATCAACTATAAAGAGAGATCTCATGGATTTGGTAGAGGACTTCAACATTAAATTCCATAAGTCTTGCTACAAAATACTTAAAGAGCTCTATCCTCCCCCAAGTATGGTAGTATTTTTTTATTTAAGATATTTAGATTCAAAAATATCTATGATGGTAAAAGTACAATGGGGAAGTTCTTTTGTAGAAGTCTATGGGATAGTTGTCACAACTAAAAATGACTTGATATAAATTATAAAATTATTCTCAAGACCCCTACTTCCCCTATCACAGCATGATCACAATAGGAAAGCGACATCCTTAAAACCTATAGCATATGTATTCATGGCCCCTAACTCACTTCTTATATATCATCCCCATGATAATATAATTGAAGGCTTAGTAAAAACATTTTGAGGGAATGTTAGATGGAACCTAGACTTTTCACCCATCATAACAAAAAATCAAGATAATCACCAACCTCATATGAATGGACCTCTTCTAAAAATATTTGTCAAAGAGAAAATAATAGAGACTCAAGCATAGGGGTATTGCATAGCTAAGGCCAAAAAAATAGTCAAATAAAAGGGGTATAATATGCAGAAAGATACCAGACTTTTTATCAATAAATTTTTACCCCTTTATTTAAAAAAAAAATATGCAGAAAGATACAATAGTTATTAAATATATCTTTTATCAAAAGGTAACACAAATCCCAGAAGCATTGAATGAGTCTGCACCAATGCAAGCAAAATATTTCCAACCATCAATAATAGAAAAGGACCAACTCCTATGGACTCAAAGCTCCACTTATAATATGAAATTGCTAAGATCATTCTACATAGTAGAATACATTAAGAAAGTTATTGTGGTCATACTAATATAGGAAATAATATCCATGCTAGAGCAAATGGAGTACTGAAAAGAGGTATTGAAGGATGAACAACCTAAATGCCAAGAAAATTATAAATAAAGAAAAGGGATATTGATGAAAGGATGCATCAAGATGCTAGAAAATAACATATGATTCAATATCCTACTAATTTACACAATCCTCAACCTTGTGAGAATTATAGGTAAAAAAACATAGGAACATACATGATTCAAGAAGAATGCATGATTATACCAAGAATTTTAAAGAAAGAAAAGAAATCAACTCGATATGCTAGGATATGCTTGATTTCACTAGAAGGGTATAATTGTTTCTAGGCATATAGATACTATGGTTTACCTATTCTAACAACAAGGCTAAATATGAGGCTTTAGTTCTTAGACTCTAGATGACCAAAAAAAAGGTATCAAGATGCTTCATATGTTTGGTAACATTGAGTTGATTATAAGACAAGTGAGAGCTTAACATCAAGCAAAAAATAAATTAATGAAATCCTATAGACATAATATTTGGGATATAATGGAATATTTTGATATTGTTAACATAAAAGTTATCCGAAGGAATCAAAATATAGATGCAGATAGAATGGTAGTTGTGATTTCACAGTTTGACCCAATCAGTGATTTGTTACAAAATCATTAACTAGTGAAAGTAGTGATCAGGCTAGCAGTCCTCGATAATGATGAAAATTGATAAGTATTTGAAAGCAATGAATAATTTGTATAATTTCTATAGCAAGCATGTGAATATGCCAAAGAAATATCTCCTAAAATTGAGGAAACATACATAGACCAAATCATTTACTTAAGAACTAACAAAATTTCAAAAGGGCTAATTACCCTAGAATATCTTTTCAATCCAAATGATAGGTTCAAAGGAAAAAATGGAATTTCCACTAATAAATAATATTATCAAGAAATATAAGTGGTTCTAGGGAAAACACTAAAAATATGAAAGGTAGCCACACAAAAGAGAAAGGATTCATCTATCAAGTTATACTAAAAAGACAAAGAGGTGATGGCATGGACTTATGAGGATCTCAAGGATACAATAAAAATATTTACAAGCACACAATTGAATTAGATCTTAAATCCAAGGTTGTGAGGCAAAAGCAAAGGCTGATAAATCCAAAAATTGAGTCGCTTATGAGGAAAGAATTATGTAAACTACTTGAATTAAAAATTATTTATCCAATCAAACACACCACATGGGTTTCTAACCTAGTACCTATAAGAAATAAGAAAAACAAAATTAGACTGTGCGTTGATTTCAAGGATTTAAACAAGGCTTCTGTAAAGGATCATTATCCTTTACCTTCCATGGAATAAATTTTTCAAGTAGTAGCTAGTTCTAAAATATTTTTATTATTAAACGGAATTTCTTATTTTAATCAAGTATGCATAAAGGATGAAGATCAACACAAGATAGCTTTCACTACAAAATGGGGAACTTTTGCATATCAACAAATATATTTTATATTACCTATTGCTAGAGCAACTTTCTAGAGACTTGTGAATAGTACCTTCCATAAATTGATAAATAAGATAACATTGATCTATCTATATGATCTCACAATATTTTCTAAAAAAATGAGGATCACTTAGAGCACCTATAAAGGATCTTTTAATGATGTCAAGAATTTGGGTTGTGCCTCAACCCAAATAAATGTATCTTTTGTATACCATGAGGAAAATTATTAGGGTATGGTGTATCAAAGTATGGTATTACCATAGACCGAGATATGATTGAAACTATTATAAACCTCTCATTACCAAGGCACAAAAAGGGGCCATAATAATTTTTGGCCAAATCAACTTCATCAAAAAAATTATCCTAGATTTTATCACTATAGTAAAATCCATGATACTCATGCTAAAATAGAACTGACCATTTAAATGTATGGAATAAGATAAATAAGATTTTGAAGGAATAAAAAGGGTTGTTACAAAGGCTTCAATACTGGTCAACCCAAATTTCAACAAGGATTTTAATATCTATGCATACGAGGGATATTTTAGAATAGTAACTTTAATGACGCAGAAATATAAAAACCAATAAAAATACCCAGTGGTATTTTTTAGCTAGACATTGAAAGGATATAAGGAGGAATATAATTTTATTGAGAATCAAGTATATGCTTTGGTTAGAGGAATAAAAAATTCTAAACACATGATTTCAAATAACAATATCATTGTCTATGTCAAACATTCAAGTGTTAGAGAATCTGTAACAGGTGGAGAAATAAGTGAAAAGAGGACCTGATGGATTACTAAAATATTGGAATATGATGTGGAAACCAAGCTCACAAAATTAGTCAAAGGAAGAGTGCTTTGTCAATAGTTGGATAAAGATGCAATTTCAAAAGAAACTAATTTAAAATATGACAACAATGAAACAGAGTTAGACAAATTCATGATGAATAAAGAGGTGAAAGATTTAAATCAAATAGAATAAATATTTTCCTTTAAGAAAGCAAGAAGGCCCCTATGAACCACCAAAACTGTAGTAACTTCTCACTACTAGAATTTCATCTCATAAAACAAAACAAGAAAAGGTATAATTTTGATTAGAGGTAATAGCTATTTTGTGGTAGTCTTAGGTAGAAAAGACAATCCAAATTCTAGAGGGTGTGCATGAAAATTTTCAAAAGCAAGAAGTTAAAAATAGTTGATCCAAGTAAGAGAAGGAATCTAATAATTAAAAAATAAATAAATACTAATATGATGGAGGGGATAAAAACTTTAAAAAATAATAATGCTAGAAGAACCTGATGAAAAATAAAGAGGATTCTCGCAAAATACTTCCAATAGCGAAGGTTTTAGAAAACCTTGACAAAGTATGGCAGTAGAAAATCCCAAGAAGTGGGTACAAATGCGTTAGGATATAAAAAGGTTATGAGTATCCATGGATTTAAAACTATGTATTGGAAGTCACCAACTATGATAAAAAATCAAATTTTGATGTAAAGAAAAGGTAATGGTGCACAAGCTCCCAAGAAGAGTAGGTGAGAAGAATTAATATGCCATTATTGGAAAATTTAGGACTACCTACTAAGGTCATCTTAGTCGAGTGATCCAAGAAGATGTTAAAGACATGTATGGTGGCTACTATACTACATATCATAATAGTAATGACAATGGATACCCCATTTAATTTTTAAAATCCCTTAAAAGGTAGTTATGATTGTCATTACAACCTACAAAATTTTGGAGGGAAGTTATCCTTATTATAATATATATATAGTAGTTAGTTTAACATTGCAAAGCATCGACAAGTCTATAAAAACCTTTCCCTTCATTTTTATTTGTATAGCAATACGCATATATTTGGGTAATATTACAAGCAACTAAATACCTACTTCTTGCATAATTATAATATTATATATGTGTGTGTAGATCTATATACATATACATATATGTATATCTATATATGTATATACATATGTGTGTGTATATATATATATACATACATATGCGTATATGTATACATATACACACATATATATGTGTATATATGTATATATATCGTAGGCATATGCATCTACTTTGAGCCCATATATGGATCTCATACGTTGACCCATCTCTTTTATGCATGTGTGTGTTTGCATGTTGATATATTTGTGCTTATTTATGTCAAAGAGAGTAAGTGTTCATACCAACACATTACAGTCAAAGCTATTGTGCAAGGCGATCTTATTTGATCTTTGGCACATTACGACATTTTTAGCTTAGGTTTTCCTTTTCCCTATTTTTATTTCCTTTCTCTTACCTTTTTCCTCCCCAAGTTGTTAGATTAGGAGAGTGCACTTGAGATCTCATCTAATAAAGAAGTTACCCTTTATCAAAATCCTAGAGGCCCTTTACTAAGTTGAATCGCATGCTCTCTAGACTAGCCCTATTGTGTTACTCTATGTGAGGTGTGATATTCCCTGTCTACCTGATCCACACCATGTTCGATAGCTAGGAAAATCGAAGAGGGCAATAATTATCGTTTAATATTATAAGGATGTTTAGGATTGGATAAATCTTGATTTTTGTAAGAATATCAAAGATTAGAAAGTGTCTTATATTATCCATGATAAAATTTAATTCTTAGTACATATTTATTAGCATGGAATAGTATTCCATCATAACACCTTTAAATTTTCTATTTGCTTGCAATATTAATCGAACATAGTAAAAACACAAATCACTAGTTAATTTTGAAAACCATTTAACAAGTGGGTTACTTAGGTTGATGTAACATGGTTTCACATATAATTATAAACCATCCCAAGTTAGACTCTTAAAAGGATTTAATATTCCATGTTTCAAAACTTAACCTTCAACTAAATTACTAATGATCACTTAAGAGGTATAATTCAATTATCATATTTATAATTTTTCTACTTATCATTATAAACTAATTTGTAAACTTTTAGGTCAACGAAGAGTATATTTTCACACAACTTTATACAATTTGATGAAACCCTTGGACTCATGAAAAGTAAAATTTATAAGGTGCACCATACTACCAAATATTCTAATAAATCAACAATGTAAACAAGGGAAAATTATATGTTTGTTTAATCCCATCCAAAATGGGATGTAAATTAAATTTTTATTACACCAAATGCATATCATTAAATGACTTTACAAATGAATTGGCATCATTAAACTATTTATATATCAATGAATTAAACATGAATATATTAATAAAAATAATATTTTCTACTTTTATTTTTTGAAATTTTAATCATAATAAATTTGGATATACTATAGGAAAAGATCAATCCTTATTATTCTATATATAGATGAAAGAATCTAAATATCCTTATGTTGTTGCTTTTTATATCGTTTTTTAATAAAATATATCATAGCATACATTCATCATAATCTTAAGCAAAAGAGTATAAAATTGAAATAGAGAGAGCAAATAGATAAAAGAGAGAAAGTGAAATAAGGGGTAGGTTTTTGTAGGCACCCCATGATCACATACCATAACACTAATAAAATAGACTAGTCATTGAAGTGTAAATATAGTGATCTTACTACCAATTTATTAATAACCTCAAACTAACACAACCTAAATTGAAGGTTAAATCATAATATATTAAATATAATAAACCCTTAATTGAAGTTAATCATAGAAGTGGTTTAACAAATATTATTGATGGTGAATACATTAAAACTACCCATAAGATTAGATAAAAGATGCCCATAAGCACCCATAAGGATGCCTATAGGCTTATACTATACATGTCCATAGGCTTACATCTAGTGTCATAGACAATTATCACTATCAACCTTGGCTAGTAAGGTTAGGTTATTAATATTCAAACACCCCCATTCCCATAAAGGCTAGAAGATAAGAAATTAAAGATTGACAAGTTCTTCCTCCTATAAAAAAAGGTTTAACTGGACCAATCAATCTTCATCATGAACTCTATTATGTTCTAAATATTTTAATAATATAAATAAATATAATTTTATATTTTAAATTTAAATAAAATAATTATATTATATTTACAACTTTACTACTTAAAGTTTATTCCAAACAAAGGTGAATTTACAACTTTTAATATTTACAAGTTCTAAATGTTATCTTTAACAATATCAAAACTTAAAATAAAGGTGAAGCTGTCACTAACATAAAACCATCATTCCTCCTTCTCTATGTGAAATTCTGCTGGCGTAAACAGATCTGCTTTTGAAAATTTTTATAATGCATCTTATTAAAATTAGGTTTCTTCATGATTCTGATATGAAAAAAAAAAATTGAAGCTGTCACTAACATAAAACCATCATTCCTCCTTCTCTATGTGAAATTCTGCTGGCGTAAACAGATCTGCTTTTGAAAAAGTTTATAATGCATCTTATTAAAACTACGTTTCTTCATGATTCTGATATGAAAAAAAAAATTAAAACTATCTATTTAAGTTATGATTGCTCTTTGGCGAACTTCAACGTCCCTGGTATGCTCTCTGGTATAGTGGCTTGCTTTTAAAAGAAGAATGATGTTAAACACTTGCACTATTAATGCCCATGCCAAAGCATTCCCTTTATAAAAGCCAGAAAGTTAAAGTAATATCCAGGGAAGCAAAAGAAATATTTCTTGAATATTTCATATCTCAAACAATAGTAAACAAAATCATTTATATATCTCTGTAAATTAATATAGTATACATTATTTTCAAATAAACAACCCGCAAACGGCAAGCAGAGAACTAACCAGCCGTTACATTACATTAATTCAACATCCTCATAAGAAGAAGTATGAATGTGGGAAGAAATTCTATCATAGAGAATAAATATATAACCAGTTACTCAATAGTTCTGAAGTATGAATGTGAAAATGAAACTCTATCATAGAGAATAGATATATAATTACTCCAAGAGGAGAAAAGAAGCTATAGTTAACATCTAGTTGGTATGAAGAAGAAATCCAATCATGGTAGCTCATATCATATCATGGCTTTACAGGGGGAGGCGGAGAAAGCTGCTTCTTTATGGGAGGGCACTGATAACACTTGGCAAACAGACCGAAGGTATCAATTTGGCGCATGAAGTTGGTTATGCTGGCGTATCCTCCAAATCCGAAGCCCACCACAAACACCCACACCACCACAAACATATTTATCACGTACACGCCCGCCCAGCTTGGAAGGAAAACCGGTAGTTTCTCCACAGCTTTCTGTTGTCACATATAGGAAACATCAATATTTTTATATATTATAATTGAAATTATGTACTACTTTAATATTTATTTAATACACTTCCAATATATATATAGTATAATCCTATCTAGATTTATTTATTTATCTATGGTATATACTTCTAATATATAGTATAATACACTTCCTATATATTGTATAATCTTACATTAATACTTATTTATTTATTATATATACTTAAACATATTGTATAATCCTACCTTAATATTTACTTATCTATCTATATATTTAGAATATTGTATGATTATATTCTTTGAAAATATGAAGGAAGATGTATTGATATAATATTCAAGATGATCATAATTATTATGAGTGTCACCTGTCTTGCGGCCGCAGATCTGTAGGTCATCATGTGGGCCAGGGCAGGAATGATGTAAACGGTGAAGCTGACAAGAAGAGAACCCACAGCAGAGTTGATGGGACCGAAGAAAGGAAATATGATTGCAAGGAACCATATCGGAATCACTACCGGCAGCCTTGCCAGAGCTCGCTTGAATACGCTGCTCGTCTCGTGCATTCCTATTACTTTCTCCCACACAAAGTATAGAGGTGTGCAGGCAAACCCAAACGTGATAAACTGCACATGAACAATAATCACCACACAAAATGTTCTCCTCACAGAAAGAATTTTCAATTGAAATTTTATATTACTGTCCACTGTTAACCAAATTAGGTTGGATCAGTAAGAAAATACTGAATTTTGTATAAAAGTTTGTAAAAGAAAAAAATTAATTTTTTTATTGGAAAAAAATTGTTTATATGAGATTATAGAAATTTTAATAAGGGTCAGTCCTCCACACATGCTTAAATTCCATATTAATAAGAATGAAGAATCTCACAAAATAGAATCAAGAAAAATATATTGTCGAGGACCAACCTACATAAAATTTAAAATAGATTAAAGCCAACCCTCCACACATGTAAAGATTTAATGTTAATAAGAATCGGAAATCCCACATAGTAAAACCATAAGAAATATATTAAGGAGCTAAAGCCTAAAATACATTAAGGAATTACCTGATGAATGAGCATGAGAATAACACCAACGTCACGAAATGGGGAGGGAGGGAGGACGGAGAAGGCGTTGGAGTGATCTAAGAGCACGTCGCCGAAAGCCCAGTAGACGGCTGCTGCAGACGGCAGAGTTAACGTAAAAACATAGAGCGTTGCCAAGAGGTAGATTTTCTTAAATTTCTGGGGCTTCCACATGGCGTGCATTATTTCCCTGCAATTCATCCACATTTAGATATTCTACCCACCTCAAATATTTCAACAAGGCTAGATTATTCAGAATGGGTATAGTGGTTGCTTACACTGTGACGGCATGACCACCAAAGGTGTAAAGGATGTTCGTCGCTCCAGTGAAGTAGAGCACCAATGCAGATGGAGCCGAATGCGTTACCCCTTCGATCTGAGATTCAGCCGATGGTTTATCTTGGTTGATGAGGAAAATCTACGTTGATTAACAGAAAATTCAGTAATGGGGAGGAAGGTGAGGATGTTACCTGTCCATGGGTGATGGAAGCAATGGTCATATACCAGGCTGTGTAGGTGGTCATGGTCAGGCCGAAGAAAGACCATATGCGGTAATTGTGAAAAGAGGGAATAAACACCGTCGTCGCACAGCATGCCCCGAATATGTATGTCCATGTCCGCTTGTCCAGCTTATCATTTATATAATAGATGTTGCTGCAGAACAAATCAAACCTCATTAGAAAAACCTCATCAAAAAAGGTCAATTATCTTTTACACAGATGATAAGATTTGATGTTAATAGAGATGAAGAATCCTATATAATTGGGATTAAGGACTTGCATAGTTAAGCCTGCTACTCCACCATATTAATAGGGGTGACGAATCCCATATAACTGAGATCAAGGACTTGCACATTTAAGTCTGCTTTCACATTTAAGTCTGCTACTCTGACAAATGTTGGCTCATCATTTTGTCTAATCTCACTCATCACTTTACCCACACATATATCACGATGTTAATAGGGGTGAGGAATCCCATATAAGTAGGATGAAGGACTTGCACCTTTAAACTTGCTACTCATTAGTAACGAGTATGACAAATGTTAGGGCTGGTCATTCTGTCTAATCTCACTCATCACTTTACCCACACATATATCACCATTCGATGTTAATAGGGGTGAGAAATCTTATATAAGTGAAATCAAAAACTTGCACCTTTAAACCTGCTACCCATTAAAAAATATAAAAAATGTTGGAATTCATTATTCGTATAATCTCACTCATCACTTTGAACAAATATTCTTCACAAAAACTTAAAGAAATGAATTTCTTTGTAAGTCTTTTTAGTAATAAGTTTTTAATGTGCAAAGATGTAGTTATTCAAAAATTCAATTGACATATAAGAGGGAAAGGTTACCTAGCACAGCCGATGAGTTGAATGACAGATCCGAAGAGTAGAAATGTGCAGTTAAAGGCCAGGCCTGCGGCCTTCCAGTACCGACCCAAAAGCCCATCAAGCACTTCGAACCACTGCAGGAAAGCGAGTTTTCTTTAGCATTCTATAAATTAACTGTCTTAGCCATTGGAATAGTATGAATTAACGGTCTCAGCCATTGTAATTTTCTGATTCATAGTTATAATCGATGAGAAAGATGACCCAACATTTCACTTTACCTGGATGACATGGTTTTTGAAATCCACTTTCTCCTCCCTTTCCTTACGAGTTCGGTATTCGACATAGAGGACCCCGATCAGATATGCCGTCCAACTTCCAAGCAAGCCATAAAACACCTGAAACACGATTCCGGAAACCATCCCCAACTGCGAAAACGAATAAGGCAGCGTCAAAAGCACTTGTGCCACCTGCAAAATTCGTTGCATAGGATCAGCTGTATGGTCCCGTTTGAAAAATTAAGAAAGAAGGCAACTTGTAAGAAGTATTAAAATAGAGCGAAATTTCAATATAGGAATATGTCATTGAACAGTATTAAGAAGATTATTGTAATGATCCGTTATAAATTTTAAAAGTCCAACCACCTTGATACAAATAGGACCACTTATACTGCCATTTAATGTTAATAAGGATGAGAAATCTACATAATTAAAGTTCAACCACCTTAACACAAAATAAGACCATTTATATACCACCATTCAATGTTAATAAGGACGAAGAATCCTACATAAACTGGACCACCATTCAATGTTAATAAGGATGAAAAATTTACATAATTGAAGTTCAACCACCTTGACATAAATAGGACCACTTATACAAAGATTCAATAAATAGGACTACTTATACCACTACTTATACCACCATTCAATGTTAATAGGATCATTTATATAATAAAGATGAGGAATCCTACATAAACTGGACCACCATTCAATGTTAATAAGGATGAAAAATCTAAATAATTGAAGTCCAATCACCTTGACACAAATAAAACCACTTATACAACTATTCAATAGGTAAGACTACTTATACCACCATTTAATGTTAATAAGGATAAGGAATCCTACAGTGACCAAACTAAACCAACATCGTTGTAGATATTTGATGTTGTGTAATTTACTTGCCTGATTAGAAGCACAGCTGAACCAGGCGTCATAGACGGAGCCACCATGCCAAAGCATGCGCTTAATGTTGCCTCTGAATGACTTTTCTTCGAATCCTCGCTCTTCTATCGGTAGATCCGTCTCCATTTTGCCCTGCGTAGCTTCTTCTCTATGCAGTTTATCAGACACCATCTCTTCTCTGTCTCTACCAAAACCAGAATTCACTTTGCAGAAGATCCCTACAGGGAACAGGATGAATGAATGAATGGCTACAGTATTATAGCTTTTGAAGCTCAAACGGGCAAGGCTCTTCTGGACTCTGGAGAAATTTAATCTTGTTGAATCACATTGGATTTTGAGAGAGAGCGCACACTAATATACAGCACCACCTTGAAGCTTTCAAAATTGTGTTGTTAGAATATTGGACCACTTGTCCAAATCATGATTGAAGACAGCAATCTGGACCAACGCGGCAACTGTGCGCACGAGGGGTCTGTCCCCGCACAACCACAACATCATCGATGGATAAAAGGGTTTCGTTATGATGGGCATCGCCATGGCCATCATCACTGCGGTTAAAACATAAAATCTTATATTGTATTATTCCCCAACGGGGGACCCGGCCTTGTTCAGCAGCAGCATTTTGTTGTAAAGGTGTTGGGTTTGAACGACCTTTTGGAACATGATAGTTTGATTCTTAGGTAATGATCATGTGGGTAGGCCTACAGGAGTTTCAGGCCTGTAACGGTTCCACTTGGCGCTCACATGGCTTAAACTTTTTTCCTGTGGTCGCGTGACCACAATCATGGAGGACCGTGTTCAATTGAAAAGTAAAGACATTATACGTAGTCAAGTTGGTGTGAGGTTGGTCAGTTGGAAAAGTTAAGGATGAGTGCTTAATCAAGTTGGTGTGAGGTTGTAGCTGAGACCTTGATTTCTAGGGTGTAGATCCACTAACTTTGGTTCAAATCCCACTAGGTTAGGTGGATTGGTAAGACGATGGATACTTACTAAGAAGAGACCTAGGTTCAAACCTCACCCAAGTCTACTGAGTGTGCACCAGCTTGATGACGGCAGTACCAACCTAAGCTACCGGAGATCTTCCGCACTCCGAGTATTGTTTACCAAGACTTGATAGAGGTTATAATGGTAGCAGACACTTACTCCATGTTGTGTTTACCAAAAATAAGATAAGGGTTATAGTGGTAGCAGACACTCGGGATAGTG
This sequence comes from Wollemia nobilis, assembly GCA_028583015.1. Classification (NCBI taxonomy): domain Eukaryota; kingdom Viridiplantae; phylum Streptophyta; class Pinopsida; order Araucariales; family Araucariaceae; genus Wollemia; species Wollemia nobilis. The sequence goes on from JAQPPZ010002765.1 coordinate 2,874,157, forward strand.
TAGATGAGATAAGGGTTATAGTGGTAACAAACACTCACTTTTGATGTTACCATCATAAGCAATCCTAGACTAATTATTCAAAAAAAAAAAAAAATTGTCAATTCTTTACATATCCAAAAAAAATCAAAAGTTGTAAACTTAAGGAAATTATTATATTAAAAAAACAATAATTTGTACTTTGGAAACTCAATTATAGCAACTACTCAAGTAGACATATGTTATATAAAAAATAGATTCTTATAACATGAGGTTTTAACTTTCGGTTTAATTATAGTGCATGTTCCCCTATGTATAATAATAACTTGCACTCTGTAACTTTTCCCTCATGTTGTATATTAAAATATTCATATTGGAAAGATGTCTAATCCCTTATGCACTCAACAGGAAGGTTCCTCTTATACTTAATAGTATCTTTGTTAGATTACTATTTAATATTTTTTTTTAAATTAAAATATAAGATTTTTGTTAGATCACTATTTAATACTTTATAATATTTTTGTTAGATGAGGTTCTAGGTGTAGACTAATTGGTTCATCCAAACTCCATAAGGTGGGCAGAGGTCCAAGGTTCAAATCTCGGGCCTCATCGGACTGAACGCTTGTTCCTTTCCTGGTGCTTTCAACGACGTAAAAGGTTTAAAATGATTGTGGCATGGTGGTTATAGGGGCAGACTGCGCGAAGATAAAAGTTGGACAGCCTGCCGGAATTTGTAGATGCTACCATTCCACCATGTTAAAAAAGATTTGATTTTTTAAAAGTTATTAAATTAAATTAATACTATTTAATATGAGATTATGATAATTACACTATTCAAATTTAATTATAAAATGTTGTTTTAATTAATATATTTTTAATTATATAACTATTATTTTAATTAATATATTAGAATACACGTATCCAGTATCCAGTCATCATATACGCGTGATATACATTACCGAAAGGTCAAAAATTATAATAATAAAATGCATTTTTCAAAACAACAAGAATAAAATACGTTTTTCCCTTAACATTTAAGAATTAAAAGTGCTTAGCATTTTTCAAACATGATTTTGTAGAAATTTTAAAATAATAATTTATCTGTATGATTTCGATGGGTGGAGTATGTGAAAATAAATGTTAGAATGTCCTTGTTGGTCCTTGTAATCACTTTATTTTCCTTTCTTATCCAAATATAAAAGTGTGGGTGTCCACTGCCCTACTTTCCCTCAAACTCTTTTTAAAAGGTGTCCTACCAAAGTTCTTATTTTTCCCTTGCCCCTATAAATTAGAGGTACTCACAACATAAAGAGGATGCCTATCTCATAGCATTTTATTTGATTTAAAGCATTAATAGGAGAAAGAAAGGATTTATATTCATAATTATTATTATAATTTTTTCAAGACTTCATAAACTATGGTTGTGGAAGAGAGTAAAATAGTTCAATTTGAATGTTTAAAGAAATTTGATAGTTTAACTTCTTCACAACAAATGAATAAATGTATAAACAAATTATGTGGCACCCAACCAAAAAGTAAAAACAAGGTCTACAAAGATGTGAAGTGAGGAGTGGGGCTGCTCCATGTGGGTCTGCAGTAGGTGTCTCATGTTAAAGGAATATAAGTTGTAAAGTAATGTTATAGAAGATGGTTGTGGGGAAAAGGTAGATGTAGATATGGTTTTATAGTGCCATTTTATAAGACGTGAATATCAAGCAAAAGCATCCTTTCCGTCTTGGGTTTTAATATTGATTTAAACTAGGTTGGTTGATAATGTTCTATGAATTATTTTGTTTTAATTTTTTAATTTATTTTAAACAATAAAAGTGAAATAACAAAATTTTAAGGGGAAAGGGCTTTGGTTTTTTTAAGGGAAGTTTAAGGTTCAAACCTGCGATGTATGTGAGGAGATGTGTTTTTGTATGGTTATGTGTTTGGCCCCTATTGATAAACTCGGCTATCACCTTTATCAGAGGCCATGGTTGGATAGGGATACCCAACCCTAAGTATGAGTTTCTCACACTAACCACAAAAATTTGAAACAAGTGAATGTGTAAAGAGGTGGGTTTATGGTGGCTGTATGTTAAATTCCCTATTGACTTTACATAAATCATGGTTGGAAAAAGATTGCTCATCCCTATGAAAATCGAGTCAACCTCTATCAATATCTAAAACTTTCACTACACAAATTTCATTATTATCTATTTATATTAAAATTTTAATTAAATATGAAATCTATATGAAAAAGTCCCATGCGCTTTATAAAACTTTAACGCTTTCCTTAATCATTCAACACAAGATCTCACGTAGCTTAATAACAATTTGTTTAGGTTGTTTCTTCCAAAATGATAAAGGTGAGGAACTACTTGTCTTAGGTGAACTATGAAATAATTTTTTTTAAATAATAAATATTTTAATTTTTTTTAGGTTGGTTATAAAGGTTTTTCACAATAACCAAATCAAAATATATATTTTTTAATTTTTTAAAAATATTTAATTTATTTTTAACTAAGTTATAAATTAAATTAAACAATAAATATTGTTACATTTAATTATATAAATAGATTAGAAAGTTTTAAGATATGTTATTTTAAGGTTATGATAATAGTTAATTGTCTTGTTTTTGTTAGAAGAATTATGGTTTGGATTCATGTTTTTTTAAACTTCTACAAATAACATGTATATGGTATTTAGTTAAAGAAAAATTTAGTCAATTGAATAGATATTATTATTTTTTAAATAATAATGTTGAGTATATATACATTATGAGGTTTATATTTTTTAAAATATACATTATTTTAAATTATTTATTATTTTATTTTATTCATTTCAAAAGTTTTATACTAAATGGTATTAGTTCAACTTTGTTAAATGATTTACTTTTAAATGAAATAAAATATTTTAATATAAATATGGTATATGGGACCTCAAATATGAAAGTACAATGACTCAAGTCATATCATATGATCTTTAATATCTTTGATAAGGTTGTTCCTTCTCCCACTGATTTGGGTTAGCAATTTTCCAACCTTTTTTATTTTACTGTCTTCAAATAACTTTGCCATAAACTCGTTCTCAAGTGTTTCTTTGTATTTGCTAAGGATATCTAAAAAACTCGAGCATTTATAGATGAAGTGTTCCTCTATCTCTACTGCCCCTGGGATGCATAGAGTACATATCCTTTCTTCCCATTGTTCTTTGGGCGTTGTCCATCTCCCTGTTTCACATCTAAGCCTATGAGAGTTAGTAATATCTGAGCAATGAGGATTTTTTCCTTCCATTTCATTTTAGCACCTATATACGCTTTTTCCTTGTGGTCATACATTGGGTTAAACTTTGCAATATGATATTGTCTTTTCCTGTTTGCATTTTTCCACATTCCACTTCTGAACTTTTCATTCACATAATTTTTTATGCCTTTGTTGACATTTGGGCATTCATTTATGTTGATTTCCCAACATTTCATCCATTATTTATTTTTTTCATCCATGTATTATTCCGCATATGCAACTCTTCGTCCCTAGCTACCCTAGGTCATCTATCATTTTTCATGTTTTCTATTTTTTCAAGTAACATAACAGCTTGGTCATAGCAATTGCTTCTAAAGGGAACATTCCAGTTTCAGCTAGAATAATTTCATAAGGGGTTGTGGCCTTAATTTTGAGAAAATTTATGATTAGATATTTTTGAATCCTTTTTATTTGCCTCCATTTTGCATTTTTTGTGCCACTAGCCCATACCTCACAATCATACAACAAAACCAGTGTAATAAGTAGGCCAAATAAGACCTTGGTGGTCTTCCAGTCCCACAACTCGACATTCCTACACCTGTTTTTAAGTGCATATAGTGCTCTCCAACCACTTTGAGTTATTTTCATCCTACATGTATTCCAATTAAGTTTATCATGAAATTTTATGCCCAGGTATTTGTATTCTACTACTACCTCAAGTGGTTCTGCAAACTGAAATTTGAGTTGTTGCTTATTCTTTTTTGTTGAAAAAATCATAATTTTTGTTTTGCCACAAGAATTACATCATTTGCATACATGAGGAGTTTTACCACATATTTGGCGAAGTGCACACCCTCTCCCCCAAATTTGTTTATCCATTCTTCTAACTTGTCAATGTACAACCCAAATAAGGTCGGAGATAGAGAGTAACCTTGTTTGACACCTATGTCACTACCAAAACATTCAGATAATCCTTCTTGTGTTCTGATTTTAGCCTTTACATGCTCATATAGTCTATAAATTGTTGCCCTGTAGTGAATTGGAACCTCTAGCTCTTCCATTCTGCTCCAGGAGAAGTATATTACCAAGAAACACATACATAATATAATAGTGAAGTTGTTGTAACATCACTTTATGATGATGATGTAATATGAAAGAAAAAAATTTAATCATATACAACCAATTAAAAGAAATATAATATTTTTTTTATTTAAAAGAAATATAATTTAACAATTGAAATATGAGGGATAATTAATTATATAAAAATAGTATATATGTGATTTTTTCAAGTTAGAAATTTATTATAGATAAAGGTTTGTTTGTTCTTAAATTTTGAATCATTAAGAAAAATTATCTATGATTTTTTGTGTAAACAATAATTTTTCCATTTTGATTTACAAATTATGATTCCAAACTCAATCTAAATGGTTTGGATAACTCATCAATAGACTTAAGCATCAAATAAATTTAAAAAAAAAAATGTATTTTATAAAATAGAAATACTCTAATCACTTTGATATGTTATGGATGTAATGTTTGTAGAATGATATGGATCAACAATAGATCTTCAATTTGGGGATGATAAAATTTCATGAGTAAATTACTTATGTTTTAATATATTTGTGTCAATTGTCACACCATTAACAATCATCTAGTGAAATATGCTTTCAAATGATATTGTGATTTATTTTGCATAAAGCATTGAATGTGTATTAATTGTCACATCATTAACAATCATGTATTGAAACATGCTTTCAAATTATATTATGATTTATTTTACATAAAGCATCGGATGTGTATCAATCTTAATTCATAGAAATTGTGTTGATTAATGCAATATTTAAATCATAGTTGGAAAATTCACAACTTGTGATAAACTCAACAATCTAATTTTGAATATTTTATCGACAACTTGGAAAAATTCGACAAGAACTCAACAAAAAAAAATGATTTTGTATTATTAATAATACTATATATAATATTCTTGACTTTTTTTATTATTAATTGGACAAAAGGATTTTTGAAAGGACCTCCAAACCTTATAATAAAAGAAGCTAAACTCTAGCCACTAAGATAGTGAGGACACTTCAAACATTAAAGCCAACCAACCCTTGGACACAACTACTTATACCCATACCAACATATACTAGTCGATCAAACCCAAACACATAATTCAAACAGAGATAGAAGTTGGGCATGCAGGCCTGCATAGATAAACAGAGACAAAAAACTAGGCACGTAGGCCCGACCAAAATATTCAAAAAGCAACATCCAATGGGGAGGGTTCCAACCACCCGCCCTAAGTATTCTGACTCGATTTTGACCTTTGCTTGAATTCATTGTCCAATGATCTAAGACCATCTTGGAAATTAGTTGTCCAAATGTGAAGATCCTACTGCATAAGACCTTGATTAGCTAGGAAGTCCATAAATTTATTACCTTCCCTGAACTAGTGCTTGAATTGGACTTCTAAATGTTGAATCATTCTCTTGGCTTCAATTATAAGATTTGCAACAGTCCAGGAGGGATTTTGATTACCATTAATCATGTTGATAGCATTGAGTGAATATCCTTCTATGACTAGTTTCTTGCAATTCACCCATTTTAGTGGGAAACACCCTGAAATAATGCCCAATATTTAACGAAATGGTTGGTTCGGTGACCCAAGTTTTCAACAAAGGCAAGAAGGATTTTTCCCTTCAATTTTCTAAACAAACCCCTTGCACCCGTAGGACCCGAGTTCCCTTTAGAAGCTTCGTCAAAGTTAAATTTTAGCCAACCCCATGGAGGGGGTTCCCAAATCGTGCTAGCCCTATCCTGACTCACTTTGCTCACTGTATTTTGAGGTTGAGTTAAAAAACCAATTATCTCTTCAAATCGATCTCCCCTTCACAAGTTATCAAATCTAGTTTTAAAGCTTTCACATTTTCCATTGTATCTACAATGGCCCTCAAGGAGACCGATGACTCAGGATGGTAAATATTTTTAAAGGCATGGGCATTCCTTTCCTTCCACACTCGCCACCAAATATGGGGTAACCCAAATTTCCAAAAATAGCATAGGTGGGGAGAGGATAAGGGGGAGACTCATTGACCAACCAAGTCCTCCAACGAGTTGGGAAGAACCCAAGCAACATCCAGCTCCAAAAATAACTGACAAAAGACTTCAAGGGTATAGGCACAATAAGAAAATAAGTGGAAAGGTTACTCAAAAGCCCTATCACACAGGAAGCACCTATTAGGGAAAACCATTCCCCATTTTTGAAGATTATCAACAATAAGGCACTTTTCCTGAATTGTGAGCCAAAATAACACATTGACTTTAGGCATCAGGCATTTAATCCAAATTTGATTCCTTGGGAACCAGGGATTCGAATTATAGTACAAGAAACCATAAGAAAACTTAACTAAAAACTGGCCATCTTTCTCAAGACCCCAAACCAGCCTATCATGAAGACTAGTACCCAAGGTTAAGAACCATTTTATGGAGTTTTTTAAATTTATAAAAGCAAGTTTCTCCTCCTGAGAAATATTTGGGAAGTCAAAGGACTTCCACCGAAGATGACCATTGAATAATTTTAAAAAGTCAAAAAATTTGGGACCAAATAACCTATCTTTGATTGGCTTTAGATAGAAAAATTTTAGGCAATCTTCAAGAGGGGATGGCGGGGCCCAAGAATCTCCTCAAAAATCAATGGAATTACCTGAGGTTAAGAACCATTTTATGGAGTTTTTTAAATTTATAAAAGCAAGTTTCTTCTCTTGAGAAATATTTTGGAAGTCAAAGGACTTCCATTGAAGATGACCATTGAATATTTTTCAAAAGTTAGAAACTTTGAAACCAAAGAACCTATTTGTGATTGGCTTCAGACAGGCAAAGGTCGAGCAATCTTCAAGAGGTGATGGCGATGCCCAAGAATCTCCCCAAAAATCAATAGAATATAATATTACTGATTTTATATATAATATTATATTGTATATTATATAATTTTATAATATGTAATTTTTTTTTGGTTAGTATGAGAAACCCCTACGAAGGGTTGAGCAGTCTCCTCCCAACCATGACCCCTTGTAAATTCGAGAGCTATACTTATCAATAGGTAATTTAACACACACCCACCACACACCCACCCCTCACACACTCACCCACATCACGGTTTGAACCTTAGACCTCTTGAAAGAGAGCCAAAGCCTGAATCGTATTATTAATTTTTGTTTTACACCAAATCAATTTTCTTACAATAAATCAACGAGTTCTTGGTGCAAAATAATATCATGAGTCCACGAATTTCTTGGTGCTAAGAAATTAAAAAAAAACTCATATTCCACAATTTCAAGCAACTTTTATGAGAAATCATGATTTCTTGATGAATTTTCAAATTATGATTCAAATATTTGTGTTGTTTTAATTATTATAGTTTTGAAATTTCTATTGTTACAATATCTAATATTGTGTTGATTGATATATTTTTGACATAAATCGTTAAGTGCATAACAATATTAGACAATTGAATTAGACGTGAAGTTACATATAATATATAAAATATTAGTAAGATAGCATGAGATATTCCCTATAATAAAAGGATAGCAAAATAATAGCTTATTTATAATGGGTCAATAATGAGTTAGAGTTTGAAATTGGTAATGATGATAACATAGATCCTAACAAAGATACAAATTTAGTACAGCTACAACTAAGGAATATGAACATAAACTAATGTACAAGTCAAGAGGTAACATAACCAAAAAACTGGCTATGAACCAAAAGGACTAGGACCCCAATTACAAGGATCACGAAGTGAGACTTAGACTTGTAAAATGAAATATACACAAAAAATATAGGACCAACATGAATATAGATTAAATTCTCATGATAGCTCCAAAATTAGCATAATATTTTGCATTAATCATTACAACCCTTTCCTAAGGGACCAAAATGATGCCAATAATGTAATTCAAGGAGACAAAGATATTTAAGAGATTATGTTAGTGGAACTCCCTTTACTATTTAAACTATGCTTATCCAGAGAGAATACACAAGAGTGGTGGATAAATTTCTATACTTGCATAATTATCATATTCAAGGGAAAAAAAATACTATTAAATAATAAACATAGCTCACCTTTTCATATATACCCTATTGAGGTAGTAATTCATGTGAACATAAAAAATAACCATACTCAATAATAAATTATATGGGTTATAGGCCTTAGTTATGTTATTGATCTAGCCTTCATATATATGATAATGATATATAAGAAAACAAACAACTTGTACTTGATAGATATATAGTATTGAAAGAATGACATATAGACGAGGTATTTAAATAGTGCTTAGTGCAAGTATGAAGCTAAAATTTGGATTGTCTTAGTTACCCTACAAAAGAATGAAAATAAAATTTGGTCAACGTAGATTTTAGCTACATGAATTGTGTTGTCAAGTATAAAATATTTGTGTTGGGCCTCTAGCTAGTTTAATGTAAGAATATACATATTCTTAGAGATATCGACTTGATTATTAAGCAAGTGATATATTTCTATTCAAAAAAACAATAAATTAATAAAATATTAGAAGCACATGGTATAGGATCTAGTTGTTTCATTTGATTCCATCAATATCAAGTCAATTCCTTAGGACCAAAACACTCTTGTTGATTCAATGGAAAACATGGAAACTCAACTTAATCTCAATGAGTAGCCATCGTGCAACAAGGGAAGAGTTAACATGGTAATGAGACATTCTACTTTGAATATTATAAATAATTATAACTATTTGAAAATGTTGAACAAGTTCTACACTTCTTTCATGAATCGAAAATTATTAATTTGGTAAAAAAATGTTTGAAATAAGGATGTGATCCAACTCAAGTCCAAATTTACTTTGATAAGATGACAAATGATAATAGGATGAAATAGATAAGTGAAAGTGCATATAAGGAATTTGACGTGGAATGTAACAAAATCACTATAAAATTATATAACTAAGGGTTTGTATTTAATAAAACTCTATATGGATTTTTAAAATGTAATATATTACATCAACGATGATTGAAAAGTTTGTGATAAATCCATAGTCTAACATATTATTGAATTAGTATCAATATTTTTAAAAAATATTGGAATATGTGGTGTTAAGCTTATATTAAGGCCATGACTAACTTTTGTATTATATATATTTGCATAGCCATATGGGTCTTTATACACCTTGGACAATCTGTGTAGCTCTATGGGCCCTATTTGCATAGCCTTGTGAGCAAAGCCTATGACAGATTTTCCTAGGTTTTTCTCCTTAGAGTCATCCAAATTTGGATTCTATACTAATTGGATCAATCTGGTCAGGGAATGCATATCTTCAGTTATGTTATTATGTTATCATAAATGGTTTTGCCATTTGTTATTTCAAGAGCTATAAATGTATCCACCAAGGAAACCCTTTATCCCCATACCTCTTCATGATTATGGAGGAAGCTTTCGGAATAACTTTCAAAATGGCCTCATTTTTTAGATCTATAGAGGGAATCAAACTAGCTTCTTTGATCATGTCAATCATCCATCAATAATTCATGGATGATACTCTTCTAACCACCAGAGCCTTGTTACTTAGGCCAAAGAGATTAAAGTCATCTTAGGCTCTTATGAGAAGGTTGTTGGCCAGAAGATAAACTTCTTAAAAATTCAAGTGTTCTTCATTAATACCCCGTGAAAAGGATTGAAAATCCAACTAACTTCATATTATTTACAAACTCATTATATAGGCTCTAATGGCCCAAAATACATAACCAAACCCATCAAATCATGGATTTGATCCAATATGCTTAACCATAAGCTACAAAAGTGCAAAGGAGAATGCACGTAACTTCTAAGTTAAGAAGAAAGGAATAATGCTAACTATAAGATCCATTTTAGCTATCTTGAAGTACACACTTCCTACTTTGAGTTCACACTTCCTAACTAACACTCCTAAATGACAACTAGAAGATAACTAGTGCCCACAAGTGCATGTGAGAAGGAGACTCACTTACAATATTAATTTGCAAGAAATAAACTATGCAAACCTAGCTAGGAACTACTAGAGGGGTCATATGAGTGATCAAACATCAATCCTCATCATGCCTCCCCACAATAGAAGCATTGGCCTCCAATGCTTTCAGAAGAGTAGGAAAGTCATGGGACATCTGATGAAAAGAAATCCAACGAGCCTGATGCGGCAGCTGTCCTCGTCGAGCCACAAGATATGAGGTGGTAGACCCCTGGCGAGTCTGTCGAGTCTTTGTGTCATAGATCTGATCGGAATCCAATGGTAACTAAGAATCAAGAACCACGTCCACAGGATGACTGATAGCTGGTGCGGTCTCCAATGTAGAGTCAAAGTACAACTTCAAAAGATCTACATTGACGACGTCATGAATTCCCAAGTGTGCGGGAAGATCAAGGCGGAAAGCATTCTCGGACACCTGTTGAAGAATAGTATAAGGCCCATAGCGAATCGGTTTGATTTTACTATGAGTCTTATCAGTAAAATGTCGCTTGTCAAGATGCAACCAAACTTTGTCACCAACCTGAAATGGATGAGGAATTCGATGTCGATCCATGGCCTTTTTCTCGTTGTTGTTGTGTCTTTTGCAAAATCTCAATCACCTTTGATTGAAGATTGTGCAAGTGCTGAATAAATGAGTGTGCCTTGTCTTGCTCCTTCTGAAGATGTGAAGTGACAGGAGAAGGCAAAGACAAAGGTAACTCATAAGGTGCCAAGGGCTGAAATCCCATACAAACCTCAAAAGGTGAGTGACCTGTAGAAGAATGTAGGGCCCTATTGTAGGCATGTTCAATATGAGTGAGACTCAAGTCCCACTTTGTTGGTGAAGCGTGATGATAGATTCGTAAACTTTGCACAAGGGTACGGTTTACCACTTCAGTCTGCCCATCAGATCGTGGATGATAGGCGATGGAAAAGTTAAGGGAAACTCCCAAAATTTTCCACAAAGAACGCCAAAAGTGACCCACAAAGCGTGAATCACGATCCGATATAATGCTGGTAGGTAGACCAAAGGAACGCCAAATGTTGTCAAAGAACAATTGGGCTAAGTCTGCTACAGAACTTGTCTTGCGGCATGGAATAAACTTAGCCATCTTACTGAATCTGTCAACCACCACGAACACACAATCATGTTGTCGCACCGTCATGGGAAAACCACTAACCAAATCCATGGAAATGCTTTCCCAAGGATGGGAAGGAATGGGCAAAGGCATGCCTAAGCCAAACTTCCTGTTAGCTGGTTTTGAGCGACAACAAACTGCACACTGTTTGAGAAATCTCAACACATCCCTCTCGCATTTTAGGCCAGTAGAAAAATCTTTGCAAGTGATGAAGTGTTTTGTGCTTCCCAAAGTGACCACCATAAAGTGTAGAATGAGCTTCCTTAAGAAGTGACACTCTAGGCTCACAAGGAACACAAACCTTGTCCAATTTGTAAAGAAGTCCTTCTTTGATGTAGAAATCTTGGAAAGGACGCAAATTGGAAGAAGAAGGCTTACTCACTTGCTCAAATATTTTCCCAAAATCAGGATCCTGTGAATACCGATTAGGCCAAGTCTGAAATCCCAAGTGTGAAGTGGACATAACTATTAAGGCAAGAGCGGCAGGAGGCCTACTCAAACAATCAACAACAATATTACTCTTCCCCTTTTTGTACTTGATCACCAAGTGAAATTGTTGGAGGTAAGAGGCCCACTTCATATGTCTTGATTCTTCAATTTTACTTTGAGATTGTAAAAACTTGAGAGGCATATGATCAGTGTGTACTACTCTATCTTTTCCCAAAATATAATGTCTCCAAGTACTTGATAGCTTGAACTAATGCATACAACTCCTTGTCATATGTAGAATAGTTCAACTTAGCAAGCAAAAAAGTTTCTGAATGATAAGCAACTGGATGACCATTTTGTTTGAGCACAACTCCTAAGGCAACTTTAGAGGCATCCGTTTCAATCTCAAAAGGTTGAGAGAGGTCAGGTAAAGTTAACACAGGTGTTGTACAAAGTTTCTTTTTGAGTTTCTCAAAGGCAATCTCTTGGCTTTTCTCCCAATGAAATGGAACTTTAGACTTAGTGAGATAATGCAATGGAGCTGCAAGGGTGGAATATTGAGGAATGAACTTGCGATAAAAATTCGCAAGTCCTAGGAAACTCCTTAACTCAGTGAGAGTTGAAGGAGGGGACCACTTAAGTAAAACATCAACTTTTGTGGGATCTACCTGAATTCCACTTTCACTAATCACATAACCAAGGTAAGAAACTGAAGTATTGCCAAAAGAACACTTGGAAGAATTGGCATATAATTGATTCTTCGCAAGAAGATCAAGTGTATGATGGATATGCCTAAGGTGTTCCTCCCAAGTCTTTGAGAATATCAATATATCATCAAGATATATTATTACAAATTTGTCAAGTACATCACGAAATACATCATTCATCAACCTCATGAAGGTTGCAGGAGCATTAGTAAGACCGAAGGGCATGACCAACCATTCAAAGAGGCCCATCTTCGTTTTAAAAGTTGTCTTCCATGTATCCTCAGCTTGGATACGCACTTGATGATATCCACTTTTGAGATCTATTTTTGAAAAGAACTTAGCTCCTTGGAGCTGATCTAATAAATCATCAATGCGTGGTAGTGGATATCTATTCTTTATAGAAATTCTGTTCAAAGCACGAAAATCAATGCACAATCTCCAAGTGCCATATTTTTTAAGAACCAACAAAATAGGTGAGGCACAAGCATAAGTACTTTCCTTAATGAAACCCTTAGACAACAAATCTTCTATTTGCCTTTTTATTTCTTCATTTTGCAAAATAGATTGTCTATACATGGGAGCATTAGGTAGTGAAGAACCAGGAATGATTTCAATGTTGTGATTAATTGTGCGAATTGGAGGAAGAGACTTTGGCTCCTGAAATATGTGTGAGTAATTTTGCAATATTTTATCCATTGAAGAGTGTTGCTTTGGAATGGATGTGGATGTAGGAGTATTTTGAGAGCGAATGAAAATTAGAGCAACGTCACCACCTTTTTTAATTACTCTTTTTGTTTGCTTGGAATTTAGAATGATGTTAGGAGTGTTGGTGCTTTTAATGAGAAAGACCTGACCATATTTTTGAAGTGTGTAGGTTCTTTTGAAAGCATCATAAACAACTCTCCTATCATACCGAAAAGGTTGTCCAAGCAAAATCCCACAACAATCCATAGGAGTCACATCACAAGTGACTTGATCTATGAAATGTGGGCCAAGTGCAAATTTTAATGTGCAAGTGTGAGTGATTTCTGAGCCCCTTCCACTATCCTTCCAACCCAAAGAATAAGGTTGAGGATGAGGCTCCATAGGTAACTTCAATCGCTCGACAATGGACCTCGCAATTAGATTTTTCTGCGAGCCATTATCCACTATACAATCTGTTGCAAAATTATGGAGCAAATGAGCTCGAGTGATGAACAAAGCATCACGAGCGCCCCTTGATGAACTTACATTTACCAAGGTAACCTCATTGAGCTTACCTCGTAATTCCGTGTATACTCTACTTTCTCCTACTGACTCAAGGGGACCTTTGGAAGCATCCTGCTCTTGAGTAGTGATGACTAAACTTTTCTTCTTAAGCTTAAAACAATCAGCTTTTTCATGACCTTTCTTCTTACAATAGTTACAAAAATTTTTTGAAGAAGAAGAAGGTTTGGAAGAAGAAGAAGAAGGAGTAGAAGGGGAAGGAGAAGAAGGAGATGGAGAAGAAGAATTCTTCTTTTGAGCAAAGTTCTTCTTTGGTGAGAAAGAACTATTCCCTTTTGATGAGTTCGCAACCACTTGAGTAGCAGGTGCATGGAATGCCTGCGAATGCGCCTTAAACTTGTCCTCCGCAAGTTGCGCCTGGTTGAAAACTGAATCCAATGTTTCCATAGAAACAAACATAATTTCCCTGTACAAATGTTCCAACAAACCACTTTGAAATTTGAGAATCAAAGCTTTAATATCTTCCTCCACATTCAAAAGTATCCTGTACCTGTTGAATTGAAAGATATATTCCTGCACAGTCATATTAGTACCTTGTCGAAATCGAAACCACTTAATGACCAATTCCTTAGAATAATTGGAAGGATAAAAATTGGTCTTAAGACAGTCTACAAGCTCATCCCATGAGGTGAGTTCATCATGACCTCTTTTTCTTTCAACAAGTACTTTAGCTAAACCAGAAAGTTTGAGCTTAGCATATGGAACCATATCCTCATCTCGAAAGTTGAGTGTAAGAAAACCAAGAACTCATGTCAAGAATCCAACTATTCAAGACTTCAGGGTTTCGGGATCCATCATAAAGTGGTACTTCACAACGAACTCTCAAAGCGAGAATCCTGAGCAGAAGTTGAAGCATTGTGGAGAGAAATATCATTTACCTTCATTGCAAGGTTACCAAGAACTTACGCCATGGTAGTATCATTAGCTTTATCTCGCTAAAGCATTTACAACATGGGTAAGTTCTACCACTTGGGCAGCCAAGTCAGAAGCCATGTGAGACCGGGTATAAGCCAGGAGTAAAAGGAAAAAGCACTAAAAATCAAGGTAAAATTTGGAAATTCCTTGTTACAATGTTGTGCCCTGAATTGAAAAATACTCCTAAGGCTCAAAATTTAAAAATTTAAACTAACCTAAGGTTTACAATTTATATTTTATTAATTTAAAAATAACTTAATTAAAAATTAAATTTTAATTAATCAAAGATTAATTAATTTAATTAAGTTATTAAAAATTAAATTAATAAAAAATAAAAATGACATGCAAAACCTTAGAATAGTAAAATTTTAAAAAAATTACAATTTTACCCTCGGTCTTGCCGAAACTGCACTCCACCTGCATGAAATTCCGAACCGTTGTTGCATGCTTCTCGAGGTAGGGCTAATTGTCAACTTCGAGTTTATTGCTTGTTGTTACATGCTTCCCGAGGCGGTAAAACAAAAAAAAATTATGTACAATGCTGCGTGGGGCAAGACAATCTTGCAGGGGGCCAATCGTGGGAGCGCCACCCGTCGATCGAGGTCTGGCCTGACAGGTTCCAGACCTGTCAGCACTAGGATGGCACCATCATGGGTGTTGGCACGGTGGCTGGCAGCCCACACGTGGGCAGACGTGACCCTATATGCTATCGATTCTAACAGCATCTGCCGCAGCCTTGGAACCGACAGTGCTACCGGAGGCACTGCATCACAGATGTTGTCGAACTTGACAAGGTCTATCGTAGGCCCTGCTGACGTCTGATAGTGGCTCTACACTAGCTCTACACCGATCAGTGCTACCATCGACACTGCAATGCAGACACTGTTGCCTGACAGCGTCTACCATAGGTGCTGACGTCTAACAACACTATCGTCGACTCTGCTCTGATCAGTGTTGTCGTCGGCACTGCGACACAGACGTTGTCGCCTGACAGCGTCGATTGTAGGTGCTGGCTTTCAGGCTGGTAGGACAACGGAGCCGAGTGCGTCAACCTGACACGCTCGAAAAGTCCCACGGGCTACCGACCAAGCACCCACGGTGCTGGAACACAACCGAAAAAGGGCAAAAATAGCCCTGCGGCTAATTTTTTTTTTTACAATAAAATTAAAATTAATATATCAAAATAATATATTAATTAAAATTAAGTTTGCTAACAAAAAAATGAAATTTTGAATTAACCAGAAGGTTAATTTAACAACATGAAAAACTTAAATTTTTACAAATATTAGCAATTTTTGAAGGTAAATTACCTTCAAATTTTCCTAACAAATTGCTAATTGTCTATCATATCACCAAGACCCCTTCAGTAGCTCTCCTTTCAAGATCCAGTCGACACACGACCAGCGTTTGAAAGGCAACTAGACCCAAGTCGACACACGACCTGGTGTAGATGCTCCTCAGTCTTCAAGACTCCTCAATGGCAGAAACATCAGGAACGAAAGGCTCCCTAATTCGCATTTCACCGTAGGAGAAATCCAAACCTGCCAAAGGATTTTTGTAAGACAAAAATCGGGGTAAACTTCTCCTATACTTCTTGAGCATACGGAGAAAGTTGGAACGAGGATTTTGACGCCTAAGGAACTTCCTTCTGCGAATGGTTTTCAAGCTCCCCTTGAGCTTGAACCGAGTCCTCAATGAGAAAGAATTTCTCATAAAAAAAATAATCTATCTCCTACCCTCTCACCTCACAAGCCCTAGTGCAAACTTGAACTAGGCTCTGATACCAATGAAAAGGATTGAAAATCCAACTAACTTCATATTATTTACAAACTCATTATATAGGCTCTAATGGCCCAAAATACATAACCAAACCCATCAAATCATGGATTTGATCCAATATGCTTAACCATAAGCTACAAAAGTGCAAAGGAGAATGCACGTAACTTCTAAGTTAAGAAGAAAGGAATAATGCTAACTATAAGATCCATTTTAGCTATCTTGAAGTACACACTTCCTACTTTGAGTTCACACTTCCTAACTAACACTCCTAAATGACAACTAGAAGATAACTAGTGCCCACAAGTGCATGTGAGAAGGAGACTCACTTACAATATTAATTTGCAAGAAATAAACTATGCAAACCTAGCTAGGAACTACTAGAGGGGTCATATGAGTGATCAAACATCAATCCTCATCACCCTCTTAGATGATAGTAAACAATTGCAAGAATTCTTGATTGTGAAATTTTTGGATTCCCTCTATCTACCTGGGAATGTCATTCTTTAAGGGAAGGATGAAAAAATAACTTTGAAACCCGATTCTATAAAGGATTCAAAAAAAGTTGACTGGTTTGAAGGGTGATCTTCTAAGTCAAGTGAGAAAGGCCCATTTGTTCAAAGCTACTCTTCAAAGCATCCCTATTTTCTTCCTATCTCTTTTCAAGATTCCCAAGTCTATTTGCCTTCAAATTGAACAAATTCAAAAAACTTTTCTTTGGACTGGTTTTAAAGAAGAGGAGATTATGCTTGGTAGCCTAGGATCAAATCTACTCTAGGAAATATGTTGGTGGGTTAGGGTTCAAAAATATAAGTCAGATGAATCTTTCCCTTATGTCCAAATTGGGGTGGAAAATCTTGAAGAAAGAAGACATTGGATGGGTAAACATTATTAGAGCTAAATACCTTTCATAGGATAAGGATTTCCTTAAAGAGTGCAATCCTCCAAAAGGTTCCTTCTTTTGGAATAGTATTTTGAAGACTAGAAATTTGATTTAGATTGGGAGAAGATGGAATTTTGGGATTGGTACTAATATTTATTTTTGGAAATATCCTTGGATATTTGATTCCCCTTAGATCTTAATCTAAATATAGCTTTTATTGAACCTATCACTTCTCAAGTCTTTGAAGATAAAGTTTTGAACTTTATTGAAATAAAAAATGGCAAGAAATGTTGGAAATATTTGCATATCCAAGGTCTTGATCAAAACGGTGAGCATACCATTAAAATTATTTCTAGTATGTTAAGAACTTAGTACATTAAAAATTATGATGTTGAAAATGCTTTGGTCTGGAAACTAGAAAAGAATATTTCCTTCTCTATTCGATTTGCATATGCCTTAACAAAGGAAGAGATGGATAATTAGTTCCTAGCAAAACAGGTGTGGAACAAAGACCTTATTTCAAATATTATTTTTCTCTTTTGGTTGGTTGTCTAGGATAGGATCTTGAAATTAGAAAATCTTCAAAAAAAGAGGTATGATCATTGCCAATAAATGTTACCTGTGTGAATCTAATTGTAAAATATCTAAACATATTTTCCTGGAATGTCCATTCTCTAGAGAATTTTTTAGCATTATCATTATAAATTTTTAAGTGGACTAGGTTTCTTAAGAGAATCTTACAGATATGTGCATCCATCGCCCACCCCCCTTTCAGTATTCATCATCTTCAATATCTTTGGAGGTTGAGCTTCCCACACTTTTTATGGGGAGTTTGGCTTGAAAGAAACAATAAAGCTTTTAAAAATCAATCAAGAAAACCTAAGGTTGTGGGCCTTAGAATTATGGACTCTTTGGTTGAAAATACTTCCATCCTACCTGTCTCCAATAGCTAGGAAAATGAATATGAGGCCAATATTATGAGGAAATTGGGGCTCCCAAATTTATCTTTCCCAGGGTGAGTTCCAAGGTAGAGTTTGTTGAATTGGAACTCCCCTCTCCTAGATGGTTAAAGCTTAATTTCGATGGTGCAACAAAAGGAAACATGGGGTTGACTTGAGCTAGTGGTGTAATCAGAAATGATAAATGGGAAGTCCTTGCTTTTGCAGAGAATTTGGGTGTTCAATCAAGCCACTTTGTAGAGGCCAAAGCTCTGTTCGAAAGGATTATTCTAATGGGAGATATCAACCACAATAAGCTCATTATTGAAGAAGACACTAATTATTATTAACATTATGAAAATGCTCAACCCCCCACTTGGAACATTGTAGATTTTTTAGAAGAGACCAAACAAAAATTAAACCTCCTAGAAAATTTTCAATTCAAGCATGTTTACCGTGAAGGAAATAAAGTGGTTGATTTGATGGCCAATTTGGGACTCCGTCAAGATTCCCTTACTATTTGGAGAAATAATTTTCGTCAAGAAATGATTCAAGCTTCTAAAGTTGATATGGAAGTCAATTATGTGCAATGAAAATTTTGAAGTGTTTTTTGTTTCTCAAGAAAAGAGTGGTTTTAGTGAACCCATGTTTGATTCTTCCCAAAAGGTTTTGTTGTCTCTTCCATCTGCTAGTTCTTGTTCTTGTTATCAAGTGTAGTGGAAAAAGGTTTGTTCTTGGAAAACCTTTTAATCTGTATTTTTATTTTATTTTGCCAAGGTCCTCCTTTGGAACATACTAGTATGATTGGAAAGAATGATGTTTAGCAGGTTTGTATTTCAGCCATATCCTCCTTGTTGGCTTTTTCAGTTGTTATTTGTTATGTAGTTGTCTTTTCTTTCATTTCTCTTAAGTTCTTCATCCAATATTCCTTTCTAAGGTTGAACTTGGATGGTTCTCAGATTGGATCTATTTTGTGCTTCAGTTATATTTCTTCGTGGTTGTGATGTAAAAGGTTAGAGGACCATTTTAAAACCTCTTCTTCCAACTTATCAAAAAAAGTACACCTTGGACAAGTGAATTTATTGTAATTTATTAATATAAACCCTCAGGTTGGTTCTCCAATCTTGACCTAAGGTCGCATGTAATTTGGGTATGTATTACCCTTGAAACCAATAATTTTATCATCAATTGTATTGCTAAGTCTTCCTTTTAATGAGATTACATTGGTGTCTATAAGCACCCTTTATATTGCTTGTGTTTATGTATAAATTCTTTCTTTCAATGTAATAGAGAGATTCCATTTATTTCTGGAAAGTATTGCTAAATCTAACATGGTATTAGAAGAGGTATGAATCTTTGCTACTGGAAGAGTTCAAAATATATATTTCTATGAAGGTTTCAAAAGTAGTGTATAAAAGTAGTCTGTAGAAGCTTCATGTGTTGTTGATTAAGTTTTGGGTTTTATGCCAACCCTAGTTAGATTTGTACTGCAAGGAGCTTTTGACATTGCAATAATTCTATTACTCTAGGACAAATATTCACCAATAGTTTCATTCTTATTTTTCATCTCTTGATATTCGATCCAATTTTTTGATTGAACACATGGATGACCTTGTTGCTATGCAAAATAAGGATTAATTTTATGGGTTGTCTTGAAACTCTTCTTTATATTTTATGGATTTAAAAAATATATTTCCTTCTCTACTTTAGATATTTGCCATCGATGCAACACAAATGTTGAAGTAGATGAGAAGATGCTACATAATTTTTTATCGTTCACAAATGCTGAAAAAATCAAGGATAGACATTCATGCATGGCAAAGACCTTGAAGCTACTTGACAAGGTCACCCAAATGGTTCAGCAATATTCATATTATTTTTGCATAAGAGGATGGCTTGATTGTTTGCATTCTAGAAACATATTGTGTACGGAAAAAAGTAATAAAATTTATTAAGCTATTAACTTTTTTTTATTCTTTACAAAATCTTAGGGGGTGAGTTTAGTACATTTTATCATTTTGCCTCTATGTATTCCCTTTTCGATGTTTAAAAATTAGCATTTTACCTCCTTGTTTCAAAATGTAAATTTTAAAAATATTCTAGAGAATACTCCATGGTTTGGCAATGAATATGAGGACGATGCTCTTTTGGAATCAAATGGCACACCTATGGGAGTTATTGTTTGAGGGAGAGAAATTGTTTAGGTTGTTTCTTCCAAGATAGATAATGTTTTAAGTGAGGTCCTACTCATTTTAGATGACCTATGAAATGGAAAACACATGATAAATACTTGTAATGGACTTTGTAAAATTGGATGTTTAAATATTTTTAATTAAATAAAAGAATATTTGATTTATTTTTAGTTTTATAGACACAATTTATAATTTATATTTATTTATTATAAACTAAATTAAACAACAAATATTGCTACATTTAAATATAGAATGGGTTAGAAAGTCTTTAAGACATGTCTTTTTCATCTAAATAAAATTGAAGGTTATGATTGTAGTTAACTCTCTTCAAATTTGCTTAGAAGAATTATGGTTTGGATTCATGTTTCTTATACTTATACAAATGCTATTTGTAGATGGATTTATATGTCTCACCATAAATTTAACAATTAAAACTTTCTATATATGAGGGGTAACTAATTATATAAAAATAGTATATACATGATTTTGTCAAGTTAAAAATTTATTGTAGATAAAGGTTGTATGTTTCTAAATTTTGAATCATCAAGGAAAACTATCCATAATTTTTATGTAAAAAGGAATTATGTTCATTCCATTTTTATATTTTGATTTACAAATTATAATTTCAAACTCATTCTAAATATTTCAAATAACTCAATAGGCTTAAGCATCAAATACTAAAATAAATTGTATTTATAAAATAGAAATACTCTGCAATATTAATATTGTGTATTTAGTCACTTTGATAAGTTTTATTATGTCAATGGATATTTTGTTCGTAGTATGATATCGATCAACAATAAATCACAAATCTAGAGATGATACAAGTTCATATATAAATTACTTATGTTTTATTATATTTATATCGATTTTCACACTATTAAAAATCATGTAGGAAAATTGTTCATGCTTGTATCTCTTTTGCCAAGTTTTTTATCTTAATAAATGGGTCCCCAACAGGTTATTTTTTAAGTCTGAGAGGTATTCTCCAATGGGACCCCTTGTCCCCTTACCTCTATATCTTAGTGGTGAAAGCTCTGGGTAGGGCTATCAAGTTAGAACCCTTTGTGGAAGGTATCAAGCCCACTTTTTCGGTGAATCATATTTCTCATCACCAATTTATAGATGATATTATGCTCTCCCTCCTTGCTTCAGTTCCCCAAGTGAATGTGCTAAAAGAAATATTAGAGGTATTTGAAATTGCAACTAGGCAAAAGATAATTTTTTTGGTAGATAAGATACTATAGCATTAATACCGGGTTTTATAGGTTGACCCAAAACCTTTTACAAAAATCAGCCCATGGTTGTTGATGAGCATGTCCTTACTAAGGATCCTATATATGTAAAATATACGTGCCACCAAAGCCATTACATCCGGTAAGGAACATAGCCTGTTATCAAAAAGAAACTTCCCATACAACATTTTGGGTATACCCCAAGAAAACACACTTGCATCATAATTACAAAAAAAGAAACAAACACAGATCTCTTCCTTGAAAAAGTGGAGAAACAAAAATCTGAGACACACATAGCAGAGTACTAAAAAAAACTCCCACAAGCTCTGTATTGATAGTTACTCTTAATAATTCTTTGGTAATTTCTTTATTTCGTATATGATATGCTTTGGGATCACATCCTGTCTTGGCCAATCAGCCTTGAAAAAGTGAACTTGCTGGCTATATTTATGGCGGTGGCTATCTGGTGGTCCATGTGGCTCTAGTTCGAAGTCTTATATTGTTGTTTCTTTCTTGCCTTGTGATTATCAACCAACCTCAAATTACTAAGACGACTAGGAGCCATGTTATCTAACATGTGACTATTCCCATTAGTCTTTGTGGTATTTCCAAGCAGCATCCACCAAGACTGACAGCTCGAATAATTTTTATTGTGAGTCCATTTCAAAAAAGATACGGGAATACTCATACCCTTCAAAATTACAGTGCCTTCCCTATTGGTAAATCGATTATAATTCTTGGCATTCTTTTTGAATGAGCTCCTCTAATTTTCTCGAGAAACCATGTTCCCATTTGAAAATTTTGTCACCATCGACACCCAAATTCACCAGCTTATCAGCAACTTTGTTAGCCTCTCCAGCAAAGGATCCTAGCCTCTTCAACAATTGTTTTAATCCTCCAAGGAGGTGTTTTCCAATTATTGAGGAGATTTATAACATGCATAGAGTCTCCTTCTACGATAAAATTGCCTTCTAAGTCTTGAGTCATTTGAAGGCCTCTCCACATAGCTCTAGCTTTAGCTTCGTTGTTCGTCCTTGTTCCCAAATATTCAAAAAATGCAAGCATAATATTCCCATTATTATCTCACACAATACCGTCAACACCTGCTCTGTCAGGATTGTCCTTAGTTGCTCCATCAAAATTAAGCTTAAACCAACCCGTAGGATGTGGGGACCACTTAACATTGGCTCTGGGGTTGACTACCCTAGGAACAGACTCATCTAACAAGGTTAAGCTTAAATATTGAGCAATTATGGTCTCCTACAGATGAGGTTTATGACTATAAAAAGGGATAAGGTTCACATTCTCATTGGTAAAGGATAGGATCTTGGCAATGATAGTTTGATGATCATGGATAGACTCATTAAAGACTCTATGGTTCCTTTCTAACCACACCTGCCAAAGATAGTGATTGAGATAAATTTTACACATGTATCTAAGTCTTTGGCTTGAAAATGGGCAAGGCCATTGGATGAACAAATCAAGTACGATGGTTGGTTTAACCCAAAAAATATTAAAGGCCTAAAAAACCCCACTTAGGACAGTCAAGGAAAAAGGGAACTCAAGTAAAATGTGATAAATAGTCTCCCAATTAGCCCTGCATAGATAACAGCGATTAGTGATACAAATACCTTTACGCATCATATTATCAATGGTTAGAATTCTTCCTTGGATAACCATCCATGAAAAGACTGCAATTTTTGAAATTAAATTTTTTATCCAAACTAAGTCCTTTTGGAGGACAAAATCCTCGTCATAAAGTAGAAGCTTGTAAGTTGATTTAATAGTGAACTGCCCATTTTTCATAGGATCCCAGGTCACTTGATCTTCCTTGGGTCTCATGGGGATAAACTGTTGCCCGAGAATGTTACAAAGATCATTTGATTTCGCTTGAAATCCTTGAATCCTTATTTGTTTCCACTTCATTCTGCATCTATCCTCAACCATATAATCGGAGACTTTTCTACCAATGATTTCTTCCATGATACCTTTGATTCAGGCTAAGTTAGGATATTGTGTCAATGGTTCATCCTTAGCCCACCTGTCATTCCAGCAATTTATCCTCTCACCATTGCCTAAAACCCATCTTAAACCTTTTTTTATGATTTCCTTACAATTGAGAATTGCTTTCCAAAAATCAAAACCTCTGATTGGAACTCAGTCAATATGGATAAATTATATAAAAAATAAAATCTTCTTTTTGAATACCCCCTTAGCAAGGTAGTGGATAATTGCTCGAATCTTGGATTGTGAGGTGACTGTCATCTCGTCTCTTTACCTTGGAATACTTTTTTTTAAAGGTAAGATCTAATATTCACTTTGGGAACATATGGTGGAAATATTGTAGAGGAATTTTATCGGGTGGAAAGAATACCTCCTCAGTCAATATGGAAAGCCTACCATGGTAAATTCTACTCTTCAAAGCATTCCAACATTCTTTTTATCTATGTTAAAAATTTCTAACAAGATTTAATTGAAGATTAAACTTATTCAAAAGTCATTTCTTTGGTTTGGGTCTAATGAGAAAAACTTAATTGCTTGGGAGTAAGTATGCAAACCTAAAAAGGATGGTGGTTTAGGTCTTCGTAACATCAGGAAGATGAATAAGGCTTTGGTTGCAAAACAAGAATGGAAGTTGATAAATCAATTTGGAACTAGCTAGGTCAACATTGTGTTGGCCAAATACTTAAGACATGAGAAGCTAGCAAATCAATTTGGAACTAGCTAGGTCAACATTGCTTGTTGATCCTCTATCGACTTCTAGTTCAGTCTTTTGGTTGAGTTTGCTAAAGTTGAGAGTTCTTGTCTCCAAAGGTTGCATGTGGAGGTTAGGTGATGGACTCAAGATTGAGTTTTGGAAAGATATTTGGTTGATGGACTAGCCCCTTGCATAGAATTCCAAATTCGGTATGTTTAGAACCTAGGACTAGATTGGTCTTTAGGTCTAAGGTGGCTGACTTTATCGAGGTGGCCAATGGGCTAAAGATCTAGAAATTGTTAGACCAGTCTACTTTCAACAAACTTGAAGCTTGGATTCTAATTGCTAATAAGTTGAAGTTTAGGTCATTAAACAAAGAAATGAAGAGGATGGGATCTTTTGGGTAGGGAAAAATAATGGATCCTTTTCAGTCAAGTTCACCTACAATATGATGGTTTTCATGACTCCTCCATGGGTCCCACCTTTCAAAATATGGCTTAAGATTCTAACGCCAAAGGTGAATATCTTTTTTTGGTTGATAAATTAGAAAAATATTTTGACCATTGAAAATATTTAAAAGAGAGGTTGGTCGATGGCGAACATATGTTGCCTTTGTGGTGCTAATGAGGAACATACAAGCCATCTATTCCTTCAATGCTTATTCTCTGTGGAAGTTCTTAACTCTATTTTTAATTTTTTAGGACTAATTTGGGTGGTGTTGAGTTCGCTTGTTGATGTTTATGCTTAATGGTCATCTCCTTTTTACTCTTCAAGGCTAAAAATTTTTTGGAACTTTTGTTTGTTGCATATTTCCTCATAGGTGTGGAAGGAGAGGAAAATAGAATATTTAAAACTTCAAAAGAGATCTTGCCTTTGTTTACACTAAAGCCTTGGCTTCCACCCTGGAGAATGTCTCATCTCTAGCTTTGGAGGAGGGCAGATTTGAGGAGGTTGAGCTCAAAAGGAAAATTGAATTTCAATAGAGCAATAGGGTTGCTAGTATTCCTAGTCCTAATCCTTTAGCCCTTATGAGGTGAGACCCTCCTTCTCTAGGTCGGGTTAAACTGAACTTTGATGAAGCTTCAAAGGGTAATCCTTGTAATGTTGGCATTGGTGGGGTGTTTAGGTAATAGAGGTGGGCTTCTGGTAGCACATATCAAATTATTAGATATCCAGACTTACTATGTTGTAGAGGCTAAAGCCCTTTACCAAGGTCTCTTTCTTATGGAGAAGATGGGTTCTAAAAGGTTTTCATTGAAGGAGACTCAATATTATAAATTTTGTCAAATATGATTCAGTCCTCGGTTGGAACATTGAGGCTTTGATCATGGAATCTAGGTGGATTCTTTAGGCTAGAGAGGATAGGGAGATAAACCATATCTTCAGAGAAGAAAACCACCATACTGACTTTATGCAAACTTGGGTATAAGTCTCAATGGTTTATCTTTTTAAAGAGATAATTTTCTCAAAGGCCTTCTTTAATTGGATTTAGTGATGCATGCTTGTTGATGCTCTGTAAGATTTTACTATTTATAAAGAAAGGTTCCATGGTACAACCGTGTGGGAGTGTTGGTTGGCTAGGGGGCTCACCAACACTATTCTAATTTTCTCCTATTGTAAAAGGTTTGAGGACCATTTTAAAACCTCTTCTATATCTAATAAAAAAACAATCATGTACGAAAATATATTTTTAAATGATATTGCAGTTGATTTTGCATACAATATTAGATGTGTATCAATATTAATTCGTATCAGTTGATTTGATCAATGCAATATTCAAATCATAGTTGCAAAACTTATAACTTATGATAAACTCAACAAACTATTTTGGAGATTTTATCCGCACTTGAAAAAAATCTCAAAAATATTTTCATAAAAAATAAATAAAAAATATTTTATCCAAAAGGGATCGAGTGCTTGCCAATGAGCTTCCCCAGTTTGATTCTTGGATACTCGGGATTCCAATGACTTCATCTTAACCTATCACTCTATGGTTTATAGAGGTTCCATATGCAACCAAAAAAGTAAATAAAAAATATATATATTTTAAACAACAATTGTACAGGCAAAAAATATTTTATTTTATTAATTATAATATTATTCTATATTATCTTTATAATATAAATCAATTTTTTTTTTGGTAAAATTAATGGAATAGGGTTTTGAAAGGGCCCCAAAACCTTTTACAACCGAAAGAAGACAACAAACCAAAACAATGCACTTCAACACTTAAACAGAAGAGTACATAAATTGTACTACAACACTAACCAAAACAAAACAATAACTGCATAAATTGGCACCACAAACCACAGAATCCAAAGGGTTGGGAGATCTAAGAAGACCTGTGAAAGAGTCGAGGTAGTTCTACAACACATCATCTAACTCTGATATAATCCCACTGGACATTTGAGTCGCATCCCAACGGTCCCCAACAGGTAACCACTTCCCAAGGTAGGCAGACAAACCAAGGCAAAAACATATTCTTGATTCTCGCTTCCCATTTTTGAAATAATTCTTGCTCCTCATTTTTGAAATAATTCCTACTTCTAATATTTGAAATAATTCCTGCTCTTTTTTTTAATTAATTGGGTATTTAAAAAAACCTTCATGACCTTCATTAATGAATTAAATGGGGTATTAAAATACCTTCATTAAAGACCAATAATTTATAAATTGATTGGGTATTTAAAAATACCTTCATTAATGAATTAAATGGGGTATTTAAAATACCTTCATTAATGACCCATAATTAATAAATTGATTGGGTATTAAAAATACCCTCATTAATGAATTAAATGGGGTATTTTAAAAATACCTTCATTAATGACCATTGATTAATAAATTGATTGGGTATTTAAAAATACCTTCATAAATGAATAAACTTGGTATTTAAAATACCGTTCTCGTCCAGGAATACAAGTAAGGAAAAGACAAGCCACATAACTGGCAAAGACATACAACTGTCCCACCTCTGTAAAAACTGCACCAAAACTTCTAACCAAGCGAACTACTATCACCCAAGACCAATTAACCAACATCACTTCACTTGACGTAGAAATAATATTTCCATCCAGTCTAGAAAGATTCCAAAAAAAAATGAGACCCCTAGAAGAGCCCATTTATTCACTGGCCATAAATCTAGAACCTTTCCACACAACATTGTGAATAGCCTGCCACGAAGAGGCTTCCAACTTCGATTCCTAAATACAAAGGATATCTGAAAAATTATCCTTTCGAAAAGATGCAAGCATCCTACACTTAGAGGAGTTATTAATTCCTCTAACATTCCAAGAACAAATTTTCTTTGGAATTAAAAGGACAATTTTTTACCCACCGCCCTCTTGGGGATGCCAACAAATCACTCTCCTTCATGATTTTCTCATTGGCTTTTTTGCTAAGAAAAAACAATGTTTCCCCATTGCTGGTCCCCAAAACTTCCAATGACCTCTTTCTTCCAGCCTTACCCGGAGGACGACTAGGCTTTCTTTTCACCTCAATATCCATCTTCCTGCGTTGGCTTCTAGTCTTGGGTCCAGGAAACCCTCCCTACATTGCCACACTTGGAGATACCGGACTATGACTCTCACCTACACCAGACACCCAAGTTTTAAACAAGGGGAGTTTAAGGCCAACCTCTTTGGACGAGGGAAGATTCACCTCCCCCTCAACATCTTCACTAATCTGCCCTTCCTCGAAATATTCAAAGAAATTCGATAATGGCAACTCAACCGCAAAGCTGGAAGGATCAAAACGAGGGGCATATCCTCCAATAATAAGGGCCAAAATTGGGGAGGATCTCTTACCTGCACTTGGTACTTTCTTACCTGAGACAGGAGATTTTAGCACTGGCTGCTTAGAGCACACTATCTCCTTCCCTTTGCTCTTCCCTATTTACTTTTTTTGCCACATCCCTCTCTTCTCAAAGGAAATATGGAATGATACCATCTTTCCCCCAGCGTCTTCTGTTCGCCCTGCTAACCATCCATCATATTCTGGGGTTTCTGACCACCCTGCACCTTCTGCTCTTCTACCATTGAGGACAGAGATTCTGGTGGTGACCCCCCATTCTACATAACCTACAAGCATGGGTTTTATGTTCGTACATCACAGCTTGCTTCCATGACCCCACCTGAGAAACTAGCTCAACCAAGGAAGGTAGATTTCTTTCAATATCCACCATAACACACATGCGGATATAATACCTCCAATCAGGCGATAAAGTAGTTTTGTCAAAAGAAACAAAGTCTCATATGAGACTAGCCACTGCTTTGAATGTTGATTCATGCCATAAATAGGTCAGGAATTCTGGAAACCGCACCCACACAAGAACTAGAGTGACCCTCTCATTTTTGGGGTAAAATCATGGTCCCACTTTCTCAAAAATAACCCCTTATTTCCAATAGAACAATGGGCCCCCATCCAAAATTTTGTAGGCATCCTCCTCACAAGACAACCGAATGAAGAAAAAAAATTTGGGTAATGTGGCCAGCTCTAAAGGCCCCTATGGTTTCCATCGTGATTGAGCCCACCATTTGAGGACATCCAAAGGCAGCCTACCCCCTACAACTTTCCCAACCAGATCCCATGAACCTTTTTTTAAGATTATTTTCACCGTGTTATCCGAGACGTGAATCTGGCCTAGATCCGAGAAAACCTCACAAGGATCAAACACCTCGCCATAGGACATCCTCGCCACTACCTGAGCAAAGGATGACGTCACAATAGGAGGTTGTTGCACCACCTTATCCCTTCCCACAAATTTCTCCATCACCTCTACCCTCACCATCCTTGGGTCCCAAGACAACAATGCCTTGGTTCCAACCTCTCCACAAACCTTGGACCCAAAATCACCTTTCCAGAAGACATCTTCCAACACCAGCTCCTTCGGCTCCCATGCCTCAACCTCTCTCCCTGATTCGTTCGCAAAAACCCCAAAGTACCACATCCTATTCCAAAAAAATTTCCTCCGTTATGTTGGCTGCCACCACCAGAAACGTAACCTATAATATATAATCAATATTACTATGGTCCAATATTAGCAAGACATACATTCATAATATTCAAGTTGTTGTAACATCACTATGGTCATGATGACTTTTTTCAATCATATATAATTAAAGGAGATACAATTTAACAAATGAAACGTTCTTAGCATATACATGATTTTGTCAAAGTTAGAAATTTATTGTAGATAAAGGTTGTTTATTCCTAAAGGTTGTAGATAACTTTGTATGGGTATTTTATTGTTTTTTTTTGTCTATTACCTTTTATAATATTTGCTTTGCCCGGCTATATGAATAAACCTTATTCTACTCCAAAATTATATATTAGCCCTAAAGTGCTTAAGCTAAGTTAGAACTCTAGTAGTCATAGAATCATTCTCTCAATATGTTAAAATAAGGCTCTATAAAGCTTTGTACACCTTGAACAAGTGGATTTATCACAATATTTTTAATGTAAACCTTAAGGTTGGTTCTCCAACCTTCACCTAAGGTCACATGTAATTTGGGTATTTATACCCTTTGAAACCAATAATTTTATTTTTAGTTGGATAGCTTAGTCTTTCTTTTAATGAGATTACATTGGTGTAAAGACCTTTTATATTGCTTGTGTTTATGTATGAGTTATTTCTTTCTAGGTAATATAGAGAATCCATTTGTTTTTGGAAAGTATTTCTAAAATTTACATGGTATTAGAGCAAGTACAAATCCTTGTTACTTGAAGATTTCAACAAATATTTTTCTAAGATGGTTCCAAAAGTAGTGTGGTAGTTATTAAAGCATTTTGTAGAAGCTTCATGTATTGTTGGTAAATTGGTAATCTTTTGTGTTGTATACCAACCCTACTTGGATTTGCACCATAAGGATATTTTTGCATTGCAATAAATGTATTACTCTAAGACAAATATTTTTTTTTGATTGGTTGAAAGGGTGTTGAAAGGTCCCTAAACCTTGTACAAGAGGTTTTTACATGTTTTCCAAGCCGACCGAGGAGGCCCAAGAGCTAAATATCAAAGAGAAAGCAAAACACCACATGAGGGAAGGTGCACGATATCGTGACCAGTTACGTTTTCATGGCCCACAGCATAGGGAAAAAGCAAGGAGGAAAAGATGTCGCGATATCGCGACATGTTGCACCGATGCAGTCAAAGGAGGAAAGGATGTCGCGAAATCGTGACAATAAGCAGCATCGCAGCCGAAGGAGAGAAAGTGTCGCAATATCGCGACATGTTGCAAGGTTGCTGCCGAAAGAGAAGAAGTGTCGCAATATCATGACAAGTTGCAAGGTTGGTGCCAGAAGAGAAGAAGTGTCGTGAAATCGTGACATGATGCATCATCGAGGCCGAAGAGGAAAAGTGTCGTGATATCGCGAAATGTTGCAATATCTTGGCCAAAGGGAAAAAGTGTCACGATATCGCGACATGTTTGCAAAATTGGGGCCAAAGAGAAAAAGTGTCGCGATATCGCGACATGTTGCAAAATCACGGTCGAAGAGAAAAAGTGTCGCGATATCGCGACATGATGCAGAATCGCGACCAAAGAGAAAATGTGTCACGATATCGCGACATGTTGCAAAATCATGGTCGAAGAGAAAAAGTGTCATGATATCGCGACATGATGCAGAATCGTGGCCAAAGAGAAAAGGTGTCACGATATCGTGACATGTTGCAACATCGCGGTCGAGGAGAAAAGGTGTCGCGAAATCGCGACAAGATGCAACATTGCGGTCGAAGAGAAAAAGTGTCACGATATCGCGACATACTGCAACATCGAGGCCGAAGAGAAAAAGTGTCGCGATATCGCGACATGTTGCAAATTCTCGGCCGAAGGAAAAAAGTGTCACGACAAATATTAACCAATAGTTTCATTCTTTATTTTTTCGTCTCTTGATATTCAATCCAATTTCTTGATTGACTACATGGATTCCCTTGCTGCTTTGCAAAAAAATAGATTGGTTTTATGTGTTGACTTGAAACCCTTATTTATTTTGGATTTAAAAAATATTTTTTATTTTTTACTTTAATTTTTTTCCATTGATGCATCATAGATGAGAGGATAATCTACATGATTGTCGAAGTAGATCAAAAAAGGCTACATATATTTTTATCATTCGTGGATACCAAAAAAATCAGGTTTAGATATTCTTGTATGGAAAATACCTTGAAGCTACTTGACAAGGTCATTAAAATGGTTCAGCAATAACCATGTTGTTTTTGCATAAGAGGATGGCTTGATTGGTTGCATTATATAAAAATGTTGTTTATAACAAATTGCAATATAATTGATTAAATTATTAGCTTTTTTGTATTATTTGTATTCTTTTTTTTTATAACAAATTGTAATATAATTGATTAAACTATTAGATTTTTTGTATTCTTTGTATTATTTTTTGTTTATAATAAATTGTAATATAATTGATGGCCTAAATTTAGTATTTTATATCATTTTGTCTCTAGGTATTCCTTTTTCTATGTTAAAAAAGTAGCATTTTGACTTCTTGTTTTAAATTTTAAATTTTAAATTTTAAATTTTAAATTTTAAATTCAAAATATTCTAGAGAATATTTTATGTTTTGGAAATGAATGTGAGGATGATGCTCTTTTGGAATCAAATGGCACACATATGGGATTCATTGTTTGAGGTAGGAAAATCAAGTGTAATAGGTTCATTGGACCAATGACACCTACCTTCTTGGGAAGGGTGCTCTACCTTTGAGGTCATGGGTTCGATTCATGTGAATTTTTTGTAAATAATGAGTGTGCTTGTATATACATATGGTGATGGCTGAAAATATTCATGCCCAACCAAGTTCATGTGGCATTATTCAAATGTGCATACCCTTTTCATTGGCTAGCACAACCATATTATATACTTCTTTCCTTTTAGTTAACCTTGGATCAAGTCCTAGCACAGTGGTAAATAGCCTATGTCTTAGTTTATAGGTTGTGGAAGGGCATGGGTTTGAATCCTTGACCCATTCTTTGGTTGTGGTCTTAGTAGATATTATGAAATGAACAAGTGATATTGTTAGAGATAACTATTTTGATGAATGGAAGGTGTCCAATAGGCCCCTCATATATGTAGCCAACATTATTTTCTTTGTGTTGGTAAGTTGTGGCCTCAATGACTTCATGACAAACATGTATAAAAAAGGAGGCATTAGGATTTAGTGCATGTGAGGTCTTGGTTTCAAATCCCTAAACATATACTTTGCTAGCATATGCTTTGGAATTAGATGATTAATGACCAATGTGGATTTACTAGTCAACATGGCACCATGGAGGAGGTGCTCAACATTTTTTTTATCTATTTATAAATAATCAACCAATACCTTGGAGACACATTATGCTTATTGATTCATTATTTTCCTAATCACTCAACTACTTAGAAATAATATTCGTACACAATTGATAAAACTTGTCTTAGGAAGGAAACATGTAGTAGTTCCTAGTTCATTATCCAATGGCCTATACAATTAGCAACCCAATAGCACCCCTTTGCCTAGTTTAATGATGCTTGACAATAGTTGGTTTACTGGGATTTTTTCTAGTTGTTTGTCTAATCAACATATGATTGGCATACCCTTGGTCATCTAGATAGTGGCACACGATGCTTTACAATTTGTTTGAGGTATTTTTATTTTTGTGTATGCTTGAAATTTTTTTGTGGTAATTTTTATGACTTTTGGTTTAAATTTTCAAGGCCATAACTTTTGTATATGGAAGTGTTTTGATCCTATTTTTTGTAAATTACATGGATCTTAGCATTGATAGTGTTGTTTCAAGTCACAATTGCATAGAAACGACCATATTATTTTTAAAATACAATGGATCAACATATACACCTAATTGATAGACCTAACTATGCCACCTAGAAAACTAAGATAGAGTTTTGTTGTGGAGTAAGGGAATTCTCAAATATGTGAATTAAGACTCTATAATACAGAATTTTTATATTACCTCTATTAGCTAGCAAGATCCAATATAAATAATGTAATTCATCTATACTAAAAAATAGTAAAGTACTCAAAGAAATGACTATTTTAGCATATACTATAATAAAATGACTAAAAGGTAAGATCTTCCTACACTAACTTGCTTAATGTAAATTAACAATTTTAGAATTCAATGCAAAAGGTAAATCTTAGAACCCTAGCCCTCAATTTTATGTTGTTGACTATAAATTAGGTAATTAAAGATTAGATCCAAAAATTGATAAAAATGTGAATGCAATAAATAAACTCCTAATAAGCAAGCACTAGATGTCATGACAATGAAGAGAATAGAAGATGGCTTTATAGATCTTGTAGGGGATTGAGAAGTTGAGGGGATTGAGAAGTTGAGGGATCTGGTTTGTTGATGGTTAGCATGATCTTTGGTTTTGAAATCCTAGGCAAATGATACAAATACCCCTACAATTATTTAAGGAGTAACTATTCACAAGTCCCAAGGATCAAGTCTTGATAAAGCATTCATAAATATCAAACATTCACAAAGAAAAGAGCTAAATTGTGTAGCTAGATATTGTGTTAAGTTCCTAAATGGATTAGAATATTACCACTTTTCACATATGAACATTATGAAAAGTTGAAAACTAGAAGAGGGGTTCAAATAAGGAAATAAGTTAAAGAATGACTTCAAAGAAAAAAAATCTTAAAGAAATCCTTCTTTGTTTATATTGAACTAATAATGTGCTTTTAAACATCATCTTCTAGGTGTCTTTAACACTATGTTTCATCTAATGTTTTTAAATACTAACTTCAATGAAAAAAAATTATAAAAAAAATATTCAATTTTATAGTATTTCAACAAAGAATGGTGACCATTAATTATTCTCATTAAAATATATATAATATACCCATTTATTCATGAAAAGATTCCTTTAATTCACACTTATGGTTGCCTCATAATATCTGATATGAGGGAGAGGGAGAGGATTTGGATCTGACATGTATAATGGTTTGGTTCTGACCAAGATTGGGGTGGATTCGAATCCCCCAAATCCTTTGATGTCTGTAGAATTGTTGGGTGAAAGGACGGTCAAAAAATGATGATGTTACGATAGGCAGTTTGGAAGTGATTAGGTGGGATATCGCATTTGGTTGGATGGGTGTTGTAGGCTATGTTGTAGCGGAAGGGTCTTCTTCTTCATTGGGAGAGTCCATCCCTTGTAATGGTGATTTGGCCCTATCCATATTTTTGTTTTTTGTGTACCTTGTTTAGATCCTTCATGGATTGGGAAGTTTCTTCCCCCTTCCCCTTTGATCTCGAGGTTTTTCTTTCTGGTTTTCTTTGAGAGAAACCTCACAAGGGTATGTTTAGCCCTAGGATTTCTTTGGCTACATATTTTATTCCTAGGTTTGCATATCCAGGGAACATATTTTTGA
This sequence comes from Wollemia nobilis, assembly GCA_028583015.1. Lineage (NCBI taxonomy): Eukaryota > Viridiplantae > Streptophyta > Pinopsida > Araucariales > Araucariaceae > Wollemia > Wollemia nobilis. The sequence goes on from JAQPPZ010002765.1 coordinate 2,908,943, forward strand.
CCTTATCTATTCCTAGGAAGAAGTCCTTTCCTAGGGTTTGTTTAGTTGTGAGAGGGATTCCAGCCATCAAACGTTTTGTTTGAAAAACACAAGCTTATACTAAGAGGGGGAAGAACAATATAAGACCACTTTTACTTTTATTTTCCAATCAATATTATGTAATATATCAATGGCAATATCAACAGTAGTAATAAAAGCAATGCATAAATCACCACACACAATAGAGACACCAATTTAACGTGGTTCACCCAATGTGGGCTACTCCACGGAGAAAATATTTCACAAAAATTTTCTCAACAAATATCTTGGGAAACCTTTCCCTATTATAATGTTTATGGACCTTTGTCCAAAGGATACACCAATCCCCTAATCAAGTTCGTGGATCTCTATCCATAGGAGAACTCCTTATCCTCTACTCTAGTTGGTGATATTCTAGAAGAACTACTACCTCCACTACACTGGCTTATGGATATTTATCCATTTAAGACTCTTGTCCTCACTCAGAAGACCTTTCCTAACTACCCTGGCTAATGGACCTCTATCCACTAGAGATTGTCATCCTCTATACTATGTTACCTCCAAAGCTTGCTCTCAGCTCTATCTCAAATTTGCACGAAACACAATCCTTTGATCTAACACAAATCTGGTCAATCTCTGTCCTCAAATATATACTAAACACAATCCTTCTATCTAATATAAATCTAATCAATATCTATATTCAAATATGTACTAAACATAGTCCTTTGATCTAGCACAAATCTACTCAATATTTGTATCTGGTTTGGCACAAACATGTCTTCAAATCTGCACCAAATTTTATCCTCAAATATGTCCTCAAACCTTAACATAAAGCTTGACTCACTCACAAATAAACTCTTCTAGATCTGCCCCAAACCTTAACTCAAGGTTTAAACAAATAAATCAATCAACTCTCCTCACAAGTCTTCTCAAAGACTTGTCTCAAATCTGCATTGTAAGCTTCAACAAAAGCTCACACTAATTTGTCCACAAGTCCTCTCTAGAACTTGTTCAATCTTATCAACAAATCTTCACCAAGACTTACCTCAAATTTTCTCAACAAGTCCTCACTAGAACTTGTCCAATATCATAGAAACATATAGAGAATTGTTAGATACTCAATATGATTCACACTCACAACAATGCTCAATCACTTTCAATCTCTTTCTCAAATCAAATTAGAATATAGAACAATTTATTTCACAAAACTTGAACTATCATTTCAACACTCCCACTTGACTAGGCTCAATCAACTCCACTCAATCAACCACTCAATGAAACAATCCTTGCTTACAAACCCTAGTCCAAGCATATGAACACTCACTCAATTATTTCCAACAATGTTTATCAAACAATCTCAGATAACAATGATACGCATGGTCTTGCACAAACCCTAGTTCAAGATAGTTCACAACTTCACATAACAATGATACTCATGTTCTTCACAAACCCTAGTTCAAGCATATGAAAGCTTACTCAATATTTCCAACAATGCTTATCAAACAAGGTTTCTAGTATCAACTTTCATTCCAAAAACCAAACTCAACAATGTTTATCAAACAACCCTTTTCTCTCCAACTTAGCATTCACAACATCCAACAATCACTCACAAAGAAGATGTGCCCATACCTTTTGTTTGATGAATAATTGTCCTCAAATACCTGTCTCAATCACAATTACTCTTTTGCCAATATTTAAGGGTTAGATAGCAAAAACCTTCTCAAAACTTCATTCAATAACTTCCTCACAAATTATTCTCACAATAAAAACATTAGATCTCAATTACACCTTATTACTCCTTTCAACTAATAAACCCAATAAGACTTTCTTTTAAAATAATATTTAAATTCCTCTAAAGCCTTATTCCTCCTTTCACCACTTTAATCACAAAAATCACAATATAAAATTTATTTCCATAAACCTTATACCTCCCTAAATGCTCATGCCAACAAACCTTAGGACAAAATATTAAACATTAAAAATTAAATACCTTTTGCCCTTGGTGGGAATTAAACCCACGATGCGCTGTCACTAGCGTCCTAGCCATGGCTTCAACCATTGTGTGAGCTAGGCGCTCATATGGGACCTATGTGAGCCCACGCGCACTTATTCCCTAAGCTGTCGCCAAAGATTTTAAAATAAAAAGTTTTCCTCCTTTCCTTGTCATAGATTCTTGAACCCGAGACTTCCCTTATGCTGCAACTTAGCGCCCAAGCCAATCGCCATCTGGGCTAGCCGCTCGGATGGTGCTATGAATTCGGCGTCGCTCCTCTTTATGCCCTCCTCTCCTCGGTGTTAGCATTGTGCATGTTTCTTCTCCCTTCCATGTTCGATCAACGAGCACAACAAATAATGCACGATTTCGAATTCCACCTTAAGCCTTTGATTTAGGATTTATTAATATACCTTTCAAAGGTATTTACCTTCACGTCAGCGGATAGGAAATTTGGACTTTTCATTTCAAAAATAATATTTTAATTATAATTATTTAAATTCAAAATGAATTTAAATATTATAATTAAATATTTAAATGTCCTTTGGGCCTTTTTAAATAAAATAAAATATAGACTTCCTTAGGCCTTTTTTTTTAGGGGAACATTTTGCCATTATCACTTTTAGCAAAATAACCTTTTATTTTCTTTCAACCACAATGGAACGGAGATATATTTTCAACCCTTTTCTTTCACCCAAATATTATGATATTGTTATCCTTCTTGCTTCTCTTTTGATGCTTCAACTATATATTATTTAAATTAAATATTATATCCTTGCCTCGTAGAAAATCAATCATGAACCATTTGCTTAACATTCCTTGACATTTTCTTAGTATTCCTTTGACATCAATGACAACAAATCCTGCTCATATTTCCAACATTGTTGTTGACCCTATATTTGCTTTGTTTAAAAACATGGATCCTTTAGTGGATTCAAAGAGGTTTATGCAGACATTTGACTTGGAATTGTCGGGATTTAGTATGATCTCAGTCCCAATTGGCATAACGTATTTGAACATTGATGTAAACAGGATTCCAACTTTGACTTTTATTTCTACTGGTCCTATCTATGTTTTGCCTATAACCAAGGACCTTGTATCTATGAGTCCTTGAAGGTTCCTACAGTATTTGTTTCCCAAGGCTTTGGTGTTGTGTGGGAACATGATCCAAATGTTGATTATTGAGCCAAACAATTTTTTTGTTCCTTTAGATCTTGGGGTGCTCAATGGTTTTGGCTCTTATCGGATTGTTGGGTGAGAAAAGTCCAGCTTTGTTTTTGGTTTTTCCCCCCTGGGTGAGTTATTAGGCAGAAGGTTATGTGGATTTTGGGGCCTTCCTTTAGGTTTGCACGTTTTGGAGTCCTTAGTGCAATTTGGATGTCTATTGAAGCCTTTGGTTTAGTTTGGATGTCTTCTATTTCAAAAAAGATGGAATTCTTATTAGATCTAGCCCTTTGGGGAGGCGTTCTCGAGATACAGTTTGGATCTGCTTCATGTAGATTCTGTAACATGCTTGTTGGAATGGTTCTTTTAAAGATCATGTGTCTAGGTTCCTAGGGTGGGGTTGTTTGGTGCCCTTGCTTCAAATTTATTTTCATCTCTTTGAGAAGTTCCAATCATATTGTTTCTCTTACGCGAGAGTCAAGTTTGAAAGTTCTTGCCTGTGATATTGATTTTCAATTTTCTCTTTTGGTCGTCCTTGCTTTTGGTGGGATCCATTTCTCTAGATCTCTTAGTTCTCTCGGATCTCTTGGATCCTGATTTCTCTTGGCTTTAATATTGTCTGGAGTTTGATTTTTGGTTTCCTTGGATGGGTCAATTTTATTTTTATTTCGCTTTGATTTATCTCTCGAAACTCTTACTTATTTGTTAAAGGTTTAAGGACCCTTTCAATTTCAAAACCCCTTATGTAAAAGGTCTAGGATCCTTTCAAAACCCCATTCTTAAATCTAATCAAAAAATATATATACCATCTATTCAATGTTAAAAAAATTCAAACTTTAAATACTTATACTATATTTTAATCTTTAAATATTTTTTAAATAAATACCTTAAGTTTGATATCTCAAAGTTAAATAAAAATATATACTTTATTTTCTTGTCCAAATATAAAAGTGAGAGTTTGCACTCTCCTACTTTCCCTCGAACTCTTTTTAAAAGGTGGCCTAAGATAATAGCCTCTCAAAGTATTTCTTTTTCTTTTACCCCTATAAATTAGAGGTAGTCCAACATAAAGAGTGTTGGCCGTTATCATCAATCGTTACACCCCAAAATTTATTTATATCTTATAAAACATAAGACAGAGATTATGCTTAGACCCGCATGGTTTTTGCTCTTATTTCGTACCATTTTATTTGATTTAAAGCATTAACATTAGAAAGAAAGGATGTATATCCATAAATATTATTATAATTTTTTTTTAATGTTGCAAGGGATTGGTTTTTTTTAAGGTCTAAGGTTCAAACTAAGGTTTGTATGGTTATGTGTTAATTTTTTATGGATAATTTTAACTTGGACCTTATCAGAAGTATGGCTGGAATAGAAATGCTCATCCCAATTGTAAAGGTTTTTCATACTAACTAAATTCAAAAGAAAATAAGTTGATTGGTAACGTGTTGGTAGACGACTTCATTTTAATTTTTTAGATTAAAGTTTAAATTAAAAAACAAAAATATGATATATTTGTTATAAATATAAAAAATTAGCATGGGTTGGTACAATGCAACGGTTTGGGTTTTAGCTTTTCTTTGTAAGGTCCAAGGTTCAAACCACCGTGTGAGCGAGTGTGTGAGGGGGTGGGTGTGTGGTGGTTGTGTGTTAAATTTTCTATTGATAAGAGGGATCATGGTTGAGAGGAGACTGCTCAACCCTATGCGTTGTAGGGGTTTCTCACATCAACCAAGAATTCTAGTTCAGCTGGAGAAAAATGAACGTACAGAGAGAACGACGTATTCACTTTAAGGAGTTCCCAAAAAGTTGCAAAGAGGGCTTCAATATTAAAAAGTGGGAACCACAAATCCAGGGAGAAAGGATGTTCAATCTCTCCAATCATAAGTTTGGACTCATCTGGGATCCAACACCACGGTTATTCTCGTGCTCATACCCAAATTCAAAATCACTTAGTTCGATGCTCTACATAAAACCATCAATTTTGTTATAAGTTTAAAATTTATATTTATTTATTATAAACTAAATCAAACAATAAATATTGCTACATTTAAATATAGAATGGGTTAGAAAGTCTTTAAGAGATGTTTTTTCATCTAAATAAAATTGAAGGTTGTGATTGTAGTTCATTGTCTTCAATTTTGCTTAGAAGAATTATGGTTTGGATTCATGTTTCTTAAAGTTACACAAACATTATCTGTAGGTGGCTTTATATGTCTCACTATTAATGGTATTAGTTAAAGATAAATTTAGTGATGAATTTTTAGTTGAATAGATTTTACATATTTTTAAAATAATAATGGTGGGCATGCCATTCATGTTTATACATTTTGAGGTTTACTTCTTTTAAATGAAACTTTGCTTTAAATTATTAATTATTAATTTTTATTCATTTCACAATAGATTTATATCAAATGGTATCAGTGGTTAACTTCATTGCTTTTAAAGAGGAGATCCAATTTCAAATCTTAGCAAAAGGTACACATGCTTAATAACTAAGTTGTTGTAACACCACTTCATGATTATGATGTAATGTGGATGGGATACTTTTAAATCTTTCATAGCTAATTAAAAGAAACAAAATTTAACAATTGAAACTTTATATATATTTGAGGGGTAACTAATTATATAAAAATAGTATATACATGATTTTGTCAAGTTAAAAATTTATTGTAGATAAAGGTTGTTTGTTTCTAAATTTTGAATCATCAATGAAAACTATAGATAATTTTTGTGTAAACGAAAATTTTTCATTCTATTTTTATATTTTGATTTACAAATTATGAACTCAAACTCAACTTAAATTTTTCAAAAAACTCATCAATAGGCTTAAGCATCAAATAATAAAATAAATTGTATTTATAAAATAGAAATACTCTACAATAATATTTTTTGAATGTAAAGGCCTAACTTTTAATTAATTTAAAAATACAAGTCTTTACAACAAAAAAATGGGTGGATAGGCACACCCCAATAGGTAGTCACACTAACTCAGGTTGAGTTAGGAAGTGGTTACTCAAAACAAAAAAAACAGGGTTAAACTCGTCACTAACCACATCACCAAAAAGCATGCATTAAATCATGTCAATCATGGGAGGTATGCTCATGAGGTGAATGTATCTCACCCTCCATATGTTGTTAATCGGTATTATAAGGAATGGAAATGAGCGACCCATTTTCCCCAGGCGTGCAAACATTATCATATGTATCAGAGCCATCAATGCCATTAGATACACCCCAATCCACCACATTAGCTGGAGCAACTGGGCACGTGGTAATGGTATCTCCCCAACCAACAACTGGGTCTGGCTCCACCTCGTAAACCTCCCAACCACTGCTATAACAAAATGTATTATTGCCAATGTTACCTTGGGGTTGGCAAACAAGATACGATTGAGACCAATTGGGAAATCATCAATGAGATAGCAATTGGGAAACTTTGCAAGACATAAAAAGGCTCTATAGAATGCATTCGGTTGACCGTACATGGGGAATTATCCCATTGTTGCATAAGAGCGTGAAGATGCTCCACCTCCATACAAAATTTCTCCACTTGAACTGAAATCTGGAGCCAAAAATCAGCAATTGAAAATTCATCTGAACTATGCTGCTGAGAAAAGAAAACTTTGTTACGAGTTTTACAAATATGAAATAGCACACCGATGTGAAGAATGTTCCACACTTCCAACAAGGGCAAGGAAATATTTGGTGGGTCACCAAGCAAAGCATGATGCAAGGTGAATGAACTGACCATATGAGGTTGAAATATGAAGGGGATCCTCTGGAGCCCCGCAAAAATGGTAGGAAGGATTCTTTATTACAAGATATTTTAATCTTTTTCCAAGAGCAATACCATAGGATAATAAGCTCCAGGCAAAGAAAGCCTATTTGGGTTCAATATATCCTACCCAAGCCATTTTAAATCTTATACTCCAACGAGTCTAAGTGGAAAGAAGATTCCACTGCTCATTGAGTCTTTGAACTATAGGAACATTGGGAGTAAGCCAAGCATACCCTAACTTAGATTTGTAAGTAAGAAGTGGGGTTTTCTTAAACCATCCCCAGTCAAACCACCAAGGCTTTTGAGAATGTCTACAGATCATGGGCCAAAGGGAAAAAGAGATTCAATCTAAAACAGTGTCATAAGTATTTTTATCATCTGGCCACAGACCAAACAATCTCCTGAAATCATCCCATGGGATCCAATCCCTAGAATGTCTTGAAAAAATTTGCCATTGTTGAAATCCCTTTCTTGAAGAACCGCTGAGCATGAATCCATTGCACGGAAGCAAGAGGGGAACCTTGAAAAGTAATAAAAGGTGACCACCAAACATTATAAGTGGAAATAGAAGCACCTTTTCGATGCCCATCCCATTGCCAACACAACAATGGCTTAATTTTCTTCCAAGCCCTCCATATGCTCTGAATGATAAAAGAGCCTTGAATTTTAACTAGGATAGGAGCAACCAAGAGGGATTGAAAATTCATGCCTTTCCAAGCCTTCTTGCCAAGAGGTAAACTAGTGGAAATGTAGTGCCAAATTAGAACTTTCCAAGCTTCAGAATCATTTAAGGCTCGAAGAATCCATTTAGAAGATAAAGCAAAACCTTGTCTTTGATAATCATGTAGTTCCATACCTCCTAATTTTTTTGGAAGACAACAAATCTCCCAAGCAACTCGATGAAACCCTTGTTTATGTGACAAGTTAGCCCAAATAAAATCCCTTAAAATATTTTCCATTTTTTTATAGTAGGCTTGAGAAGGGACCCAACATGATGAATAATACACATGAGTAGTAGCAATGATTTTGGAACACACCTAAAACTTACAAGCTAGAGTTTTCTCTACTTTTTATAAAACATAATTCCACAAGACAACAGGGAAAATCTAGAATGCAAATGGGATACCAAAGAATTTAAACATCTCCCCTAGTTGGATCCAATGCCACTGGAAGCTTTCAAACCAGCTTGGAAGGTCCAAATAGGAATGCCTATAGCATGAGGTCTTCCTCTATTGAATGCTAGATCCTGATGCTTTGCAAAAAATATCTAGGCAATCTAGTGTCTGTTTGATGGAGCGTTCATCCTCATGAAGTATAAAAAAAGGATCATCTACAAAATGTCCATTTATGAGTTGAGAATATTCTCCAGGTAAAGAAATACCTTTAATATTACCTTTACTCACTTGGTTAGCAAGAAGGCATCCAAAAGCTTCAGTTGCCAATATGAAAAGAGAAGGAGCCAAAGGACAACCCTATATGACAAATATAAATAATCCAATTGATTCATACTTATAATTGTTCAAAGTAAGCACAACTGAAGCATCCGCAAAAAGCATACTAACCAAGCTCAAAAAATATGGCCGAAAACCAAGAGCTCGAAGCATGGTAAGGATGAAATTCCATTCAATTCTATCATGGGCATTCTCAAAATCAATCTTGATGAGAAGAGTATTTTATTGAGTGGCTCTAGCCCATTCCATGCCCTCCCAAACGACAATTACATAATCTAGAATATATCTACTCTACACAAACCCAGTCTGGTCAGGGCGGATAATAAGTGGTAATAGAGGTCTAAGGCGTAAGGCCAAAGCCTTAGCAATAATTGTGTAACTCACATTGAGTAAAGTAATAGGTCTTCAGTTGGTGAGCACTTCTGGATCCCCCTGCTTAGGAATGAATTTAATATTTCCCTTATTAATTATAGAACCTAAATATAATTATATAACCTAAAGAGTCAGAAGCCATTGCACCCTAATAAACATACAATAAATTTGGGCCAACCATATCCCAATACTCCTTATAAAATTCACAAAGAAATCCATCTGATCCTGGAGCTTTATCATTAGCCATATTGGATAGGGCTTTACAAAGATCATCCAATGAAAAAGGGCATTCACAAGCTTCCTTTTGAAGAGTTGAAAGCTTCTCAGGAACAAATGCACAACAAGCTTGAATTGCAGCCTGTCGTTCAGGAGTTAACTCCTGAGAAGCAAAAACTTTTTGATAATGCTTGAAAAAAAAATTAATAATATTAGGAAGCAATGTCCAATGAACCCCTGCATCCTGAATAGCATTGAACTAAATGACTTGTCTCAAGGGCTTTATTTTTTGAAAAAAATATTTTGAAACCCTATCACCAATTTTCATCCAGTGAAGTCGAGCATGAAGCTGAGCTCCCCTTGCTTCATTAAGAGACTTGCAACTTGGGCTTGAATAATAGAGCTTAGAGGACTAACTTCTAGTCCGATAGAAGCTCGATCCAATTTATCTTTAAGGGTTGCATTAGAGATTCATCTTCGCTTGGCAACTTCAAATCCTAAATTCCTGAGAAGAACTTTTGTTCTGGAGATAGTTGCATTCCACCAAGAAATTCTACCATGAACTCCAACTGGTCTAGGAACTAGATTCCAAATCCTGTGAATATGAGTAGACATAGTTTGATGTTTCAAAAAAGAAACATTATAGAACTGAGACTTGAATTGAATTGATGCAATAATATTTTGTATCTACTCACTTTGATGTGTTTTATTATGTCAATGGATATACTATTCATAGTATAATATTAATCTAGAATAGATCAGGAATGATAAATGTCCATACGTAAATTAGTTATGTTTTAATATATCTGTTGCAATTTTCACACCATTAACATTCATGTACTAAAATATGCTTTAAAATGATTGGTAAGTTCTAGCACTTACCAAGAAGAGACCTAGGTTCAAATTTTAGGGGCATGCCTATTTGCAAAGGTAGTAGTTTGACCTAAATCCCTTGAGTGTGCGCTAGCCCAACAATGGCAGTACCAATCTTGAGCAACCAGTGATCCATTTCACACCGAGTTAAACAACAATGTGGTGAAATAAGGGTTATAGGGGAGACATAATTCCCCTATGTATAAAAAACAATAGTGTGGTTGATTTTACATAAAGCATTGTATGTGTATCAATATTAATCTATAGAAATTGAGTTCACATATGTGAAATTCAAATTATAGTTAGAAAACTCATAACTTACAATAAACATGGTAACATAACTTTGGAGATTTTATCTACAATTTGGAAAAGCTTTAGAATAATTCGACCAAAACAAATTTGAAGAAATATATTCGACTAAATATTTTAAACAATTGGAAAGACAAAAAATTGATCTTATATGACTAATGATAATATTATTTTATATTATATTTATAATATAATTTTAAAATATTAATATATTATATAAAATCAATAATATTATATTTAATATTATTGATTTCATAAATAATATTGTTAGGTTATAATATGATAAATAAATTAATAATATATTATATTATAATATTATTACAATAAATTTTTTTCAATTGGTTATATGGGATTGAAACGGATCTCACCCATATTACATCATCACTACATAGTGGTATTACAACAAAGCTTGAATATTATTCATATATCGTTTGGCAAGATTTGAACCTTGGTCTCCTCTTTAAATGTTAAGGAATCTAACCTAACCATTCGAGGTAATACCACTTGATAATATTATTATAATATTATTATCAAGTAGCATAAAAAAAAGTATGGTGGAGCCTTGGTTAGTGCAACTTAGTTTAAGTTTTGAGGGGACAACGCACGGTTCAGGCTTTGGCTTTTCTTCGAGAGGTCCAAAACGTGACATGGGTGTGTGTGAGAGGGTGGATGTATGTAAATTCCCTATTGATAAGCATAGCTCTCGGCTTTACGAGGGGTCATGGTTGGGAGGAGACTGCTCAACCGTGTGCGTTGGTTGCAGGGGTTTATCATACTAACCAAAGATATATATATATATATATATATATATATATATATATAATATATATTATTATTATAATATCTATTATTGTGTCAATTGATATATATTTTACATAAATTATTAAGTGCATAATAATATTAGACATGAATTTACAAATAATATGTAAAATATTAGTAAGATAGCATGAGATATTTCCAATACTAAAATGGTAGCAAATTTATAGACTATTTATTATGGATCAATAATGAGTTAGAGTTTGAAATTGGTAATAATGATAACATATATTGTAACAAAGATACAAAGTTGATACAACTACAACAAAGGAATATGAGCATAAACTAATGCACAAGTCAAAAGGTAACATAACCCAAAAGAATTGGCTATGAACCAAAAAGACTAGGACCCCAATGATAAGGATTGCTACTTTCCTTATTAATTCTTGAATTTAAAAAGAGATACTTATACCTGAAAAATGAAATATACACAAAATTGTAGGGCCAGCATGAATTTAGGTGAAATTTTTATGCTTTCTCCACAATTAGCATAATAATTTGCATTAATCATTACATCCCTTTCTTAAAGAACCAAAATGATGTCAATGATGTAATTCAAGGAGACACAAAGATTTAAGAGATTATGTTAGTGGACCTCCCTTTACTACTTAAACTATGCTTTTCTAGAGAGTGAATAAACAAGAGAGGTGGATAACTTTCCATGGATTACACTTGCATAATTACCCTAATCAAAGATAAAAAAAAGATACAATTAAATAATAAGCATAGCTCACAATTCCAAATATAACCTATTGAGGCAATAACTCATGTGAACATAGAAAATAACCATTCTCAATAATAAATTGTATGGGTTATAGGCCTTAGCTATGTTATTGATACTAGCCTTCGTATGTACTATAATGGTATAGAAAAAAACAAACTTGTACTTGATAGATAAATTTAGTATTGAAAGAATGATATATGGAAGAGATCTTTTAATAGTGCTTAGTGCAAGAATGAAGCTAAAATTTGGATTTTCTTAGTTACACCACAAGAGAATGAAAATAAAATTTGGTCAAGCTAGATTTTAGCTTTGTGAATAGTGTTGTCGAGTATAAAATATTTCTGTTGGGCCTCTAGTTGGTTCAATGTAATATCTAAGAATATACATATTATTGAGCTTATTATTAAATAGGTGATATATTTCGATTAAAATAATAATAAACTAATGAAATATTATAAGCACATGGTATGAGATCTAGTTGCTTCATGTGATGCCATCAATATCAAGTCAATTTCTTAGGACCAAAACACTCTTGTTGATTCAATGGAAAACATGGAAACTCAACTTAATCTCAATGAGTAGCCATTGTGTAATAAGGAAAGATTCAAGATGATATGGAGAAACTTTACTCATCATATAGACAATTGATAACTCTTTCAAAGTGTTGAACAAGTGTCACACTTCTTTCGTGAACCTAAAATCGTTAATTCAATCAAACAAGATGTTTGAAATAAGCATGTGATCCAACTCAAATCCAAATATAATTTGATAAGTCTTACCACCATATATACAACATATTCAATGCTAATCACTAGATGACAAATGATAATAGGACCAAAAGATAATTGAAAATGAATATGAGGAGGTTGAAGTGGAATGTAACAATTCATTAAAAATTAAAAAATTACATAACCAAGGATTTTTATTTTACAAAAATCTATATGGATTTTTATAATGTGATATATTACATCAATAATGATTGAAAATTTTGTGATAAGTCTAAATCTAGCATATTATTGAATTAGTCCCAAGATTTAAAAAAAACATGTTGGAATATGTGGTTTTAAGCTTAATTTAAGGTCATGGCTAACTTTTGTATTATGTTTATATAGATAGTCGTATGGGCCTTTATACACCTTGGACAAGTGGATTTATTATAATATTTTTAATTTAAACCTCAAAATTGGTTCTTCAATCTAGACTTAAGGTGACATGTAATTTGGACGAAGAGGTGGCCATCCTAAATCACCTAAGCCCATTGATCCTTTCCATGTTCCCAACTCAAGTTTCAATACCTCATAGTTTTATATGCCATTGGAAAACATTATTGTCATAGATGAAAAATTCCTCAAAAACAAATTATCAATTGCCAATCCCATCAATCAACGTGCCTTTTCACCCCATATCTGGTTTGACATTTGTTTCCTTGCTAATTAAAAATCTATTGTTATTAGACCCATAGAAAAAAACTTGGGTGTTTGTGTTTTATCCATGGACTGTTATATTTCAAAATCCCTTTCTCAGCTTTTAGATCAGAATATGTACTCTGAAGTTAACAGAGTCCCTTGATAGGATATTTTTTCTTAGCTCTAGGATTTGCTTGGTTAGGCTTTCAAGAGGAATCTGTTTTCATAGAACCACAATAAATTTATGCTCTATGTAACACCAACCCTTGCCAGAGTGTATCTTTTATCTACTCCCCAAAATCCATAAGCCCAGGCTTTCTGGTCGACCCATCTATTATTATTGTGGTTTTATGCTCAAACCTACCTCAAAATGGCTTTATCATATACTCTTTCCAATTTCGTTGAAGCAAAAAAATCATCTCTTGGATTCCATCCCTCTTAATTAAATATCTATATGGTCGTACTTTTGCTTAAGATATCATTCTATTCATTTTTATGTTGAGAGCCTCTATCTCAACATCCCCACCTCTCAAGGATTGGCAACAATATCATTTTGCTAGGAAAGAATTTGATCTGTCCAAGATAAATTTTGTGGTAATGCTTGTAGAGATAGTGTTAACACAACACTACTTGAAATTCAAAAGGAAAACATATAGTCAGATAAGGGTAACAACCATGGAAATTAATTTTTTTATTGTGTATGCTTGTTTATTTCTCTGTCCTCTAGAGGAACAAGTATTTAATAATGTTTCTCTGAAAAAAAAAAAATTATTTTATAAAAGATACATTGGTGATGTCATGGGAGTTTAGCATGGCCCTAAGGAGGATCTTAATGGTTTTCTTATTGCTTATGGTTCCTTCTATGATAGTATTAAAATTACTACCTTTTTTTTTTATTTTGAAGTAACACTTTTATAGATATTGTGTTTTTAAGGGACATGATTTTGTTCCAATTGGAATAATCTACACCAAATTATTTTACAAGTCAATGAAGGCCTATCAATACATCTTTGCTTCCTTCCATCATCCAGTTCATCAATAAAAGACCTTTATCATGAGTGAACTCAATAGATTTTTGGTTAGAGAAATCTCTAGAGATGGATTTACTTCTGTTAAAAATATTTTTTTACCATACTTAGAACTAGGGGATATCATATTAATTTTCTTTTATTTTTGTTTGATAAAGCTAAATTTTATGGTAGGCCTTCACTTTTAGCTAGAGTTCTAGAGTGAGGAGCATACAGGCATGGAACCAGAATAAAAATAGTTCCTTTTATTTTAAATCTAGGCAACTACAATTTTGTTAGAAATCTTCAAATCAACAAAGATATTATTTCTCCAATGTTCAAAAATGGAAAAATATAGAAAATTCAAACATATTGCTCGAGGCATCATCTGCTGAAGGAACCAAAAACCTCTTCGATCTTATTTTTGTAAAAATAAAATTGTTTAAGGGACTCTATTTTCCTCGTATTTTTGTGTTTTTAATTTTCTTCTCTTTTTTGGGTGAGTGTTTCTTGGGGGTTAAGCCTAGGACTTCTCTTCTTTTCATCGTCTCAGTCTATAAACCTACGGTTTGTAACAGTTCTTGGGTGTTTTATCTCACATGAATTACTCTTTGTGTCCTCCGTAGAGTTAGGTCTTTATAAATAGAGGTTGTACCTCTTCAAAGCTCACTCCACTTATGAGACCTATAGGTCGAAATGTATTCAAAGTTTTGTAGATGTATCACTTCCTCTTTCCGAATAAAAATTCAATCCAATGTTTTTTGTTCCTTTTCCAACTTGTCTCTTTCTTTAAAAAAATTTATCCCTCTTTTTTCTTCCTTATGTTTTTGTTGTTGGTATTATGCTCTTCACCTATGCGTAATGCGATATAGTGAATCAGAAAGCCTGCAACACTATGAGTATGTTCTTTACTTGTGCATCTATTATCTGGTGAATCAAAAACTGGTCTACTTTTTTAGAGTACTACTTCACCATGTTTCATTTTTTCATTAATCTAAATCATGATTGAAGATAATAATCTAGACAAATGCAGAATTTGTGTGCACGAGGGGCCTATCCCCACACAACCACAACATTATCAATGGTTAAAAGGGTTTTGTTATGATAGGCATCACCATGACCATCATCATAGGGTCGTTACTATTAAAACATAAAATCTTAGATTATATTATTCCAATTGGGGACCCAACCTTCTTCATAAGTATTTTTTATAAAGGTGTTGTGTTTGAACTACCTTTTGGAACACAATAGTTGATTCTTGGGTAATGATCATGTGGATAGAGCTACAAAACTTTCAAGACTATAATGGTTCGACTTGGCGCTCACATGGCTTAAACTTTTCATGGGTGACCACAATCATGGATGACTGTGTTGAATTGAAAAGGTAAGATACTATAGGCAACAATTTTCAAAAGTTGTACACATTTTAGAATTAAGGAAATTGTTATATAAAAAAAAAGTGTACTTTGGAAACTCAATTATAGCAACTACTCAAGTAGATGCATATGTTATATAAAAACTCGTTTCTTATAAAAAGAGGTTTAAATCCTCTAATTGGATTGGTAATTCTTTGTCTCGCCAAGCACTTACCAAGAAGAGACCTAGGTTCAAACCTTGGAGGTATGCTTGTTGCAAAGGTAGTAGTCTAATCTGAATCCTTCGAGTGCATGCTAAACCGAAGATGATGATATGAATCCCGAGTGATCAGTGGCCCCCCTCATGCTGGTTCAACAACAATGAGGTGGTATAGGGTTTTTGGGAGCAGCCCATGTGGTTTAAACCTTGCACTTGGCAATTACTAAAATATAGTATGGATGTAACCAACTCCCCTATGGATAAAAACAAAACAAAAAAATAACAAGAGGTCTAAACTTTTTGTTTAATTATATTGCATGTTTCCCTATGTATAATAATAACGTGCACTTGGAAAGAAGTCTAATCCCTTATGCATTCAACAGTATTTGTAAAGAAGTAAGGTTTATTTTATACTTAATAGTATCTTTCTTATATCAAATATTTAATATTAATAAAAATTAAAATATTTTTTTTTATTTTTTAATTGATCATGCATTTATTATATATATATAGGATTTGGTTAATGTGAGAACCCTTACGACCTACGCTCAAGGTTGGACATCCCCATCTCACCATGACTTCTCATAAGGGAGAGTTGAGCTTATCAATAGAGAATTTAACACACAACCATACACACATCCACTCCCTCACACACTCGCCCATGCCATGGTTTGAACCTTGGACCTCTCGAAGAAAAACCAAAGCTTGAAATATTGCGTTTTCTCCCTTTAACATCTATATTATATATTAAATATCATGGTATATAATATTTTAATAATTTTTTAATTAGTTATATGAGATTAAAATTTGACAATTATGTCATAACTATATAATAGTATTAAAATAATCTTATAACTACGTAAAATTTGATCTTTTGAAAAGTAAAATATAACAAATTAAATTTAATACTATTTAATATATAACAATTTAATAATTCGGTTGATAATATTCAAATCTAATTATAAATTATTATTTTAATTAATATATTTTTATTGAAAATTATTAATATATTTTTATTGAAAATTATTAAATATTTTTAAATTAATTATCTATTAAAATTTAATATTCTTACCCTCCTTTTTTGAATACCCAAGAAGAAGAAGAAAACCTATGGGTAAATCCTAATTATAAAGAGGTGGATCATGTTGTAGAAATATTGAACTTGAAAAGAATTATGAAAACATTTGAAAACATATTGGACGGAAGACAAATAGTCTGATGGAGGATCAAGCGAGCGAAAAAAAAGTAGTTATAGCATATGATAAGGTAGTAGGAGCAACATTGCAAGGAAAGGAAACGAAAGCAACAATGGATGAGAATTAGAACCCCAACACAAGTGAACCCGACAAAGGCAACAAAGACAATCCTGACCACAACAGCAAGGGTGATAACAACTGAGGTGGAATTTGGGGTCTGTTGAGCAATTTGGACAAGGATGGGTTGCACCACAATGCAAAAAGTGGGCTCTTTTTTACTAGACCTCCCGGATCAGCTAAGATGATATTTACGAGGCACAAGCGGAGGACCTAGGACCAACAACCGTGTCCACCATAGGATCCCGATACTAGGGGTCAAACCCTAATTTTGAACCGCAGACCCAAGGACAATCTCATTGAAAAGAAGGAACCTTGGGAGTTGTAGGCGGACCATCGATTTCCTCCTGATTCTTCGCAAAGATAGTAAACCCAAACTCTAATCCAAAGGTAGGGACCAGGATCGAGTTGCTCCCTTCCAACAGTAACCTCTAGATCCCCTATGAGATCATGACCAACATGATCGACCAAAACTCAAGTGCATTGATTAAAAACATTCTCAGATATCGACCTGACATGTAGTCCATTCACAAATGGGCCAACACCTCTTGGCACCCGATCGGATCCATGGAGCTAGTTTCCCTACACAGAGGCTTCTTCCTAATTTGGCTGAACAATCTTGCAAAATCCCAATGGATTCTCACTGGCTAGTTCGGGTTCTTCGATCAGAGAGGGATCTTCCTTCGAAAGTGGGGGGTGGACTTCAACCCTGTGACCTAGAGTATTAAATTTATTCCAATCTAGATTCACCTTTCGTACCTTCCAGTCCAATTTTGGCATGAAGACATCCTTTGTGACATTGCGAGAATCATTAGAGACTAATATCTTTCAAACCTCCATTACGCTCTAGGATCCGAATGACCTAGGCTCGCATGTGTGTCAACGCCAACTTAGACGCATACCTCTCATCTTCTATCAACCTCATTTCCAAGGTTTTTACCTTTTCTCAAGCTATTGAATACGAAAATAAACTTATATTTTACAGTCTGTGTTGCAAACAAGGCCATATTAACTCCCAATGCCCCTCTCAACCCCCAGCCACCTCCTCTAGAAGGAATCACCATCATTCCAAAACCAGTCATCCCCATGGCCTCAATCCCATCCCCAATCCTCCTATCTCCCCTTCTACAGCCCTATATTGAGATAAGAACCTTTTGGAACCCTCCCAACAGGGCCCTTCCCCCCTGCAGCCCATCCATTTCAGTTTCAAACCACTTTTCCCCCTGTCATTTGAGGACCCTCCCTCTGACCCCTCTGAATCGACCTTCAATAGCCTGTTGCATCCACCACCCTCCCCTCCCTCCCCCCTTCGAGCCTCGGTATCCTCGAATAGTCCCCCTCCTCTAACACCTCCCCCCTCAATCCTCCCCCTTCTTGTTCTCTGAGGAAACCAATGGCGGATGTGGGATCAATTCAGAAGAGGGGTCGCCCATCGATAGAGGACATTAGAATTAGGGAAGCCTCAAATGAAGTCACAAATGACATCCAACTCACTCTTAGAGGGTCCTCTCATATTTCGAAGGCCCAAGAACATAACATAATCATCCTTCCCCCCCCACTCGGGATATGGAAGCGCACATCATCAAGAATTACCAAATGAATATCCTCTCATGGAACGTGAGAGGCCTCAATGGACAAAACAAGCAATGCTTAGTAAAGTCCATGAGGAGAGAACACAGACCCACCATTCTTCTTCTACAAGAAACCAAGCTTAATTATCAGGATGTTTCTTCCATTTCAAATTACATCTGGAAAGACTCTACCTCCTATTTTAGTCCAGCCAATGGAGCTTCAGGGGGCCTCTTGTGTTTATGGGATCCAACCAAGGTCGATGGGACGGTGTTGTCTATGGCTGAGAGCTACATTAATATTTTTTTCTTTAATAAATATGATGGGTTCGGATGGGTCCTATCAAACTTTTATGCCCCAAATGCGCCTTCTCGAAGAAACTCATTATGGAAATCCCTCAACCAGCTGAGAGATATTTTTTTGCAAAATCTTGGATGCTGGCTAGAGACTTCAAATCCCCCATCTTTCCTTCCGATAAGATAGGAAGGACTCCAATAACCAAGAGATTCTATGAGAGCTTTGCGAGCTTCATAGACAACAACGAACTAATGGACATCAGTATTAAAGGACCTAAGTTCACCTGGAGAAATCGTAGGAAGGGTGACCAGCTAATCCAGATACGCCTTGATCATGTCCTTATTTCCATCAATGTCATCCCAAAGTTTGGCGATGCAACCATGCACTCTCTTCCTAGGATTGGATCCGACCACAATTCCCTCTTACTGGATTGTCATCCTCATGCCTCATCCTTCAAATCTCCCTTCAGGTTTGAATCAATGTGGCTCCACGATCCAAACATCAGATCTCTAATTGCTCAATGGTGGGCCCACCCTTTCCATGGATCCAAAATATCGTAGGTAAGCAACAAACTACGACATGTAAAATACACTCTGAAATGTTGGAATAAAGAAGTGTTTGAATATGCTTGTTGTGGTGTAGTGGTAAATGACTTGGGTGCTGGTAGAGGCCAACCCAGGTTCCATTCCCCTTGTCTCCATCCTACAGATATATGGTATAGTTAAGAATGTCCTATGTGCTGGTAGAGGTCGACAAGGCTCCATTCCTCCTATGCCCAACCTTTTGAAAGTGGCACCTTGAAAGAGGTGTTTTCCACTATAAATTAGTAACCCAAGTGTTGTAGGTGAGTTGGAGAGGAGAGGGCAATCCTCCAAGGGAGGTCCCAGGTTCAAATCTCCACCCAAGCAAAAAGCTGAATTGGGTATCCAAAATCCAATTGATAATGTTGGTGCGGGCAGGGTCGAGTGTGACTCCCGGGTGACTTTGACGGTGTAGAACCCCTTGTTCATGTTCTCTCGGTCCAAGGTGGCCCCGTAAGGGGTTTTTCGCTTAGAAAAAAAAAGTGTTTGAAAACATTTTCTAGAAGAAGCAGCAAATTCAATCCCAACTTTGAGATATTGAAATCACTCTCCAAGATTATGATCCTGACCCCACACTTCAAGACTCTAAAATAATCCTCCTCTATGAGTATCACAACATTCTCAGAAGCAAAGAAGTATTCTAGAAATAGAAATCCAGAGTAACTTGACTCAAAGAAGGTGATTTGAATACCAAGTTTTTCCATGCCACAGCAGTGAGACACAGGGGAAGCAACAAGATCAAGGAACTTGTCCAATAGGATGGCCAGGTAGTATCAGACATTCAATAAATCTGATACAAGGCAGTTCTTTTCTTTGAGGAGATCCTCGACCCCTCTCCAAGTTGTGATCACCAAACTTTTGAGTACCTCCTCCAGAACATCCCCAAGTTAATCACTACTGACCAGAATCGAGTGTTACTTAAAACCCTTTCAGCTGAAGATTAAGTATGCTATTTTTTCTATGCAAGGATGGAAAGCTCCATAGGACATCCTAGTCCCATATGTGGTATCGACCATCCAGTAGATACATAAATATAGGGAGATCCCAAGGGACATCAACTCCACCTTCTTAGCACTCATCCCCAATGTCAATTAGGCCCACACCCTCTCTGACTTTCGTCCATTAGTCTGTGTAATGTCCTATACAAGATCATCACTAAGGCCCTAGCCACTAGGCTCAAGCTCATCCTCCCTTGCATAATTTTACCAAATCAAGCCAACTCTGTCTATGATAGGAAAATCACTGATAACATTATCAGCATCCATGAGCTCATCCATTCAATCTCATTGAGTGGCCAAGCGGGCTTCCTCATAAAGCTCGATATGAACAAAGCCTTCGATAGAGTCTCCTGGGATTTCCTATTTGTTTTCCTCCAAAGATTTGGTTTCCATATAGACTGGATCGATCTGATCAAATGCTATGTTACCTCGATAAAATTTTCTATTTTGGTTAATGGATCCCCAACAGGGTACTTCAATAATTTCAAAGGCCTCAGGAAAGGAGACCCCATCTCCCCCTTTCTATTCATTATTATTGCAAAAGCTCTTAGGAGGGCTCTTACCCTTGCTTGCGTGGAAGGGACTATCTCTAGCATCAAACCTACTTCCTCTCTCCAGGTCGTGTCCCACCAACAGTTTATTGATGGAACTATTCTAGCTACTCGTGCTTCGATTTCCCAAGCTCGGCCCATTAAATCCATCCTCCACTCCTTTGAGGTTGTGGCATGTCAAAAGGTGAACTTTAAAAAGAGTAAGATCTACTTCATTAATACCCCGATGAGGCACCAAGCCCGCATTGCTTCCATCCTTAGATGCTTCATTGGCACATTCCCTGCCACTTACCTTGGATTCCCTCTCTTCGAAGGCTAGTCCAAAAAATCCTTATGGAACCCCATCATTGAGCGCATTCAAAAAAAGTTGGCTAGCTAGAAATGCATACTCCTCGGTCAAGCAAGCAAGGCCACCTTAGTCAAAGCCACCCTACAAAGCATCCCCATCTTCTTCCTGTTCGTCTTTTAGATCCCTGCTAAAGTCTACAATCGCATCGAGCAACTATGAAGGAATTTTCTTTGGTCAGGGTCAGAGAATAAGCAGCGGATTCACCTGGTTTCATGGAATTAGGTTTACTCCAAGAAGTAACACGAGGCCATTGGGCTTCGAAGAGTCCGTAACATGAACCTGGATCTCATTTCCAACTAAGGTTGGCAGATCCTCACCAACAAAAATTCTCTATGGGTCTCCATCAATAAGGCAAAATACATACGGCATGACCAAAACTTTTTGGATGATCCTTACCCCATTCAATGATCTACAGTTTGGAATTTAATCCTCAGTATGAAGCATATCCTTAAAAAGGGCATCATATGGAAGCTAGGAAACGGAGCTAGGATCAACTTCTGGAGTGACCTCTAGCTAAGCAATTATCCGTTGTAGGACTATGAGGATCTAGTGTGCCTAAGACCAGTGATCGATGCCCTGTTCGAGCCAAAGGTAAGAAACTTCTTCCTCCCAAAGATCCCTTCTTGGAAGCCCTTTCTGACCGATGCCCTCTCAACAGCACATAAGCTAGCATTTGTCGTTCTCTTTGATCTTCTTCGTCTTTGTGTCATCCCCTCCTCCTCGATGGAATATTTCATCATGTGGGCTCCCACCACTTCTGGCCTCTTTTCAGTTAAGTCAGCCTATGCCCTGTCCAAGAGCCCTGGTCCTCCATGGTTTCCCTCCAAGCTCATCTGGAAGCTTCATATTATCCCTAAAGTCAATTTTTCCCTTTGGTTGTCTGTCCAGGACAAGATTCTCACCATCCCAAACCTCCATCATAACGGTGCTACCTGTGCCTCTCGGATTGTAAGTCCACCCAGCACATCTTCACTTCCTGTCCCTTCTCCCTTTCTATTCTTTCTTCCCTGTTCTCCTTAGTTGGTATATCTTGGGTCCCACCATTTTGGCTTAGTGATCTTTGTGTTCAGTGGTCGAATCCATTCAGGGGCCACCACCTAAAAAATTTCTGATCCTTCTACCTCCCCCACTTCTTGTGGGAAGTGTGGCAGGAGCGCAATGCCCAGGCCTTCAAAGATTCTTCCCACAATGAGAATCATGTCCTCTCCAAGATTTTAGTTGCCACTGAAAATGTGTTTGTCACCCAGGGCAAAAGTGATCCAAAGCCCTATTATGAAGATATCCTAGATTCCTCTCTCAGAATCCCTAAAGGCATCCACAAGCAAACCCCTCCCAAGACCGATCACTCCATTGTTGGGTGGACTCCTCCCCCTCTAGGCTTCCTCAAGCTAAATTTTGACGGTGCATCCAAAGGAAATCTAGGACCTGCAGGTGCAGGAGGCATCATCCGAGACCACAAGAGAAACATCATCCTAACCTTCACAAAAAATCTGGGGTTCAACTCCAGTCACTTCGTCGAAGCTAGGGATCTCTATCAAGGTGTTATTCTTATTCACAACTTGCAAGTTTCCAATGTCGTGGTGGAAGACGATTCTAAAAATATTATCACTTGCCTTACTTTCGAATCCTCCCCCACATCGTGGAACATCTCCAGTATGATCACAAAAGTCAATTACCTGATGCTCTCCTTCTCGAGCATAAGGCTAACTCACATCTACAGGGAGGGAAATCGTGCGATTGATCAGTTAGCCAATATCAAAATCTCAAATTTTGGCATCACGGTGTAGAAAGACTCCTTTCCCCAGACGATTATGGATGCCAATGCTACTGACATCATCATTCAGTAAGCTGATGTGGGCCAAAGTCAGAAACTAGCAATATCGGTTTCAAACCCACAACCACCTAAGCATTTTTAATTTTTATCCCAGAGCCAATGTGGCAAGTCTTCATCATGGTGCCACAAGCTCTGGCTTTGATTATCTATCACATGGAGGCCTTTTTCAAGTCAACCTCCCTCGGGTCGATCGCCCCAATCATTGCAAGAATAGGAGTCTTCACAGCATCAACCAGTTGTCAGCCTAGCCTTGGTGGCACACTTATAATTCCTTGCTCACATGGAACCAGGAGAACTTCAGCATCGAGAGCATTCACCTTGGAAACAACACCACCCCTTTATCCAACTTTGACAAGGGTGACCAAGCCTCGAGAATGTTTGCCCCCTTTACTTGTGTCCTCGATTGGTTTAATGCAGCTATCCCTATGCCCAATGGTTGTTTCGTTTGTTTCCTTATTTTTAACCGATCCCCACTAAATTATCGTGAGCTCTCCAATGCCCTTTGGGCAAGGTGCATTATCAACGTCGACCCGATGGTAGGTTTCCCTTTTAATTTCTTCATGGCGGTTGCTTTTGTCACCCCCGTCACATGTCGCTGCCACGTCCGCTAGTCCAGCAAGGACGCTCATCCCCCTCATCATGTCTCGTACTGGTCCACCCATTTAGTCAGACTTGGTGCCATATCTGCTTCCCTCCACGTGGTCTTCCCCCTTGTTTGGTGTGCTATTTCACCCGTGTCCCTTGATGTTCACCCGATTTGGTTGATATGGAGCACGATTTGCCTTGGGTGGTAGATTCTTCTAAAGGGTTTCTGTAGTTTTATTTCCACCCCTGCCACCCTTCCACCTTATCATTTTTGCCCCTCGATCCTCACCCGTCACATCGTTTCTGTTTTCTTGCCATGGTTGAAATTGAACCTGCGTCCCTCCATCTAACTTCCCTAGTCGAAGACATCTTCAGAGACCATGGCCTCCTTAATTTTTTGCAACGGTTTTGCGGGACGGAGCCAAATATGTCCATGGATTTCATACGCTCGTGGAATGGTGGGCACGTCGTTGTTAGAGGGATGGGCTTCACTGTCACAACAAACCTTATGGCGGAAGTCATTGGCTTCCCCAATGATAGGGAGATTATCAACTAGGAAAAACACTCCCTCTAAGGGGAATTGGCCCTGTTCAGAGACAAAGGAGAATCCCTCGGTAAAGAAAAAGGTGGCATAGTGATGGAAACACTACCGAAACTATGGGACACAATGATGATAATGATGTTGTAGTGTTTTACCCTCAATAACCCGAACGTTGTCCTCCAAAGCTTTCATCTCACGTTCTTGAATCACCTCCGGGGGAAGAAATCCATCAACATTCTTGAGTAATGTTTCGGTCTATGGAGAGATTGATCCTAAGCATGAAGAGATGAGCCTCTTCCTCCCCCCTCCACTAGGGTTTTCATCTTGTGTTGTTTAACTTCGTGATGGCAGAGTAGAACTGTAGGGCAGTTATGCCAGCTAGGGCCTCTCTCATTACCGAAGGACCTGCTAACATCGAAGATGAGGTTGGGAGAGATGTCCTAGTCTCCCCTCCTTCCAATTGTACTCTGAGCTCTACAGCCAGGGCGAACGATACCTCGAGCTCACAGAAATTTGAACCCCGTTGGTATGCCCTCTAGGCCAAGGCAAGGAGCAGCAAGCGGAAGGTCCCGCTCATCATCGACGATGCTTTGGACGATTCCCTCTCCTTCTAGGTCAAGAAAGACAAGTTGACGAGGAGATTGATCCATGATGAAGGGACTCTTACTCAGGCTCCCTTATTGGTCTCTCGACTGACGCACTTCCCGAACCTTTTCGATCGCGGGCACATCCAGAAGATTCAGGACCTCCTCAAAGCTCTTGGTCGGGCGACCAGGACTATCACCTCCCTCCTGGTTCAGGTGGACTCCCTCTTGGAGGAGTACAATGACCAGTATGAAGTCCTCAAGGAATTCAATAGCTTGGTTGGAGAGAGTCCTACGGGTAATGGTCCGGGACTAAATGCCTAATCGATGCGGCAGGTGGTTTCTAGGTCGTGGGGGCTTGCCCTTGGTGTTTTTTTACTGTTATTACTATGGTGCAGGTGTTTTTGTTTGTTTTTATGGTCTGCCCTTGTGTGGGCTTTTATGTTTATCGATTCTCAGCCCTTGCCCCCATGTGGGCGTTTTTGGCTGTATGATGTTGCCCTTGTGTGGGCCTCTTTCAGTGTTTCAGGCCCTCCCCTGCATGGGACTCAGGGATGATTTTGTATCTCGACAGTAGTTTCTCTAAGATGATGGTAGGTTTTTCTACATATTGGTTGTTTGTCTCTTCGAAACTTTTGATTTTTCTCAATTAATGTAAAAGGTTACAAAACCCTTTCAAAAGCCCTTTTCACCAATCAAAAAAATTATCTGATAAAATTTTTATTTTAATGAAATGTGCAACGGTTTGGGCTTTGGCTCTTCTTCGGAAGGTCCAAGGTTCAAACCGTAGCGTAGGTGAATGTGTGAGGGGGTGGGTGTGTGTCTCCCTAGTAACAGGTCGGGGGATTCTCGATCAAAACCCCCACTTCTTAATATTACCAAAAATATATATATTAATATATTAAATTATATTATTAAATATATGTTAATATAATAATATCTTATAATATAATTTTTACAATTGTGTATGACATCAAGTAAGAATTAGAATATTTAGCATTTAGACTTAATTAACCTTGAAATTGTACTTCATTTATTTAAATGCTTTTTAAGCTTATGAGCTATTTTACGCATTGGAAGACAAATGTGAATATTTTCGTTTTCAATAATACGTTTGCCAAACTGACGAAATGTCAGTATATATATATTGAAGAACATGTACATATACTTAAAAATAAATAAATAAGACCGACTCGTTCTCTATATGATAGATGTATTGCATTTATTTTATTATTATTATTTTTAGTATTGATAAAAAAAATGCAGGGTGAGATGTGCAAGGAAAAAATAAGAAAAATCAAATAAATAAATGTGAGATAGTTTTATCTTAGTAAAACAAATAAATTTAAGCTAAGTTCGTTGAGGGAGAAGTTGAAATAATATCCCTTCCATTATTCTTTTATTTGACAAGGCCTATGCAGTGCTCAATGTTTTACATAACTAATAAATAAACCACTAACAACAATATAATTTAGTGTGCTTGCTCAAATCCTTCGTCGCATGATCCCAATAAGTATTCTGCTTTGCTCTGGCCTTTTTATTTGCTAGCTTCCTTATCAATTCTTATAATCTCTTTCAATTCCATGGGAGCATATGACCATACCATGAAATTCTTAGATCTAATTGTCATATTTATCATTTTCTTGGTAACTTTGTTTCCCTCTTTATAAATATGTTTAATTTGACATTCTTCTAGATTTCCCAAAATAGTACTTGCATCTTTAATTATTTGGAAAAATGCTAGAATTATTTAGCTTTCCTTTTTGAAGGGAAGTTATAATATTCTTGGAATTCCTCTCGATAACAATTCTCCTAAAACCCAAATTCACTGCAATTCGAAGGCTTGTAAGCATCGCCCTTGCTTCAGCTTGATGATTTGTGGTAATTTCTAGATCCTCAACATATGTAGCCACTACCTGACCTTTGTCATTTTTGATGAGGCTCCCACCACCAACATGACCAGGGTTGCCTTTCACAGCCCCATCAAAGTTAATTTTGACCCATATGATGACGTTCCCATCTAGTCTCTAGTCTCCCCTTATTGATTTTTTCCATATTTAAGATATCTTTTTCTCTAGAGAGGACCAATGCAAGATTTTTCTAGCTGATAATGTATTTTATACAATCCTCCAAAAGGATTGTTTTTATCCTACCATAAACCCCAATTATTCTTCTAGTTTTATTTTTCAACACTTTTTTGTTTCTTTCCAACCAAATCCCCCAACAAATATGTGGAATGCATTTTTGTCAAAAAATATTGCTTCCTAAGTGCCATTGTTCCCAAATCTTGATTAGAGAATCTGGAATGACCCAAGCAACATTAACTTCTCTCAATAACATATTTAGGATATCACGAAAAAATTACAAGTTTCAAATAGGTGGTCCACGCACTCATCCTCTTTGTTACACAACACACAAATAGTTGGAACCACAATCCCTATTTTGAACATATTGCTCATGAGGATCTTATTGAGAATGGTAGTCCAAAAAACATAGCAACCTTAGGAATGATGTTTAGCTTCCAAATTCTTTTAAGCTCAAGTTTCTCTTAGATTACTTAGCCCAAGACTCTATATCCATCCTTCACCAAGTACTAGTCTTGTTGATTTCTTCCCCAAATTATATCCTCTGAACCTTTGGTTTTATTGTTATTATTACGTCGAGAGGCGTTCCTACAATGGCCAGGGGGGTGGGAGGCAAAGAGGTCATACATGTCACATCGTAAACATTTTTTTTTATTATTAAAAAAGCCGACATTAACAAAAACATTTAAAATATTTAAACTAAAATAGTCGACTAACCAACCGTTGCAAACATTTAAAATATTTAAACTAAAACAGTCGACTAACCAATCGTTGCAATTGTTTAATAAAATAGTTTAGATATAAAAGATATATATCTAAAAACGTCGAGAGTTATAATCCCGAGGTGCCTATCTTGGAGATCACACCCCAAGAAATGAGATAGACGCCTCGATATTGATAACTCTCCACGTTTTTAGATATATACCCTTTATATCTAAGCTAGTATATATAATGTTTTACAGATTGTTTGATATAAAACTGTTAAGTAATTCTAAAAATACATTAAAAAACTTAATTATTAATCTATTTATATAAAACTATAATGTTTGTATATATATATAAATAATAAATTATTTTATTATTTAAACTTTTTATTTTTAATAATTAATTTTTTTTTATTTAAATATAATATAAAATAATATTAAATAATTAGTTTAAAAAAATAATAATTAGAATCGGAAATCAAACCTTATATATGTTATTTGTATCGGACTATAAGTAATAATAGAAGTTAATAGCAACAAAAAGACTATAATTGTATCTTGTGGCAATACACCATATCAACACTCATTTATGGAAGCCCGACTTTAAGTTTTATTTATTTTTTTCTTTAAAGGGAGTTCATTGCATCACACTATTTTTAGTAAATGTGAAGTGCAAGGCTCAAACCACATGGGCTGCCCCAACTAGCCTATACCACCTTGTTATTTTATAATCTGACGTGAAGAGGACTAGTAGACTTGGGATTTGTAGCATCGTCGTTGGTCTGGCACACACAAAGGATTCGAAGAAAACTATTACCTTTTGAACATGCATTCCCACAAGGTTACATGGATTTTTACGAGGGATCCTAGTCCCTAAATAAAAGTATAAGGACTTGCCACTACAATATTTCTCGCATGTTTATTTTACACAATTTTATAAAGAATCCCACACTTTAAATTTAATAATAACATTATATCTTATTTGTGAGAAAAATAAAAATCCTCCGTAATATTCAATATGTGTTGTACATGTACCTACAAACCTCCATTGCTTAGGCAGATGAATATTATAAAAAAAAAATTGCTAGTTTTTAAAAATAATGTTGTAACGAACTCTCCTATGTAATAAAGAGGTTTTGTCTCACCTTATTTAGACAAGGTGAATATTTTTTTATAGTAAAGGGGAATCGGTTACATCCACAATCAATTTCTACTATCAACCAGGGTTTGAATCTTGGGGTTGCCTCCTATAATCCTTGTGTCGTCTTGTTATTGTTGACTCGTGAGATGGAGACCATCGGTTGCTCAGGGTTTGTACCATCGTTGTCGGTCTAAACAATCAATTTCTACTATCAACCAGGGTTCGAATCTTGGGGTTGCCTCCTATAATCCTTGTGTCATCTTGTTATTTTTGACTCGTGAGATGGAGACCGTCAGTTGCTCAAGGTTTGCACACGTGCACTCAAAAGATTCAGCTACTTCATTTACAAACTAATACCACCAATGTTTTGAACCTAGATCTCTTTTTTATAAATATCTAACCAAACTAACACTTACCAATTCATCTAATCTTTAGAACTTAAACAAAACAAATGTGATTACTACTTTCCTTCCCATCTACACATGGATCAGTCACAGTCACTCTATAAGCGTGACAAACATTACCCAAAGGTGAAAAAAATAATAATAATAAAAATATATTCTTTTTCCTTAACGTTTAAAATGTATCAAACTTGATTTTGTAAAAAATTTATAAGCGTGACATACATTACCCAAAGGTGAAAAAAAAAATAATAATAAAATATATATATTTAAAAAATAATAAAAATATATTCTTTTTCCTTAACGTTTAAAATGTATCAAACTTGATTTTGTAAAAAATTTAAAATAATAATTTATCTGTATGATTTCGATGGGTGGAGTATGTGAAAATAAATGTTAGAATGTCCTTGTTGGTCCTTCTAATCACTTTATTTGACTTTCTTGTCCAAATATAAAAGTGTGTGTGCGCCATGTCCTACTTTCCGTCAAACTCTTTTTAAAAGGTGTCCTAAGATCATTGCCTACTAAAGTTTTTCTTTTTCCCTTGCTCCTATAAATTAAAGGTAGTCACAACATTTAGAGCAAAAACCCTAAAATTTATTGGATGCCTAATAAAACATACGAAAGCAATTGTCTACACGCGCATGGTTTTTGCTCTTATCTTATAGCATTTAATATTATATATTAAATATAATATTACATAAATATTATATCCATAAATATTATTATAATTTTTAATTTTATATATAAAAGACTTTATAAACTATGGTTGTGGAAGAGAGTAAATTTTCTTTATAGTTTTTCTTTCCTAAAGAATCAATAACATTTTTCCATGGGTATGGATTTAAATTTTTTTTGTCAAACATTTTCCTTGAACAGGTTAAATCATTGAAGTTGTTTATGTATCTTGTGCCTCTTTTCCGTAAACATGGTCCGGAGTGAGAAGATTTATGGTTGTTCAAGGTTGGTACCGCCATTGGCGTGCACTTAGTAGACTTAAGTTAGATTACTACCTTTGCCCATATTAAACATGCCCCAAAGGTTTAAACCTAAATCTCCTCTTAGTAAATGCCTAAAGTCTTACCAATCCACCTAACCTAGTCCTTAGGAAAAAAAAAAAAAAAAAAAAAAAATTATTTGGTTAGTGTGAGAAACCCATACGACCAACACACGTTTGGGTGAGCATCCCACAACCATGACCCCTCCTAAAATCGAGAGCTATGCTTATCAAAAGCGAATTTAACACACACCACCACACACCCATCCCCCGCACACTCATCCACATCAACACACCCACTCTCTCACACACTCGTCCATGTCACGGTTTGAACCTTGGATCTCTCGAAGAAGAGCCAAAGCCCGAACGTTTGCATGTCTCCCTTAAACAAAACCTTAATTAAGGAAAACCATTCCCCGTATCTTATAAGGACTTTATGTTCCATTGTCCCATCCCAATATACCCCTAGGATAATCACGAATTTTTTTTTTTTTAATATATACACCAAACTTTTATAATTACTTTCTTCGCAACAAGTGAATAAATGTATAAACAAATTACTCTCTAACAAATTATGTGGCACCCAACTAAAATGTAAAAACAATGTCTACAAACATGTGAAGTGAGGAGTGGGACTGGTCCATATGGGCCTGCAGAAGGTGTCTCGATGTAGAAGGAATATAAGTTGTAAAGTAATGTAATAAAAGATGGTTGTGGGGACAAGGTAGATGTAGATACGGTTTATAGTGCCATTCTGGAAGACTTGAATATCAAGCATCCTTTGCCTCAAAACTTATGAAAAGGGATGAGTTTAGTTAGCTTGCTTGCGTTTTAATAATTATTCAGTGGTTGCTTAGGTGTAATTTTTCATTAAAGTTTATTTTAAACATTTGTGTGGAGTTTATTGGTCACTTGGATTATCTGTAAGATTATTGATATAAAAATATTTGTGTGGAAGATCATCCTTCGTGGTATGATTATGCGTTATTTGGGAATTTTCTTTAGGATTAATATCTCTCCTAAGGATATGTGAAACTGGGTTATGGAAAGACTTCAAAAAAATTTAATGCTTGGTCAACTCGATTTCTTTTTTTAGCGGGAAAAATTCAAGTTGCAAATAAAATTATGATAGTCTTTCATGTTTACTACTCCTCTTGCTAGATGGCTCTCAAAGTAGCCTATAATAAATTAATTCAAGCCATTCGTAATTTTTTTATGGATCAAATAGGATGGGGAGGTGGAAATGACACCCATCTCTTGGACACTTTGTGCTCAACCTAAGGCTTTAGAAGGTCTAGGCATCATTAATCCTCTTACCCAGAGTAAAATTTTGGCTACAAAATGAGTTGCTAGAGCCATTATTGATGATGAAAACTGGAAACACCCATTTCAGCACCTATTTCATTATAGAATCTCTCTAGCTACTCACAAAGGTAAATGGAAAGAAACCCCTTGGGAAGATAAGGTCCTTAATGCGCCTTACTTTACGGTTAAAGGATATATTCCAATTATCCAAAACTCAAAAGCTTGGCAATCGGTTTCTCATTTATTGGCTTGGAAGTCTAACTCTTTGAGACATGGTTTGAGCATTGGACAAAACATTCTTTGGTGGAATAAACTTATCCTCCATAATGATAAACCTTTAGCTTTATGCAATGCTATTTATGGTCTAATTTTTTTTGAAGAAAGAAATTAATAAAATTAGATAGATATCTGGGATCTGGATAGCTACTCAATTCTTACCTGGAATCAAATATGTAATTATTGCTCCCTTCCCTCTAGGTTTGAAGAGTCTTATGGCTTTCATCCCTTGTGAGGTCTTTATTAAGTTGGGAACAAATTCTCATAATATATGGAATGATTGGAGAGGGCTTTATGGTCATAGAATCTCTTTCATTACTTCTAGTTGGATATACAAAAATCTTTTGTGTACTCCTGCTTTAAACTCTAAGCTCAATGTCAAGTGGAAAGTGAATTTTACCAATGCCCAATGATAGTATCTTGCTACTCAAATTTGGAAATTTTCTATTGAATCTAAAACTCAACTTCTTGGATGACGTATTTTGCATCAAAAACTTCCAACTTCTAAAATTTTGACCTCGATTTTACACATTTCCCCTCAATGCAATTTTTGTAATGATTTAGAAACTCTTATTCACTTGTTTTGGTTTTGTGATATGACTAAACATTTTTGGGATGTCTTCTACACCTTTCTTTTTCCCTCTTTCACTAGATCTTGGAAGCTTTCTCTGCTTGGTTTTCTCAGCTAGATCAGTGCCCCAAACTCTGGATGTTTGTAGGCTCATCCTTCTCATATGGTTCAAGATCTTCAGAAGGTCCAACAGGAACTAAAAATAAGATAGTTTACAATGATGAAAAAGTTCAGGTTTTGATTACCTCTATTTCTTATTTGAAGACTTCAAAAGATATCATAAATTTGATCTAATGCTTCAATAGGGTTATTAGGGGGCTTAGGGGCTCCATAAAATCTTGAAACTGTGGTTTTGGTGACTTGGTCACTTAGAGGTAAGAAAGGATTAGGACTCTCAATTAAGGGGCATACCTGATTGGGAGCATCCTCAAAATGTGAAGGCATCGGAGACTGATTGGTTGCTTGCTTACCCTTATCAATCTGGTTCTTTCTCTGGAAATACTGCATAGTCTAACCATTTTTTAGGTCTTTCCTGTCACGAAGTCCATCCTTTTTTTTTTATTTCCTCAAAGATAGACATTGAGTTCTGAGGTGCCCCTATTTTTGGCATTCAATGTAAAATGTTGGATTATTCTCATAATCTACTGCTTGTCGCCTACAATAGGATCCTGAAGTGATATCAACGTAGGTGAGGAGCTCTGAGTCCATATTTACAATGACGTATATGTGGGCATAAATTAGTTGGGTTCTTGCTTTAGTAGTCGAATCTATGGCAACCAGTTCTCCAATGGTTTGAGCTATGCCTTTAAGAATCCCAGTGTGCCAAAACTAAGTTGATAGACCAAGAAGTTTGATCCAAATTGGTGCCATATTTATGCTCTAAGTCTCAAGGTCAAAATCCTCTCCCCACCTTCTCAAGAAAATACTTCTTTGACCGAAGAACCAGGGTCTTCGACCTGTATAGATTTTACATATTTTTAAAGTAATAATAGTGGGCATGCATTCATTTAATTTTATACATTCAGAAACTTATTTTTTAAGATATACCTTGCTTTAAGTTATTTATTATTTTGTTTTATTTATTTTATAAAAGATTTATACTAAATGGTATTATTTCAACTTGGTCAATTCTTTACTTTTTATTTTTAAGGAGAGTTCTAAATTCGAATATCACCAAGAGATGCACGCATAATAGTCAAGTTGTTGTAACATCACTTTAAGGTCATGATGTAATAAAAATGAGATTTTTTTAAATAGTATATAACTAGTTAAAAGAAATACAATGTAGCATTTGAAAAATGAGGGATAATTAACTATATAAAAATAGTATATATATGGATTTGTCAAGTTAGAAATTTATTGTAGATAAAGGTTGTTTGTTCCTAAATTTTGAATCATAAAATGATTTTCCATGTTTTTTGTGTAAAGAGGTATTTTTCCATTTCATTTTTATATTTTAATTTACAAATTATGATTTCAAACTCAATCTAAATGTTTTGGATAACTCGTCAATAGGTTTAAGCATAAAAAAAATTGTATTTAATAAAATAAAAATACTTTGTAATAACATTGTGTATCTAATCACTTTGATATGTTTTATTCAGTGTTCCACGGGGATGCGTCCCCCAGGGTCCTTGTTTTCCGCGTCCCCAGCATGGGGGAATAGCAAGGGGGAGGTTTCCCCCCGTCCCCCTTTTTGGGGGATACTTGGGAAACATCCCTGGGATGGCTAAGGCCTATGGCCTTCCGTCCCCGGGATATACCTTTTTTAGGGCATCCCTGGGGACGACCAGCCATCCCCGAGGACGGCTGGCATCCTCACCCAAATAGAAAATTAAAAAAAATAATAATAAAAAAAAGGTAAGGGTGGGACTCTAATAACCAGCAGAGTTACAGGTTTGCCATTGTATTTAAAATTTCTTGGCAAGTTCTGGAATATACATTACATGTTATGATTTTTAATTTTTCATTTTATATTTTTTAATCTTCACTAACTAAAACATGACTGTTTGTTTGAGTTGCTAATCACATACCTTTACATTTTTTGTGATAACTGTGATGATGGCACTTTTGGGTATTTCATTGTCAGATATGTAAGCTTAGTTATCATGTAGGCAGTTATCCTCTGGACTATCTAAAGATTCAGTTCAAATAGGAATTTTGTTCCTTCCCTGTCTTTTTAAGAACAGCTTGTACAACTTTTTTTTTATTTTTTTCTTGGTTTGGATGTTGCAGTCATTGTTTTACTTTATATGTTTTATTTTGATTAAATCTTATTTCAAGTGCCTTAATTAGAAAAGGTGGGGTTCATCCATTTTGCCTTCAAGTACCAGATTATTTCAAGTGCTTCTTTAAGTACAATAAATTAATCTGATTTCTTATTGAAAATAACTCTTTTCTGTTTCGAAAAGTTTGTTGGAATTATTTCCCCACTTGGAGATACATTTGTTTACCTTTTTAACTTGGTTACTACTTACTACTGAGTTTGATATTATTTCTACCAAGTACTTTTTCTGATCTCCATTAAAAAGATAGAAAAAAGACAAAAAGGCATTTACTGACTTCCTCCAATAACTAGCAGAGTTGCAGGTTTAAGTTTTGGAAGATACATTACATGTTATGATTTTTAATTCTTCATTTTACATTTTTGAATCTTCACTAACTAAAACATGACTGTTTGTTTGAGTTGCTATTCACATACCTTTACATTTTTGGTGATAACTATGATAATGGCACTTTTGGGTATTTCATTGTCAGACATGTAAGCCTAGTTATCACGGTATTTATGCCTAGTTATCACGGTATTTATGATATGCATTTATATTTTCATTGTCATAAACCATAAGAAACTATATAATTTTGGACATTGCTTATGAGTCTTTAAACTTTTATGATGTACATTGTATACTCTTTTGAGTCTTTTTGTTATAAATAAGCATTGATACTATGAGTATTTCAGATTTCTGATTGTTGTCATATTTGAACAATTAGTGACTGAAAAAATTAAAAAATGACAATCTTTGTTTGAACATTGGTGGCTGAAAAAATGATGACTGTTATTACTTAAAATGATGACTCTTTGAACATTGTTTGCACTTGATATCCTTGGTTGAACCTTCAAGTTATAGTTGTTGAACTTGAAACAATTAAATGGCTGCACTTAGTAACTAATATAAATATCCTAATACCACTTATGTGTTAGTAACTAATATGAATGTGAATGGATGCACTTATATAATTGATTACTAATACAAAATATCATTTTTGTTGGGTGTAGAATTCTGAATGTGTAGATTATTCTAAATTTCTAAAAAAATTCAATTTTTATAGTATTATACCAGTCGTTCCCCCAACCGTCCCCCAGCCGTCCCCGAGTCGTCCCCTAAAACCAGACTTCATCCCCTAAAACTGGTCTTCGTCCCCCGCCCTCCCCCAAAACCCGTCCCCCGTCCCCCAGGCTCGTGGAACCTTGGTTTTATTATGTCAATTGATAGGTTTAAGCTTAAAAAATGTATTTAATAAAATAAAAATACTTTGTAATAACATTGTGTATCTAATCATTTTGATATGTTTTATTATGTCAATGGATATAATATTTGTAGTATGATATGGATAACAACAGATCACAAATTTGGGATGATAAAATTCCATAAGTAAATTACTATGTTTTATTATGCTTTTAAATGATATTGTGATTGATTTTGCATAGAGCATGAGATGTGTATCAATATTAATTTATAGAAATCGAGTTGATTAATGCAATATTCAAATAATTTTGAATTACTAATAATAATAATATTTTATATTATATTTAACATAATATATTATATAAAATTATTAATACTATATATAATATTATATTGTATATTATATACTATAATATTATATATATATATATATATTATAATATTATTAAAATTTTAACTACACCAAATCAATTTTCTTGCAAGAAATCAAGAGTTATTAGTGCAAAACATGTTGCGAGTCCATGAGTTTTTTGGTGCTAAAAGATTTGAAAAAAAAAACTCTTGCACCACAATTTCTTACAAGTTTCATCAGAAATCATAAATTCTTGATGAGTTTTCAAACTATGATTTAAATATTGATCAAATATTTATGTTGTTCTAATTATTATAGTTCTGAATTTTTATTATTAAAATATCTCATATTGTGTCAATTGATATATAACATAAATCATTAAGTGCATAACAATATTAGACAATTGAATTAGACATGAATTTACAAATAATATATAAAATATTAGTAAGATAGAATGAGATATTCCCTACACTAAAAGGATAGCAAAATTGTAGCTTATTTATAATGGGTCAATAATGAGTTAGACTTTGAAATTGGTAATGATGATAATTTAGATCCTAATATAAATACAAAGTTGGTACAACTACAACTATGGAATATGAGAATAAACTAATATATGAGTCAGAGGTAACATAACCCCCAAAAAAATGGCTATGAACCAAAAGGACTAGGACTCCAATGACAAGGATCGTTACTTTCCTTATTATTTCTTGGATTTAAAAAGAGACTTACACTTGTAAAATGAAATATGCACAAAAATTTAGGACCAACATGAATATATGTGAAATTATCATAATGATTTGCATTAATCATTACAACCCTTTCCTAAGGGATCAAAATGATACCAATATTGTAATTCAAGGAGACAAATTTAAAAGATTATGCTAGTGGACCTCCCTTTACTATTTAAACTATGCTTATCTAGAGAGTGAATAAACAAGAGAGGTGAATAACTTTCCATGGATTACACTTCATAATTATCCTAATCAAAGGAAAAAATACTATTAAATAATAAGCATAGATCACCTTTCCATATATACCCTATTGAGGCAGTAACTCATGTGAACATAGAAAATAATGATTTTCAATAATAAATTATATGGGTTATAGGCCTTAGCTATGTTATTGATACTAGCCTTCTTGTTTATGACAATGATATATAAGAGAACAAACAACTTGCACTTGATAGATAAATAAGGTATTGAAAGAATGACATATAGAAGAGGTATTTTAATAGTGCTTAGTGCAAGAATGAAGCTAAAATTTGGATTGTCTCAGTTACTCTACAAGAGAATGAAAATAAAATTTGGTCAAGGTAGATTTTAGCTACATGAATAGTGTTGTCAAGTATAAAATATTTGTTTTGGGCCTCTCTCTGGTTCCATGTAAGAATATACATATTCTTGGAGATGTTGAGTTGATTATTAAGCAGATGATATATTTCTATTCAAAAAATAATAAATTAATAAAATATTAGAAGCACATGGTATGGGATCTAGTTGCTTCATTTGATGCCATCAATATCAAGTCAATTCCTTAGGACCAAAACACTCATGTTGATTCAATGGAAAATATGGAAACTCAACTTAATCTCAATGAGTAGCCATTGTGTAACAAGGGAAGAGTTAAGATGATAAGGAGACATTCTACTCTAAATATTATAAACAATGATAACTCTTTGAAAGTGTTGAACAAGTTCACTTCTTTCGTGAATCTAAAATTGTTAATTTACTAGAAAAAATGTTTAAAATAAGGATGTGATCCAACTCAAGTCCACATTTACTTTGATATTTCTTACCACCATATAGAGCCTATTCAATGCTAATGATTAGATGATAAATGATAAAAGGACCAAAAGGATAAGTGAAAGTGAATATAAGGAGGTTGAGTCGAATGTAAAAAAATCATTAAAATTTAAAAAATTATATATCTAATTATTTGTATTTTATAAAAATGTATATGGATTTTTATAATGTGATATCTTCCATCAACAATTATTGAAAAGTTTGTGATAAATCCATAATCTAACATATTATTGAATTAGTACCAAGATTTAAACAAAAACATGTTGGAATATGTGGTGTTAAGATTATTTTAATACCATGACCAACTTTTGTATTATATTTATTTGCATAACCCTATGGGCCTTTATACACCCAAGACAAGTGGATTTATTACAATTTTTTTAATATAAACCTTAAGGTTGATTCTCCAACCTTGACCTAAGGTAATATGTAATTTGGGTATTTATTGCCCTTGAAATCAATAATTTAATTATGATTGCTAAGTATTTCTTTTAATGGGATTACATTGGTGTCTACAAACACCCTTTATATTTTTTTTGTTTGTGTATGAATTCTTTCTTTCTAGGTAATATAGAGATTCCATTTATTTTTAAAAAGTATTGCTAAATTTAACATGGTATTAGAGTGGGTACTAATTTTCTACTCGAAGATATCAAAAGATATGTTTCTATGATAGTTCCAAAAGTAGTGTGGTAAATTGATAATTATGAAAGCAATTTGTATAAGCTTCATGTGTTATCGACAATGTTTGGGTTTTATGCCAATCCTAGTTGGATTTGGACTGTAAGGATATTTTTGCATTGCAATAAATCTAGTACCCTAGGACAAATATTCAATAATAGTTACATTCTTTATTTTTCATCTCTTGATATTCAATACAATTTGTTGATTGACTACATGGATGCCCTTACTATTTTACAAAAAATATTGATTTTATGGGTTGACATGAAACCTTTATTTATTTATGGATATAAAAATTTATTTCCTTTTCTAATTTAGATATTTGTCATCAATGCAACATAGATGAGATGATTGTCAAAGTAGATGAGATGAGGCTACATATTTTTTATCATTCATATATGCTGAAAAAATCAGGGGTAGACATTCGTGCATGGAAAAGACCTTGAAGCTACTTGAAAAGGTCATTAATATGGTTCAACAATATTCTTATTGTTTTTACATAATAGGATGGCTTGATTGGTTGCATTCTAGAAAAAGGTTGTGTAGGGCAAATTGTAATATATTTGATTAATCTATTAGCTTTTTTAGATTTTTTATAAAATTTTAGGGAGTCTGAGTTTAGTACTTTTTATTGTTTTACCTCTATGTATTCCTTTTCCATGTTAAAAAAATAGCATTTTGCCTTTTTGTTTCAAAATTTAAAATTTAAATTCAAAATATTTTAGAGAATATTCCATGGTTTGGTGATGAATATGAGGATGATGCTCTTTTGGAATCAAATGACACACATATGGAAGTCATTGTTTGAGGGGGGAAATCAAGCCCAATAGGTTCATTGGACCAATGACACCTACCTTCTTGAAAAGGTTACTCTACCTTAGAGATCATGGGTTCAATTCATGTGAAATTTTTGTATATAATGAGTGTGTTTGTATATACATATGGTGATGGCTAGAAATATCCATGTCCAACCAAGTCATGTTGTATTATTCAAATATGCACACCCTTTTCATTTGTTAGCACAATCATCTTTTATACTCCTTGGATCAAATCCTAGCATAGTGGTAAAGAGCCCATAATTTGGTTTTCAGGTTGTGTAAGGGCATGGGTTTGAATCCTTACCCCATTCTTTGGTTGTGGTCTTAACATATATTATGAAATGAATGAGTGATATCTTCAAGAGACCACTATTTTGATGCATGGGGGAAGATATTCAATAAAACCCCCATATAAGTAGTCAATATTATTTTCTTTGTGTTGGTAACTAATGGCCTTAATGGATTCAAGACAAGCATGGATAACAAAAGATGCATTAGAATTTGTTGCATGAGAGGTCGTAGTTTCAAAGCCCTTCACATATATTTTGCTAGTATATTCTTTGGTATTAGTGGGTTAATAACCAATGCAGACTTACTAGCCAATGTGGCACCATAGAGGAGGTGCTAAAAAAAATATATATTTATAGATAATCTACAAATACCTTGGAGACACATTATACATATTGATTCATGCTTTGCCTAGTTATTTGACTAGTCAAAAATAAACTTAGTGCACAACTAATAAAACTTGTCTTCGGAAGGAAACATGTAGCAGTTCCTAGTTTTGCAATATCTTATCCAATGGTCTACATAGTTAGCAACCCAATAGCACTCCCTTACCTAGTTTAGTGATGCTTCACAATAGTTGGTTCATTGGGACTTTGTCTTTTTGGTTATCTAATCAGAATAGAAGCTTGCACTAGGGATCATGTAGGGAATTAAGAAGTTGAGAGATCTAGTTTGTTGATGGTTAGCATGATCTTTGGTTGTGAAGTCCTAGTGCAACACCTATCCTCCTCCATGAAGGGCACCAAACGAATGGTCAAGAATCTTGAAGGTACCTACAAGGTCTAGAGAAGTTGCACAATTAGAGTGAAAGAAAGAGGATTTTAAATTTTAAAATAGAGGGAAAAAGTTGATTAATGGATGATGAAATGAAGATAAGTAATGGTTATTAAAAAAGTAATACAAACTTTCCCTTTTGTCTAATGATCAAATTACACCTTTTAAGACTATAAAATCATAGTTTTTGGTCAAGATGGCATGTCATGTTAACCCCAAATATGTTAGCATGCAAGGATTTTGACAACACACTAAAAATCCTAAATTTTTGTCAACAACAATAATCACCTCTTAATGTGGGGATTGTGATATCATTGATTTTTGAACCAACACTCTGGACAACAAGTGTTATCATGTGCTTTCATCATACCTATGACCTGACTTAAAAAAAATTCGTAGTTTTGATCAACAACCATATTTTTCTATCAAAGTGGGGATCATGTTTCTATTGATTTTTGAACTTGCGCTTTAGGTGATATATGTCATCATGTGCTCTTATCATAACTATGTCCTAATTTAGCATTTTAGGAATCATTCACACATGCAATGGCTAGAAGAAGGTGATGGAAATGATAAATTAGGAGAGACAAAGACCTTGGAATATAATAAAGCTTTGTTAGCCAACTAGCTTACCACCATCATATCCAAAGACTAACAAAGTTAGTTCATCCCATATCATAATTAGAAGGGTAAAGCTCTCCACCACCAACAAGTCAGTTGTTAGTACTCACTCTCCAAATACCATAATATTAATTTAACTTTTAGTGTTGACCTACTATAAGTCATAGCTGACATGTAATGTTTTAGAGTCAATGTATTATTATTTATTTTTTAATTATGATATTTTATAAATTATGCCAACTTGTTATTAATTATTACTTTAATAATTTAATTTGACATATTACTAATATTTAATAGCGTATTCATCAAATATTTTTTGGTCAACAAACTTTACTATTAATTATCATTTTTATTAATTTATATATAACATATTATAGGTTGTTAGTTTAATATCAAAATTTTAAATATGTAAGTCTAGGTATATTTTTGGATAGAATGATCACAATCCCAAAATTATGGCACTTAAATAACTTCATTCTTATTATATTTTTATTTTATTTCATAATATTTGAAAAAAATTACTTATAAAACTATTACATGTATATATTTTATTAACTTCATTTTTATTTTTATAACATAATAGAAAAAAATAAAAAGAATGAAATGACACATATGAGAAAGACAATGTGAATCACACACACAAGAGCTTGAGTCAAAAAGAGAAGTGGAACGATAAATTAATGCCCAATATCCATAACATAATTTTGCAAAAGTGAAATTAATAGCTCCATTCTACTATTTTCACAACTTTCAATATTAGAGCCTCCACAATACACTCAAAATTATAGATTTCTATTGGAGATTTGGAAAAATTAGAGGGCAAAAGGTTATCATCTTTTTAGGAGGGGGAGCAACATGTCAAAAGTATTTTAAGAGAGAAAATGAATTTCATTTATCGAAAGATGCTTCAAAACATAGATTCACAACCTTATCAAGGATTTCCACATAAGCCCAATAAATATTTTGAAGGTGGGCCCATTATATCAATTGGTTACTATGGGAAGAGTTCAAAATTTTTGTTTCTTTGGACAAAGTGTTTATAAAATAAGGTCAATATGAAGAACAATAGATGTTTCGAGAACTTGTAACAAATCCTAAGGATGTCCATCTCACAATTGGTGATTAAAAATTATTGATGACTATAATAAGATGTGATTCTAAATTACTTTATATAGGATATTTTTGATGATCATATTATTTTTTTTTCCACCAACAAGGATGTCAAAGAACATAAGAAAAGAAAGTTTTTTGGATTAAGAGATCCTATTACACAAAATATTGATATAACAATAGGGAGCACAAATTTAATGGGTTGATAAAGACTACTACACCAAGAACTATTACTTGTAAAATTAGTCATAGTTATACTCACAAACAATGTATGTATAGAGGTAATACTTGTGAATAGCATTCTTAGATATATGGTCAAAACATTGTCTCAAAGTGGGCATAACACCTTTTCTTCTTTCATAGAGTATAATGAAATTTGATAGTTATTGTAGATAATCATTTAAACAAATAGATCCAAAGATAATTTCTATAACCCTTTAGATTATAGTCACATAACACAAATACCCCTACAATTATTTATAATTTAGATATTCACAAGTCCCAAGGATCAAGTCTTGGTAAAGCAATCATAAATATTGAACATTCACAAAGGAAAGAGCTAACTTTTGTAGCCAGATATTGTGTAAGTTCCTAAATGAATTAGAATAATACAACCTTTCACATATGAACATTATGAAAAGTTGAAAACTAGACAAAGGATTCAAATAAGGAAAGAAGTTTAAGAATTATTTCAAAGAACAAAATCTTAAAGAAATCCTTCTTTGTTTATATTGAACTAATAATGTGCTTTTAAACATCATCTTCTAGGTGTCTTTAACACCATGTTTTATCCAATGGTTTTAAACACCATCTTCTATAAAATTTATTTCTTATAATAAAAATATACAATTTTATGGTATTGCAACAAAAATAATGATGATCATTAATACTTCTTGTTTAAATATATATTGTATACACATCTATTCATGTTAAGAGATATCAAACTTAATATGTTTATATTATATATTAATCTTTAAAAAAACTAAAATAAATACCCCAAAGTTTGATATCTCTTAGTGGTGAATATATATATTCGAAATATAAAAGTGTGAGTGTGCACTATCCTACTTTTCGTCAAACTCTTTTTAAAAGGTGTCCTAGGATTTTTTTTATCAAGGTTGCGAAGGAGTTTTTGAAAGGGACCCAAACCTTTTACAAACTGAAAGAAAGATCTAACATTAAGCTCCTAATACTAGTCCAATTGAATTAAAACTAAGATTGCTAAATTAGATACAAAACATGCAATCTTACACAAACACCATTACTTAGTAAAATCACTAAATGAGTAACCTTTAAAAGACGAAAAATCCAATTGCAAAAGGTCCCCCTATCTTTTACCACTAAGATTGAGAAATGCTAACCGGTCTAGGATTTGCTTGTCGTTCCTTACTAAGATTTGGTTCTCTGTGCATAGGCACTATGATCATGCTTAGTCTTGTTCATAGTTGTCTTCTTCCCATACTAGTATTTGGGGCATAAATGTTAGTCAACACCCAACTTATCTTAGTTTTCTTACAATAGAAAAATACATCAGTTAGTCTATTTGAGGTAGAGATTACTCTCCCCTCCAAATTATTGTGGTTCCACATGCACAACAATCCACCTAAGGTTCCATTCACAAGACTAACAACAAAACTAGACTCCTTCCAAATAGCTCTTCTTATTTTCTTTGTGTTTTGCTCCTTTAATTTGGTTTCTTGTAGAAAAATAATTTATAGATTCAAGTCTTTCCTCAACAATGATACCAAGAGGTGTTCGGATAGGTCATTGACACCCCTAATATTCTAGAAAATTATCTTCATTTTTTTATATTTGATCAGGTGTTTCTTCCTGCCTAGATTGAGAGTCAATTGTATTCCATTAACTACATCCCTAGTCATTTCCCTTTGTCTAATTTTAGATTGTGAAGGTCTACCCTACTTGGGATCATAACCTACATTTGTCCCAAATTTTCTTTAAATTTTGGTAATTCTATTAGGGTTGCCTTGGTCCTTCCTAGATTCTTTGCCTTTGAGAGATTTATCATGCACTTCCTTCCCTCCCTCCAAGATAAGTGGAGTATCGTTTATGTTTTGG
Organism: Wollemia nobilis; assembly: GCA_028583015.1. Classification (NCBI taxonomy): domain Eukaryota; kingdom Viridiplantae; phylum Streptophyta; class Pinopsida; order Araucariales; family Araucariaceae; genus Wollemia; species Wollemia nobilis. Next base: position 2,953,324 of record JAQPPZ010002765.1, read on the forward strand.
GTTACCATCATAGTGATATTTTGTTCATGTTTCATTTCCATAACTTGAGTTTCCTAATATTTTTCCTCTATTGAGTATTGAAGGCAATCAAAATTGTTTTGAACAGTCAATTCATTCAAAACAAAGGGGGGATTCTAAGTATCTTGATTTACCTTTGTTGCTTCTTCCATTATTTTACCTTCTTCTCGCACATTCTCCTTCAGATGTGATGGGGGTTCCACCTTCTTTCTTTTCCTTGCATCATGGGTTGAAGTTCCTTCATTATAATCTTTGTTTCCTGGGATCCTCTTTGGTTGCTAGCAATGATTATGAGCCTGGCTCCTTTTCTGTGGATAATCATGGCTAAGGTGTCCTATTCTCTAGCACAAGCTGCATTTCCCAAAAATTGAAACCAATTCAATAGTCGAGGCTTAAGGTGCTTCCATATTCATGTTCCCGCACAATCTTGCAAGGATAAAGCATGACCTTACCACCATTGCAGGTTCAACTGCTATCAGTTGTCCTATATTTCATATGATTCCCTCAAATATTTTCTTATACTAATAGTGGAGAGGAAGCCCAGACAACCTAATCTAGACTGGAGCTTTGTTGATGCTTTGAGTGTACATGTCAAAATATGGCATCCATTGCTTAAGGAAGAGATTGTGACTCTCAAAAAACCAAGGTCCCCATAGAAGAATTCATTCCAAATCCTCTTAGCAATTAAGCTAGACCAAAAAAAAAATTGGGCATCACCACAACATTCATGTGCCCTAGAGGATACCATTTCTCTATTGTCCATTTTTTGTATAACATCTAGTTCAAATCTTACCCTAAGGATCTTACCAACCAGACATTGGTTGTCTAGAACCGCAACCATTTTCGATAACCCATTAGAAATTACCAATCTTTCGTTTGTCGAAGATAGATTAAAATTACAATCTAGGGCCTTTTGTTTGTCTTTCATGGCATGCAACCAAGATCTCATCATGTGGTCAAAAGGCCAGTTTTAAACCCTAATAGCATTCGCATATCCTATATTGATAGCATTCAAAGTTCCTACCCCAAAATTTCGAGTTGATTACCCATCTTCAATCTCAAATCTCACATAAAGATATCCTCCATTTAAAACCCTGAACTTTTTCCTCTATATGTAATACATATTAATAAAAACTCTTGAGTAGCACGTGACTGATGACGGCGATCTTTTTCCTGCTTGTCCGATGGTCCCCCTTCATGCCACGTGTTGAACCAAACTGATGAAGACAGTGCGAACCTTGTGCGTCCGGTGGTCCCCATCTCACATCGAGTTACCATTAACGAGAATGTGGGTGTGTTGAAAGCCTTCGCTGATAGTTTGAACCCTACCAGCTATGCTGACAATTACTAAAAATTATGATTGTAACCAATTCATCTATGTAACCAAAAAACAAACTCTTTAAACCAAATTTACTTTTGCTTATTAATAAAGGTGTACTAATATAATTACCTTGTACTAATATAATTACCTTCGAAAGTTTTTATTTTTCTTTTGCCCCTATAAATTAGAGGTAGTTAACATAGAGTGTTGGTCGTTATCATGGATAGCTATACCCTAAAATTTATTGACATTCAATAAAAACATAAGAAAGAGATTATGTCTAGTGGCGCATAGTTCTTGCTCTTATCTCATAGCATGTATTTTGAACTAAAGCAAAGGATTTATACCCATAAATATTATTATAATTACATATAAAAACTGTGAAGAAAAGTAATATATTGTCGAATGGTATTTGGTGTGAGAGTTGCTTAGTTATTATCATCCATGTGGTTGTGAGGTCGATTCCTCTTGTGTTTGCTCGAACGAGGGTTGATATTTGTAAATGATGTTCAATATTAAAAAATATATATATACTCAATCTTAGAATTTGAATATTTAGCTTCTTTATAACAAATACCTTTTACTCTAAAACTTTTTATTAAAAAAATATATAATTAACCTTTTGAAAAAATAATAATTAAATTTTTTTTATAACAAATAAATGTATAAATAATTTGTTTTATTAAGGTTAGTGTGAAAATATTTAAGATGGGTATTCTCATCTCAATCATTATCTCAACCATAACTTTTGATAAGGATAAAGCTAAACTTATCAATAAGAATCAAACACATACCATGCACGAACCCACCCTTTACATTACTTGCTCACATTACACTATCCTTAAGAAGAAATATATAAACAAATTACTCTCACACCCAAGGGAAAACAAGGTCGGGACTGGTCCATGTGGGTCTGGATGTCAAAGGAATATAAGTTGTAAAGTAATGTTATAAGAGAGGGTTGTGGGGACAAGGTATGGTTTATAGTGCCATTTTATAAGACGTATCAAAACCCCCTTTCCCATTGAGGGGGGGGGTGTTCTTCTTTATGGTTTATAGTGCCATTCTATAAGACGTGAATATCAAGCAAAAACATCCTTTGCCTCTAAACTTATGGAAAGGGGTGAGTTTAGTTACCTTGCTTGGGTTTTAATATTGAACCATAATAGGTTGGTTTGATGAATGGTTTGCCTCTAATGTATCTTTTAAAAATATTTAAAGATTTAATTTTTAATAATAATTTTCTTTTTAATTTTATATTATTATATATTTAAAAAATAATAAATAATAAATTTTAAAACAATAATATATATAGGGTAAGACAATCTTTAAAGGAAGGTTTTTGGTTGGAATTTTCAATCTACAAAATGTACATCGGGTATCCAAAATCTAGTGATAATACTAGTGTGGTTAGGGTTGAGCGTGATTCCTAGGTGGTGACGGTGTAAAACCCCTGGTCGTGGTTTCTCAGACCAAGACGGCCCTGCAAGAGGTTTTTCGCTAAATTCAAAATAAAATCAATAACATACATTAAATTTTAAAATATAAAACATTAGTCTCAGGGGAACATCGCAACGGTTTGGGCTTTGGCTCTTCTTTGAGAGATCCAAGGTTCAAACGTTTAACTTGTTAAATTATTTACTTTTAAGGAGGAGATTTAAATTATGTATTTTTATTATTATTTGGTTAGTGCATCCTAATCATAACCCCTCATAAGGCCAAGAGTTAAACTTATCAGTAGAAGATTAACACACGACTCCACACACACACAACAATTTCAACCTTAAAAGATTAACACACAGGCCCACACACAAAGGTTTGAACCTTGGACCTCTTGAAGAAGAGCCAACCAAACCCCAAACCATTGTGTTGTCCCCAGGACAACCTAAGTTAAAATATTACCAAGAGATAACTACATAATAGTAAAAGTTGTTGTAACGTCACTTTATGGTGGACAACACAACGATTCGAGGTTTGGCTCTTTTTCTGGAGGTCCAAGGTTCAAACCACAGTGTGGGTGAGTGTGTGAGGGGGTGGGTGTGTGGTAAGTGTGTGTTAAATTCCCTATTGATAAGCATAGCTCTCAGCTTTATGGTCATGGTTGGGAGGAGACTGCTCTATGCGTTGGTTTCTCACACTAACCAAATAAAAAAAAACATCACTTTATGAGATTTAAAAAAAAAGTTAATAGTATATAACCAATTAAAAGAAATACAATTTTAACAATTGAAATGTGAGGTCAATTCATTTTTATTTTTATAGGTAAAAGGTGAGGGTTTTGAAAGGATCCGACAACCTTGTACATAGAACTCCAAAAGGAGTCAGCCAATCGCCAAAACTTACAATCTTCAATCTAGCACAAAGATAGGCTCAATAGAAAAGTTGTTAGAAGAAAAAATAATCAAACTTACATTCTTGTCCAATGGCAACACAACAATTTGAACACAAAATCAAAATCAAAATTATCCTCATCCCACCTAGCGGGGGACCAACCAACCGACCAACAATACCATCAAACCTTGACAACCAGGACTTAGGGTATCAATAATTCATCTCAAAGGCATAAAAAACTTAAGGTCCCTGCACTTCCACGAAAACGAAAAATGTTCTTCCCTGAGAACACCACTGGGACCTGAGCGCAAAAGTATTTGAACTTTGGATCACCCGCTCAACCAACTCAATAGAAACCAGTTGTCGAAAATGGAGATCTGCAACATATTGCCCCAACGACAATAAAACCTAAGAAGACTAAAACCTCACAAATCCTGTTGGATTCCAACCATCCTCCGAACTCCAGAGAACAACTCATACCAAACCTCCATCTCAGATTAGAAATAGAGCCCATGGAGCAAGGTTTTGGAAAGGATCTAGAACCTTGGGATCTGTGGGTTCAAACCCCATAGACAACCGGCTAGAAAAAACCCCCACCCCATGGGTTCTAATCCTACTAGTATGCAGAAGAATAGAAGACCCCCCAATGAAGGAACCCAACAACAAAAAACAACCAAACACTACCCTTAGACCAAAAAAGCTCTCGTCCATTGCCTAACCAAAAAAACATTGGACTAAAGAACTCTAGTACTAACATTAGGTCAGCGCGAGGTACAAAATATGTTTCACCACCGCCTAGCCAGTTGCACAATATTGGATTAAAAAAACTGGAACAGGGGACTCTAGCACCACCACAGAGTCCCTGCTAGGCACGAGAAAAGCTTCGCCACTAGCAATGATCGGACCAACAATCGAACCAACAGACACATATCTCTCTTGCAAAGACTCCAAGAGATCCAACCATGGTCCTGCCCCTATGAGCTCCCCTTCCATTGGCTCCTCTACCAATCCACTTTGCACCCAAAATTCATAAGGGTCAAATCTTCCCAACCTAAAATGCAATCTGGATCTTGCTATCTTCGTTTGCACCGATTGGGCTCCTCTGAAACCCTAACTCCCTAACGAGGGTAATTCATTATATAAAATAGTGCATGCATGATTTTATGAAGTTAAAAATTTACTGTAGATAAAGGTTGTTTGTTCCTAAATTTTGAATCATTAAAAAAAATTATCATGTTTTTTTTTTAAACAAAGATTTTTTTTTACATTTCCTTTTTATATTTTGATTTATAAATTATAATTCTAAACTTAATCTAAATGGTTTGGATAAGTCATCAATAGGCTTAAGCATTTAATATAAAAATAAAAATAAAGTATTTTATAAAATAGGAATACTATGTAATAATATTGTGTATCTAATAACTTTGATATGTTTTATTATGTCCATGGATATAATGTTTGTAGTATGATATGGGTCAACAAAAAATCACAAATTTGGAGATGATAAATTTCATAAGTAAATTGTTTATGTTTTATTATATTTGTGTTGATTGTCACACCATTAACAATCATGTATTGAAATATGCTTTTAAATGATACTACGTTTAATTTTGCCTAAAGCATTAGGTGAAATATGCTTTTAAATGATATTGCGATTAATTTTGCCTAGAGCATTAGGTGTGTATCACTATTCCTTCATAGAAATTGATTAATGCAATATTCAAATCATAATTAGAAAACTCACGACTTATGATAAATTCAGCAACCTTATTTTAAAGATTTTATGAGCAACTTGAAAATTTTGGATAAGATCTCAAAAAATTAAGAAATGATTTTGTATTACTAATAAAAATATTATTTTATATTTTAAATATAGTATAATATATTATATAATATTATTGATTTTATATATAATTTTATATCATATAATATAATATTATTATATTATTAATATATAATTTTATTTATTGGATTTAGATAGTGTGAAAACCCCTACAACCAATAATTAGGGCTGAGCATTTCCATTCAAGCCATAGCCCCTGAGCTAAGCTTATACACACTCACCCAAGCCGCGGTTTGAACCTTCTATCTCTAAAAAAAGGCCAAAGCTCGAACTCTTACCCTCTCCCCTAATATTAATATTATAATTTAACAAAATTAAGTCTTATCTCTTTTTTCACCCGATCAACTTTCTCGCGAGAAATAGATGAGTTTTTGTGCAAAACTTGACGCAGGTCCACGAGTTTCTTGATGTTAAGAATTAAAAAAAAAAATGTGTTATAATTTTTTTTTGTAAGTTTTATGAAAAAGTATGTTTTAAATTTTAAATTTTTTTTGAAGAGAAATTAAAACTTTAAGTATTATTCCCTTAATATTATAATATTATTAAACAATTTTATTTTTTTCTACGATCAATTTCCTGGCGAGAAATAGATGAGTTTTTGTGCAAAACTTGACGCAGGTCCAGGGTTTCTTGGTGTTAAGAAATTAAAAAGAAAAACTTGCGTGTTATAATTTCTCCCAAGTTTCATGAGAAAGCGTGATTTCTCAATTTGTTTTCAAAACTATGATTCAAATATTTATGTTGTTTTAATTATTGTAGTTTTTATTTTTTATTTTTGATGAACACATCTACCTTCTTACACACTCAGGTCACTGTTTGAACCTTTTCGAAGAAGAGTCAAAGCTCAAACCGTTGCACTGTCCCTCTGGAACTGTAGTTTTTATTTTTTACTGTTATAGGATTTAATATTGTGTCAATTGATATATATTTAATATAAATTTTTTAAGTGTATAATAATATTAGAGAATTGAATTAGACATGAATTTATAAATAATATATAAAATATTTGTAAGATAGCATGCCATCTTCCCTATACTAAAAGAATAGCAAAATTGTAACCTAATTATAATGGGTCAATAATGAGTTAGAGTTTGAAATTGGTAATGATGACAACATTGATCCTAACAAAGATACAAAGTTGGTACAACTACAACTAAGGAATATGATCATAAACTAATGTACAAGTCAAGAGATAATATAACCTAAAAAAATTGGCTATGAACCAAAATGACTCGGACCCCAAAGACAAGGATCACTACTTTCCTTACTATTTCTTGGATTTAAAAAGAGAAACTTAGGCTTGTAAAATGAAATATACACAACAAAAATTTAGGACCAACATGAATTTAGGTGAAATTCTCGTGATAGTTCCACAATTAGCATAATAATTTGTATTAATCATTACAACCCTTTCCTAAGGGACCAAAATGATGTCAATAATGTAATTCAAGGAGACAAAGAGATTTAAGAGATTATGTTAGTGGACCTCCCTTTAATATTTAATCTATGCTTATCCAACGAGTGAGTAAACAAGAGAGGTGGATAAATTTCCATGGATTACACTTGCATAATTATCTTAATCAAAGGAAAAAATATACTATTAAAAAATAAGCATAACTCACCTTTTCATATATTCTATTGAGGCAGTAACTCATGTAAACATAGAAAATAACCATTCTCAATAATAAACTATGTGGGTTAAGGCCTTAGTTTATGTTATTAATGTTAGCTTTCGTATTTAGGACAATGGTAGATAAGAAACAAACAACTTGTACTTGGACATAAGCTTAGTGCAAGAATGAAGCTAAATTTTGGATTGGTTTAGTTACCTTACAAGAGAATGAAAATAAAATTTGATGAAGGTAGATTTTAGCTACATGAATAATGTTGTTGAGTATAAAATATTTGTTTTGGGCCTCTAGTTGGTTCAATGTAAGAACATACATATTCTTGGGGAGATTGAGTTGATTATTAAGCAGGTGATATATTTCTATTCGAAAAACAATAAATTAATAAAATATTAGAAGGATCTAGTTGATGCATTTGATGTCATCAATATCAAGTCAATTCCTTAGGACAAAAACACTCCTATTTTCAATGAAAAACATGGAAACTCAATATAATCTCGATGACAAGTCAACATGTAACAAGTGAAGAGTTAAAATGGTAAGGAGACCTTCTATTATGAATACTATAAATAATGATAACTTTTTGAAAGTGTTGAACAAGTTCTACACTTCTTTCGTGAATCTAAAATTGTTAATTCAGTAAAAAAATGTTTGAAATAAGGATGTGATCCAACTCAAGTCCACATTTACTTTGATAAGTCTTACCACCATATCTAGAGCCTATTCAATGCTAATGACTAGATAACAAATGATAATAGGGCCAAAAGGATAAGTCAAAGTGAATATAAGGAGGTTGAAGTGGAATGTAACAAAATCACTAAAACTAAAAAAATATATAACTCAAGATTTGTATTTTATAAAAAACTATATGGATTTTTATAATGTGATATCTTACATCAACAATGATTGAAAAGTTTGTGATAAATCCATAATCTAACATATTATTGAATTAGTACCAAGATTAAAAAAAAAAATAGGTTGGAATATGTGGTGTTAAGCTTATTTTAAGGCCATGACTAAATTTTGTATTATATTTATTTGCATAGCTCTATGGGTCTTTATACACCTTGGACAAGTGGATTTACTACAATTTTTAATATAAACCTTAAGGTTGGTTCTCCAACCTCGACCTAGGGTCACATGTCATTTGGGTATTTATTGCCTTTGAAACCAATAATTTTACTATCAGTTGGATTACTAAGTCTTTATTTTAATGAGATTACATTGGTGTCTATAAAAACCCTTTATATTGCTTGTGTTTTTGTATGAGCTCTTTATTTCCAATTAATATAGAGTTTCAATTTATTTTTGGGAGGCATTGCTAAATTTAACATGGTATTAAAGTGGGTATGAATCTTCTACTCGAAGAGATCAAAAGATACATTTCTATGATGAATCCAAAAGTAGTGTGGTAATTATGAAAGCAGCTTGTAGAAGGTTCATGTGTTATCAATAATTTTTTAGATTTTATGCTAACCCTAGTTAGATTTGGACCACAAGTATCTTTCTGCATTGCAATAAATCTATTACTCTAGGACAAATAGTCACCAATAGCTTAATGCTTTATTTTTTTCATCTCTTCATATTCAATCTAATTTTTTGATTGACTACATAGATGCCTTTATAATTTTGCAAAAAAATATTGATTTTATGGGTTGATTTGAAACCCTTATTTATCTTTTATGGATTTAAAAAATATATTTCCTTCTCTACTTTAGATATTTGCCATCAATGCAACATAGATGAGATGATTGTTGAAGTAGATGAGAAGATGTTACATATTTTTTTATCATTCATAGATGCCAAAAATATCAAGGGCAAAAATTCATGCATGTCAAAGACCTTGAAGCTACTTGACAAGGTCATTAAAATGGTTCAACAATATTCATGTTTCTTTTGCATAAGAGGATGGGTTGATTGATTGCATTCTAGGAAAAAATTGTGTAGGGGAAATTGTAATAGAATATATAAGGCTATTAGCTTTTTTGGATTCTTTACAAAATTTTAGGGGGCCTGAGGTTAATAATTTGTATCATTTTCCCTCTAGGTATTCCTTTTTCTATGTTAAAAAATTAGCATTTTGCTCATTGTTTCAAAATTTAAATTTTAAATTCAAATAATTATATAGAATATTCCATGGTTCGGTGATGAATATGAGGATGATGCTCTTTTGGAATCAAATGGAACAGATATGGGAGTCATTCTTTGGTTGTGTTCTTAATAGATATTATGAAATGAATGAGTGATATCGTCAAGAGACTCCACTATTTTGATGTATGGGGGAAGGTGTCAAATAGGACCCCCATATAAGTAGTCAACATTATTTTCTTTGTGTTGGTAACGTGTAGCCTCAATGGCCTCATGACAAGCATGGATAACAAAAGAGGCATTAGGATTTGGTGCATGAGAGGTCTTAGTTTAAAAGCTCTTCACACATACTTTACCAACATATGCTTTGGTATTAGATGGTTAATGACAAAGTGGACTTACTAGCCAACATGGCACCATGGAGGAGGTGCTCAAAATAAATCGTACTTGTAGGTAAACCAACACCTTGGAGACACATTATGCTTATTGATTCATGCTTTTCCTAGTCACTCAACTAGTCAAAAAATAAACTTAGTAGACAATTGATAGAACTTGTCTTAGGAAGGAAACACATAGCAATTCCTAGTTCCTCAATATCTTGTCTAATGGTCTATGTAGTTCCTAGTTTATTGATGCTTGACAATAGTTGGTTCCTTGGGACTCTACCTATTTGGTCATCTAATCAACATACAATTACCACCCCCTTGGCCATCTAGATAGTGATACATGGTGCTTTACAATTTGTTCGAGATATTTTTATTTTTGTTCATGTTTGAAAGATTTTGGTGGTAATTTTTGTGATTTTTGGGCTAAATTTCCAAGGCCATAACTTTTGTATATGGAAGTATTTTCATCCCATTTTTTAAAATTACATGGCTCTTTGCATTGATAGTTTTGTTTCGAGTTACAATTGCTTAGAAAATTAATATATGAGAAAACAACTATATAATGAGTAGAATAATATATGAGAAAATTAATATGTATATCAATTCCTATATAATACTAAAAATAACAGTTATTTATATAATCATCCAAACCCCATAATGGGGGCGGATGTCCAAGGTTCAAATCTCGGGCCTCGTCGGACTGAACGCTTGTCCCTTTCCTAGTGCTTTCAACGGTGTAAAAGGTTTAAAATGATTGTGGCATGGCATTTATAGGGGCGGACTGTGCGAAGATCTATGTGGTGGCTTTCGGGGTGGACAATGCAGAATATTGTGGCGACCATAAAATTTGGACAGCCTACTCGAATTCGTGGCGGCTACCGATTCCACCATGTTAAAAAAAAAAATAGTCATTTATATAATCAAATATGAATGTAAATGGCCTAAGTCATTCATGAACTATGAATAAAAAATTACAATATTAATTGCTCAAAATTTGTATATAAGCTTTATTTCTTTTCTTCCTATTGCAACTTTGTAATCTGATATTCATATTACATTATTATGGAGTATTATCTCCATAATATAGCCATAGTAATATGAATCTTCAAGTACTTGACTATTACTCTCCATATGACAAGTCTCATGACCTTTGTCTTATCATCTTGTCACTTGCATAATAGACTCTTCACTTTCTTCTTGCATGCACACTTGACTCTATGATACATTTGTATGAATCTTACACTCTTACATGCAATCCTAATCTAAGACACTTGTGTACATTCTCACATTACATATTTTCACTCTTACGTACAAGATACTTGTCATCTTGCCACTTACATACTAGACTCTTCACTTTATTCTTGCATGCACACTTGACTCAATGACACATCTACATGAATTAAACTTCCACATGCACTCCTAATCTAAGATACTTGTGTACATCCTCACATTATATAATTCCACTCTTACATACAAGAAACTTGTGCATAGTCTCTCAATATACACTTGCACTCTAACCTAAATGGCACTTGTGCATTTTCTTCATATTGCACTCTTACATGATACTTGTGTATTTCGTGCACATTGCCACTTACATAAAAGGGGAAATATAAATCACACACCTAAATTGTAGACTCTGTTGAGGTATATTACATTATTTGGTACATGCTAATGTACCCCCATGGTATCTTCATGGTACATTTGTAAATATATAATAGATTAGGGTTGTGTCAATAGTTTAGAGTGGAAGTTTTATTTCCCTTTTATGTAAGTGTGAATATGTAGGAAATGCACAAGTGTCATGTACAAAAGAATGTGCACAAGTGTCTTGTATGGAAGAGTGAAAATATATAATGTAAGGATGTGCACAAGTGTCTTAGATTAGGAGTGCATGTAGGAGTCCAAGAGTCATGTAGATGTGTGCAAGTGTTGTAGAGTCAAGTGTCCATCAAGTATGCAAGTGACAAGTTGATAAGCCAAGAGTCATGAGACTTGGCATATGGAGAGCAATAGTCCTGTATTTGAAGAGTCATATTACTATTGCTATATAATAGAGATAATG